>CM024961.1:23779175-25238997 GCA_014282245.1 Rhododendron simsii
ACGCAGATAACAGGAAAAGGAAAAAGCAATAAAGGTGGAGATAATGAGTATAGAACAAAAAAAAATAACTAGAGAGTCTCCATACGTCAGCAAGGTCAAACAATCAGTTTAACTAAAGCAATGGACTCAATCAACCTTTCTAACTAGGGAATTACATACCTAGCCTAACCTAACCTACAACCTTTGTATAGAGGAATAGTCCACCAAAAATCTCAGGCATAGAGGCTGAAACAGAGAGAGCTCAGGATGGAAAAACATAACCTACTTTTGTCATCCATGTACATGCTTTTCCAAAATTGATGCATAAAAAAACACAGTATAAAGGAGGGGTAATTGCAAATGTCCAACAAGTAAATACTATACAAGAACGAAACAAGGATTCAAAAATAATATATATTGACCCACCACAAGACCCAATAGAATACTTTCGTTAATATTTGGTAGTCTTCTTAACATGGTCATGAATAAAAACATCCAGCAGATTTTTTAGCCCAAGCCAAGTTCAAAGTGCTGAATCAGGAAGAGACTAATTAGACTAAATGGGTTTTTAACCTGTGGAAGTAGAAATGTAAGACTGACCCAGTAGGCAAGAACTTGCATCGTTCTCCTTTCTCCTCAAAATCATTACACTCCCTGAATCCTAGAACTTCATCAAATTAGGGCCAAAATCTACACTTTTTATCTAAACTCTTCTTCTCTCAATACTGAGTCTATGACTAACCGAAAGTGAAAGTCCTTCATGCTCATTCACTGAAGGCACAGCAAGTTCGTTCCTACGAAATTCCTTGAAATGACAGCATATGAGTTTTCCTTGTGTGTTCCCCCTTAATGAAAAACACTAAGCTATGTTCAAGGGAGAACAGAAGAATAAAAGAGCACCACAAACTTCAGTAAAGATTGATGTTTACTATATGCCCACGAGCATTTCTGGAAGAGTTGAACTAATGGAGACCAAATAGGAAAGGCTGAATCAACTCCTTTAATTTTGTAAGTAGTCACCTAGCCAAGCCCAATGCCTGTTTGTGGGCAACATCGACCCATATCTCAACAGTAAAGGGAGATAACATACACAAATCAGAAAAGAAGCAAAAAGCTACCATTGCTTTCCGCATAGAGGCCCGCATAAACGATGCGATACAAGGGAAGTAGTGAAAAAGGACAGAATGTTAAAAAAAGTATATAAATAAATAAAAAGCAGCAACCACCAAAAGCAATGGATTTCCACTCGCCGAAATAAAGCAAGGGACAGCTAGGGTAAAAACAGGGAAGGAATACCAGTCTACCTGGTTGATTGCTTGGTTTGCTCCTGCATCCTGCAGCTCTGGAGGACGGTCTGCAGTAAGTAATATAAGGGGGACAAAGTCTTGACTTGCCTCCACAACCTAAACAATGCCATTTTATATAAATTGCAATAAAATAAGAAGGTAAGCAATGTGTACTGCCAATGGCTATCCAAGAAAACATCCTCTGGAGAGGATTGAGCTCTCTCTCTCTCTCTCTCTCTCTCTCTCTCTCTCTCTCTCTCTCTCACACACATACACACACGCACAGAGAAGACTACAGTCTACTGATTAAAAGGAAAGCAGAGCAAAATTTCAGAAGGATAAAGCCAGTTGGTATAGACTACGGAGGATGGAAACAATGGAGGTGCTATGATAAGAAAAATGTAGTGGTTAAGCTGATGGCTTACTTTTCCACCCAACTAAATGACCCAAAAAGTAGGAGGAACACAAACTATCCAAAAGAGGTGAAGACTGAAATTCTGAAATTTTGAAGCTAGTTATTAAATATGCAGGTAAATAGCACTCAAAATAACTCACAGCAGGAAGAAGATTTGACACTGCAGTGCCTGATGTTGTTATGACTACTGCTGGTTTATGAGAACCTCTGGCAAAACCAACTGCATGAAATGCTAGTGAGCGCTCGTCATAGCATGCAATACAAGTTGTCAAGGGGTGAGTAGAAGCAGCAACAGCGAGTGGAGATGACCGCGATCCTGGGGCTATGCAAAAATACTAGAAGAAGAAAAAATCAGACATGTGTTCGCCAACAGAGATAGAATGCATAATCAAAAAGTCTCACCGTCAAACCAAGTCGAGAGCATTCTTCAATTATAAGAAATGCCCATAGAGAATTGACGTTGGGATAGTTTTCAAGAGAATGACGCCTTCCGTTGAGATCATCCAGCTATCATCATTAGAAAAGAAAAAAGCCTAAACAACCTTGCACTGGAACGAAGTCTCATGACTCTCATCAAGAGACAACGCTTACTAACATTGCACTACCACAAACCTCGAACCAAAATGTTGAACAAATATAATACAGCAAAGTTGATGGATGATAAGTTTTGTAGAATACCCCGTCAAAAACAAGGCTGCAATGTGTTACGTATTTGTTTTACCCAAAAAGTATAAATTAGTTGTAGTTAGAAGTTAAGTAGTGATAAGAGTTGTGGGTAGTGGGTTTGGTAGTTGGGTAGGTTAGTTATGCTATTTTATAGCTAATGAGTTAATGGGTTATGTTTTCTTGAATAAAGACACCATCTTGTGAATCACTGACAAGGGAGTTGAATGTAATTAAAAAGTCTTCTACTTTGAATAAGAGGCCCGGTTCTCCTCAATCAGAGCCAATCAGGGTCTTCCCTCCTCAAAGTGGGACTCTTCTCTCCTCTCATTCTATTATTTATCCTCTCCTACTAGACAGTTCATAACTAGTGGTATCAGAGCCAAGCATCCTTGTTAATGGATTTAGCACAAGATGTTTTGGATGCATTAAGTAAAGATGTACATGAGATGAAGACAATTATCTTGAAGATGGTCGAGAATACCGAGTGGCTCCATAAGTCTCTGGGTGAGATAAAATTGCAGATCAAGAAACTAAATTATGGTGAAGAGGAAAAGCTGGACGATACCAATGCAGAAGCAGACCTAGCAAAAGTTGATTTTTTTATCCATGATGATAAAGTAATCGATGTTGACAAGACTCAACACAATCAATTATGTTTCGCAAGGTCAACCCCGGTTACTTTGAAGTTGGAAGGAAACTTAAACATTATTAGAGCAATGTTCAAGAGAATCAGACTAATATTTGTGCAATTTGGTTAAATTTTATAGTTGCATTTTATAAAGATTGAGATCCTGGCGGATATTGTAATATTTAAGAATTTCAACCTTGAGGACAAGGTTATCTGAAGGGGGTAGGATTGTTACGTACTTATTTCATGTGAAAAGTACATTGTATTAAATTAGTTGCCGTAAGCTGTTAAGGAGTGATAAGAGTTGTGGATAGTGGGTTTGGTAGTTAGGTAGGGTATATGCTATTTTGTAGGTTATGAGTTAATGGGGTTATATTTTCTTGTACATATACACCATATTGTGAATCAATGAAAAGGGAGTTGAATGTTATTAACAAAAGTCTTCCATTTTGAAGAAGAGGTCCAATTCTCCTCAATTAGAGAGCCAATCGGTGGTCTTCCCCCCTCAAAGTGGGACTCTTCTCTCGTCATATTCTATTATTTATTTTCTGTTATGAGAAAGTTCGTAACACAATGCCATGCAAGTACAGGAATAAAGGATAATCAAAGTGTTCACAAAAGGAAAATTAAGGTGCGAAAAAACATTTAGTGAGCATATTCAATACGCACAAGTTTACAACTCCAACACTAGTAGCTTATATAGATATATCTAGCAAAAACGTTGCAGAATGGATATACCAATTTAAAAACATAACATTGGCATACCATGTTACTGGTGATTGCCAGTGTAGGTGAAAGCCTAACCAAGAACTGACATGAAGATGAAAGCTCTGACTGCAAGAAGATCATGAAAAGCTTCAGCTTGAACTGGTTTCCATAAGGAGTTCTAACAGAATAGAGAACTTCTAGTTCTACCCTGAGCAACAATGTGAAGAATTTTCCTATCCCAGCAAAAATAAGAGTTAAGAATACTTTAAGGATGAGTATCGTGTTAAAGGCAATACCAGTGCCATAGAGCTGCTACCAAGATCCCCTCCACTGATCGAGCTAGCATTAATGCACACCTACAAAATCACCTTGATGTAGGTAAGCTACCGAAACTGTGACAGTGTAAGGGGATGATCACGAATGAAAAACTTGGGTATCTTCAAAGGTAAGTTGGCCTTCCAGTTTCATAGATACTTGAAATTTGAAAGCCACGTTAAGAGTGAACGAGAGAGTAATTATATACTGAACCACGAAACTGGATTTCTGAATACATATTTGAAGTTCAAAACATAGGGCCACAGTCAATACAAAAAGCTATGTCATGTTCAATAATAAAGAAGAAAAAGGCAAACCGTGCAAGTTATGTAAAACAACACCAGACAAGTGTAACAAAAAAAAAATGGAGAAACCATACCATTTGGGTGTTTGTGTCTCCGACAAAATTGAACTTTTTGAGAGTAGATCTGATACATTTAGGATAGAATTTCTCTGTGGTGGGCAAAACATAATAAGTGGCCTGAAAATAGAAATTCAATGGGAAAAGAAAAAGAAAAAGAAGGCATAAGATGGACATGAAAATATCACAAGTTCACAACATGTCGAGGAAGCGCATAGAAACAACCTACTTAAAATCAATGCAACTTAGTTTTGTTAAGCTACAATAGCTCAGCAATAATTTCATATTGCAAATAGCTTCATTTGAGTGGAAAGGCTTTAAACTTCATCCAATGTTTTAGGGCCACCCACAGTACCTTTTTTTTGTAAACTTTAACAGAATATGACGCGCTGCATCATGAATGATGACCAAGATCTTCGAGCACATGACATTAACCAAAGCCAGTGCGAATATTTTTAAAATTTGACAATACCAGGCATTCTAGGGTCGGCATTACCAGCAGGTGAAACCCAAAGCAATTTGAAGTGAATGTCATACCATTCTTATTGCATGCAGATTATTTATCAGGTCTTATCTTTCGACTATGAGTAAAAGGGAAAGGATAACATGTGAGATGAGAACTTGAGAACACCTGGTAGAGAGCTAACTTGTAAGACTGAATGGCCTCCTCAAATGTACAAAGGAAAGAGTCATGCCACACCAATGTTGCAGCTAATGTAGAAATACCTTCAAACTCGTTTAACTCAATCTGTTGAAAACTATTCTCATTTCAGAAGCATATACATGCGCAGAGCAGCTCTCCACTGGAAAAAAAAGGTGAACACAGCACAACTCAATAAAGACTAAAATCAAAACCCCAAGTTGGAATGAAAATCATTTATTAATAAACATAGGAACAATAATAAAGTGTAAACTGTAAGGTTACAAAGGATGAAAAATGGATGCAGGCAAGGACAGATACAAGAATAGGAGCCAAAATTACCTCAGGTATGAAAACATAGAACGAACCTCTCCGATGCTTCATGGAAGATGAATTCAAATTAAAATCAACATCCATAAAACCATATGCCGATACCAGCGATGAATCTGGTGGGAGATATCTGTAAATAAAACGACAAACAAAAATGTGTCAACTCCTTTGCAGTTTGCACTAAGCCATTGAACTTTCTATCCACTATTTACAAAAAAATAACAACCTAAAAAGCAGAAAACCAATATCCATGTTATGTAGCAATTAAAACGTTCTCTCTCCAGCAATATGGGTCCAAAATATCTTCATTGATCCACCTTCGACATGAGTTAATAAAAACTTGATGCTTAATCCCATGTATGGCTGGCAAATCATGCATTTGTTGAGAGCAACGTATGACCATAGTGAACCATACGAAGCATGAAAAGCAAATTTCATTGAGGCTTTCATGCATATTTACCAAAGGAAAACAGAGAAACATTCAATTTGGAGCGCGAGACAGAGGCACAAAAAATGAGCTCCAAATAGAAGGTATGATGAAATCAACCTTTCTAGTGAGCTCCACTCTCGTGAGGCATAAGAAGACCCCTTGAAGAGGATTGCAGCGCCAATACCAAAAATGCCCCGCAATCCACTCAAAGAACGCGTTATTTGGTTAGCCTTCTCCTTTGAAAGGAAAAACTGAGGAAATACTGCAGATGATTCAGGTTGGCAGCAAAACCAATTCAAAGCTTTTGCACTTGGGGGCACAACCACCTGCAAATGCAAAATCACATCACAGAATTCCATACTAAGTTTTCCCGCCAACTGGCGATTACCTGCATTAAAATATTGTTCCTACAAGACTTTATAAAGTACCACTAGAGTGAAGCATAATTTCAAATAGAAGAGTCCCAGTGCAGCCACACCATTCCACGACTCGAAGTGGTGGTCACTGACTCACTGGTTCGAGTTGTGAAAACAATCCCTCTGCTTTCAGCTTAAGGCTGCGTATACCCAACCTTCCCCAGATTCTATAGAGGCCCGAGGCCAAGCCTCATGCACTGGGTAGGCCTTTTAGTTTGTATGTCCCGTACTCACATACAAACTGTAACAAACAACATATGTACGTGGGAAGTGTTAGGAACATACCCACTGACCACAGATGCAACCACACCCGTCTCACATAAACACGGGCCCCACATAATGGAACCCACGTCTATATGTGAGAAGTTTGTGGTTAGATCTCTAGTGGGTGGGTGTGTACCTATCATTGGTGTATATATGTCCGTGGGTATGTGTAATCACAAGACATTACTTTTTTTTCCCTTTTGGTCCTCATCACTAGGTATAGCACTCCCTCTTTTATAACTGCACCACAATTTTTTTTGTTTCCTTGGGATTGAAGTACATGATTAGCCTTTCGGTATTCAGTTGCATTGAAAGGTGTACCTGAAATCTATACATGCCACGCGTGGAACGGGAAGGAGGATTCGACTTCAACTCCTCAACGGCGGCGTTAATCGTTTTCAAGCCGTGCTCGAGCGTCAACGCAGGCGGCAGCGTACGCGTAATGCAGGTTGTAAACAGTAACTCAACCTCCTCCTCCTCATCTGCTCCCAACAACTCACCCTCTTTCACTAAACAGCCTCGAATAACCTACAACGAAATCAATATAGCACACCATCTCGTGATACAAATCGCACAAGTAAAAGGAGAAGGGATGTGCTTTGAAAATCGGCCGTTACTTAACGGACAGACCGATACGTAACGGTTTTTTGCCCTTCGGATGCAGTTCCACCCGGTATACCGGTGGGAGGGAAATTCGCAAGCTTATTGGCCGGTTCCATCGATCCGTTTCGGATTCACAGAACGATTCACGGCGGTTATGGCCGATGCTCGACCGTTACCGGTGATTTCGGCACTTACAAAAGAGATTTTCAAAAATCCTCGACCTGCGAAAACCGATTCCCGTTACGTATCGTTTCGACAATCACGATATCGTCATGCCTCGACCATTACCGTTACGTGTCCTGATACCTACCTTGAAGTTCGGATTTTGACGGCGGCGAAGAAGCGCGGAGCGGTGGGGAAAGTGGATAGGGTTGAAGTTTACGAGGGGTTTGGAGGGGAGGGAAGTGGGGGTGGGAAAGGGGAAGAGAGATAAAGGAGGAGAGAGGGTGGGATTGTTGTATGGTTGATTGAACTTCGCCATTGTTGTCGTCTCCGGTGGAGAGGGTGATGAAGGAATGGGAGAGGTAGGAGATGGGAAAATGATTTGGCAAGTTTGTGATAAGAGGAGCGTTGAGTGGGGTCCGGGGATCAGATATGGAATTTAGTGGAGTTGATCTCGGCCGTTGAAAAGATGGGTTTGGACGGGGGGGATCGAGTCAGGTTTGCCATGGCAATTTGTTTATTTAATTGCCCTTCACGGGCCAAAACAAATAACTGAAATAGTTGATTTTTTAAAATTCGCCGAGAACAGTATTCGCGTCGATAATCATGTTGATCCGATACCATTTGGTATGATTTTAAAATTCATTGAGTTTCATAAAATTGTGTTACATGGGTTGTAATATAGTGTTGCACACTTGATTTTTTACAAACATTATGTATTTCAAATGGTATCAAATCAACGTGATTTTTGCCATGTTAATGTACCATTTGATTTTTAACATGGGCTAGGAAAGGGAGGCCGAGTCCCTGCAGCGCTTGAAAAGCACTGGAAACAGCAGCCGGCGGGGTTTGGGGCACAAACCATTCACCCTTTTTTTTTTTCTCTACTTATCTCTTAAAGCATGTACACCTATAAATCGGTATACTTCCTCATGTACAGTGCAATTTTTTTAGCTATAATTTTTTTATTTTTCACAACTACACCAACACTATCTATTTTCAGAAAGGATAATGGTATGGATTTTATATCTGCACTAGCGCGTACATACTCCTTTTGGGTCCGTTTCAGGTCCCCAAAAAAATGAATAAAGCTACTCATTTTGTTTAAAATACTTTATTTATAGTCCTTAAAAAAAATAAGCTCAATACGGTATCGGTTACGAAACATTCAACTTTTGGACGTTTCGTAAACGCCCTAACCAATACCAGATTGAGCTTCTTTTGTATATGGACCATAAACAAAATATTTTATACAAAATGAGCGGCTCCGATCATTTTTTGAGACCTCAAACAGACCTAAAAGTTTTATGTATCATATCTAGCTGTGCCAGTAGCACCTCTCATCTATTTTACCTACACCAATTAAAATATATATTTTTTGTCTATTCAATTTTTTTAGATTACTTATATATTAAAAAATATGGAAAAAAATTAAGTACTCCAATTTTTAATTTGTTTATAAAGGTACAAAGATTTTTTTTTCTGATTATTCTATCCTAGAGGGTCATAATTAATTTTTGTCAGTCTTTCATAATTAAGTATCTGTTATTTATTTGGGATCCTGTGGAGCAGAAACTTGATTTTGAAAGTTCTAGAAGCAAAAATTAATTATGACTCTTTAAGATAAAATGATCAATAAATAAGATCATCGCACCGATTCAAACAGATTGAAAATTGAAGCACTGATTTTTTGGTAGACTATTTATATATGAAAAAATATGACTTTTTATATACTAACTATATACCACTCGGAACAAGGGCCCTTGCTATGCACCAAGGCCCAACTGTTGTGCCTTCAAGTTTGTCCTCGTTCTAAGCAAGGGGAAAAAAATGAACTGTTTACTATCTAGAGCTATGCACGTACAAAAAAAAGTAGACGCGTACAATAAACCTGTAAAAAATCAAGTCGATCAGGGCATTGGTAACTTATTGATCAAATCAAATAATCTTGCTGTGTATTTTTCAAAATCGTATTTACTGATGACTGCAGTAGAAAATTTTGATTTGCTTATTGAGTTGCCGATATCCGATAAACTTGATGTTTTATTGTACCCATCAATGTCTGCCAAGTGCACACTTTCGATCAAATTTTAAAGCTTGGGACAAGGCCCATACAGAGAAGTTTGTATCTCACATAGGATTTTCCGTTAGTATGAATTAGTTCACCCCAAGTTGCAATAGTTAGTCCCAAAATCAACCATAATAATATGCGAAAAAGCAATAGAGAAGTTTTAGAAAAGTCTACGGGGTCAAGGCACGCAAAATTGCACTCTCCTAGGGAACGATACATTAGTCATCTTTTGCACCAAATTGGATGATATTCTTTTTCAAGATACAATGACCTTCAAACTCGCTTTTGTGTAGCCAAGCGAACTCACGAACCGATTAATTGCCTGAACACTCAAACTACTTGTGCGAGTATACAACATCAAATATGGGGAAAATACATAGGACCAAACAATGTGAAACATAAGTTTATGTGTTTGTGTTGGAGAGAATTGTACGAATGTTCAACGTGCTGCTCTCTTCCCCTGCTTTTTTGTAAAATCTCCATACATGCATATATACATTCCATATTTCATGGCTGATAGTGATGATATATAGTAAATTAAATATAAGGATGGGTGAGCATGGCTATTAACGGCATTGGTAAAAGGCTCAAGCATGCTAAAATGCAATCTGATGAGGTATACTCAGAGACTTCATAACAAAAAGCTTTCATTGAGCATCCAGAGAAGGGAATCCATAGGGCTCCAAATCAATTAAAAATTGGGAGTGAAAAATATTGTAGCGACCAAACGGTAACTATGCAACATCAGTAAAGTCACAAGTATTGGTACCGAAAGATTTAGGTACATAAAATGTATATACATTGTTCACACAGATTGAAAATCTGTACCAGCAAGTACAGATTCAATTTGGGTCCATTTTAGGTCCTAAGAAAATGATCCGAACTGTTCATTTTGTTTAAAATATTATTTCTAGGGTCCCTGTAAAAAATATATTCAATTGAATATCGATAAAGGCATTTATGATATATCCAACTTTGCTTTAAAGTCAGGCTTGAATTCTATGACAAAATTGGATATTTCATGAACACCTTTACCGTTATTCTATTGAGCTAATTTTTTATAGGAACCTTAAAAATAATATTTTAAACAAAATGAGCGGTTCGAATCATTTTCTTAGAATCCGAAATGGGCCCAAATTGAATCTGTACTTGAAGGTACAGATTTTCAATCTGTGTGAATAGCAAAGCCCTTTACGAAATTGGAGCGCCTCAAATTTGGTCGTAGATTGTATTGGCTTCTTGTGGCAGCTGCCCGGCCGGTTGACAGACAAAGACTTGCTTGCTCTCTGAATCACTTGTTCTCTGCACTTTCATCCCCATCTCTTTTTGCCAATCAAGTTTAAACAGCGTAATTAGAGAGCTAAGAATTAACTTAAATAGTTTAAGTTTGATCAAAGTACTAGCTATTTGTTTTTAGAATGTATAGCCGGAGAAGAAAATCATGTTTTAAACGCGAGAAGAAAGTAAGTGTTTTTAATACTCAAAAAATCAGTTTCATCGGACAAACATATCATCAAAAGATTAACTAACTACTCGTCAAAAATCAGTTTCGTCGAACACACACACATATACATACATATCAAATATTAAATTTTGATTTTTAAAATAGACAGCATGGATAGTTTAACTTTAAAAAACTGTCTACTTTACAAACAAAAATCCAATTTTTGACATATCTATTGATGTTCGACGGAACTGATTTTTTGTGTGACTATAATACTTGGGTCCTACAAGATAAACGATTCAGATTACTGCAATGAACATACGGTGGAACCCACCAAGACACCAATGGCGGTGGTGGAAATGGTGGGTTTTCCCTGGGGATGGAAAGAATTTTCTCTCTTTTTCCTTGGGACCTTGATGTTTTAGATTGAAAAATCATGAAACCAAATCGGAGTTAGAACTTAATAGGACAAATAATGCCACCGTCATGACTTGATCAATGGAGACAACAATTAATGTTGAATCAATCTATGGCTTTTCTGAAAGCGTGGCTGCTGTGAGCAAATCATAACAATGTACAGCAGTATCTCGATCTAATCATTTTAAAGTGTTTTGACAATTCGTATTTTTAAAAAACTCTTCCCAAACAGTCAGATGGGTGCAGCCGCGCTGCTGTGATTGGTCACAGCATCCCTCGCTTTCGGCTTTTCTACACTATTCTTCTCCTTTTCTGTAATTAAATAATAAAAAAAACATTCTAACTAACAACCAATAACTGATCTGCGAAGTAAAAGAATAAAAAATGAACTAACTTCAGCACAAATAATAAACATTGTTGACTTGTTCTCTTTTACCTTTTTTTTTTTTTGGGTGGCCAGAAAACCTTTGCTTTTTGTTAATTCTAAGAATATTATAAAGTTTCAAGCAACTTAACTTTATTAAACGCCAAATAGAATGCAGATTATTTATTCTAAACATACGCACTTCTCTTTTTATATTTTCTTACTATTCTAGATTTTGAATTTTTTATTTTATTTGCGGTCGACCACATCTAATTATTGACAATGTTGGACTACTCTTTTCCACTTTTGGTAATGAAAACCTACACTCTAACTAACAACTAACGAATGATTACCATAATAATCCTAGTACTTACGAGGTAGTAAAAGGAAAGTACGAGAATTTTTTGACAAATATTCTTGACTTGTTCTGTTTACTCATTTTTCTAAACTTGACGAATAAACTTAAGACTTTCAAACAACGATAGATATATACAAACATACATACATACATACATACGTATTTTTTTTTTTGGAAAAAATTAGTACGGGGATAGCTAGCTGGAAATTGAATTGTCGAAGAAGCTGTTTACCAGATTCCAGCGGATCGAGAACGAATTCTGCTGCGGGTGAGGCTTCCTGCATGTGCTTCAATGTTTTCTACTATACCTCCGGTGCCACAATGTCATCAACCCCCTCACAGCCAAGGCCTTTATGTGAAGCACTCGCAACCACCACCTCTCCTACACAAAATAGAAACACATTGTTAGGAGGTGGTCGCCCAACAAACATGATAAACAGCGTCAGGTCATAGATCTGAGAAGATAAAGACTGACAACGGTGGTGGACAACATCTTTTCCACAACCATTAAAACCGAAGCCCCGGAACGTACATTGCCGGAAAACGATCTGGCTGAGAAGTTTCCAATGGACACTTGAACCTCAATCTAGAAGACAGTTCAACGGTGGGGAAAAAAGAACAGAGGGAGAGAGATTGGGGGAGGGAAAGAGCTTCTAGAGGCTAGGATTTGAAGATTTTTAGAGAGAGTTTCACAGCTAGGGGACGGGATTTTCTCTTTTTCTCATTCTGTTATTTACCTCCACATGCTTTATGCCTAATCATGTGATAATTTTTAAGGGCTTTTTACCTCTATGTCCAGAAAATAGAAAGTAATTCCTACTAGATCTCCTCTAATTAATGAATCCTGAAACCTTATGAAAGTGCTTAAAATTCTAAATTCTGAAAGTGTCTAAACAGCTAAAACTCTATACTAGGAAATGCACCCTAAAACCTCTATGAAAGCGCCTAATGTAGAGATCCGTAATTCTTTTAAATAAGTTTTAATGTTTTATAAAAGATAAATGGTGATATAGCATGGAAAATATGTTTGAGGGTTCATGTGTATGGATTCGATCGGAAGTCTAAATGGTGATCGAATGGGAAGGATCCCCCCCCCCCCCTCTCTCTCCTCTCCTACGGCTCTTCTCTCTCTCACTCACAAACTCACTCCCAAGCTCTAAACCCACCAAGATCCACCATCAATTCAACCTTCTCAAGTGCTCTAGGCCTCGGGTTTTATTCGTTCAAGCTCAAAGGAGGTGCATTTCGCTCGGTTTCAACTTTGGAGTTCTGGGGCTTGCTTGGGTTTTGTTCAAATCATTTGAGGTAGGAATTTCTGGCCACTCTATGTGTTTATGAGTTGATTTTGTGCCTTGATCGTGCTTTAGATCATTGGGTTTCGTTGTTGAGTTTACCTTGATATTCTTTGTAAATCGTTGCTCGTAAGGTGTGGGTATCTATACAACAAAAGCTTGTATTGATACCATTTACATATCCGAATTCCAGTGGCATCAAAATTTTCCAGGTGTTTCTGTATCGATACCAGGACCTTATGGGACAGTTTTGCCTATGATGCTCCCACTTCAATTGTTTTGACTCTCAATCACTTCTAACACCTTCTAAATGTCCTTAAACCACGTCTAAGTGCTCGTACTCTAATGATTCGTTGATCATCTCTATCTCTTTGGTTCTCGTAGTAAGAAAGAAATGCGTTGAACTTAAATGAGTACTGTATTAGTTCGTTGTCTAGGCATTCGGGTGATTATGAACATTGTGGCATGTGATTGTGAATGATACGGACTTGGTAGATGTGGTACTTATTGATATTGAAATTTGTGAATTGGAGAAACATAATTGAGAACGATAAAACGATACGAAGAAAGTCACGAATTCACCGTAAGGTGTGGTGCCGAAAATAGGACGCAAGGGGTCCCAAATGCCCGGAAGTGCACAAGAAAGTCATGAATCCACCGTATGGTGCTATATCGGAATGAATATGGGACCCACGGGGTCCTTAATGCCTGGAATTAAAATCGAAGCACGTGACATAAAAAAAATGGAGAACTTTAGTGATGGTTAAGCTACTTGTACAAGAACAGTGTTGGTTTTCAAATCTTATATTCTTGCATATTCCTGCTCTTGATCATATGAGAAGTTAGGCTGTTGTCCATGTTCTTTCCGGTGCATAACCATCTCATTGGTAAATAGCTTGAGCATAGATTTCTCTATTGAGCTAGTGTAACTCACCTTATCATTAGGCATTGATTTGGCGTGCTTGAAGTGCATTTTTGACCATATTTTTTAAAGCTAACACGGAGGAATACCATGGCATCTTTTGTAAAATCCTTTTGAGGATGTAATTGTAATTTCAAAAATATTCTTTGACTTGGAGACATGTAATCTCAAACTCTGCTCTTTTGGACAATCTCTTGATGATTTGGGGACGGAGTGTCATTATTGTAATCTTTTGAACTAAATCGTTCTCATTGATGGATTATGGGAAAGTCTTTTGGGATATTGATACTTATATCATGATGGTTTTCCTTGCTGAAATGTTATTATTATTATTATTATGTTGAAATTGAGGGCGTGACATCTAAATCTAAATTCTAGGACTTTATGAAAGTACCTAAACCCTAAGGTTCTATGAAAGCGTCAAACTTAAACCCTGGGTGTCCTAAACACTAAAATCCTAAGGTGACAGTTCCATTAATGATAAATGTATTTTTGTAAAAATAGACTAAGTTGTAATTAAGTATTTCATCTCTTTCTAATGGGAATTAAGTTTCACTTTTCTGCACTTAGAGATAAAAATAATAATAATAATTAATTTATGTACTTCATTTTCTTGTTCATTAGCTTCTCTGTCTTAATTATATTAAGTTCTTGCATTTACAACATATGTTAAATACTATGTACGAAAATTATCAAGAAAGAAAGAAAGAAAACACGTGGATAGATTTTTTGTGGGTATGAGTCGTATGACCCATGCCGAAGTTGAATCCACACGTACGTCAATTTTCGGTTCATTGCATTTTCGTTGTAAGTACGAAAAGCAGTTGAGGCGCTTAAGCGAGAGAATCATCTGCCTTGGATTTCAGAAAAAAAAAAAAAAAAAAACAAGTAAACATAGTTTGAATTCCACGGGAGTCAAACATTTTAAATCTTAGGACCACTGGAGAATTTGCCAAGTGGGCTCCGAAATTAGTCAAGGTGCATGCAAATTGGCCCGAATATTTGGTTATAACAAAAAAAAAAAAAACCTAAACATAGATACAAGTAATAACTGATATTGATAATGTGCTCAATATATATTTTTTTTATCAAAATGCTAAGAGATTTCATTAAAAAGAGATAAACATACAAATAAAGAGGATTAACTATTCCAAACAAAGAGAGACAACCAGGAGGCTTCGATTCACAAACTTATATATTACTCCATCTGTCTCAAATTATTTGTCCGGTCCACAAAACAAAAACTTAAAAATAATGTAATTTTGTAAAGAAAAAATTTAAACTTTTTTCACAAATTAAAAGAACTCATTGATATCCCATACGTAGTTTAAAAACTTTTGAATTTTTCTTGCAAAAATAGTTTTATTTTTAAGATTTCATTTTGCAGACTGGACAAATATTTTGGGACGGACGGAATATATAAACCAAACCAAACCAAACTGAGCCTTAAGGCCCCGTTCCGGAAACCTTTTTAAAAAATAACTACTTATTTTGCCACTTCTCATTCAAAAATAAGAAGGGTCACTCCACAAAACTCAAACAAAAAGTTACTTTCACATTTTCAAACTCAAAAATAATGTAAATGAAAAAAAAAATTCAATTTTTTTGCACCGTATTAAAGATCTCAATGAGATCTATCAAACAAGATCCATAGTGATAGGAAAATTATTTGCGTAAATACATGATTTTTGAGCTTGAAGTTGCCTTATACAAAAAATAAGACTGTTGCTATGATAATGGGCGCCGGCGGAGGAAAATTGTACCGGCGGCCGCGCCGGGCCGTCTCCGGCTACCGGACGGCTGATCTGAGCCGTTCAAAAATTCTTTAAAAAAAACCGAGGGGGCCTTCGCGAGAATCAATGGCATCCGAGGTGTGTAAGGTGCTTGATCCGAGCACCCCTTTTCCATGTATACTTTTCGTGTATATATGATAACATATATACACGGAAAAGGGGTGCTCGGATCAAGCACCTTACACACCTCGGATGCCGTTGATTCCCGCGCGAGCCCCCATCGGGTTTTTTTTATAGAATTTTTGGACGGCTCGGATCGGCCGTCCGGTGGCCGAAGACGGCCCGGCGCGACTGCCGGTACGATTTCCCTCCGCCGGCCATTGATACCTATACAAATTCTACCAAAATAATTACCACCCTTCTTATTTTCCGGAATAACGCTTCTTATTCAACAAAAAATAAGTTCTTAATTCCTTTCTGGAACACAGCCTAAGTCTCTATCACTTGGGGGAAGGAGTACATAATATATATATAATTGTACTATATAGACAACAGGGCCCTTGTTTTTGCATAAAATCTAAAGGCCTAAAACAGTTGCATCTCCGGCTTCACCTCAAGGCCGCCTAACCCACACGACATATGCACATTTTCAATTCTAACAGTGCCAACATAGGCAGGGCCGGCCCTTGGGGGAGGCCCACCAGGCGGCCGCCTTGGGCCTCCCTGTTTTGGCCCAATTATAGGGCCCCGAAAACTTAGAATATATTATATATTTTGTATGTGAGATATTTTGCAAATGGGCAAAGGTAGTGCGGTGGTAAGTTCCCTGCTCTTTAAATGCAAGGTGATGAGTTCAATTCCTGCACTTTAGATTTTTTTGGTGAAAGTTGTACAAAAAAAATGCCATTAATCTGCTGCTATCAAGACTTGAACTCAAGTATTAAGGGTGGAGAAACATCATCCAACAGCTAAGCCACTAAGCCGGGGGGCAATTTTGTTTTTCAAATTGAACAGCTAATAGATATAGAAAAAAATGAGAGGCCCCATTTTCTAGGAATGAACATAGGAGCCTCGACCCTCGTGTCTTTGATTATGCAACAGCGACTGCAACGGCAGGAATGAGAAAAGCCACACCGGATGCCCACCGGTAGTCATCAGGAAGATCATGTCCTATAGCAACCAAAGTTCCAGCAGCACAAGCAATGGCTCCAAACTTTGTCGAAATCCGGATGGCTCTGCTCCTTGTAGGCCTCAGGGAGATTGCAGTCAGAGTAGCTATAAAAGCCAACGTGTTGGCGACTTTGGCAAACATAGACGAGCTATTATACACAGCTCCAGCAGAGACAGGAATTAATATCTTTGAGATTTTGAGCCAATATTGATCAGCAGTGGGATTTTGTGTACCAATATCACTGGGAACTGCAAGGTAATTAATGACTACCTGAGCAGGAGGATAAGAATTAGACTCGCCAAATGTTCCGGCTTGAAAATTTGCTCCAGAGGAAATTGAAGGCATATCAACAATGCAGTGGTCCTGAATCGTCGTCTCTGATTCTGAATGTTGTTCCTCCGGTGTGAGTTGGTTGTTTCCTAACCAGGAAAGGATCCTGGTAGAACCATCTTCAGCAGGATTGAAATACGGTACAATCGAATTGTGGCTCCCTTCTTGCCCTTGTGAGCGTGAAGTATCATTTCCTACAATGAAATTAGTTCAAAACATGGAAAGAGTTACGGATGGGTTTGAAACTCCATTTCAAAACTTCCTCTTGTTTTGAACATGCAATAATAAGATTATCGTATGAACCTTTACTGACATCATATAGTATGTTTCACAAGGAAAATCCAATCTTATAGCCATGCTAATGACAACGAGGGACGGATGGGCACGTGCCCCCACTCGAAATTAAAATATTTTTTTAAGAATAATTTAGGGATAAATTAGCATAATTATGAAATTGTTCTAATATATAAACATACACACTTGTATATATTTCGAAAATACACATATATAATTTGTTTTATACTTGAATTTCATCATATGGTGCATTTATACTTGTTACTTTATGAGCAGTTTATCTATTTGGAGCTATTTTTTCTTGGTTCTCTTTATTATTAACCGTCTAGGAGAAATATTTTTTTAAAATAAAGTCATTAACAAAACTAACTCAATCATTTTAAAATTTGTTGATGTTCATTTAAAACATACTTTAAAAAAATTTGTTTGAGATTTTATGCTCATTTTTCTCTAATTTAACTTAAAGTACGCCATTATGATTAACAGGTACCCTCACTAGAGTATATTCCTGGATCAGTCCTTAATGACAACCAATTGGGTTCTAAAGTAAGATGGTATAAGGGCATCTTCAATTTACATCTATTTCTCCAAAATAGATGATAAATGTGACATATTGAGGGAGATTTTGTAATTTATTTCCTTTTATCTTTACTTTTTGTCCTTTTTGAAAAATCTTTGAGGAATTCACCGTCCTTTTTAGAGTTTGGTCTTCCAAAAGTAAATTTAATCCTCTATTTTTAAAAGGATCAAAATTAAATTTTGAATACAAAATTCCTCTAAACTCTAAAAGGGACAATAAGTCTCTTAAAGATTCTTTCAAAAAGTTTTATAAAAAGTGAATAAAAAAAAGAAATAACGGGAGTCCTAATACACGTTTACAGAATCCAAATCATTCCTGCACGCCTTTACTAGCAGATTTTTCAAGCCAACCGGAATCTGAAAGCTAACTCTATTGGTCATCGGATAGGATACCAGCTTAATTTGAACGTGGAGGAAGTTAATTACCAGATATGGGCGTCTGCATGGAAAGGAGGTTTTCTGCGAGCACAAATTTCGGCTCCTTACGGCGGTCATCCTGGTGGCTGCCAAGTGCTTGGGACTGCCAGTTATCGTAGCACATTTCAGCGTGGCCGGTGTTGGCGTTTTCGTGGCCTAAAGTGAAAATAAAATATTAGGCCTTTTAGGAATTAATATCTTTGAGATTTTGAGCCAATACTGATCATCAGTGGGATTTTGTGTACCAGTATCACTGGGAAATGCAAGGTTAATGACTACCTGAGCAGGAGGATAAGAATTAGACTCACCAAATGTTCCAGGATGAAAATTTTCTCCAGAGGAAATTGAAGCCATATCAACAATAATGTGCTCCTGAATTGTCGCCTCTGATTCTGAATGTTGTTCCTCCAGTGTGAGTAGTTGGTTGTTTCCTAACCCGGAAGGGATCCTGGTAGAACCATCTTCAGCAGGATTGCAATACAGTACAATCGAATTGTGGCTCCCTTCTTGCGCTTGTGAGCGTGAAGTATTATTACCTACAATGAAATTAATTAGTTCAAAACATGGAAAGAGTTACGGATGGGTTTGAAACACCATTTCAAAACTTCCTCTCCTTTTTTTGAATAAGATTATCGTATGAACCTTTACTGACATCATATATATAGTATGCTTCACAAGGAAAATCCGATCTTATAGCCATGCTAGGCCCCGTTCCGATCCAGAAATCTTCTTAAAAAATAAGCAGTTTATTTCATATTTTCAAACTCAAAAATAATGTAAATGAAAAATATTTTTTTAATTTTTTTGCATTGTATAAAAGAACTAGATGAGATCTTTAAAATAAGATCCTTATTGCATATTTTTAGATTTCAATAAGCTCATAATTTTTAAATTTGAAATTGTCTTTTTAAAAAATACGAGCTTTTTTTCAGTTGCAGAACGGGCTCTAATGACAACCAGGGACAGATCCACACGGGGCCACACGGGGCACGTGACCCCACTCGAACGCATGCCCCCACTAGAAATTAAAATATTTTTTAAGAATAATTTGTGTATAAATTAGTATAATTATGAAAATGTGCTAATATATAAACATACACACTTGTATATATTTTAAAAATACAACATATGGTGCATTTATGTATTTAGAATTAGTTTTGTGCCTGAATTTCATCATATGGGGCATTTGTACTTGTTACTTTACGAGCTGTTTGTCTATTTAGGGTTATTTTTTCTTGATTCTCTTTATTTTTAATCGTCAGGAGAAATATTTGAAAAATAAAGTCATTAACAAAACTAGCTCAATCATTCTAAAATTTGTTGATGTTCATTTAAAACATACTTTAAAAAATTTTGTCTAAGATTTTGTGCTTATTTTTATCTAATTTAACTTAAAGTACACCAGTATGATTAAAATTTGTTGACGTTCATTATTTAAAACATACTTTAAAAAATGAACTTTCGCCATTATGTTTAGTAGGTGCCCTCACTAGAGTATATTCCTAGATCCATCCCTGATGACAACCAATTGGATTCTAAAGTAAGATGGGATAAGGACATCTCCAATCGGGAGTTGGGGAAGGGACAGCAGCGTGCTGTCCTGGTCAAGGAGGCCCTGCTCCGGTCTCGCTTCGACGATCGAAAACGCTCACTTCATAGAGCTCGTCTAGTTGAACAAATTTTAAAACAAATCAGCTCGATTGGATATCATTAAGTGCCTAATCGAAACCTTTTTGTCTTACAAAGAATGGATCTGAAACACTGGATCAAATCTACTAGAACACATTATATATGTGTTCCGATCAGGCGCTTAAAGATATCTTATCAAACTGATTTTTTGCAAACTTATTTAACTCGACGAGCTCTACGAAGTGAATGTTTTCGATCGTCAGACTAAGACTAGAGTGGGGCCCCCTCGGCCGGGACAGCACGCTGCTGCCCCTTGAAAGGACAGCAACCCCCCCAAGTCCTCTCCAATCTACCTCTATTTGGAGATGAATGTGACACATTGAGGGGAGATTTCGTAATTTATTCCCCTTTTTTTTTTTACTTTTTGAAAAATATTCGAGGGACCACCTTTTTTTTTAGAGTTTGGTCCTCCAAAAATAAATTTGATCCTCAATTTTAGACGATCAAAAGTAAATTTGGAATATAATATTCCTCTAAACTCTAAAAAGGATAATAAATCATTAAATCCCTCAAAAATTCATCCAAAAGGTACAAAAAGTGAAATAGAAAAAGGAATAACAGGAGTCCTAGTATAGGTTTTACAGAATCCAAATCATTCCTGCACGCCCTTACTAGCAGATTTTTCAAGCCAACCGGAATCTGAAAACTAACTCTATTGGTCATAGGATAGGATACCAGCTTAATTTGAACGTGAAGGAAGTTAATTACCAGATATGGGCATCAGGATGTGAAGGTGGTTTTCCGCCGGCTCAAATTTCGGCTCTTTACGGCGGTGGGACAGCCAGTTACCGAACTCACGGTAGCACATTTCAGCACGGCCAGTGTTGACTTTTCCGTGGCCTAAAGTGAAAATAACATATTAGGCCTATTAGGGTTGTACACTCGGTTTAGAATAAATAGCAATATCCCATATATAGCAGGCCAGGGCTGAGATAGTTTACCAAATTGGAGCGCCTCATTTTCTATGGGCTTCTTGTGGCAGCTGCCCGGTTGACAGAAAAGGGCTCGGGACGACAGACTAGGCATAATGTCCTCAACTTCCTTGCTCTCTGAATCACTTGTTCTCTGCAAGTCCATCTCCCTGCAAATCGATCAAGTTTTAAACAGTGTTAGAGCCAGCACGTTGTTGCATACTTGCATTACTGGAATTTGTTAAAGGTGCGCGAGAAGAAAGAGAGAACCATGCGCAGAGTACAAAACTTCCTCAAAACTTGTAAAAGAACAATGTGGGATGTTTGAAGGAGTAATAGTATTTGTTTAAAGAATGTATGTATAGCCAGAGAATCATGTTAAACACATTGGATAGCAGGAAATCAAAGGTCGAACAAGTTTAATTACCAAAAGATTCCGGCCGGCGGATTGAGAACGAATTCTGCGGGTGAGGCTTATTCCTGTGATGAGATAGCAACTCAATGTCTTCTACTATTAGTTCCGGAGCCACACGCACAAATAATGTCATCAACTCCGATCCCACACCCCAGGCCTTTAACTATAGCACTACTGGCTAGGGCTCCTTCCTTGGTTTAACATAGCAAAGAGAGGCTTAAATTTTTTTTTTTTTTTTTTTTTGGGTGGGGGTGGGAAATTAATAGACAGTTTACCACGAAACTTCGTCATGTCGACTCTTACATTCACACTATTTGTTTTAGATAGGTTTATTTGGGCCAGCCGCAAAGGACTTATGTTTTCCTCTGCGTTCATATTATGACACTACTTTAATAAAAATTAAAAAGAGGAAGGAGGTGAAAGTATATAAACACCTCCTCAACTATCATTTTTTCTTGTAAATACCCCCTCACATTTAAAAACGTCTATTGAGACCCTCTCAACTACTGAAAACAAAAAAAAGACAAATTCCGTTAATGGAATGGATGAATTGACGAATATACCCTTTCTATTATTATAAGGGCCAACAAACAATTCTGTATCTATCTCCCTCTCTTTCTTCCGACCGAACAAACCCAGACCTCCCTCCCCTAATTCCATTTCGTCTCTCTCTCTCTCTCTCTCTCTCTCTCTCTCTCTCTCTCCCTTTCTCTCTCTCTCTCTCTCCACAATGGTGGTGGCAGTGAATGGAGGCATGGTTGAGGTAATTCATCACATGGTTTCAAACCCATTGGACAAGAAACCTCCTCCTTATCCCGTTCATGTTGTACATGGCGCCATCCACGCCATTCAACATCTACCCGTGTACGACGCGCCCCCACCGGGAAGACTGGGCCCCCACCGGCGTACCAGACGTTCACCAGCAAGTTTGTCGCCAGCTCCACCACCTCATGGCCGATTACGCTGATCATCCCATCCACCCCAACATCGCCGTTCAGTGCATTCATCGCAGGGATGTAGTCCGGCACAGCGAAGGGGTACGCACATGTGCCCGGGCATAGCCTAGCCGAGTTCTCACCCACGCGTACAGGAGCATCTGGCATTATTTTCCATTTCGATTTAGGGGCTAGGAATTTGAATTTGGGTTTGCTGATTGTGGCTTGGTAATGCAAAATTTGGGGTTAGGGTTTGATATTGGGGTTTTCTAAAATTGGTGATTTGTGGTGACCAAGGGTGGGAGGGGGGTTCAGTGATGGTGATTGGCTGGTGGTTTGGGATTGTGGTGGTGACAGTAATTTAGGTGGCGAAGTCGGTGGTGGAGGCCAAGTGTAGTTGGTGAATTGCATGTAGTTTTTGCCTTTGTTTCCTCTGTGTTTCTGTGACTACCACGGTTGAGAGCACGTAGGAGGATCATTAGGGGGGAGAGAGAGAGAGAGAGAGAGAGAGAGAGAGAGAGAGAGGAAGAAGAAGAAGAAGTATATAGCTATCAAAGAGAGAGAAGAAGAAGATGTATATAGCTGTCGAAGGGCATTTTTGTCCAAAAAAGGCCCAAATTACTAACGTGTGACCTCTCAGCAAACATTTCTAAGATGGAAAGGGGTCACTTCGGTAAAGGGAGTAGTTGAGAGGGTCTCCATGGGCGCTTATAAATGTGAGGGTTATTTACGAGAAAAATGATAGTAGATGGGGTGTTTATGTACTTTCACCAAGAAAGAATAAGGAAGCTTCATCATGTCGACTTTTGCGTTCACACTACTTGGTTTAGATGGGTTTATTTGGGCCTACTGCAAAGGACTTATGTTTTTCTCTGTGTTCATATTATTACACAACTTTAATGAAAACAAAAAAAAAAAAAAGAAGAATAAGGAAGCTTCGTCATGTCGACTCTTGCGTTCACACTACTTGTTTTAGATGGGCCTGTTGAAAAGGACTTATGTTTTCCTCTGCGTTCATATTATGACACTACTACAATAAATAAATTAAAAAAAAAAAAAAAGGAAGGATAAGGAAGTTTCGTCATGTCGACTCTTACGTTCACACTACTTGTTTTAGATGGGTTTATTTGGGCCTGCTGCAAAGGACTTATGTTTTCCTCTCCATTCATATTACTCCCTCCGTTCCAATTTGTGAGTCCCTCTCCGGGAATCCAACTATTTTACGAAACATCATTATTGCATTGACAGATTTTCTAATTTCCAATTTTACCCTTAAGTGGTTTTCAATTCTTTATGTTTTAAATTGCCTCTGCAATTTCAGGAAGTCACATTTCCCAAGGAGAAAAGTCAGAATCGTTTCTATACTAATATACTATTGGTGCCAACTGCCAAGTATGCCTTTTTTAAAATTGTCCTTTCACATCATAATTTAATGATTTTTTAAATTTGGAGAAGAAAGGGCAAAATGGGAAAGTTCTAGCTTTTTTGGGGTAACTTTTTAAATGGGACACTCATTTTGGAACGTCCAAAAAAGGAAAGATGGACTCTCAAATTGGAACGGAGGGAGTATGACACTACTTTAATAAAAACCAAAAAAGGAAGGATAAGGAAGCTTCGTCATGTCGACTCTTATGTTCACACTACTTGTTTTAGATGGGTTTATTTGGGCCTGCTGGAAAGGATTTATGTTTTCCTCTGCATTCATATCATGACACTACTTTAATAAAAACAAAAAAAGGAAGGATAAGGAAGCTTCGCATGTCGACTCTTACGTTCACACTACTTGTTTTAGATGGGTATACCAAATATTTGGGCCTGCTGCAAAGGACTTATGTTCTCCTCTACGTTCATATTATGACACTATTTTAATGAATAAATAAAAAAGGAAAGATAGGGAAGTTTCGTCATGTCGGCTCTAGCGTTTACACTACTTGTTTTAGATGGGTTTATTTGGGCCTGCTGGAAAGGATTTATGTTTTCCTCTGCATTCATATCATGACACTACTTTAATAAAAACAAAAAAAGGAAGGATAAGGAAGCTTCGCATGTCGACTCTTACGTTCACACTACTTGTTTTAGATGGGTATACCATATATTTGGGCCTGCTGCAAAGGACTTATGTTCTCCTCTACGTTCATATTATGACACTATTTTAATGAATAAATAAAAAAGGAAAGATAGGGAAGTTTCGTCATGTCGGCTCTAGCGTTTACACTACTTGTTTTAGATGGGTTAATTTGGGCCTGCTGCAAAGGACTTATGTTTTGCTCAGCGTGCACATTATGACACTACTTTAATAAAAACAAAAAAGAAAAAAGGAAAGATAAGGAAAGCTTGGTCTTGTCGACTCTTGCATTCACACTACTTGTTTTATATATTGTGTTGCGTTCACCTACTTTTCGATCTTTTTCTCTCGGTTCTCCATTCCCTGAACCTTCCCAGTTCCCTTCTTCATCGTCTCTCTCTCTCTCTCTCTCTCTCTCTCTCTTGTGCTAGATTTGACTCTTCTACTAAAATTTCTGTTGCACGTAATCGTTAAAACAATATGTCCGAGCAGCGGAGAATCACCGAAACCAAATTTCCAACTTCTTCAATCACCCGCCCCAAATTTTCGGCCTCCATCTTGTTCCTCACCGCCACCACAGCCGCCGTGCTGCAGTGGATCCCGTACGATCAATCGGGTGTGTATCGGGTTCCGAAGAGGTTTTTCAAGGGCCATCCCTCTGTTTTCCATGCCTTCCTTGTATCCGTAATGTTCGCCTTCTCAGGCGCTTTTAGCGCCTTGTTTCTCCAAAATAAGCCCAATATGGCCAGAGTCTGCAGCTCCTACTCCTCCGTGTCCGCCGCATCGGCCGTTGGATTGCTGATTTGGGTCGGTTTCTCCCAAACTCATTAGGCTCTTCCCGAATGGTGCCACTGGTACAGACTTTTACCAGTGGGTACAAACTATTTTTTGGGCCCATTTTGAGTTTTAAAATAATGATCGAAGTCGCTCATTTTGTTTAAAATGCTTTGTTTATGGTCCTTACGAAAAATAAGTTAAATCTAGTATCGGTAAGAGTATTTACGAAACATCCAAACTTTATTCTAGAGCAAAGTTTGGATGTTTCATTTAGAGCAAAGTTTGAATGTTTCGTAAATGCTCCTACCGATATAAGATTAAACTTATCTTTTTTAGAAACCATAAACAAAATATTTTAACCAAAATGAACGACTCTGATTATTTTTTTGAGACGCAAAATGGGCCCAAAAGGGGGTTTGTATCCACTAGAACAGACTTTTGATCTGTAAATCTATACCAGTAGACTTTACGAGAGATTTTTAGTGCCTTTTAAATCAATCACTGTACTAGTATTTCTCTTTCCCCGATCGCTCACTCCTACAACAGTATTGTATGGGTTTGCATTGTGGTCCTCTTATATTGCGTTAACTAAAATAAGTGGTTCTTTCATCTCTTTTTTTTGAGTTCATTATTCTATTTTGTAATGTCTCTTTATAAGTGTCTATTGTAGAAATGTAAAATTTATTGTCAATCACAAGTTGCCACATGTTGCGAGTCCTAATAAAAAGGGTACGGTAAATGGTCAATCAAATGTTGCCATGTGCTCAAGGTCAAAAGTCAAGATGATGTGTATAAGCCAATCAAATGGTGCCACATGTCAAAGTGAAGCAGTTATTATTTTTATTAAGCTCGACGAATCAAATTAAGCCACTAGGTAAAATAATAATTGTGTTTCTCTTCACAAATAATTGTATTTCTTAAAATAAATATATAAATAAACACCCCCTCACATTTACACTAAATAAAGAAAGGTGAAAGTACATAAACACCCCCTCAACTATCACTCTTGCTCGTAAACACCCCTCACATTTAAAAGCGCTCATGGAGACCCCTTGAACTACTGAAAACGAAAAAAAGACAAACTCCATTAACGGAATGAATGAATTGACGAATATACCCTTTCTATTATTATACAGGCCAACAAACAATTCTGTGTCTATCTCCCTCTCTCTCTTCCGACAGAACAAACCCCAACAATTTGCCATTTACCCACTTGATTTGGTAGAGTTTGAATCTCTCGGTGGTTGTTATGGGTGGGAGTTTTGATCATCAGTGGAAGAAAGCAGTGGTAATGGCAATGCTGTTGGTTTCAAAATCGACCCACACCGACGAAGAAGACTCGAATCAAAGATCGTATTCATCCATCTAGAAAGGGTTACAAGTGGAATGATTTCTAGTAGCTAGTGTGATAGAAGCAGCAAAGAATAAAATTGAGCCGTCTCCACGTCGGCCGGTGTTGGGCCGGTTTTCCTCCTCCCAGTCCCTTCCGTTCGAAGGCTGCCGATTGCTAATTTGGGTTGGTCATCTAGGTTCTATCTAGGTTCACCAGCTATTTGCTTTTCATCGAGCCATCGCCTACGGATTTTTTGCTCGGTTGAGGTCAATTCCATCTCTTTGAGGCTTCTGTTTTTGCACGGTTCTGTGGGTCTTCCGATCTTGTTTTGTTTCGGGGTTTCGTTCAGTTCCATTTGTTTATCTGGTGTTCTTCTCTGCTGATTTTGATTTTTGGTGTGCTTATGTCTACGGTATAATTTTGGGTGTCAATGGAAAAACTGAGAATTGACGCAATAGGTTGGATTCCTGTGTTGGGTAACAAACGTAAATTGGATGCTAATTGGGATATGAAAATCTCAACAGAGGAGAAAAAGGGGATGCTCAGTGGGATATGAAAATATCAGATCTGTAATTTTTTTTTATCAAAACCGAAAATTAAAGGCGGTATAGTGGCTGTTTTCTTGGTCTTGGTGGGTTTGTGCACCAATGTTTCATATACTTTTCTTGTTTAATTTGTGCAACCAAATTGTTTAGTTTCTTTGTCTTCCCGGGGATGTAGTTCGGCGACCTCAGCGGCTTCATTTCAGGGATGTAGTTCGGCACGGTGAAGGGGTAAGCACACGTGCCCGGGCACAGCTTGGCCGAGTTCCCCACCCACGCATATGGGAGCGTTTGGCATCGTTTTCCATTTCAATTTGGGGGCTAGGAATTTGAATTTGGGTTTGCTGATTGGGGCTTGGTAATGCAAAATTGGGGTTAGGGTTTGATGTTGGGGTTTTCTAAAATTGGTGATTTGTGGTGACCGAGTGCGTAGGGGGGGGGGGAGTTCAGTGATGGTGATTGGGTGGTTGTGTGGTGGTTTGGGATTGTGGTGGTGACAATAATAAAGGTGGTGAAGTCGGTGGTGGAGGTGTAGTTGGTGACTTGCATGTAGAGAGAGAGAGAGAGAGAGGAAGAATAAGATGTGTATAACTGTCAAAGGGCATTTTTGTCCAAAAAAGACTCAAATTACTGACGTGTGACTTCTCAGCAAACGATTATAAGACAGAAGGGGGTCACTTGGTTAACGGGAGTAGTTGAGGGGGTCTCCATGGGCGCTTTTAAATGTGAGCGGATGTTTACGAGAAAGAGTGATAATTGAGGGGGTGTTTATGTACTTTCACCACCATAAAGAAATAATTAAAGGGAGATAAATATGGAGGAAGCAGAGATTGGTCACGACTTTCCATCCTACATCTCTATAAATACAGGTGCTCTCCTCTCATATTTTTCCATCAACACATTGAAGCATACAAGTCCCAAAACTCTGAAGATCAAAGCTCTCAAGCCCTTTAGAATAAGAAGGTTTTTGAAGTTTTTTCAGATCAAAACTTCAAAGTTCTGAAGAACATTCAAGTTAAGTCCACATCAAACAAGACGGTTCTTCAAATCAAAGCTTCAAAGCCCTGACGAAAGCTCAAGTCAAATCTCCATCATCAAATCCAAACTCCAGAACTCTGAAGATCAAAGCTGCGAAGGCCCTTCAGAATCTTTCAAATTCACATCAAGCCAGACGCTTTTCAGTTGAAAGCATCCAAGCCCTGAAGAACATTCAAGCCAAATCCACCAATCATCAGTCTCCTTCTACCAAATTGAAGAAGATTACAAATACCGATTTGAGTCAACATCTGAGAATCTGCATCTCCTTCAACCAAATTGAAGAAGATCTCAAAGATCGATTTGAGAAGAAGCTCTAAAGCCCTCAAGTCAATATCCACAAATTCGCCATCTTTTTCAATCGAATTGGAGAAGATCAAGCAATTCAACTTAAGAAGAAGCTTCAAAGCCCTTAAGTCAAAGAGCGACAAAGTCGCCGTCATCTTTGCAAAGACTGCAGAAGATATCACCATTCAAATCGAGATCAAGCTGTCGAGCCTCGTTTCAACAACCGAAGAGAAGAATTAGAGGATTAATTTTCTTTGAAAATTGCATAGAGATTGTAACCCTAAATTTCTCAAATTAATAAAATTGACTTATTTAGCATCATTCCGTCTTTTTTGTAGACTCGAATTTTGCATGATACACCTATTTTGTAAAGCACTGAGTAGGTAAAAATTGATACATTTTTTATTTTGTTCCTAAAAATATATTCCATTTTGAAAAGTTAATAAGTACAAATATAATGATGTCTCTGTAGAAAGTAAGGAAAGTTAAGATAAAAATCGATGTGAAAGGTATAATAATGATGTCTCATTAACAAGTTGGAGTTGGCACTTAAAAAAAGACGAAGGAATAACTTTTTTTTTGAAATATAATATATTATGAGAGAATAACTTGTTTCGCAATGCGAAAATAAGTACTTTGAAAAATAAGAATCTTAACAAAATAGGACATATGGTCTAAGATATTCACATACATAAATGGATGCAATATTTATTTTAACAAATCTGAATATTAGAAATCGGTTTTCTAATCATTCGGGAGGAATGGGGTATCTTTTTAGCATTAAGAGATCACCTGGGTGGTGATTCCAGAGAAGTCCTCAATAAAATGCCTATAAAATCGACGGATCCAAAAAAAATGCCTATAAAATCCCGCATGTCCCAAAAAAGATCGAACTTGTTTGGTCGTTGAAGGGAGATCAGTTCAAGAAATTAAGTCAATTTTTCCTTATCAACTTCAATCCCTCTCATGGACACGATATTTCCCTACATTGCACTCCCGAATCATGAAGTTGCTATTTTCGCAAGTTGGTCACCATGCAACTCTTGAGCACTTTTGAAAGATTATGGAGACACACAGCAGAAGAACTCACAAAGACTGATAAACCATTCATGAATATTTCACGACATTTCTCCGGCCACCATGTTGCAGAAAATAGCAATAATGCACCTTTGAGGTCGTTGGTGCATTGCACAAGCTAGCTGAGATACAAAAATAGTCGTGGAATCAAAAATTCGATAGAGAGTGAACATAATAAGTAGAACATGATCTCGAAAATATTTCTGCACAGGTTTAATATTTCTTCAATTATGTTTCATATGTTTTGAAGTTGATTTGTTATTCAACGTGAAAATCGAGCAAATCTAAGCCTAGCTATATAGGATAATCATGTGAGAAAATGAAAGGCATTTTTCCTATAAAATCAAAAAGTACAGAGGAGAAGTGATTTTTCAGAGAGAAAGTGATGAAACATGCTACTACTAATTTAAAGGTTACTTTTATTAATTATGAGGCTTACCGCTTATGAAAGTTAATACTCCTACTAATTACCAAAGGCACTAGTGCAACTTTTTTTGAGGAGATAAATGGAAGATTACACTGAATAGAGATGGCGAATTGGTGGAATGAGAGATGGCACTTGCTTAGGTGCTAGATATCAGTTTTGTCTCTTTACTTTTTCTATATATCGTTAGCTTTAGGACTTGATTGTGTCTATGTATCTCTGTATTCAGGTGAGAATCTCTAAATGTCATATGGCCTAATCTGTATTCAGGTAATAATCTGTAGATGCCATATGATTTTTTTAAATGGATATGCTTCTTCCGTTGACTCAAAAAAAAATGGTGGGTTGAGTTGGAATTAGGCGGTTTATGTGCAGGTGTTTGATTCAATCTTCCCATTTCTTATTCAAATTATAGGATCAGTAGAAGGGCTCAAATACTAAATAGCCTAACTAATTGCAATGGGTCGGGCCCGCCCAGTACAGATTACTTATGGCCCATATGTTATGGGCAAGGCAGATCCAGTGAAGGCCCGGGGATCACTTGTTTCTTTCTTTTTTGAATTTCTTTTACTCTTGCAATTGGGGGTGTTTGGTAACCTACTCTTTGGTTTTTCATTTTCAGTTTTTTTAACTTTTTGGCTTTTTGGATTATGGTTAGAATGTATTTTTGAGTATGGTAGAGTGTTTGGGAGATATGTACAGAATGTATTTTAGAATAGTAGTAGTGTTTAGTAAATAAATGATGAAAATGAATTATGGATTAGATTTTTACAAGATTGCCCTTTGCCTTTATTATTATGTTAAAACATGTGTAAATAATTTTTTTCTTTACTTTTTTTTGTTTGAATTTTCAGATTGACGTGTAAGGACGAACTTTTCATACTGCACATCAACAAATGGAGATGTTCAACTTTTTTTATTTGAATTTTTCAGTTACCACATTCGATTTTTTTATTTGATAGTTTAGAATAATATTCTCTCTTTTATCCAGTGTCAAGAGGTGAGAAGAGCATAACGAAATAAATGGGAGGGCAAAATTGATAAATATGTAAGAATACTTTGGGGTATTTTGGTTATTCAATCGAAAATGGGAAAAGCTCATCCGGACCCCATTCTCCATTCTCTTTTCTTTTATCAAAATCAGCAAATCTATTTTGGCAAAATGGGTTTTAGAATTGAGTTGTCAAACACCTACAATGCAATAAGGAGAATGCAAAAAGGCAAAAATGGGCTTTGCCAAACACCCTTTTAGATTTGCTAGCCCGTTTATAAATGAGTTTATCTGGGATCTAATTGGAGTGATAAATTTTGTATGCAGTTGTAGATTTGAGGATGGTAGTGGGTGGAGGTTGCTTCCCCTAATGAATGCAACTATTAGCTATGGCGGTGGCTTTCAAAGTGGGCCTATGGTGCAGAATCAATAAGGCCACCGTCGGTTGCAGTCAGTGGCGGACCCAGAAATTTGACACAGTGGGGGCACCAATTTTCTTTGTAACGCGGTAATATATGAGTTACAGTTAAGCATATTTACATCAAAATAATTTTAGCATTCATGATAATGTAAAGTATATATGTATTTTAATAAAAGCTACTTGGGCAAACTGCGCACCTTGACTATATAAGTTTAAAAAAAATTTATTACATGTTCATCATCTATTTTTCTATTATTAACTCTACAAGTACAAGTTTCGGGGACCAAAATATACAAATACAATGTGCGGGTTTATATTGAGTACTACATAAATGATTGGAGACGTTAAGGAGTGAGAGAAACATTGATTGTGAAAGAGTTCTAGTATATTTTGAAAAAAAAAAAAACAAAAAACAAAAAAAATTAAATTGGAGATGATGGGGAGTGGAAGTTCTAGTGTATTTTGAAAAAAAATACTCCCTCCGTCCCTTTTTAAATGTCCTGCTTCGTAACTGCAACTTATTAAAAAGACATCATCATTATACCTTTCATATCAACTTTTTCATTCACTTTCCCTACTTACCCATCATCATTACACTTTTACTCACTTACTTTTTAAAAAGGAATCTACTTTTATGGGCAAAATAGACAATACATCAACTTTTACCCACTAACTTTACAAAATGGACACTTATTAAGGGACAACCCAAAATGGAATACTGGACCTAAATAAAGGGACGGAGGGAGTACAAAAAACCAGGAGTGGGGACTCGAACCCACGTCCCTGCATTCCCAAAAAGTGCCACTTACCACTGCACCAAACGCAAACTTCTTACATATGTAGGACATATGTATATACATACATACATACATACACACATATAAAATCTGGAAATTTTCTTTTTAAAAAAAGGGCATGGGGCACGTGACCACACGTGCCCCAAGGTGGGTCCGCCCCTGGTTGCAGTAACTTTGGCGTTAGTGTTTACTTTTCAAAACATGGTAGCAAAACTACTTAATTACCAAAAAAAGGCATGGTAGAAAAATTATGCACTACCACAAAAAAATATGGTCAGGTCAGGTGGCTTAGGTATGCATTGCTAAATGGATCTTCTTCTTGAAAATGTGTTTTTTTTTTAATTTTTTTTTTAGTCTTGATGGATTTATGGCAGGACCTTTCTTTTTCCCCTTCTCTCATTAAACCAAATGGAGAATGATATCATCATATCATTATCACTAGATAAGAAATCTAGTAACAGAGCTTACCAAATTTTTTTCAAGATGTAGAAGTCAGACACCGCGCACATATTGGGCAATAATGAAGTCTTATGGAAAATATAGCAGGAGTTTCATCGATATCATTTCGAATCCTGAAAATCTTACATTTGCTTTTTATATTCACTTTGAATGCACATTTTACATATTTCATTCGACTCCCTATTTGTTCATCTCTGTCTGAATCTTCAGTTTTTGCATTCACAACATATGTTAAATATGTACGAAAAGAAAGAAACATAACACGCGGAATAAATTTTTTGTGCTGAAGTTGAATCTACATGTGCGTAAATTTTCGGTTCATTGCATTTTCACTGCAAGTACGAAAGCAGTCGAGGCGCTTAAGCGGAAGACTCATCTGCCTTGGATTTTAGCAACAAAAAAAAAAAACTAAACATAGTTCAAATCTCATGAAAGTCAAACATTTCAAACCTTAGGGCCACTGAAGGGTTTGTCCAGTGGGCTCCGGAGTTAATCGAGGTGCGCGCAAACAAACTGATTCGAACATCCAGTTATAACGAGAAAAGACTAAACATAGATACAAGTAACAGCTGATATTGATAATGTGCTCAATACTTCTCAGGCTCAAATGTGTGCCACTGTGGATCTTGAAACGAGAAGAAACAGAGGACTTGCAGAATTGTCCTGTTCCTAATGGGCATGTCCGGTAGGCCACAAGTGTCTGCATAATTAATCAAAAGAGCACTCATTATGGCAATGGATTTTAACGAGTGGCTTTGGTTTGCCCTCTCGAGGCAACATCTTTATTTTCCAAATGGGACATGGGTACCTGCTGCATGTGAGGGAAAATGTGGCTATCCCGCGTCGGGTGAGCCTGATTAGCTAATAGAGCAGTTCATTTTCTGGTTTGGATTACATTTGTCTAAGATTTTATTCTCAAAATCGCACTAGTGAATTGAACTTTTTGAAGGCGAACGCTACCACTATCTATGTTTTCATGTACGATTAACTCAACAAGACAACAACAAGCAATGCTAATCGGCACATGCATCGAGCTTCAAATGGGACCAAAATCCACCAAATGCCTTTGAGATGTCATTTTCCTTTTTCAGGAGGCCTGGGAATGTAGTTCAATATTCAGGGGGGCAATTTTCCTGAACCTGTTTTTCAACATTACTGATAAATTATCTGTCCGAGGAAAGTTTTTATTAGGGGTGTCAAATGGGCGGGTTTGGGCTAAAATGGACAAGTTGTAAGTGGGTTGGGTCTTGAATGGGTCATTGACCCATTTAGACCCATTAATTATGAGCTCATGTTTTTATCCAGAAAAATTGGCTCCATAATGCTCCCACTACCTGGTATATATGGTGCAAAATAAGATGCATGTGGTGTTGAAAATTTCGAAATTTGGATACAAAATGAACCAAAATGGCTTGGTCACGTCACGTATGGGGCAGTCACATTCTTGAAAACTAAATATCCATACTGCCCCATTAAATGAAAATGATTGCGTCCAATAATCTGTACCATCTCAGTAACAGGATTATTGGCTATTGCAGACTAGACACAGTACAGAAAAAATAGACAATTTGATTCATGTTAAAGTAAAACAAAGTTAGGCTTAGTGTTGCAGAAAAGCAACACTACTCTTTGCTGCAAAAATGGTGGATGTGCAAAACTTTGATCGCGTATGCGTACGCCAGTGAGTAAGAAAAGTTGGTACAAGATTTGTCGACTTGTAAAGTAGAATTTTTATTTATTTATGAGAAATTAGGTATTTGTCTTGAACGCCATACGGTTGAGTATGATAACTGGCGTTCCATCGTGTTCCCGACTTTTCCTCTTCTGTGACCATACTGATAAGTGATAAGTACCAGCAAATTACTCCTGACCGAGTAAAAATTCACACGGTACTCATAAGCTACCCGGTAACTAGAACCATGGTTTCACCTCAATCCTGCATCTGCTTGTAGTGCGATATACCAGAAACAGAAAGGAAAATGACATGAAACCAGATAAATAAACGTAGATCTTAACCTCATTATCTTCTTATGTTTTCCTTCACGCACCCTCTGCTTTTCTTAACCACACAGACCAAGATCCAAACACAGCCTTACATACACATGGTCCCTGAGAAAGGAAAACATGTTGCATCAAAAGTGGTTCCAGATGCAAATCATGGGTCAAAGAAGAGGCTTATTGCATCCAAACATTGTATTTACTATCCTTGTTTGAAACAGGAAAATTAGTGGTTCATGAGGCAATGCAATTACCAATTAATGGAGACACAAAAAAAGCAATGAAGCAGACAAGTTCTTGCGCAACCATTTTTTTTGGTTAGGATCATGGATGACCATAAGTAAATTAAGCACTTAACATTTCTATAATGCCAGTGTCGAGTCTATGTTTTGCATTTGATGTCATTAGGGTGTTGGTTACTTTTTGATGTGGAGAAAACTTTGTGGCTGTAACTTCTTGAAAGGTCTTCTAATCATTCCACAAGAACCCTAACCACATATTAATACGAATTTAAATTCTGGGGAGTTGAGTGACGATAAAGCAAGTGGAGTAGTAGCCGAGTGATAGACACCATATACTCTCCCATGCATTTGACAGGGGTTCAAACCTCACTGACTACAATTAAAAATGTTGACTTTCGCCGCGCAAAAAAGAAAAGTTGAGCGATGATAAGCACATCGGGAATGGTAAGCCATGAGTCCAAATCGTATGAGGTGCTTAATCACGTTAGAATTGGCACTGCAATTACTCGATATTTGCAGGTAGGGAGACTGCATGTAGTACGGAATTAGATGCCCCCAAATACTTTGGTATTTACTGTGTGTGTGTGAGAGACAGAGAGAGAGACGAGAGTAAATTTGTCCGGATCAGGCGGAAAAGGGGGGTTTTCCGCCACCCTCATGGGTCCCTTTTGCGCATCTTTTTTGGGTAATCCAAACCGTGCATCTTGCAGGACCTGTAAAATAATGTATTCACGCAAAAAAATAGTTTCTCTGGACATCAATAGGTATGTCAAAAGTTGAGTTTTTTGACAAAAAATGAACAGCTGTGGACAGTTTAACTTAAAAAACAATTCACAGATCCAGGCCGTCCATTTTTTCGTTTAGAACTCAACTTTTGACATACCTATCAATGTTTGGACAAGCTAATTTTTTTGCGTAGGTACATTATTTTACAAACCCTACAAAATGAAAAGTTTGGATTACCTAAAAAGATGAGCGAAGCGAGCCCACGAAGGGTGTTGGCAGAAAGCCCATTCTGTCTTGGTGAGCCGGACAGAATTTAATCTCTTGTGATAAATCTTTGTGTAGTAAATCTTTGTGTATGTATCATTATTGGTTAGTTGCCTTCGAATACCCTTGTAATAACCAGGAGAAATATGTAAAGAGAGTTGGCTCAAATCAACTAATTTTAATTTCTTTCTTCCGGTAGAAAAAGGAAATAAGGAGGGCAGAGATAGTACGTACATTGACAGATCAATTAGCAAATGCAATGTAAAAATGCTTAAGAAAGCTCCCAGACACCCCCTTCATCTCCTCAACAACCGTACAATGAACATAGACCAGGCCCACAACATTGCATAGTCTCAGAGGAGACAGCAGGCACTTGGAACAGGTAGAGACCACTCCCGAATGTACATCGCGTTATTGATGATGATTCTTACGTGTCTGTTGAACAAAACGTGACATGATGCGGTATGCAATGGAAATAACCTACTCTAAACATCATTATGATCTATGTTATTCTGATTTAGTGGAATCAAAATAAATAATTTGTCTTACTATAAATTTGAATCCACGATCGGTTTTTGTTTTTTTCAAATAAAATCTCTTGACCATATTAGATTTGAGCCAACAATCAAATGGTTCAATGGCTCGTAATTTGGCAACATTTGGACTTTAGATGGAGCTAGATATAGTGGATGACTATCCTGACCTAAGTTACATAATCCTCGAATAAGAGATTATGCTCTAGCTCTCAATCCTCCTCTATGCTCTCGCAAATTTTAGCATTTCGAAATGTCATCGAAAGATGATTTCACATTGGCGTATAATGTGACTTACCCTGACAAATCCTCTCAAGGAAGAACTTTAGATGATTTCCACCAACTTTACAAGATACTATCATAGTATGGATACTGTATTATTAAAGAAGATGAAAGTAATCAATACTTAATTAGACCAATACCATTAGTTTAAAACAGATTAACAGCTTTAACATCCACTTTGATAGTGGATTAGGACCTCAACAAACTTGCGTAAGCACGATTAACATGCGTGCAAGCAACTTTAATATTAATCTAAAAACGCACCATCCACCATTATTATTAGCAGACAAAACCTCACACCATAGGGAAAAAAAAATACAACCCCACGAGAGGGATTCGAAAATTGGCCTCATTACAAATTTAAAAAAAAAAAAAAACGAAAAAGTTCTCAGAATAGGAGAAAGATGGTGAAGGGAGAACGTTATTGGAGGACGATGATGAGCTTATCCTGTTTGAGCCAATCACCATGTGATGATGTCAAGAGAGAGAGAGAGAGAGAGAGAGAGAGAGAGAGAGAGAGAGAGAGAGAGAGAGAGAGAGAGTTGGGTTGGTTGAGTGGGGGAAAAGGGACAGAAGACACAAATGGTACGAGTGATTGTACTGGAGAAAATGAAGAGAAGAAGGATGATGGAAGATTTTTTTTTTTTTGAAAATGGATGATGGAAGATTAAAGAAAGAAAAAAAAACTTCTTTACGGAGCAACCGGTAAATAAAATTTACGGCGCTGAATCGCACGCATTCAAAAATGTTTTAGATGGATCAGATTTTAAAAAAACAGTTCGCTAGAATAATTAAACTCTTCTAGCGAATTAGTTTTTAAAATCCCGACCATTTATTGCCGAAACGAATGACTGAAATTGCGCAAAATCGTAAATAAAATACTACTAGTGGTCGAAAAGAGAGGTGGATGTGGTGAGCGGCAGTCGCATGGAATTTTCAGGGATGTGGCAGAGGGTAGAGCCGCGTGTTCCAATACAAGGCAAGTGATGGTACCCTGAACAAAATAGTAGTACAACTTTCGAAATTCTGTGTCTGCCAACAGAGAAAAATTTAACTCCCTCATCAAGTAGTAGTAAAATATTTCCTAGGTGCTGGTCCAGTGGTCCTGATAGTGGTCAGCACTTTCTTAGGCCTGAGAAATGCTAAGTACAAAGAAAATAGGTAAAGAAAAAATCATTAAAGTGTACATGAACGGTTCAGATGCACTGCACGGTGAATCTAGGCCGTTCATGTACACTTTAAGAGTATTTTATACTTTGTTCACTTGGTTCTCACAAATCCCAACCCTCCCTTCAGCATGGTTTTCAATAATTTTTCTCTTTTTATTACTTCAAAAACTTTCATCATAACTTTTACCAAACGACCCTCGTGTGTCTGCATTACCTTAAGAAAAGAACGCAGAGCGCAAGCATAAGAATATTTTTCTTTAAAGACATGCTATTGCTACTACAATTTGTAAGAAGAAAGATTGAGAACGAAAGCATAAAGAGCAGAGTATAGAGGCATACTGCAGGGCAATACCAAGACGCAGGACTGAGATCCAGTCCAGTTTCCTTCCCTCCAATCGGATCCAATTTTAGGCTATTTGTGAGCTCATTATTGATCTAAGCTTGCCAAGAACATTGATCATATCGAAAATTACGTCGATTGAAAAATTAACTGCATCTCAATGACTCAGACTCATCACGAGGAAATACCTGTGAATCTCAAGTCTATGGTACGTACCTGAGGAGGTCAGCTCGCCTAGCCCATTCCTTTCCAGCTCCCACCCGATAAGAAGTTAAGAACTAGTACTTTTAACTGTTTTTTTCACTAATAAATAAGAATCACGGCCAACAAATGTTATCACGTACTGATGATGGCCACCCCGTACTCTTGTTTACCTTGAAGAAAAATGTTTTACATACGTGTTTAGTAATGGAGAATAGTGCACAAAATTGACAAATCCATGATCTACCACCTTCTTTGACAATCGTTGAAATCTACACCATTATCTCTACGGAAAAAGGAATCATAATGCTGTGTTACGATTTGGATTTGAAATTTTTTTTGAAAAATAATAGGGGTAATAAATGGAGAGATATAGAAAGAAAAATGTTGGAAGTAGGGAGAATCTAATGGGAATTTTTTGAAAAATGCTTTTTGAGAAGTAAAAGAGAACAAGGCAATCACCTCAATAATCCCAATGGAACTCAATCTACAACCTTCACAATAGAAAAGTTAGGAGCACTTTGTATGTAAGAAAAGTTTGAACTCAAAACCCTCCCTTTACAGGATGGCCGAGCTCTAATAAGCTCCAAAATTTTCACTTACCGACTCCTTTTTTTTTTTTTTTTTGGTAATGCATGATGTCCCGAGCACTTCGGACGTCTAATCTCTACAACCCCTCCCACAGTCGTTTCAAGCGTGGGATGAAATGACCACAAAAGTTATTGGCAAAAACAAATTAAACATGAATCTTGGAATGAAGCAAATACCTAAGTTCTACACCAAGATCACTTGGCCAACCCTTGGAGTTATCACTTAGCAACTTATGTTCCCCACAGGCCACAGTCATCAATTTTAAGAAGAACCTTGTTGGGAAATGATTATCACACATTTGTACTCTAGATCCGTATAAGATGCAAACTCTTACATTTTCAATGGGATTACTTCCATCGAAGAACCACAAAAAGTTCACCTTAAAGATAAATAATAAAAAAAAAACATGAGGCCAAGAATACATTTACGTGGGTTATAAACAAACGCGGCGTATTTGGCTACACGATTCGGTAATCAGTGGGAGTGACGATGGTGCACGAGGCACCCACGCGCGCTTGGACAAGGGACCCCCACTTCATTGCTACTACTACTAGCAAAATCATCACACCAGAACATCCTGTCCCCAGTCCTCCTTTTTTCTCTACGCTCATCGAGTTATGGTCGTCTGAATTAGCTTACGTATTACTATTCTCTTTTTTAGTCTGGTCAAAGTCAAAAAATTCACATTGGAATTTGGGGATTTACAAGATTTTTCTTTTGCGGCCTGGCCGCCAAAAGTTATCAAGTTTAGAATTCAAGATGTCTGGATTCACTTTTTAATACATTAAGGGATAATGTAATTAATTCACATCAATAAAAGTTTCCAGTCTTGTACAACAATTTCGGAACTATTCCTAGCTCCTATACGCCAGATGAAAGGCTATGGTTGCATGAAAATTCAAGATGTCTGAATTTACTTTTTAACACATCAAGGGATAATGAAATCAATTAACATCAATAAAAAGTTTAGAATTCAAGATGTCTGGATTCACTTTTTAACGCATCAAGAGATAACGTAATCAATTCACATCAATAAAAACAAAAAAGGGGGAGTGCAGATGGTAAAAGGATAAAAGGAGTGCAAAAAATCAATTCAAGCTCGTAATTGTGTTCACAATTAAAGAGACTTCTAAACAAAAAACAATAAGATAAATGATTCAAATCATATACCTCCCATGAGAGCCGAGACAAGATTGTCTCAAATCCCTTCAAAAGTTTATAGTATTTTATAAGTCAAGTGTTTCTGGAGACATTGCCCTCATGAGTCATGTCTTGTAAGCCTGTGTGAATATTTTACACAGAGAGCAAATAATGCGAGGCTTATAATTGGAAAACAACACCTGCTACAATTTCAGTACAAAACCTACTCAAATCTAAGCTAGCTCAAATGCGGAATGAGACTTTACGATAAGAATCGAACCTGTGATGCATTTTCCGATAAAAGGAAAAACCGTACCCCTTGTTATCCCTTTGTTCTTGCACCAACTACACCTGCAATTCCCCAAATTACGGGGCGCTAGTGTCGAATTTTAAACTTCGGGGAGGACACAGTCGAAATTCGACCATAGATCACGGAGAAAAGAAAGACAACATACAAATTAATAGGAATTTTGAAAAGGTCTTTCGTTTTTCATCGAGGAAAGAATATGACACATATGGTAAATAAATTACATGTTCAACTTCTTTAAAATTTCGTACTTTGTCTTCCTTTTCACTTTTCTTTTCAGGCAATATTCCAGACACAGCGTATACTTTTTTCCACTATAGCCTTGTGCTTTCTATTTGTACAGGTAGTTGTCTTCTATTTGTACAGGTAGTTGTCATGGAAATGGAACTCGACTCTCATTTGTTGCCTAGTCTCAAATCCAGAAAATGATGTCTGGCACAAAATGCAAATGGTAAAGGCGTTAAATCAAAGGAGTCCCCCCTCCGTACCTAAAACTTTTGTCACCCCTGCAGTTTTGCCGTTTCGGTCGGGCCTTGTTCTCTCCTGCTACCGACTGATTATTCAATACCCCTAGAGCTAGCACCGCCATGTAGTGCTACTTGGGGTGGAGCCCACACAAAAGTGTAATGCAAAAAGCCCTGCGGCGGTGCTCCAGGAGCAATAATTAATAATTTTCCCCTGCTACCCCCTCTCACTATCTTCTTTCTCCCCATCAAAGCCACACTTACTAGTAATGGGCACTATGTACTTGAACAAATTAAGAAGGAAAGTAACGTATAAATTAAAAACCGAAGTTTATATAAGTATAGCCATCAATTGTCTGTCTTCTTTTTCCCTCTTCGTTTTGTTGTTTTCTCCTTTGGGTGGGACCAGAAGTTCTTGGGTGCTGAATTGCTATCTCAGTGGTTTCAAGAAAAGCCTGTTTCAGAGTCATTGTCACTCAAGTGTTTGGGTCAGCTTATCTGCAAATCAACTAATCCCAAGAAACCAATCTAACCGTTCACTAGCAGAAGCGCAACTAAAGTCGGGACAAAAGCTTCGTATAAACTAACTGTACAAGAGTTTATAGCACCTAATAAATTTTGAACCGGAGACCTAAGAGAGAACAAACCCTTAAATCTCAACCCTTGAACTCTAGGCCAAGCCATGGGTTCTATTGCAAGGTCATTTGCTTGGAATTACATGAATAAGAAACTACCCATATGGTATTTAGTAACATCTAATAGATCTCTGCACAAACACATTAAACAGAGAGTACTCATACAGAAAATTGCAAAAGAATGTGACAGAGTCTTTTATTTTAATCCCATTTAAAAGGAAACCTCGTCAAGATCACACAAAATTTCAAAATATGAGTCACACTATTTGGTTAGTCATCCTGTATACAGTATTGGGTAAGCATGGAATTTTTCTACATCACTATAACACAAGGATAGACAATATTCCATGGGGTGGATTTTCTCTATTTGTTTTGCTGTTTTCATTCACGCTTAACACCACATGTGTCGGTGTTATTCTAAAGGTTTCATCAAATGACTATTCATAGACATTTACACGTTGAAGAGAGTTTTAGGAACCTTGATGTGAGTCACACACATGCTTACATAACATCATTGTGCATAAGTTATTTCACATCAAATGCTTCAATACCTATATCTGGACATGTTTCTGCCCCTGCAGTTGTCCCAATGGTTTCATCAAAGGGCTACTAAATCATAAAATGATCATATTACAATTGCCCCTGCAGTTGTACACGTAATACATGTGTGTGTATGTGACGCCTCATAGACAAGCTAGGCCGAGCTCTAGGAGAGAGTCCCAGCAGACATCTAGATGGGTGGTCATGGGTCCCACATCGCTTGGTGAATGCAAAGCTCAGTGCTATATATAATAGATCCTGCCCCTTTCTTGTATAAGACCTTTTAAAACCGTGAGGGCATTAAAACTCATAGGAACTTCACAGTTAAGCGCACTCGTCTTGCACCAATACTGGGATGGGTGACCTACAAGGAAGTCCATGGAGCTTGGGCGGCCAAAGCGGACAATATTATTCCTAACTAATTCCTCGAGTACCAAGTAATTACGATTTTGGAAGTTGATAGCAGCAAGGAAGGAATTCTATTGAGTAATTCCTTTTCTTTTTTTTTTTATCGGTGAATTCTATAACTAGTTTTACTCACGATATTCGAACCAAGGATTTGTTAAAGAGAAGTCCCAGAACCTTAGTGGCGCTAGCCCAACCGCCCAAGTGGTAGAATTACTACAACTAACATTTGAGGAATATGATTCTAACAAAAAAGTCTTTCATATAATATAATCAATAGCAAATAATGTGACCCAATCTTTTGTTCTAAGCACTTCAAATAATAAATAAAAGAAAACATAATCTTTCAAAAATAACACTGCCATATCATTTCATCAAGATTTTTGTACGAAGTTGCGTACTTTTCTCAACATCACAAGAACGTACACTCTCTCTCTCTCTCTCTCTCTCTCTCTCTCTCTCTCTCTCTCTCTCTCTCTCTCTATATATATATATATATATATATATATTGTTCTTTTTCATGGGTTTGTCGTTTTCATTTCATGCTTAAGAACACAATGTTTGGAGCTATCCCCTGTGGTTTCAACAAAAAACTGTTCATAGGACATTCATAAGTTGAATCAAGCAATAATTGTGGATAGCTCGAATTTTAGGGACATTGATGTGAGTTTGGCGCATGTTTACACATGTTAAGCACGCGTGATGAATCATGCACTATTTATTCAGGCATCGCTACTATTGTAATCATTAGATATTTCTTATTATTTTTTTGCATGAGATTGCAAGTTGAAGGAGTACCATGAAAAGAGAATGGAACAGTACATGCCACTATATAGCACATTAAGACAAATTCCACACATTGAAGAATTTTTCCGTTTCCGTTCTTAGATTTTGCATTTAAGGCTAGAAACAAACTTCTTTTTTTCTTATCTGCTGAAATAAACTTCTAACTTAGATAGCTCACATCCCTAGACTTTCAATGAATTACAAGTTAACTTTTGCAATCATGTTGCAATGGATTAGGCATCGTTGACAAAGACTAAGGAGAATTTGAGTTGATACTCTTAAGGGTCTAATTTTACCTGGTTCCAAAAGTATAGTATTCTAGCAGTATAGTTTTGATCCTTAGTAGTATTATTTACGGTGTCCTGCGTCTGCGTGTAAATGCTAGCGGTTCCCAAACAGTTCTCAGTATGAACCGATCTGAACTGAAATATTTACATTTTTAGTGGGTCTGTGAATATAGACTTCACCATACTTAAAAGTATTTTACTATATATACCAAACATAAACGTCACCCCACTACTTGCAAGGATAAAGCTGCGTTCATCAACCCTTCCCCAGACCCTGCAGTGACGGGAGCCTCGTGCACTGGGTTCGCCTCATGTTTTGCTGGCTCCCAAAAGATACGGTGCCAAAAGTCTTTAATCTTTAATTAATCAGCGATGTAATCCACTACGTTTTCTTGTTAAATAGTACATTAAAGAACCACTAAATGACAGACTACCAAGCATGCCCTTGCTTTTGCCTTTTAGTCAGGTGAAATGCATGGAAGCACCTTCTTAAAGTCCCTAATTCTTATCTGCATTTCGTAGGAGATGAAACCAGAAGGAAGCTGCCTAGTGGGGAATCACCAAAACAACATACACCAATATAAAATGTAATTTCCACACAAAGGTGGTGAATGGTGATTAAATTAAAGTACCATGAAACCTATATATGCGGTTGCAAGTAGCTGCCTCTGAGAATAACAAAGACTTGTAGTGATCTAATTCGTCAACTATTTCAATTTGTTATCTTTGTGCTAATCAAGGCAAGTAGGTCAACGAAATGGTACTAAAAGTTTAAAAAATACTCATACCAAACAATAATCTGTTGTTTGGAGAGGAAAAGGTGTGTAAGGTATCTTACACCTTCACACATAATTATTTATTTATATAAGGAGATAGTTCATTACATAATGTAAATAAGCAATGTGGGACTAAACACAATATACTAGTATACGAGTATACTAGTATTCCAACACTCCCCCTCAAGCTGGGAAATAGATATCACACAAACCCAGCTTGTCACATAACATCTCCAACCGAGGCTTAAACAATGACTTGGTAAATATGTCAGCCAATTGAGCACTTGTAGACACGAAAGGAGTTGCTATAACACCATCAGTCAACTTCTCTCGCACCAGATGACAATCAACTTCGATATGCTTAGTCCGCTCATGAAATACAGGGTTGGATGCAATGTGAATTGCTGCTTGGTTATCACAATACAAATTCATAGGCAATTGCACATGGAATCCTATCTCCTCAAGAAAAGATCGCACCCACACAATCTCACATGTGGTGTGAGCCATGGCTCTATATTCTGCCTCTGCACTAGACCGTGCAACCACGGTCTGTTTCTTACTCTTCCAATTAACAAGATTGCCACCAAGAAAAACACAATATCCAGTGGTTGACCTCCTGTCAGATGGGCCTCTTGCCCAATCAGAGCCCAATCAGAATCAGTGAAGGCCTCAATACGCAAATGACCATTAGCTCTATAAAATAGACCACGTCCAGGATGAAACTTGAGATACTTGACAATTCTAAGAACAGCCTCCCAATGTGGCACACGAGGAGCAGACATAAACTGACTCACAATACTCACTGCAAATGAAATATCAAGACGTGTAATAGTGTCGTATCTTGCGTTCAGCAACCCCATTCTGTTGGGGAGTGCGGGAACACGAAGATTGATGAAGAATACCATGCTCATCAAAAAAGGTAGACAAAACATTATAGAAATATTCACCAGCATTATCCGAACGAAAGATACGAAGAGAAACATCAAATTGAGTCTTTATTTCCATATAAAAAGATTTGAAAATGGAGTACAAGTCTGACCGGTTATTCATGAGATAAACATAAGTAAGCCTAGAATAGTCATCCACAAAAATAACAAAATACTGAAAACCACCACGTGATGAAACACGCACGGGACCCCAAATATCGGAGTGAACTAAATGAAAAGGACGAGACACTCGACTCTCTACTCTAGGTGGAAAAGAAACACGACGGTGTTTACTGAACTCACAGACTTCACATGGCAAAGACTGAAGACCACGACACGACGGAACTAACTGCTTGAGAGTCTGAAGGGAGGGATGACCAAGACGGCAATGATGTTCATAGGAGATACGGAAGCCTGAAGAGCAACAGAGGCAGGAGGTTCGCGTTCGCCAGTGTCAAAATAGTATAGACCACCACGCTCAACACCGCCACCAATCTTCTTCCCGTCTGGAGATCCTGAAATACACAATAACCAGGAAAAAAGGTAACCGAACAATTTAAGGATTGGGTAAGTTTACTAACAAACATAAGACTATGGGGAAAACGAGGAACATGTAAAACAGAGTCTAAGGTAAGAGAAGAATGTAAAATAACAGAACCCAAACCAGCAATGTCAGAAGAGGAACCGTCAGCCAAGGCAACATGAAAGACTTCACAAGAGGACGAGAACCAGAGAGGTGGATGGAGTGACCTGTCATATGATCGGTAGCACCAGAATCAATAACCCACGGAGTATTAGAGGCCAGGCCAGCAAAGGTGGAGCCTTTCTGAGCGAACGTAGCAGTGGAAGATGAAGGCACATAAGAGGGCGGCTGGGAAATCAGGCGATGATACTCATCCTCTGGAATAGTAATAACTCGTGGGATGGAGCTGGGCACAGAAACAGAGCCATCATCCTCAGAAACAGTAACCTGATGAGCAGATGGGCGGCCATGCAGAATCCAACAAAAATCAACTGTATGATTAGTACCATGGCAATAGGTGCAGGAACGAGACCCACGACCACGGGCACGACTAAAATCACGACCACGACCACCACTACCAAAATCACGACTACCAACAGACGGACCACTGCTACCAGAATCACGACCATATCCACGGCCAGTAGGACCACGACTGCCTCCCCCACGGTCAAAACCACGAGAAGAAGTACCACCACGAGAAATCGTGGTTACCAAAGCCGAGCGGGCAGCAGGGGTCAAATCAACAGCACTGTAGTCTGGAACAGAGGCCTGACGGACACGACTGAACACTTCACTGAGAGAAGGTAAATCTCTACCACCCAAAAGATTGGACCGGATAGAATCATATGCTGGCGAAGGTAAACCAAACAGAAAACGAGCTACCTGCAAGCGCTCACGCTGACGCTCCATAACCTGAATGTCTGAAGAAATGGGCTCACAAGTGTTGAGCTCCTCACACACTCCACAGAACTTGGCATAATACTCTTCCAAGGATAAGTTGCCAAGGTCAAGAGAAAAGAACTGTTGATGAAGAGCATAAGTCTGACGGAGATTATCAGCCCCAGAGAACATTTCCTTAACCTTCATCCATACTTTTTTCGCAGTAGATAAGAAAACCAGAGTATTCTTAATATTTTCCTCCATACTATTCCAAAGCTCAACACGAATTTTAGCATCTGCAGGAACCCAAGCACCATATGATGCCAGTCCGCCGCGGGAGGATCATCAGTAAGATAATGATAGTCGGACTCCCCGACATAATGACTTCAACAGCCTTAGCCAAACAGCATATTTCGACCATTCAATAAGGTAGAGGTAATGGACAACCGATCACGAGACCGGGAAGAACGACTAACAGCGGAAGTCACAGTACTAGAACTAGAAACAGAGGCAGTGCCAGAGCTCATTGCAAATATACCAACCAGAAACTATGCCAATAACACAGAGGCAGCCACAATCATCAACAAACCACGATCACCAGCAAATAAGAGCAGTAAAATAACAAGACCAAGGAGAAACGAGAAGTCCAAAATAGCCAGACATAAAGTAGGGCAGCCGAATAAGCCCACAAATAAGAACACAACAGAATACCGACGGCAAAACTCATACCAGAGTGTCAAAAGCAAGCGACAGAAGCATCAAGAGACAGAGATCAGCAATGAGAAGAGGCGCCGGAGGCAGACGAGGGCCGGCGAGGGTGCACCGTGGCCCGAACGAGAGCCAGTAAGAGTCGCCGGAGGTCTGTGACGACGGAAAGGGAGGTCGCCAAACAGTGTGCCATGAACACTCCGCTGATGGTGCAAACTCATTAACACAATTACCACTTGCTCCACATAAATGACGCCAGTCGGCTGCAACGGAGAACTCTCTGGCATCGTGCTTCTGCTATTTGTACGCTTGATATCCAAAACCTATCAACACAAGATCAAAAATCAAAATTTCTCAATAGGAGAAATCCAAAAATCAAGACAAAAACGTGGCTAATTACAAGGTAGTTTTTGATTTTCAATTCTAGTATCAGTTTTTATTTTATTTTAAATTTCTGACCAAGATTTTTAGTTTATTTGTTCTTCACGCCAAACAACTTAAAGAAATAGAAAACCAGATTGGACCCCAAATTCGTTTACAATTCTAAAATTCAAAACAAAATAGACTTTAGTTTCCGATTAATTGGGTTTTTTTTCAGGGGCGGGAAATAACAAAATTTTTTTGTATTTTCAGATTAGGATCTCTCGTGTTCAATGACTCAATTCCTATGAAAAATATTTTGGACATAGATGCATCCCCAGCCATTCGATAGCTAGTATGGATCTTACATGCATGATGCGTCATGTGGGCCCACATTCACAAAGACTCATTTGCATATAATATGTGTCTAAATATCTGTATCTGCAGCACATCTCAAAAGAAAGTTGGAACGGTTCAGTCCTAAAGAACGAATGTATTCAGGAAAAAATGAATAATACTGAGAAGTATTCATACGATACAAATTCAAGGATTTTATATGCACAGTAGACTGCATAAAGGGGGAGGATATTAACCAAACAAGGAAACCACAAGGATAACCAAGTAAGCCATCTTGAGCAGAGCCTTTTCCATCTCTCTTTTTGGTGGTGTTGATACTCGGTAGAACCAATATTCGTATATAGTTTTTGTGTTACTAGTATTTGTACTGCCTTTTGCAATGCGTTGATGCATGGACCTCTTCTATCCTGTTTATATAGGAGCTTACAAATTTGGCTTAAAAAAAATACTTCCTCCGTTTCACAATATTGTGGCTGTTTTCTTTTTGAAACGTCTCGTAAAATTGTTCACAGTTTTTAATTTATAATATTTTATATATTGATCAATAGGGATCTTGTTTCCTATATCCCAATTAATTTTTTCAAACAAAAAATTTAAAATCATCAAAAATATTATAGATTGTGAGATATAGATCAACTGGTTTTGAGATTCTAATAAGAAAATAGGGACAACAATTTTGGACTATCTACATTTATTTCTACCATTTGGATAACTTCTTATATTGAAGCGGTGGATTCTTGGGATTAGAAAATTTTCGTGGAAACCCGCAAAGATATGGCTGTTTCTGAGGAATAGTATTCAGTGTGTCAGGAAGTACCACAATGATCACCTGTAATCACTCGTGGTGAACCGATTACGAAAAATTTGATTGAAGTATATACGTAACCTTGGCTTTGACATAAGAAAAATATGAGAAATTGAATCATACTTAAAATAAAGATCTTAACGAAACTGTGTTTGAAACGATTCAATGCATGTTTGCAAATGTGCATCGAATCTTTCTGAATACAACCATATCTGTGTTCCTATCATTCATCTTTGAAGATAAGGAACTTATCCTTTTACTTTCGGTTCGTGTTATCAATTTTGCCGATCATAGGCCCAGCCCATGTTATTTGATCAATTTTGCCAACCATAGACCAAGTTTTGGGATCTCTTTGGAAGAATCTATACACTCCTAAGGTGGAAATATTTTCGTGGATTGCGATTCAAGACAGGGCTCCAACTAGATCGGTGCTGTCCAGCAGGAATATCTTACAAGAGAGCCAATCGGTATCCGTGCTCTTTGCAGCTTGAAACTCCGGATCATTTGTTTTTGCACTGCCAATTTTCTTGGAATACCTGGTCATTAATTATGGAATGGTGGCTTATGTCGTGGGTATGTCCGAAATGGATATCTAATCTGGCTTTGTAGTGGTTTGATACCGGGTTTAGGAATCTGGAGAAAAATGCGTGGGAAACATCCTTTTATGCCACATTGTGGTCTTTGTGGTTGGTTCAGAGTGACTGTGTTTAATAATGCTACCACGAGTTTTGAGGTGGTGGGGGATTTGGTAAAATCTAGAGTTGCAATGTGGATGAAGACCAAGTTTGCGATCAAGATTTATTCGGTGGAGGAGTTCAAGGTGTTTCTTGATGGTATTCGTAAGCTCAAGTTGTAATTCATGTTGAGGGGTTGAGTCGGTCCAACTTTGTGTTGGATGGGCTAGTTTTGTATGCTTTCTTTTCTATTTCCCTCGATGTACCCTTTCGAGTTTTAATAAAATGTTTTGTTTGCCGAGAAAAAAAAACACTGGAGTTGGACTTGGGCTCAAGTGCTGGTGTTCAACATGAGTGAATTGAGCTGTTCACGAATTGTTGGAGGTTTGGTGCAGTAAAAGCTTGTTCGCGTTTGATTCCTCTACTAAATGAACTGAACCCGAATCTCAATTTTAGGTTCGTTCAATGATGAGCTGAACCTGAGCCTAATAGTACTTGGCTTGATTAATTAGCCTTGCGAACCTGAGATCAAAATATAATTAATAATATTTTGGGGGTCTATATATCTACCTAACCTGAGGTTAGTGGCTTTGAATTTGTAATTGAGTTAATGTTTGATTGGTGGTCCCATTCACCTCCCTCTGGAACGTTTTATTGCATTAGATAATTTCATATTCAAACATTCACAAAAAAGAAAATGGTAATAAAAGGACCCAAAAAAAAAAAAATCGAAAAGTCCTAATAAAAACAACATTTATTATTTTTATTTTATTTGATGAGTTAAAGTTTTATTGACAAAACCCATTACACAAGCACAGGGGCATTCCTTAAAACAAACTTTAAATCTCTCACAATGTAGGCAATGCCTCGGCTTGTAGGAGTAATTAGTTTGCCCTAATAATTAAACGCAAGCACAAGAACAACGGTTGTCAACACAGGTTCTTTTGCACTTAGGAGGACAAAGAATGTTGCATCTTTCCGGGATGCACACTAATTCGCAGGTGCAAAAGCCATCGACGCAACGAGCTAGGGTATTCTTTTGTTGAGCACCAGCTCCTGCAATGGAGACTGCCCTGACAATGTGGCTCGCCTACATTGTCTCGCTCTTTGGCCCCTGACACCTTCGACACTTCCAAACCTGCAACAAGGCCAAATATTCTGCCATATCATTATGCATTTAATTAAGTTTACGCGATAGACGTATTTTCTGTTTTGTGAGTATATCGTCACTCTAGCTGCGGTCGTGTGCATGAGAGAGAGAGAGAGAGAGGGGGGGGGGGGGGGGGGGGGGGGTGTGGGGTGACTGACCAGAGACTGTGAGGAGAAGGATGGCCAACAAAACCATTTGGGAAGACACTTAATTTCTCCATGTGTTTTGAATTTCTTTTTAGACAAGGGAGGAGAAGGAAAATGGCGTTTAATTGGCTTGTGGTAAGATGGTGACCCGTGGCTATGGTCAGTTTATATAGGCACTGAGACGTTTGATACAGTAACTACAAACCTTCAAGACATGACTACAGAACAAAATTGGATTACTGTTTGATTTATCTGGTAAGATTTATTTAGTTGCTGTATGTCATATGTTAAGTCAATGATACCACAAATTGGTATACATCCACAATTCCACATGGTTTGGCGCTAAATCATGCATTGGTAACTTCCAGAAGTTTGGCTGAGTGGGCATGCGAAATCAACTAATGGCTTCCCATTTAGGAGGTCAAAAGTTTGAATCTTATGAAAATCAAACATTCCAAACCTTGGGTTGATGAATTTCGTCCGGGTTAATTTTAGAGTCCGGAATTAATTGAGGTTCGGGCAAGCTGACCTGAACAACCGAATACCAAAAAAGAAAGATCACGCAGTGATTTTGAAAATCGCTTTAGCTGATGGGGGAAATTTTTAATTTTTAAAATTCTTAATGGATATATTCTAAACCATTCTCTCTCCTTAATTTCATGAATGTTCAAATCCTTAATTTTCGTAAATTCGTCGTAGTATATTATAAACTTAAGTGAATATGGTTTGACCAATTTCACAAAAATTCATGATTGATTGAAAAAATATGAATACACCATTTTTATTCATGAAAACACATGAATAAATTAATAAAAAAATATGAAAAAATAAATAAATTAATTGAAATACATGAAAAAATATGAATACAAAATGTTTTTTAATTGATCATGAAAAACATGAATAAATTAATCGGCCATGTTTTTCATGAATACACCATGTTTTATTCATGAAAAACAAAAATAATCATGAAAACACATAAATACACCGTGTTTTTTTCATTCTTTTCGAACGGCAATAAATTTCTTATTAATCTTTGAATAAGCATTACAAAGGCTAAATGGAGCAAGGATTTATACGGACATCACAACCCGTCTCAAACATCCCAACTAGATTGACACATAAAAATTGGGACAATCATATGTCAATCAAAGACCCAAAGAAGACAAGGGAGATGGCAATAAACTAACTCAAATAAGAAAAAGAAAAGGAAACAAACAGAAAGAACAACAACAATGGAACAAGTATCCCACATCAACAGTATCACAAGCCTAACTATACGCCTATTCTTGAATAGCAGCAGAATAATTTCTCCTGAGGTAGTTAAACTCCGGTAGCCTTCAACATGTTATACAACATAACTTACCAGCATACAACAAGTTCAATAACATCAGTAGCAATCAACTGAGTTCCTTAGCTGAAGCCCAGCTATAAGGCCATCCACAATTGTATAATCAAAAACAAATTATTTTTAAAGTTAACAATGTTGGTGTAAAAGATGGTTCACTATGGTATAATCAAACTTAGCAACATTGTTAGAAATAATCAAATTTTGGGCTTTAGATAACCAAAACTAACAACTTTTTTCAATAATCAAAATTTGTGGATCCTACATCACATAAGTTAATTGATTCCAACATTTGTATACACGCGTATTTCAAATAGTATTTTCTTCTTCTTTTCTTCGCCTGCTCTATATCTCCTTCTCTTTACCCACAAACTGTTTCTATTTCTTTCCCTCCAAAAGTAAAACTCATATCTTTCGATCATCTACAATTCAACCCATTGCTGCCGGATTAAGATATTTTACTTTTTTTCCGTTTCTATTTTATTCTTTTTTCATTCCTCTCCCTGTGGTTGAGTACATGAAGAACCTTGCATTCTTTTCCAAATTCAAGAACCCTTCTAATTTTTTTTTTTAGTACATGATTTTTTTTTTCCAAATTCATAATATGAGGGAAGGAAGTCACTAATTTTTCCCCAAAACTAAGGGAGATAATTGATATATTTTTGCCAAAAAAAAAAGTAATAGAGGGAAGTGTGCTTAGCTCCGAAAACCTCGCCTTAGAAAAAGGTTGAGAAAACCCCAAGCGTAGGGCTAAATCGTCGGTAGCATAATAAACCGGCAAGACCGGGATCGTACCACAGGGAATTCGATTATAGCTTAAACGGATTGTAGGTTGAAAAGGTAGAATGCGGCGTTCAAGACGGCCAACTAGGTGATACTTTGAAACGGTGCAAATTGCTAAGGCAAAAAGCTAGGAAATTGCTTAATTAACTTAAAAGAGGCAAGTCTAAGAATCTTCTAACCTTTGACAAAGGAAGTTACCGGTTCTCTAAATAACTCAGGCGAGAGTCACGACTGCGTGCTCACGCCCGGAGGGTTTAGCTTTAAAGACTACGTTTTATGAGATATGCGATTAAACGGAGGCGAACTTACTTGTTTGACAAATATATCGAAAACATAGGAGGCCACGAGCACTTGGTAAGCCGTTTGCCAAGACCGCTTGGTAAGGCGTTTACCAAGCGGTCTTGGCAAACGGCTTGGTAAACGCCTTACCACGTAGTTAACACTCCTTGCTTAGACCAAAAATGCAAGTTAAGTCATATTCCGAGAATCAAACTTTTATGCCCAGAGATTCGAGAACCAACTAACAACCTAAGTCCTCGAGAAAGATTATCCCGAGACTTAGCCAAATGACTACTCACGCATACTTAAGGCACAAGTGAAAGCATAGAAACGAGACATGAATTTTAACCGACGAAAGTGAAAATAAACTTGGTTTTATAAAGGATCTAGTCCACGGCTACAACTTTAATAAACGGAAAAACAAATAACGAGACTTACTTGCTTGAGTTCTATTGAAATTACTCTTGAAAAGCTTAAGGAAGCATTAATGGAGAAAACATCTAAATATCTAATGTCCTAGATACAAAAGTTGAGAGAAGACACCCGTATTTATACAAAAAGGGTTTCTCTCTCATCAAAAAATCTGAAAAGTATACTATTAAAGGCAACCATTCCATAAATGGAAAGTGCAAAAAGCAACAAATATTTGGTCGAAGGCTCTCCGTATCGATACAAAATAAGCAAAGTATCGATACCACGCTGTTAACTTGAAAAGGGCCATGTCTACGTAACTTCTCCGTATCGATACGGATTAAGGCCGTATCGATACGGAACACTCTGTTTTGCCACGAAGCTAATGCGTATCGATACAGAATAAGGCTGTATCGATACGCGTGGCTTATCTCCAATTCATCCGGCTAGCCTCCCAGTTTTGGCACCCGACGTCTCCCTGCCTGGGCCGATCCCTCTCGCCTTCACTCTTTGGTCTCCCGAGTAGCAGCTCCACCGGGCGTGGACACTTGAATTAACTTGGGGGTGGGTCTTGTGATGAGAACACGCCCTTTAGAGATAATTTACCTGAAACACTAAACCGACTACCTTACGAGAAAAATTGCATAAAAACAACGATAATCAATGAAAACAACACAAGCTAGGAAACTTTTAGCACCACGATCTTACAATCTTAGGTGCTAATCAAAGTGATCAATGGTGGAATACATAAGGGGAGAGAGAGAGAGAGAGAGAGAGAGAGAGAGAGAGAGAGAGAGAGAGAGAGAGAGAGAGAGAGAGAGAGAGAGAGAGAGAGAGAGTGTGTGTGTGTGTGTGTGTTAAATTGTAGTGAATCCCTTATTTTGGTTATGGGCTAGAAATGACTGTGGATCTTAATATTATTAAGCTTAGTAACCTCTTAAATGAATAATCAAAAGTGGATGTTTCAACTTTTGGTTATCCATTTTTAATTATACTACTGTGGGTGGCCTAACTTCTGAACTTCTCTACCATAATTCCAATTGAGAGGTAGAGTGAGATAGAGAGAAATAATAACCCTTGCGAGATAGAGAGTTTCCATGAAAGAAAGAGAAATGGAATTTTACGATGTCTAGTTTGGTTTGCTATGCTCAACATGGTCTCAGTCTAATAATCCAACTCGTCCAGTGCCTAATACCCCCTGTACAAATGATAAAAATACGAGAGCAAATCTAAAATCATGTGGCTATGATAATTAATCAAACTTCACTATATATTTTAATTGAGAATGCCCTAAGCCCTTCATACACAAAGCCTGTGGAACAAGCGGCTTGAATTATCGGAGTTGCACAGGTGGCCGGGCCACCTTGGGGACTGAATTAAGAAAAGTATATTTATTAAAAAAATGTATTCAATATATCATCTAGTTTTTTTGTAGTACATTAATATTATTATATTATATTTTTGTTTTTTTGCTAACAATTGCAACATCCACATAGGGTTTATTTTAGTCGTTGAAGGAAATTGAAAAAAAAAAATTAACATGACAATCTAAAATTAACTTAATTTTTGACCAGATCAATAAATTTTTTTTAGATTTTTAGGAAATTCTGTACAAATTATATAAATAGCAATCGTATTACTCATGATATCAATGAAAATTTTGAAATTAGGAGAGGACCAGAGCCCTGGAGCCCCTATGCAGCTCCGCCTATTGGTGGCCCAACACAACAAAAGGGGGTGACAACTTAGGAGGTCAGAGCTACCATGGCAGTCGGAGGTGAGTTGGAAATTAATTTTTTACCTGATGACAATGAGACTCTAATTAAAGAGGATGATTGAACTGGAGGTTAAGGAATACTCTCTAGTGAAGGAGAGGGGTGCAGAGAATTAGTTCATATAACTAATTCTGTGGTGAAGTTCGAAAGATTTCTTGTTTTTATGCAGATTATAACCTGGAATAATAGAGGATTGGGGAGTATTGTCAAGAAACAATTTTTTGTCAAAACTTATTAAGAAAAGCAAATTGGACATGGTGTTTGTTCAAAAAACTAAATTAGAGGCAGTAGAGAGATTTGATATTCAGAAGATCTGGGGTAGTGCTAATATGGAGTTTGCATGCTCCAATTCAGTGGGTGCCGCGGGTGGGGGGTCGGGGGGCTTTCTTAGTATTTGGAATAAGGAGTTTTTTATTGCTAATAATATTGTGGTCCAGAGATCGTTCATTCTGATGAGTGGGTTGCTGTAAAATGAATTTCCGTGTACGGTTTGTCAATGTGTACGCTCCAAATGAGGCAGTGGCTAGAAGAGTGCTGTGGGAGGAGTTATTCGTGCTAAAGACAAGTTGTAATGTTCCATGGTGTCTGGGAGGGATTTCAATAAAATAAGGGTTATCAGTGAAAGGGTGGGTTGTTTACGGCTTGAAAGGGGCATGAGAGAGTTCACTGAGTTCTGCAACAACATGGGAGTTGATCGACACTCCAATATTGCTTTGCAGGAAATACACATGGACCAACTACCAAAATCATGCTATCCATAGCCGGCTGGACAGATTTCTAGTTTCCCATCAATGGCTTGAAAAATACAATATTTTGCAATGGGGCCACCGAGACCAATCTCTGATCACTGCCCAATAACAATTAGGGATGACAGCAGAGATTGGGGTCCTAAGCCATTTAAGTGTATAGATATTTGGCTCTCTAACCCTAAGTGTATGACGTTGGCCAAAAAAGCATGGAATGAGGTATAGGTAGTGGGGTGGGCCGGCTTCATCCTAGTTCAAAAATTGAAGGCCATCAAAGATAGGCTGAAAGTCTTGGATAAGGAGGAATTTGGGGATGTCAACTCTGCTCTACAAGAGAATGAAGCTAAACTCATCAGCTTGATTTGGTAGCTAAAGGAAGACCTTTTGATCCTGAGGAAAAGGCCTCCAGGTGCAAAGGTAGAGTAGAATACTGGAGGCTCTATAAGCTTTCAGAATCATTATGGAGACAGAAATCATGGGTTAAGTGGCTAAAGTTGGGGGACAAGAATACAAGGTACTTTCAGATCATGGCGAATAACAGGTTTAAGAGGAATATGATAGGTTCGGTCAGAGTTAATGGTAGAGTTGTGGAGGACCCCAATGATATTAAGGAAGCTGCAGTTGTCTACTTCCGATGTAACTTCACAGAGGAAAGGAAGATTAAACCATTGTTGGGGGGATATTTTTAGAGATCCTTGTCCGGAGATGTCACCTTGCAACTGGAAAGACAGTTTGAAGAAGGGGAGATTGTGGCTGCCCTAAAGGGGTGCAATAGCTTAAAGGCTCCGGGTTCGGATGGTTTTAACTTCTCGTTTATTAAGAAGGGGTGAGAATTCATGAAGGATGTAATTATCCAATTCTTTTCAGAATTTCACAGGAATGGAAAGCTCACGAGAGGTATTAATTCAACCTTTGTTGCTTTAAGTTCTAGGGTTGATTGTCCTACTTCTTTTAAGGATTTTAGACCTATTAGCATGGTGGGGAGTATTTATAAAATCCTATCCAAAGTGTTAGATAATAGGATTAAAGATCATCTTCATGTTATCATTGGTGAAACCCAAATTGCTTTTGTTGGGGGTAAACAAATGTTAGATGGGGTTTTGATTGGCCATGCGGCTATTCACTGTTGGAAAATTTCTGCTCAAGGACGATTAATTCTTAAATTAGATTTTGAGAAAGCATATGACTATGTAAATTGGGGTTTTCTTTTGGATATGCTTAAGAAGGTAGGCTCTGGGGAGTGGTGGTGTCGGTGGATTAAGGAATGTTGTTCCACAGTTTATATGTCTGTCTTGATTAATGGATCAGCTACGAGGGAGTTCCAAACCCAAAAAGGGTTGAGACAGGGGCACCTTTTATCCCCCTTTTTGTTCAACATTGTAGCTGAAGCACTCAACATCATGCTAGATAGAACTTGTGCAAAAAATATCATTAAAGGCGTTAAGTTGGGGAACAATGGAGTGACTATTTCTCACCTGCAGTTCGCCGATGATACGATTCTTTTTTGCAACAATGATATGGAGGAAATGGGGAACATTAAACGAATCCTCAGGTGCTTCCAATTAATGTCTGGCCTTAAGATCAACTACTCTAAGAGCTCTATCTGTGGTATAAATGTTCAACAAGAGGATATTGAAGCGCTTGCACTTGTGATGGGCTGTAGAGTGGAGTCTCTGACCATTAAATACCTTGGGCTTCCGTTAGGTGCTAATCCGAGGAGGGTCAAAATGTGGGAGCCCGTTCTTAAACGAACTCAAAAGAGGTTAAGCATTTGGAGATCGAGAACCATCTCTACCGGGGGCAGGCTTACTCTTATCAACCATAATTCTAGCACTCTGCTGATTTACTTCATGTCTCTATTCAAAATGCCAATGGCAGTTGCAAAGTCGCTGGAAAAATTACAAAGACAATTTTTTTGGGGCAATTAATACACCGGACAAAAAGAAAATGCACATGGTCAATTGGGAGAAGATTACTATGAAGAAGGAAAATGGGGGCTTAAGGATCAAGAGATTGATACAACAAAACTTGGCTCTTCTTGCTAAGTGGTGGTGGAGATTTGGCAGTGATAAAAACTCTCTGTGGGTAAAAGTTATTTGTGGGAAATATAATTTAATTTGGACTAGAGAAGTTGGCTTCCATATACACATATCTCGGGTTCGATTTCTAATGTATGGAGGGACATCTGCTCAGTGGGAAATATTGATTCAGCCCATGGATTTTCTTTTTGGGAGGGCTTCAAGGTGCAAGTAAGCTCAAGTCTAGATATTCTATTTTGGAAACATAGATGGCTGGGTTCTACTACGCTTAGAGAGGAATTTCCAAGGCTATAACGCCGATCCATTCAACAGGATGTGGTTTTGAGCAATATTTGTGAAGGAAGGGGCAATGGAGATTGGAATTTGCAGTTTAGAGGAACGCTTGGTGTCCGGGAGAATCAGTAGTACGAGGACCTAAAACAAAGACTGAACGGTGTGACATTGGATCTCTAAAAACCAGACTCGCTTCAGTGGATATGGACAGCAGATAAAACCTTCCCGATGAAATCGGTATATAGGCAGTGGGAATCCCTTACACAGTCTCGAAACACTCTTCTAGGTTCGTTGTGGAGGAACTTGAGCCCCCCTAAAGTGGAAAATTTTTCATGGATGGCCATTTAAGATAGAGTTGCAACACGATCGTGCTTGTCGATAGGAATATAATTTCTAAGATTCACTTGGCAATGTGCCCCTTGTGTGCTCTTCATGTGGAAACTCCTTGACACCTTCCCTACACTGTCGATTTGCATGGGTAGTTTGATCAGGAATTCTGGAATGGTGGAACCTCCAATGGGTATGCCCATCCTCAGTAGCAGAGTTAGCGCTTTGGTAGTTTGGGAATAGGTTTCGTAACTTGGAGAAAGATATATGGGAAGTATAGTCTATTTTTTTTGCAACTCTTTAGTCCATCTGGTTAACAAGGAATGATTATATCTTCAACGGAGCAACAACCCAGGCTTTGGAAGTGGCGGAGTTGGTCAAAACTAGAGTAGCCATGTGGATGAAGGCTAAGTTTGACATTAAAATTTACACGGTGGAGGATTTTAAAGGATATTTGGATGGGATCCGAAAGTGAAGGTGTAGTGTGCGTTTTTGAGGTGTTTTATCCAACTTTGATTGGATAGATCTTTGTTCTTTTGGTTTTTTCACCGATGTACCCTTTCGAATTTAATAAAAAATTCCATTTGCCGAGCAAAAAAAAAAACTTAGGAATTCAAAGCAGTTATCAAATAATATTATTTGCTCCAAAAACGTTACGTGCCCTGTGGTCAGAGAACAATGAGTGTGAGTGTTGCGGACGTGCCAAGACAATGACATGACCTAAACAGATAGAAAATCGCGAAGTACCCTAATCTGACTTCTCGTGTGTAAGTGGGAATTATCAAATGATATAGTACTATACGGCAACTTTTGGTAGTTAATTTTTTTTTTTTTTAATAATCGGTGTCCGTGACCAACCATAAACTTTTGCTACTTTTTTTTTTTAATAACAAAATGCAATTTTGCAAAGAAAGTACCGCTAGATCAAACCCCTCTACAAAGGGTAAAAATAAATTTCATACTCATTCCGTTTCATAAAGTTGGTCTCCTACGAAACTATGCTGATATATAAACTTAAAACAATGTATTTACCAAACTTTGCAATATCAATATTGTTTGATGACATCTTTTTTAAAAGTACGGAAAACATTAAAAATTTATTTTAGTAAATACTTATTTTTCAGTTCAAAAATTATAGGGGAAATTACAGTAAGCTCCCTTCAACTATACCTTGGTAACGAGTTACCCCCTTCATCGTTTGACTCGAACACTTAACCCCCTTCATCTTTTATGGCGTGACACTTAACCCCCTGCCGTTAGTGAGCCGTTAACGGAATTGCTGAAATTACCAATTTACCCTCTTAGGCTATTTTTGTTTCGCTCATAACTTTTGGTAGGAAACTCTATTTCAACCCGTTCTTTTTTCAGAACTCTTGTTTTTTCCTCTATTTTATGGGTCTATAATAATTTTAGTATGGTTATTTTACGCTTTCTAAGGTTAGGTTGTATCTCAAGTCTAACCTCAAATTCTCCCAACTGTCACGAAAAGTGCCATCTGCCAATCTTTTACTTTTTTTTATTCTCTTTTTTGTTGAACCTATGGGACACTAGCTGCCATATTTCTGAAAATGTCAATTTTAACCCGCGTGGGCCGAAAAATATCCCAACCTATATTCTTGTTATTTTTTCGTTATTTAATTAATACTAATGTTTATATTCGGTATCTTTTTTCTTTCTTATTTATTTAAAATTATTTTAGTGTTTCAATTTTCAATCCAGTTGAATTGGTGGAAAGATCTTGTTTTCTTTATCATTTTATCTTTAATGGACATAATGAATTTTTGAACTCTTAGAATCAAATCTCTCTTAGGGCTAATCAACGAAAGCCCTAAAGTCAAAATTTAATTATGGTCTTTTAGAATAGAATGATAAGGAAACTAAAATCTTTCCACTGGTTCAAACGGATTGAAATTTAGAACACTTAATTTTTTAACTATATTTTTAAATATATAAACTGTTTGAAAATGTTAAAAAAATTAAGTGTTCCAAATTTCAATCCATTTGAATCGGTGGAAAGATTTTAATTTTTTGATTATTTTATCCTAAATGATCATAATTAAATTTTATCTCTGTGGCTCTCATTGATTAGCCCTAATAGATATTTGATTCTAAGACTTTCTTAAGGCTATTCAACGAGAGTTCTAGAGTCAAAATTTACGATCCTAAATTCTGAATGAAAGCTTAAATTGTGTCATGGCCCATGAGGCCTTGAGAGGGATTAAGTGGCATTCCACTAAGCACTTTTTACAGTTTTTGGACTTTTACTTATTTTTATCGTTATTCAATTTTTTTGCATTTGTTCGATTTGCGCTTCACTTTTTTGGTTTTTCATTTTTTTTTGTCAAGACGAATTATTAAAGTAAAAAATTATGACATTTATCATATTTTTTTTGAAAATATTCTAGATAAAGGTCAAAAAAACTGGCTTTATCTTGATATTTTTTAAAAAAAATTGGTAAAAGCTATAATTTTTTACTTTTCTAATTTTTCTTGACGGGACGAGTTAAAAAACTCAAAAAGTAAGGCGCAAAACTAATATACGTAAAAAAATTTTGATTTAAAGCGGAACTTGATTTTACGACGAAGGAATTGATGAGATGCAGTCTAAAAGTGGGCCACAGAGTTAAAATTTAATTACGACGAAGGATTGAAAATTGGAACACTAAAATAATTTTAAACAAATAAGAAAGAAAAAAGATACCGAATATAAACATTAGTATTAATTAAATAACGAAAAAATAACAAGAAAATAGGTTGGGATATTTTTCGGTCCACGCGGGTTAAAATTGACATTTTCAGAAGTATGGCAGCTAGTGTCCCATAGGTTCACAAAAAAAGAGAATAAAAAAAAAGTAAAAGGTTGGTAGATGGCACTTTTCGTGACAGTTGGGAGAATTTGAGGTTAGACTCGAGATACAACCTAACCTTAGAAAGCGTAAAGTAACCATACTAAAATTATTATAGACCCATAAAATAGAGGAAAAAATAAGAGTTCTGAAAAAAAAACGGGCTGAAACAGAGTTTCCTACTAAAAGTTATGAGCGAAACAAAAATAGCCTAAGAGGGTAAATTGGTAATTTCAGCAATTCCGTTAACGGCTCGCTAACGGCAGGGGATTAAGTGTCACGCCATAAAAGATGAAGGGGGTTAAGTGTCCGAGTTAAACGATGAAGGGGGCAACTCGTTACCAAGGTATAGTTGAAGGCGGCTTACTGTAATTTTCCCAAAATTATACGTAATTTTGTAGGGAACCAACTTTATGTGACGGAGGGAGTAGTGTCTAGAAAAGAGTATTGGCGAAATCCCACTAAGTGAAAAATCAAAAGAAATTAAGCATCTCAACAACAAAATAAAAATCGCTGTGCTTTATTAAATCACATTAAGTGAGTACATGATGTAGACAATTTAAAGTTGACGGTCCGCATTTGAAATCTCGACGCAACCAAGGTTTGTCGTTTATCATCGAAACGGATTCGTATGATCACAGCTGATCAAGGCATATTCTATCCTTCGGACAAACGCATATCCCTTTGACACACTTATAGGAAGGATGTAACTGCGTCTGGCATTCAGCATCGGTAGTGCAATGCTGAGGTGGTTCCAGAATATCCAAACTTCTCGCCCCATAAGCTCCAGGCACCCCTACAAGCATTGAAAATGAAATACTACTATTATGTTAAAGAGAGAGAGAGAGAGAGAGAGAGAGAGAGAGAGAGAGAGAGGACTAACTAACCAGACGAAATGGACACCAGGAGGACCAGGAAAGCAAAGCAAGTTAGGGAAGACTTGTTCATATTGGCTAACTACTTGGTTACAATGGCTTTGGTGTCAGAGTTCCTTACACAGACCGCTATATATACACATATTTAGAGAGATTAGGTAAATCCTTTGCTTAAGGAATTGGATATTCTAGAATATCCCATAATATTTAGGAATATTTAAATATTCATTATCTTTATTCATGCCATGCCAGAATTCATCCCGCCCTTTTTTCATGCTTATGTTTTTATCTTCTTAGTGTGTGAATTATCTTTCTTACCTTTTTCACTATGATATACATATATTATGTTTACTGCTTTCCTAATTTTTAGTGGGATTGGATTGGATTATTTTTCCAATTTAGTGGGATTTGATTGGATTGTATTGTTTTCCTAATTCAGTGAGATTTGGTAAATTTAAATATGATTGATTACTTTTATTTTTTTGTCCTATTACTTTTATATTTCAAATTAAATCGCATCGAAACAATCATAATTCATGATTTTTTTGGTAATTTTAATATGATTGATTGCTTTTATATTTCAATGATAATATTTGGGAGTACGTCATGTTTATTAAATCGGTTTTAAGCTAGATTACGGATGGTCATGAAACGTTGAAATCGACATACTAATTTAACCTTGAAACGCTGATCACGATAACACCTATTTTGATGGTAATTTAACCATATTTCATGAAGTAAGATTAAATTAAAAATATAACCTTTTTTGGATAATATGCGAGCATTTTAACATGATCAATACATGCAAAAATGTGGTCAACTTATAATGTTAATTTCATAAAACATGGTTACTTTATCATGTCTAGTTGGCCAATACCTATAATCCACAAAGCTAATGGCCAAAGGCCTTTTCCTCATGAACCATTCCGATCTTTCCATCAAATCAAATAAAATTAAATAAACTAAAATCATGTTTTCTTGGCAAAAACCTAGATCTTTGCTTTTTTTAAACTAAATAAACCAAAATTATGTTTTCTCAAAAAAAACCCAGATCTTTTCTTTAATTTCATGACTATTTCAAAACAAACATATTTCATGGTAAATAAAGTAAATAATTTACCATAAAATCGAATAAAACTAAATAAATCAAAATTATGTTTTCTTGGAAAAACATGAATTTTGTAAATTCTGTAAATTCACCATGACATCAAAGGGAATACATCATTTTTTTTAGATCGATTATTATGTTCAACACAACAACCACTTCGAGATTCTTGCTAGCCTAGAACTTAATAGATCGATCCATGGTATTAAAAAAAAGAAATACAAAATACAAATGAGGGATACAACCAAGAGAGAGAGAAAGAGAGAGACGCAAGCCGAATCACCACAATATATGGTACTGGATGTGGAATCCACGGTGTCGACCATTAGCGTCTCGATCCCAGTCCTTCGCTTTGCTTCCTAGCCATGATTCCCATTAGCTTCCTCTAGCGCCATGTCCCTGGCGACCCCCCGACAAGCACCTCACGCTGCCACCACCGGCGCCGCCCTGTCCTAGCTACCTATCCTTCAGCTTCTCCTCTAATGTCCACTTCCTCGTCCCCATGCTCCTGGGCTATGCCTCCATGGTTCCTCGGTGTGGCATCAAATGAGGGAAAGATGATAATGGTGCCTGGTGGGGATAATGGTGGATTTTTGCAGATTAGCAAAAGTGGTTGAGAATTTGAATGGGGGCCGTGATTTTTGGGATGGATTGACGAAATCTACAGGACTAATTGCCTGCATAAAGGTTGGGACCAGATTTATTATGTTTTCATCCCAAAATTCAGTTATACATATATATCCAATGTATTATATAAGGGCACTATTGGGATTATTAATAAATAAGTGTTTGAATTGACTAGGATGGAAACTTAAAAAAGTATGTTCTTAGGATGATTATTTAAGTCTCCCTAAAATTTATGACATTAAATGCATACAAATTGGGGGATTTTCTAAAATATATACATCCTATGATATTTATGGCATTAAATGGACGTATTTGGTCTACAAAATTGAAAAGAAAAAAGGTTTGAATGTGAAGATTATGTTTAACGTGCTTTCACATTATGGTGGGTCTCATGCATTTATATAGATTCCACTCCATTTGAAGAGCACAAATAGCCATTTGTTAAATATGAGAGAATAAATATTTTATTGAATTCGATTATACTATACAATGAGCTCCTCTATTTATAGAAGTGTAGACATCCCATTCTGGACTGTCCGGGTCGAGTTTTCTTATTGTCTTTGTTACCCCAATGATGATAAAAGGTCGAAAACACTACGAGGTCGATGGAAGGTCTTGAGCTTTGAGCGTTGGACTTTCCCCTTCAAACCCATTTTCAAATCCTTTCAAAATCCCTTCAAGGCCAGAACCATATAAAACCCAGCAAAACCTTACCTGCTTACGCCAGCTTTTGCATGGCGTGCGCCAGGGAGCTGCCACGTGTCGGAGATCGACCGTTGACTCAGTTTGACCTGGCGCACGCAGGGTATATAGCTGGCGTACGCAAGGTCAAGGCCGGTCAAATCACCATTTTTCTGTCACGTGCTTGAGACTTTGTAACCGTCTCAGTATGGCGCAGAGCCTCTTGATCATTGTTTTCTGCAGGGGCCATCCCCCTCTCACTCCTATACACTCCATCAAGCCAAGTCCCATGCATTTAATGCATGGGAGGCTCCCTCTAAACCTAACCAAACCCCTAACCCCAATTGATCAGCCCTAATCTTAGTCCTCTCTCCTCTATAAATGCCCCCCCTTGCATTCATCTGCAAGGGGTTAACCACATTCAATAGCCTAAGCTCTCTCTCTCTCTCTCTCTCTCTTTTTTCTCTTGTTCTCTCTTCTCCATTGAAAGAGTGAGAAGAAGAGGAGTACCCCATACCCACATTACTGATCAGTCACTGTATAGCCCCCATCTTCAACCTCCAAGCTCAAACCACCTTCCTTTCTCACGCCAAAGGTATACCACCCTTGTGTGGCTTTCTGTTATCAGCCCCTGAGGGGAACCAGAAAGGTTCTGGCTAGTAACTGATACTAGTCCAGGCCCTTTACTGGTAAAATAAAACAATCATAAGAGACGACATATGGCGCATGCCAGCTTTCCCAAGCCGTACGCCATTCATGGTGATACGTGCACTGCTGGTGTGGGGATCATAGTTTGTCTATCTGTTGTCTGTATTTTTTGTTCATCACCTCCTTAGCATGTTAAGAACCAGTTTATTGTTTTCTGCATTTTAGAACTACTAGTGTAACTTTCAATACTTGTCTCCTTCTTGCTTTATAAGGCCTCTGGAGAGTTTTTGGTCATGTTCTAAAGTTCAGATGATGTAAAGCCAAGCACTGGACAAAAAAGGCAGACCTGGTGTACGGTCCCCTAGGGGTGGCGTACGGTAGGTGGGCTAAGGTTCAGTGCCTGGCCCTTACATCATATTTCAATCCTGGCCTTTTGTTATCTCCCCACTCTGTTTATGGGGTTTCTTGTCCTTTTCTATGGTTCCATGCCATTCCTTGCTATCTATAAAATGTAAATATGATCGTATTATAAACTGCGTGTTTTGTCCTGGGTGAGCACTGGTCCATTCCAGAGCCCAGAGGGTTGAGAACAAAGGTTGTGAGTGACAAAAGGTGGTGTACGCCAGCTTCTTGGTGGCGTGCGCAGGGTATGGTGGCGTGCGGTGGCTCGGCCACTGCGTGCCAGCATGCTGCCTGCTCACGCGCCTGAAAAGCAGCGTACACCATCTTGGTGAAACTGTTCACAGTGCTTGTTCTCAATCTATGTTCTTATGTTAATTCAATTCAAGCAAATCATCATTCATAAACATTTTGTCATCTAAATTGCAAAGCTGATACAGTATTAATCCCTATTAACTGTTCTCCCGCCCTAACTGGCTAAAAATGATCAAATGAGAGAAAAATGCAAACGTTTTACAAAAATGCCTGAGTAGAGACCGATCTCCGGATTGGGCGAGAGGGGTGCCATAAAACCCTTCCCCTCTTGTAACCTGGCTCCCGAACCTCAGATATCGAAGGTGACGACGGACCAGTCCACGCCTTTTCAAGTCAAGCAAATTTTCAAATCAAAGCAAACGTAGCAAAAACGTTCTCGAGTTCGGTTCCTTGGTTATTCTTCCGCTAAAACCCGAGTGGCGACTCTGAATCGAGGCGTTTCGCCGCGCTATTTCCAAAGAGGGCCGCACCCCAATTTTAAAACAACAAAATCCGGGATTTTGGGGCGTGTGCCCACAAGAAGAGAGACAGAGAGAGCCTAATTAAGGAAGGAAATCATACCAATTAACTATGAGAGAGAATCATTGTAATTGCAATCAAATCTCAATCTCAATATCACGATATTATTTATTATCTCTATTTATTCTAACATCCCCCTTAAAACTCATGTAGGTAGAAACTGAAGTAGGTCTACCAATTTGAGTTTAAAAAAGCCCAAAGAAACCAGAAGTAACCAAGTCAAGCCAAGAGAAACCAAAAGCAGTCAAGCCAAGCCAAGAAGTCAGGAACTAGGAGAAGTTGGGAAGAAAATCAGGAGAAACCAAAAAAAACCTAAAAACAAAGAAGCCGTTAATCGAAAAGCCACAAGCGTTGGTGGAGAAGATAGAGGGATGGTGGATGCAGGCAACTGAAAAGCGTGAAGAAGATTGACAACGTAATTAGGTGCCCGGCGGACAGCATCGAGGCTTAGGCCGCCCTTCAGGAGCAAATATCCATAAGGCTTAGATTTTATAGCTCTGATACCATGTTAAATATGAGAGAAGAGATATTTTATTGAATTTGATTGCACTTTACAAGGAGCTCCTCCATTTATAGAGAGAGAGAGAGAGAGAGAGAGAGAGAGAGAGAGAGCCTAATTAAGGAAGGAAATCATACCAATTAACTATGAGAGAGAATCATTTTAATTGCAATCAAATCTCAATCTCAATATCACGATACTCCCTCCGTCCCTTTTTTATAGTCCAGTATTCCATTTTGGGCTGTCCCTTAATAAATGTCCATTTTGTAAAGTTAATGGGTAAAAGTTGGTGCATTGTCTATTTTGTCCCTAAAAGTAGATTGTTTTTTGAAAAATTAGTGAGTAAGAGTGTAATAATAATGGGTAAGTAAAAAAAGTGGAGAAAAAAGTTGATGTGAAAGGTATAATGATGATGTCTTTTTAATAAGTTGGAATTACGAAGTAGGACACTTAAAAAGGGACGGAGGGAGTATTATTTATTATTCCTATTTATTCTAACAGTATCGAAATGTTCAAGCAAAATAATAAAATCTTATATCTTGTGACGATGAATGCGTAAATCTTTTTTTTTTTCTCGGCAAACAAAACTTTTATATAAACTCGAAAGGGTACATCGAGGGAAATACAAAAATAAAGCAAACATTGTTAGTCCATCCAATAGAATGTTGAATAGACACAAACCTCAACATGAACTACAATTTTAGCTTACGAATACCATCAAGAAACACCTTAAACTCCTCCACCCGCGAATAAATCTTGATTGCGAACCTAGCCTTCATCCACATTGCGACTCTTGTTTTTACCAATTCCCCCACTACCTTAGTACTCGTGTTAGCATTGTTGAACACATAGTCATTCCGAGCTAGCCACAAGGACCACAACGTAGCATAAAAAGATACTCCTTACACACTTTTCTCTAAATTCCGAAATCCAGAATCAAACCACCATAAAGCCAGATCTGACAGCGACTTCGGCCGCACCCACGATACATGCCACCAATCCAAGATTATAGACCAGATATTCCAAGAGAATTGACAATGCGATAGCAAGTGATTCGGACTTTCAATAGCCAGGGAACACTGAGGGTAGGATAACGCTTGACCTTGATATTCCTGCTAGAGAGCACTGATCTTGTTGGAATCCTTTCCTAAATTGCCATCACAAAAATATTTCCACCTTAGGAGGGCAGTGATTCTTCCAAAGGGAGTCCAAAACTTGGTTTGTAATCTGACCAATCTGTTCCCATTGAGTGTACACTGATTTTGATGAGAAACATTTATCAACCGTCCACTTCCATTGAAGCACATCCCTTCTGGCATGATCTAGTGTCACCAGATCCAATCGACGAAGCAATTCCTCTGATAGGGTGTTCTTCATCACATTTAGCCTAAATTGTAACGTCCAACGCGTAGTCCCTAACCCTTCCTTCACTGCACTGACCGTGCTATCTTTTTAGTTAGAGATAAGAAAGAGTCTTGGAAATTCTTCCTTAAGGGTCTTATCCCCCAACCAGACATGGTCCCAAAATGATGTCTCTTGCCCAAAATGAACCTGAATTCTAAAGCCCTCAGTGATAACCGAGGCAATGGTAGAAGATAGATCCCGTAGAGAGGAAATATCTGTCCATATGTTGGTGATTCAACCTGCCCTAGGCATTTGAGGTAGCCAATCCCCCTGAGCTAGGTTATATTTCCTTTTAATAACTTTGACCCATTGAGAGTCTTTGTCCTTGTGAAATCTCCACCACCATCTAGATAGTAGAGCAAGGTTTTGTTGTAGCACTCTCCTTACTCCCAACCCACCAAACTCTTCCTTCTTTGCTACAGTTTCCCACTTCAGCAGATGCAACCTCTTCTTTTCCACTGTATCACCCCAAAAGAATTGTTTCTGTAGCTTCTCTATAGCCTTTGCCACAGCCACGAAATCTTAAAAATGGACATGAAATAGGTTGGCAGATTGGTGAATAAGGAATTGATAAGAGTGAGCCTCCTCACCATGCATAGAATTAGTTCTCCTTCTCCATACATTTAGTCTACTCTCCATCTTTTGTAAAACTGGTTCCCAAGATTTAGTCCTCATCCGGTTGGCTCCCAAAGGGAGACCAAGATACTTAATGGGTGAGGACTCAACCTTACACCCCATAACCTGCACGAGGAAAATCATCCAGCTGTGGAATATTGACACCACACAGAGAGCTCTTGAAAAAGTTGATTTGCAGCCCCGACATGAGCTGGAAACATCTAAGGTTCCTTTTAATGTTAGCCATCTCTTCTTTATCATTGTTACAAAAGAGGATAGTGTAGTGAGCAAATTGGAGATGGGATACAGTTACCCCAATGGTCCCAATCCTTATTCCTTTGATTATTTGCAACTCCATTACTCTTTCAAACATAATGTTTAGAGCTTCCACAACTACGTACATTCAAAAGGAAAGGGGATAAAGAGTCCCCTTGCCTAAGGCCTTTTTGAGTTTTAAATTCTTTGGAGGACGAGCCATTAATCAACACAGACATGGATACCGTGGAGCAACACTCCTTGATCCATCTACACCAAATCTCCCCGAATCCCATATTTGAGAGCATATCAAGCCAAAATTCCTAGTTGACACAGTCATATGCCTTTTCAAAATCAATTTTCAGAATTAAACCTCTTTGGTTTCTCAACTTTCAGCTATATATGGATTGCTTCCTTAGCAATCAAGACCCCATCCAAGATTTGTTTACCACCAATAAAGGCAACTTGAGACTCACCAATAATTGAGGGTAAATGGTTTTTAATTTTGTTTGCTAAACTTTAGACAACAATTTGTAAACCCACCCCACCATACTAATAGGCCTAAAATCTTTGAAAATCAGCAAGCACTCCACCTTAGGAATTAAAGCCACAAAGGTTGAATTAATACCTTTAGTAAGCTTTCCATTGGCATGAAACTCCGTGAAGAAAAGCAAGACCAGAGTCTTCAAGAATTCCCAGCCTTTCTTAACAAAGGAGAAATTGAAGCCATCTGGACCCGGCGCCTTTAAATTACTACAATCTTTCAACGCTGCAACAATCTCCCCCTCATCAAACAGCTTTTCAAGTATAACAGATACATCCGTACTCAACATCCTAGGGAACGAGCCCCCAATGAAGGTCTAGAAGTCCTCTCCTCCATGAAATTGTTACAAAAGTACTCGACTGTTGCTTCCTTAATTTCTAACGGATCTTCCACAATTCTTCTAGAAACATTGATTAAGCCCACCAAATTCCTTCTGAATCTACTATTAGCGACAACCTGGAAGAACCTTGTATTTTTATCACCCTCCTTGAACCACTTTATCCTGAATTTTTGTCTCCACAGCGACTCAGTTAGGCAAGATAGCCTCCAAAACTCAGGTTTGGATTAGCATTAGCTGCTTTCTCATTAGGAATGAGCTGCCTATCTTCAGCAAGCAAATCAAACTGGTGGAGTTCAGCCTCACATACTTGTAGCGTTGAATTACATCTCCAAACTCCTCTTTATTCCACACCTTTACTCTTTCTTTCACTACCGTCAATTTCTGAACCAACTTGAAACCAGCCCAACCAGTCACCAAAGTGGTCTCCCAAGTTTCCTTCGCGATCTTCATGCATCCAGGATGCGATAACCAGATATCCAAGAACTTAAAAGGCCTAGGACCCCAGTCCCTGCTATCATTCATGATGACAACCAGACAATGATCAGAGATAGGCCGCTCTAATCCCCATTGAACAACTTTGAACTGTTGGATCCATTGATGAGACAGTAAAAATCTATCCAAACGGCTAAGGATAGCTTGGTCTTGGTAATTCGTCCACGTATATTTCCTCCCAAGCATTGGCAAATCCTCCAATTCCATATTATTGCAAAACTCCAAAAAGTCCCTCATTCCCCTCTCCATCGATGTGCAGTGCATTTAAGCTCCCCGACAATCTGCTGCCTTGTTTCATTTTACAGTTCGTGGTAAATTTTGGTTTTGCAAAACAAATGGTATCGTGAATGAAATAATATGTGCTGATTGAAAGTCTTCCCCTACACACCACGGAATCTGAGAATTCCTGTTGAGGCTTGGATCCTTTGGCGTGCTATTACTCCAATATCTTTTTAAGCCTAAATGATTTTCTATTCACAACGAGTGGCTGAAACCAGTTTATATAATTGTCTCCCTACATTTTCTTCTCTACAAAAAACTAACTGGCATTTTGGTACTTGTGACCATTCACCACCTTATTCTGAAAGCAAAACTTTATGAGAGCGGTTTGCGAATGCAATGGTGGTTGTTTTGCTAGAGTGATCAGAGAAAGGGAAAAGGAAGAAGAAGAAGATGACGTGATTTTTTTCTTAAGAACTGATAATTTTTTAAGAAATTACATTTTATGCAATTTTTAAAATTATTTTTCACCCGGAAAAAAAAATTTTGCGCCAAATATAATGACTAAAACTCGGAGGAGACAGAACTTCAAAGATCGATGCTAAAACAAAAGGGTAAAAGCCAATTATGAATTAGGCATCATGCCTTATTTTATGCCTCTGTGTTTTGTGAAGGGGCAAGCTGCTTCTAAAAATCTCAATCAATACATGTACATTGGCATTTCCCTTGAACGCAAAATTTGGAGTAGCAAACAGGTGAACATCGCTTTTGACAGTCTCTATCATCGAAACAACTTAAGTCGCTCATGGTTTCTACAACGTCGACCTCCTCTTGGCTACCGCCACCACACGGAAATCATTACGACAATACACTTGCTCCACTAAGTGACTTAAGTCGTGCAATGAAATACTGCAATTAGTGCTTCTGTACCTTAATCCACTACCAAGTGTAAGTTTAAGTTTATATCAACAATGAATCCAAGCAACTCTCAATTATTTTTCTCCTTCTTTTGTTTTCCTTGAGGTTAATTTTTTTTTTTTTTAAAGAAAATTAGGGCCCCTATTTTACAAGTTCGACTTAGGCCCCATGAATCTCAGGGCCGGCCCTGCAGGTGAACATCGCTTTTGACAGTCTCTATCATCGAAACAACTTAAGTCGCTCATGGTTTCTACAACGTCGACCTCCTCTTGGCTACCGCCACCACACGTGCAAACTCCATTAACACAATCACCACTTGCGCCACATAAGTGACCACAGTCCGCTGCAATGGAGCAACTCTCTGGCACTTGTGCTTCTGCTACCTTTGATATATCCAAACCTATCAACAAAAACCAAAACCAAAATCAAAATGTTCAATAGGATGAAATCCCAAAATTTAAAAGACAAACATGACGTAAGGTTAGTTTTTGATTTTCTAATTCTATCGTCGTTTTTATTTTATTTTAAATTTCTGATCCAATGTCTTTTTATTTATTTGTTTGTCACGATAAACGACTTAAAGAAAATAGAAAACCCATATAGGACCAAAATTCGTAAAGCAATTCTAAAAATACAAAACAAAATTACTTTAGTTTCCTATTTATTAGGGTTTAGATGATTTCCTTCAAATTTAGTCTATGTGTTTACTTCCTCAATTCCTCTCTGTCATACTTCAGAAATAGATATTATAAAAATGTCCTGGACACAAATGTATCCCTACCCATCGATAGCAAGGATCTCATGTCACATGTGAGTCCGTGTTCATACGGACGCATTAATTTGTATATGAATATAAAGAATGAAGTCCTAAGACAATTCGAAAATATGTACGATATCACATAATAGTTTCAACATAAGAGGCTGGAACAAAAGAAACAAAGTACATAGCATAACTTTCTTTTTGGGGTATCTACCATATGATTTAGTAAACCAAATCGTATCTGATCAGGCAAAAAAATTAATAGTACTGAAGTATTGATCATACGATACAAATTCAAGGATTTTCAATGAATACTAGAGCGCATAAAGGAAGGGTCCTGAGGGAATAACCAAACATGGAAACCACAAGGATAACCAAGTAAGCCATCTTGAGCAGAGCCTTTTCCATCTTCTCTTTTTGGTGGGTGTTAGATACTTGAGAGAGAACCAATATTGGCAGTTTTATGTTACAAGTAAGTAGTACTCCAGTAATTGTACGTACTGCCTTGGAATGTGTTGATGCATGCATGCCTATATATATATAATTAAATTTGGATAAAAAGGATTCCTGCATTTATTTCTAACATTTGGATAACTTCTTATTGGAGCGGTGGATTCTTGGGATTAGGAAAACTTGTTGAAATCCCCAATGATATGACCGTTTAATTTATAGGAGGAATGCTACTGTAGTAGTTTGTTCAATTTTGCCGACCATAGGCTCAGTCAACGCTAGAGTTGGGCTTGGGTCTCGAGTGTTGGTGCCCAATAGGAGGACAGTGGGAGTCCCAAGCCCAACCAAAACTTCTCCCATTTCAAAAACAGTATAACAACGAAACCAAGTACTTTTACATTTCTCGCTTTTGAATTGTAGCCGCAGTGATGGAGCTAAGATTTATAATTCGAAAAAGTCAAAATGTGCAAACCCTCGTCAAAATCAACAGATCAATAATCTAAATGCAAAAGTATAACTCCTAATTCTTCTGTTAGAATGAACATTCAAAATTTAATGGAGGAGAGTCAAAAAAAAAAAATCTTTTGACTATGAAAATCACAAAAGCACATCACACTAAACAGATTGTCCGAGATGGGTGGCCAGCCAAAATCACAAAAGCATGGAGGAGAGTCATCGTTCATCGTTCGTCAATTGCCGGCGCCGGTAGCCGCACAACAAAGATTTAATTGGCAGAGATTCTCGCCTTGATCAGCTTTCAAGTTTCACGCACGGCTCGAACTTGCGTTGACATTGACATTTTTTATGTCTTTAATTTTCATTTTTCTCGTTTACGTTGTTTAAAGAAATACTTTTAACTTGCAAACAACCGCACAAACTTGAAATAACAAAGTTCGAAGCCACTACATACACATATCGATCTAGCAACCATAACCCAAAAAAGCCAGAAGGTCAAAAAGACCACACATTTCATTACGCAATGAAAATCATTCCAAGGTTTTAATTAATTAATTTTCTTTATTGCATACATATTCATCTATGCCCACAGAGAACCCCTTGCGGTCTTTCAATGCTTCACTCGCATAGCATTTGCAATTGCCTCTAAGGCAAATAGGAATTTCGACAAAATTACAAACTTTTCTGCAATCGCAAGAATTTCTGCATGGCAAGCCTGATGCCTCTGGAAGTAAGCCTGCAAATTTACATATAAAATTAGTTGTGTGGAAAAAAAAAAAAAGTGCATTTTTGTGAATTCATGGTCTCTTGTAGTAATGCATGGCAATTCATTTCGGTAAATAAAAATCCTCTCAAAATTGTTTTTTTAACGTAACATGTTTGAATTCTCCAACATTATTATGCACTTTTTTTTGTGGTAAAATAGACGATATTATAAAAACTCATCATTATGCATTTAAGTTTATACTATAGACGTATTCTCTTTTTTAATTTGAGAGTATATCGTCGCTCAAACTACACTACGTTCGGGTACTACTCGTGTCCATGAGAGAGAGAGCGAGGGGGGGGCGGCGCCGGGCCGCGGAGGGTGGGATTGGAGACTGACCAGAGACTATGAGGAGAAGGATGGCCAACAAAACCATTTTGGAAGAAACTTTCTCCATGTGTTTTGGATTGTCTTTTAGCTATAGGGAAAGAGTCGGAAAATGGGGTTTAGTTGGGCTGTACGTGCATTTATGGTGGAGGGTTAGCCTTGGCTATGGGCAGTATATATAGGCAATGAGATGCTTGATAATTAAAATTCCAGAGATATCTATAGGAACAAAATTGGAAAATTATCAAGTTCATACAGATTTATTTGCAAAGAAATCATGGTTAGGTGTAAACCTGATTGGGACTTAATTTCTCCAGCTAATGGACTTAAATTGCTTTCCTTCTTTGTCTGAGTTTTTTGTTATTGCATTTAAGGTTAGAAAGTGTTCACACACCTCCTTCTCATTCCCGAAGGCGGGGATGCTGTAGTGCGAGCTTCGCTACTGAGTTGTAGTGCACTCCAAAACTATATACTCCTATGTCATTTTATCTTCGTCTTTTTTCAGTTTAATGTCGTAAAGATTCAACATCCTAACAGTTCCAGCTTAAGCTATTTCAATTCATTATTTGTTTTTGAGCGGCAAGAGTAACATTTTATTAAGGAAAATGGGAAAAATGAATTACAACCAAAGGTTGAAAAGTACATCCAAGGGGCAAAACCTGCAACCCCGGTGCTTGAAGGTCTAAAAGCTCAAATAATACAATGAAGCCCAAATGCACCCAATGGACTAAGAAGCCCAGATTTTGCAATTAAGCACCAAAGTGGGTTACGCCCAGCCCAAGAAACCCAAAACAAACCCTAGTCAACTTCCAGCCACCCTATCACCCTCCTCAACACCACCGAACAGACAGCAACAACCCAACCACCAACCAGACCCCTCCTTACGTTCACCACCTTGCATGCCACCATTAGCCGTCCCAAACGGAGAAACAAAAACGACAAAACAGCCCAATCACTATCACGGGAGCTCACCTAATAAATGTTCAGCGCCTGTGTAGTACTCGTTTTGCCTGCATATACCTTCGCCTTCAATGCACGGCCTCAATGCACAATCTGCGTCAAGGGTGTTTTGGGATTTTCGTCTCCCTGATCCCCGACACCTTTGGATAATGCAAACCTGCTTGCGTATCGAAACGAGCTTAGATGTATACAAGGGCGGGTCATTTACTCCATACTTATTACTTAGGTGACCACATTCGAAAACCATGTTTTGGGTATCTTCTAGCAATATATTGATAGAATATGGCTCAATCGTCATGTAGTAGAGCACATTTTACTAATATTGTGATAACACATCACGTACATGGTATCCAAAATATAATACTTAGATGTGGCTATCATAAAAATACTGATTTAATGTGGGTCATGGACTGCATTTTTTTTATTTCTTAAACAGGAAATGTTATATATTTTGCCCAATTGCTATTTTGACTAAAAAATAAAGTTTTTTAATTCGTACTATATTGTTATTAGTATTTGATTTTTGAACCCCACAAATAAAATACTCCCTTCAAATGAACGCAATAACGCATGTGTATGCAACTAAACTACACTGCGTTTAACAGCAAAAAAAACCTACAGTACGTTTGGCCTTAGCCATTAATCTTCTCTTCCTCACCGTCTCCAGTTAGTCCCCTCTCTCTCTCTCTCTCTCTCTCTCTCTCTCTCTCTCTCTCTCTCTCTCTCTCTCTCTGTGACCAAATAGGATGGACAAACATTTTAAATTTCAATTGTCGGAGATAAAAATTTGCTTAATTTGAGCCTTTGCAAATATATTTCACAGTATGAGAGAAACCAGAAGACTAAAACTTGCGGACTCAAATTGAGAAAACAAAAATGTTCAGAAGACGAACAAAAAAGTCTCAAAAATATTTTTAATTTCTGCAATTATATTCGTTTCTCAGAAGACTCTGAGAATTATTAAGAACAATTCTCTGAGAAACCAGAAGACTAAAACTTAAATGCATAATGATGGTTTCACAAAATGGTTTTTGAGTGCTCACAAGCACTCCCGAGCGCTTAGGAGTGGTCTTGAGCGGTCAAGAGTGGCTGCCCTTTAAAGAGGTGTTACGGACACTTCTGAACTCGAATTTGAGTGTTTTTCAAAGCGTTGGAAAACTGGTTGAGTCCTCTTTCTACCCAATTAGTTTCATTCAAAAATATTTCATATGTTGAAATGTGTGCCTGCTTGACCGATTTCCTGATTCTAAATTAATGGGTTGCCCTAAGCGTAGGGCTGAAACCGACGTAGCATAATATCCGGTAAGTCCGGAGTCGAATCCACAGAGACGGTGATATGTGCTGACTAGAAACTCGGGTTGTTATTAATTAAACTAGGCTCTTAGGTAGCCACCCCTTGTCGTTTGATTGAGATTAACTAAAACCTAGAAATTGATTGTACTTTTTAGAAAATTAAAAGGTGGCACGATCGTGGGGTTCATAGCACTCACAACCAAGCCAGACTAATCTGCTCCATTCAGTGTTCTTAAAAACATTCAACTTTAGATTGAAAAAGATACACCCCAAGATGTGAACCCTAATGGTAGCCGTTTACCTATGCGCAGCGGAGAATGAGTTTTGGACCCCCATTCTCCCGTTCACATGGACTCCGACAATGCCCGGATTCGTCCGCGGGAAGTATTTTTTCAATCTAAAATTATCTTTTCCATTATTTAAAAATAGGAGTAGTGCCCGAACTGGCCACGGTATACTAATTACCCCGCGACCCTACCTAAATAATTACTCACTAATCATTACGCAAGAAACGAAAGAAACCCTAACTTGAAACATGCTTTTATTACGCGAGGGAAAAATAAACAAGAAATATCAATTAATGAAATATAAACGAATAACTTTTATAAAGAACTGAAATTAAAACGATTTACCAGAATGTGAATAATTAAATAAAGCATCAAAAACTTGGAAGGAAGAAAACTAAACGTTATTCGGCTGTGGCAGCCCCGTTCCTCTTCTTTTTTTTCCTGTTTCGTCCGAAACCCTTTTTTCCCAAAGCTGCCGACGCTTTTTCAGTAGAGTAATAAGGTTAGTTTTATAGGGATGGAAAGCATTAATTACATAGTGGCCCTTGAACTTTGTCTAATATTGAATTAATCATCCAAAATTTCAACCACTTCGCACTTTGACCCAAAACTTCTTTAAAATCTTATTTTTATCCAAAGTCTCGGACAACAGGCTCGAGCAACCTATAAACATAAAAACACATAATAAAAACCAGTTAACAAATATAAAAGACTAATAAATGTATATTGGAGGGCCAAAATATGTATATTTTGGCACTTATCAGTCCCCATTTTACCCTCAGTATGTAAAAAAAAAAATGTGATTTTTGATTTTGTGCAAGTTCGAGAAGCATTATCCAAGTTCGTCTAATGCCTGTTTTGATTCAACTTCATCATCGGGGAGCCTCGAGGCCACAAATTAAGCATGTTCAATAAGTCCAAATTGGGGTGTCTACACAAGGTGCTCCAAGTCTTTTCTTCATATATCACACGTTTGCACACATATGCGGGCTCCATATATTTTGTCGCGCTTAATTAGCAACAACAGAAAAATCAAGATATACTGGTGAACACATGACCCCCAAAATTCCAAATAGTAATAACAGCAGAAGAAAAATGCAATAACAACATCCTCAACCAAAATATAAAGGTAAACATATGACATGGACACCTATCAAAAAAAAAATGATGTGGACAACTTAGATGGGATGCCAGGTTTTCACCGGAGTGATGCCGTTTATGCTCGTATCTCTTTTAATCGTTGTTCCTATTCCAATGATTAATAAATTCTTTTTTCGCCGATCAAAAAATAATAATTTTAATAACAACATGGACAATAACAAAAAAAAACAGCTAGCTAATTCATTTTTCTAACCATAGTTAAATTACAATAACAAAAAACACAGACAAAGAAGGAAAGCAATTTAAGTCCATTAGCTGGAAAATTAGGACCCAATCAGGTTTACACCTAACCATGATTTCTTTGCAAATAAATCTGTATGAACTTGATAATTTTCCAATTTTGTTCCTATAGATGTCTCTGGAATTTTAATGATCAAGCATCTCATTGCCTATATATACTGCCCATAGCCAAGGCTAACCCTCCACCATAAATGCACGTACAGCCCAACTAAACCCCATTTCCCAACTCTCTACCTATAGCTAAAAGACAATCCAAAACACATGGAGAAGGTTTCTTCCAAAATGGTTTTGCTGGCCATCCTTCTTCTCACAGTCTCTGGTAAGTCCACCCCAACACCCCCCCCCACCCCCCCCCCCCCCCCCCCCTCATGCACACGAGTAGTACACGAACGTAGCTAGAGCGACGATATACTCTCGAATTGAAAAAGAGAATACGCCTATAGTATAAACTTAAATGAACAATAATGAGTTTTTATAATATCGTCTGTTTTACCCAAAAAAAAAAAAAAAAGCATAATGATGTGGCAGAATGCGAACATGTTACGGTAAAAAAAAACACGTTGAGAGGATTTTTATTTACCAAAATGAATTGCCATGTATTACTTCTAGAGACCATGAATTCATAACATGCACTGTTTTTGTTTTTTTTTTTTCACACACAACTAATTTATATGTAAATTTGCAGGCTTACTTCCAGAGGTATCAGGCATTCCATGCAAAAGTTCTGGTGATTGCAAAAAAGTTTGTAATCGTATCGAAATTCCTCTTTGCCTTAGAGGCGATTGCAAATGTTATGCGAGAGAAGCATTGAAAGACCGCAAGGTGTTCTCCGTGGGCACTGGGCATTGATGAATAAGTATGCAATTAATAAAGCAAATTAATTAAAACCTTGCAATGATTTTCATTGCGTCATGAAATGTGTGGTCTTTTTGACCTTCTGGCTTTTTTGGGTTATGGTTGCTAGATCAATATGTGCATGTAATAGTTTCGAACTTTGTTATTTTAAACTGGTGCAGTTGTTTGCAAATTAAAAGTATTTCTTTAAACAACGTCAACTAGAAAAATGAAAATTAAAAGACATAAAAAAAGTCAATGTCAACGCAATTTCGAACCGTGCGTCAAACTCGAAAGTTGATCAAGGCGAGAATCTCTGCCAATCAAATCTATGTTGTGCGGCTACTGGCGCTCGCAATTGACGAACGATGAGCGATGACTTTATCTCTCTCCCCCGAATAGAGATTATATGGCCACCCATCTCGGGCAATATGTTTAGTGTTTTGTGATTTTCATAGCCAAAAGATTTTTTATTTTTTATTTACTCTCCTCCATTAAATTTTGAATGGTCATTCTAACAGAAGAATTAGGAGTTATACTTTTATCTATTGATTTTGACAAGGGATTGCATGTTTTGACTTCCTCGGAATTCTAAATCCTAACTCCATCACTGTCTACAATTCGAAAGCGAGAAATGTTGAAGTACTTGGTTTTGCTGTTATACTGTTTCGAAGTTGGAGAAGTTTTTGTTGGGCTTGAGACTCTGACGTTGGAAACCAGCGCTTGAGGCCCAAGCCCAACTCCAGTGTTGACTGGGCGTTTGGTTGGCAAAATTGAACAAACTACAGTATTCATTCTTCGACCACATCATTGTGGATTTCAACAAATTTTCCTAATCCCAAGAATCCACCGCTTCATAACAAGTTATCCAAATGTTAAGAAGCAAATGCATCAACACATTCCAAGGCAGTACAAATTTTACTACTAGTAGTTGTAACATAAAACTAGCTACCAATATTGCTTCTCTCAAGTATCTAACACCCACCAAAAAGAGAAAGATGGAAAAGGCTCTGCTCCAGATGGCTTACTTGGTTATCCTTGTGGTTTCCATGTTTGGTTATTCCCTCACCCCTTCCTTTATGCACTCTATACTACTATTCATTGAAAATCCTTGAATTCACATCAATAGTACTACTTCAGTACTAAATATACTTGGTAATTCACTAAATTGTTCAGTTCATTTTATTTTTTTTCATACTACAGTTGTTCTCTTGCAATCTGTTCCCACTTTCTTTTAAGATGTGCCTTGGACACAGATATTTAGACACATGTTCAAATATAAATGTGTCCGAACCTGTTTGATGCAGGTGGGCGGACATGATGCATGTGAGACCCATGCTCATCCAAATGGCTAGTGATACATGATACATCTGGAAAAAGCATTGAAAAGAATCTTTTCAGTGTCTACAAATCTTTTCATTTGTAGCATCATTATACGATTTTTGGTCCTATATGGGTTTTCTATTTTATTCACTACGCTTGTCGGGAAGAAGAAATAAAATAAAATAAAAACGACGATAGAATCAGAAAATAGAAAATTGACTGAATGATTTTTCTTTGGCAGGTTGGGATACATCAAAGGGACAAATAACAGAAGCACAAGTGCCGGAGAGCTGCTCCTCTGCAGTCGATTGCGAAAGCTTATGTGGAGTCCGTGGCAATTGTGGAAATGGAGTTTACACGTGCGAAGGTAGCAAAAGGGAGCGCGTTGTAAAAGCCATCATGACTCATGAGTGACTTAATTAAGTTATTCCGATGACAGAGAGAGACCGTCAAATACGCTGTTCACCTGTTTTTTTTTTTTTTTTTTTGATCCGCACGTTGTTCACCTGTTTGCTATTCCAAATTGTGCGTCGAAGGGAAATGCCAAACCGAGATTTTTAGAAGCTTGGCCCTTCACAAAACACTTAGGAATAAAATAGTGCACAATGCGTAATTCATATTGGCTTTACCCCTTTTTAGCATCAATTTTTAGATTCTGTCTTGTTCAAGTTTGAGTCATTATATATATATTTTTTTTTTGCTCGGCAAGTTTGAGTCATTATATTTGGCACAATTATCTATTTTTTTGGAGAAATATAATTTAAAAAATGTTTAAAATTTTATTTTGAGAATCATGATCAATTTCTTAAAAAAGTGATGGGACAAGGTCATCAGTAGTAGCGGATCAAAAAAAAAAAAAAAAAAGGTCATCAGTAGTACTGGTGGAATTTTCTAATTAAACAGTAAATTGAATCTCTCTCATCAGCTATGTTGATGGCTAAAAATAGTCATGGTAGCCCAAACAAACATAAAGCCCATTGCATCAGGCCGGTGGCATTTCTACGAACTTGGTCCGAAATTCAGCGGTGGAGCCAAATTTTGGACAAATATCATGGGTTCTTTACTGCAATTTGCACATTTAATGTCATACATAAATAGAAAAATTCTAAAATCAGCTCAATGAGTTGACAATAGTGAATATGTGGATGTATATTAAAGGCTGTATAAAGTATATAGAAATACGTATTTTTTTTTTTGTCTTTTAATGTGTTTATTGTCAGCCCAGTAACAAGATTGATATAAATATCATGCAATTCTAGAAAATTCAGTTCTTTAAGCAAGGGATTTTAACTAATATGCATATATAGCCACGTGGTAAAGAACCGAGACACCAAACTACCAAAGCCATTGTCAAAAAGGACTGCAATTTTGTTTACCTTCCTTAAAAGATGGTGAATATTATCCTCCTTCTTATTGATTGAAATAGTATGGACTCCATCACAAAGTGATATTATCATGCATATAATGCAATACACTTTTTGATAAGTATGACATCATTTTGTGGTGGGTTCATCCAAATGCGCGGTCGTTTTACTTCGTCAACATCATCGGGATTAAAGTCGGGGGACAGAGTTTATCGATCTCTGAATCGGTGTTCAAGACTCCCGGCACGATAATCGACTCCGGCACTGTCATCACCCGACTTGCGCCGGTGGCATACGCAGCTCTCCGGACAGCTTTCCAGCAAGCGTTGAAGAATTACACGTTGATCGAAGGCATATCGATTTTCGACACATGCTATGATTTTACAGGATACGACACGGTGACGATTCCCAGGATAAACTTCTTGTTCGCCGGGAACATCGAGGTTCCGATCGACATATCGGGGATACTCTACGATGTCGGCTTATCGCGGTTTTGTCTAGCGTTCGCCGGAAACAGCGATGCCTCCGACGTGGGTATCTTTGGAAATGTCCAGCAGCAGACTTTGGATGTGGTTTATGATGTCGCTGGTGGTAAGATAGGGTTTGGGACCGAAGGGTGTTCCTAATTATGGTAATGTTCACCCTTTAAGTGGAAGGTGAACAAAACTCAATTCGTCAAAAAGGAGTAGTTTTCTACAGAACCCAACATGAACAAGTCTGCCCTAACCTTTGCTTTCCTGGTCCTCCTGCTTTTCCATTTCGTCTGGTTCCTCTCTCTCTCTCTCTCTCTCTCTCTCTCTCTCTCTCTCTCTCTCTCTCTCTCTCTCTCTCTCTCGCGTTAACATAACAGTAGTATTTCTTTTCAATGCTTGTAGGGGTGCCTGGAGCTTTTGGGGCGAGAAGTTTGGAACAGGAACCACCACAATATTGCACTACCGATGCTGAATGCCAGACGGAGTTACATCCTTCCTATAAGTGTGTCGAAGGGAAATGCATTTGTCCAAAGGGTAGAATATGCCTTGATCAGCTGTGATCATATGAATGCGCATATGAAACAGATTCATATGATCAACTTTAAATTGCTTGTTTCGAGATTTCATACGCGGTTTATAAGAAGTTATTAGACCGTCAACTTTAAATTTTCTACATGGAGTACTAATTTTATGTGAAGTAATAAAACACAGTGATTTTTATTTTTTTATTTTGTTGTTGTTGAGATGCTTAATTAATTTCTTTTGATTTTTCAATTAGTAGGATTTCGCTAGCCGATAAGTTGATAATTGCAATTGAAAATGTTAGACAATTTAGGGTTTGATTTGGGCTTAATTGTATTAGGCTATTCCAATTGTCTGGGCTTTGAGGCTTTTTAGGTATTTGGATCTTAATTGTTGGGGCTTTGTCCCATTTCAATTGGGCTTTTAGGCCTTTTAAGAGTTTAGCCTTGTCCTATAGGGTTGTTCTTTGGTGTCATCTTGCCAATCAAAAGATTGGGTCTCGGACTGGGCATACGTGTTGTTTTTGCTCTGTTAATCTTTTTACTTTGTTAAGAGATTAATAAAATTATTTTTCTCTGTTAAAAAAAAAGAAAATGTTAGACAATTAATTGATGTGCATCCATGACTAAAGTAGAGGATCCATATTTTACGAAAGATGCTAAAGTCACATCAATTTGTCAGACCTCAACCAGACCCCTCTCCCATACATGTGGGTCCCTAGCATATATTGTAAAATTCTTACACATGCATGTAAGAGAAGTTTGGTTGGAGTGTGACACATTGATGTGTCATTAGCAATGTCCCATATTTTACGGCCAATATGACAAACTACAATCTTCCATACTGGTTCCCATTTGGAAACCCATCAAACATCTTTTTCTTCTTTCCTATTATATACATTCTTCTGAATTGATCGATCCTCTTTCCTATTCCATTAGAAATAGCTATTATCAGTAGGACTATTATCAGAAATTGCAAAGTCGAAATAAATTTTATAAACTTTGTTTTAGCGAACCACTTTTAGAGTAATTTTTAGTAAAATCTTTCTGGGCCATCTCACATTATGGAAAATATATTGTTACAATTTTCACAAACTACAACAATCAAGTCTTTCCTCCTTTTTCCGAAATAAAGGCACAACGAGTAAATTCCTTGCCAAATTCAACCCTTAGCCAATTGTAAGCTTCCTTTTTACGATAGGGGTAACAAGAAGAACTTTTGCTTCCAAAAAAAGGGTTCTCATTTTCTTTTCTTTTGTTTGGCGGAAATTATCGCCTTGATCAGCTTTCATGTTCCACGCACCGTTCGAACTTGCATTGACATTGTTTATGTCTGTAATTTTCATTTTTCTTGTTGACGTTGTTTAAAGAAATACTTAACTTGCAAACAACCGCACAAGCTTGAAATAACAAAGTTCGAAGTCACTACGTACCCAAATCGATCTAGCAACCATAACCCAAAAAAGCCAGAAGGTCAAAAGGACCATACATTTCATTACGCAATGAAAATCATTGCAAGATTTTAACTAATTTGCTTAATTGCATACATATTCATCTATGCCCACAGAGAACCCCTTGCGGTCTTTCAATGCTTCTCTCGCATAACATTTGCAATTGCCTCTAAGGCAAATAGGAATTTCGACATAATTACAAACTTTTCTGCAATCGCAAGAATTTCTGCATGGCAAGCCTGATGCCTCTGGAAGTAAGCCTGCAAATTTACATATAAAATTAGTTGTGTGGAAAAAAAAAAAAAGTGCATTTTGTGAATTCATGGTCTCTTGTAGTAATGCATGGCAATTCATTTTGGTAAATAAAAATCCTCTCAACGTGTTTTTTTTTTTTTAACGTAACATGTTCGCATTCTGCCACATCATTATGCTTCTTTTTTTCGTTTTTTTTTTTGGTAAAACAGATGATATTATAAAAACTCATCATTTTGCATTTAAGTTTATACTATAGACGTATTCTCTTTTTCAATTTGAGAGTATAACTTCGCTCTAGCTACGTTCGTGTACTACTCGTGTGAATGGAGAGAGAGAGAGGACTGACCAGAGACAGCGAGGAGAAGGATGGCCAAGAAAACCATTTTGGAAGAAACTTTCTCCATGTGTGTTTGGAACGTTAATTATGTAGCTATGGGGGTAGATCGATCGAGTAGGAATATGGGGTTTGGTACTTGAGATGTGGTGAATTGGGAGCCTTGGCTATGGGCAGTATATATAGGCAAATCAGACGCTTAATTGAGTATTAAAATTCTAGCTAGACATGGAAACGAAATGATTGGAGCGTAATTTCTCTCCATCGAATTAATGGACTTAAATTGCTTTCCTTTTTTGTCTGATTTTTTTGTTATTGTAATTTAAGGTTAGAAAAATGAATTAGCTATTTGGTGCGAGCTTCACTACAGAGTTGTAGTGCACTCCCAAAAATGTATACTCCTATATCGTTTTATCTTTCTTCTTTTTTCAGTTTAATGTTGTAAAGATCCAACATCCTAACAGTTCCAGCTCAAGCTATTTCTATTCATTATTTGTTTTTGATCGGCAAAAGTAACATTTTATTAAGGAAAATAGAGAAGAGAAATTCCAACCAAAGATTGAAGAGTACATCCAAGGGGCAAAACTCGCAACACCTAAAGGTCTAAAAGCTCAAATAATACATTGATGCCCCAAATGCACCCAATGGACTAAGAAGCCCAGATTTTGCAATTAAGCACCAAAGTGGGTTACGTCCAGCCCAAGAAACCCAAAACAAACCCTAGTCAACTTCCAACAACCCTATTGCCCACCTCAACACCACCAAACAGACAGCAACAACCCCAGGCTCCTCCGTATATGTTCACCACCATGCATGCCACCATTAGCCGTCCCAAACGGAGAAACAAAAACGACAATCAAACAGCTCAGTCACTGCCACGGGAGCTCACCTAATAAATGTGACACATTGATGTGTCCCTAGCATTTCCATATTTTACAACCAATATGACAAACTACAATCTTCCATTCTGGTTCCCATTTGGAAACCCATCAAACATCTTTTTCTTCTTTCCTATTACATTCTTCTGAATTGATCGATCCTCTTTCCTATTCCATTAGAAATAGCTATAATGAGTAGGACTATTATCAGAAATTGCTAAGTCGAAATAAATTTTAAAAACTTTGTTTTATAATTAATGAAATAATCCCCTATTCCTTTTTTAAAATTCAGTATTCTATTTTGATTTATCCCTCAATAACTGTCCATTTTGTAAAGTTAGTAGGTAAACGTGTAATGATGATGTCACCATAGCGAACCACTTAAGAGTAATTTTTAGTAAAATCTTTTTGGGCCATCTCACATTATGGAAAATATATGAGGAAAGTCCACTTTCACCCCCTGTGGTTATCGCCATGTGCGGATACCCCCCTTGTGGTTTAAAACTGACCACATAACCTACCTGTGGTTTTAAAAATGTGCGGATAAACCCCCTGCCGTCATGTTTTCCATCCATATTAACGGACACAACATTAAAAGACTATTATACCCCCATCACATCTCTTGATTCTTTTTTTTTTAAAATCTAACCACACCATCCTGTATACCAAAAATTGAATCCAAACCGTTGATATTGTAAATTTTGATGAGTACTACGTCTATGCCAAAATTCAAGTCAATCAAAAAATGAAAAGCTCATGGTTAAATCGATTTTGTTATGAAATTAAAATTTCAAATTTGAATTTACTAAAAATTAGATCACTGGGTTATTGATGCCTGATCGAGATGATTTTTTACAGAGATACTCTATTCTTTATTTAATACATTATGAACGACTCAGATTACATTCTAGAGATGTGTGAGATACACCTCCGTTAATATGGATGGAAAACATGACGGCAGGGGGTCTATCCGCACATTTTTAAAACTACAGGTAGGTTATGTGGTCAGTTTTAAACCACAAGGGGGATATCCGCACATAGCATAACCACAGGGGGTGAAAGTGGACTTTCCTCATATATTGTTACAATTTTCGCAAACTACAACAATCAAGTCTTTCCTCTTTTTTCCGAAGTAAACGCACAACGTGTAAATTCCTTGCCAAATTCAACCCTTGGCCAATTGTAAGCTTCCTTTTGACGATAGGGGTAACAAGAAGAACTTTTGCTCCCAAAGAAAGGGTTTTCTCATTTTCTTTTCTTTTGATTTTGCAAGGCTTTTCCTTGGTATCGATTCTGCAATAATAGCTTTGGAGAGTATTCGACATTAAAGTTTGATACGTGCCATTTTCCCTAATCAAAAAGTTTGAATCCTACGTATTTATGTCCACATTACTATTATTATTTTTTTGATCGGCGAAAAAAGAATATTTTAATCATTGAAATGGGTACAACGATTCAAAGGGATACGAGCATAACCGGCATCAATCCAGTGAAAACCTGGCATCCCAACTAGCTGGGTTGTCCACGTCATATGTTTACCTGTATATTTTGGTTGAGGATGATGTAATCGCATTTTGCTTCTGCCGTTACTACTATTTGGAATTTTGGTACCAGTATATCTTGATTCTCTTGTTGCTAATTAAGAGTGACAAAATATATGGAGCCCGCATATGCGTGCGAATGTGTGATGAAGAAAAGACTTGGAGCACCTTGTCTCTGAGCACTGAATAATTTTTACCTTTTTCGATAACAAAAACGTTCAGACCGATTCCACTTTTTCTTTTTTTCTTTTTTTGATCTGCAAAAAAATGTTCAGACCAACTTAATGTGCTTGAAAAACTTTTACATGAGGGGAGTAATTTTTGAACCGTTGAAAAGGTAAAGATTTATATATGTTTGGAATAAAAGGTACTTATTTTCTCACCATAGATCCTATAAGGGATCCTTTATTTTAATAAAATATGAAACTCATGATCCCGATCAAAATTTGATGATCCAAACCAATCAATGTGTGCAAAACGTAATTTAAAACTGCTCAAAACAAGTGCTTTTCGATCATGTTTTTTGCTGATTTCTCGCTACAACCTTTAAAATTACATTCTGATCATATTGAATGGTTCAGATCATCAAAATTTGATCGGAATCATGAGGTCCTCATTTCAATATAATGCGAGATCCCTTATAACATCCTGACTGCTTCTTTTCCAACCATGGAGTTATTTTGGGTAATATAACCTTAATTATAAAGTATTGTTGGGCTATTCAAAATATTTGCTGTTTCCAAGAAAAGAGTAAGTTGGATGTTTGCATGTATAAATACTAGCACTCAACCCGTGCCATGCACGTATATACGATCAATTACCTTCTAAAATAGTAGAATATTGTAAAAAATTGTGAAAACACAACATACCGCGCGCATGCACTTATTCATTACTCTTTCTGTCGTTCACCAAGTTCGAAGCCAGTACTACAGATATATTGATCTCGCTACCATAAACACCGGACATTTCATTACAAGCTAGCTATGTTTTTAATTAACTTGTCACGACAAACTTTATTCCATACACACATCTCATGATCAGATGGCGGGCTTTAAGCCATGTTGTCATCAACATCTATGCCCTCCGGGAAGGCCTTGCGATCTTTCAAAACTTTACTCGTATCACATTTGCAAAAGTCACCAACACAACGAGGAATGCCGCGACCACCTTCATCACAAAACTTCAAGCAGGTCCTGAAATCTTTGCACGGAACGTTTAGTGCCGATGCCTGATCTGGAAGTAGAAAGCCTGCAAAATTATATACGTCAGTTGAGTGCCGAAAAATTGATCACTATACTTGTGCATGAGAGAGAGAGAGAGAGAGAGAGAGAGAGAGAGAGAGAGAGAGAGTACTGACCAGAGAGAGAGAGAGAGAGAGAGAGAGAGAGTACTGACCAGAGACTGTGAGGAGAAGGATGGCCAACAAAACCATTTTGGAAGAAACTTGCTCCATGTGTTTTGGATTGTATTTTAGACAAGGGAAGAGTAGGAAATGTTGAACAATTGAGGCTTGGACTTCTCTTCGTAAATTTTGAAAACTGCTGGATCTCCAAGCTTTCCTTCTCAAGTACTTTATGTAAATATAAGTGTTTGCACAGTCGAAAACAATGTAGAGATAGGGCAAAATTTGTGCGTAGGTTGTGATAGGATTTCTCCTCTTCTGGGTTTTCTTTTATAGGCATACATACCCATGTAACGTTATAGGAAAAACTGCTCCCTAGCTATTACTCCCCCCGTCCCACTTTGTTGTGTCTGTTTCGTTTTCAGCACCTTGCAAAAAATTATCTATATCTCACAATCTATAATATTTTTTATGATTTCAAAAACTTTGTTTAAGATAATTAATTGAGATCTATCAAACAAGTTCCATACTGAATATGTAAAATATTATAAATTAAGAAATATAGATAATTTTTTGAGACGTTCAAAAAAGGAAACAAGCAGAAAGGGGTTATCTCACTCATCTATATCTCTCTAACCACCCCTTATATTTAGGGAGCGCACATCACGTGATATAACCATATCACCCCATTCACATGCACATCTCTTATTAAGTGGGATACACCTAATAGTGGTTTGACCAAATCAAACTCTTAGCCAACTTGGTCAATCACACCTATTGTTTTCTCTTGTGCAAACACAGAATAATTTCATGCTCAACCAAAAAAGAAATGTTAGTCAATAATAAATAAAGCAAACATAATCAACAATGAGGTATGTAAGATATGGGGGGCTATTTGGCCACTCACTCCAACAGGAAAATGGGGTTTAATTGGGCTGTGGTAGATGGTGAGCCGTGGCTATGGCAGCCTATGGCAAGTTTATATATGGGCAGGCACTGAGATGTTTGATCACTAATAGTCCACCTTCTATACATGTCTAGAAATCAAAATTTGAATGCTACTATTAATTCTTGCAGATTTATCTGGTAAGAGATTTATTTAGTTGCTCTATGTCATATGTTAATTAAAGTCATTGATACCATTTTTATGCCAAAATTGAAAGGTGAAGGATCAAAATGAATTTTTGGTCAAAGTCGAAGGGATAAAAAAGAAATTTTCCTAAAATAATTTTTTAAAAATAGGTTTCAAACAAATAAAAATAGGTTATTAGAAAAAGAGAAAATAATTTTTTGAAAACGTTGATTTAAAAAAAACAGTTTTCTGGAAAAAGTAAAAAAAAAAACAGTTTTTGAAAAAATAACAGTTTTTGAAAAAGTTTTAATAAAATAACTGTTTTTGCAAAAAAAAAAAAAGTTTTCGCAAAAAAAAAATAGTTGAAAATAGAAGAGAGAGAATCTTTTGTGTAATGATGGTGTTCTTGATTGATGAAATATGGAGACAACTAAATTTGATTATTGGCAAAAAGTTGCTAGTTTTGATTATGTAAGGGCCAAAATTTGATAAGTTGTTAAGAAGTTGCTAAATCTGATTGTTCCACTATGAGCTCTTTTCTGAGCAAATGTTGCTAATCTTAACAACATTTTAGTTTTGATTATACCACTGTGGATGCTCTTCTAATGTAAGGTATTTTTTTAGCATTGTTGTTAAGTTTGTTTTTTTTAATCGGCAAAAGAAAATTTTATTAAACTCGAAGAGGGTACATCGAGTAAAAGGGAAGGGAGAACCAGAAAGTTCAACCCAACCCTACAAAGATAAACAAAGACAAGGTAAATAAAAGGAAAAATACACCCAAACACTCTTAAATAATGAGACGTCTAGCACCATCAAGATTTCTTTTAATATCTTCCACCGTATACACCTTGATATCAAATCTAGCTTTGATCCATAAAGCTACCCTTGTTTTGGTTAGCTCTACCACTTGGTTACGATCCGCAGCTTTGTTGTTGAAAATAACATCATTCCTTGCAATCCAAATAGACCATAATGTTGCATAAAAGCAACATTCCCACATATGTTTTTCCAAATTTTTGAACCCAGACGAAAACCACCAGGAAGATAAATCCAACAAATTTGAATGAGCCACCCAAGTTAGGTTCCACCAATCTGCTATTTTTGTCCAAATGTATGTAGAAAATGGGCAAGAAAGAATCACATGTATTGGTGTTTCCAGTTCCAGTGAACAAAATGGGCAAGCCAATGCATGCTCATCCAATCCCACAATTATATTTCTACTGCTCAAAACTGACCTTGTTGCAATCTTGCTCTGGCAAGCCAACCACGAAAAAATCTCCACCTTTGGAGGGCTAAGATTTCTCCACAAAGACCCAAGTCCAGAATTTGTGTTAAATGCATAAGCTTCCCAAAGATCATATACAGACTTAACAGAAAATATGTTGTTTGAGTTACCAGTCCAAAGCATCTCATCCAATCTTGACGGCACTAAAGAGACATTCCGTAATCTGTCACTTAACACATCCATTTGTTCCTTTTCCCAAACATATAGTCTCCGAAAGGACAAAAACCAATCCCCATCACCTTCTGAATTAATCATATTACATACCAACTCATCTTGTTGTGTTGATTTCAAATCTTGTTGTTAAGTTTGTTTATTTATCTTGTTGTCTGAATTAATCTTGTTGTTAAGTTTGTTTATCCACATCCATTTGCTCTTACAAACACACCTACTAAATACAACCTTCTCACATATGTGTAGGCCCATCCATATACCTCTTACATACATGTGGGTCCCACGTACATAATCCTATATGGGGTGACGCAGCGGAAATAATAAAAAGATTAGTTGCGTACTAATCAAATGAATGATAGGTACTCGTAGCCACGAGCAGTTCTTGAATCCTCAAAAGAAAAGACAAAGTCTGAATATTATTGATAAAACGCTCCATAAACATTAGTTTACAAGTCCTTTTATAGGGAAAAAGCGTAACCCTAGCAAAACCCTAACTCAAAAACTAAAATTCCCAAAATTTGGGGGAAATGATAAAATTGGAAAAAGGAAAGCAAAACATGACTTTCCCAAAAAAAAAATTCAACTTCTACGGAATTATACGTTAAAAGTTATTAACGAAACAAATATTTCCTAAAACAGCAAAAACGTCCAATTGAAGGCCTAAACGAAGGAATTACGCCGAAAAACACCATCAGGTATGAACTTAGGGTTGTGAGTATTGACCGCAGCGCGAAAACAAGTCAACCCACCAAATTTGGGCCCAATCCGAGCTCGTCCGAAAGTTGCCAAATCGAGTAATTTGCAATTAAACAACGTTTGGGCTTCCAAGGCTTCGACTGGTCCAATTGATTATGAAATTGGGCCTCCACGTGTTCTACATCATGGGGCCTATGCATATATGACAGGGGTGTGTATCTATCATTTTACTAGTTAGAAGTCAGTCTCTTTTGAACCTTTCTTCGTTGCTAGTGGATTTGTTTTGTTTTAATGGAAAAAAATTTACCTTTGAAGTTCAAAATTATTCTTTAGGGTTAAAAAAAAAAATCAAAGTTTTCCAAAAAAAGGTGCCTTCTTATTTGTTCTGATTAATATTTCTTAAAGCCTGTGACTCAAATTCCTCGTATTGTTTAGCTTAACAAAAATTCACTGCAATCCTTTGAAGAGGCTTTAGGCCTCGTTCATCCTAATTAGTATTTGCTCTGATGTTTTTTGGGTGTTATTTACTTATCGTAATTTGTTGTTTAGCTTTCTAGTAAAACATACATGACATGAAATCTAACAAATTTTAGAGAAAATGCGCGCACACACACACAAAAGAATTACATGAACAAAAATTTAGGAAGGATGGAGCTAACAAAATCATTTTGGAAGAAACTTTCTCCATGTTTTTTGTATTATTTTTTTTTAGATAAGGGAGGAGTAGGAAAATGGAGTTTAATTGGGCTGTGGTAGATGGTGAGCCGTGGCTATGGGGCAGTTTATATAGGCAATGAGATGTTTAATTATCTAGTTCTTGCATATTTATCTGGTAAGAAATGCACGTTTGAGTGGAATGTGATGTAATTGCTCTATCTCATATGTTAAGTCAATGATACCATAAATTGGTATATATCCGCATGATTTGGCGCTAGATCACGCATTGGTAACTTCAAGAAGTTTGGCAGAATGGGCATGTGAAATCAACTAAATGGCTTGCCATCTAAGATGTCACAAGTTTGAATCTTACAAAAATCAAATATTTCAAACCTTGTGTTGATAGAATTTCGTCCGGGTTAATTTCAAAGCCCCGAAATTGTAGACACCTCCCGAAGCGGGGTATCGCCATACAGGTTGATCATTGCTGTTTGTTTGGTTTTTTGCTTCATAAACAAAGATCGTGGATATTCCCATGGTTAGGAACATCGCCACATGATAGCGGTTATCATCAAAATAGAGTCACCACCCACTTTATAAAAACTAGAAAAAATAGATAGAGATTCTGGGCACAGAAGCCAAAGGTACAATGAGGAGAAGGTGTTAGGCACCCCTCTCTGTTCAATCGTGAGACTAGCCCATAGTTGTTCGACATAAGATTAATACATATTCTATTTAATTCTAACACGTAAACTGATTAATTAGCCTTTAAACAGTTAATAGTGAGCCAAGACTGTAATTGAAAGCACGCATCAAAAAGCAGAAATAAACAGATATGTCCCAGGGAGATGGCTCTCGCGCCCGGTGAATGGATGTCACAGTCGAGAGATCCTCCTGGTTTGATATACCGGCCGATGGAGCGAAGACCCAGCCATGTTCTTCCTCACACCAAACTTTACGACTAATAGAAGATCAGAAAGCTACGATTAAGCATAAAAACGGAAAATAAATTGAACCAAAGGCCCCTGGGTCTCACCACCTTGATCCCTCAGTGGCTTGATTGCTTTGGATTGAATGGGATTGACTGATTGCTTCTCGAAATCCTAGGATTAGTGTTTGGACTTCGGGGTTTGATCGTCGGATTAGCGACTGCCTTTGGAATATTGGGGCTTTTGCAGAGGGGATTTGAGAGTGTATGTTGATAGAGTTTCATGGCTTGAGAGGGTGTGTTGGTATATGAATTCGTTTTTTTTTTTTTCAGAACCCAAGGGCTCCTTTATATAGACATAGGGATGACACACCTCAACCAATTAAAATCGATCGATTGAATTGGAGTTATAAGGCAACACGAACTCCTCATGGTAATCTCCTTACGTAGCCCAAACGCATCGAGATTTGGCTGCTAGGGTTTTGTAATTGGATCAAACGATTGACAGAACGTTCCAGAATCTGAAAAATAGATGATTTGGCGGCCGGACAAAAGATTTGGCTATCGTAGGAATGATTAAGCAGCCGAGGGATAGACCTGGTGGCTGAAAGATCAATCTCTCAGGGACATTTTCAAGTAACAAGTTTCACGGGTGAAGAAATGATGTTGACGCCGTGAGATCAGTGTTACGGCTGATAGAAAGATTCTCCTAAAATACTGTATTCTGTCTGAAATGTTATATGGCTCTGGATTGGGTGCTCTAAGTGACTCAAAGTACTCACCATAAGTTCATGGGTTCATAAGAAGTCAATCAGTAATTACTGTATCCATATTATCATCGGGATGGTCCCCAATGTGGGACTTGAAATAATTGTTAGGTCAAATTGGGGTGTTTATAGTAATTAGTTGAGGTGTGCTCGGAGAAGCTGACCTGAATATCTAATTATACTAAGTATGTGTTCCAGAATTCATTTTTTAAGTACTTACTCCCTCTGTCCTAATTTATTTGTCCATCGTTCCATATAACCAGATAAAAACTAATTATATCTTTAAATCGGTAATGAATTTTATATCTAATATGGATCTTATTTGATAAATCTCGATTAGTTCTATAATATAATATTTTTAAATCAATAAAACATTATAAATTACAAGATAGGAGTATAATCAATTGCAAAGTGGTACGAACTCTCAAAAATGACAATTAAATTAAGACGGAGGGAATATTTTTTAAGAAGACAATTTCAAACACAAAAATAATGGGCTTACTGAAATATAAAAATATTCAATATGTATATTGTTTGAAAGATTTCATTTTGAATGATGCAAAAAAAGTCAAAAAATTATTTTTTATTTACATTATTTTTGAGTTTGAAAATGTGACATAAGTGCTTATTTTTTAAAAAGGTGTTCTGGAACGAGGCCTAATAAGAAAAAAGGAAAGATGTCGTATTGATTTTGAAAATCACATTTGGATTCTTTGTAATCTTTCATTTACTGCATGTTGTTCCTCTAATGTAATCATTACTGAGTTCAAGTAATCTAATAAAATCCGAAATAAAATGTACTTGAATTGCTTTTCTTCTTCTGTGATTTTATTTTATTTTTTTGGTTTTTGTTGATTAGTTCACCCTTTTGGAACCAAGGCTTTATTCCGTTTTTTTTTTTAAAAAAAACTTCTAGAAAATGAAGGTAATTTCAAGTTTAAAAATTATGTGTTTACACCAATAATTTTTCTACCAATATAAATCTTGTTTGATAAATCTTATTGAGATCTTTTAAATGGTGCAAAAAAATTTAAATAATAATTTTATTTTCATTATATTTAAACTTAAAATTACCCTATTTTTGGAAAAGAAGATTTAAAAATAAATCAGAACGGCACCTAACTATTCGTGTGGTTGAAAGGTGGACCAATGACGGTGATTCCGTGTAAAATCCTATATTTTATTCCACCACAACGGACGATAGAATTTATTTGTTAAGATTAATTGCTTAATAGGTACGTTGATTAATGCTATATGAAAATCTTAAACCTAACCCTAATCTAAAGCTACACAGTTCCCTCCGCAGCCGCCGAAGTTCCAGTCACCTCCACTCAGCCGGCATCCACCACGACCAGAGAAGCACCGGCAGCACACACAGCCACGAACCCTAATGAGTAAAACAACTCTTGTTGATGACCTCGAAGAAACTGCAACTCTGGCCCTCATAAACGATCTGAGATGCTGTCCACCGGAGTTTTATAACACTGCCAGATGCCGCCAAAAGCCACCCCCGCACCCCAGTTCCGAGCAACACCAGATCCCGCCAAGCAGCCACTGAACACCACCCAATTCTCACTGCCCAGAGCGGGAAAGCCCACGCCAACTGCCAACCTACCCCTTGTCGTTAAGCAAATCCGGCTACTCCAAGAAAGTGGGAGTTTTGCCTAGTAGAATCCACGAATCATTAGTCGTGAATGAACGTTTGAGTAGAGGTTTAGATTTGCCCAGTTAAAGGTTTAGAGTAAAACTTGGAAAGGTGAATAAATTGAGGGAGACAGAGTATGTGTTTGCGGAGATAAGGAAAAGATTGGATGGATTGCTGTAAATTTGGGAGGAGAAAGTTCAAGGGGAAATGAATCCCTGAATTTAAGGAGACCTTTTAATGAGGGAAACTTTGAATTTCAAACCACCAGCTTTTTCCGCCTTGATTTTCGGTTAACCTTTTTAAAAAAAAAATGTAATTTCAAATTCAAAAATCATGTGTTTTTACATAAATAATTTTTCTATCAATATGGATCTTGTTTGATAGATCTCAACAGTGCAAAAAAATTAAAAAATTACTTTCCATTTTTATTATATTTGAGTTCAAAAAGAAGATTTTTAAAGAAAGCGGAACAGGCCTCTGTTTCCATCTCCTATTTTGCCGCCTAAATGTCAAGGCAATCAACCCAATTGAGTGAGCTCCAAAAGGCTGAAAAGATTCAAGGGTAAAATTGAAAAATCAAGTGATCCAACATGCAATTATGATGTCTCCTTATTAATTTAGAATTTCGAAAGAGGACTAAAGAATGAGAACGGATACAGGAATATCCAAAAAAATTTAAGCAACCTATTTAAAACTTGACATAAAAAATTATATAAATCCGGGCCCTATACGGTTTTTGATACTGCTTCAAGAAGTTAAAGTAATTACAAGTGAGAAACTCTCAATCATTTTAAAACAATATACCGCGCACTTATTCATTACTCTTTCTGCCGTTCTTTATTTTTTTTATTCTTCTATTCGACTTTTTTCAGCGAAATAACTTGCGAACAACCACATAGGCATGAAATAACAAAGTGCGAAGCCACTACAAATATATCGATCTCGCTAGCTACCATAATCCAAAAGGAAAAAAGGCCGAATGTTAAAACACCGGACATTTCATTACAAGGTTATTAATTAATTTGTCACGACAAAGTTTATTCCATACACACATCATGAGATGGCGGGCTTTAGGCCATGTTGTCAACAACATCCATACCCTCTGGGAAGGCCTTGCGATCTTTCAAAACTTTACTCGCATCGCATGTGCAAAAGCCACCAACGCATGAAGGAATGCCGCGGCGACCACGTTCATCACAATACTTAAAGCAGGCCAGGGAATCTTTGCATGGAATGTCCAGTGCCGATGCCTGGTCTGGAAGTAGAAAGCCTGCAAATTTATAGTACACGTTTAGTTTTTCTAGCAAAAAAAATATAGATTTTATTAATTTTGGAAAGGATATTACAAAAATTAAACGGATAAAGGGCACATCGGCGGAAAACGCCACCCGAGAACCAAAACTCAGAGAAGTTACGGATGCCAACCAAAAACTCCACAACAAAGAGCCAAACATGTTTAGTTGAGTAAAAAAAACTTCGTTTAGTTGAAACTTCGTTTGCTGAGAAAAAAAAAAAACATGTTTAGTGAAACTTCGTTTGCTGAGCAAAAAAAAAAAAAAAAAACATGTTTAGTTGAGTGTCGAAAGTTGAAAGTACTTCTATGGAATTATGGTCTCTGGCAGAAATATTGATGTGACGATGCATTTTGGTAAATGAAAGTCGTGTCATCGAGACCGAGTTCGTGCTTTGTTGTAAACAGAAATCGATCACCTTCTGCCACATCGTTATGCATATAAGTTTGTACTATATCAGAGTAAGTGTACTACTTTGTTCGTATGCCGTTACTCTAGTAAGTTCTTGCAGTAAGTTAGCACCTCTTTTTTATGAGGGTTCGTTCTTGGGTGGCATTTTACCTGTATGTCCAAGACCCGTTTAATCTTTGTAATTCTTTTTAAAGATTAATAAAATCTTTTTGCTGCAGAGAGAGAGAGAGAGAGAGAGAGGACTGACCAGAGACTGTGAGGAGAAGGATGGCTAACAAAACCATTTTGGACGAAACTTTCTCCATGTGTTTTGGAACGTTATGTGGCTATGGGGGGAGATCGAGTAGGAATATGGGGGTTTAGTTGGGACTGTGGTGAATTGTGAGCCTTGGCTATGGGCATTATATATAGGCAATGAGATGCTTGAGCACTAAAACTCTAGAGATGGAAACGAATCAATTGCAATATTATCAAGTTCTTAATTACATGCAGATTTATTTGGTACTAATAAGAAATACACGGTTAGGTTTAAACATGATTGAGACGTAATTGCTTTCTTCTTTGTCTGATTTTTTTGGTAGTATTTTTTTTTTTAATTTGTAGTACTATACATAATTGTGAATGGGGCCGAGGTATATGCGAGAGGGCTGTGTGGTTGGTGGGTGACTACCTGCACGCAATTTATTACTCCTCCAGAAGGGAAAAAAATCATGTAAACGTAAAGAGGGATCTGCTGGAGCAATTACACCTCAATAAAGCCCTTATCACACACGAAATTCTTGCCAAATAAGGTCTGCAAGTAATTAGAGAATTCCAATTTTTTGTTTGTTGCAGGTAATTTGTTACTACCCTTTGGTGCCGGATTTTTTCCACCAATGACCTAGATTTTTAAATTGAAAATTATTTACTAGAATTTAATTGCAAAATTTAAAATGAATTCTATAATTGCTTAGTGATACTTTTAATAACTTATTAAATAAAAGTTAGAATAATTTAGAATCACATGAATTTCTAAATTACCCCTAATAATTGTGTAGCAGCTATCTTGAATTACGTACTCTTTTGTCAAATGTGTTTTTATATCTCTACTTATGCAAAATAACATCATTCGTCGACTTTGTTAAGCAATTAATCTTGGTTGGTCAATCTGAAATAATTTGTTACGTACTCTTTTGGGCACTGAATAATTGTTCCTTCTAATTTGAAATTTTGGTTGGTCTACCCAAAATATTCTTATTTTCCAAGAAAGGACTGATTTGGTGTATTATGTTTCTATATTCGTGAATTTTCTTAAAGAATTACAAAGGACCGTTCTGGAATATCTCAAATTTATTTTATTGACCTATTTATGTTGGATGCTGTTAATGCCACGCCACGCCAAAATATTTCAAATGCCTTATTTGCCCTTTTTTACTCTATTCGTCTCCCCTGCACATATCCCTTGCAATGCTTCACTGCTCACTTTCCTCCTGGTATGAGGAGCAATTGCCTCTCATGTATGCTCTCTAACTTTCCCCTGCTGTAACCAGATCGCGAATTCAACATCAAGCTACATCATCAGCTAATGGCAGTAAATTACTCGTCGATTTTCTCAAAACAATAGTAAATTACTCTTCAATTTTTCCGTCCTTCGTTTCTTAATCTTCATTTTTACGATCAAGTAAGCACCCAACCCGCTCAAAGGTTTTTTGTAGTTTCGCACACGTCCATTTAGGATCATGATCAACCAATTCAAGTTAACAAGTGGAGGCTCTAAGCCTCTGTTTGTACACTCGTCGGCAGACTCGGCACTACTTTGTTGCCCACAAATATCTTACCTTTCAAAGGAGATAGAAGTTGGAACAAGAAATTGGATCAATGGTGATTGCAAGAGGTGACTACGAAATTGGTTTTTTCTTCATCCGGATCTATTTCTCGCATCCCAAAGCCATTTTTTGGAAAACCTCATCACAAACTCAATGAATTTTAGAAAGAAACACCACGGAAGACTTCGGTAGATATTCGAGCGGTCATTAAAAGCGGGTTCAGAGATGTAAAGTGCTTGTTCTCGGTTTGTAAAAGTAGGGATGGCAAGTGAACCGAACCAATGAGTACATGAAATGTAACCGAAATTTTTTTCCGAACCATAACCGAAAATTCCCATGGGTATGGGTATGGTTGAGGCCTTGGATAACCGAACGGGTATTGGTTCGGGTATGGTTTAGCCGATCCACGAACCGAAATATATATGTATAGGAGTCTAGTGGTCGAAGTGCATATGTCCAGAAATTTAGCAACCAAATTGTTGCATGTGTTAATGTTTAAGGGTCTGGAGTGTGATAGCTCTTTATTTATAATTAGGGTTACAATTGACAACTACACATTCATACCTCAAACAGTCACACCCATCCCCTCCTCTCTTCTACATTGCAGACAACCCCTCGCGGCTTCACCGCCGCTCATTGTTGTCCCCTCTCTCTCTCTCTCTCTCTCTCTCTCTCTCTCTCTCTCTCTCTCTCTCTCTCACACAGACATGAGACACCCGGCCCACCCACTTTCTCCAATGTCGTCAATCAAAATATTCAGTCGAACACGCAGATCGAAGGCTTCGGAGATCGGCCGCTCTGGCAACGTCGAAACATATGTACTTCTCTCTCTCTCTCTCTCTCTCTCTCTCTCTCTCTCTCTCTCTCTCTCTCTCCCTCTTTCTTTTCTCATCGATCAGATCCCACCCCAGGAACTTGAAATCGGACAAAATTTTTGTGTCTGCCCACAGCAGTTGTCATTTGGTTCTGGTACCTGAATGGTTCGGGGATTACCCGAACCCCGAATTGTTCGGTTATGACTTCTTCTTGCTCTCCCCGTTTGGGTATCGGGGCGAATATGGGTAGGGGTTTAGTTTCAGAGATTGGCTATGGAATTCTCCATATCCACCCCGATTGTCATCCCTATGTAAAAGTATAGAGAGAGAGAGAGAGAGAGAGAGAGAGAATTAGAAAATATAATGGACAGGGAAGAGACAGAGAGACGTCAAGGCACTGGGTCTTCTTATCTTGGGTTACCTAGTCAAAAAGGGAAAATAAGGCATTTGAACTACTGTATTTTTGTCGTGGCATTAAACTTTTTGCTTGTGGCATTAACAGCATCTACGGGTGTTAGCCGAGACCGGAAAATCGATCGAAACCGAAAAAATTGGACCGGATCGAATTTTATAAATCGGTTGAATAATTTCGATCTTGTTCTGGTTTACAAAATTTTATAAAGGCTTATCTACTTTTTTGGTCCCTACAAATATCGGTCGGTTTCAATTTCATCCTTCTAAAATTTTTGGTTTCAATTTTACCCTTGTAGTTTCCAGCCAATTTCAATGTTACCCTTCCATCCAAAACTTGGATGGAAAATGCCTAAGTGGCAAACGGCTTGATGACGTGGCAAAAATTTCCACAACAAGGCACTAGGCCCCACCTCGGCACCTCTTTACCCCCAAAAAATCGTTTCCAATTTTCCCAAAAATAAAACCCCCTAAATCCTTAACTCCCAAAAAAAAACTACCGAAGGCAAAATATGATTCTGCTATTACTACAAATCAAGAAGAACTCCATGCAGCGACTTAGAAGAAAGCTTCCAAACAAGTTGCAAGAGTGAATTCAGTATTCGAAAAATGTTTTGGATTTTATCTTAGATATTTCAAAAAATGTTTGGGTAAATGGCATAATTTTTTACTTTTTCAATTCGTCTTGACGAAATGAATAAATATCCAAGAAAGTTAGGCACAAAACTAAGAAACACAAAAAAGAAAAAAGAAAAAAGAATAAAACAAAAAAAAATCTAAAAATTTCAAAAAACTCTTAGCAGAACTTTGCCTATGTAGTATTTTGGCCTATTACACAAACAACAAAAGAGGTGCGTCGCAATGAAGCCAACGAGCACTGCTATCATTTTCTAAGATTTTTTTGATACATATTCTAGTACTTTGGACCTATCATTCTGTTTTCTAATTTTTATTTACCTAAAATAAGCCAACGAGCACTGCTATCATTTTTATTTACTCTAAGCCCTTTTTGTTCGCTGCATTTGGAAACTCCGTAACACCTATTTTTGCACTGTCACTTTCGTGGGATGTTTGGTCACAGATTCTGGACTGGTGGCATTTGAGATGGGTGTGTCCCGCATCTCTGGAAGCTCATTTTGGGTGGTGGATGGAAAGTAGATTTAGAAATTTGGAGAAGAATTTGTGGGAAGTTACTTTCTTTGCGACGTTGTGGTCTTTGTGGTTGGCGAGAAATGATTATGTTTTTAACAATGCCACATCAGAAGCTGGGATTGTGGGTGAGCAAGTTAAAGCTAGAGTTGCTATGTGGACAAAGGCAAAGTTCAACATTAAGGTGTACACGGTCGAGGAATTTAAGGTTTTTTTGGATGGAATTAGAATGTTGAAACTGTAAAGAGTGTTTACAGTGGTGTATGAGGTGTTTGTTTTTCTCCAATTTTCTGTTGGAAGTCACTGTAAGGGGCGTGGTTTTATTTTCTGTTTTTGTTGCTTGAATGTGTAAGTTCGTTTAGCTTACATTGTTTGAGCCCCCTCGATGTCCCCTTTCGAGTTAATATATATATTTCGTTTTGCCGAGCAAAAAATAAAAATAAAAAGCACATCAATAAATATTTGAGAGTTAAGGATTTAGGGGGTTTTATTTTTGGGAAAATTGGAAACGATTTTTTTGGGGGTAAAGAGGTGCCGAGGTGGGGCCTAGTGCCCTGTTGTGGAAAATTTTGCCACGTCATCAAGCCGTTTGCCACTTAGGCATTTTCCATCCAAGTTTTGGATGGAAGGGTACCATTGAAATTGGCTAGAAATTACAAGGGTAAAATTGAAACCAAAAATTTTAGAAGGATGAAATTGAAACCGATTGATATTTGTAGGGACCAAAAAAGTACATAAGCCTTTTATAAACTAAAAAAATAATTTCGATCCAGTTTATGTGTTTTATATGTATAATATATACATATATATATATATAAAAACATAGAGGAGGGTTGAATTATGGATTTTTGGTTGATATTTTGTGGTGTATATTGGTCTAATAAATATATTTATTATATAAAATCAATCAGATATATATAATATATATATATACAGCTCCCTTCTATTGCGGACGCCCTTAGATTCGTAACTTGCAGACTTTTTATGCTAGCCGTTGGATCTTATCCAACGGCTGTGACAAAAGAGGAGAATTCACGGGTTAAAAAGGGATGGATCGGGTAATATTGAACTCGTGGGTCATAACAAACGGATCATTCCCAAAACCCCCCAGACTTCCACAGACTTCCAAAAAACGCGTCTTTTGAAAGAAGAGAGAGAAGACAAAGACGACTGGAGGGAGGGAGGGAGAGAAGACGATTCGAACAAGACGAAGACAACTGGAGAAGAAGAAAATCGACTAAGAACAAGGTTTCTTTCTCTCTCTCTCTGGCTCGTTCTCGATTTCAGAAGTTAGGGGGTTTTTTTTTTTTTTTTTTTTTTTCAGATCGACGATTAAGAATGACGACGATGAAAAGAACGATTGAAGGTATTTCTCTCACTCCCTCTCTCTTTGTGGCTTCGAATCTGTATTTTTCGAGTTAGGGTTTTGGGTCCCAAAGTTGAGCCCCTCCAGCAACTTACATGTTTGATAATCTGCATTCTTAGGGCTCGATCACAGAAGATTGGGGCTCGATTACATAAGATTAGGGCTCGATTACTGCTCAATTTGAAGGTATCTCTCTCCCTTCGAATCTGTTCGAATCTTTTTTTTTCCCGAGTTAGGGGTATTTTAGAAGTATGTTTACAAAAAGAAAAAAAAAAACCCTTGCTGCATTTTTTTTTTACATCAAAAAATTGTCTCTTAATGCTGAGACTTTCAAAACTGCCTTACGTATTGATTGGCTGAATTTTTTTTGTAAAAGCCATGAGGAAAAGCCATAAACTAAAGTAAGTAACCTCACACTGAAATCTTACTAAACCAATTTGATTGACTAAGTTTGAGTGTGTTTTGTCTCTTGGTTTTTAAAATGCAGTGTCTGGAAGATATCAAAGTAGTCTCACAATTACCATCTCAACCATGTGAATCATCTACTAATTTTTCTCAAATACATGATATTCCTCAAATTAATAATGACGTGATACCAAAAATTTACCAAGAGTTTGACACATGTGAATCATCTACAAATTTTACATGTGAAGGTATTTCTTAGTTCTTCGCAAGATGTTAGGTTGAGTGATGACGATGACGAGGACAACGTTGACAATGAGTGCAAGTGTTTGTGGTACATCTAAGCAAAGTTGTTAATCCCGTTCCGTACCGGCCGGTACCGGCCGGTACGTACCGTACCGGTGCGTAAACGGAACGCAAAGTTGCCAGATCCGTTCCGGTTAAAATACCGGTCTGTTCCGGTCTGTTCCGGGCGTTCCGGTCTGTTCCGGTCTGTTCCGGCCATTTTCCGCCGTTCCGGCCGGTACAAATTACGTTTTTTTTTTTTTTTTTTTTTAAGATTTTGTATATGTTTACACTTAAAATTTTAAAAAATGGTAGATATATATTAAATATATATATATAATATTAATTGCGGTAAATCCGGAACGGTACCGGAATACAGCCCGGTACCGGTACGTACCATTCCAGTAGTGAAAACGGTACGCTGGCCGGTACGGTATTGACAACTTTGCATCTAAGTTTAATTCTTTAGTTGTTATTGTCTTTTGTTTCGTCCATTGATGTTATTTCCTATTTGGGTTGCAGGATGGATTGGTGCTTCCACATGGATTGGTGCTTTCAAATGTTGTATTTTGGAACTGCTTCCTGCATTAGTTTTTAATTGTCGAAACTCTTCTATAAAAACTAGGAACTGTTTGTAGACCTCGTTTGTAAATAGGGAACAATCTGGAAAACAGGGGAGTATAATTTTTTTTTTTTTGGAATTCTTGGGCGAGTGTGCTAGTTGTTGGGGCCTTGAAATTCTTGCAGTGGACAATCTGTTTTTTTTTTTTTCCAATGGCTTTTTCAAAAGAGCACACTTTTGTAATCTGGAAAACATAAGTAATTGAGGTTTTTAGCACTTTGATTTGCCTGTAATTTAGAGATTGGTTTGATTGTAACTTAATCTAGAGAAGTGTTGCCTTTTCTTTCACTTTTGGAAAAGTGGTTGCCTTTTGTTTCAGTCCAGAACAGGGGAGGAGAGAAGGACTAAACTGGAAAACAGGAGACGAAGTTTGTTGGTTTGACACATTTTGAAAAATGTGGTATTGTTCAATTCTAAACCTTTTTCTTAACCTCCCAACCAATCCTCATGCACAAGAAAGGATAAAGGAAGAAGTGGAAGTACCCAAACACGGTTGAACTGTGAAGTGGGAATGAAATAGAAACATACTAAGTCACAGGACCTGGATGGGATCATACGTTGAGCAAATGGCAAGAGGATCCTTCAAATACAGTAGTAGCCCTAGAACTCTATGTTTGTATAAATAATCTGAATAATGATTAACATCACACATTCTCTAGAAGGCAACAGTTGTCTTTGATCCAAATAAGAGGCAAGAGAAGTGGTCCTTTTTCATATATCCGTCCATCGATAAAAATTCGACGACAAGGTGAGACTACAAAGACTTGTATGCCCAGGCCCTCAAATATGATAAATTTGTCAACCAATTGGAATGGGCCAGCCAATTGGCGTGACATAAACTCACTGTCCAGGCATACACAGACAAGGTTTTTGTAACTTAGAAACTGTCTCAACAGAAAGCAAAATAAAATTGCATAATTTCATCTTCAAACAGTGGAACCATTAATACAACAGATCAAATTGCACAAATTGGATTGCGCAACTCCAATTCCTTTCCAAACTTACTAGTACGACAACAAATTACAATTACATACATATAAGTTGGATTGCTTGGAGTACACAAATTACAATCCCAATAACAATTACACAACCATTTCCAACATCTTAGGACTTCATATAGCTGCCGTGGCCATTAGAAGAGCTATTCTAGAAAATATCAAGATTACAATCGTTATGAAGCTTGTGTTTGTTGCCTTCCTTTCAAATTCTTGCACCGGTGTACCAACTCTGCCTGCCATTGCATCCAAATTGTCATTAGGTGCATATGTAGATGTTGGAACTTGTACATGGTTATGCATTGATGGGGTTGCACCAGTCCCAAGCATGACAGCCACCTTGCTCAACCTCAAGTTCACAACGATAATATATAGCCTTCTTAGATTTTTTGCACATTCAGAAATTTTGACTGCAGCCCTTTTCCCACAGTGGCTTCAAACGTCTTCCTAACAATGCAAAAAATGGTTCCACATTAGAAAACATACTTCTAAAATAGCATGTTGTGCGCTCCTATTAATGTTACTACTATTTGCATGAAAGACTTTATCCAGAGAACAAAAAACCGTTCATTTAAAAAAAAATCCACAGATTTTAAATTCCCACGTACAAGACAAATTACAAACCGAGGAATTCAAATCCACAAGTTTTAATGCTGCAAAATGACCATTTGTTTGCTTAGGGAGAAAATACTTCAGGAATAAAACCCTAACTTCAACGGATCAAAATATTTTGGATGGGTCTCTGCCCTAATCTTCTCTAATCAGCAAGCAACAAAGAAAATACCCTCTCTTTTTTGTAAACATACTTCCAAAATACCCCTAACTCAGGGAAAAAAAATCGAACAGATTCAGAGAGAGAGAGAGAGAGACCTTCAAATTGAGCAGTAATCGAGCCCTAATCTTCTGTTATCAAGCCCTGAGAAAGAAGATTAGCAAACATGTAAGTTGCTGGACTTTGGGACTCAAAACCCTAACTCGAAAAATACAGATTCGAAGCCAGAGAGAGAGAGGGAGTGAGAGAAATACCTTCAATCGTTCTCTTCGTCGTCGTCGTCCTCTTCTTCGTCGTTCTTAATCGTCGATCTGAAAAAAAAAAAAAAAAACCCTAACTTTCGAAATAGAGAACGAGCCAGAGCGAGAGAGAGAGAGAGAGAGAGAGAGAGAAACCTTGTTCTTAGTCGATTTTCTTCTTCTCCAGTTGTCTTCATCTTGTTCGAATCATCTTCTCTCTCTCTCCAGTCGTCTTCGTTTTCTCTCTCTCTTCTTTCAAAAGACGCGGATTTTGGAAGTCTCAAGTCTGTGGAAGTCTAGGGGGGTTTTGGGAAGGATCCGTTTGTTATGACCCGCGGCCCGCGAGTTCAATATTACCCGACCCATCCCTTTTTAACCCGCGAATTCTTCTCTTTTGTCACAGCCGTTGGATCTCATCCAACGGCTAGAATAAGAAGTCCGCAAGTTACGAATCTAAGGGCGTCCGCAATAGAAGTGAGCTGTATATAACTGTTTTGTGGGCTTAATTATATTGTTATGTGTTTTTTTTATGTATTAGGCCCAAAATTGAACATTTTTTGTTGGGCCCAAAAAAAAAGGTTGAATTATGGATTTTTGGTTGATATTTTGTGGGTTGAATTGTGAATTTTTTGATGTGTTGGCTCAAAATATGGCCCATGAATGAAAACCGGATAAATCGGACCGAAACCGGTTGAGCCGATCGAAACCAGACCGATTTATCTCAACCGGTTTCGGTTTTTAAAAATCTCAAACCGGATAACCGGTTTTGACAAAAAAATACACCCAAACCGGTCGAAACCGAACCGGTATCACCCCTAACAGCATCCTTTTATGTTTCATAAAAAACATATATATATACATATATATATATACCATCTCCTATTTTGCCGCCTAAATGGCAGGGCAATCAACCCAATTGAGTGAGCTCCAAAAGGCTTACAAGATTCAACGGTAAAATTGAAAAATCAAGTGATCGATCAAACATGCAATTATGATGTCTCCTTAGTACTTTAGAATTCCGAAAGAGGACTAAAGAATGAGAACGGATACGAGAATATCCAAAAAAATTTAAGCAACCTATTTTGAACTTGACATAAAAATTATATAATCCGGGCCCTATACGGTTTTTGATACTGCTTCAAGAAGTTAAAGTAATTAAAATTAAGAAACTCTCAGTCATTTCAAAACAATATACCGTGTGCACTTATTCATTACTCTTTCTGCCGTTCTTTATTTTTTTTATTCTTCTATTCGACTTTGTTCAACGAAATAACTTGCGAACAACCACATAGGCATGAAATAACAAAGTGCGAAGCCACTACAAATATATCGATCTCACTAGCTACCATAATCCAAAAGGAAAAAAGGCCGAATGTTAAAACACCGGACATTTCATTACAAGGTTATTAATTAATTTGTCACGACAAAGTTTATTCCATACACACATCATGAGATGGCGGGCTTTAGGCCATGTTGTCAACAACATCCATGCCCTCTGGGAAGGCCTTGCGATCTTTCAAAACTTTACTCGCTTCACATTTGCAAAAGCCACCAACGCATGAAGGAATGCCGCGGCGACCACGTTCGTCACAATACTTAAAGCAGGCCAGGGAATCTTTGCATGGAATGTCCAGTGCTGATGCCTGGTCTGGAAGTAGAAAGCCTGCAAATTTATAGTACACGTTTAGTTTTTGTAGCAAAAAAAAAAAAAAATAGATTTTATTAATTTTGGAAAGGATATTACAAAAATTAAACTGATCAAGGGCACACAGACGGAAAACGCCACCTGATAACCAAAACTCAGAGAAGTTACAGATACCAACCCAACCGAAAACTCCACAAAAAAAAGAGCCAAACACGTTTAGTGGAGTGTCGAAAGTTGAAAGTGCTTCTATGGAATTATGGTCTCTGGCAGAAATATTGATGTGACGATGCATTTTGGTAAATGAAAGTCATCTCATCGAGACCGAGTACATGCTTTGTTGTAAACGAAAATCGATCACCTTCTGCCACATCGTTATGCATATAAGTTTGTACTATATATATCAGAGTAAGTGTACTGCTTTGTTCGTATGCCGTTACTCTAGTAAGTTCTTGTAGTAAGTTAGCACCTCTTTTTTGGGGTTGATTCTTGGGTGGCATTTTGCCGGTCTGCTCAAGACCCATTTAATCTTTGAAATTTTTTTTAAAGATTAATAAAATCTTTTTGCTGCAAAGAGAGAGAGAGAGAGAGAGAGAGAGGGGACTGACCAGAGACTGTGAGGAGAAGGATGGCTAACAAAACCATTTTGGACGAAACTTTCTCCATGTGTTTTGGAACGTTATGTAGCTATGGGGGAGATCGAGTAGGAATATGGGGGTTTAGTTGGGACTGTGGTGAATTGTGAGCCTTGGCTATGGGCATTATATATAGGCAATGAGATGCTTGAGCACTAAAATTCTAGACATGGAAACGAATCAATTGCAATATTATCAAGTTCTTAATTACATGCAGATTTATTTGGTACTAATTAGAAATACACGGTTAGGTTTAAACATGATTGAGACGTAATTGCTTTCTTCTTTGTCTGATTTTTTTGGTAGTATTTTTTTTTTTAATTTGTAGTACTATACATAATTGTGAATGGGGCCGAGGTATATGCGAGAGGGCTGTGTGGTTGGTGGGTGACTACCTGCACGCAATTTATTACTCCTCCAGAAGGGAAAAAAATCATGTAAACGTAAAGAGGGATCTGCTGGAGCAATTACACCTCAATAAAGCCCTTATCACACACGAAATTCTTGCCAAATAAGGTCTGCAAGTAATTAGAGAATTCCAATTTTTTGTTTGTTGCAGGTAATTTGTTACTACCCTTTGGTGCCGGATTTTTTCCACCAATGACCTAGATTTTTAAATTGAAAATTATTTACTAGAATTTAATTGCAAAATTTAAAATGAATTCTATAATTGCTTAGTGATACTTTTAATAACTTATTAAATAAAAGTTAGAATAATTTAGAATCACATGAATTTCTAAATTACCCCTAATAATTGTGTAGCAGCTATCTTGAATTACGTACTCTTTTGTCAAATGTGTTTTTATATCTCTACTTATGCAAAATAACATCATTCGTCGACTTTGTTAAGCAATTAATCTTGGTTGGTCAATCTGAAATAATTTGTTACGTACTCTTTTGGGCACTGAATAATTGTTCCTTCTAATTTGAAATTTTGGTTGGTCTACCCAAAATATTCTTATTTTCCAAGAAAGGACTGATTTGGTGTATTATATATCTATATTCGTGAATTTTCTTAAAGAATTACAAAGGACCGTTCTGGAATATCTCAAATTTATTTTATTGACCTATTTTATGTTGGATGCTGTTAATGCCACGCCAAAATACTTCAAATGCCTTATTTGCCCTTTTTTACTCTATTCGTCTCCCCTGCACATATCCCTTCCAAGGCTTCACTGCTCACTTTCCTCCTGGTATGAGGAGCAATTGCCTCTCACGTACGCTCTCTAACTTTCCCCCGCTCTAACCAGATCGCGAATTCAACATCAAGCTACATCATCAGCTAATGGCAGTAAATTACTCGTCGATTTTCTCAAAACAATAGTAAATTACTCTTCAATTTTTCCGTCCTTCGTTTCTTAATCTTCATTTTTACGATCAAGTAAGCACCCAACCCGCTCAAAGGTTTTTTGTAGTTTCGCACACGTCCATTTAGGATCATGATCAACCAATTCAAGCTAACAAGTGGAGGCTCTAAGCCTCTGTTTGTATACTCGTCGGCAGACTCGGCACTACTTTGTTGCCCACAAATATCTTACCTTTCAAAGGAGATAGAAGTTGGAACAAGAAATTGGATCGATGGTGATTGCAAGAGGTGACTACGAAATTGGTTTTTTCTGCATCCGGATCTATTTCTCGCATCCCAAAGCCTTTTTTTGGAAAACCTCATCACAAACTCAATGAATTTTAGAAAGAAACACCACGGAAGACTTCGGTAGATATTCGAGCGGTCATTAAAAGCGGGTTCAGAGATGTAAAGTGCTTGTTCTCGGTTTGTAAAAGTAGGGATGGCAAGTGAACCGAACCGATGAGTACATGAAATGTAACCGAAATTTTTTCCCCAACCATAACCGAAAATTCCCATGGGTATGGGTATGGTTGAGGCCTTGGATAACCGAACGGGTATTGGTTCGGGTATGGTTTAGCCGATCCGCAAACCGAAATATATATGTATAGGAGTCTAGTGGTCGAAGTGCATATGTCCAGAAATTTAGCAACCAAATTGTTGCATGTGTTAATGTTTAAGGGCCTGGAGTGTGATAGCTCTTTATTTATAATTAGGGTTACAATTGACAACTACCCATTCATACCTCAAACAGTCACACCCATCCCCTCCTCTCTTTCTACATTGCAGACAACCCCTCGCGGCTTCACCGCCGCTCATTGTTGTCCCCTCTCTCTCTCTCTCTCTCTCTCTCTCTCTCTCTCTCTCTCTCTCAATCACACAGACATTAGACACCCGGCCACCCACTTTCTCCAATGTCGTCAATTAAAATATTCAGTCGAACACACAGATCGAAGGCTCCAGAGATCGGCCGCTCTGGCAACGTCGAAATATATGTACTTCTCTCTCTCTCTCTCTTTGTTACTCCCTCTTTCTTTTCTCATCGATCAGATCCCACCCCAGGAACTTGAAATCGGACAAAAAAATTTTGTCTGCCCACAGCAGTTGTCATTTGGTTCTGGTACCTGAATGGTTCGGGGATTACCCGAACCCCGAATTGTTCGGTTATGACTTCTTCTTGCTCTCCCCGTTTGGGTATCGGGGCGAATATGGGTAGGGGTTTAGTTTCAGAGATTGGGTACGGAATTCTCCATATCCGCCCCGATTGTCATCCCATGTAAAAGTATAGAGAGAGAGAGAGAGAGAGAGAGAGAGAGAGAGAGAATTAGAAAATATAATGGACAGGGAAGAGACGGAGAGACGTCAAGGCACTGGATCTTCTTATCTTGGGTTACCTAGTCAAAAAGGGAAAATAAGGCATTTGAAATACTGTATTTTTGTCGTGGCATTAAACTTTTTGCCTGTGGCATTAACAGCATCTACGGGTGTTAGTCGAGACCGGAAAATCGATCGAAACCGAAAAAATTGGACCGGACCGAATTTTATAAATCGGTTGAATAATTTCGATCCTGTTCCGGTTTACAAAATTTTATAAAGGCTTATCTACTTTTTTGGTTCCTACAAATATCGGTCGGTTTCAATTTCGTCCTTCTAAAATTTTTGGTTTCAATTTTACCATTGTAGTTTCCAGCCAATTCCAATGTTACCCTTCCATCCAAAACTTGGATGGAAAATGCCTAAGTGGCAAACGGCTTGATGACGTGGCAAAAATTTCCAAAATAGGGCACTAGGCCCCACCTCGGCACGTCTTTACCCCCAAAAATTCGTTTCCATTTTTTTCCAAAAATAAAACCCCCTAAATCCTTAACTCCCAAAAAAAAAAACTACCGAAAAAAAAAACACTACCGAAGGCAAAATATGATTCTGCCATTACTACAAATCAAGAAGAACTCCATGTAGCGACTTAGAAGAAAGCTTCCAAACAAGTTGCAAGAGTGAATTCAGTATTCGAAAAATGTTTTGGATTTTATCTTAGATATTTCAAAAAATGTTTGGGTAAATGGCATAATTTTTTACTTTTTCAATTCATCTTGACGAAATGAATAAATATCCAATAAAGTTAGGCACAAAACTAAGAAACACAAAAAAGAAAAAAGAATAAAACAGAAAAAATCTAAAAATTTCAAAAAACTCTTAGCAGAACTTTGCCTAAGTAGTATTTTGGCCTATTACACAGACAACAAAAGAGGTGCGTCGCAATGAAGTCAACGAGCACTGCTATCATTTTCGAAGATTTTTTTGATACATATTCTAGTACCTTGGACCTATCATTCTGTTTTCTAATTTTTATTTACCTAAAATAAGCCAACGAGCACTGCTATCATTTTTATTTACTCTATGCCCTTTTTGTTCGCTGCATTTGGAAACTCCGCAACACCTATTTTTGCACTGTCACTTTCGTGGGATGTTTGGTCACAGATTCTAGACTGGTGGCATTTGAGATGGGTGTGTCCCGCATCTCTGGAAGCTCATTTTGGGTGGTGGATGGAAAGTAGATTTAGAAATTTGGAGAAGAATTTGTGGAAAGTTACTTTCTTTGCGACGTTGTGGTCTTTGTGGTTGGCGAGAAATGATTATGTTTTTAACAATGCCACATCGGAAGCTGGGATTGTGGGTGAGCAAGTTAAAGCTAGAGTTGCTATGTGGATAAAGGCAAAGTTCAACATTAAGGTGTACACGGTCGAGGAATTTAAGGTTTTTTTGGATGGAATTAGAATGTTGAAATTGTAAAGAGTGTTTACAGTGGTGTATTAGGTGTTTGTTTTTCCTCCAATTTTCTGTTGGAAGTCAATGTAAGGGGCGTGGTTTTATTTTCTGTTTTTGTTGTTTGAATGTGTAAGTTCGTTTAGCTTACATTGTTTGAGCCCCCTCGATGTACCCTTTCGAGTTAATATATATATTTCGTTTTGCCGAGCAAAAAATAAAAATAAAAAGCACATCAATAAATATTTGGGGGTTAAGGATTTAGGGGGTTTTATTTTTGGGAAAATTGGAAACGATTTTTTTGGGGGTAAAGAGGTGCCGAGGTGGGGCCTAGTGCCCTGTTGTGGAAAATTTTGCCACGTCATCAAGCCGTTTGCCACTTAGGCATTTTCCATCCAAGTTTTGGATGGAAGGGTACCATTGAAATTGGCTAGAAATTACAAGGGTAAAATTGAAACCAAAAATTTTAGAAGGATGAAATTGAAACCGACTGATATTTGTAGGGACCAAAAAAGTAGATAAGCCTTTTATAAACTAAAAAAATAATTTTGATCCAGTTTATGTGTTTTATATGTATATAATATATATACATATATATATATATATAAACATAGGGGAGGGTTGAATTATGGGTTTTTGGTTGATATTTTGTGGTGTATATTGGTCTAATAAATATATTTATTATATAAAATCAATCAGATATATATATATATATATATATATCAGCTCACTTCTATTGCGGACGCCCTTAGATTCGTAACTTGCGGACTTCTTATTCTAGCCGTTGGATCTCATCCAACGGCTGTGACAAAAGAGAAGAATTCGCGGGTTAAAAAGGGATGGGTCGGGTAATATTGAACTCGCGGGCCGAGGGTCATAACAAACGGATCCTTCCCAAAACCCCCCCAGACTTCCACAGGCTTGACTTCCAAAATCCGCGTCTTTTGAAAGAAGAGAGACAGAAAACGAAGACGACTGGAGAGAGAGAGAGAAGATGATTCGAACAAGATGAAGACAACTGGAGAAGAAGAAAATCGACTAAGAACAAGGTTTCTCTCTCTCTCTCGCGCGCGCTCTGGCTCTGGCTCGTTCTCTATCTCAGAAGTTAGGGGTTTTTTTGTTTTTTTTTTTCAGATCTACGAATAAGAACGACGACGACGAAGAGAACGATTGAAGGTATTTCTCACTTCCTCTCTCTATATCTGGCTTCGAATCTGTATTTTTTGAGTTAGGGTTTTGGGGCCCAAAGTTGATCCCCTCCAGCAACTTACATGTTTGATAATCTGCATTCTTAGGGCTCGATCACAAAAGATTGGGGCTCGATTACATAAGATTAGGGCTCGATTACTGCTCGATTTGAAGGTATCTCTCTCTTCGAATCTGTTCGAATTTTTTTTTTCCCCGAGTTAGGGGTATTTTAGAAGTATGTTTAAAAAAAAAGAAAAAAAAAACCCCTTGCTGCGTTTTACTTTTACATTTAAAATTGTCTCTTAATGCTGAGACTTTCAAAACTGCCTTACGTATTGATTGACTGAATTTTTTTTGTAAAAGTCATGAGAAAAAGCCATAAACTAAATAAATTAACCTTACACTGAAATCTTACTAAACCAATTTGATTGACCGAGTTTGAGTGTGTTGTCTCTTGATTTTTAGAATGCAGTGTTTGGAAGATATCGACGTAATCTCACAATTATCATCTCAACCATGTGAATGATCTACTAATTTTTCTCAAATACATTATATTCCTCAAATTAATAATGACGTGATACCAAAAATCAACCAAGAGTTTGACACATGTGAATCATCTACAAATTTTACATGTGAAGGTATTTCTTAGTTCTTCGCAAGATGTTAGGTTGAGTGATGACGATGACGAGGACAACGTTGACAATGAGTGCAAGTGTTTGTGGTACATCTAAGCAAAGTTGTTAATCCCGTTCCGTACCGGCCGGTACCGGCCGGTACGTACCGTACCGGTGCGTAAACGGAACGCAAAGTTGCCAGATCCGTTCCGGTTAAAATACCGGTCTGTTCCGGTCTGTTCCGGGCGTTCCGGTCTGTTCCGGTCTGTTCCGGCCATTTTCCGCCGTTCCGGCCGGTACAAATTACGTTTTTTTTTTTTTTTTTTTTTAAGATTTTGTATATGTTTACACTTAAAATTTTAAAAAATGGTAGATATATATTAAATATATATATATAATATTAATTGCGGTAAATCCGGAACGGTACCGGAATACAGCCCGGTACCGGTACGTACCATTCCAGTAGTGAAAACGGTACGCTGGCCGGTACGGTATTGACAACTTTGCATCTAAGTTTAATTCTTTAGTTGTTATTGTCTTTTGTTTCGTCCATTGATGTTATTTCCTATTTGGGTTGCAGGATGGATTGGTGCTTCCACATGGATTGGTGCTTTCAAATGTTGTATTTTGGAACTGCTTCCTGCATTAGTTTTTAATTGTCGAAACTCTTCTATAAAAACTAGGAACTGTTTGTAGACCTCGTTTGTAAATAGGGAACAATCTGGAAAACAGGGGAGTATAATTTTTTTTTTTTTGGAATTCTTGGGCGAGTGTGCTAGTTGTTGGGGCCTTGAAATTCTTGCAGTGGACAATCTGTTTTTTTTTTTTTCCAATGGCTTTTTCAAAAGAGCACACTTTTGTAATCTGGAAAACATAAGTAATTGAGGTTTTTAGCACTTTGATTTGCCTGTAATTTAGAGATTGGTTTGATTGTAACTTAATCTAGAGAAGTGTTGCCTTTTCTTTCACTTTTGGAAAAGTGGTTGCCTTTTGTTTCAGTCCAGAACAGGGGAGGAGAGAAGGACTAAACTGGAAAACAGGAGACGAAGTTTGTTGGTTTGACACATTTTGAAAAATGTGGTATTGTTCAATTCTAAACCTTTTTCTTAACCTCCCAACCAATCCTCATGCACAAGAAAGGATAAAGGAAGAAGTGGAAGTACCCAAACACGGTTGAACTGTGAAGTGGGAATGAAATAGAAACATACTAAGTCACAGGACCTGGATGGGATCATACGTTGAGCAAATGGCAAGAGGATCCTTCAAATACAGTAGTAGCCCTAGAACTCTATGTTTGTATAAATAATCTGAATAATGATTAACATCACACATTCTCTAGAAGGCAACAGTTGTCTTTGATCCAAATAAGAGGCAAGAGAAGTGGTCCTTTTTCATATATCCGTCCATCGATAAAAATTCGACGACAAGGTGAGACTACAAAGACTTGTATGCCCAGGCCCTCAAATATGATAAATTTGTCAACCAATTGGAATGGGCCAGCCAATTGGCGTGACATAAACTCACTGTCCAGGCATACACAGACAAGGTTTTTGTAACTTAGAAACTGTCTCAACAGAAAGCAAAATAAAATTGCATAATTTCATCTTCAAACAGTGGAACCATTAATACAACAGATCAAATTGCACAAATTGGATTGCGCAACTCCAATTCCTTTCCAAACTTACTAGTACGACAACAAATTACAATTACATACATATAAGTTGGATTGCTTGGAGTACACAAATTACAATCCCAATAACAATTACACAACCATTTCCAACATCTTAGGACTTCATATAGCTGCCGTGGCCATTAGAAGAGCTATTCTAGAAAATATCAAGATTACAATCGTTATGAAGCTTGTGTTTGTTGCCTTCCTTTCAAATTCTTGCACCGGTGTACCAACTCTGCCTGCCATTGCATCCAAATTGTCATTAGGTGCATATGTAGATGTTGGAACTTGTACATGGTTATGCATTGATGGGGTTGCACCAGTCCCAAGCATGACAGCCACCTTGCTCAACCTCAAGTTCACAACGATAATATATAGCCTTCTTAGATTTTTTGCACATTCAGAAATTTTGACTGCAGCCCTTTTCCCACAGTGGCTTCAAACGTCTTCCTAACAATGCAAAAAATGGTTCCACATTAGAAAACATACTTCTAAAATAGCATGTTGTGCGCTCCTATTAATGTTACTACTATTTGCATGAAAGACTTTATCCAGAGAACAAAAAACCGTTCATTTAAAAAAAAATCCACAGATTTTAAATTCCCACGTACAAGACAAATTACAAACCGAGGAATTCAAATCCACAAGTTTTAATGCTGCAAAATGACCATTTGTTTGCTTAGGGAGAAAATACTTCAGGAATAAAACCCTAACTTCAACGGATCAAAATATTTTGGATGGGTCTCTGCCCTAATCTTCTCTAATCAGCAAGCAACAAAGAAAATACCCTCTCTTTTTTGTAAACATACTTCCAAAATACCCCTAACTCAGGGAAAAAAAATCGAACAGATTCAGAGAGAGAGAGAGAGAGACCTTCAAATTGAGCAGTAATCGAGCCCTAATCTTCTGTTATCAAGCCCTGAGAAAGAAGATTAGCAAACATGTAAGTTGCTGGACTTTGGGACTCAAAACCCTAACTCGAAAAATACAGATTCGAAGCCAGAGAGAGAGAGGGAGTGAGAGAAATACCTTCAATCGTTCTCTTCGTCGTCGTCGTCCTCTTCTTCGTCGTTCTTAATCGTCGATCTGAAAAAAAAAAAAAAAAACCCTAACTTTCGAAATAGAGAACGAGCCAGAGCGAGAGAGAGAGAGAGAGAGAGAGAGAGAAACCTTGTTCTTAGTCGATTTTCTTCTTCTCCAGTTGTCTTCATCTTGTTCGAATCATCTTCTCTCTCTCTCCAGTCGTCTTCGTTTTCTCTCTCTCTTCTTTCAAAAGACGCGGATTTTGGAAGTCTCAAGTCTGTGGAAGTCTAGGGGGGTTTTGGGAAGGATCCGTTTGTTATGACCCGCGGCCCGCGAGTTCAATATTACCCGACCCATCCCTTTTTAACCCGCGAATTCTTCTCTTTTGTCACAGCCGTTGGATCTCATCCAACGGCTAGAATAAGAAGTCCGCAAGTTACGAATCTAAGGGCGTCCGCAATAGAAGTGAGCTGTATATAACTGTTTTGTGGGCTTAATTATATTGTTATGTGTTTTTTTTATGTATTAGGCCCAAAATTGAACATTTTTTGTTGGGCCCAAAAAAAAAGGTTGAATTATGGATTTTTGGTTGATATTTTGTGGGTTGAATTGTGAATTTTTTGATGTGTTGGCTCAAAATATGGCCCATGAATGAAAACCGGATAAATCGGACCGAAACCGGTTGAGCCGATCGAAACCAGACCGATTTATCTCAACCGGTTTCGGTTTTTAAAAATCTCAAACCGGATAACCGGTTTTGACAAAAAAATACACCCAAACCGGTCGAAACCGAACCGGTATCACCCCTAACAGCATCCTTTTATGTTTCATAAAAAACATATATATATACATATATATATATATATATATTGTGTCTAATCTGGAGTCTGGATGTACCATATATATTTCGCTTTGTATACTGTTTTAACAAGCTACAACTAGCTACAACTTTATATGTATAAAACTCTACATTGTTCAATCACCTGGCCTGGGCTAGCTCAATTAGTCAAAACTTTTACATCTCACTTTGATTGCTGAATTTGGACCTGCTGCGGATGCTTCGAATGTTCGACTCTGCTGTGCCTTGGACTTGCTGTGGAGTAGATGCTCGTTATCGTGGACTACTCCCTTGCTGAAATATTTTGCTGATGGTAGTGATTATAAGATTTCACTGACTTCTTGATTGTCAATTTGGGGATCAAACATTCTACTCAATCTTAAGTGACTCAGAGGCTGACTTATGATGTGATCTTTCAAGGTCATTGCTTTTGCTTGGTCCAGACTTAGCTCTGATACCATGTTAAACCTAGCAAAAAATGAAGAGGCTGTCCAGACTCATATACTAATTTTGGAGGAGATAATTAACCAATGTGTGACAAATCTCAACACTCCCCCACACATGCGACTCCTGACTAGCACGTGGAGAGATAAACAAAAGATCCATAACCACTTGGATCACAACAAACAACGGTGCACTTATGGCACAAATAAGGGAGAACAAATACTCCGAAACTTTAGCTCTGATACCATATTAAAACATACAACTCCAAACCAATTAGTAAAGAGTAAAGAAGCCGCCCAAGCTCATCAGCGTTTGCTTGGTCAGGGCTTCATCAGATTTTAATCTCTAGTTTTGTGGCTGTATTTTCTAAGTATTATATGAACTGAACGTTGGGCCCATCATTTGTGGTTATGTTCCCACGTTTTTTTTTTTTTAATCAGAGTTTGTCCCGTTCCGGAACCGAAAAAAAGTATTTAATTTTTAAGAAGGCAATTTTAAGTTTAAAAATAATATGTTTATGCAAATAATTTTCCTACCAATATGGATCTTGTTTGATAGATCTGATTGAGATCTTTTATACGGTGCAAAAAAAATAAGAAAATTATTTTTTATTTACATTATTTTTGAGTTTGAAAATATGAAATAAGTACTTATTAGTAAAAAAAATATTATGAAACGGGGCCTTATGTTCCCACGTTTGTTGGGTTGTTTTTTGTTCTCTGATTTAGTTGACTCCTTATCAACTGACTTGGGGTTCGTTGTAATATATTCTAAGCGTTCTAATGCCCCTTTTTTTTGCTTTTCTTTATCTACCTATGCATTCTCTTTTCCAATCCTTAATAATATTCTTCTTTGCCGTTCAAAAAAAAAAAAGAGATCAATGGTTTGAATCTCCCACCTATGTGCAGATGGTCTTCCCCTTTCTATTCAGGTTTTTCTCTTTACGTGATGGACTTATTCCTTATATTGGTCGAATTATTAACCTTGGTTATCTCGTGGACATGTATGTGCCAAGTAATTCATACGTGATGTAAATGATCTCTCCTATCTCTATTTTAAAAAAAGGAGAGAGAGAAAACTATACATCGTTCCAAACTGTACAGAGAGTCATTTTTTTACGTCTTTTTCATTTTTCTAGTTGACGTTTAAAGAAATACAATCACACAAGCTTGAAATGACAAAGTCCGAACCCACTACGTACACAAATCGATCTAGCAATCATAACCCAAAAAATGCAGAAGGTACGTTAAAAAGACCACACATTTCATCTTCACGCAATGAAACCATTACAAGGTTTTAATTAATTTGCTTTATTATTAATGCATACAACGCATTGTATAGCAGTCCTTCAAGCCATTTCTCCAACATCTATGCCCACAGAGGACACCTTGCGGCTTTTCAATGCTTTACTCTCAAAAATACACCTGCAATAGCCTCTAAGGCATAGAGCAATCTCAACACGATTGCAAACTAATCTGCATTCTAAAGAATTTTTGCATGGAATGTCTTTTGCTACCGATGCCTCTGGAAGTAAGCCTGCAAATTTACATGACAATTAGTCGTGTGTGAAAAATAACCCGTGCCTTTTGTGATTTCATCGTCTCTGGTACTAATACATGGCAATGCATTTCGGTAAATAAAAGTCGTCTCAACTCTCAACATGTGTTTTTTTTTTTTTAAACGTAAAATGTTCACATTCTGCCACATTATTAGTTATGCATTTAAGTTCATACTATAGACGTATTCTCTGTTTTGTAACTTGTAAGTATATCGTCGCTATGTCTCATGAGAGAGAGAGAGAGAGAGAGAGAGAGAGAGAGAGAGAGAGAGAGAGAGAGAGAGGACTGACCAGAGACAGTGAGGAGAAGGATGGCCAAGAAAACCATTTTGGAAGAAACTTTCTCCATGTGTGTTTGGAACGTTAATTATGTAGCTATGGGGGGCGATCGATCGAGTAGGAATATGGGGTTTAGTACTTGGGATGTGGTGAATTGGGAGCCTTGGCTATAGGCAGTATATATAGGCAAATCAGACGCTTAATTGAGTATTAAAATTCTAGCTAGCTAGACATGGAAACGAAATCGGAATATTATCAACTTCTTCAAGATTTATTTGGTAATTAATAAATACACTGTTAGATTTAAAAATGATTGGAACGTAATTTCTCTCCATCTAATTAATGGACTTAAATTGCTTTCCTTCTTTGTCTGATTTTTTCTGTCAGTATTGTTTTATTTGATTTGTAGTGCTATTATGTACACACCCACCAGTCACACATTTTTTTACTGATGTGGGCCTCATTCACACCCCTCTCACATATGTATGAGCCACATTCACACTCCTCTCACATATGTTGGGCCCCACATACAAAATTGTTGATGGGGCTTATACATATATGACAGAGGTGTGGTTGGTAGGTGTGTATCTATAATTTTCCGTGTTAGAAATAGGTCTCTTTTGAACATTTTTCGTTGCTGTATATTGGATTTTTTTGGTTTGATGAAAAAAAATTTACCTTTGAAGTTCAAAACTATTCTTTAGGGTTAAAAAAAAAAAACAATCAAAGTTTTCGTAAAACCTTCCTTATTTGTTTTGACTAATATTTCTTAACGTTCTGTGATTCAAAAATTCCTCATTATCGTTTAACTTAATAAAAATCACTGTAATCCTTTGAAGACACTTTAGGCCTCGTTCATCCTTATCAGTATTCGCTCTGATATTTTTCCGATATTATTTACTTGTCGTAATTTGTTGTTTAGCTTTCGAGTGAAAAATACATAACATGAATCTAACAAAATTCCAACAAAAAAAAAATTACAAAATTTAGGTAGAATGGAGCTAGTATAGGCATACGTGGGCATTGATAAAAATGAAGACTAATGGCAATGAGATGTGTGCTAGTTGGCAATTTAGGTAAAAGACAACACTTTTGAAGGGAAAAAAAATCATGTAAAGTGCGATCGAGCTTTTAAGAGAATCTGCTGGAGCAATTACACCTCAATATATAAAGCCCTTATCACACATGCAATTCTTGCCAAATACGGTCTCCATTTGATGATTTTTTTTATGATTTTGCGGGACCCATTATAGATCCTACAAAATGATTTAAATCACAAGTTATTCTTAAATATTATTTTATGGGTTCCTGAAAAAATTACTTCATTCCGATATCGGTAAGAGTTGCTTTAGAATTTGTAGGATATTTCAAAATTCTTAGGGCCCCTACGAATGGTAAAAAAGTCCTTATAAAATTGAATTGAGCTAATTTTTTTTTAGGAATCCATAAAAAAAATTAAGAATATAACTTACAATTTGAATCATTTTTATAGAATTCGTAATGGGCCCCACAAAATCATAAAAAAATCATCAATAGGAGTTTAGCAAACAGGGACAAGGGCAAAGGCCAGGGCGGTGAAATGGGCACAAAACGGAATCATTTTGGAGGAGCAGTAATTTCATGCGGCAGGGGTAGCATTTCTGGGTTTTTTTTTTTTTTTTTTATCTACGAGTATGCAAAATAAAATCGTTCATCGACTTTGTTAAGCAATTAATCTCAAAATCTTTACCAAACAAGTGTCCTCGGCCCAAGGGCACTGAGACCCCATTTGTTTAAGGGTTTTTTCATTCTGGATTATAATCATTATCTTATTTCTCTTCAATCATTATTCACATTTTTTTTCTATCTCTCTCCAATCATTATTCTATTTCTCTCTACACTCTCATTACCTATAAATCCAAATCCTAAATCCTAAAACAAACGGGGCCTAAATGATTTTTCCTTCTAATTTGAAATTTTGGTTGGTCTATCCAAAATATTCTTATTTTCCAAGAAGCGACAAATTTGGGATATTTTTCATGTTTCTATATTTATTTTTTTGATCGGCATTTTTCATGTTTCTATTGGGGAATATCTCAATTTGGGGAATTACGAAGGTTCTGGAATATCTCAAATTTATTTTGCATACATTTTTTGACGTTCCATATATAAACGTATATTGTCTATAATGCGGATGTACCGTATATTGTTTTTTCAGCTGCTTTAACAAACTACTACAATTTTATATGTATGAAACTCTTACATCGTTCTCATTTCTTCCCTATGATGAGCTTTTTTCTTATATTTGTTAACTTATTGGGCCTGGTTATCACATGTACTCTCACATGCAATTATGTGTGTCCCGGGTTCATACTGTTGTAATTCATACGTAATAAAAATGATTTTTCCTTCAGATTGATGGAAAAATAAAAAAAGCCTAGCTACATCGTTCCAAACTATATATAGAGAGAGTCGTTATTCATTAATAACATCATCCTTTATCTCTTTTTCTAGTTGATGTTGTTGAAAGAAATAACTTGCAAACAACCGAATTGAGGGATGATCTGTGCAGTAGTGTGCGCAGCACTTCGAGCCGTATCGGATAGTGCATCTAACGGCTCGAATCTAGCAACCATAACCCAAAAAGAGCCGATCAAGGTTAAAATGACCATACATTTCATCATTACACAATGAATCATTACGAGGTTTTAATTTAATTTGCTTTATTGCATACATCGCGTTATATATATAGCAGCCTTCAGGCCATTTTTCCAACATCTACGCCCACAGAGAACACCCTGCGATTTTTCAATGCTTTACGCGCATAACAATCGCAAATGCCTCTAAGGCAAAGAGGAATGTCGATAGGACTGCACACTTTTATGCACTCCCTAGAATTTTTGCATTCAATGCCTGTTGAGATTGCCGATGCCTCTGGAAGTAAGCCTACATGCAAATTTACATATAAATTAGTTGTGTGTAAAAAAACAGTACATTTATGAATTCATGGTCTCTAGCTAGTTGTGTCATTGTGTTTGTGTGTGTGTGTGTGTGTGTGTGTGAGAGAGAGAGAGAGAGAGAGAGAGAGAGAGAGAGAGACCAGAGACTGTGAGGAGAAGGATGGCGAACAAAATCATTTTGGAAGAAACTTTCTCCATGTGTTTTGGATTGTTTTTTAGATAAGGGAGAAGTAGGAAAATGGGGTTTAATTGGGCTGTGGTAAGATGGTGAGCCGTGGCTATGGGCAGTTTATATAGGCACTGGGATGTTTAATTGTCTAGTTCTTGCATATTTATCTGGTAAGAAATGCATGTTTAAGTGGAATGTGATGTAATTGCTCTATCTCATATGTTATAAAGTCAATGATACCATAAATTGGTGTATATCCGCATGCTTTGGCGCTAGATCGCGCATTGGTAACTTCGAAAAGTTTGGCCGAGTGAGCATGCGAAATCAACCAATTCAATGACTTGTTGCCTAAGAGCTCACAAGTTTGAATCTTACGAAAATCAAACATTCCAAAACCTTGGGTCGATAGGATTTCGTCCGGGTAAATTCAGAGCCCTGAATTTAGTTGAGGTGTGCGCAAGCTGACATAAACATTCAATTATATTAATAAAGGAAAAAGAAAGATCGCGCAATGATTTTGAAAATCACATAAGATTCTTCGTAATCTTTCATTTACTGTTGTTCCTCTTATGTAACCAATACTGAATTCAAGCAATCTAATAGGATACTGTTTTTCAACAGCGAAAAAGATTTTCTTAGGGGCATTTGGACGGGAGTCTGAAATTGTAATTTTCCTTTGAGGTGTATCCAACTCTCTGTTGGATGCTGTTCTGTTATGTTTGTTGAGATGCACCTTGTGTTTCTCCTTTTTTGTTGTCCCTCGATGTACCCATTCGAGATTAATAAAAATCTTCGTTTGCCGAGAAAAAAAAAACAGTGAAAAAGATTTTGTTAATCTTTGGAGGAGTTACAAAGATTAAAAGGATGAGAAGAATTATGGCATCACAACGAGAAGGAAGTAAGCATCTCAACAACATCGGCACCCAACCTACTCGACAATCATCTAATAAAAAAAACTTCATCTCCCTAAAAATCCAAAATGAAATGTACTTTTTTTTTTTTTGAACGGCAAAAACATTATTAAAATAACCCGATAATAGGTACATTGAGGAAGAAAGAGGGAGAAAAAGAGAAAGGGGAAAGAAGGGGGAAGAAAATTAAACTTCCAACAAGAAGTTGAGAAGAGAACAAAAAAAAAAACACAATGCAAGAGGTCCAATGTAAGTCCCAAATCACATCAGGAAATTGTAATTCATTTCCTGGCTGAGGTGGTCCTTGCCAATTCCCTGTTGGTGGGTATTGTAAGGAGTTTTGTTTTTTCGGTTTATTTCTTCTGCTTGATTGAGTAAGATGTTTTTACTTTGGCCAAGCCCCCTTGATGTAACCTTTCGAGATATTATAAAAAGTTTCATTTTGCCGAGGGGAAAAAAAAAATTAATAAGTCCCGAATCAGATCAGTTCCAAAGCACATCCAAACTGATCGGATGATGTAAAAAGTCCCGAATCAGATCAGTTCCAAAGCACATCCAAAGTGATCGAATGGACATCTTCCAATCACAGTCAAACTTCTGCCTTCCATCCAAAGCACATCCATACTGAATGGACATCTTCCAATCACACTCAAACTTGAGCTTTCCATTTCTGATAGCTAGAGACACCACATGAATGTTATCCCATAAAGAGTGTCACAGTAACATAAGCCCAAAAAACATCAAGCCAAACTCAGCTATTCTTTCCAGTTTTGACCAACATGTAGAACCAGAATGGTAATTAACAGACAAGCTTAGTCCACTTATATGGCTCTTAGCCCTCCAGGAGTAGGAGTTGATATGAACAACGCAAAAATCTCCAGAAATTCACGCATGATCTAGGATTAACTCTTACCCTCCAAGTCTTGGGAGATGATAAGAGTAGACCGATCAATGAAACCCCTGGACTCTTAGCTAGCCCTCCCAGAATAGGAGTTTTTTTTTTTTGCTTGGCAAATGAACTGAAATTTTATAAATCTCAAAAGGGGTACATCGAGGAAGGGATAGGGATGAGCAAACATTCTCAATCCGAAAACAAGTAAACACAAAATGAAACTCTAACATCCAGCCGGAGGTTGGATGCGCAACTCCATAGAGCTAAAGCTTCAGCCTACGAATACCACCTAGAAAGCATTTAAAGTCCTCCACTGAGTAGGAGTTGAAAGAGTATATTTAAGACCGCAAAAAGATAGCCCTCAAAACTGCATCCAGGAGTTGAACCAATGAGCCTCCTTGAATTTTTAGCCATCAGTTTCAACACAAATGGATTGCCATCATGCAGCACCAAGCTTCCATATTCCAGCAAAGACCACCAACCAATGAGCCTCCGTGCCCGGTCATGCCAGTCTACGATCGTGTTGTGCCGCGCCGTGCCCATGCCGTGGCCCGGGCCCACTAAAACCGTGTCGTGTCGTACCGTGCTTGTGACGTGTGACACGGCCCATTTGAAAGATGGACCCATGACGGTGATTCCCTGTAAAATCGTCGTCACTATTTTATTCCATCACAATGGACGATAATGAATTTATTTATTAGCAAGTATAAGTTAATTTGTTAAGATTAATTTGCTAATTATCTTTAAGTTGATTCCTTATCAACCTGCAGGTTGAGTAGTAGATAATTAATATCGTTGGGTAAGGTGCCAACATAGTTAAAATGTTACCTTTTCGTTGTTATGCTTTCATTCTTAACCTTTTTCCTTGTAATCTCCTTTCTCTTTTTCTATAATGACTCGTGTTTTTCTATAACGACTCGCGTCAATTAACCTGTTTACCCTTAGTCTAACCACATGGCTTATGGCTTAGACAAAGGGGCCAGTACCCTGCTGTGATCTTACTCAAGACAATGTATTATCAAGGTTAATCGAAAACCTGTTTGCATTCTCACCCAATTGATCTCTTAAAAGCTTTCTCGATCTATTTATCAGAATTTTCTCATCAAAAGTGTTTTCTTTTACCTAATATAGAATATATACTAGCACACATCGATCCCACGCATATCTAAGTCATAATTTTGCTCAATTCCGAAGTATGAAGGTTGATCTGTCGACGTATATCAAGGGTAATTGAAACCCGTTTGCATCCTCAGAACAATTAAAAAAGCACATTTATTCGAAAATATTAATTTGTTTTCTCTATACCTCTTATAGGATTGTTTTCCAGTACGGCCCATATATCTTTTGAACCTCAGGAAACTGAAGATTTAATTAATTAAGAAAGCTTAATTAATACCCTAATGGTTGCTTATACCCCAATCCTTTAAACAGCACGAAATAAAACTAACAACTTCTATTATGTCTGGAATAAAACTAGCTCGTATTTGTCTGGAATTATTTCAAATACTCCGAAAATGGTAGGGTATCACAGCTTCTTTCCTTTTTACCTTTTTCTCCTCACATTCAACCTTTGGTTGGATGTTTGCTTGGCTGCTCTAGCCGTACTCTTTCATTTTTTGTCAGCAAAAAAATTCATTAATCTTTGAAGAGGAATGCAAAGATTAAACAAACCAATGGCACTGCGCCATACGTCACCTGATACCCAAAATACAGATGAAGACAATACGCTAACAAAAATATATAGCAAGGACCAAAAGATAAGACAAATGCCGCAACCCAAAAACCCAAACATATCTAGCCTCAAAACCTAATTCAAAAAACAGAAAGTCTGTGGACACAGTAAATCTGTGCACAGATCGTGCACAGATTTTTATGTGGGGCTCACTACGGGTCCCACACAAGTGATCCGAGCCGTTCGGTATATTTAAAACATTTTTTCAAGGGCTCTCGCAAAAAATCAGCTCAATCCGATACTTGTAAGTACTTAATCTAATCGTCTAACTTTTCATTATCTAAAAACTTGAATGAAAAGTTAAATGATTAGATCAAACATTTATAGGTATCGGATTGAGCTAATTTTTCGCGAGGGCTCTTGAAAAAATGTTTTAAACATAATGAACGGTTCGGATCACTTGTGTGGGATCCGTAGTGGGCCCCACACAAAAATCTGTGCACAGATTTGCTGTGCCAGTAGACTGGTTCTTCAAAAAACACCTACAACTGCTTTATTCATACGTGTAAAACAAAATAAAAAACAAGATACAATTCATCTCTCTCTCTCTCTCTCTCTCTCTCTCTCTCTCTCTCTCTCTCTCTCTCTCTCTTTAAATATGGAGTTTACAAATTAATGTTTCAAGAAGTGGACTATGATCAAATATATGCACTAATTTTTTTTTTCTCCTTCATAACGTTCAATTGAATCGCATGATGTTCCATAGACGTGGTGGATGATTGATACTCCGCGATGTTTCGAGATTAGAGAATATCTTGCTTCTCGAATCAACATGTACAAAAATGCCCATGCATAGCACGGATTTGTTCCTAGTTTATTAATATCGTTCTTTATTTCTTTTTAATTTTCTAGTTGAGGTTGTTTAAAAAAATAACTCGCAAAACAACCACACAAGCTCAAAATAACAAAATTCAAAGCCACTACACGTGCATCGATGTAACAACCATTAAACCCAAAAGAAGGTCTTAATTATTTTATTTTTTTTTTTGATAGGCAACAAGATTTTATTAGAACTTGACAAATGGTACATCGATGGCAGACCAAATACGGACCACAGAGGATGAGGTACTATAAGAGGCCTACAAAAGAAAGAAAAGAAGAGGAAAAAAACACATTCAATGGATATTGAATGGGCCAGAAACAAGATGGCCCAAATAACATCACTTTCAGACCATTCAAGTAGACAATACCAGCACCAAATCTCTAACCCCGGGGTGCCTTCAATCATTTGAGACTTTCAGCTTCATAACATCTCTACATCGAACCATTTGGAGCATGAGACATTGGCCTTTAGGCCATTTTTTCAACGTCTATGCCCACAAGGAATGCCTTGCGGTTTTTCAACTCTTTACTCGCGTCACAATAGCAGAAGCCTCCACGACAATTAGCGGGATTACGACCACAAAGGGGTATGCAGCTCTTGGCATTGGGGCATGGCTGGTTCGATGCGTGTATCGCCGATGCCTTTAGAAGTAAGCCTGCAAATTTACATATACCGATATACATTACATGTGCGTCGAAAATTAACAACAATAATACTTGGGTGACCATCATTGATCATACCACGTTTTGAGTATCATGTGATGTGTCACCAATATTTTGGTGACATATCCCAAAATATGGTACTCAAACATGTTCACCATAGCATATTGCTCAATTAGCATTTTATCATGTCTCCAACAGAAATGGTGTGGCAATGCGTTTTGGTTAGAGGTGGCAATTATAACCCATATTTTGTAACTCACCCAAATTCGTCCACTTATAACCCAACCCAACCCATCCATAGTATTAAATGAGTTGATATGGGTTGAACCCATATCAACCTATATTTATATGAGCTTAGGTGGGTTAAAATAGGTTCAATATGGGTTAGACTTAAAAGACCCAAATTGACTTATTTTCTTCTGTCACCATGTCTCGTTGTCTTCTTTCTCGTTGTTCTTCTTTCCTTTTTATATCACTGGTACCCAAATTGACTTGGAGTAAAATGTTTTCAATCACTGTGTCTCATTTGACCTTCATAAATTTTTTGAGAAAGACAAAAAATAATTCAAAAAGCTGTCTTTTGACTTCTTCTTTTGTTTTGTCTTTTTCAAAAAAAATTATGTGTTTCGATCAATTTTTTGTTTTACTTTTTCAGTCTCTCTCGTCAATACGAATCAATAAGTTACTCCCTCTGTCCCTTTTTTAGAGTCCGGTATTCCATTTTGGGTTGTCCCTTAATAAGTGTCCATTTTGTAAAGGTAGTGGGTAAAAGTTGGTGAATTGTCTATTTTGTCCCTAAAAGTAGATTTCATTTTGAAAAGTTAATAAGTAAAAGTGTAATGATGATAGGTAAATAGGGAAAGTGGAGGAAAAAATTGATGTGATAGGTATAATGATGATGTCTTTTTAATAAGTTGGAATTACAAAGCAGGACTCTTAAAAAGGGATGGAGGGAGTATAAAAGTTTAACGCAAAACTAACAAATACGAAAAAATTTAAATGAAGACAAAAAAAAAAAAAAGGTTTTCTTGGTTGTTCTCTCAATTCATACGAGATCAGGATATAATTTTTACATCGTATTTTCCATCGTCGGAAGAGCATAAAAACATAGACCAAAATTCAAATGAAATGAGAAAAAGGACCAAAAAAGACTGGAAAAAATACCTAAAAAGTTTGCCAAACTCAATACCCTAACAAAGATTTGTGCATCTTTATTAGATTTTTCAAATTTTAACATCAAATGTGTACTTTGTCACTTACTTCATACTCTATAGAATTTTTTTTAATCATGATAATGTATGGCAATTTGAAATTATTGGTGTTTGAGAGAGAAACAGGGGAAGCTAATAAGAAATGGAGGGGAGAGAGAGAGAAAGAGAAGAGGAATTCCAGGTGGAGAGCAGGAGGATGGGGATAGACGGTGGGGGATGACACGTAGGAAAATTAGGTTACTTAGGGAAGCTAATTTTGGTTTGTGCCAAGTAAAATGGGTCAGGTTGGGTTGGGTATGGCGCAATCTCAGTCATCTATTTGCGCAATCAATGATTAAGATTCGTTTTCAATTATAATTGGTCATAATTAATTGTTACCAGTCATAATTGATTTTCAATCCGGACCATCCAAAACACTTGGACATGTGCGATTGGTCTCCGTAAAACCTTCTTTACGGAATGGTCCGCAAATAAGATTTCCGTATTTGATAATTTGCTTGAAAAGTAACTTATTAATTCGTCTCGTTGAGAGGAATCAAAAAATTAAAATTTTTTGATCGAAACTCATAATTTTTTTAAAAAAACAAAAGAAGTAAAAAAAAAAAAAAAAAAGATATCACAGATAAGGAACTGTGTCGGGGGAGGAATTTGGGTCGGTTCATGCGGGTTTGGGTTTGTCTTGACCCATATTCGACTCGTTTACTATTTGACCCATATTTGACCTGCAACCCATTTCAACTCGCCCATTTGCCACCTCTAATTTTGGTGAATAAAAATGGTCTCAACATGTGGTTTGTTTTTTTAAACATATATAAAATGGTCACATTCTGCCACATCATTATGCAATTAAGTTTGTACACGTGTGTGTGTGTGTGTGTGAGAGAGAGAGAGAGAGAGAGAGAGAGAGAGGACCGACCAGAGACTGCGAGGAGAAGGATGGCCAAGAAAACCATTTTAGAAGAAACTTTCTCCATGTGTATTATATTGGATAGTTTTGTAGCCAAGGGAAGAGTATGAAAATGAGGTTTAATTGGCTGTGGTTGAAGGTGAGCCTTGGCTGTGGGCAGTATATATAGGCAATGGAATACTTGATTCATTAATATTGTTCTAGAAATATATATGGAACAAAATTAAGTGTTACTGTATCTATTAAACATTAATATTGTTCTAGAAATATATATATCTGGAACAAAATTGAATGTTATCTATTAAACTCTTTCTATTTAATTTTTCCATTTAATAGACTTAAATTGGTTTCCTTCTTTCTCTGCTTTCCTTTTTTGTTTTATTAGTTGATTAGGTCATCTGTTGTGGAATTGAGGATTTAAGGAATAAAAATGATCATTAGCTGTAAGGCTGCAAAATGAATCGAGTCGTTCATGAACTGTTCAAAGCTCGACTAGGTAATTAAAGGCTCATTTGAGTTCAGTTAGAGTACTACACGAGCCAAACCTGAATCTCAATTTTGGGCTCGTTTAATAAAAAACTAAACCTGAACGTATCAATATTCGGCTCGATTAGGCTCGCGAACCGTGCATTTCTCATGGAATTTCACATATAACATTCAATATATATAAACTCTTACATGTACGTAGTGAAAATTTTATAACTGGTAAATGTATAAACATTTAGAAGTACCATAAACTTATGTTTTAATTTGTTTTTATAATTTTGTACATGTATGAACATATTTATGTGCAAAATAAAAAATTTATTTGCCGTTTTAGACTTGCACGAGAGTATAAATATTTAATTTTTTGATTCATTAAGACTCATGAACATGTTCTAGTTCGACTCAAACCTAGAAAAAAATTAGCTCAAGCTTGGCTTGTCAAATTTTCATAGAGCTCAAGTTTGCTTATAAACTTAGTGAACGAACCTGAACACTCTAAGGTTCGGCTTGATTAATTCGTCTCTTTTGCAAGCGTAAGTAATTAGCTAGCTGTGTCAACTTAAAATTATCAACTAGCTTATTATCAAATGAATGTCTAAATTTTTCTTACTGATTCTATATACATTAGAATCAAGGAGTTTTTGGTCCATATGTAACTATGTCAACTTAAAATAAGTGACAAAATAAATTTGAAATCGGAGCTCAAAATCAAGGAGTTATTGGTCCATATGTAACTATGTCGCTTCATCAATTTTTTTTAAGCAAATAAACTGAGTAACTCACCGTATGTTTGCTAACAGAAAGGGTAATTAACTAATTATTGTAACATTTTTTGTCCTAGCTCGTTTGATTTATCCTGTTGAAAAAATTCCAAATCTCAAGCAAGAACGTAATGTTTTCATCGAACTGATGTCCCTTTGTTACTCCTCTGACGCAGTGGATAATTTTCCAAAGAGTAGGTCCCGTATCATTAAGTATATCTAGACCGTCGAGCTTTCTTTTCTGAACAGTTTTTTGGATCCTCCATCCAACTTTCTTTCGTGCATGGATCCTTTTCATGTACTGTACGAAGCCTCGTTTCCATATTTGTAGGCCATCAATTAATGATAACTATGGTTAAACTTGGTGGACCTACAAGTTCAAAAGAATCAATTAAAGTGATGGTAATGGACATCCTTATTTAGAAAGGGTGAACAACATAGGACTCAAATTCTTGACACATATCAATTGAACAAATTAAAAAAAGAATATTATCAAGTTAATTCTGTATTTGGTAAGAAATACACGTGTATATGAGACTGTTAAACCTCCTGGGACGTAATTGCCCCAGCCACTGGAAATTAATTGCTGTCCTTAATTTGCTGTTTCCTTTGTTATTGTTTTATCTGACTAGTTTAGTTTATCCCATTGGAAATAAATAAAGGGGAAAAGAACGAGTTTGCTAGTTAGCTTAGCCTAAATTTTCACACATAAAAACACTCACTCACTCAGTGGCCCAAATTTGGATCCATGCACGGTTGTTTTTTTGTTTTCTCTATTTTAATTGGTTATCAGTTGTCGGTTGTATGGCTTGCTCTATAATTGAATTATCTGTAGATGTCGTACGGCAGATATTATAAATTGGTTTGGTCTTCCAATTGACAAAAAGAAAAACTCAGTGCCCCAATTATAATTGGGCCCATAGGTTTGGGTGTGTAAGTTAGAGTGTGAATGTAGCATTGTTGGTGGAGTAAAGACTTTTTTATGTGAAGGCGATTCCATGTAAGGATGTGGAGCTCACTATTTTATCCCATCACAAGGGGTACTACATGGTCTAATATATTAGCACTTGATTATAAGTTAATTTAACAATACTTATTTAATTTTAAAAAATAAAATATTGATAAATGTTGGTTGATAGCAATTTTACATAACACTAACTTATTTAACCTTGTAAGCTTATTTGACCAAAAATTGTAAGATTATTTTAATACTGGATTCGCATTTTTTATTTGCTTATTTGGAGTTACAAGAAAAAAAAAATTATTTAATTCAAGATTACTACTTTAGCTTGTTTGACCAAATTGGTTGATTACTACTTATTTAATCAAACAATTTGGACTTTTCGCTAATGGACGGTGGCATTTGGTCCCCAGAGATTAGTCAATGTGTGCGTAAACTGATCCAAACACCCATCGTAGATTAAAAAAATTTAAAAAAAAGGAGACAGTATGAACTTTTTAAAAAACAAATTTCTTGTTTTCTTTTTTAAAAAAAGACAATACATTAACCTTAAAATATTTTTCAAATTTTAAATTAACATAATTCCATTTTCTCTAGCAGGCATATTATATTATCATTGCCGCCTCTACATTTAAAAATCCCAATTGGGCATTCTGGTACATTTTCAGTTATTGAATCATACGAAAATCCTCACTTTTCTTACGATTTTTGACCTCCTCACTTGTCTTACGATTTTTGACCTGATCCAATGACCGAAGCACCACCACCTCTGCCCCTAGATTTAGGTAGAGAGGATTTACGAAAGTTGAACCTTATCCAGGTGCATAAGGACATAAGGCTTCACCACTGCATAAGGGCATAAGGCTTCACCATTAACACTCCCTTTGGAACTAGCGAGAAGAAAGGAGAGGGTGAGGAATTTGACTCTCTCCCACGTTTGGGAGAGCCATCAGGCGAGAAAGGGGTGGGGAAGGAGAGAAACCGTTTCCTCAAGACCCATTTTTGAATCGCGCCGAATGTGGCGCGATTTCGTGAGAAAGGAAAGGAAGGCGCGCATGCGGGCTACGCCAGAGTAGCTCGCTCGTCGCCGGAGTTGCTAGCTCGTCGCCGGTGTTGGGAGATCATCGCCGGAGAAAGCTTCGTCGCTGGAGTTTACAGATCTTGGTCGCCGGAGAGGGTTTGATTTCTTACGATTGTTTGGGTTGCACAGTGAGAAATCACTCCCCTCTCTTCTCCTTTCTCACCATTAACGGAGAAGACTCCTCTTTCTTCTCCTTTCTCACCCCTCCATCCAAAGGGGCTCTAAGGCAACCAACCACTTGCGGGTGGAGAGGATTTGAGTGTGGTAAAAACTCCCAAATGCTACATTTCCATTGCCCTTCTTCATCAAATACTCCAATGACACCACCAACAATTGCAATTTCCCACTCTCCACCACCAATAACAAACCCACAAAAGATACCAACTCCACCCACAACCACCACCCTCTCCCTCTTACAACTCTGCAACCACCTCCATGAAGCCAACCAAGTCCATGCCCTCATGATCAAAACCTCCCAAATCTCCCACACTTACTCCGCCAGCCGCCTAGCCGAATTCTACGCCGTTTCGGACAACGGCAACCATAAGTACGCCGAAACCGTGACCAACTCCATTCAAGTGCCTTACCGTTACGCTTGGAACACCCTCATTAGGGGAAACTTGAAAAAGAAAAACACCCACAAAGCCATCTCATTGTATGACCAAATGATGCGCAAATCCGTCGAACTGGACCGGTTTACTTTTACATTGGTGCTGAAAGCGTGCACTTTGTTGGGGTTGAGAGAGAGTGTGAAGCAATTCCATTGCCAAATCATCAAGCGTGGGGTTGAAAACAGTGTGTCTATTCGGAACAAGTTGATTCATGTTTATGCGGTGAATGGGTCTATGGTTGATGCACGTAAGGTGTTTGATAAAAGTACTGAGTTGGACATTGTCACGTGGAATAGCTTGCTTGAAGGGTATGCTGGTAATGGAGACGGGGTATTGGTGCGTCAGGTGTTTGATGAAATGCCACAAAGGGATGTTGTATCTTGGAATACCGTTATTGCTTATTATGTCTGGGTGAGTAAGTTTAGTGAAGCAATTGAGGTATTTCAGCGGATGCAAGAGGAAGGGGAACAACCGGATGGGGTGACATTGGTAAATATGTTAACTGCGATTGCCCATTTGGGTGCACTTGCGCAAGGGATATGGGTTCATGCTTATATTAGGAAGCATGGAATCGAGCTAGACGAGAACCTTGGATCCGCGCTTTTGAATATGTACTCCAAGTGTGGATGCTTGGACCGAGCGATGGAGGCATTCGATGAAACCAAAAGGAAGAGTATAGATACATGGAATGCCATGATTGGTGCTCTAGCTTCTAATGCCCGGAGTCTGGAAGCAATTGATCTCTTCTCTAGTGTGGAGAATTCGAGAACTCAACCTGATTTTATAACCTTCTCTTGCATTTTAAATGCATGCAGCCATGGGGGATTGGTAGAGGAAGGACTCGCGTATTTTGGAAAGATGAAAACCATTTATGGGATTGAACCAGATGTAGCACATTATGGTTGCATGATTGATCTTTTGGGTAGAGCGGGTTTGTTTGATAAGGTGGAAGAAACCATGAAATCCATGCCTATGGAACCTGATGCTATTATGTGGAAATCATTGTTGAGTGCTTGTAAAATCCACAATAACTTTGATTTGGGTGAAAAGGCCGGTCTCGAACTCATCAAACTAGCCCCAGACGACCACGCGAGCTAGATTTTGTAGTCGAACATTTATGCATTGGCTAATAAGTGGGATGGAGTTCATAAGCTACGGAAAAACATGATCGAGAAAGGAATAAAGAAACCACCCGGTTGTAGTTCTATCGAAGTCGATGGACTCGTTCATGAGTTTATTTTTGGCGACACAAAGCATTGCAAAAGTAAAGAAATCTATGACATGGTGGAGGAGATGGAGGTCAAATTGAAGGTTGTTGGGTATGAACCAGACACTAAGCACGTTTTGCTGGATATTGAGGAGGAGGAAGTGAAGCAAACTTCATTGGGTCACCACAGTGAAAAACTGGCAGTTGCCTTCGGCTTTATCAGCACAAAGCCTGGAACAACCATCAGAGCGTTTAATAACATAAGGATGTGTGGCGATTGCCATTCTACAATGAAGTTGCTGTCAATGGCTTATAGCCGTGATATGGTTATTCGGGATTCAAACCGATTCCACCATTTTAGAGGAGGATCGTGTTCTTGTCTGGATTACTGGTAGCCTTTCTTTAGGCTTCCTATTTCATCTTCTTGATATACCCGTTAGCCAAATGTAACATAACATAAGGTTGTCTAAAACAGTAAATTTGAGTGGAAGGAATACCATGTTGCAATGTGCACTGTGTCAGCAAGCAACTCCCAATGCAATGTCCGTGGTAAACATGAATTCCCAAATCACACTTACTATTAATGTTGAGAAGTACAAGAGACAAAATCAATTCAAGAATGACTGCCACTACATAGTGAACATGGACTTCGCATCGCTATTGAAAAAGGACATCTTCAGAATAAGGGCAAAAGTAAGAGAAGAAATGCAAACTTCTTTATATATAAGTCAGAAGGTTACCAAAACCAGTAACAAGGATGCTATATCATGTTTATGAGCAGAGTCAATGACTACAATTATCTCTGTTGACGAATCCACTGCCATATTTTTGGATGGTGCACCAGACACAAGCAGTCCCATCTCTCAACTCTGACAGTCCACTGGCGGTTTCTGATGTTTTTTAGTGCCCGTGCCTTGAACACTGGACACATGTTTGTGGTTCTTTGTGGTCAATCCTGCATTTGCAGACGGCATTTACAGAATAAGGAAGCATCCATGGAAACACGGTCACAGTGGATTTCAGTGGGGCAAACAGTTGGCTGCACCCTTGCTTATACTCCAGGCAATGCAAACAACATAGTCATGCCTACCCAAAAGAAATGGTAAGCCATTTCTTAGTTCATGAGAAGCACAGAGAGAGAGAGAGGCCAAATGAGGACAGACCTCAAACATAGCCTTCTCTGTAATTTTGAAGTTCAAGCACAATTCTGTATCTAGCTATGTGAGAGAATAAAGCTCCTCCAGGCATATTGGCAACTCTCGGGGGAGAAAATAACTTCTCAGAATATCTACAGAGTTACAGATACTCAATACGCATGATTCCACCAGTAGGTACTAAATGCTGGCAACCTAGCATTCCTTCAATAGTTAACTATCTTAGCCTAAAAAATACGCAACAGACACATGACCAAAAAAATAACTACTGAAAACTTGTCTTATAAGCAATAAACAGGATTAAAAAAAAAAAAAAAAAACAACAACAACAACAGCCACATGACCAAAAAAGAACTACTATTAACTTGTCTTAGAAGCAATAAACAGGATATTACATGAATAGGATTCCAACTTTAGGTATTCTGATTCGCAAGTTGAATTTAGGTCATCTACATCAATGATAGTACGGCTCGAACATGAAAATTAAGAAGAGAATGAAGCCAAATGTTCTTTCTTCAGTTCTCAAGAAGCTTTTGGCATAGATTGGCCAAGCAACAATGAGTTAAGAAAGTTATTGCTATTGCACCATGCTCGTAAAGCCTGAAACAAGTATATTAACAACAGACTATGTATTTTGGTGCACAAAATTCTCATTCCTTTCTCTCATATAGATGAAGACTGACCACTAAGAACCCCTATCAGTAGCTTCAATGCTGCACCATGAACATGAGTCATGCAGGAGTAAAGGACTCTCTGTAAACAACTTTATGGTCGTTACATGAAAAAACATCATTGGACCAGAATACTAAACAGCAGTCTCATATAGCAACTAATCTATCTCCCCGAAAAGATTAGGAATGAACAAGAGTTAAACAAACTAGAACGATAATATATGTGCTTCACCCATTCAGGTTCTGCACATGTGAACTGCCATCATACATTCTGGGCATTGTACCATGATGACTAAGATGTCACATTTTGTATGCTATATCAGGGTTTAAGACTACCTAATTTGTTGTAACCAGAGGATCATCTCTATCCTATGCACCATGAAAGATACTCAGGTCTCGTGGGCCAACAAATTCAAATGTGCTTAGTTACACACTTAACAAGCAGCAAAGCAATCAGAGAACTTTGAAGACCATTAACACTATTCCACACTGGAGTTCAGATCAATAAAACTTCATCATTTGGCTTTGCTTTTCCTAGGCAACCGTGAGCAACTTTCAAGTAGCGACTCCGAATAAGTTTCATTCCAACAATCAAATCCATTGTAGTCCAAAAAAGTCAGAAAGAAGAGAATTGCAAAGAGTAAACATAAAACCCAAGAGTCATAGATAAACAACAACAAAGGAGCAACGCTTTAGAACAACAATTTACCAACAAGCTAAAGGATTCCACTGATCAGGAAATCAGAAAACCCAACATTAAGAGAAAACAGAAAAACAAGAAGAAAAGCCTATGCTTCAAAATCAGAACTGGGAGTTTACCAACTCACAACAAAATCATAATAACACTAGTCAATCAGATATTCCTATATAGTAGTAATACAACTAAAGCAAAGCAATCAGAGAACTTTGAAGACCATTGATATATGTTCTCCACATCAAACTTCGGAGTAAAGAACTTCATCATTTTGCTTTGCTTTTTTCCAAAGCATCCCCTTAACAACACGAATTTAGAAGATTAAAAAGGGCAAAATTAGTGACACCGCATTTTGAACTCCAGGCGGCCACCAACACTTGTGTCTATGGAGTAAAAAATGCGGTATCAGTAGCAATTTGCTCATAAAAAATTAAAACCAAAAAAGTGGTTCTATACCAAAAATTGGAAAATAAAAGATATCAAATCTGAAGTAGTATATGTTTTTGGCAAAACTGGACTGAACAAAAAAAGTGTCATTCGATGCACAGGTGAAAAAGGGTTGCGCCAAAACAGGAGTGTTAATTTAGCACCGAAAATACCCTTTACTCGATGTTTCCCTGCGGCTATGGACTTGAAGCTGCAAGGGGCTATGGGGTGCACATAATTTTGCGAAACTATTTCAAGGACTCAAACGTGTATATAACATATAAAAGACAATCGAGAAATTGGAATTCGAATACACTCTGAGAAGAAAGATTAAAGCTTTTAGTCTTGAAGTGGTATCAGAGAGTACTGAAACTACTTCTCTCTGCTCTGCCTTTCTCATGGCGGCTTCTCTTTCTTTCAGTTTATTTGTACGTTTATTAGGGTTTTGGTTAGGGCGTGTATTGAGGTGGGTGAAAAACATTTCGCCGTCGTATTGGTGGGAGCAACTCAGGATGGGGCTTTTCAAACTGGGCTTTCCTTGGGGTTGGCCTTGTTATATACGCTTTGGGCTTCTGATGTTCGACCTTCTAATTTATGCACACCTCGACTAATTTATTTTTTATTTAGAATGGTAGAAGAGTACAAGTATTACAACCATGTCAAACTGAAAACAAGCCCACACGAGATGAAAATAACACTCACATAGAGATTAGTAGATTCAAAGCCAACTAGTAGGCCAATTAAAGCATCTTCAACGATTAGCCATCCCTCATAGGAACAAATCTTTTCTTGGGATATGATATATCCTAGGAAAAGTTGGATAGAAATAGGCTTACTAATTAGGGTTATGACAAAATTTTCTCTATTGGCTACAATGAAAGGTCCCCAAACATTGTCTCCCATGTCATTTTTCAGCCCTCCAACACCATGCCAAACAACTGGCCAAAAATGGCCTTGGCCATTTGTGACGCGTTGGCTTCCCCTCCTATCTTAAACTACCAAATCCCCTCCAATTTATCCACTACCAAATCATGGATACCGATTCTTGATTTCTAAGAAAAGAGTATCAGAGAAATTGTCTTTGTCTCCCATGGGAGCCCATGCCTCCGGCCATGGAGATGTTAGATTTGTTAAAAAAAAAAAAATCAGATTTGCATTATTTAACTTGCCCATTGTTTTGTGTGTTGTTTATCCAACAAATGAATTATTTATCTATAGAGTTTTAAAAATTAGGTAGGAAAGGATAGATAAATAAAATTTAGGTACGGACATGAGGTAGATAAAAAAGTAGGTACGAGAGGTAGATAAAAAAGTAGGTACGAGAGGTAAATAAAAAAGTAGGTACAACCAACAAGATTAGGTTGGGAAAGATAGATAAAAATTAGGTAAAACTCTAAAACCGTGGTTAGAAGGTGGTTAAACAATAGACAATAGTTAAAGTATATAAAAAATTATTTGATATTTCAAAAGTTAGCTAAAAAAGGCTGTTGGAAGATATTTGAGGAAAGGTGCCAAATTTTTGCTCCCCCACCACGGGAGCAGTTTGGCCAAAAATGTGTGCCAAAACCACTGTAACATGCCAAATTTGGCTTTAGACCCATCTTTGCAGATGCTCTTGTAATAAAGATAACACTCACTCACTAGATTCAAAATCCTGATTTTATAGTAAGATGCAAGAGTCATGAGCAACAAATTTAGTCCCAGTTGATTCACCTCGACTAATCTCTAGGAACCGAACATACTGAACTTCACAAGCCTTAAAGTGTTCAAAATATGGTTCGAAAACAGGTGAAATCTATCCACACTTTTATTGGATATTTTGAAAATCAATCAAGTTTTGTTTTTGGAGCCGAAGTAGGTTATCAAACATTCTTTCGATTTTGGTATTCAAAATTTCCAGCAAAGAAAAAGATACGAAAAAACAAAAAAACTTGTTCTTTTTCATTAGCCTGTTGTTAAGTTCCTTACCATAAAAAATTTAAAAAAAATTAAAAAACCTGTTGTTAAGTTAGAAGCTTGTGTCCAAAAGCAAATTGAGTTTTTCCCCTTTTGACTCTTTTGTGCACAAGCTTGGCTGGTTCACCGCCTATTCTTTCAGACCAATATATAAAGCCAGAAGCTCGTCATTTTACTAAACTTGACAGTTAACAAAATATAAGCCACAATCACTCTTTTAAAGTAGAGGTCATCATTTCTTCTCCAGAGGGCAATCTTTGGATCTTAGATTTCAAGACGGTTTTGAGCCCAAAAAAAAGAAAGCAAAGGAAAAATAGACGAAAATTAGCTTCGCGAAATCCAGGATTCAACTGTGGCCTCTACTGTTTTATATCCCAAATAAACATCCACGCATTAGACTAAAAACCTCACTAAAAGAAGGTAAATCCCGAGCTCTCAAAAGCTAAGACCGAACTAGATCATCTGATTTAGGTAAACCAGATAGAAACCGAGACTCCAAATGTCGTAAACACGTTTTTTGATATCAACACACAAATAAATGATAAAGTGTACTTACAAGTATTCACAATGTGCCTAATTTTTGCTTAGTTACAATCCTGAAAGAACACAACTCAAATTGTGGGCAAGATAAGGGACTTATCAAGGCCACACCAACCAATCTGAAAGTGGTTCAAACTTCAAACAATTTACGCCCAACTTGTGCACTGAAATCAAGCGTACTGCTAAGTATCAACACCAGAAAGAATGAATTTCTTGTTAAATATGTACGATGCTAGCAACGAAAGCAATAAAACAATGATTGCCAAATAAACTAAAAATCGGTCAGTGACATTGGGCTCCCTTGCCTCTAACTCACTCTCAGGCTCAAGCTTCAGAACCGCGTCAGCGGCACCATTTGTTGTACCGGAAGATCCCACTTCAGACTCGTATACTGGTGCATCTTTCGGGGATTCATGCGCCTGATCATTTAGAAATTCAGCAAGGAATATTGAACATAAATCACCAAAAGTAGAAAATTCACCAAAATTGTGATTCGCAAGTGTCAGAGATGCTTTTATCAAAATTCTAAATCTTTCCAGGCATAGTAACATCCATATATTTATGTTCTATCAAGATTCAAGAATATAGGTACATATACATCTTAACTCCAACATAAATCTTTCTCAACCGAAAAGTGAAATGAATGGAAAGAACCTTTGCTGCCAACACCAATTAAAACATCAAAAGAAACAATGGGGCATTTTTTGTTGGAGTTTTGTGTCACATTGGTTAATTATCTTCTCCAAAACTAGTATATGAGCCCGGGTGGCCTCTCCACTCATTGCCAATTCGTTTTGAGTTGGATGCTTTAACATGGTATCCGAGTTAGGCTTTCGGAGGCTTTTGGACAAGACTTTATGTTGTTGATGGTTGGTTCCCCTTCGGTTGTCATTGATGGTTGATTGTTGTCGTATGTGTTGAATCATTAGTTTACCTCTCCACGTGCCAGTCGGGGGGTCGCACGTGCGGGGGAGTGTTGGAGTTTGTCCCACATTAGTTAATTATCTCCGCCAAAACTAGTATATGAGCCCTGAGCGGCTTCTCCACTCATTGCCAATTGGTTTTGAGTTGGATACTTTAACATTTTTTTCCCGTAATTAAGAGGGAGGAAACAATGGGTTGCAGAGACTTCAACAGCAAATAGAACAATATTCTATCCTATCATCTACAATTTGCTGGAACCATGGTAGTTAGTAAAACGGACATCATTAAGCTTAAGCCCAGGGCTAGGGCCTCTCATAGTGCAACTCAAAACAAACCAGTTCCTTTCTTTTTTTTTTGGTCAAGCGGAAAATCAAAACCAGTTCCAATTTTACTACTTTAGAATGATGCTTATCTTTGTATACCGATATCAGGTAGTTGCCTAATGCCCAACTCACGGAGAATATTGATGGACGTGACTTGCGAGGCCCTAAAAGGTGCACAAAATTTTTTTTTATTGAAATGCATTTGCCCCACTTTCCGTTTCTATTTTTACATGCCACAAAACATAAGAAGAACTCGGTCATATGGCACCTAACCTCAAAATTTCTAGAAGATGATTCCCTCACTGCCTCAGAAGCTTCTCCGCAAGAACCATTAGTTGCACCGGTCTTTGAAGAAAGACACGATACATCATCACCGATCCCCTCTTCATGTAAACTGTCAGAAGTACTCCTCTCTGATTTCTTCAACTTAGCCACCAGAATTCTATTCGCGTCTGCTAAAGAAGACAACTGCACCAAACATAAACCAATAAAACTATTAGTCTATTAAGGTGCACTTGTTTTAGTTGATGTAAAATCAAGTACTAAAAGTTATAGGAACCTTTCAGTAACAACTGCATTGGAGGGAGAGGACAGAAAATGGGCAAGTAAAAGCTACATGCGGCATGGAAATTAAGGCCTTGTTTGGATCTGGGATTTGAGGAGGGATTCAGTAACGGAAAAGAAAGCGAACTAAAGATAGAAAAAATTTGAATAGTTTGACTTTCTTTCACATCCATTTTCGATTTCCTCCACAAAATTCAAGATCCAAACACAGCCTACGGATCGCAAAGTAAGTACCTGCTTCTGAATGCGCTCCCTTTCCATGGCTAGTTGCACCACCATGTCCATAATAACATTCGTCTTAACATTAATATCTTTTGCACTTGCTACTTTCATATCGCTAGCTTGCTCCAAAGCCGTCTCCAACCTTTCTATTTCCGTTGTCATAGAAGTTACTTCTTTGGTCAGTTCAAAGTTGTTTTCCGATAATATGATACATTGCTCCTCGGCATTTTCAGTCTTAACTTCAGCTTTGGAGACCTTGGATTTCAGTTCCTCAATCAAAATCTCCATATCCCAAATAGCGGAATACAACATATTCTGCTGCTCCTGACTTGCTTCAGATGATGCTTTGGCGTGCTGTTGCTGGATTTCCAATTCCCTCGACTGCTTCTCAACTATACTCAGCTTCTTTGCGTTTGATTCATTAGTGCTTCTATGAAAACTCAGGTCTTCATTAAGTTCCATGTTTGTTTCTGTCAATTGTGTTATCTTGGCCTCTGCACTTTCTGCCCTACTTTCCAAAATATCAATATCTTCCTTCATAGACTCGATGATGCTTTCCATTTTTCTAAGCTGCTGTTCTTTTTCTTCATTGGATTTATTTGCACTTTTAATCCGGGAATCAAATTCTTTCAGCTTTTCTTCGAGCAACTTTACTTTTTCCCTTAAAGCCCCTACTTCAAAATTGTCGGTAATAAGCTCTCCAATTCTCATTTCAAGCTTTCTCATTGCATTTTCTCTGCCTTTTAGCTGTTCCATGCAATCTAGAAGTTTCCATTTCGCCTCATCTTCTTGTTTCACTGAACCATTTTGATTGAACTGATTTATTTTAAGACAACCAACCATTTCCTTTGATATACCCATTAGGACCTCAGATGTGTTTTCCGCCTCTAGAAACCTTCCCCAAACAACCTCTGCTGCTTCCTCCATGCAGAAAGCTACTTGTTCCGTTAAATGCAACTTTAGTTTCAGATCTTCTTCATTTTGTTTAAATTCAGATAATTTCTTCTCAAGATATAGCTCCCTTCCAAGAGATTTCTCCAGCATTCTCAAAATATGCCTTTTTTGTTCCACTGTATCTGTATGTAGCTTTGGTTGCTCATCCATGCTTGCGAATCCACCATTTCCTGATAAACCTGTACCCTCGTCATATTTCCCTGTTAACATGCATGTGTCAGGAAACCGACCACCACAATATGAAAATCTTACCATTGTCTCTACTTTATATATACAAAATCTTCATTCACCAAATTTGATTAAAAAAAAACTTGTTTCTTCCTTAATTTGATACCGTTGTGGCATCTTGATTGGCACTCACCTTTTGGTGTTCTCTATCAATTTAAATTTCATGAAAACTCTGTGAATGTTTGAGATACCCCAAGTAAGAATAAACAGGTCGATAAGCCTGGGTTTGGCTCTTGGATTTGTGGAGGCAAAAGGAAAGAAAAAAATGGGAGAAGCATTGGTAATTTCTTCACTATCTTTTCCCCTTCCTTTTGTCTTCCCTCCTCAAATCCAAGATGGAAGTACATCCCTATTAAACATGATACTATTACTTACAATCATTATGTTTAAAAGCGAACAAGGTTCTCTGCAACTTGGCTGACTGCATACTGATTTCTAAGACTTGCTCTTGTGACTGCTTCAACAATTCTTCTGAATCGTTCAACTTGTCTTCGATTACAATGAACTCTTCCCTCATGTAACCAAATGTATCTACCTTCTCACGGGTATCAACAACAACTCTGTGGAGCGTAACCATGAAATTGTCGAGCACTTCCACCTCAGAATCCAAAAAACCAGATAGGAAATCAAACACCAAGGCTTTCTCTATAAGATTTACAGAGGAATGGCCATTGTCCAAGGACATTGCTTCAAGGTCATTCTCGCATGCCAAAACATGCATCAAGAGTTTGTCCAAATTAACCAACTTTTCGGAAGAATATGCCAAGTCCAAATCCACTCTAGTCAAAACTTCAATGGCATATTTGTCAAAACTTACTGTTTCTCCCATGTCCTTGGAATCAAAAGTAACACCTTCGTGTGCATGTATTTCTCCCAACTCTGCGTCACTGGCATCTGCATTCTGAGCAGCATATTCGTCCATTCCTGTTAATCATCCAACAAGTAACCTGCCAACGGAGAAACAAAATCAAAAAGAAAAAAAATTAGTATCTAATTACTCTATCTGATATCCTTAGTTCGATTAGATTGGATGGACCTGTTAGAATATAGTATTGGTATTAGTTCCACATTGGTTAATGTAGTCTTATGTTATGATTTCCCATTATATAAATAAGAGTTGATTGTGTTAAGGTTAGTTAACACAACACCCTATACACTTTTCCCTCTTTCTCTTACAAGATGGTATCAGAGCTAGGGTTTCGGGAAATTTGTTCCCCCTTGTTTGTGCCATAAGTGCACCGTTGTTTGTTGTGATCCAATTGTTATGAATCCTTTGTTTACCTCTCCACGTGCGAGTCAGGGGTCACACGTGCGGGGGAGTGTTGAGATTTGTCCCACATTTGTTAATTATCTCCTCCAAAAACTAGTATATGAGCCTGGGCAGCCTCTCCACTCTTTGCCAATTGGTTTGGAGTTGGATGTTTTAACATGGTATCAGAGCACGAGAGAGAGAAACCAACAAGCACTATTCACATATGCACAGACACTGTTCACGAAGTACAGTAGAGATGATGTTGGCAGTAGATTTAGGGTTTCGTGGTGAGATGATGATGGTGGTAGAGGGTGGTGGCTAGGGTTTTGAATATCTAAGGTGGATAGTGAACCCGCTCTGATACCATGTTAAAGCATCCAACTCCAAATCAATTGGCAAAGAGTGGAGAGGCCGTCCAGGCTCATATATTAGTCTTTGGATGAGATAATTAACCAATGTGGGACAAATCTCAACAGGACCAAGTCCCAAGGCATTCTTTAGGGTTGGCCTTAAACTATCTTGTCAAATAGTGCTCACACTCAGTTCAATACAACAAAGTTAACTACATGAAGGCATTCATGCAATAAAGATTCCAAGAACCTAGTTTGACCAATCCCGGGTACGGAAATATGAAAGGACTGGATTGATGGAATGGATAAAAGAAATCAAGAAATTATAAATGAGAATACAAGTGATCTTCAAAATGGGAAAAAAATTCTCACCTTTTCTGGGTGTAGTGTAATGCTGCTAAATAACTAGAATACATTTAAACCAAAACTGGACACTAAGCTCCCTGAACATAGTCTCTCCGTACTGGAACAAGAATATTCTGGTTCGTATTTCATAGTATCAAACGTGATTGTGATTCTATTTGCAATACGAACTATAAAGCAAGTTAAGCAACCTATATTCCACTCAACTAATTAAAATTCAACATTTTTACTACTTCAGAAACATTAACTGTACTATAACTTCATTATAGTCCCAAATTATTCGTCTTCTTCTCCTCGAATTAATATTTCTCTCCCCCATTTAACCCTGTAACCATAGTTCAAAATATCATTGCAGATTGAACTGTAAAGTTCCATAGCTTGATAGCTTCATTAAGAGAAACTGACAGTCATTTCATCTTCTCATTAACCAGTAACCAATATCGATCACATTTAATTCCAGCATTAACTCATTCAACTTTTAACCCACACATGGTCCAACAATTCGGGACCGGCCTTGATTTTTCATGGGCCTAAAGCAAAAATTAAAGGGGAAAATGACAACCCAAGACGTGTTTTGATAATTCATACATTTTAAAGACATGCTAAGAACATTTGTTAATGAACAAAATGTCATTGGCGGGTATTAATTATCAAAACACGTCCTTTGCCGTCATTTTCCCAAATTAAAGACGTGCCTTTTTTTGTTGTACTTTTTTTTTTAACGGCTTTTTGTTGTACTACTATAAGGGGTATCAAAGTTGAAGTGGACCCTAAAATTCATAAATTTTGTATAGCCTAAAGCGGTCGCACAACGAACTTCAGCTCAGGGCCGGCTCTGAACAATTATACAAGCACCCAAGTCTTTCCACATACTAACAAGAGAGCTTGAAAGCAAGAAGAACACGAAGAGACAACTACTGAACTAAACCAAATTCATGAAGTCAAATTTCAATTCACAATCATAAACCAAGAGTATATCTCTTCATAACAGCCCAGAGGGTATCAAAATTCAGATACAAGCGACACAATTAAGGAAACAAACATAACAGAGAAAACTTTACGCGAAAATTTTCCATATTTGAAGAAAGAAAATTGTGGTACCTTGGCCTTGAGAAACCCTTTCTGGGTCGGCTTCAATTGTCAACGCTATCAAGAAGTAATTATTGAGTAGAATCAGTATTGTTTCCCTGTTCAACCAATGACAGGGTGGCTGAAGTAGTGAAGTTTGGTGGTTTGCCGATCTGAGAGAGAGGGGACGTTTCTAACTTGAGCCTTATGGGTCTGGAGTCTAGTACGCTCCCGGGTGGTCAAACTTTTTACAAAAAGAAAAATAAAAAAATAAGTGATTTTCTGCTTTTCTTTTTACGTTTGTTTGTGGTTGCTTTATTTTGGCTCCTCCCCACTCATCTTTAGGATATAAATTTAAAAAACCAATGATCTTTTTGTTATTATTTTTATAATTTAGGGTGCCTTGGCCGTATATGGACATTTTGAGTAATTTTTTAGTAACCAATTTAATCATTTATGGACAAGAGTTTATTTAAATCGGAAAAAAATTAAGCATAACTTTATACTAATCCTAATGGAGTTCCTGGTACCAAAAAAAGTTTCTAATGCAAGACTGGAGAAAAAACAAACACATAAGACCAAAGTATTAAACCAGCCTTGAGTCCTTGAGATTTAGGTAATATAGTAGAGAGATAATTCATACTAATAACGAGATAAGGTTGCTCATGTGTTTATATTATACACAGTTATAGATTAATTATATATCTCTCACAACTTGATTTTAACAAGAATAATGATGAGATAAGGTTATTCAAGTGTTTATAGTTTATACCATACACAATCACACATTAAATAGATTTTTCTTAGGGGTTGTTCGGATAAATAAGCCAAAGTGGCTTATTTTTTGTCCTTATTCAAATTTTTTTCGTATTACTTGGCTTATTGTCAATTTTTTGGGGATTATTGTATCTTCATGACAAGAGGAATCTAAAAAGTAAAATTTTTTGACCGAAATCCAATTATTTATTTATTTTTAATAAAGACGAAACAAGTGGCTTATTTTCGTTTTTTTGTGTCTTTATTTGGCTCATTTTTGGAGGGAAAGCCAGTGAATTTTTAAGCCGAACAAGCCTTTACTGTAATTAGAAATATGTCTCCCACAACTTGATTTTGATGAGAAGTCAAAATTTCATTAGGACGAAATTATTAAATTTGAAAAAAAACAGGAAACAAAATTAACAAGGGGAGCGGGCTTGGGGGACACGTTTGGTGACGCGCACATTAGCCATCTGCAGAATCCCAAGTCAATAATTGAAGATTAGGAAACCGAAAAAACACAACGTGACGACAAGAGCGAAAGCCCAAACGTATGGAGAACTCATCTACTGTTCAATTATGAACTACTACTCCTACTTCGAAGAGGAGTAGTTGGGGGACCTGTTTTTTTTCCTCCTCAAGAAATGAAAATGCACTTATTTTAACCCGTCACCGCCCGGAAATTGCCGCGTCAAACTACACCACTATTTGCGGATCAAAAAAAAAAAAAAAACTACACCACTATTTGTAGAGCACTTCATTAAAGTAGTGCTTACGTTAGAATTGAAACTAAGGTTCCACCATGTATGGCTAATACTATTTCGAGTATCCCTCAATGAGGCACTATGGGGGAAGAACTCTACTATGGAAACAGACCATAGACACGAATAGGCCCATTTCGAGGCTGCACGGATGATCTGAATAGTTTGATTTATAAAAAACCGAGTGGACCAGTGAAAAAGCAACTCAATCCAATATATGTATGTTCTCGAATTAATCTTCCATTTTTTTCAAGAATTCAGAATCGAAATGAATGAAAAAATGAAAGATTGAATCGAATATTTACACATATCGGATTAAGCTGATTTTTCATAGGCCTACTCGGTTTTCTATTTTAAAATTATTGAACGGCTTGAATCATCTTTGGACCCTACATGACTGTCGGTAGCTCCAGTCGGTGCCTCTTGTGTGTTTCCTTAGCCTTAGCGATGAAGAAATGAAGATGTATTCTTTGTGCTGATCAATAATGATTACAATATCGGGTATGGCCGTCATATATTTAATCCCGCCCAGATATGTTTGCAAGTGAGATAATTTTCTTTTCAGCCTAGCTGAATCTCTTTTTTTCAGAAGATTGCGTCTGACCATTTTTAGTTCCAGTCTCAATTTTTTTTGAACTTACAAAGTCTCCTTTCGGTAGTGGACCAATTTGTTAACATACCACGGAGCCATTTTTTATTAACATAATGACAACGAGCCTTTATTGCAGCCCGTGCTACTGAAACTCTGGGTTTCTACTTTCTACCACGGTAACAACACCTTATTGTTAGTTGGGGGCCTAAAGAATCGATTTGTCTCACAAACTTTTTATCTTTTATTAGTAGTTTTTTGTGGTTTGGTTTAAAAATCTACTTTTTTTGGTTTGCATTGGACGGACAAATTGAAAATTATTAACTAATATATAAATCCTATTCTAAAAGTTTAGCAAAGACAATGAAAAAAACAGATTTTACAAGTTCTTTTTGGCAATTTTTTCTTTAATGTACGTTTTTAAAAAGATAAAAGTTATGTTTGTACCTATATGAACCAAGTTTGTTTATTTGAAAGCCTATTCTTAATCATGCTAGCCATTACTTTTTTAGTCAAAATAAAACATGTTGTAGGGGTGAGCATGGTCCGGTTTGGTTCGGTTTTATAGTAAACCAAGAACCAAACCAATGCCTACGGATTATAAATTTCGAGAACCAAACCAACCCACAAAATGCATAGAACCAAACCAATCCAATCCATTAGACTACGGTTCGATTTCGGTTTTAACCACGGTTTGCTTTGACTAAGCTATTATCTCAAAAAAAATGTTTGAAGTACTTAAAATTACTAAGATAAATTAAAAAAAAAACTTTTATTAAAATCAATTTCATTCAAATTCTTAAAACAAACTAACATCAACCAACCAATTTAAGAGTAGAATACCAATAATTGCCTCAATCAAATAAAATGAAATACCGGTAAGTCACTAAAATGAACCAACTAAGAATTCCACTAATTAAACATCATAACCAAATAAAATGGCAAAGAGATAGATGCTACGTTAGTACATTAGGTTTATATAGTATAGGGATAGATTTTCTTATATAGAAAGTTAGGGTAATTAGTCTTGGTAATGGTAGTAGACGAATTATAGGAATAGGAATTGGAAAACAAAATATTGGTGGATATAATAGGATCAATAAATTAGGAAAGTAGGCTCTTATATTTATTTCGTGAATCATAATTAAAATATATATAACTATACATATTATATATAAATATATATTATACGGTTTGGATCGGTTTGGAACCATAACCGTGAACATGAATCCACAAACTAAACCAGATAATGCGGTTTCTAATTTTTTTAAACCATGACCAAACCATACTACTAAAAAATCGAACCAAATCTTTCGGTTTGGATTGGTTTGGACTGGATTCACGGTTTGACGGATATTTTGCTCACCCCTAACATGTTGCATTTGTCCGATCCATCTAGAAGACTTTACTTACTCAACAAGTTGAGAACGCTGGAAAGCCTAAATCATGTTTTTGGGCTTGCTATTGGGGCGCTGGAAAGCCTAAATCATGTTTTTGGGCTTGCTATTGGGCCTGTAAAGGTAACAGCCCCTCACCCGTTTTTTTGGTGTGCAGAAATTATATGAAACGAAATATATCTTTCCTCTTTGATTTTGCCAAGGTTTCGAAGCGATCAGACAAAGCACAAGAGTAACTGAGCGTTCCGAAACCAGTTGAAAGAGAAGTTCGGTCGCTTCATGGTTATAGCCGAGAGGCAATCACCCATTTGGAAAAACAGAGCCAGTCGTTGCTTTCAGAAAACACTTGTGGAATCTAAGTTCCTCGTGATAAAATCCCAGCTGTGCTACTGGTACAGCGGCTACTGTACAGCAGCCACGTACAGATCATCTTTGCGGAACCTATCGCTCATTTTGTTCAAAATACTTCGTTTAAGGTCCCTGTAAAAAATCATCTCAATCCGATATCGGGAAGGGTGTTTACGAATCATCCAACTTTGCTTAAAAATTTAGGCTTGTGGAATCCGAGACGGACGCAAAAGGGATCTGTATGCGGCTACTATACAGTAGCCGCTGTACCAGTAGCATTTTTGATAAAATCCCTACTTGATTAAAGAACCAGTCTACTGGCACAGCAATCTGTGCACAGATTGTGCACAGATTTTTATGTGAGGCCCACTACGGGTCCCACACAAGTGATCAGACAAAGTTCATTATGTTTAAAACATTTTTTCAAGGGCCCCTATGAAAAATCAGCTTAATCCGATACCTATAAGTGCTTGATTTAATCATCTAACCTTTCATTCAAGTTTTTAGAGAATGAAAAGTTAGACTATTAGATCAAGTACTTATACGTATCGGATTGAGCTAATTTTTCATGGAGACCCTTGAAAAAATGTTTTAAACATAATAAACGTCCGGGATCACTTGTGTGGGATCTGTAGTGGGCTCCACATAAAAATCTATGCACAATCTGTGCACAGATTGTTGTGCCAGTAGACTTTCTGTTGATTAAATTCTTCTTGATTTGCAGTTTCGCAGTATTTGCAAGGAGCAAAAGCACTGTCTTAGAAAAGCAACAATCTTACCTTATGAGAAAAACTACTGCCCAAACCTGCAGAGGCTGGACTGGTGGTCGAAGTTTGGTTTGTTCTTTTTTAAGATTTTAGATTTGAAATTTTTAAAGTGCTATCAACTTCTTTGAGATCAGTCTGTCTATCTATAGCTCTGCTCTGGTTTTAATTAGGCTCTCTGCTAGTAGCGATGGAATTGAAGTCTCAGAATTAGTCGAGGTACTCGTATGCTAGCCGGGACATCTGAATTATAGAAAAATGAAAAGTTGTTTCCTAAACGTGCTAAATTGGACTTCCAAAATCAAGATTCCAATGGGAACACAAAACAATCTAACTCAAAAGTTGTCTCCGACAAAATGGGAGAGTTGTCACCCACCCTATCCCCAAAGCTTTTTTCGTAGGCCTATAGCAACTGATAAATCGACAAACTGGAGAGTGATTGATGAGTCTTCGATGACCGAAATCATGGCTTACAAAAGAGAAAATTATTCAATATACCGGAAGTATACTCTAATGACTACATCCCTTCACATAACATGTGGGATCCATACAAGCGCAACATATAAGCTCCGAAATATACTCTCTGAAGAATGAATAATTACCCTTTGGAAAGGCATGGAAATTATGGAAATCGCCATAAAGTAGAGCTTACTTCTAATACCATGGACGCTCATAAGCAGCCAAGCCATGTCCCCATCTCAAAATTGATCGATCACAGCCTCTCTTTTTTCTTTTTTCGAAGAATTCTGAGTGACCAGAATAGCTGTGAATCTATATGGGCTAATCATCGAAATGGGAAAACGACACCCATCATAGAAGCCTAATCCACATATGCCGCATCTAGGATTGGTATTATGGTACGGTACATTTGTCCATTTACGGATCCGAACAATTCAACTTTTATTAGGGCCGCAACCAAGAACGTTTTTTTGTGTACATGGTCGATCATACATAAGTTGGCCACATGATCTAATCAGATTTGTCTTTAAGAAACGGACAATTTCTCTTCTAGAGGAGTAATATTGTTGTCTACTAAAGGAGTTTTCATCATTCGGTCATAGAGAATTAGAGATCATGTTAATAGCACAATTGATCGTTCCCAGCTGGGGAGGTGTTGTGCTTATTTAGGCCGTCTGTTCGGCAATCCAACGGTTCGGATTTTATCTCGGCAATATACGGCTCTGATGCTCAGATGACGGAGATGAAATCTGGACCGTTGAATTGTCGAACGGACAACCCAAATATGCACAGCACCATTCTGCCACACAGCACCTTTCCCCGGTTCATTCAATTGGCTTCGTAAGTGAGCATATTGTGTTGCCTAATTATACCGGCAGCTAGATAGCCTAGCTACTAGATAGTATTCGTTGTATTTATAAAGTACTTATATGATATTTTGAAAGCTCTACAGATCGAACTCGTAGTTGGCAATTTCTTATCAAAACGCACATTCAGATATATCCCTATTTATTAAGTTGTAATTTTTTTTTCCCTTATTATTTTAGAGTGTCCATTTAAGAATGTGAAATGGAATCAATGTATCTTTATATTGAGTAGATGAGTATTTGACGCAATTCAAGAGTTTCGAAATTTATAGTGGAATTCCCAGTTCTCCACAATACTTTGAGCAACTGTCAGGCTCTTTTTCCAACCGACAACCACTCTTACCAGACAGAAAAAAGTGCTCGAGCGACTTTCAAAGTGCTCTAGCAACTCGGGCGATTTATAGCAGCCCAAAAATAATTATCTGTTAGGTTTTGGACATGACCCAAGCACACCACAGCCGCTCAAAACACCTTTGAAGCTCAGAAAACATTAAAAGGGGGTTCCTTGGTTTGATTCTTGGAGTACGAATGAGATCTACGGATCATTGAGTAACGAATACAACTCCAAGAATTAAGTTCCTAAATCTTAGATTCAACTATTTGAGTCATCTTCTGGTGGATCAGAAACGGATCTAGGTATGGTCGTATGAGGGCCACGGCCACCGCGTTGTTTCGGGTTTTAAAAAGAAATTTTAATATTAATATTAGTTATTTTTTTGTTTATTAAGAAAACCTAGATATTGTATTTTGTATTGAGTGTTATTTAGACATTTAAATTCTTTTAAAATGCATGTGTTCGTTTTAGGTCCCAAAATCCAATTTCTCTACTTGCGCTGCAGTCTCCCATTAATTTTTTCTTCAATTATTTATCTCATTCCTCTTTTTATCTCTCTCCACTTACAACTCAAAAAATCTCCCTCAAAATTTAAACCAAACAACCCAACCATAAAAAAAGATTTCCAAACCTTGAAATCTCAAAATCTTGTTCATAGTTTGGCCCCCGCATTTACGGAATTCTGGTTCTGTCCCTGCGGTGGATTTCTGGAAGGATATTGGAAGGGCTTGCTAATTCAAGACAGCGGCAATCAAATATTTAATATGATGAACGAGGAGTCGGCAACTTGGTCTCAGGTCAGTTGTTGAGGAGTCATGCACTATTGAGTAATAAGAGAGGACGTTTTGTAGTCTGACCACAATCTCTGTAGTGATTATTGATTCATTTCTGTAATTTTTACCTAATTAGGAGTTTTTCACGTATATCTTGGCATTCATTGTTTGGTTGCTTTTCTTTCGTTCGATTGGTTTATTTATCAGTTGGTGCATGATCAATTTAAAAAATCACACATAACAAATCTATAAACCTAAGCGATCTAGAACGGAACGCGGCCGAAAACAAGACTTAATTTATTGCTACTATTGTAAGGAAGGAACTACTGTTTCATAGGAAGCTTATAAAAGCTATTCTCGCGATCAGTTGCACGTAAAATGCCAACAAATGACATCCCGTTTCATTTGACCACCATATCCACTTAAACAATAATTCTCTGTACCCATAAAAGTACCTAGCATTGCTCAAGACATAAACCGTTACAATCACAAACTTGAAAACTACACATGCACTTTGATGGCAAGTCACGCGAAGTGTATATAGCTGTGAGCCTGTGATGCCACTGGGCTGGAGGTCCACTGGTCCACAGCATCCGGGTTCATGTAGTGCACTCCAAGCCAGTCATCTCCTTGCATCGTTATCTCTTTTACATCTTATCTTTTACCATTAATGCTTTCACATGAATTAATTTTGCACCCTACTCCACCCCATCTTTATAAATACATCTCCCTCCCTCCGAAAATAACAACACACAAAACCACTGCCATTGAAAAAATAGTGGGAGTTCGAGCTCCGGCCATGGAGGTCGAGAAAGAAAAAAAAAATTTGAGGTGGATTTCTGGTTCGCATTCACCCGAACCCGAATTTGGTTCACACCGCGCGCGTCCACCAAGTTCGAAATTAAGCATCCCAACAACGTCACCCACTTGTCCGAAGTCAGTCCCAAATTAAAGTCTATCGTTCCGTTCAGCCAAAATTCACTGAAACCGTTACATGTATTTTTCTATCGAATTCAAGGGATTATAATCCTCTCCTACCTTCTCTATAAAGAGTGTTTATGTGTTGATAATTAACATTTTGGCGCAAAAGAAAATGATTCCGGCGTAGCAAGTCGAAAGACTCGAAACCCGTGGTATTCCGGAAGTTCACTGTACTGTGAACGCTTTTTAAAAAAAAAAATGGAAAAAAGGATGACCATATATTGCAGTTACACCCCTGAGGTTGTTTAGTATAGAAATTTGGCCCAATTGAGTTATTGACTTAAAACGATTAGGCCCTTAGGTTACTTAAGTGTACAGTTTTGACCCCATTGTTATATTATCACTAATATGTTAATCTAATATCATAGTGTAAATTAATACAAGCCTAGACTTACTAGTAATTGAACAAAATTAATTTTCTTTATTAATAAAGATTTCCGTTAATAATATTTACTTCTTCGCCATATAAAATTAAGGGTAACGGCCCATTTATAAAAAGTTACGTGATTTCTACGCTTATTATTTATTTCAATTATCATTGTGATTATATGTATATATTGCTCCGACTCTTAATTTATATGCTAGATTGGACTCTAGAGACATGGGGTGGTATGCGAATAAAATTCACCTAGACAGTGCTAGGTAATGGATAAATTAGAAGTTTTATGATGTTAGAGATTGCCTACAGGCGGATTTTTGGGATGTGAATTGAGATGGATGCTAACGGAAGCACAATCTCCAAACTGGCCGGTAGTCCAGTGATGGTTTGAAATTGGCAGAGTCCAGTGATGATTGCGAAGTGGTGACTAAGATAGGCGAACCTTGGTTATGTCTAGGCATGATAAACTTTCCCTTTGTTGTAGTTATTGGGATGCACGCTCGGTATATAACTTAGGTGGATCTGCGACAGCAAAAGGAAGTGATCTCATGGGACCGAGCATAGCTAGCGGTTGGGGAGGAAAGATCTCGCGGTTTAGATCTTAAATCACACATCAGGCTAATGGATAGTAATAAATTGGTTTAAGTGAAATTTCTGTTTAATTCTTCTGCATCGATATTATATTGTTGCTTGCTAGTTGTAAAGTAAGAGGGGTAGTTGGGTTGGTTTATTCTACTGGGTGATTTATCACTCACGGATACGTATGTATCCTGATAATTCAGTTGCTTCGGCGATCAATATGCCAGAGGGCGCAAGATTCAATGGTGGAACAGTCAACACAGAAGGATTACAAGTGGCAAAGATCGAGTATGCTTGGGATCTGTATCAAGACTAGAGTAGCTCTGGAGTTATTTTAGTAAAATTTTATTATTTAATGCTTTCGAAATTTATTTAAAAAATCAGGGTGTTACAAAGACAGCACTAAAGTGTTGAATTTTTTTTAAAAAGTGCAATAAACTGAAAATTTTGATAATTTTGAGAAATTCCTTCTATTGGTCTCAATGTTTTTATCATTAGTGCAAAAAATTAGATCAATAAGACATCGGTAAGCATATTTATTACAAGAGAAATGAACGACCAAACTCTAATATATAGCTCATCCATCAGACAAATATATAGTAGTATCAAATTAAATAAGCTAGCCTTTGGCGATAGGATCGATATTAGCATGTTCGATAAACACATTAAGGCCTATAAAATTAATGGCTCGGATCATCGAATGAAATCGTGGTGGTCTTATTTTGTTCTACATGAAAGAACCACATAAGAGAATCTCCATTCAAGTAGAATAGCACAATGCTGACATATTTGATAAACGAGACTAATAATAAAACCATTCGTACACCATTTGGTGTACACCAAATATACACCACCAGGTCATGTGAGATTCATTTTGGGGTCTCACACAAATTATTAGAGTTACTTAATTTATTTAGAATATTTTTTAAAGATCCCTGCAAAAAAATCAACTCAGTTGAATATTGATAAGAGCTTAATACATTCTAAACAATTTTGGAGTCTTTTTCCACAACGGGGGCTTCTTTATGCTGCATGAAATATTGCTCGTCTCCATTGCTTTGGAGATCACTCTCTCTCTCTTAACAACTCTAATCTCTGAGGGCTAAGAGATTTTATGGTGGGAACATAACGTTTTGCTGGGTGTGGACTCCAACCGTGGCCGAGAGGGTTAGTAGGTTACTCAAAGGTTGATACAAAAATCAAATTTTCTTGCTTACCAATACCAACTCCCAGTATTTGGCGGGCTAAGCGTTTTTCTGGGGGAAATCATGTTCTCTCTTGCTGTGATCTCGATTGAAGGTCGTGGATCTCTTTTAATTTGCTGTACCCTTGTTTGTTGGCTGTGGACTGTGGTTATCAGAGAATGTGGTGTTGAGGCTCTGAAGATTACTAAAAGGTGGCTTCTTATGTCAGATCTGGGCTCCATTGGAAATCCTTTTGTTACATTTGGTGACTGATCATCAGATCTGTGTCATCATGGAACTAAGTTTGGTTCAATGGTGTGGGGTTCTGTTTTGCTATTTTTGCTTTGGTTGATTACTTATCAACCTTTTGGGCTCTTTGGCATATGATTGGCGCTAGGATATGTGTCAATCTCGTTGGGACGTATCCCTAACGTTGTGATGCCGTCTTTTGCTTGTTGTACCCTTCTCTCCTCTTAATAAAATTTTCTTCTTCGCCATTAAAAAAAAAGGGCTTAATACATTCTTTGCTCAAATTTCTATCCAAAATTTGAGAAAATAACTCATCAAACTCTTACCCATATCCGGCTGAGCAGATTTTTTTGCAAGATTCCGTAAATAGCGTTTTAAACAAATTGAGCGGCTTCGATCATTTTTGTAGGACCTCGAAATGGGATCCCACACAATCCGGTGTGCATTTGGTGTACCCATAGTTGGACTTTATTTCATTGCAAATCAGTTTAAGATTAAGGAGAAGAAATTAACAAAGAGAATTACTTTTTACCAATGACCGTAGATAACGTGTAGGGATTTTTTTTTTTTTTTGTCTATCTGTAGGGGATATCATTACATCATGTATAAAGTATAAAGTACAAATCATGGGACACTACATCCATTATGTGAGAGTCCACGAAATAACCAAGCATAACAACTGGATAAATAAGCCCATCAAAGGGACCACAATTATTATAAGCCCAACTCAACTACAAGCTCCATTAAGGGGAGAAATAACTCTAACAAATGCAAAGTAAAAAACACTCACACGCAGATAGAAAGACGCGAACTCCTGACCTCCTAGTGAGACCAATTGAGCTACCCCAGTTGGTTAATACTGATCTTGACTAAATCTCAGATTCCATTTGGTAGCCTAAACACATATCAGTAAAAGGACCAACTCCAAAAAACCTATTTTGTTGGTGAAGTTATCGAGAAAAACGCAATGCTGAAAATAAAGAATGAAAATCTACAACCTGAAAGCACATTAGCACATCTACATTTTTCAAGACCCTGAAATTGATAAGTCTGTTTTTTTGTAATGCAAAGTGTCTCATATACATTTTTCAAGTCCCTGAAATTAATGTCTGTTTTTTTGGTAATGCAAAGCGTCTCGGATTTGTTTGTGCACACATTGGACTGATCCCTATCTACAATCCTTCCTACAACTGTTTCATACGTTGACGCATGGGGTGAGGTGATCTAAAGAGTTGCTGACAAAAAGAATCGAATTTGAGACCTCATAATAAAACAACTACGTAAGTCCCAAGCTAAGACTACCGGACCAACTCCATGGAATTGAATTTGGTAAGATTTCAATTAATTTTCTAGAAAAATTTTAATTTGTTAACTTAGAGAGCGAGCAATAGACGTGTTTGCGATAGCTATGCATACAAATTTTAGATTTTAACTTTAGATTTTGTTGCCAATTTCAAATTTTAGGAGAAGTTGAGAAATCCGTTTGTAACAGTTGCGAGATTATGAGAATTTCATTGATTTTTTGAGAATTCGTGTTGCAGAATCTCAAAAGCTACTCAAACCCAATTTGAAATTTTGAGAATTTCTTTCAATTTTCAAGTTCTCAGAATCTATAGATTTTAAGAATCAATTATGAAGTATTTTTGACAAACATTCTGAACTGATTTTTCGGAGCTAGAATTCAAAAATCTGTCGAAATAGTTTTTGGCGTACACTCACAATGTGGCCCTCCATGGATTCGTTAAGGACAAACAGACTTTGGCAATCTTATGATTTGTCTCAATCACAAATGTCCTGGTCAAACAAGCAATTACAAAGTACATTCACCCCAACAATGGCAAGAAGCTAATTAGCAAAATCCAGCATACAGTAGGGAAACGTCAATTTCTGCAATTTAAGTGGGAACATGAATTATTGATAACTCTCTCTATCTGATCACCCGTGAATGGTTGAGTTTAGCTAAACTAGTTGTAATTTTTGTCGGTTTTTAATCAAAAAAATTCAAATTAATCATTCATCTAAAAATTTATGTGCAGTTTTGAAGCTCTAATGCAATTTTGTAGTTGAAAATACACGCGATTGAGGTATATATATCTGTGCTCATATTAGTTACTTTAAGCAATAGGTGTGAATCCTGTGATACTTGTGTGCGTAAATGAACATATGCACAACGATCCCAGCAAAAAAAAATCAAGCAAAAAATGTGCAATTTATTAAGTAACAATAAGACAATACAACCCATTAAATCCTCTTCTTTTTTTGTCAAACTTTAGAAGTATTTTCGTTAATACGAAAATCATACATCGGGAACGGAACCTTGATCACCACATGCAGCAACCACACCCCACCGTACAGCACCACCAACTGCTACATCCGTCCCAAGAAACTATGCCCCTGTCAGGGCGTGAACCTATGCGACCCAAAACGACAAGAACGGGGCTGGCCTGATAACGTCGATGGAACTACAGAACCATTGGAAAGAACAGCATATAGTGAGGAAGATCGGACAAAGGAGCAAACAAGCAGACTACCCTAGCGACGATCGGCTTCATTGACGTCGGAGCTCGCCGAAATCAAGAGCGATAAATCTGAAGGAGAAGGAGAGAGAGAGAGAGAGAGAGAGAGAGAGGAAGATTTGGGGGGGGGGGGGGCGCTCCCCCAAGAAAACACTTAGGGACAAAACTCAGAGAGAGAGAGAGAGATTAAATCCCATTAACTAAGCTCCCTCGACTGAATTTGCAAACCGGCCTAGTTAGTTGGGTGTTTGTTCCAATTTCACCAAGGTCTCGAGTTCGAGATCACTTGGAGTCTACTAACTTACTAACCTTATAAGTTATAACACATGTATTGTATGAATTTCTTGCCATTCCTAAACCCTAAAAATTTATAAATAACACAAACAACCTTTAACGAATAGATCATAGCAGTTCTCAAATTATTAATGCTTGGAAACAGTCGGTTTGACTTTAAAAGTGTCCCCCAAGTTATTAATCTTATATTTGTACTCGTCAGTACTTCACAAAACTCGATCGATGTTCATTTAATCCGTTATGTATAATTTATAGTAATAATAATTATTAAGAGTACTTTAATGGCTAGATTGACATAATGTAAAGTCTCAAACGTGCTTTCCTTTACTTGATTAAAGTTCAAGACCGAGCCAACTTTACTTAGCAATTAGCATCACCATGAGAGAGAGAGAGAGAGAGAGAGAGAGAGAGAGAGAGAGAGAGAGAATCAATAAGACAGTGTCTTTGAATCATGGTAAGCAAAGAATTCTCTAAATTAATTCTAAAGCTCTCTTGTGTTAAGAGATCTGGAATCCCCAAGTCCCATACCATGGATTTGGTTTTAGCTTTTTCCCAAAAGGAGAGCCCATGCCAGCCATGAACCAGCCCTGCACTCTTGTACATTTATGCATTTTACTACTCCAAATAGGAGTGCCAATTTTCATCATTTTTTCTTGTACGACGCCTTACTTCAAAAGAGCGAACAATTACACGGGGCAGTACCCCATTTGCCAAGTTTCTTTACTGTCACATTTACATACTATTCTAATTGGAGGAAAAGGTACCAGGGAATCGCATCTCTTCTCTTTTATTGGTTTGGGTCGTGGTAGGTTATTATTTATCGTCTTCTCCTTTGGAGTATTCTCTCATAGATTTTGGGTACATATATGTGTGTTTTTTTTTTTAAATGACTTAGGTGTCCGGACAAACATGCGTGCACCTCAAACTAGTTCCCATATGTCCACTAGCTAGCTAGACCCAATTCAAATCGGAGCAAATCTCAGCGTGTATGGACTGATCTCATAGGAGTTAATAGCTTCTGAGAGGTTTCAACATGAGACTTTAGGAGATCGAAGAAATTTCTAAGTCTCGCGCTTTAACTAGCAAGCCAACCCCTTGGAATCTTGATACATGTTTCTTAACTAAGGGCTTAGAACAATTCTGGCTTTTTGAGCTTTATCTTTGATATTTTTAAAAATATTTGGATAAAATTTATAATAATCTTTTTACTTTTTCGATAATGCATACAAGTTAGACGCAAAACTGACAAACACAAATTTTTTTGAATATGAACAAAATAAGAATAAATCCAAAAATCTTAACGGAACTTAGCCTGATACAAAATTTAAAGTTTTCCAGAATACTTTTTTTGAAAAAGAAATCCTAATTGGTACATAGCTAGGTTTTCCATATTTAGGCCTACCACATTAACATAATCTTTGGTTAGATAAAAAGTACCAAAGCAAACGGATGGGTTTTGTTGTCTCTTGGTCATGATCACCATCATGCATGTTTATTTCTTTACCAATCTCTTGAAACAATACCTAGTAAAATCAACTCAATCAATACATATGTATCCTTTTACATATACGACCAATTTTCTAAGGCCTTGCTTGGCTAATGTTCTTATTTTTGAAATACTTATTTTTTATTTTATGAAACAGATCATTCTTTCATAATACACTATTTTTAAGGGAAATAATTTTGTCTCTTCCTTTTTTGTTAATCCACTTACTTGCAAGTGTATTTTTACACCAAAAATACACTTGCAAGGAAGTGTCGTTAACAAAAAAAAAGAAGTGACAAAATTAACAGTCATTTTTAATTCAAAAAATAAGAGCACTAATTTTCTAAACAAAACGACGCCTAAAGTTCATAGTAAGCGTGAATTAAAAATTCACAAAAGTGTGCAAGGGGACTGCATTAATATTTTATAGGCATGGGTTTTTGTGCTAATTTCAAGTTCCAATGCCAACTAATAATGACATAAGAGAAAGAGAAAATGGACTGTCTAATATCAGTATACTTATAAAATATTTGCATTAATTTTGCACAGATAAAACTAATACTGTATTAGTCTTTTGATTTTTAAATAAATCCACGGATGACCTGATTTAAAATAATTAATCAAAATATGTCCTGATAAGCACGTATTTTTATGCATCGTTTTATAGCCTCGACGTGGTCGGTCAACTATGAGAATGTAAGTGATAGGAGACAGACCATTAGATACGATTACATTTAAGTACTGGAATTTATTTTCCATCTTTTTATTAATTTAATTTATGCCAACGAAAAGTAGAAATACAGTAAGAGACTATTCATCCAAGTACAACTGCAAGAAGGCATTAAGTATGGCGGTTTGACCATTCAAGGGCTATAGAGGTTAAGGTCCCGTTTGATAACAATAATAGATGGATATAATTCGTAAAAAAATGTAATTAGGATTGTAATTGGTAATGAGATAAAATTGTTAATGAGAATGGATTGATAATGAGTATGTTTTTTTGGAATGAGATTAGACGATGAGATTATTAATATTATGTTTGTTTGAAATGAGATTAGATGATAGGATTGAATTGATAAAAGAAATTGATAATGAAAAGGGATTAATAATAAGAAGAGGTCGGGATTAGACTACGAATACCAAGTCCCAAGGGGTATAGCTAATATTCCCTATGGGCCGGATTGTTCATCTCATGGGACTACCAATCCGGACCAATTTTAAAAATCAAACACAGTATTACTTATACCATCACCTTAGCAATCCAATCCCAACCTCTAATCCATTTATCAAACGGGGCCTAAGTTCCGCTAAGACCAAGTGAAATGAAATGTAGTCGGTGATTCTTTTATACTTTCATGCATATGGATAGTGTACGATTAGGACCAACGAATTATAGTAAAAAAAAAAAGTTCTGCTCGGAGACTTTTGGGCTTTTTGGACAGTTTGACCATTCAAAAATTCTAGCTCATGTTCGTTTTGAAGTTTTGTTTTGTTTAAATTTCTTATTTGTATCACTGTGTAAAACGCTTTTCCAAATTCCGTAGCTCCGTCCTGTTGCTCCTATTTGCATTATGTCTCCAAGACCCTCTAGAGATGAAATACCCAGACTTCGATTCCACAATGCACCGATATATATATTCTTGATTAACCAAGAAAAACTGGGATCTCTGTAGATATTTACTTTGATTGAAATTTCAAGCATGAAGCATATTTCTTTTCTTTTTTTCCTCATGCAATCACGCTGTTTACGTAAATCGAACAGCAAAACATTAATCAACTTAGTACAATCTTGACGGATGAGATGTGCAATCCCACTCCCACTCCTCGTACCCGTAAATCTGTAATTCCACTTCCGTACGAGATATGAATGTCATCTCGAGATGTATTCCCTTCCCAACTTGTAGCACTAAACTTTAATTTATAGACCTCAATGAATCTATATCTCCTCTTCTATCTCCAAATCTTCAAACAAAGGAGACCTAAATTTCTAAGTAATCTTAGGACACCGCCATGCGATACTTCTTCAAACCATTACGACAACAATATAAAAAAAAACAATTATAACTTTTTCTTTTTTGTTTTTATGAAGAAACTTTTTCTGTTGACATTTTGTAAACAACGACAAAAGCTTTGTACGAAAATTTAATTATACCTGTGACAACACCTATAACCTTACTGGGGTTCTCCAGTATTGACCTAAGCTCTCTTCCCAAAGTATAATGAAGCAAAAAAAAGTACCAAGCTCAGGTCAGTCTCAATCCCTCCATTTGGTTCAGTTTTAGACGTCTACTTTGATTCTTGGAATTAGGGCCGTAAACTAGCTAAGTTGAAAATTTACTGAACGCCAAAAATTTGAGTTTGGGCTCGACTCGAGTCTTAATGAGCTGAACTTGGTCATTTACTAATCAAACCTCTTTAATCTATCTGAGCCGAACTTTTGTCGACTGAGAACTCGAAAATGAGCCGAAAACTCAAGCTCGACTTGATTGCTAAACGAGTAGAGCTGAGCCGAGCTTGCAAGACGTTTGGTTCATTTATAACCCTACTTCGAACGTAGTTTTGAAAAGCTAACTTGATCAATGAACGGTAGTTATGTCAGCAGTTCACGCTTGTAGTAGAAAAACTGAATTATGAAAGTTTTGAACGGTTCATGTCGTCTTCATCAAACATAAACTATGCGTTTGTGAAGCTAATTTTTTTACGAAGTCGTATTTTTTGTGAGATCGATATAAAATATGAACGATTTTGATTATCGTTATGAATCTAAAGTATGCCCGTGAAAACTAAAAACTGGGCCAAAGTGGAGGATGTAGGCTGGACCAGAGTGAAAAATAATCTGAAAATGAGAGTTGGCAATGTTAGTTCCTAGCTGAAGATACTATTATAGTATTATAATTGAAACATAGAGCGGATAAAAAAGAAAAAATTGAAACATAGACATTAAAGTAAAGTTAGGTAAGAAAAAGTAAAATTACTACACCACATAATAGTACTGCCTTCATCTCAAAATTTTTGGACTTTTTCGATATTTGTGTCGTTCTTTAAACTCCTATACGGAGTATCTTTCAATATGAATCTTCAAAAATATACAATATGGATATTGTTTGGTAATTTTTGAATAGATTTATAATACAAAATTATGAAAAAATCATAAATTGGAAGATACAAGAATTTAAAAAACGATACAAATATCGAAAGAGATCAAATATTTCGAGAAGGAGGGAGTATTAAATTGGTATTATTAAGTTGGTAAAGCAAAGCTTAGAATAGCTTTAGACATGCCCAGGTAAATAAATTAAGCAGTAGATACAGTTTTATGGGCGTAAAATATAGGTTTCCACGGTAGCAGAGGCGGTGGTTAATCATCGAGATCTCTCTTTTTTATGTAGGCGTGGGTATATATGCAGGACCTTTGCAATTAAGCTTCCCTTCCCATTCACTTTCTTAACAGTACCCATTTTTTAATGGGTAAAACTAAGGGTATGCGGGTACACCAAATGCATACTGTGCCGTGTGAGACTCTATTTGGGGTGGCACACAAAAATCGTAGCCGCTCAATTATTAACAAGAAATTGAGCAAAAACACGGTCAAGCCAGAAAATTGACTGAAGAATTGATCAAGCCTAGAGGTACAAGCATACACTAAATGCATACTGCGTCTTATGAGACCCTACTCGGGGTTGGGGTTGCACACAAATATCGTAGCCGCTCAATTTATTAACAAACAATTGAGCAAAAAAATTTTAAAGCTAGAAAATTGATCGAAGAATTAATTTTATAAAACCCTTATCTATATCTGAGTGAGTTAATTTTATAATGAGATCATTAAGGCTCCGTTTGTTTCGATGTAAAATGTTATTTCAGAACACAAACTTTAAACTTTTATTTTCTGGTGTTTGGTTGGCACTTGAAAATATTTTCTGCAATCGATAAAATAGTGTAGAGAGAGAGAGAGAGGAGGGGCTTCAAAGGTGGAGAGATTTGAGAATATTGAAATTGAACATGGATCAAGACTGACGATCGAGAAAATTGAGCAGTGGGAATTGTAGTAAAAGATCTCATTACGAAAAATAACTTACGGAAGATTTAAAAATAAGTCATTTTTATCCGATAATAAAAAATGTTTTACATATAAAATATTTTTTATATTTTTTACACAACTAAATACCAAAAAATAAAAAAATATTTTATCCGAAAATATTTTACCCCTAAACAAAACAAATGGAGTTCAAAAATATTTTGGGCAAATTTAAACTGCTTCTATCATTTGTGTGGGATTTTGAGGCGGGTTTCACAAAACGCGGTGTTGGAATGGTGGTACCCATTTAAGCAGTCTTTTCTATTACCCTCCTCTCTCTCTCTCTTCTGTATTTAAGCACCAAGCAGTCTTTTCCATTGCCCTTTCTCTCTGTCTCTCTTCTGTACTGTGCTTCTGAAGCTCTTTCTGATCTGTTTCTCTCTCCATCTTTACTTCGAGCAGCTTAGAAAAAAAAGTTTTTCTCTTGGAGGGCATGAAACGTTGACAGTACACATCAGCTCGCTGTAACTGAGAAAGAGGAGAAGGGTTTGAACAAGAACCCCCCCCAAATTCAAGAAAAGTTCTCCTCAGTGAAAAAAGCTTCAAAATTGTTGACAGAGAGTACCAAAAGTAGTGCAGATTCTGAAATGGGTATCTTTCTCTTCCTACTTTTGGTACTCTTTCTCTTTCTCTCTCTCTCTCTGAGCTGGGGGGTCCGTTGCTCTGACTAGGGTTTTTGTTGCAGGGTTTGAATGGTCATTTATGATGCTGAAATCAATGATTTTCCCTTAAATTAAATGCTTGTGGACACTTTATGAGATCTTTTCTGAACTGGGTTTGTGTTATCCTTGTCATTTGGGGGTTTCCCCTTGTGTAATTTCTAAGGGTGCTACATAGCCTACTTGGATGACTGCAAAATTTTGTAAATATTAGTGGTCACATTCATCCTTCTGATATTTGGCACATATGTTGGCACTTGGTATTGGTTTGATACTTTCAATTTTGGGTCATTTTCCCTGAGGACTTCTTCCTTGCTGTTTCACTGTGTCTAGTGATGAATACAACTTGTTAAGGCATTTTTCAATGGTATTTTGAGCTTAGTAGGAAATGAAACTTTTGTCCACAGACACCTAACTTTCCACTTTGCAATGAATCTTTCTTTGTGAATCTGTAAGTTCTGGATTTCTTGATTGAAATTGGGTATGAAGTTATTGCTTTCGTTGGGTGTTGAAATATTGCTTATGATGTCTCTTTCACTTATTTTTTCCCTAGGTCTTTGATCATCTTTGTTGAGGCAATTAGGCAGTCGGGCAATTAGGCTTTGGAGGTCTCCAGTTTTGCTGTCTCAATTTTCATAGGTCTTCGGTTGTTCAAAGATAACTGTAAGATATTGTATCTTAAATTGGCTATTCTCGTTGAAAAGAAATGGATGTTGAGGGTAAGGATGAATTTGAGCAAGAAAAGGGGGATGAAGATCTCATGAGCTACCATTCACCCAATGTATCATCGGACTGGCGATTCGGTGGGCCGAATCTCACAAACCCATTGATGGGATCGATTCCTGCAGCGAAACCCATGACAGTTTGTAGTAAAGGAGGTCTAATGGAGTCTTCTTCCTCTTCCTCTGCCCCCTTAATGGACTCATTTTGCCACACGGTTTGGGACCACCCCACCAGTACTTCCCAAAACCTGGGCTTCTGTGACATTAATTTGCAAAACAGTGCGACCACCTCAAACAACACACTGGGTATTAGAAAAGGTCCTCTTGCCCCATTGAGTGTTGATAGAACGGTTGATATAGGTTGGGCTCCACCAAATCCAATGGTGAAAGGAGGGGGTGTGTTTTTACCAAATGCTCATGGAATGCTTCTTCCTCAGAGCTTATCCCAGTTCCCAGCAGATTCCGGGTTCATAGAGCGAGCTGCAAGGTTTTCGTGCTTCGGTAGGGGCAATTTCAGCAATATGGTCAACTCTTTTAGTGTATCTGAATCTATGAACCCTTTTGCTAGGAGTGGACCGGTGATGATGCAGCAAGCACAAGAGGTATTTGGAGGAAATGGGTTGAAGTCGGATGTGAAGATGAATGAAGCTTCAAAGGGTGTTTCTTTGTCTGCTGAACAAGGGGCTACTACTGAAGGGAGCCCACTGAAAAATGAGAGAAGGAGCAATAGCTTTGGTATGTCTGCTAATGGGTCGGATGAGGCCGAAAATAGTGGTGGCGATGGTCAGGATAATCCATCTTCTTCTCAACCAATTGGATTGAATAAAAGGAAAAGAGGTGGTGGTGGTCAGGTAAAGGAAATAGACCGATGAACCACTTTTGCTATATGTTTTTATTTTTTGTCTTGTATATGTAAATGATTGTTTTTGCATGGTAGGATAATGAACTTTGTCAAAATGAAGCCTTACAACCAACTGGTGAAGCTACGAAAGATAATACTGAGATTGACCCAAAGGGAGATCTAACGCCAACTTCAACTAGCAATAAGCCTAGTGGAAAGCATGGTAAACAGGGGCCTCAACCTTCGGATTCGCAAAAGGAGGAGTACATACATATTAGAGCTCGAAGAGGCCAGGCAACAAACAGCCACAGTCTTGCAGAAAGAGTAAGACACTTTTGATTACTGTTATGAAGTGTGGTGTTGCATTGTACATTAGAGAAAGTGTATTTGAAACAAAATCATCCATGGTTTTCATATTGTGTCCATTTTCAAGTGGATTTTTTTTAAGGTTGAACTTTTAGACAAAAGTTTGGTTCTTTTCAAAGAAACACCTGAAAAATAGGTTTGATAATTGATAACCGATAAGTATTCTGGCAGATGATAACGAAAAACAGAAACAGAAACAATACAAAATAATATCTTGCAGACTCTCTTGTTGTGGTGCTACTTTCGGCCAAAGTGAACATTTTATGTTAGTCTTTGGTTGAGATTATTAATTTGGATGGCAGGTTAGAAGGGAAAAGATCAGTGAAAGGATGAAGTTTCTTCAGGACCTTGTACCTGGTTGCAGCAAGGTTGGTTTGTTGGAACTAAATAGCTTAGGCTCCGTTTAGGTTGATGTGGACTTCAAATGGAAAGATTATGCACTATTATTCAACGGCAATGGCTCAAATTTAGATTTGATAACTTGCACATGGATTTCGACATTGAGTTTGGGAGCTTTATGAATATAAATTTGTAATAACAAATTTATATGAGTTTTTTGGAAACATTTGTGTTAAGGATTGCAGTGATAGAAAGATCCCAAGAAAAATGCATCCCTTCTACATTTAATCCATCTTCCTGTGCTGTTTCACAGGTCATCTACAACTAAATCTCTTATATGTTTTCTTTTGAATTTGAACTGGAAAATCCACATCTATCCCAACGGACCCTTAGCAGTACAACTAAGTGGAATTCTCATTGCAGTATATCTGATAGTTATTTCAGTTCATTTCATGAGAATTTGTTTGTTTTTTCAGGTCACTGGCAAGGCAGTTATGCTTGACGAAATCATTAACTATGTGCAATCACTGCAAAGACAAGTTGAGGTAAGCTAGTTGAATCTGATTTTCAACCATAGTAGTTCTTAATTTCATAAGTAGCTCAGTAGCTGTTTTTTAAACTCAGAAACTTTATTGAAGTGCAGATTGAGATACTTGAACTTCTTGACTTTATGGTATTCGTGTATGTTTTTACATGGTTAAGTTAGAATAGAACAGCTAAATAGGTTACATTTTATCATCTCAAGAAAGGTCTTTTTATTTTCCATTTCAGTTGGTTTTCTAGAGTGAAGATAAATCCCACAATGACCCCTTATGAAATTTGCTACGTCAAGCTTCTTAGGCACCCACTATACACTGCTTGTCTAAAAGATTTAGGGAAACTTAATTCCTGTAATGGTTATACAGTACTCATGTTTATGAGATTTTGTGTCCAGATGAGCTATTGATTAACATGTGAAGTTTTTTTTTTATTTTTTTTCAGTTTCTCTCAATGAAGCTTGCAACTGTTAATCCACGCCTGGACTTTAATCTAGAAGGGCTCCTCACAAAAGAGGTATGTAAATGTAACTAGTACCGGCACATGGTGGGATTAAGATCGAATTTTGAGATTTTGTTTTTTTGGTGCCTAAGAAAAATTCTTCTTCACTACAGATCCTTCAGTCGCGAGCTGGCCCTTCATCTACGTTAGGGTATTCCCACGATATGACCCATATGACTATGCCTTTTGCTCCATTGCATCCTTCTCAACCTGGTGTCCCTGTTATGGCGAACTCTTCAGATGCACTTCGGAGATCCATTAATACCCAATTGGCTGCCATGAGTGAAGGATACAAGGAGCCTAGTTGTCAGGTACATTTGCTAGAACTTTTTGTCTTTGCTATTTATTCTCAAACTTCTGTTGTGCTCTTGCGTGTAATCAAATGTGATTGTTCTCGTTTATACCTATTCCCTTTCTTCTAAGACGATTAAGTGAGTCTGCCTCGTAAAATGAATGCGCAAATATGGGTGCTCTTGTGATGGTTGATAGAGAGAATTCAATAGAAAATTGGAACCAAACCAAGTATCATGTCTCAATCATTTGGAATTGGCTATATGAATCCTCTTCGCCATTCCGTCAAAGGCTACTTGTTCCATTTTAAGTTTAGTACATCAATGCTCTTTCCTCTCAGTATCCAAATCAAATTAGGTCTTTTACTTCCCTCTGGAGTGATCTTATTGCATTTTTACTAGTTGCAAACCCCCTTGTCTATTTTAAACACTTCATCTTCAACTCGTGCTACAACCAATTGACTAATGTTTTCGTTTCTAATTCCCTCTTTCCTATTTCACCACACATACATCTCAAAATTCAGTGTGTCAATGGAGAAACAGAAAATTTGGCCCTTCCCATCATAAAATCTTCTGCTCCGGCAGTGTGGGTTGGCCCCTATATTTGTGTTCTTGTCAAGGTCTCCAATTCAAAATTTTGATACTATTTTCTGCAGGTACCCAATATGTGGGGGGAGGACGAGCTTCACAATGTTGTACAGATGGGCTTCAATTCTAGTGCTCCCCTTGACAGCCAAGAGTTAAATGGTATGACAGATTAGTTTTTCCCACTATAAGCCTCTTCACGGAAGCAGTCCAACAGCTATAGGTAAGCAGTCATGTAAATAAGCTTGTCTTTGCCTCTGGGCCACATGGAAGTTGATTTTCAGGATTTTTTAGTTCTGAATATTCGGATGCCATGCTATATAGCATTCCTGTATTATGGTCCTATAAAATGGATAGCCAAATTTGACAGATTTCCTTCAAGACATTTAGGTTATGTTTTGTACGATTATTTAATGGGAGGGGTTTTAGTACTTTTGAACTAGTCACTACTTACCCACGTTTGTGTGCAATTTTAGTGCTGGAATTGTGACCCCATCACCCCTTTTACTCCCTTATTGGGACTTTTCGCATCCTGATTAAGCTTCCGCCTGGAAAAAAATGCTAGGCACACATAGTTCACATCTCCCCACCAGTGATGGTGGTACCCCCTAGGCCCTAACCCTAAATAATGTTGTGGGTCCTACCATTACTTGTGAGAGAGGATGTAAGACAATACGAATGGATGGAAACTTGGATGTGTCCTTGCTCCTTAGCATTGCTCTTCATCCATTGTCATACTGTTAGTTTAAGATCAGCTTGTTTTTTTATTTGGGTAAAAGATCAACTTGTTAATCTGACATTTTGCAGGGTCATTGCTGGAGCTTGGGTGTTCAACTGTGACACGGCAAATTTGTATCTGATGCTGTGCCAGTGTCCATCATTCGAAAATCCTGTAGTGAATTTAATATACTGCTCTGCCAGAAAAGCTAAATTTGCGACTACTGCAATGGAATTGTTTTGTCGACAAGAGAAAATATGGATCAAAGTCGTATTACTTGACAAAACCAAGATGCATGCGTGTTGTAAAGGATTCTGAAATGAAGGGCTTGGTTTTGTTCTTAAATTTACTTTCGGCTGGCTTGGGCTTCAAAGGAGGTTGAAGTTCAAGCCATAGAGCTGTACTTGTTGAATTTAAGGTGGAAGAAGTTTGAAGCTATGTATGTTAACTATACATGATGACCAATGAAGATGAAATGCTATTCCTGTTAAATTCACTACTCCTTTATTGGATTATCACGATTTTGATCATTTTTTTGGTTGGATTCCTTGTGGGAATTACATGATGTGTTAATTCTTGTGGTACTCCTACTCCTTACTTTTGCGCTTTAAAAAGAAGAAGAAATTACAGCAAACAAATCATAACCACATAGCTTAGCAATGGAGTACTAAAGTGATGAGATTCTCTCATTGTCTTCCAGAATGTGAGTGATGAATCCATTTGCAGAACAAGAAGCATACCTTGTTTTCTAGTAATTAACCAAAGAATAGAAGGGGGATTATTGGGGTCCATCCAAGTTCCCGCCAACGTCTTCTTGGCATTTTGGTATTTTTTTTTTTTGTTTTGTTCTTGTTCAAATTTTTTTCGTGTAAACTTTTATAGATTATTAATTCGTTTTGATAAGACAAATTGAAAAAATTATGATTTTTACTTAAATATTTTTGAAAATATTCAAGATAAAACAAAAAAACCCGGGCCTTTTGCCGGTTAAAAGTCTCTTTTGATTATATTTTACTCTTATTTTTAAATTTGTGGAGTTTCAATTATCTTGCCTCACACATTCTTAAAAAAGTCTATATTCCCTTAACATGTTCCCACGTTACTCTTTCGCGCCATGTCTGCTGCATCTAACTACTACTGTTCGTTACTCAAACTTTGCTGCGAAACCCACAACCAAATACAAGCAAAGAAGCTTCATTGCCTTATACTCAAAACCGTCTCCCACCCAGAGACTTTCCTCTTGAACAATCTCACCAACGCATACAGTAAACTAGGCAATTTAACGTATGCACGTCACGTGTTCGATAAAATACCTCAACCGACCCTCTACTCATGGAACACCATCCTCTCCGCTTACTCCAAGTCCGGACATCTTTTCGAAATGCAGGAGATCTTTGATCGAATGCCGCAACGCGATGGAGTTTCCTGGAACTCAGTTATTTCGGGTTTGGCATGGTTCAGGTCGTTTGATGAGTCTTTCAAGGTTTTTAGATGGATGTTTAGGGATGGACGAATGAATTTGAGTCGGGTTATATTCACGACAATGCTTACACTGTCTTCGAATGAGGCTTGTATCAATTTTGGTAGGCAAGTTCATGGGCAGATAGTTAAATTCGGTTTTTTGTCGAGTGTGTTTGTGGGTAGTCCTTTGATTGATATGTATTCAAAAGCAGGGTTAATTTGTAGCGCGAAGAGGATTTTTGATGAATTGGTTGAGAGGAATCTGGTTATTGATAATACCATGATCATGGGTCTTTTGAGGTGTGGAATGGTTGAAGAATCAAAGCAGTTATTTGGTTGTATGCCTGAAAGAGATTCGATTTCATGGACAACAATGATTACGGGACTAAGCCAGAACGGAGTGGAGAGAGAAGCTGTTGACATGTTCAGGAAAATGAGATCTGAAGGTTTGGCTATTGATCAGTTTACTTTTGGAAGCATTTTGACAGCTTGTGGGATTCTTCTAGCCTTGAAAGAAGGCAAACAGATCCATGCTTATGTGATTAGGACCAATTTTATGAACAACATTTTTGTTGGTAGTGCCCTTGTTGACTTGTATTCCAAGTGTAGAAGCATAAAATATGCAGAAGCCGTTTTTAAGAGAATGACCTGCAAAAATGTTGTATCTTGGACTGCAATGGTGGTGGGCTATGGTCAAAATGGCTATTGTGAAGAAGCCATTCTGATCTTTCGCGAAATGCAGAGAAATGGGATTGAGCCGGATGAATTTACTCTGGCAAGTGTAGTTAGCTCATGTGCAAATCTTGCAAGCTTAGAAGAGGGTACCCAATTCCATGGTCAAGCACTCGTGTCCGGATTGCTTCTCTTTGTTACAGTTTCAAATGCACTTCTCACACTTTATGGTAAATGTGGAAGCATAAAAGAGTCCCATTCTTTGTTCCATGAGATGCATTGGAGGGATGAAGTAACTTGGACTGCACTTGTTTCCAGTTATGCCCAGTTTGGAAAAGCCCATGAAACGCTTGACTTATTTGAAAAAATGCTGGCCCATGGTCTTCAACCTGATGAAGTCACTTTTTTAGGGGTTCTTTCAGCTTGCAGCAGGGCAGGCCTAGTTAAGAAAGGACTTAAGTATTTTGATTTAATGGTAGAAGAACATGGCATTAGGCCAATTCAAGGTCACTACACTTGTATGATTGATCTTTTTGGGCGGTCCGGGAGGTTAGAAGAGGCTAAAAATTTTGTATTGAACATGCCTTGTAGTCCTGATGCGATTGGTTGGGGTACCTTATTGAGTTCATGTAGAGTTCATGGTGACATGGAAATTGGGAAATGGGCAGCAGAGTCTCTACTGGAACTAGAACCCCACAACCCTGCAAGCTATGTCTTGCTTTCCAGTATGTATGCTTCTAAAGGGAAATGGGATGAAGTGGCCAAGTTAAGGAGAGGGATGAGAAATTTGGGCATAAAAAAAGAACCTGGATGTAGTTGGATTAGATATAAGAGTAGAGTACATGTTTTTTCTGCTGATGACAAATCAAGTCCGTATTCGAGTCAGATATATGCTGAGCTGGCGAATCTGTATTGCAAAATGATAGAGGAGGGTTATGTGCCTGACATGAGTTCTGTTTTGCATGATGTTGAACAGTCTGAGAAGATAAAGATGCTTAAGCATCACAGTGAGAAGCTTGCTATTGCCTTTGGCTTGATATTTATTCCTCTTGGCCTGCCCATAAGAGTGGTAAAAAACCTCAGAGTATGTGGGGATTGCCACAATGCAACTAAATACATTTCAAAGATTACGCGGAGAGAGATTCTTGTCAGAGATGCTGTTCGGTACCATTTGTTCAAAGATGGAACATGTTCATGTGGTGATTTCTGGTGATGGCTTTACGTGGTTTCCAAAGCTGTTGACACCCTTGAAAAAACTTTTGAATCAGTTAAGAGTCAAAATGTTGGGATATCCTCTTTATCATTCAATGGACCGGGCGTTGTCAATTGAAAAATGGGTTTTAGATGAAATTGCAGCTCGAGGGTCTAATATTTTTGCAACACTTTTAAGCAGCCATTCCAAAAGATTAAAGGCTATTACTGCAGACGACTTTTTCTGTCCAAACATGGCCTGCATGTTGAAGGAGCACCTATGGGCAATTGATCCCATGAGAGATTTTCATTATGTTAATCAGCTAACCAGATTGGGGGCTTGGATACTATGAATATGCATTATTCTATGCTCAGGGTTAGATAGATTACTTTTGGATATGGTAAGAATTTAATTCCTGCAAACTAGTCCATTTCTTTGTGTTGGATTTGTGCCTGCTGTTTCCTGGAGCTATTAGAACCACAAAATCTGTTGTTGAGGGCTTTGTGCATTTAGCAGACATGATTCTCTTGATTAGTTTGAGCCTTTGAGGGTATACAAGTAGCTAGTCATAAAATTTGACATTAGAATGGATGTTGTAAAACAATTGAGTATTCCCTGATGTTTATCAATGGAATGGGCAGATTCTAAACTTGATACACTTCCCAAAATGTGAAAAAGACAGGTTATACTTTCAGGGGGAAAACATATATTTTTATTTCTGACTCATTCATCAGATCGTTATATATGTGTAGTGCATTGATGACCAAACATTTAAAACTCAAGAAACGATATAAAAGAATTAAGCACCAACACATGCGAGGGTTACTAGAAATGTGACTTGTCTGAATATTTGACAGCTAGGAGGCTGGTACAGATGTTGAGTAATCAGAAGTCCGTACTTAGAATGGTTGTGATTTCATGCAAGACTCCCCTTTACTTCGCTGCTGGTTTTGCACATGGATGAACAAAAGAGTTTAGTAAGGTAGAGAAACTGTTAAAGAGGATTATAGAAGTATTCAAGCATTACTTAAGCTAGAGGATTGCAGTCTCTAGAATGCAATGCAGCAGCGATATAATCCTGATAAAAAAAATCCGATACCTCAAATGACATAAAATATCGAAGCTAGCTGATTCGGACAAGAACAAATTGATTGTATTCTACACATTCTGCTTTTAATATTATGGATGGCATTTTCTTGATGGTGCTCGTTAGTTTAATGCTCTGGACCATGAATGAAGGAAGCATGGTAATGAGCACATAAATTGATTTGGGTCTCTAGGCCTACCCTCTCTGATGCTTTTCGGCTTTGATTTGGGGACATGGTTTTGCAGCAAAACGTCCTTGTAGCTCCTCGGTTCTTGGAGGTTTAGGGGGGCCACTGTTTCGGTGGTATTCTGAGAGCAGCCACTTTGTGCATATATTGCCAAAGGTTAGGTCTGTCTCCGATCATCCCCCACCCATACCCCCAACGATTGGGGACTAGATGGGTTCTGTTATTGTTGTTGTTGTTGATGGTATTTTCTTGATGATTTAGTCAACAACAACCTAATTATCGAAGTCAGTATTGTTAGAATAGTTACATTAGCACCTTGGAAGAGGAGTTGAACTCTTAACCTCCTTTCTTCTTGCACCTAAGTGCACCCCTAATGCCGTTGGGCCAAAGGCCTCTTGGCATAGTTGGTTTTACTGTTATTTAACTTATTTACTTATCTTATATAATGTTAGTTAACAGGGACTCTTGGAAGATAATGTTATCTAATTGCCAATAAAAATAAAAAGAGATACTGTTATTTACTTGAATTGAGTTTGTTTTAAACTAAACAGGCTCCAAAGTTTTACACGACCAAAACGTTATTTACTTGAACTGAAATTTAACGTATTGTGCCCATCGTTTGTTTATGTCTGTGTTTTCAATCAAAGAAATTTGAGTAAGCCAACACTGCATTTACATCCATGATCTGGCAATTAGCAAAAAAATGTTATAACCCAGAGTAAATAAGTTAGGGCAAGTCTGTGGAAAACATTGATCACTTGTACTGCTATCGATTGTATTGCTACAACATAATGACAGCCATCTGCCTTCTGCTTCACGTGGCATGGTTGGTACTGGAATTTGGCATCTTATTCAAGTACCCCAAGATGTTCTCAGCCATCTGCCTTGTGCTTCCATCCCCATGATGGAAAGCACTGACCAATGCAGCATGAAGTCTCCCATCTTGTGATATATCTGAAACAGATCTTTCCCCACCCTGCATCAAAAACCTCTCAATCACCCAAAATGATTTCTGCAACAGATCTTCGTGTTTGTGCTCTCTGACCGCATTCAACACAAACTGAATTGTATTTAATCCGTTCAAAATGTTCACACTCTTTTCTACATCAACATTGTCATCCAGCAATGTACATATAGCTGATAAAGCTGCCCTGACAACTTCAACATTCTCATGGTCCAAACACGCTAAAAGCCTCTCAACTGCATTTGCATCAAGCAAACAGAAGGTATCTTGTGAAGAACAAGCCCCTCTGTGAACTGGGCATAATGGTGTGCTTTTATGCTTTGATGAAACAGATGATCCACATTTTGGTAAAAAGGACCACTTAATGTAATTTGGTTTCTTTACTTTTGGTGGCTTTGACAGGCTAATGGATTGTGTGGAGAGATTCTCCAACCCAATTGCCGATAACATCTGAACTTCATCGCTTGATGTTTTTGTGAGCAATTCTGTGAATAATGATGTGAAGTTGTTGTTTCTTGCAAGAAGTAATACCTGATGGTTGTATAGCGTAGCTGTGAATCTGACAAGTATACCCACTAGTCCTTCAAAGTAATAATTTGCATACCTGCTTGTTCTTACTCCACTTCTTTGCATTTGAATTATTATTTCCAGGACTGCAGGGACAAGGTTTTTGTTGAGAAGAGCCAAGTTGAGTGTAAGGCTTTTGTGAGGGAGATTTGCAAGGAAATTTGTTGAAACTGCTTGCTTCTCTGTGATTCGGGTTGTTTCAGTTGGACTTTGGATTAGGCTCTCAGGTTGGCCTCTGGTTTCGCATAATCTCTCTACTAAGGTATGACCTATGTACGGTGAGAGTTTTATGAGCAGTTTAACTGCTGAAACTCCAAGTTCTTCATTTGCGTTATTGATCAGTTCCATCAGGTTGTAGCTTGCTTCGGTCTCTTTAACCACGGAGACGATTGTAGCTGATACTTCTTGGGACTTGGTTAAACATAAGAGTGCCCTAATGAGATTGATGTTGAGTTCATCCGGGGTGGACTTCTTGAGCAAGTAGATGATGTTGTACACAATGTAATCTGAAGCTATTGTGTGGCCACACAAGTTTACTTGCATGGACTTTAGGTCTAGGCCAGACTCAAGTACATTTGCAAGTATTGCGGCAGCTTCCTTCTTTGAGTTCATTTGCTCATTGTAGATTTTCCTAGTGAACAACTCTTCAGTCATGACTTCTAGTATTCCAGCTTCAACTAGTACCTTGATATTTGGGTGGTGAGAAGAAATCTTCTTTAGAACTTTGAATGCCGCTTTCGTGGTCAGCGAATTTCCATCTTGCACCATTTTGATAAGAGAAGGAGAAGCCCTTTCAGCCACTTGGATTTGACTGTCATCCCCTAGAGAAATTTCCCCAAGGTAGCTTGCCATCTCCATCTTTATCTCTTCACTACCTGTATGTGATTTACGTTACTGAGTTGTGATGATATAAACTAAAATGGCTTATTTTTTTCTTTTCTAAACTTTTTATAGGTTTTGAAAAAAAATTATACCTAATCGATTTGTTTCCATGGGAGAAATTTTAAAAGTAAAAAACTTGACCGAAGTTTAAAAAAACTTTTATAAAGATGAAAATAAGCCAAAAGGCTAGCTTTATTTATTTATTTATTCTCATTTCTGATATTTTATAAATTGGGTTATGTTTTTTGAACTTTTCTGGTTCATGTTGTCAAGAAGAACCCAAAACGTAAAATTTTGGTGAAAAGTTAAAAAAATAAGTAAAGACCAAAAAACGCCAAATACAAAAAAGATAAGCTAAAACAGTCCAAGTACTTATCTTCCAAAGCATCTAGTGATTGTTTACGGTTCCATGATGTTATAGTAAGTTTTATTGTTAAAGGACCTCTGATTTTGTCTCAAGAGTTCAGATATTGTTACTTCATATTTTTTATGCCTGCCTATAGAAATAAAACAACAGTATTCAACGTGATGGATTTTGGAAATCAGAAGTCACCTTCAATAAGATGATTCAGAAGGGGTTCCATGAGACCATTATCTGCCATGCGCTTGATGTTTTCTGGAGATCCCTCCAAGTTCCTTAAGATTTCATCTGCTTTATCTGAAGCAAAGGCATCAGAAGTCTCTCTGTACTTCATTGCTATTAGAATGAGGATTCCTCCAGTAACAGATCCTATTTTCTCGCACAAAGATTGGGATCTTGAAAGCTCAAGCAAGAGTAGCAGTGACGTGTGCTTTACTGGTTGGTGATTATTTGACAGCATCCTGATTATGATTGGCATGTTAACTGACATTGCCAACATTTCCTGTAGAAATAAACACCACAGTAGAACATGTCAGATGGTATTTAGGTATAGTCTTCAAGCATTCAGTTAGCCTATTCATGTGAGCATCCAAGCATTTGAGGTAAGCGTTTAAATACCAATGCGCTTGTGCACATATGAGGTATGAACTGTAATATCTGTAAAAGAGATAAAATCATATTTCAAGCTGAAAAATACAAGACTAGGTATTTAGTAGCACTGGACATGTTATTGTTTGACAGTGTCTTTCGAATTTGGAGGTTGTGTACTGATTAACTATAAAAATTCTTCCGCTGATAGTAGTAGTTAGAAAAGAGGGGAAAAATAAACTTACCAGTTCTGAAACCAATGGGATCCTGCAAAGCTAACAATGGCATTGTGCCATTGCGGCTACCCAGAATTTTGCAAAAAACACAAACTGGAAATTTAACTATGGTTTATTGAATTTTGAATGTAGAGAAAATTTAATTGACCTTGCCCTCATCATCATCTTCAGCCAGTAGCAGTAGTAATTCAAGTGTTGCACATTTCACATTTCTGTCTTCATACTCCAGGAACTTCCCTATCAATGGCAGCATATCCATGCTTCTAATCAGTAATTTATTGTTATGCTTCTTGTGACAGATGATCTGTAAATCCTTAAGTGCTTCAAAGACCATACTCTCTGAACTAGCCCGTGACAGAGCTGCCCTATCAACCTTGATTCTTGCCATTTCATTTCTTTCTTTCCACTCCTCTATCGTGGCCTTCGGTGCCATATTAGTGCTCGAAGCTCTCTTCACTAGCTTCTGTCCTGTTTGGGGGCAAACAACATCACTTGGACTTTCAAACTTTTCATACCACTCAGTAATCGCTTTCCTCTCATAAGTTACCCCACTTTCTATGGTGACTGGGTCATCCATAATGCTTTTCGTCAAGGGACAGAAGAAAGTCTCATACTGACGTTCCATGCACTGAGTCACTTGTGGAAAGCTTGTCGAGGATCCGGAGCTTCCATGCCTTTGGCTCCATTTGCCTTTTCTATTTATGCTTCCAAATTGTTCAACCTGATTGAGACGTGCAATACCAGATGACTGCACACTCTCCATGTAATCTTCAGAACTGATGGAATAGAGATCTGTTTCAGTTTGGGGTTCAAGTTCGTTCTCTGGTAGTTGAGTTTGACTTATTTGAGTAACTTTAATGTGAACACTTTTCATCTCCTTTGAAAGGGAGGTAACCGCATTTTCCAGCGATTCTTGGTTTCCATACGTTGATGGTGGTATTGAACCTAGGTCTTCCCCTATGTGTTTTATCACCCCCTCAAGCTGCTCTATAGCGCTCCTTACTTCGGCATGCTTTTGGCATCTTGAGACAAGTTCTTTAGCCAAATCAATGGTTTTGGATAGAGACTGCAAAATATTTGCTGCATCCGTTGAGGAGTTCTGTAACTCCATTACAACTGCAGAAACCCGGTAAAAATAGCTCCCGATTTTTACTAAGTTCCGGTTTTCTGCTTCTTCCACTGATGCTATGATCTCTGAAATAGTCTCTAACAAGGATACTGCTACACTTGAAATTGGAACCATGTCTTCCTCGAGCTGAAGGAAAGGAGAGGTTAGTGTAGCACTGTAGCTACTTTTGGGGATACCATTTCGAGTTAAACTCTGCTCATCTATCTTCAAGTAAAAGAGCTTATATCATGAGTTTTTCCCTCTTGGACACTAATTAAGCTCTATTTGGGTCTCAGAAAGAATGACAGAAATATCTGTAAAATGCCTTTCATCACTCGTACATCAGACTGTTATTCTATCATGTTTTATGGGAACCCAATGAAATCTCAATATTTGTTGCCCAAGAGAAACAATATACTAGGAGAATGATTGAAAAGTAATGATAGTATATCCTCCGAAGTCTGAAGAGGTTGAGTAAGAGTTAAGGAGGACAAAATCTTAATCAGCAGAAAATAGAATGATTTCTTGAAATCGTAAAGATATGTCGACCTATGGTATGCATCATTTGAACTCAATAGGAAGGTATTTCTCTTTTATCCAGCTTTGACACACAGTTATATTTCAGTCTTCCAGAATAGTCACTTTTAAGTTCGTGTATTCCGTAATGTTTGTACCACATTGGTGGGTTAGAAGTTCTGATGGAATATAAGGGACCAACCCTTACTACTAGCTTTGGCTTAAGCTTTTTGGGTTATGTTGTTAGGCCCCAACAAGTTATTGAGCCAGTAAAGGGTGGATCATTACAGTTTGATTCCTTTTTGCAGGGTGCTGAAGACAGGCATGAGTGCCCATGGATGAAATTTGGGTTGCTTTACACAACAGAAGAACCTATGCCCTGCCCGGAAGATGAATCTATATTTAAATATAGTTGCTGTTATGATTAGTTTCGGTGCTGTGTGTGCCTCATGACGGTATACAATCTCTGCCTTAGCTTGTATGTGATTTTACGTAGTTCTATCTCTCATGACATGAAATTTGTACCTTTCCCATTGAAAAACCATAAGAAGAGGAAACAAACCTTATAAACTAGGAGAAGATAAAGAATGAAATTTTTGCAGAAGAATAATTGAAGTCACATTTAGTTAGGCTAATATTCTCTAGGTAATTCTTTTCTATGCGATCCCCCTCACTACTGGCATTGATTACAAGCTTGTATATGTATGTACAAGTTTGATCATGGTAGAAGTTTGTTCAGGTCAAAATAGATCACCAATAGGCGATAGGTGATCATGTTTTGATTTTGAGACTCATTAAATAAGAACAGGTGCACACCAACATCGTAATCATGTTTTGATTACGAGACTCATAAAGTGAGGGCAGATGCATACCAACATCCAATCGGAGCCGCTGCTTGACATGACTGTCCCTAGGAGTATGAATCCAACCTTGTTTCTGAACTGCTGCTCACCCTGAAGAAACTAACATTTTATGGGTTGACCCTTGAATCACTTTTTATTTGTAGATATTTTATTACTGTGCGGGAAAAGTGATCTTATTTCCTCTGGGTTTATGATATCTCAGGTTGAAATTTTGATGCAGAAGCAACCTGTGCAGTACTTGGACTTGGTCAGCTCCACCTTGGCAATGGAAAACTGTGTCTGAATGGTTCAAGTTCAAGGTTTCTCCCAATCCATATTGTTTATGAGAGTTAACACAAGGAACCATACCTAGATACTGTATCACTTAAACTTTTTTTTTTTGAAATTGTATCGCTTAAACTATATGAGTATATTTCTTAATTAGAGGAAACATTTCGGGATTGGACTGCCTAGACTGTCTCCTTCTCTGTAGTCCTACTAGGCATATGATGTTTATAGTATTGCTAGTTCTTATCCAGTTGACTAATTCTAGCGCCTTAGCTTGAGTGGGTTCATGAAACATTAATTGCTTCTTTCTTTTTGGAACATCATGTACTACGGATTCTCAAAACTACTTATTACACTTTTCCAGACTACTCATTCTTGACCTCTGTTCTTAAAAGATTCTTTATAGAATCTGCATCAGACTGATGCCTCGAGGCAACCTGATGTCCAACAACAAAGCTTGATCAACTTGCAGAATGATGGCCTCAGAAGTGAGAAGCGTTCAACAAACTTGTCACCAACAAGAGACTTGGTAAGAGAGATTAGCTTAGTAGTGACTTATTTCTTGGTGTTACAACCGTGATGGGGATTGTGAGTGAGTAAGATATTTGCATCTATTTGCTTTCTATTTATCATTAAGGTAGTGTCATTGACTGCAATCAATCATAGTCAATAATCCAGAAAACTTGAATTATTTGTTTCTCTTCCATGCCCATGTGAAGTTTCATTTTGGGCCATATTGCATGAACTCCCCAGCCTAATCCAAGGCTCACTCCAGGATTTTCAGAACTTTACATAGTTCGCGTAGAAACTAGATCCAATTTCTAAGGATAGGTACCATTGTTTGTTTACGGTACGTTTTTCCTCGGAGTATTTTGGTTTTCACCATTTCATGAAATACTCCCCCGTTCTGAGAATTAGTTTATACCACGCATGTAAGTCCTGCCTTCCAGATAAAGTTGCCTTCTTATTCCACGGTAAAAATTGACCCTCATTTATCCCACCCAAACCAAATAGGATTCATTATCCTGTTGGACCCCAGATGTTTCTTTTAACCCATAATCCTGTCCTTCAGTCTTCTCTTTTCAGGTAGCAGAAAGTTATCGCAAGATTCTACTGTCCCATCCCTATATCATATTAGATCCTTGTGTTCACTTCCCATTTATCATACAATGCTTCTACCACGGGTAAAACCTTTAGAAATTCCTTGAATTCTTAGTAGTTGGAAGATTATCCAAAGTGAAATAAACAATAGAGCTATGAAACACCATGACTGTTTTTGTGGGTAGATAAATTGTGCCCCTTCTCTCCCAAGAATCTTTCCTTGCATCTAGGATTCACGGATTTATAATATTTTACAACGAAAACCCCCAAAACTGATGCTTAGAATCAAACTTTTGCATGTCAAGTAATCAGAAAAGAGAAGATTTTACTAGTTTCATAAATTACGCTACTGTTAACGTCCATACTTTTTTTTTTTTTGATCAGCTGTTAACGTCCATACTTAATTGCAGATGGTCGTCTTCTTCTTCTACTTCTTTTTTTTTTTTTTTGGTGGTCAAGAGTGTCTGGGCTGGCTTACGCACACCATGACTGAAATCCTCCCGGCCATCCAGTTTACGCGCACCTCGACTATATCCCTGGAGTTGAACTAGAGATTTGTGCATGCAAGACCATCCTTTCTGCCACTTGAAACAACCCTTGTGTTAATTGCAGATAGTCCTATTGATGCATAAATGGGCAAAAGCAAAATTCGCGGCTTGGGTAACATGTTCACTATCGAAGAAGAGATATTCATCTCTATTGCTGCATGGAGTGGAGCCAGGGAGACAAACCGATTGCCCATGGTAATCTTCTCCACAACACGGGTCTTTTACATTCATAAACCCTACATGGCAAAAGAAAATGGATATTATGGACACAACTTCATGTTGACAAGAATGGGGACACTGTACTTGTCCATTGAAAAATAAAATCACTTCATACCATATTGTCCAGGGTACCAAATCATTTGATTAAACAGGCTGTGGCTATCTGCTAAGAAAAACTCAGCATCATAGTCACTCGTCAAGTTTTCCAACAGAGCAGCAAGCCGATTGTTGTAGGGAACGAGAGGTTCGTTCACCTCTTCGTTGCACCGGCCAGTGGCCTTGTTCCTCATTCCTGGCAAACATCCTAGAGGGGCAATGTTGTTCACTATGAATCGTCTTGCTCCTATTTGATACAGTCTCTGCAGTGCTTCTTTCGTTAAGAGAAAACAAGGTTTTAATCGCATTAAACAGTATATACCACTCTCTTACTCTTAAATACGGGTCAAATCAAAGAAGGTTGTACTTATACCCCTATTTGGTTCCTCAGCTCCCGTATAAGGAAAAATGCAAATTCTTCAGGGTCCTGCATTAGTCAAAAAGCATCTAGCTCTCACTGTAATTACGATACACTTGGGAGAAAAAATAGACGGAGGACGAAACAAATAGAGAAACACGGGAATTGCGTTAGTACGAGGTAATGCTATAATTAGATGGCATTACCTTCGGGTATACAGTTGGGTAGGTGAAAACAAAGTCATTCACGCCAATTGATATAAAGAACACGGCATCTGAAAGATAACTTTTGAGTGCTGATGGTTTGCCAAGAGTAGGGGACAAATCTTGGTTCACTGTCAAGTTGAAGAAGTCTATCTGCTTTTGTAAGTTAGAGCATTCCACCTTAGAAAGAAAGGAAAGGAAAATATGATCGATATCATAGACATGACAAGCAAAATAAAATAAAACAGAGAGAATTGCTTTCTACCATTGGTGGTTTGGTATAGGGTAGTATGCCACATCCAGAAGATGCGTAATTGATGCCTGTTATACTCAGGATGCTCGTTCTGTTATTGTCTAAAAAGTTTGTGTACGCTAGAGGAACCGAAGATTGACTTCCGAGGAACCCTGCAACTACCCACAATTAGATCACAATGTGAAATGTATTTACACAAGTACGTACACGGTTTACCCAATATCTGCATATATAGTACATTGATCAAGCATTCTGGACGTGCGTGCGTGTGTGAAGGTTTATATGCATATGTGAGCCAGCAATCAGAGAGAACTAGTTAAGGGATGTCGAGTGTTTTGTATTTGCAGGTGGCTCCATACCCAAGCAATCCGCGGCTGTTTTTCCATTTGTAAAACGGCCTGTGGCCGTGGACTTCTCGTCAAAGTCGATGCCATATGGAGGAAAATCTGCGGTCAGACCAACTTTGGTGATGTGCTTGGTATCGGGATCAACAACTTTCATGGTGTTTCCAGGGTCGACGTTCGAGTCTCCAAACACATACAACCTATTAATCAACAGTCGAGCGTGATGAGCAACCGGCTCGATTCCATCATCTCGTGCATTAACAGACCACAAGAAAAGAAAGAGAGACACGAGTTTATGTGATGATGCCATGGAGGTTTGGGAGAAGGAGGAATATGAGGAAAAAAGCAGTACGGAATGAACTATAGTAGAGTACTATTTACCACAAGAAAGTGGGGGTCTCTATCCCTAGAAGAACCCAGTTAGCTTCTCCTAACTTACTAGTTTTGAAATTCTGCACATGCGAATTTGATTATCGTGTGTGATTATTCCCCCTAAAATGTTTAGATAAATTCCATAATCTAATCGAGAGTTTTTTTAATGGATTTGAGTATGGGGTATCTACTAACGATGCTGACTCTAGTGCACAAATCACCTTTTGCTGGTCAATGGATTTTTTTCCAGGCAACAGGGGAGCAGTAATCCAACAGCATTAAATCATCAGTTAGCTTTTCGAAATACTCCATCAGTTATGGTAGAACGAATGAGTGCATGGAGGTGTTTTTTCAACGTGGTCATTCTTTTTTTATACATTTACTAAATACAAAAACGAATTCTAACTGCTTTAATTGTACTGTATTATACAAGGCCTTAATGACCACATTAATGCAATATATATGAATGCTAATACAGTAAGAGTTTGGCTAAGGAGTGCCCACATGTATTGTTCGTCCACTGTGTGTAACAGTTTGTGTAGTTTTTGTCACTACTACATTTCATGAAATCTTTAAGAACATAAAGTTTGAAAATTTACAAAATTAAAACAAAACTCCGGACACGACTGCACTTGGAATCGTTTTCGATTCAAACAACTTTCAAACAACTCCGGAAACAACTGCGTTCGGAGCTATTTAATGCGTGTGGACCAATGTGCATCAAGTTGTTCCGAACCCAATTTTGTCCGGAGTTGTGTTTGTTTGTTGCTTTGCTCAACCACACAAAATCCACGACTTCCATTCACTAGGTCGGCGCAGGAATGGCACAATTTATAAAGGGAGAACTTCCAACCCAATTTCCGTTCATGCGGTGAGTACTATGATGTCGTTAACAACAATAGGTCCAACAACAATAACAGGATAATCTCAGAAAGAAATAAGAATGTCCAAATGGAGTAATATTTTTGCCTTCCGTAAAACGTTTTCCCTCTCCTCGCCTGCATTTCCTTGACCTATGTCACAAAAATTGCCCCAAAATAACTGAAAATACTAGAAGTTAATTGAAAAAATGCTCAGTCCTTCCACGGGTCGTTCTCTGCTCTCACTTCCGAGGGCTCAATCACTTCCGTCTCTGAGGCACCATCAGGACTCCCATCTGATTCTGAAGCGCTACTGTCTACTACGGGCTCGGCCTCTTCACTCTCCAGCCGGCCCCACCTTCCGCCGACAGCCATTGCCATCATGTCATATATCTTGTTACCCAAATCAGCTGGATTATCCGGCTGCATCGAAAAACCAAAGGTACGAATAATGGGAGCAAAGCTACTTTTTGAACCCTAAAGAAAGAAGGCGAAAAAATATGAATGTTTTGAGTTATTATATTTGGTAGGACTTACGGAGAATCCGCTGGAGATCAGTGCTGTGTCGTACAGGAGGTCTACAGTTCTCTTGGCCTCGGTACTCTCGGGTGCATTTTTGCATGCAGCCTGCAAGTGAAAATAGCTGATAGTTAGAAAGACACACAAGACCACATAAACGAGCAATCATGCTCCCCAGAGCCCATTACATTACACAAGACCCAGTAGCAAATAGGGGTGTATACGAGCCGAGCCGAGCCGAGCTTCAGCGAGCTCGAGCTCGGCTCGTTTCCTTAACGAGCCCAAAACTCGAGCTCGAGCTCGGCTCGAGCCTTAACGAGCCGAGCCCTTATCGAGCCGAGCTTAGCCATTTGCTAAATGAGCCTCTCTTAATCGAGCCGAGCCTCCCTTAACGAGCCGAGCTTTTGTCGAACTAGCCGAGCTCTACTCGGCTCGTTTAGTAAACGAGCCGAATACTCGAGCTCGAGCTCGGCTCGTTTAGTAAACGAGCCGAGCCGAGCCGAGTTTTAACGAGCCGAACCGAGCCGAGCTTGCGAGTAGCTCGACTCACTTACAGCCCTAGTAGCAAACCAGTGCAGGAAAGGACTTGCTTTTGATAAAATGGTTGAAAGATCACTCATCAAAAGAAAAAAAGAAGTCATTTTCTGACTAGCCTTTTGAAACCTATCGGCTATCAGTGTGCAAGGTTGGTGTTTGTTGCAGCCGAAACACACAAGCAGAAGCCTATAGGATCAAAAAGAAGCTTCTCGAAAATCAGGTTTTTCAGTTGTCTTAAAGTTGTGAGTCCTTAACCAGAAAGCAAATGACAAGCAGAAGCCAATAGGGTCCAAAAGAAGCTTCTCGAAAATCATAATTTCCAGGGTTTTTAAAGTTGTTTTTAGCCCTTAACTAGAAAGCAAAAGTAGGGTTGCAACAGCTTTAGTAAGGAAAAAATTCATAAGCAGCAACTGGAACCAATTCAAGGGCAGCAAGCACCTCTCTGAATAGAACATGCCATATCAAAAGGAGATTGCAGTGAGATATCAACAAAGATTATAAAATGTTCGATATGATCTTATCTTAACCAAAGTTTCAGTCTGGTAATTACGTACCACCTTTCATTTACAAAATGATACCAAAACCTTTAGGTCCATACATTTTGCCAGGCATCTTTAACTTTCTACGACTGTTAAAGTGGCATTCTTTACCTATATTACCCGTTTGGTTTCAATTGACAACTCAATAAAAGTTAATCAGCATCAAGTAGAAAAAAATCTTACGTTCAAGTCTTTGATGATGGGATGATCAGGATTAATCTCCAATATTCTCCTTCCTCTCATGAACTCCAAGCTTGCTGTGTCCCCAAGAGTTTGTGCTTTCATCAACCTGCAAACGACGAGAAGGGAATTTCTTACCTCCATGCAAACAGCATATGACTATAGACGCCTCATATTTATAACATACCTTTCCATATTAGCAGACCATCCAAACTTGCCAGAAACAAGCACACATGGGGATGTGCTCAAACGTTTGGAGACTTGGACCTTTGCAACCTTATCGCCTAGTTGCTGTTTTACCCAATCACAAAGAAGATTGTACTCTTGCTTAGTTTCATTCTCTTTGACCTCATCCTCATCACCTGTTACAAGGTCTTACATCAAGCGAGAATATGGAAGCCAAAAGTGCCATAAAAAGAGTGAGAGTGAATAAAACAGAACGACAGGCAAAAACAACCACACCGAGGATAAAAATCACTAACCAAGATCCAAATCTTCCTTGCTGATGTCAACAAATTTCTTCTCTTTATAGGTTTGTAGATTCTGGATGGCAACTTCATCAATAGGCTCAACTAGATATAAGACCTATAAACAAAAATGGATCCGACCAACAATTAGATACAGATCCTATAAGCAATCACGAAAAATGGAATCATGCACTCACCTTCTACCCCAAAAGAAAACACATGCATACGCCAAAAATAGAGTGGAAAAAAGAGAGAGACTATCATCCATGGCAGGAAAAATACCATTTGACGTACATGAACTAGAACAAGAGAAGTAGGTTATTTATTTAATTTACAAAAACACCTATGGATGGGTTTGCGTAATTTTGTCCCACCACAAAATGGCCAAATGTGTGTTCTACCCAAGGTGCAACGTCCTCTTATGCTAACAAGTGTCAGAAATCAGGATGAAGTGCTTACCTCAATATCTTTTTGAACCAGCTTCTCCAAGAATGGAGCAGTCTTAGCACTTTGCACACTGTCAGTTGCCAAGTAATAGATAGCTTTCTGGTTTTCACCCATATTTTCAACGTAATCATCCAAGCTTATCAAGTCGTCCTCACTTTTGGAAGAGAAGAATCGCAAAAGCGGAGTGATGCGCTTGTGGTTACCAGAATCCTCAATGCAACCTAACTTAATAAACTTTCCAAAGTTCTCCCAGAATTTTTTGTAATCCTGCAATAACATATATCAATTTCCAAGTCCGAAATCTAAATTTTGGAGTGAAAATTATGCTTTAAGTTTTCCGAACCTCTTTATTTTCACTTTCAGCGATATCTTGAATCATGTCAAAAGTTTTCCGGACAAGCCTCTTTCTCATTATTCTCACCTGCAAATTTAAGGAAGAATAGAGCCAACAAATATTAAATTACTAATATTTTTGAACACGATTACCAAAGTTTAATATCAAAGAGATTCATAAAAGATGGATAAACACTTTTGAAATATCATAAATTTATTCATTCAAAATACAGAAATAGCCTTACAATTCGGCTTTCTTGAAGGATTTCTCGGGACACATTAAGGGGAAGGTCATTTGAATCCACCACACCCTTCACAAAGCCCAAGTAGCGTGGAAACTGCAAATTCACAAGAAAAAAAATGAACCAATTACCAGCAGGAAACTGGTAACTATATACATGCTCAAATGAAAATTCAATTTGGTGCTCCTCAAATTTGAATTTAACTACAAGTCTACAACCTCTGAGAAAACTAATTTCAAAAATCATAACTTTGTCAAGCGACCTACTAAGTTAGCAGAGAACAAACATAATGTGCTTAGACAAGAAAAAACAAAGTACCATTCCAAGTCAAGGAACGCCATGAACAAATAAAGTTCACAAAAGGACACAATGAAAAGAGGCACCAAGCCCTACAACATAATAAGTGACATGCAGTCTCATGAACATGCAATTCAGAAAGTGAAGTAAATGGAATTCTTTGTTTGACAATAATTCATATCTATTTTCTAGCTGACAACTTCTTTCATTCCTAACCATTCTTCTATTGACAAAGATAACACGATGGTTATTAACCTATTATCAAAACTTACCAGTTCACCATCAAAATCATCAGAAATAAATACTCGTTTCACATACAAACGTATGTTCTTTGTCTTCGGATTCGTAATGTCTTCGTTATTGAGAGGTGCCATGCCAGGAAGATAGAGGACACTTCTAAACTCCACCTCACCCTGCAAATACATTTCAGAAAGGTAAACTACCATGAGTGGTAAGTAAAAACAAATCTAAAATTATTCTAAACTCCACCTCACCTGCAAGAATATTTTGGAAATATAAACTACCATGCCTAGCAAGCGAAACCATATATAAAATGATTCCCGTAACTATAACTACAGTACCTCAGTGGTGAAGTGAGTGTATCCAAGCGGATCCAAAAATTCATTAAAGGTCTTCTTGTAGAACTCATTGTACTCCTCCTTTTGAACTTCCTTTGAATTCCGCATCTATGATTGGAAAACATAAAGTTAGAGAGCATATAATTTACTCAAAATTGTAACACAATCAGATCAGTAAGTATCAGAGGCAATACAGGAAGGTATCATTCAACAAACTCACCCATATAGGTTTTGTCTCGTTGGTCAACTCCCAGTCCCAATACTTCTCAGTTTTAGTTTTCTTGGCCTTTTTCTTCTCAGCCTGTAAATACATGTAAACTGAGTACCATCCAAAATTGAAACAACAAACAGCAGAATTCATAATTTCAAGTTGTTACCTCTGGTTTGGTTTCTTCCCCCTCTTTTGGTTCTTCCTCTTCTTCCACCTGCCCAATGTCTCTTATAACTAGTAAAGGCTTGGAAATTGACGAATACAAATGCTCAAAAGCTACAACTCGTTGCAACCACATCTAAATTGACAATTCATAACATATGCGACGTTCCACAACCACCCCAATATATTCAACTCCAACAAACAGTTCAAAAAAGTGTCTCAAAACCAATTTACTCACCTCAATAGTTCTCGATTTCTCTTGCCATGTATAGATAGGGAACGAAATGAATTGTGAGTAATTCTTCACCAAATTTTGAATCCTGGTTGGCTCAGAGAATTCATATTTGTCATCAGGCTGCAAAAAAGGTTCACAGTCATGGGTTGCATACATGCATATAACACTTAAAAAAGAGATCTCTGGGAAATACATATCAAAACCCTTGATACTAGTTTATTTTGCATTTGCAAACCTAAGCCTCCTAACCTCTAGGTTGTGGGAACAAGTTTGGGACAGTTACTTTCCGCCTTTAGTGCTGAAGGTTAAGTCTGTATCCCATCTACCTATCTTAGACAGTCATTAATGGGTACTAACTGAGTGTACTTAGTACCTCTTCTTCTTAACAAGAAAACGATACCAACATCACAACAATCTACAGATGCACAGTTTTCTCGGAATTTTCCTGGATTATTCTCATCCCTCAACATTAATGCACCTCAAACAATAAGACATAGACACACCACTACCTTTTATCAAAACATCAACATCTTGGTAACTTCCATACAAGGTAAAACATTTAAGTTAAGACTCCAATGGAGCAAAATAGAGAAGTATATTACCCGTAAATAGAGCGTGATTTCAGTACCACGGGTAAGCAGCTTTTCAGGATCAGTTTCCTCCCTAATCATGTACGAGCTACTGTCAGCTACCGACTCCCAGACATATTGCTTATCTGAACGTGGACTCTTAGTAGACACTTCCACCTGATCGTAAACAAAAAACGATATGAACCATCTCATTAACACGCCAGACATTAAAACAAGGCCCTCTATCTACAAACTGTAATGGAACCATAAATACATCAATCCATCCTGCACCTTTTCTGCAACCAAAAATGCTGAATAGAACCCTACACCAAATTGACCTATTAAACCGTTGTCTGCTCCCAGATCTTTATTTTCCTACAAAAAAGACTCAAATTATTCAGTCCCAGCAGTAATGAACATATTCATATTCTCATTCATATGAAGTCAGAAAATGGTAATAAAAAATAGCTCAAGGAAAGCGAACTAAGTACCTTGAGGGCCTTTAGGAATTTTGAAGTACCACTCTGAGCAATAGTTCCAAGACAGTTTATGAGCTCCTCTTTTGTCATCCCTATACCAGTATCCCTACAGTAGCACATAAATCCATGAGAGTGGGCCATTTCCGATTAACCAAAAAGGTGTGACATAGACAGAGACATAGATGCACCATACGTTATAGTGATGGTCCCATTGTCTGGGTCAGGTTTGATGCGAATCTCAAGTTCCCCAGCATCGCCAAGTAAAGAAGGGTCTGTCACACTTAAAAATCTCAACTTATCGAGAGCATCACTCGCATTACTGGCATGGAAGAACAAGATCAAGTCAATGAATAGATTTGCACCAAAAAATACCTTAAAATGTCTGCAGGAAAGTATTCGCATGAAAATGCAAACAAAGACATCTAGGCTTTCCTAATTGACAAATTGTAAATCCAAATTACAAAGGGAAAAGTTGTAAGCAGAAACGGAATACAGATGTGTCATGAAACTGAACAGTATAAGGAGAGAGGACGTATTGTCACCTAACAAGCTCTCGAAGAAACACCTCTTTGTGACTGTATAAGCTATGAACTATCAAATCCAGTAGGCGGCTGACCTGCAGTTCATTCCAAGTTTCAAGGTATTAGATTTTTTAGGGAAAACCCCACAAGTAGATAGAAAACAAAAAGAACTTCAATACCATGGAAGACCCAAAAAACTCACTAACTAAGCTACCAATACACCCCGGTTTCCAAAAAAAAAGAGGGGGAAAATGAAAAAGAAAAGCAAAAACAACTCTCACAGGGTACACAAGGTGCCGCCTCATCCTATATCTGTCACCTAAGCATTTGAATGAACAATTCATAAGTTCTTTTGCTAACCAAAAAAGAATTACTACTTTTCACCAAGCATTCACAAGTTCAAACAACTTATAGCAACCAAGCTCAGAAGCTCCTACTCCAAATTCCACAGCAAATTCATCTGGATGCTATGTCATTCTGAATGAAAAATAACCACGAAATCAAAAGGCAAACCCCATAGTCTCTCTTACCAGGAGAAAAGGTTATAAATTGCAGTCTTATCCATTATCTGCAACCCTAAGCTTTCAAATGGACACTCTTTTCAAACTAGCATTAACAAGTCCATAACAACTTATAGTAGCAGATTTTCTTATTCAAATTATACATGGAATTCATGCTAGTTGTTGTGTCATCCACTCATTCTGAATGCAAAATGAACTAATTTGCACCAAACAAATAGCCAGTTTGCGAGATTTTAAGTTATAATCGACTTCCTACTTGAATTCAACAACGCATTGATTTCAGAGACCTAAAGCTTCCTTAGGATTTACGGGGATCGTGTCGTTCCGAATGCAAAATTCTAAACACAAACACCAAAGCTTCCTTTGGATTTTGAAACTACAGTTTGCAAACCCAAGATTCAAACTCCAAATTCTTCCATTTATTCCCTTCCATCACCAATCAGACATACATACTCACACAAAACCCACATAACTCAAAAGCATAAAAACATCCAAACTAGAAGCAACTGGGAAAACCCCAAGATTCAAACTTCATATTCTCCAACTTATTCCCTTCCATTCAGCAACCAGATATACATATATACACAATCCCAAATGACCCCAAAGCATAAAAACCTCCAAACTATAAGTAACTGGGAAAAACCCATAACTTAATAACTTCTGAAATTGGACCGTATATTCAAATTATGTCCCAAGTAGTAAACAAAAACCCAAGATTCAAACTCCATATTCTTCCACGGATTCCCTTCCAATCACAATCAGACATACATACTCACATCACCTCGTTTAGTAAACGAGCTCCTTTACTATACTAAACGAGACAAGCTCGACACTCAAAAGGCTCGGCTCGGCTCGCAAAAGCTCGACTTGCTCTTATAGGCTTGGCTCGTTTAAAGAGGCTCGTTAAGTAAATTAGTCAGGCTCGGTTGAGCTCAAGTTTTAGGCATGTTCAGTAAACGAGCCGAGCTCGAACTCCTTTGCAAATTGCACCCCTTGAATCAGCAATCAGACACACATACACAAACCCAAATAGCCCAAGGCCATAAAAATAGTCAAACCAAAAGGAACTGGGAAAAAAGAGAGGTTAAAACCCACCTCGGCTTGGTACTCGTGGCGCTCGCCGGAGGCCTCGGGTACTTCTTTCTCCGCAACGGCAGCCCCGCCGGCGGCCTCGCAACGGACCGCCAGCCCCGTCTCTCTCCTCTCAACCTTCCACTTCAGACCGGATTTAGAGAAGCTGTTTCTTAGACCGTTTTGAGGGATAAACGCGCTCCGCCTGGAGGCGAAGACTCTGTTCACCGCGTTGGTCGATGAAAACGAGGGGAGAGAAGCGACGGAAGCGGAGGCCAGGCTTCTGCTTAGAGCAGGCGCCATTGATTGGAATTGTGAAGGTTTTTTCGAGGATGTTTATGTTGGGTGAGGAGAGAAGAGAGTGAAGCGTGCGGAGAAACCCTGATTGGGGAGTATGGGGTTTAAGGAGAGACAGAAGAGGGTTCTAGAGGGAGAGAGAGAGAGAGAGACAGGGGTTTTTGTTTGGGAGATTGCGGGGGTGGGATTGTAGGGTGGAGATGCTGCCATTTCAGCAACCTTTATTATCCTCCTATTTTATAATTGCCCCTTCATTTTTCAAAATGAATATTCCGAATTTTCCGAGAAGAAAAAAGAATGAATTAAATAGACATCTTGTTTGGTAGACTTATTTAGGTACCTATCCTACTAAATACTTAAGTCGATATCTTGAAATTTAAATAATACCTCAAACATTCTTAATCATGACAAATACAAAAATCATGACAAAATTAAGAAAAATACAGAAATTATGGCAAAGTTATCTAAAATCATGACAAAACCATCCGGTAAGGCTACCGGTGGATCAGTTTTGTGCGGATTGGTCTGGCTCCCAATCCAATCTGCTCTTTGCAAATTGTCATTTTCTCTATTCGCTAACCGTCCGTAATGTTCTACGGATGGTTTGGTTTGGATGCGGTTTAGGTGGATTGGTTAGGGCTTGAATATGTATTTTTTTTTTGTATACACCTAAAATTTGAAAATTAAAGCCCTAAAATTTCAAGTCCAATCAAGTCCACCACAAATAAGTCTAAACTAACATTATATAGAATTAAGTTATATTCATCCACCCTAAAGTCTAAAGATAAACTATTACATCATCCAATTAAGTAACATTCGTTCATAAAGATTTTAAAAGTAAAAAATGACATCATAATAGAGAAGGTTATTAACATTTTCAGCATAAAAACATTATAGAAAACATATTTATTACTCTATTATCTGTGAAATTTTGTTCAAAATTATCAACATCATTCATAATCTTTCGGAGAGAAATAGGAACATTGCAGATTGGCGGATTAGCACCGGAACCAATCCGGATCCATCAGAATTAGTATTTTTAGACCCGTATCAGTCCGTAGCATGTCTCGGTTTGGTTCGGTTTGTTGCGGATTGGATGGATTGGGCGGTTCGTTTCATCTGTTGAACAGTCCTACCATCCGGAATGTAAAACTAACTTAAAATTTTTAAGGTCCTAAATTTCTTTACTGTATAGGTAAAGAAATTCGGGAAGTAAAACTAACTTGTTACCTATATAGTAAAGAATTTTAGAACCTTAGACTAACTTTTTATGTCAGTTTTACATTCCGAATGATTTTGTCATGATTCTTATATTTGTCATGATTTTGTCATATTCCGGATGATTTTAAGAGTACTGCTTTGCGGACCAAATTAAATAAGGGTTATTTAATTTGATCCGCGCAACGGCTCTCTTAAAATGTAAAAAAGTTATTAAGGGCTAAATGGGTATTATTTAAATTTTCGGAGGAAAACATAAGTTTTCAAACCTACAAAGATTAGGACTTAAGTATCAATATAGGATAGGACTCCTATTTAAATTCCCGTTAAATGTATTTAAATTTTTACAAATACCCTTTTGCCCGATTTTGTGTTTAAGTTACTAGTACTACTATTTACTTCACAGGTATTAATATAAACGGGATAAAATTGGACTTTGGCCTTTTGCTAATTTTGAAAAATTGCAAATAATTTGTGACGGCTCAAAAAAGAAATACGATCGAGCAAACAAAACGGGACGGATAGAGTAAGAGATTAGGTAATGCAGTGTGTTTTGAATCAGTTTACACGCAGCTCAAACCAATATTTAAAGCCATTTCACACACTTATAGTGGAATGAAATGTTCTCTAAAACTGCTGACAATGTGAATAGAACCTCAGACTTTATAAGAAAACAAACTCTTCAATTTCTGGCCAAAACCACCAAGGCAACCGGGGTTAAATAAGAGATTAGTATCATGATATCATTATTATGATTTGGTAACAATTCTACGAAACCTGTCAGTGTGCTTTGTTCAGTTTACTTTTTTTTAAAAAATTCTCAAGCTCAAAAAACACTACTATTACGGTATTACTCTTACGTTTAATCACTACTCTCATTTCTCTCTCCACTCATTACTCCAATCTCCAATCTCCAATCATAATTATAATTTTTCTCTTTATCTCTCTCCATTCATTACTTTTACCTTTAATTACTCCTATTATCCTAATTTCTCTATCTATTCATTACCCAAAAAAATTAAACTCAAAAATTTTAAAAACCCTTCCAAACATAGGCTTTTTAAGGTTCGGAAAAGGAATACCATATACCATAGTGTAAAACAAGGTTGTAATTCTTCGAAGATCAAGGTGCCTGTAAGAGAATGTGTCCAATTAGTTTCATTTCACCTAAAAAAATTCATACAAGTTAAACTCTTTTTTTTTTTTTTTCCATGAGAAGCCATGTTAAACGTAAAAAAGTATTGCCAAATTCAAGTTGAGCCTTGATTTTTTGAGTTATCCCCTAAGATACTTATTTTTTAAGTACTTATTTTCGGACTTGGGGAAGCTGCTGTGCAGCTTCGTGCTGCGCACCCGCCGCGCGGGCCTTGCCGGCATTGGTCCGGCGATCGGAGACGTTCAACGCGTAGAGCTCGTCGAGTTTTACTTGTGCGCCAAAAATCAGCTCAATCAAATATTGTTAAGTGCCTCATCCGAACACATATAACTTGAAAAAAATGAAATCCAAATGGATACAAAACACTGGATCAAAACCACTGAATCCATTTTTTTCAAGTTATATGTGTTCAGATGAGGCACTTATCGATATTTGATCGAACTGATTTTTGGCGCACAAGTAAAACTCGACAAGCTCTACGCGTTGATCGTCTCCGATCGCTGGACCGATGCCGGCAAGGCCCGCTGGCGGGTGCGCAACACACTGTGTAGCACAGCAGCTTCCCCAAGTCCCTTATTTTCCGCTTTATGAGACAAATCATTCTCTCATAATACATTACCTTTAAAAAAATTTAAAAAATAAGTACTTATCTGAAAAATAAGTACTACTTATTTTCCTTAGCGGAATGGGATGTCTCTAGCTCGCTATTCCTAACTAGAGGTGGTTAAAGATTTGTTTATTTTTTATTTAAAAAGTCAGTATCATTGAACTCTTTTAAGCTTTCATCAATGATATTTTACTTGCAATTGATTAAAAAAAATTTAACGAATCCACAGAGAACAAAAAGTCAACAAATTATTCAGTACTCCCGAAGCACAGTACTCCCTCTCATATACAACAGTGACTCCTACACAAACAGTGTGTGGTTCCGACATTTTATGTGAGAGAGAGTACCGTGCTCCAGGAGTATTGAATAATTAGGGGCCGTTCCAGATTACAAAAAAAAAAAAAAAGAACTTTAAAAAAAAAGGTAATTTTAAAGTCAAAAATCATATGTTTACGCAAATAATTTTTATATCAATATGGATTTTGTTTGATAGATCTCATTGAGATTTTTTAAACGGTGCAAAAAAATTAAAAAATTATTTTTCATTTTCGTTATATTTGAATTTGAAATTACCTTTTTTTTAAAAAATTTTTTTTGGGAGAAAACGGAACGAGGCCTTGGCCCTTTTGTTCTGTCTCTAGGGACGTTTCTATCTAGACCTTTTTCAAATCCACTGATAACACGAACCAAAAAAAAAAAATATCGAAACCCAAAAATTCAGGACTTTTTTAAAAATCCAATATATATTTTAGTCAAAACACCCCATCGTATTAGTTTTATTTTTTGAATCCAGCTTATTAGGCATCCAAACGCAACTTTTTATAAGGAACATTAATTCACAATAGAAAACGAAGAGCAAAGACTAGTTATTCAGTGGCATTACGCGGTAGGTTAACATGCTCTTTCAGTGCAAATTCTTATGCGCCCCGATATATTTAGGAAATTGAAAAGTGATTTTAGCACTCAACATTCAGCTATTGGCACTCCACTAGTAGTCTTTATCCTATGTGAAATTACCAAATTACCCTTTATTTTGTTAATGTTCATCCACTATAAAGGTTATTGTAGCAATTTCAAATTTTTTTTTTTGATCCGCGTAGCAATTTCAAATAAAAAAGACAAAAAATGAAATGCCAAAATTACTTTCCATATAATTTATTCATGAATTCGAAATGAGTCGTGGAGCGGAAAAAAGTGTTAAGACACCGTACAAGAATACTAATTATGATTCCTAGTGATGTTTGACAAAGCATTTCAATTTTCACATTGGGCAGCTTTTCAGCGTCCAAAGTGCTGCGTTTCACCAGTTGGTTATGCTGACATATATCTGAATACAAAATTCAAGAGGCTTTAACCATGAGTCAACTCGCACCAATAGAGGCACTGAGCGGCCGGAGATAGAATGAAAAGGCAGCCCAGCCACCCCTCCCGTTGATGCCGCCTACCTACTTGCGTTCCTAGCTCGATCGGAGACCAAGACTGTGATCCGACGGGAAAACAGAAATCGTCTGTATTAAGTGATACTACATGAATATCTCTTCGCCACCACCGTAGCTGGCGGAAATACTACTCCCTCCGTCTCATTTTTATTGTCCATTTTCGTTTTTTGTGCCATTCTTTCAACTCTTATATCTCCTAATCTACAATATTTTTTATAATTTTGAAAACTTTGTATTATAAATCTAATCGAGAACTATCAAACAAGATCCATATTGCATATTTTTGGAGATTCATATTGGAAGATATAAGCGTTGAAAGAACGGCACGAAAAACGAAAATGGACAATAAAAATGAGACGGAGGGAGTACTAAATAGCTTATCAGTTGGATACGCTGACATATCTGAATATACAAAACAAAGCCCAGAGTCAAGAGGCTTTAACCATGAGTCCACAAACAAAGCCCAGAGTTAAAAAGGCCTTAAGTACGAGACTGCCCTGCAGCTATTGAGTTGGGCCTTTTTTCACATTAGTTTAGTTCTTCCCAACTACACCTGGCAGCTGGCCGGCCTGGTGGATGGGTCACTCTACTCCTATTTTTACGCGAAAATGACGGCCAAGGACGTGTTTTGATAATTAATACATTTTAAGGACATTTTGTTTATTAACAAATATTCTTAGTATGTCCTTAAAAGGTATTAATTATCAAAACACGTCTTGAGCCGTCATTTTCCCTATTTTTACGTGCAGGGTTCAACCGCAAGTCAGATATTTCGGTAAAGTACGTGCCAGCGAATGTGAAAGCGACTTCTAAAACCAATCTAAACGACTAAAATTCATGAATGTAAGGATTAATTAAGAGTACTAGCGCAAAACGATGATTATAGTGGGAGTGAAAGATTCTACTGAAGGATTACGTGTCTTGGGTAACTGGGTTCAATCTCGCATTTTGTTCCCAATTCCCTTTTTTTTGTGCTGACATAATAATGTCATGTTTAATTGAGTAATAATTTCAAAGGACAATACTTACCCGTTATACCTCCCTAGGGAGAAGTCACAAATGATACATTTTCTAAGGATGTGGAATTTCTTATCTTGCAGAGCAATCTTTCACTAACCATTTCATTGAGACGTACGTACAAAATATAGTCTCCCAATTTCACAAGACAATCTCATATTTGGTTAATAATAGCAGTCGTTGCATTTCTTTAATTTCTGTCATCCATCGACTTTGTTATATTTGTATGTTTAGCCGTACGACTGTAATAATATATGGTCTAATATGATGCTCTCGGTATCATGTGATACGTAACATTCTACTAATGATGAAAGAGCATCTCTAGTGGTTTGGTTAAAAATTATGTGTTATATGACAAAGGGTATAAAGTGGGTCTCATTTATTGTTTGTTAAAGAGTGTTCAATATAAATTTAAAAAGTGAATGTGTGCTGTAGTGGTGTAGTTAGAGCAAGTTTATCACCTTCTCTACTTGCTACTCTTAAGGTGAAATAGAGAACTTCAAAAAAAAAAATCCCCTTGCAGCAGAATAGCAAAACCTGAAGCCAAACTACATTTTGCTACAGTTTGTAGGTAAATTTACCTATCAACTGTTCACAAGCTTTCTATTTTTTTATTATTACTCTCTCTCACACACACCCACACTCCACAAATCAAATCTAGAAGTAGGGAAAGAAAAAAATAGTATTGTTTTATGAAGTGATAGTTAAAATAGATAATGATGGTGTAGTGTTGAAAGAGATATGAGCAGGTAAAATATAAAATTTACACTGTTCATTAGCATTTTTACCAATTAGTTGGTGTACTTGCTCTTAAGATATGTGGTAGTATGAGTTAAAAGATATAAATAAATAAATAAATATGTGTGCGCGCGAGCGCGCGCATGTGGACCCATCATCTTCTCTCTCTTCCCTCTCATCCCTCCCTTTCTCTCTCTCTTCTCTCTTGGCATGTAACATGATGATAGAGACATCTACTACAAAAAGTTGTCACATGCCGGCGATGCCGCCCTCACTCTCCTCTTCTCTCTCTTCTCTTTGTATTGCTAGTAGGTTTGTTATAGTTAACCACACAGTTAATAATCGTTAAAGTTAGCAAAGTGTTAACAATACCACTAGGGAGCCCAAACTAGACTTATTTAATTAAGTCAGAAAAATCTGACCCTAATAACGAGTTAACATCACCCACTAGAGATGCTTTAAGAATTCTCTGTTATGTGCGGGGGTTGAATATATATCAAACACTGTCTCGGCCGCTTGTGTGAGCCAAGAGGTGACACCATAGTATGTGTTGCGGGTACTGGTTGGAAATTAATGTTGAGTTTATGAAGTCTGATTATATTATATTTATGTTACTATTCAAGTTGAAGGGTTCAACCTGCTTCGTCTGGTTGTAGAGGTTTAGTGGGCAGCACCCATATAGGGGGGCTTGATGGCAATGCCCTTGAAACCCAAACAAGTATATTATGATAATTGGTGATAGAAACCCTAGGCTATAAATAGTTATTAGGTATACAGCAACTGATGTAACTCTTAATTAAACTCTCTTCATTCAATAACGTTGTAAAAGTTGATGTGAGCCGTGGATGTTCTCAAATAGTACAATGTTGGAGAACTACGTAAAAATCTCGCTATCTTGCCTTCCTTCATATCATTGCTCGATTATTTTCCGCGTTTGTGTATTTACTATTTATTGATGGGAAATTTATATAAATAGTTCTCATAGTTTCATCCGAGTCTCATTTTTGTCCTCCAAGTATCAATTGCAACTCTTTTGACCTTCAAATTTGATTTTTGTACTAAATTGGTCCAATTGATAACTTTTGTCAGTCAAACTAGACGGAAAAAATCAGATTGATGTCAGTTTGGACGTTGCAGTTTGTACCAAGTTGGTCCAAATTGATGACGTCTACCCTCGGTCTGATTTTTTTTTTTGTCTAGTTTAGCTGATAAACGTTATCAATTGAACCAACTTGGTATGAATACCAAACTTAGAGGTCAAAAGAGTTGCAATTGATACTTGAAGGACGAAAATGAGACTTGGATAAAACTAGGAGCACCATTTCTATAAATTTTCCTTTATTGATTTGGTTGATTTCTCAACTAGGAACACCCAAGCAGTACCAAATACTATTAGCCCAAAGTACTATGTGCACGTGGTCTTCGCACAAACTACACTTATTTCAATGCTCTCCCATTGCAAATTAATGAGTTGAACCCAAGGTAACTTTGGCATTTCAATACCTAGAATCCAACTCAATCCCCACTTCCTAACGTTTAAATAGCTATCTAGTGGGGATACCGGGGTTAGTGATTTTAATGCACTATCAACTTGCTCATGTTCTTCAATCTCTTCAATAGATGTTGCTGTCTCCTTTTTGAATTACTACACACACACATATATATATATATATATATATATATATATATATATATATACATATGTTGTCTCATCACAGTACCATTGCATGCCCCAAACATTTTTGTTTTGATATATATAACTCAAGAAGTTCAAACTTACTACACATACCTCAACTAATCTATAAATTAAGAGACACATTCCACTGTCTACTAATATGAGTTCGTTTGAAGTTTGAGCAAAATTCTGTATGAACCTAACCCATATGAGTAGATAGCGAATAGTCGAATAGAAGGTTTCGAGTCTGAGATTTAAGAAGTAGAAAACTCTTAGGCTAAGTTCCGCTAAGATTTTTGGATTTTTTTTTCTTGTTTTGTCCTTATTCCTATTTTTGTCGTGTTTGTTAGTTTTATGTCTAATTTTTGTGAATTATTGATTCTTCTCATCAAGAAGGATCGGAAAAGTAAAAATTATGTATTTTACCCAAATATTTTTTGAAATATCCAAGATAAAGCCCAAAAGCCAGTTTTTTGAACTTTACCTTGGATATTTTCAATAATGTAGGTTGCTTTTTTGGACAAAAAACATAACGGGATGGATCGGGTTCATGGGAATTGGAAGATTTAACTTGAAATCAACCTAGACCGCCTTCACACATTTTATCGCTCGCCCAACCCAACCCAATCCAATCCAATCCAACCCATTCTCCTCAGGGCCGGCCCAATCTCATTGGAGGCCTTAGGCAAAATATGAGTGTGAGGCCTTTAAGAGTTGAGTATTAAGGTTAAACAATGTGTAATGGAAATTATATTTCTTTCTTTTTGAGATGTCAATTTTTACTCAAGAAGGTCTCTAGTGTATACAATTCTAGTATTTTACATAAAATGTAACACATGAGAGAGATTAGTATTATTATGGAATGATCAATCTCAAAAAGACATGGGTATTTTTTTGGAGGAAGTTTTACCTAAAGTAAGGCTTTTTTTTATCAATTGAAATGGTATTTGAACAGAAACAGAGACATCCATATATTCTTATGTCAAAAATGATTTGTGCGCGCGCTTTTCTGTTGGATTCTGGCTGGGTGTTCTAGTTAATTAACTAGCTAGGTAACCGAGATCCTACGGCTAGTAAAATGCATCGAGATCCTTGTAATTATTGGATGCTGTCCGTCTATAAAAATTGCCAATTTATTCAACCAGCTACATGTGTGAAACTTAGAACTGGAGGCAAATATTGGGACCCCAACTTGACTAGGGAATGTAAAACCTTACAACTTTTAGTAGTAGGAGTAATTTCTAACGAGGATATCAATGTTCAAAAACACAAAAATAAACGAGAATATCAAGACTTCTCCACTTCCGATCTTCCGGTACGTGTGTAATGTAATCTCGCACCTCAGAAATTACCAGACAAATATTTTTGAATTGCCTAGACATCGCACCTCAGAAATTACCAGACAAATATTTTTGAAATTGCCTAGACAAGATTTAGGAATTCAATAAAATCGAAATGATGGTCCCCTTTTTGAGGTTCCCGTGAAAAAAAAAAAAGTCATAGACTCATGCAAGCTTTGGTCGTCCCAGTTGATTTGAATATTCAAATAAATGTACATATTTTTTTATGCGTACATGTGCATGTTGTAGGAATTCTAGACATTGGACAACACCTTTGACTCATTTTTCATGACTCTTCATAAACATGAAGTCCAAAATTGCATTTTCTCTGTGATTAATTCCTCCTTTACATTTTCGAACAACACAAATATATACACAAGGAAGGAAAGAAGGAAGGAAGTCAAAGAATGATTTCAATGAAGTCACTAACCTTGTTACTAATCCTCCTTTTGGCCACTGGAAGCTGGTTCTCTACTGCAGATCTCCGCCAAGGTACATCATTTATATGCACAAAGTTTACAGTACTGTCAACCATGCACCAGGCCAGGGGCTTTCCCCGGCGGAAAGCACTTGGCTTAATTTGCTCCAAAGTGGACACGGTTTAATTTGAGTCTTACCAGGCCCGGGTACCTACTGAACCTGGTGGCTGTGTGCAGCCGTGGTGGCACTACAGTGGAGTCCAATTAGTGGCCCCACTGTGGGGTGCTCCCTTTGTCATTTTTGCCACATTCTTTCTCTTCCATTCTTACGATTACTAAAAAATACGTGTCAATATTTTTATAGATGGAAATCTAGCTAGAGGAGTAAAAGTTGTTTCGACTGGAGAGGTAAGAGCACCTATTATACTCGTCTTTCGCGTATTAGTCATCAAATAACACAAATTACATAAAAGGCGAAATTTCTCAAAGTCTTGTTGTGAGAGAAGCTATGGCACCTGTGTATAGTTTTGTCATTTGTTTGCGATCTAGAGCTGCTCTCACAACTGAACTCCAATGACAAGAGGAAAGGGTGATCAACTCCTAGCCATCTGATTACCTCTCGTTTGTCACCAGGAAATTTTAGACGACGTGCTTGCTTTCAGATTTGGGGGACGGAAAAGTACGGCCATCCACCTCAAGAGGCCAAAGACAGTGGAAACAAAAGGTACTGCTGCAGGCACAAGTAGTACAGATCTTGAAGGAAAGGGGTGCTCAAAGTCAGTTAACCAAAAGAGTAATACTGGTAGGATTCTTCTATCAGGTGATTACGGAGTAGAAGCGTCTTACTACGTACCTTACGATCCTGATTACCATGTTGCGACGCACCACCCGCCTAAGAACAACTAATTCATTGTAAGCAAAAAGGAGCCAAGCTTTTTGACCTTGGTAGCTTTGAGCTTTTTGTTTATGTTGACTAGCTTTTTGTTTTCTCAGAATTGATTTTCACGCTTTCTTTTTTTTATAACACGCACTCCTTTGTCTGTCGATTTTGTATGAATTTGCAACGTTATCCTTGGATGTATGAAAAAATAAACCAATCAAAGGGTAATGTTGTAAACTCATTGCAATGACTTCTGCAACAAAGGTAGTCGGGAGATATAAAAAAAGGTGTATGAAAATCACTGTTTTTTTTCACCCTTGGTTTGCGAGATGTCGAGTTTACTGAGAAGTTAATGTGTTTTCTGTGTATAATAGGAGTATTATATACGCTTCTGAGGAAACCAATTTTGGATCTTCAAAATGTAATGGAACAGTCATTTCCCGGCCTAGTGCAGAAGCTATTTGCTCGGTTGTTTTATTTGGTTTTTTCTTTCTCATTTTTTTCGCTAATTCCTGATTTTGAGAGGATGGGTACAGACTTATATGTTACTTAATAATACACATAAGTGAATTCTTTCATTCACACAACCATACTGGAATTTGTCCATGTAAGTCATTTGACGGTCTAGGATGAAAATTGTTTTCCCAAAAAAAAAAAAATGTACTTGATTTTTAAGCAGCCAAACAACGGAAAATGGGCAAAATATTTTACGTCCAAACACACGGAATGTAGATCTAGATGTACACGGATTTGTTTGTAGATTTGTGCTTTTTGTATTTTAGAGTTAAAGCTGTGTGGCTTTAATTAGGTCGTTAATTGAAAACTTCATACATGCAAGGCCATATAGGGGTTGGAATTAAGTGTGAGTAGCTGTCTATTGGGGTTCATCTAGATGTTGAAGCTTTTTTAATTTTTGATCTTAATATTTGACTTTTTCAGTACAGCCAACTTCTAAATGAAAATTTAGAAGATTGAATCAAGTACGTACTTACGCATACTCAATTGAGCAGAATTTTTTATAGGTCCATATAAAAAAATATTTTAAATTGATCAATGGATCGATACGTTCGTGTGGGACCCACAGTAGGCCCCATAAGACGATGTACACTGTATGTACGCACCATGGTCGGTACTCTTATCATGCTCGTTTAATGAATTGGGGTGGTAGATTAGTTTAGGCCTTTTGCATTGAAATAGAAAATTTTAAGATGGTGGATCAATGAAACTATAGGGTCTTTGCTGATATAAGAAGCAAATCATTAAAGCTGATAACTGGACTGATGTACTCTTTCGTAAGCTTATTTTTCTTATAAAAATAGAGGCCGGTTCTACTTTTTAGCTTCGGTTTCATCTCAACCTTAAATATCATGTTGTTTTGGCAGAGAGGAGTGATAAAATTCTTGCGAAATTTAGAAATTAATGTGACTATTCTAAATTTCAACTTGTTCTAAACTTAAGAATCATACATCACGTTGTCATTCCCATCTCTGTCATCCACATTGATGCAATGAAAGTGAAGGACCAACAATAATGACGGAACGCCCCGACTAAACGACCCGTTTGCCAAGCAGAGTCTCACAAAATCTTTTCTTTTAATTTGCCTTGAATGAAATCTGAAAACGACTTGTAAACTGCATTACAACCATCCCTGATTTGTCCGCGCGCGGTTCCATTATCAATAAGCGTATCCATTCATACATGATACATATATACACTCCCTCCAGCTATCCACAAGGAATTCCAAACTGTATCCCATAAATTTCTCTCCCTCTCAAATACCATGTCAAATGCCAGCCAAGAAGGTTTTCACATCCTGGTCTTCCCATACCCAGCACAAGGCCACATGCTACCAATGCTGGAGAAAGAGTAGTGGGATCAGTTGTGGAATGTAATGGGCCAGGGGGCATGCTTGGTCGGTTGGGCCGCTTTATTTACTTGGAGGGGAAAGAACCTTGGGCCGGGTCAACCTGGACGTGGATTCGAGTGGAGGTGTGATGGGTTGGCTTGACGGGTGCTCGGATGGGTCTGTCTTGTAGTTGTATGTGTGTTTTGGGAGTAAGAAGTTGCTGGAAAGCAACCAAATGAAGGCTCTAGCAAGCGGGCTTGAACGGAGTCGGGTCCGGTTTATTTGGGTAGTCAAGTTGCCCGTGACCCAACATGGGGAACACTAGAAGAGCACTACATGCCATCACTTGTCAACGTAACAAAAGAGAGGTTTCACATCCAAGGGAAAATAAATAAACGAATAAGGTTCTTACAACTTGTAGTACGAACGCATTCATAGTCATAAGTGTTGTCCTCTTTTCTGAGAGGATGAAATAATTGGCTTGTACTGTAGCTTGTACCGTAGTGTGTGTGGTGATATAATTGGTATGTGCTGTTTAAGTTGTACGTAGTAGTAAATAGACAAAATAGAATTAGCACTGCCTTGTGTTACCTTTTACAAACACTAAAAAATACTGTAAGTACTATATTTGAATTCTTTCTTATTGGATACAAAAACTCTGAAAAATAGAGACTCCGAAAAAGAAGAATAAATGGAGCCATGGAGGTGAATCATATGAATACAAAGTACACAATTTCCTTCTACATTCCTGGAGCTTTGATTTCCTCAACAGCTGCCCTGGCTTGTACCGAAACCATGTTCAAAAATCATTCGAATCCGATATCTCTTGTCCTTTCATTTCAAGAAACCGTCAACATGTAGTGGTTGATGACATATTTTCTGTTTTATGTACAACATAGCGGCCCCCGGTTCATGGATGAAGCACGGCACAACCCTCGAGCCATGTTCCCTTCTTTCTTTCCCTTGCGGAATAAGGTAAGAGCTTACCTCTCAAATTGATGTGACAGTAAACTCTAAGAGTACTTCGTGCCATCACTTGTCAACGTAAGACGGAGGCCAATAAAAAATGCAACTGCTGGATGTGAAGCACTTGATTCGGTCAATTGAAGAAATAAGGAGATTTCAATACCTCTCTCAGATCAAAGTCTCCCCGCTCTGGTAAGGGAGGGAAATTCAACGTAGGGAACTTGTTTTGAAAGCTCTCCAACAACTGTCCACAGGAGAATTTGTCAGTATTTCATAAGCGAATTTCTCATAGCTTCTTTCTTCAATCTCAAAATTCAATATGTAAACTTCATTTTGTTCAATGATTCTTCAAGGAGATAAGACATCAATGGACACAGCTTAACATTTCTAAAAGATGTAAAAACATTGTAGTTCAGATAACTAACACCAGATAAAGGACGATGTTCTCAAACATAGAGACAAATTCTGGACAAAACGAGGCCCCATCAATCTCTGGGATTTCAAACCCCGGAGGTTGTGCTCATTATCCGGCCAAATACCTGTTTTCCATATCCTCAGGGAGCAATGATTAGATTCAAATATAACATTGATGGGGCTTCACGAATGGAATTCAATCTCTATATTTGTATGTTGCGCAACTTCTGACCAGGCTAAACAAATGCCAAGAGGAAAACTACTTCCAGGATTCTTCAAGAAAGCAATAATCTAAATTTCCATAAAAAGAAATGCAAATTTTGGAAGGTAGGTAGTATCCAACAAGTTGAATACACGCCACCAAGACCAAGTCAAGACAATTCAAGAAAGCAATCATGTAGTTCAACAAACCAAGCGCTCTTAGAAGTGCAAGGAAATGAATTTCCTTCTTTCTTATGAAAATCAACATCTCAATCGCTATTTCTTTCATAGCATTCAGTTTTACATAAGTTGGTTTCAACAAGTTATTAAGAAATATGGCAAGATAGAAAGTGACATAATTACCTAAATGTAGGCTGAATCAAAATGAAATAAATGAGGGGGGCTTATTAAGTTGCATAAATATAGAAGTACACATACTTACATCTTCCAGAATTGGTGTCTCATAAAGTTCAACAAACTTTTCTCTGAGTATTCTGTTCATCTTGTCAACATCACATGCATGTGTCCAATATGAATCATGGACTCCTGTGACCATATATTTGTACAAAGTAGTCAGAGTTACAAACACAAACAAGGCACGCATAACACACAGATATACCCAATAGAAGATGATGAAGAGAAGGATCACTAAAAAAAAAACCTGCAAAATTTAAGCCTGCTTCTTTACAGGCAACAGCAGTCATCATCATGTGGGACCCATCAAGAGAGTGAACGAAATTTGGAGGGAAAGCGGTTCTCTGCCTCTTACCCAAGACCTACGTCAATCAGGTAAACAACAGCGTCAATATTTTAATCCTTGGAATTCTTTGTATTAAAGCCCAACGAGTACGGTCCCACAAAAGACGGTTATGAAAGGGAAAGAGTATGATTCCACAGAGTAGCTTCAAAACCTCAGTGGTCAATGAATGTTTCATACTTGCGTTTCTCCAACGCCAAGTTATAGGATCATCAATAATCATCAGCGGACATAAGTACAGCAAGTAAGAACTAATTACACTAAAGGCCCGACCCTGATGTCAAGTACAATTAGAAAATCAAAAAAAGCGATGAAAGCATAGAAGTTACCTTGTCAGTTTCACGTTGTAGCGTCAAGACCTGGAGAGAAGTCTTAATCTGCATTAAGTTCAAAACTTATGTTTTAGTGACATATCAAAAGGAAACTGACATAGAAATGAAGATCATGTCTTCTCAAGTTTAATTATAAGAATATTACAAGGTGTCTTCCTAATTTGCGGTATGGTTGCACAACGGGAAGCCCGAGAGGAGTTGTCCATCGTACTGGCTGATTTTCTAAAGCTATAATCTGTTTATATCCACAGAAAGCAATCATTCAATGCAAATAATACTGCTAGACACATCTCTCTCACTAAAAGAAAAACAAAATGTATGAAATGAATCAGACTTCAAGGCCCTAATCTTAAATTAACCTTCTTGATCAAACTAGAACCTAAAACACATCAAAGAGCCGAATATGCCATCATGCAACAAGCTAAACACAAAACAAAATTATGAATGTTTGGGACCAATAAACAGATGCAATGAAGTAAAGTTGAGTGAGCAACACAATAATGTGATATGGATGCATATGGCTCCGCTTTAGATTTATCAACTTATTCTGAGTTAAATATCCCAGATTCCTGCAAAACCACATTTATGCAATGAGGCTAACATCATTATCCGAAACAATGATAATCCATTAAGCTCCAAATTTTCCTAAAGGAGTAAACAAGAATCTTCTCTCCATGAAAATCTGTGTAAGGAAAAGAGCAGAGTGTAGCATAAACAAGAGCACAAAAGATTCGGTTCTTGTAAAGAAAGAACGGGATGACTTACCTTATCACTAGGAATTACAAAATCCACCAAACAAGAAGACAAATAAAAGTTAAACGTGGTGTCTCAAGACCAGGAAATCCACTCATCCATGCCACCAGTTTTTGGGAAATGTGCTCCATGTCAATTTACAATTCCTAGTTAGAAAATATTGTGTCTGTTTAAAGTTTAAACCTAGACAAGTAATCTCTACAAGTAGAAAGAGAAAACCGATATTATAAAAAGTGGAAAATATATTTCATAGACTACTAAGTACTAAGCACGTAATTTGTTGGAGCAGGCATGTCACAGCAGAATGGGTAGGAGACAGGGTACATGAAATTGGTTTCTTACAGCAGTACAATATTTCAGTATATTTGAGTTTTCAGCTCTAGATTGGATTTTTGTAATGGGATATAATTGCTTCCCTAATTATGCAACAGGCGAATCCAATCCAGACATACAAAAAATTGCCAAGTACTGACCCTGGTACTTGGAAACCTTTTTTTTTTAATCACCCTCCGCATTTTGTTAATTTAAAGCTAAATTGAATTAATTCAAATCTCAGGACCAAAAATGCATGGGGAAATTGGAAAATCGTACTGGAGATTGAAATATGTGATTCTATGTCCAATGTCAAAAGATCAAAATACTAGATAAAACAAAACTAGCAAACCCAGTTCTACTTACCTTCGCACAGTCACCTAGCCAACTCATTATACTTCGTGCAGCTTCAAACATCTCCCCCAAGGCAATCAAGGTGGTCTGCTCATACAGTGAAATACAATTAGCATACAACTTAACTAATTTAGCATAAAACTTATCTAATTACGCGCGCAACTGGGGAAGAGATTCTTAGTTTGGCACTGCATACTTCCTACACTAAAGAGGCTTACATGCATTGCTGAACACAAAATAGAGTACTATCTAACTGGACAGGATTCCATCTCCAATAATGCTCTAGTTTTACTATAGCGGTGTGCTTACTTTTGCCGCGTAACAAGATGCTGCAAACAACTCTGCATCATCTTCAATCGCACAACGTTCTTTTAGCCTCCTTTTGATCTGATCTCGGGCACCAATATAAGTCACACCATATACTGATGTCATCACTGTTTGCTTAACCAATTTCCTATCTACCTGAGGATTTCAAGTTTTCAAAGGTAGCGAATCAGCCTCAAAAGCATTATTTCCTTCAAGCTTAGGCAAGAATGAAAGTTGTGAAGAAAACAATGGAATTGCCAAAAAAAAGGGTTGCTTATTGAATCAGTGGCCTAATACATTAAGTGTATCGAACTGACGCAAGCAATCTAATGCACAACGAACTGAATGAACAGAAGAAACAATGGAACCTGATTAATTAAAAGCCTAGCACGCAATGCATTTGGATCAGTTGCAGGATCTTTCTCTGCATCTCTCCGCATAATGTCAAGAACTCTGCATCACAGGAAAAATTCGAATAATGTGTAAAAGATAATATGTATCTATGGGATATGTGAAATTAAAATAATGTGGAAAGTTCTATCAGTTCTGTTTGCGTTTATCGTCAAAAAAATACTATATTGGTTACGCCATATCCAGATTTGAGCGCTGGCTAAGTATAGCAGAAATTCCTGCTTCTAACCAAAACCCACTTCCACAATCTAGCATTGCCCGAACTGCTGCACTTTATGCACTTCCAAAAAGTGAATCGTATACAAAATTTTTTTTTTTTTCATAAGCAATCGTATACAACTACATGTATACAAAGGCACCAATTTCAGTCTCAAAGTTCCGCAACTACGGTCAAACTCAAAGAGGGTCTTAGAGACCAAGGCATCTTATTAGCATTACCCAAGCCACCTCGGCTTGGCCAAACAGATGGACAACTTAATTACAAATTTCCATTCATGAGCACCAGAATTGCACAAGGACCATGAGGTAGCCGTCGATGAGGGTACCTACTACCTCGAAGCTAGTAATCCATTAGATATATGTCCTTGTGGAAACAATCTCAAGGCTGACTGCTCAGGGTTTGGCAGAACTGATCAACACCACATTATACGTCTGTTTCAAGAAGAGGGATTACTTGCCTATAATGCTAGTCTTTCCCAGTACGTTTCCCTTACATACCCGTATAATTCAACTAAGATGGTTTCACCTCGATTACCACTACTCACTACAATAAGTAAGGTGCCTCTCAAATATCCTAATGGTAGCTAGGTGCTTCTTGTACATGTCAGTTACAAATTCCTTCTACTATTTCCAACACATAATAGTGGCAAACTTCCCCTCCCACATCAAAAGAAAGAACAAAGGGCAATAAATGAAGAAAAGTGAAGAGGAATGCAGAACAAAATAGTTTACCTGGTAGCAATTCCTGAGTAAACATCTGCCGGCTTCTCACCTACGACAAGGTTGACTGCAGCTGCTCCTAACTGAACAATTAAGCAATTTCGATGAGAAACTTCAATAAATAAAAACCACTCGGCTGGATGATATATTACTAATGATGGAAAAACCATTTCCAAACAACCATAAGAGCTTGTCCAATGGTGTGCATTACGGGTCGTTATAATTGGATTTAGCATCAAGTTCCTATTTTTCTTCTCCAATGGGGAGGCAAAACAAATATTGTGTGTTGCAAGGAATCTTCTAAATATGTATAAGTACTTGTATCAGACACTCAATGCTTGGCTAAGGGTTTGAGATATGTGCCCGACATGTGTAATTGTACAATTTCCATCTTGCATATCTACAAGGTAAAAATGCGCAAAATATAGCACATGAATGCTCATTTTAGTTTTACAAATGTCATATTTGCTGCATGGAATCTTCTAAATATAAGTACTTGTGTCGGGCACTCGACGCTTGGGTAAGTCTACGGGATATGTGCCCGACAAGTGTAATTGGGCACATTCATCTACCATATCTACAAGCGTGAGTTTACCAGGTAAAATATGCTACACGACAATGCTCATTTTCTTTTGTAAACAGCAGTTTAATTTGAAATACATAAAACTCATATCAAGAATATGAATGTTCTCCCCTGCCACCATGTCCTTGGACATGGGAAAGATATGAATCCGACCATTGGACATGTAACAGTACCCGATACCAAGTCCTCATAACATACCATGCTCAATTTACATAAAGGAACACCTTGAACCAAATATGGCACAAGATTTAGTAAATAGTCTTGAGACATGCATACCTTACCCCCATGCTGTCTGCATGCTCTTAACCTGTTAAGAATGGGCCACGGAGCAACCTTACAATTGATCCAAGGCCCACCCAGGTCGCAATGTAACACGAATACACAGATGTAAGTTTGTACAATACATTTCGGTCAGTAACTGTAACTTCTGTTGAGTTTATTGGCTAACTTAAGAAACATCCTAAGTTACATATTCCCTCGGTAGCATATTTAAAAAGATGTCTCGGTTGAAGGTATAGGGTAAATATTCTAGAAGTGCAACAGGTTCAAATTATGTAAACCCTATGAATCCGTAAGAACAGAAACAGCATTAGCCAACTCAGAAAGTCACAGCACAACCAGTAATTCTCTACACAAATATTTGTAGGTTATTGATTGTAGATACTTAACAACAAGAACATGAGGAAAATTGTGGCAAGAAGTCACCAATTTGCTGATCCCAAAAAAAAAATCGGTCACCAACTCGTGTGAACTAAGGATACAGAGAGGTTAATTACCTTGTCCCTTCCAAGGGCAGCATAGTGCTGTAAGCCATTACATGATCCATCCTTGAAAAAGTGTCAAAAATGAAAATTTCTTAGATTCAGTTCTCTATAGTGAAGTCCAAGAAATTAATATAACTAGAACAATGAAATCTGACTTATGCTTAGTGTCTTATGATTTCAAAGAAGCAAGATTAGGAAATAAGTGGCAAGTGTAGAACTCCTGTCCACCTTAGGAAAGTATAGATGAGGGGATGAGTCCGACCCTTAGACACATACCCACCTGAGTAATGTAACATATGTACACTTTCCAGTTTCCACACATATTTTGTTTCTTGTCTTTTTGACCATTCCCAATGCAAATAAGAAGTAAGGTCTCTTAAAAATTTTCAAATCAAGGAACTTCTGTATCAGTTGATAGAATTTTCTTCATACACGTAGCTGACGTACAAATCCATCAAAAAACGTTCCCCCTTTTCCAGATCAAGATTAGTAAGAGTCACTCTATAGTACCTGGTGGACAGGCATGTGAGAGATACTGGTCTCTGGAGAGGAGCTTCTTAATGCTTCAGCAAGATTAATACATGCCGCCAAGCATTGAAATGGATCCTCTGAACCCAACCACCAACGCCTCCCTTCCAGAGGCCGGTCTGCAGAGTCAAAGATATCATCCACATGATTCTCAGTAAATGCTATCCGACCGTCGTATGACAACTTGTCTACACCACCACCATACAGATTCGCCAGATGTATCTTGAGCCAACGTAATCCAGACTTTCCAAGAGGACGTCCCTCAGAAAACTCCAATATGCCTCGGCAGAGATCAGAGCCAAGATGATTCAAATATGGGTGCATGGGGTATGCACGACCGCGGAAATCAAGGTTGTGTGGATAGAAGAAGCCATCCTCATCCTTCATCTTTCGTGCAACCTACAGAACAATTATAAGTACGAAAATTGCTCCTATCAAAACACCTGAGACAGGCGATTAGTGCTACAGGAATTCAAAATGGAAGCTACTCACAGAAAGTTTTAGTTCTATATCACATCGCTGTGAATGCCGCTCACCGTTCTCCTTTTTCAAAGCTTTAACTTTCCACTTCCATTTCTTGATTTCAGCCTCATCATCTGTATCTGGTTCCTCTGGTAAAGGAATCTGCAATAGCAACAATTGGAAGTGATTCAAGGTCAAACTGATATGCATTGCTACGGCCAAAATAAAAAGTGAAAATTAACTCCCACCCCAAAGGCAGTGGAAAAGCAAGCCCCGACATGCAACAAAAACAAGTATTCGTACACAAAGTTAACCTACATCTTCTCGGTCAACCAAGTCCGCAAGATTGCCTCCGTTCGCCCATATCCTGTCTATGACACCAAGAACCCTCTTATTTACTCTCCATTTGGTATTGCCAAGGGTATTAAGGGCCTGACAAAAACAAAGAGAATTGTTGAGACAACAAAATGAAGTACCGATTTTGTTAGACTAGCTCCCTAATCCTATTTGACATGAGAAATGATCATTCAGTAATCAACTAACACCGACATGGAAGAACCAATGTTCCCAAACCTCAAAAACAGAATCCAATTGCTTCTTTGGAGTCCTTTTCACTGCGTCCCGTTGCTGTTTTGCTCCATGAGTGCGCATCACAGACGATGGTAAGAATATATATGCTCCTTTGTCATACCTGCTCAAATCAAGAAAATTAAACCAAGCACAGCCAACAACAATCTCAGCATACACTCCTGTATAAATAAGAGCAAGCTAGAGGTTTGTCTTGTCTCTGCCTTAAATATTTAGGCAAACATCTTTAGCAGTTGCAATTACTAAGTACTGCCACTTCATAGCTCAAATAAACATAATTGTCTTTTATGTTCACAATTATGTTATTATCGAGGAGGATAAAGAACTCTAAAAGACAGTACTCAGTCTTTTAACCAGACAAAAACCAATAGTATATTGAGGAAACAAATTACAACGTCCAAGATAAAATATTACCATACCCTGTCCAGTTTACAGGCGGTACCAACATTGGCATGTATGGAATCACCATGTGCCTAGCCTGGTTGAAAAATAGAAATAGGTGTATCAGGCGGCAAAAAATAAAATAAAAAATTAATGAAAGAACTGCTACATTCTTAAAAATATGACAAATTTTTTAAAGGGCTGGAAACGTGCTATTACTAGCCATCAGGGTAAGTGATGTGCTGCAAGAACTTCATGAGAGCAAGAACTTCGTGAGATACTTACAGTTCTTTCAAGGCCTTTGCGAACTAAAGGGTCACATTCAATAACTCCATATCTCCGGCTAAATTTCCTATTCAAACAGCAAACATAAATATATTATTTTGATATAGAAAAACAAATATATACATAGATATATGTAGGGGGAGAGACGGAGAGGGATCAAGAAGGATGAAATTTTACTCACTGTGTTTCCTTCGTGACAGTTTTCAGAGAGTGGATAAATGCAGGCCGAATATCTGGTGGACCATCTCCTAATTGCTCGACTGGAGGTTGTATGTAGGCAGATTCCATCAACAACTGAATCAAACGGCAACCAACCTGGAAGGTGCATTAACAGGGATAAAACATCTTGACTATTACCATTCTTAGTAGGTGACAAAAGAACAACCTGGAATTTTCTCAGCTGTAAAGTGAACAAACCTTGACTTGAGCATCTTGGCCCCAAGGTTTTACATCATCGTGTTCTTTCACAATTGCCCTCACTTGCTTCACTTTTTGCTTTTTCATCAAGACGTTAACCTTTTTCCTTAATTTCTGTTCATCTTTAACTACAGAATCAGATTCTTCTTCTGGATTCTTGTTCTCCATGTTCTTTTTCTTTGTCCTCTCCAAAAATCGGTATATCCTAGCCTGGTACACAAAGAAGATAATAATAGAAAAGCAATTTTCATTGAAGACCACATTAGTCAGACTGTAAATACGTACAAAGTTTTCCCCGCGCGCCCCCCCCCCCCCCCCCCACCCCCGAAGATAGTAGATGAACATAACCTAAATTGACAACACTATGCCAAAAAGGGAAAGGCATATAATCTCAGTACGGAAACATATCCATGTCTAAAATTCCAGAACTTCACTCTGGACACAATTATTTATTATTGGACATTAGAGCGAAGAGTATGAGATCATGCTAAAAGGTGGCACATTTTAGGCATTACAACATTGGGTGGATAAACACAGGTTTCTATGGCTAAGCCACTGAAATTAAACAGACAGTCAGCAGAATAATATGGCCAGAGATATAGTCTCGGGACCACGAACCTAGTGTCCAATGGCAAAAATATAATCTCGTAAATAAGCACCTAGCACAATCTCTAAACAGGCAAACAGGTAGACATAACTCAAAGGGAGTACCACATGGAAACTATTTCTGTGGAGTATAGAGCATTAGGCTCGACTGCAGTTAAGCATACTGAAGATTTGGCAATAAATAGCTTCACAGGAAGGACAAAAACCACAGCTTCAAAGCATGAAACAGCTTGAACAAACAAAAGCATTGCCACTCTACACGGTGCAAATACGGTTGAACTATGTGAAAATCGAAACGAACAGAGAGGAATGAAGCTGACTCACCTCATGCTCAATAGCTTCACCTATTTGGCAAGCAGCTTGGACCACCCTGGCACCACCATGTCCTCCCCCAGTCATCAACAAACCTATCAACTTATGCATCGTAATAACTGCCATCATATCTGCGGGCAGCTGATCAAACCACTGGGCGTAAGCCGTCCTGTTCTTCCCTTCCTTGCACAAGTCCTGCTCTTTAGCAATAACATCCCGAAGCGGTTCGAACCAACCCAAGAACAACGACTTGATGTAAGGCAAATTGGGTGCCAGCTTCTGTTCACACATGTCCACTAACAATTCCTGGTACTCCTTGGCAGCCTCTTCCCATGCCTCTGTCTCAGTCTTTATCTGCCTCCTCCTAAGCATTAAGTACTTCCCTTGCCCTATACCACCCACCAATTTCGGCTGCTTTGGTTTCTTAGTAGCCGCCTCAATCAATTCTTGATTTTCATCACTATCTTCTTCTTCTTCTTCTTCTGTTGAAACTAGGGCCTGGGCCACACTTCCATAACCCCTCCCCTTCACATAACTTGAGAAACTAGCAAAAGGGCTTGGTAAAAATGAGATCTTGGAAAGTCCCATCTGGTCTTTTATAGAGAATGATACACCCGTGTGGTCTTTCGGCCTAATTTTGTCAGGATAATTCGATGGTTTGGAGAAGTTCATGGGGTTAGATAGCAAGGGTACGATAGAGTAGGGTTCGGTGGAGGACTTGGGCTTCTTCAAGGAAGCCTGTTTCAACAAGTTTCTCCACATTTCAAGAAAATGTGGTGGTGGATTTTAGTGTGGAATTAAGGGTTGATGATCGGAGTTGGGGTGAACATGATAAAAATTCATGGGATTTTCCCACAAAGCAGAGGCCAAGTGAAGGAGACAATTGGATAGATTGGTAAGTGTAAACAAGATGAGAAATCTTATAGAATGGAAGTGAGATCGAAGAGAGAGAGAGGATATGGTGTGTAGCTAGCCGCCTTAAACCCTCCCTAAAACCTATGTTCTTTCTCCTGCTGGCTGCTGCGATCTTCTGTAATATTTCGCAGACCTGACCCGTTGAACAACAGGGTTAACCGTCGGGTTCAGTGTTCTTGGATAGTGATATGGGCCGAACCGATAAACGAATCTATACGGACTTACGGAGTACTAGATCTCTCTCTCTCCCTCCCTCTTCCCAAATATATAATTATAATTCAAAAGAATCCCCCATACCATGCAATTTATCATAAAACACTTATGTGTTTGCCTCTTGTCCCACGTTGCCTACTTACAAAACTCTTTTCCATCTTAATGACTTTGCACACTAGTGGACTTGTGAATAAGGATCTAAGAAGAAGTCTCGTGCGCTCAGGAAAATGGGCCGTGGCTGAAAGCAATTTGAAAAAATTGATTCGGAAACCAATTAACCGGGTGCGCATCACGGGTTATTCACGCGCAGGGGTGTGCAAATCAGGGATTTGAGCCTCGCGCACGTACTATAATTAAGCCCACATTTTGCTAAAATTCTGAAAGACAACGTTTTTTTTTCTCTTTTTTTTTTTTTTGGTTAATACATCATACGTATAAAAAAAAATTTCGTTTTGCAAAATACCGGACGGGATTTCCGGTAACCTTGTCTCGGCCGATATTTTCCGAAATGGCTGGTATCAAGCGGTAAGGACTGGTATTCGGTTCAGAACGATATTAGGGTGTTAGGGTACCGATTTTCCTCAAATCCGATACGTACTGGCCGGTACGGTACGGGATTGACAACTATGAATGTTAGTTAATAGGAGACTTAGAAGTTATCTATAACCCTGAAATCTCAAACTTTGCCCCTCATTGGGCTCGAACGCTGGCCTCCAAGAAAGGGGAACAAGAACCTACCACTAGTGCTAGCTAGTATGTAGTTCTTCTAAATTTCTCTCTTTAGAGTATCCCCATTGTAATAAGTAAATAGGTGTGGATAAACAAATTTAGCAACAATGCTCAAAAAATATCTCACATTGTAATAAACAAAGTTACAAGTCTTTTAACAAATAACTAAATTTCACCCATTCCATAACCAAATTTAACAACTTTTACCAATAACCAAAACTCAATAACCAAACTCAATAACTCAAAAACACCTCACATTGGAATCGTCTTATCGATACAAATAATTTGGTGTGGTCGGGTGTATGATTGAAACTCGTTTATGATTGGACAAATGTGCATTGTGTATTGTGGAATTTTTTTAACTAGGAATGCAAAAATAACCAATATGGAGGTAGATGTTGTTTAGTTTAATGGATAATCAAATGCTAACATGATACATTTTAGTTATTGATTTTGATTATTATCATTGCGGATGCTCTTACATGGTTATTCGTACCTAATTTTTGTAGGAGGAATTCTAAAAAATGATGGAAGGCATGAGGCAAATCCAATTTGAACATCTTCCATCAATTGGAGGCTATAAATTTGGTGTGACATGGGCACTCTTACTCTTTCCATAAATTTAAGCTTCTCTTTTCAAATCCCAAATCATGCCTTAAATTGTGCCAATTTGAAATTTTAGTTTGAATATGTGCCATAGTTAGAACATCCACACCAATGTCATTTTTTTATTTGCCATTTATTTTGACATTTTTGAGAAATGGCAACAAATTGTGCCAAATTTAGCAACATGTGTGGTTGCTTTTACAGTATTATTTGCTATATCACATTGTGGAAAATGATGTCCTCATAAGTTAGAATAAAATAGGATAAATTTTCGTCGTTTTCCCTTTAGTTTTATGGATGTCTCGATTTTGCCCCTCTAGTTTCAATTGTCTCAATTTTGTCCCTGTAGTTTATTTTATGTTCCAAATTGATAAAATCGTTAACACCGTTAATGAAACTAACGGAAAAATATGATTAAAAAATTAAGTGCTCCAATTTTCAATCCGGTTGAACTGATGTGAAGATCTTATTTTTTTAATCATTTTATCTTAGATGATCGTAATGAATTTTTGGCTCTAAGGTCTTTCAATGAGCACCCGAAGACTCTTTATTTAGTTTCAGGGTTCTCTTAGGGTACTCATTAAAAGGCCTTATAGCCAAAAATCCATTATGACCATTTAAGATAAAATAATCAGAAAAATAAGATCTTCGCACCGGTTCAAACAGATTAAAAATTGGAACAATTAATTTTTTAACTATATTTTTTAATAATAAACGGTGTAAAAAATTAAGTGTTCCAATTTTTAATTTGTTTGAACCGGTGCTAAGGTTTTATTTTTCTGATCATTTTAAGATAAAATGATCATAATAGATTTTTGGCTCTAAGGCATTTCAATGAACACCCGAAGAAAGTCCTGAAACTAAATAAAGAGTCTTCGGTTGTTCGTTGAAAGGTCTTAGAGTCAAAAATTCATTACGACCATCTAGGATAAAATGATAAAAAAAATAAGATCTTTGCACCGGTTTAACCGGATTGAAAATTGGAGGACTCGATTTTTTAATCATATTTTTCCGTTAGTTTCATTAATGGTGTTAACGATTTTACCAATTTGGAACGTAAAATAAATTATAGGACGAAATTGAGATAATTGAAACTAGAGGGACGAAATTCAGACACTGTAAAACTAAAGAGACAACTACGAAAATTTGCCCAATAAAATATTTGTTGCTCTTATTATTCGAACAGTGTAAAAAATGTTTGGAATCATTTGCGCTAACATTTTACACTTGGATTCTGTCACGTGTTTTTTTGCTAGTTCATATAAATCTTGTCTATTATTTCCTAGACCCCGCTTATATCCTCTATTTCCATTTTTAATCCCTTCTTATGTAATCATTCTTAAAAGGAATTCAACAATCAAACGTGCCCTCGGAACACTATTCTCAGTCATTAACTATAGAGAATCGGGGCTTAAACTGGGTCCTGTTTTGGTTCCAATCTCATAGTTTTGGGTTCATCAACTTCATCAATACAAGTATTATGCCATCATTGTGGTAAATTGAGCTTATTGCTCTCGTTCAGAAAGGGAAAAAATTCCATTCTGCGAAAATGTTGTCATACCAAAATTGTAACAAAACTCTCTCTCTTTTGTCCGGAAGAAATAAGTTGATAATTTCAACCAAACACCAGAAAATAATCGGTATGAAATTTTTACCGTAAAAACTAAAAACAACCAAAGCCTAAATTATACTACCTGTCTGGACTACCCCGACATTGAGGACTTCGGCAACTCTGGATTGGAGAAGCGGAGACTAGCATCAATCTGAAAAATGGTTTCGTTCTTCTTTTCAATATATGTTTTTTTTTTTTTTTTTACAGTTTGTTAAGATCATGCTCGCTTGGTTGCGGTAAAAAGAGTTGTCAAAGCGGCTTGGTTAGGAAAATGCCTGCCCACCTTTCCCGACTGAACCGTTTACATCCCTAGTCGAGCAAATTGTACGCAAAACATGATCCAAAAAAAAAATTAATTGTATGCGAATTGCGAAACATGCGATCAAATAAGGGATATCTCTAGCTCCCCACTTCATTACGGGGACAGAACCCTTAAACATAGCAAACTACTAGAAGACAAGTGAAGGAAACGAAAAGGTGAAATTCAAGGAGTCAAAAATTTATTTCCATCAAAGCAAGTTTGAGGAATCTCATCTAAAACGCGCGCCAGTCTTATTTGACTTCAACCAAGTCGTTGATGCCATATGGAGAACCAATGCCGCCTGAAGTAGTACTAATGAGGCACTGGTTTACTATAACTTTGTAAGCGCCCTGGGTCAGGGGAAGTTCGTCGAAAAAAAGATACAGCTTCCTTTCTGGACAGAAAGCGGCTAGGGCTTTTCCATCCTTCGTTCGAGGTAATGTAATGTTAAGAGGTGGAAGATCCAAACACCGAAACTGAATTTGGGCTACCCTTTGGTCTACATCCAAGCCGGGAGGCATCATCGCTTTCACAACTTCAGGAGATACTTCGCCCTTAAATTTGTTAGCTTCTATGCATAACCCGGTTCCGTTTTCTTCAGTTGCACAACATGGCCTTCTTATTTCTTGAAAGCCTGGAGAAGAAAAGAAGCTATATGGCTAAGCATAAAATTACTTTGGAATAAAAAAAAAAAAAATTAGCTAGATGAGATTGACTCACCATAATCGTTTGGATTTTGGATCATGCTTCTAATGAGATCGAATATTCTTGCTGTCACAAATGATGATCCCTCTAGTTTTTCACTTAGTTCTTTGACCTTGGCACCGAGCTTGTCATTGAACGTAGAAACCAACTTATTTACATCTTCAGGACAGTTGCCTGTTGGTTTTACCTTGTTTAGAACGTACGGCCAACAACCTAGTGGCCCAAGTTGAAAAACTACCATCTTTCTGGCACCAAGCTTGTATAGATCCTACAACATCACAAAAAATTGAAACAACAGAGAGGGAAAGGAAAAACCATTTTTGCTTTGCATTGGGGAGAACATCAATGGAAGACAGTAAATCTACCACCACGGTTGCAACTTGCAAGTGTGTATACCCCCAACCGCTTAATAGAAAGTAAAGAAATACTTTTGAAATGTTAGAATGCAATGATTAGTTCTTGAGGTTAAGGCAGCGACAAGAACAATCTAAACACCGGGATTTTATGATTACCTCCAATTGGTTTCTGAGCTTGGTTATGAGAAGTGCCGCAAACTCTTCACCATTATGTTGTCGACTACTGTTATACTTGTCGGACTGGAGATAATTGTATATGTAGTCGCTGCTACCTATAGTAATCAAAAGTATTGAATCCGATAAGTATTTTGTGACTCTATGTGCAGATTGCAATCTAGGTCGCAAGCTGTTTTCGATAGTGTCTTTGAAAAGGCCAACTTGTTTCTCCATATCGTAGTTCTCGCCCTGCACATTAAGCCAACAGAAGGGGAGAAAAAGGGAAACTCGTTATACCTAGAAGAGGCAAGAAAAATTTTATAGACGAACATGAATAATGCAGAAGCAAAATGGCACTCCATTCACAAGATAAAAAACAGACAATTGCAGTTTTAGAACAACATTAGTTAACTTACAAATGTTTTTCCTGTTTCAGGAAGAATACCAGCTGATGCAGAAGCATAAATAACTCCAGTTTCAGGAACCATAGTAGCTTCATCGATTGACACAGGTTTTGTTGAATTGAGTTTTGAAGCTGTATAGAGGTGTTTGACAAGAAAACTAGCGTGTCATTCAAGAGTCAACTAATTAATGCAATGGTGTATATAACTATGCCTCATATGGTATCTTTAGGAGAGGCAACTACATGTATATGGGCCTGGCCGAAACTATCTGTAAGTAATTTCCAAAAGAAATGACGAATGACTTTTGCTTGTTCTAACCTGTAAGTTCCGGAATTGTCTTCCCATTTGTGAATCTGGACTGGCCATTCCAAAAACATTCTATGCCATAGGGCATGTAACCTGCCTTCAAACTAGATGCATGAGCGCTCTTGTAGCCACTGTCAAACATTGAATCTCCAAATACGTACAAATTGGGCCCGTCACTTTCTGCTAGGCATGTCATGGAAAACATACCACTCAAATGCAAGAGAAGGTAACTAAATAGAACTAACATGGTCAACCTTTGCTTACTCATCCCGATATCGATTTTCTATGAGAGCAAGAAACTGAAAAGACCTATATACCTGAAATGAATCGATTGTTACAGGACTGATCTTTAAGTAGCTTGCTGGACCATAAGTAGTTGATCCCTGTTGTTCCCTTAAATTTTCATTAATATATAACATAACCTGTTAATAGGCTATGCAAAACTGCTGTGTTAAATTTTCGGAGCAAATGGCCTTATCTATAGAAAACTGCCATGTTGAATTTACCAGAAATTTAACATTCTTTGTTGAAATAGTTCATAGAAGAATTCTCGTTTCTACAGTTTAATAGAGAAGTAATTAACCCCAATCTCTCCCAAAACATATATTCAGAAGCATTAAAAGTGCATACAAATTACAAACCATCAAGTATTCGGAATAGTTCTTGACATAATTATTTAGCAACCCCCCCATAGAAGCTTACACGCAGCATATGATCTAGGTTGCAGCAAGATGGAAAATGTTTTTCGGTCCACACAAGGTTCCGTTGAAGCATTCCAGAGCGAATATCCTATTTGCGGCCTCGGTGGTGTGCCCAAGGTCGAAAAACAAATATTGGTCTCGGTTCTCACACAAAGTTCCATTGAACCAGCTGCTAAGACTCTTCCCGGTTGTATTAGTTATCCCTGGAAACAAAAACTATAGATTAGGCCACAAGCATCATGAAACAAACAAAGAGAAAAAAAATTCAAGGATATATGGGTTAATGAAACAGAATAGATAATGTCTTTTTACCATAGTTCCCCACATTTTCCTTCAACTCCCTAACAAATTTGAAATTATTGGGGTAAGAGAAGAAGGACCCCGCAAGACTTGACTCTAGTTTGTCCAAAACTAGAGGAAGGGTGTTGCTGTAAGGAAGTACAATCTAGTTTACCACTCAAATGCAAGAGAAGGTAGCTAAATAAAACTAACATGGTTAACCTTTGCTTACTCGATCAAGATATCATAAATAACTCCAGTTTCAAGAACCATATTAACTTCATTGATTGACACAGGTTTTTTTGAATTGATTTCTGAAGCTGCATAGAGGTGTTTGACAAGAAAAATAGCGTGTCATTCAAGAGTCAACTAACTAATGCAATGGTGTATATAACTATGCCTCATATGGTATCTTTAGGAGAGGCAAGTACATGTATATGGGCCAACGGCATCTGTAAGTAATTTCCAAAAGAAATGACGAATGACTTTTGCTTATTGTAACCTATAAGTTCCGGAATTGTCTTCCCATTTGTGAATCTGGACTGGCCATTCCAAAACCATTCTATGCCATAGGGCATGTAACCTGACTTCAAACCAGATGCATGAGCACTCTTGTGGCCACTGTCAAACATCGAATCTACAAATATGTACAAATTGGTCCCGTCACTTTCTGCTAGGCATGTCATGGAAAGCATACCACTCAAATGCAAGAGAAGGTAGCTAAATAAAACTAACATGGTTAACCTTTGCTTACTCGATCAAGATATCATGTAAGAGAAGGTACCTATAATAAAGGACTCCATCTTTCTGGTGTCCTTTCGGATTAATGACTATAATTTCAATTTCCTCCTCCCGACTAACAGTACATTAAATAGTTTTGTTTTTTTTTGAAAATGGTACATTAAATATTTTAAGTCCTGATGTATCCTCTCAATTCCTCCTAAATGAACTAACGAACCAGCTTAAGGTACATTTTGGGATTATTTTATTTAGGATGCTGCTGTATTGTATTTGGTGATTAATTATATATATATTTAACTATTTTGCAGACTTTGTACAGCTTTGGGGCTCGAACATTCTTCATGAACAACATTTGGCCATTGGGGTGCAGCCCAATGTTCATGTTGGACCCTCCCGCTCATCTAATCAATTGTTGAATTGGACCATAAACAAGATTTTACTTCCGTACAACAACACCCTTCCTCTAGTTTTGGACAAAACTAGAGTCGAGTCTCGCAGGGTCCTTCTTCTCTTACTCCGATAATTTTAAATTTGTTAGGGAGTTGAAGGAAAATGAGAGGAACTATGGTAAAAAGATATTCTGTTCCATTACCTCCATATGACCTTGAATATTTTTTCTCTTTGTTCGTTTCATGATGCTTGTGGCCAAATCTATAGTTTTTGTTTTCAAGGATAACCAATACAAGCGGGACGTGTCTTAGTGGTTCAATGAAACTCTGTGTGAGAACCTTACGTGGACATTTTCCATCTTACTATAGCCTAAAACATATGTTGCGTACAGGTACATGTAGGCTACAACAAGATGGAAAATGTCTACATAAGGTTCAATTGAAACATTTGAGAGAAAATATCATGTTTGCAGTCGAAGTGTGCACATGTGGTCGAAATACAGATACTGGTCTTTGTTCTCACATAGAGTTTCACTGAACCAGCCACTAAGACACCCCCAATTGTATTGGTTATCCTTGAAAAAAATAAATAAATTAGGCCACAAGTATCATGAACTCGACAAATAGAGTAAAAATTTAAGAATATATGGAAGTAATGAAACAAAATTATTAATTTTACCATATTTCCCTTCAACTCCCTAACAAATTTAAAATTATCGGAGTAAGAGAAGAAGGACCTCGCGAGACTCGACTCTAGTTTGTCCAAAACTAGAGGAAGGGTGTTATTGTAAGGAAGTAAAATTTGGTTTATGGTCCCATTGCAACAATTGATTAGAGGGGTGGGAAGGTCCGGCATGAACATGGGCTACACCCCAATGGCCAAACGTTGTTCACGAAGAATTTTTGGGCCCCAAAGCTGTACAAAGTCTGCAAAAGAGTAAAAAAAATTGTAATTAATCACCAAATACAATACAATAGCATTGTAAATAAAACATTTACCTTGAGCCAGTTCGTTAGTTCATTTAGCAGGAACTGTGAGAATACATCAGGACTTAAACCACTTAGGCCCCGTTTGATAACTTGATTCGGCCATGGGATTGGACTAATAATCCATTTGGACTATTAATTCCTTGTTTGGTAACACAAATGACTCTGGATTGGGAATCCCATGGGATGAGAAAGCCGGACTTTAGGGGGTATTACCAATACCCCGTGGGACTTGGTGTTCATAGTCCAATCCCAATCCCTTCTCATTACTAATCCCTTCTCATTACCAATTTCTTCTATCAATTCAATCCCATCTCAAACAAACATGATATTAATAATCCCATCATCTAATCCCTTCCTAAACAAACATACTCATTATTAATCCCTTCTCATTACCAATCCCAATCCTAATCCCATCTCTTTACGAATCCCATCCATCTATCACTTTTATCAAACGGGGCCTTAATGTACTGTTAGTCGGGAGGAGGAAATTGAAATTATAGTCATTAATCCCAAAGGACAGCAGAAAGATGGAGTCCTTTAAGTGTTGGGTTAACTGGGGTCCATCAAACGTCTTTGTAAGGCTGTTGGCAATAGTTAAGTTGAACTTATTAATCTGATCTGCAAATGTCCAACCAACCTAAGAGTTAATAGGAAAAAAGAAGGAAGAATTTTAAATGAGAATCGATTCAGATGTATATTTTTGAAGGAAAAAAACTCAAACAAGAACGATATAGGAAAAATTGAAGTTTATAGAACTAGAATACTATTCCAGTTTCCTTCAATATGCATGTCCCGGCAAAACCAAAGTTCTCACCATTGGTGGATGTTCCAGCTTGGATCACATTGCTATAAGCCAGCATGATCGGCAGGCCCAAAAAATGTGGCTGTAATGGCACACAGTGGTAAGTTTAAGTATGCATTTTCACAACTAATTTAGGGGCTGAACTAGAATCACCTTTTCTATTAGGAACATCGATCGAATTATTAATTTAAGTAAATAATATATCAAGACATTGGAAATAACATTTTCTTTTTGAGGAAAACTAAAGTAACTTGCTCCATGATATAGTTCTTGAACTTTTTCCTTTCTCCGAAAAACTTCACAAACTTAATATTCTATTTTTATATTCAATATTTTTTCTCGAATTGGAAAAACAACGTAAATAACTTCTAGAAACAAAAATTTACATAACATGGCTAACTATATACGATAGCGTGAGGTTGAAATTAATATTTACCCAATAGTAAGGGGATGTTTTTCTGCAAAAGTGTGATGTGATTAGCTTCATAATTTTCAAGCAAGAGTTTGAACAGAGACATGCACACTGCACACACATGTACGTACTTCAACAAAGAAAAGAGAAATAGACACAAAACCAAAATTAAAACTAAAACCACATATATGGTTTACCTATGAAATCAGCTACTCTTTGGCCATTGCACCAGCGATTGGGTGCGCCACAGAGAGGTCCATTGCGATCAACTCCATACGGAAACCCCACAGGGGCGTTTCCTATAACGCCCCAATTTTCGTAACGAATTTCGAAGGCGTCAAATATTATTTTCTTAAATGGTTCCATTTATGTATTACATGAAATCCACAATGGATAAACTTGACAAGGAATTTTATTTATTACAAATTCAAATTTAAAATACTAAGTTTGTCTCAAAATAAAATAACAGGTCATGACAAAATGCAGTGCTATCTTCTAGTTTTGGTACGGATCCCAAGCAAACTCTAGCTCGGTTTCCATGGTCGGATTCTCTTCTGAATAGTACGTACTGCTCGCCTTCGGGGTTTTGTGTTTCCTCTGGATTTTCTGCAAAATCTGGCACGAGGCCGGATACTCTATACTGTGAGTGAAGAGATTCACCCAGTAAAATAATCCTATCCATTTATCCCCTTACTTTATATCTAGCAAGTAGTCAATAGAATATTAATGCAAAGGATAAACAACAAAATAACACATAATCCGTTTCTTACTATCTTTTAACCTGATGTGTGAACTAAGATCTTTTCCACAAGATCCTTTCCTCCCCCAACCACTAGTCATGTCCTGTCCCATGAGATCACTCCCTTTTGCTGTCGCGATTACACCAAAGTTATTTACCGAGTGTGCATCTTCCCACTACAACAAAAGGGTAGGTTATCATGCCATGACATGACTATGGTTCGTTTATCTAAATCATTACTTCACAATCATCATTACTGAACTTCCCACCAGTTCGGAGACTAGGCTTCCATTAGCACCCATCTCAATTCACATATCAAAATCCCGCCTGCAGGCAATCTCTAACATCTCAAAACTTTTCCAATCTATTCATTACCTAGTATCGTCTAAGTGAACCCTATTCGTATACCACCCAATGTCTCTAGAGTCCAATCTAACAGTTAAATCAAGAATTAGTGCAATTAATCAAATTATAATTGGAATAAATAACAAGGTAAACACGTAACTTTTTATGAATGGGCCGTTGCCTTTAGTCTTGTATGGCCAAGAAGTTAATTTTATTAGCAAATTTTTTGTTTATACGAGAAATAATAAAAAAAATTATTCAATTAATGGTAAGTCTAGGTTTAAATTAATATAATTATGAAATTAGATTGATCATTAAATGTAGTAAATAGGGGAACATATTAGAATAATTAACATGACATCGTTAAAAGTTCTAGCGATCCTACGCAACATGTTCAAGTATCAGAAATTAGGTCCGGAGGGTCGCGGGATTATTTTGAATAAAGATATTATCAAAAACTATCGAAACTAAAATAATTAGACAATAAATAATCTAATAAATAATATAGGTTGATTTTAACAAGAATTGATCTTAGAATTATAGAGAGTCTCCAATAAAAATTATTTGGCAAAAATAACATGAGCTATAAGGTCGCAAGGTTATTTTTTTTTTATTGAAAACCTTGTGAAATAATCAATTAAATAGGTATTAAAAAAAATTATTGATATTAACAAGATATCATTTTTGAGATGTGAGGAGTCTAGAAAAAATATCCTGAGTGTCAAAAATGGTGTTCGGAAGGTTGCAATGTCGATTCAATCATTTTTTTTATGAAAACCGTGGAGAGTATGCAGCGGAGGTTGCTGGCCGCAAGGTTAGACCGGTCATACATTGTGGTGGAGTAGTCCATTGCAAACTTGGAACTGGTTCTTGCGGCCCGTAGGTTGCGGCCGCAAGGTGCAAGACAAATTTTTATTTTTTTGTTTTCTTGCATGTTTTTGATGCATGGGATCCTATGGGACTATGTGTTAAGCCTAAAAATATATAAATATACTTAAGAATTAATGGAAAAGATTATAATACCTTGATTTTGTTGAATTGGATTGAAATCGAATTTTGGAGAATTGAAGAAGATGACTTCGGTTATGGTGATGGAGGGACTTTGAGATTGAATTGGTGATTGTTTGGTGATACTATGCGTCGTAGGAGATGACATGTATAGTCAATTAGGGTTTCGGTTGAGTGTACCTAGTAAACCCACTTTTCTCTCTCTTTCTAGAAATCCATTGAATTGGCGCTTTCTTTTCTGATTTCCTTTGAGGTTTGGCAGTGGTAGGAGGTGGAGAAGAGGGGTGTGTGCTCTAATGGAGGTGGGGGTGGGTATTTATAGGGAATTCGGATGTGGAGGTGTTAAGGTGGCATTAATGGTGGTGATGTTCCAGGCCTTCCAAGGGTTCGATTAGGGTTGTAGGGGTCAGGGTAGGGGTCAAGAAGATAAACAAGAGGTGGGGTGGTGGTGTTGGTGCTCAGAGGTTGGAGGATAGGAAGAAATTTTCGAATTCCGAAGGGGTGGATGAATATGGCTTTTGGGGTGGGGGGTGGGGTGGGGGGTGTGGTGAATATGGCTCTTTGGGTAGCTTAGGGTTGAAGGCTGGTGGCTGAACATGTGGAAGGAGGTGGTGGCAGCGTGGGGTTGGAGGAGGGGGGTGGTGGAGAGAGAGAGAAAGTTGAGAGAGAGATGGGAGAGAAACAGATAGATAGAGAGAGGGAGAGAGAGATACATGCATGTATTACAATTTTTTTTGTATATACATTTATATGTATGTATCTTATTTAAAAGTCAAAACCATTTTTTTATCATTATTATTTAAACAAATAAGAAATAACAAAAATTGAGTTATTACATTTCCACCGTCGATGGTTGAGTCACCAAAGACATTCAGTGCCGGAACAATTACACATTTGCTTCACTTTGAGAGGCCAGTGTAGTGAAAATGAGAAAACATAGTGCCAAGAGCAGAGTAGCCAGAGATTCTAAGAGGGAGAGAGAGAGTTCTCACAATAGAGAAAAGTAGGGAAGGGGAGGGAATTTATAGGCTTCACAACGGTTGGAGAAAGTTGGTGTGTTTTTCTTGTCTTTTAAATAATGAGTCTAACATCGAATGAAATATAGTGAAGAACCCAATTTGAAATTTTTGTGGAGAAAAACTTATTTACGGAGAAAACTTGGCACGGGCACAAAAAAAGGCACGGAAAAAGCACAGGCACGGAAAAAGCACAAGCACGAAAAAAGCACGGGAACAAAATGATGTGAGTACTATAATGGAACAACAGAAAATTAGCCTAGAGTCCAAAATTAAGGGGTTTTGGGACACTAAGTACGGGCTAAACTTTCTTACAGCCATAGATCCATGCTTTTAAAAGTACTAAGGCCTAAGGTCCTCTAATTTTAAAAGAAGCAAATTTGTGGACAAAGTTGCCCCTAAAACTCACGAACGCACTGGCACAAACTGGCGGCCATGGATGCCGACGACCACTCCCGTTCCGACCACCACCAACCCCTATCCCTCTCTCTCTCGGACCTCTCTCTCCCTCTCCCAAAGTCCCTTTCTCTCTCTCTCTCTCCCGATCTCATTCTCTGTCCCCGGCAAAAATGGTAGCTACCGCATGACCGCCGGAACCATACCCAGACACAACATTAGCGACAGCTAAGACACAGCTGTCGTTGTGCACAGTTATGTTGCGACGGCGGCCGGGTTCAGTGGGGAAGAAGGAGAAGGGGAGAGGAGAGAAGTAAGGAAGGGAAAGAGGGAAGGAAAGAGAAGAAGGAACAAGAGGGACGGAAGGAGAGGTGAGGTGGTGGCGACGATGGGACCTGGCGGCCGTGGCTGCCATACATGGTTTCCATTTTCCCTTTCCTATTTTTTGTTGTTAGAAGAGAAAGAGAGAGAGAGAGAGAGAGAGAGAGAGAGAGAGAGAGAGAGAGAGAGAGAGAGAGAGAGAGAGAGAGGGGTTAGCGGTGGGAAGAGAGAGGGAGCTCGCCAATCTTGTGGCATGCCGGAGGAGTGAGAAGTCGCCGCCGGTAGGGGAGTGTTCGCTAGCTGGGGAAGAAGATTGGTTTGATGGAGAGAAAAGAAGTGGTGTACTCTATTTTCAGGTAACAAAGTTATCCATTTTTCATATTCTATTTTCCCTTTCTTAATGTTTTGGTAGTTCAAATGTGTAGTGTTCAAAGTTATCCATATGGGAGCTTCGAATGTGCATGCAAGACATGTGTAGTGTTCTTCTTTTCATTCAGCCTAAACTCAAAAAAAATGAAACACTTATCTTGGTTTGGACATATAATCATATCTATATTTATGAGTTTTATTCATTTTATAAAGTACAGATTTTGCAAAAAATAACCTCATCTGTTAGTCTTTTAGAGATAACACAAAATATAAATTTTGATAGGTAACCATACCTGTTGGTTTTGTTGAGACTATACAAAGTACTTAATTTGCAAAGATAACGTTGATTTTTTTTATATAATACACAGTACAGATTTAGACAGATAACCACATATATTGATTTGATTGTGATCATAAAAAGAACAGATTTTACAAATATACATTGTCTATTTTGTTTTTTTTATATATTACAGAATATGGATTTAACAGATACTTATATTTGTCAATAAAATAGAAATAATTGATATTTGTTGCTAACTATTATTTTCAGGGTTAATTAGAAACTCAATATAAGACGATCAAATTAGTTTTGAGTGTGATATTAAAGAGAAGGAAAATATGTGTCAATTATATGAGGAGAGTGCCCTGAACAATGTGATGTGTGCATGACCATTTCATGGGTAGAATTTACGTGTTTTGTGGGCTTGGTGAAGAAACAAAAGAATAAAATGACAAAACGAAGAAACAGAGAATAAATTGACACAGATAACCTTATCTGTTGTCTTTTGAAAAAAATACACCATATAGATTTAGACAAATAACAATATATGAGTTTTATTGTGATCATAAAGAGTATAAATTTCGCAAAGATAACTGTATATGTTGGCTTTTTGGAATAACTTAAGAGTATAAATTTGGATAAATAGCCATATCTGTTAATTTTATTGCAATTATACAAAGTAAGTTTTTTGATAGATAACATTTTATGTTGTCTTTGTGTGGTAATAAAGAGTATATATTTGGACAAATAATCGTATATGTTGTTTTTATTACAATTATACGGAGTGCATATTTTGCAGAAATAATCTTATCTGTGTGTCTTGTGTGTCACTCATATACTATTATCTATATGTGTATTTGTGTTATTAAGACGACAAATAACTCATTTCAAAAACACACTAGAGGTTCACATTTCTATGAGAATATAAAATAGATATTAGGAGAGTTTTATACTCCAAAATAGTCTTACATTTTTCCAAAAAAAGTCAGACATTCTCACTGCCATGTGTACATCTGGAAAAACAACTATTGGCAGCTGGCAATTAGGCTAACCTTATCATCATAATCATCATCCTCTCTCTCTCTCTCTCTCCAAATTTCCTGAGGATGCCATGTTTATTTCTCTCTTGCAATCGATACATCCAAAAAAAACCCCATTTCTTTTTAGAGGAAGCTATCGCTGGAGATCCTCCCCGTCATAAGTTCGAAGCCCTTTTCTCAGCCGGTCATCAGTTGGGAGCCACTCAATCGCCACCCACTGGATACCTCCTCATCGTTGTTCTGCCACCGCATGCTCCTCGTGAACACATCCGGCGGCGCCTCCTTTCCTCCCGAAAGCTCGACGACGCCATGCTCACAACACCCGCCACCGCTGGATCTGCGAGAGTGGAGATGTATTAGCGAGAAGTTTCAAATTGGCTGTTGATACATCGCACGAGGGTATTTTTGTCTCCTACTGCCTAATTGTCGTCACGACTGTACGGGAAAATGTTGATGGACTAATTATGGAATTGAACCCTATACTATGTCCTCCTCACCGAAGCTCTCATGGAACAAGCTGTTACATTTATTTTTAATATTTAGTGTAAATTAGTTTCAACGAACCTTTACTTGGATTCATTTTGTTACTAGCTATCCTTAAATCAAATGATCAAAACGGATGTTCTTGGAGTTATAATAAAGGACTCCATCTTAATGCACGAATGGTAAGAGAAGTCTTCCACCTATTTAATTTCCATTCACTACTACTACGCTTTGTGAGCTTATTTTTCTTGTTGTGCCCAATTCAAGTAGAGAGATGTACTTGTAGTTAGGAATGGTAAGAGAAGTCTTCCACCAATTTAATTTCCCACTTTCTTTCCTTTTCTTCCCCTGTTATTTTTGATTTGGTAATGAAAAGTATTCCGATGAGCCGAACTAATCTTCGCAGCCCATTCCATAACATTTTTCACGTGTTTGCATTAGGTAAGGTGACCCTAAGAACAAGTCGCTGTTGAGGGGAATTGATCTTGCAACCTTGGGGTGGTAAGCCCCCAGGCAAATATATTGTTGTGAAATTTACGTTATATTTTTTTAGATTAACAAGTTAAAAGGCGTATTCCATATATAACTACTCAATGAGCTTGTGTCATCCGCCTTTAATTTGAGTTATTTGGAACATCCTTTAGGTTCCCCAGTTCAATAAATTCGATGGCAACAAGTGATGTGCTAGATATTCAAAAACCTTTACATCCTTTTCAAAAAAAAAAAAAGAGATTTAAGAGGAAATGGAAAAATGCATTCACTCCTACGCTTTTTAAGACTTTTTTTTTTCCTGTTGTGCCCAATTCAAATAGAGAGAAGTTGGAGTAGTTACGAATTAACATGTAATAAGAAATCTTCCACCTATTTAATTTTCTATTTTCTTTTCTTTTTCATCTAACTTAATGCCCGATACGTAGTTTCTCCCTAATCTTTTGGTTTGCTATTTTGTTCGTCTTTTCTGAATTATTGCTAGATTTACGTTATATATTTTTGGATTAATCAAGTTAAAAGGCAGATTACATCGCCTTTAATTGGAGTTATTTGGAACCTCTCATTAGGTTCCCCATTTCAGTAAATTCATTAATGGCATCAAGTCATTCCCGTAGTGCCCCAACGCATTACACCCCCATTGTGCCTTCAATTCTGGGCCCTCTATAATATGTATTTGTAATCTAAACCATTTATGTTGTTGGGAATGTTGAGTGCATAAGTCATGTGAAAAATCAAATTGATTGGATATTGTAGCTTTATTGATGCAGCGGAATTAACAAAGAGATTAGTTTGTGTATTAATCCAAATGAATAAACACTCGAATCCACGAGCACACCTTGCGCACAAGAAAAATAGAAAGAACTCTCAGAATAATATTGATTAAAAGTTGAATAATTGAATAACTTACACCCCAATTTATACTAGTAGGAGTCCTAACATTAAGGTAACTACTTAGAGTGGAGACCAAGCAGAACAATTACTTGGAAACTAATATCATAATAAAAGGAAAATAAAATCTCCAAGGAAAAAACATCTCCAAGGGAATAAAAAATCCTACCAAAATTAGAAAATAGAAAAGAAAAGAAACGTGCAAAACAGGCAGCACAAATATAATTTCCTAATAATATTATTCCTATATAAATTAGTATCCAAAATTTAAAAAAATCCTACAATCTTGTCCTACATCATTTATGGTTGGATACCATTTGTTTTAAAGAAATGCATGGCCAGTATAGTTTTGAAAATGAACTGCAAGACAAATTTGTCTTAATCATGCATCTGCCAATGTCTAATTGATATGATTTTATGCACATATGATATGCCACACATTCCTAAAACAATGAACAATTTAGATCACAAACAGAGATTATAAAGGGCCCACAATGGAGGGCATTATGGGAACCCCAAGTCCAATGTGGTGCGGATTAATACAATTGAACCATTGATGAGGAAGTAAAACCTTGGTCAGTCGTGAGATTGGCCCAATTTTAGTTAACTTATCTTCTCGACATTGCACTGTTATTAATTTAAGCCTTTTGTATTTGGGCTGTTCTTCTACCTTGTAAACTCTCAACCGGCCCACATCTTGGAGCCCACTGCTTTTAACAATAATACTCCAGTTTCCAATTATACACCATCGTGACTTTATACAGTTATACTGAGCGTTAATCTTTCTGCAGTACTTGATGATTTGCGAATAAACTCATTGGATCATTTTTAATTATTCAACAAAAATGTTTGGTTGGGTTACGATATGCATATTAACAAAATGGTTGACCGGGGGCATAATTCCTGTAATTTCTTTGACAAGTACAGATAGATAAAAATCTTTTAACCCCGCTACACGGTTAAGTTGATTTGCTTTTGTTGATTGGTTCATTTTTGTATGTTAGGGTTGGAAATTGGAATATGTGATTCCTTTTAAAATTTTTTTTTGGGACTCTGTGCTAATAGAAATTTTGTATTCTTTGTGTATTGTGCAGAAGCAGCTTTTGGTTATGCCTACTTCGACAACATCACATGGCAAATGAATATTTTCTATTTTTGGTGTCTTGCTGTTGATATTTTTGGGTAATATGTAGTTTGAAAACTTCTTTTGGAAGATTTAATGTGAGTTTTTAACACTTTTTTTTATTCAAAGATACTTTTGAATTATTGTAATAAACAGAAGTTTGGGAGTTGGTTTGAACTCTTTCACTGTTGAATGCGTGAAGAAGCAAAACTTCTATGATGCTCCCAAGTGGTATGGGAGCATCATACTCCCAATGAATATGGACCATTGGATTGAAAATAGCTAAATTACAGCCCTTGGATCAAAACCAAAAATTAAAAGTTGAGTGGTTTTATTAAAACCGAGATGGTTTTGTGAACTTTGACAAAAAAAAAACGGAGGATTACTTACCATAGAACAGGCAACACTTACCATTGACCAAGGCAACACTTACCATTGTATAAGGTAACACTTACTACACAAACAGGCAACACTTACTACAACCGGTTGGTCAGGTAACAAGTTACCATTATGTTGAAAAAAAAAAAAGAATATCCAATTTTTTGCCGGGAAAATTTGCAGATTTTAGATATTTATATATTAGAAGAATTATCTAAAAAATGGTGTTCATTTTTAAATCTAGTTTAAAATTTTAATTTGTTATGAACATATAAAAATTTGAAAAATATTTTCCATAATTTCCAAATGACATTATAAATTTTCAAATAATCATTTTTAAGTAACTTAATTTTAAATATTATGGAAAAAACAAGATATTTACTAATATTTTGATAGCTTACAAATTTAGTTAATATATATTATAAAATAATGCTACAAGTTGATTGTTACAACAAAATTGAGCAATAAACATATTTTTGTTTAATAGCTATTGAATAATTTTGTAGGATTGTCAATTGCATTTGTGGTAGTATTTAATGAAATTAGGTTATTCAATTTCATTTATATAGTTTATAGTGACCAATATGATATATTTTGCAAATGTAATAACTAATAGTGTTGATACTAATATACTTGACAGCAATCAATCAACGAGAATTGATTCATTTGTAATTGATTGATCTGGTTCTATGTTCAGCCAATTGACTAAACAATTTGAATCAATTAAGATCATATTTGGCAGATGTGGTAGTTAAGAATGATGCTGATTGATAGTGATTAGTGAAAATTAATATAATTAGCCAAAGTAGGCTGACTAATTTGTTTAATTGCTTAACCATAGACTTATCTATTTCAAACCTTCAAGTTACACAATTAGCAAATTTCAAAAATCGTTATTTGATGGTTAACATTGATCACTTAGCAAATGAAGGAGTAACACTTTGAGCTTAACATTGATCACTTTGGCTAATGTAGGAGTAACCACTAGTGAACTAGTAAATTGAAATATCTCATTTATTTGATCTTTTTTTAAAAAGTAATTTTATTAATATAAATGCTTTTATTTAATTTATCATAAAAGTAATACAATAGATCCAAATAAAATTGAATGTAGTAGGTAATATGACATTAATGAAGATATTTATAAATGTATACATACCCATCGTTAATGTCATATTTACTATAGAATAAAGCTTACTTACCAAAGCATAAGGCTAGAGATACCACAAAAACTGAAATTTTACGATGAACAAATATTCGTTGATAATACTTATCACGTGGTTGACAATACTTACCATGAAATAAGGAAAAACGACTATATGGTGAAACCAATCTTAACATGTAAATTGATCACATTTTATCATGAGCTAACTCTTGTTCACAACACTTACCACGTCTTTATTGTTTTTTACTTTGTTGAAAGCCAACGATGATCATATGATGAAACCACATTTACTACAGAAAGTTAACACATTTTAATCGAATTATAGCATTAATGATACTAGATTTATCCATACTTACCTTAAACTCTTCAAAATTAATCACTCTAGCTCCCATTCATCTCTTTTCTTCTAAAAAAAATGAATATTAAAGAAGAAACTTCTTAACTTTCAAAATTCCAATAAGATGAAGAACCTAACCAAATAAGTTTTTATCAAAAAATAAATAAATTTAGTTGTGATTATTAGCTCTTACCAGCTTACTCAAAGACCAAAAGTTGAAGAATAAAAATAAGTGTTTCACAATAATCTAACCAAGCTTTAATTTTCATACTTTTATAATTTTTTAAGGTTATGCTTACCATTGTTTATGACAATACATATCACTTTATATGGTAGTACTTATTAGTTATTGTGGATTGAAACAATATGATACTAATGAGTGTGGATCCTCTCATGCAACCTTCATGTGATGCAAAACTAGATCCACCACGATTGCACATAATGATCTGAACTATTTATTTGTAGTTCTTAATGTTTATTTTTCTTAAGACGAAAGTCCCTTTGTAGTAGAACAATTTATAGTCACCTCCAACTGTGTTCATACTAAATTTATATCCCCCAATCACATAATCTCCTCTTTTACCATTTTATCCTCTATCCATCCTTATTTAATAGTATTACCAAAAGCTTAAAAACGTTCACCGAAGATAAAAATAATAAAAATAAACAATTTTTTAAAGGTTGACTCATGTTTTTTATTCTTTTATTTATTATTCTCATCGAGATGAACAAATTATTCTTAAAATTTAACAAATTTTTTCGGATAAATAAGAATAATCCACTCGATAGGCAGACAAATGATTAATTCAAAAAAGGTAATGTAAATTTACCAAACCATTCTTAAAACCAACGGAAAAAAAATACCAAAATAAAAAATACCAAAAATTCATGTGAATGATCATTGGCCCAAGAGAACAAGAGTGTGCACCATGTGACTACATTTGCAATTAGAAAAAAAATATAAGAAAATAAAAGAAAAAGAGCACAACAAGACTGTACGTGCCAATGTATAGTTTGTTAGGTAGCCCGATGATAACATGAATGGTTGATTGGAAGTAATAAGAGTCAGGAGCACTGAATAATTTGTCTCAAGAGAAAGAGAAAAGTGTTACCGGGTGGTAACCTGTTGGTCTTTTAGGAATTCAAGGGTGGAGATCTCTTGTTCTTCAATCCAATGGTGAAGAAAGTGCTAGTACAATTTGGGAGTATGGTGCTCCCAAACCACTTGGGAGCACCACAGCCGGAGCCGTGAAGAAGGGTTAGTTTAGATCTTGAGAACAACGTACACATGGAATATATATTAGGGGAAAAAGAGAAGAATACTTGTGACAAGTAGAGGTTTGTCACTGATTGTGCTACCATTTGCCTTGTAATTAGTGGCAACAAAAAGTTGTCACAAAAATGAATTTTATTGGCATTTTTATGTTAAAACAATTTCAAGATTAATTAGTGACGTGCAAAATTGTCACCACTGTTTCTAAGTTTTGTGACAGAACAGTTTATTGTCACAAAAAGTAATTTTCCATTATTCCAAAAAATTCAATTTAGTGATAACGTTTTTTTATCCTTTTTGTGACATGTAGAATTGTCACAAAAGATCTACAAACAGTGACAACATTTAGCTTGTCACTAAAGGTGATTATTTTTGTGACAACATCGCACTTATTGTCACTATATTTTTTGGAGAATATATTCTTTACACCGTCGGTGTAAACTTTTGTTTCCTCCAAATTAATTGCATTGCGCCATCTCACCATGTTTTATTAATTGGGACCACTATTTTGACACGTGTCGCATGCAATTGATTTGGAGGAAACAAAAATTTACACCGGCGGTGTAAAAAATTTATTCTCTATTTTTTGTAGCAACACACTTTAGGTGATGACACTGTGATAACGTTTTTTTTCCCACTAAATCTTATTGTGACACTTTTTCCAGATTCAGTGACAACTTTTTGGCACCACTAAAAAGTATTTTTCTTGAAGTTTAAGGCTTATTTCCTATCAACGATTTCCACTTCTTCCATTTCAACCAATTGCTTTAAATTAAAGCTCAACCCCCCTATGAGTTTTATTTCCAGTCGAGCACCTGTATCCATCACCTTACAAGCATTCTTGAATAATAAAGAAATTATATTTTGAATGTTGGTGGAGGACAATGAGGAAGAAGAAATCACTTTAGACTTACTTGTTGCTTTGGCGGACTTAATCCCAAATTTTGAAATATATTTCTTCTTTTTAATTCTTTTAGCTCAATTCACTCTCCTTTCCAAGCTTCATGGGTGGATTTCTCCCCAACGGTACTAAACCCAACTCTCCCCTTCTTAACAGTGGATCCCTTAACAGGACCACACTTCGGCACATGAACACTCTCTTCTGGAATTGTCCTAACCTAAGCACATCATCTTTACAAATCTGGATTTGATCCCCCTTTTTTGCCACTGCCGCTAGTTAAGAGGTAATTTAATTTCATCCAACCTAAACATCGCAGGGCATTCCATTTAAGGATTGCTGGGAAAAAAACAAAAATACAATTGAAGGTTGATGGTAGAACGTGATCTTTATATCATTTTGTAGTAGTGTATTTACCTTAAATAGAAGTTGGAAAAAGACCACCACATTTTAAGTAGGAAAAACCTTTTGGAGGTGGGTGCAATTAATAAATGCATGTGAAACCAACCAGCTGCGATTACAGGGGTCTAATTGTAGGTAATTGCTCCAAATTGACAAAAGAGTAACATGCTAAGCCCATTTGGCCAGGGCATTAGACTTAATCACAAGATGGAGACATCTCCCAATATTGGGTCTATAAATAAGGTTAATTCACTTCATCTATTCTGCTTCCATCTTTTCTTCAGCCATGGCCAACCCAATTCTAATCCCTATTTTCTTCCTCGCAATCATCGCAGCATCTGGTACTGGGCAAGAAATAGCCAAAATAGTACCAGCAGTGTACATTTTTGGTGACACTACAGCCAATGTAGGCAACGCAGTTGGGCGCTCCCCTGCCTTGGGGAAAACGGTGGCTGAGTTTGTTGGTTGGCCTCTCCTTCGTGAAAAAACAAATGAGATGACAACAAGAATGAACTATGCTTTCGCAGGAACAGGAATCCTTCCGGAAGCTCATAGTCTGTTGTTGGAAAATGTAAGTAACAGAGAATGTATATGAAATATTTTCGTCATCTTTATTTGCAACCTATTACTCCTGCTAATCATGATAAAAAAAAGTTACTCCTGCTATTTACTAGTCTACTGCTACATTTTGTTTAAATTATTCAACTCATGAATGAACTTGTTTTGATTTACAGACAACTTCTATGTATCGTTCCAATTTTATCGGATGTCCCCGAAGTGCGCGCATCCCATTGGTCATATGTTATTGAGAACCATTTTTCTAGCTCCGAGTTTGTACAATGCCTGCAAATGCAACATTCCAACAAAATAAAAACTAACAATCGGTAGTTCATGTCCTTAATTAATTGACTAATTTATAGGTAAACTCTTTTATTTTTTTTTTCTCTTTTCTAGATATTGTGAGACGAATAGCTAGCCAGTGCGTCTATCAGTAGTTCAGTGAAAATGTCAGCGGTCAAGTGGCTCAGGGTTCCATTACTCGGAGGACGATAATTTCCGACAAAATCCTCGATTCCAAATGAGATTAGGAATATAGAATTGGCGAGATGGTCCATGAGACGTTTAACAGTAAGCAGATTGCTACTTATTCAAGAATTTGCATAGATACATCATCATTGTGACATTGAACAACTCGATTTGAAGGTCGAAGTCCCAGTAACTTGTCTGATAAGGGAGGGAATTGTATGAAAATAACAAAAATGTTATTTTCAGTAGACCGAAAAAGAAAATAAAAAAAACAACCAGAGCGTAAAAGCTAATGTAATAGATTATCCTTGATTACGTACATTATTTTTTGTAGTTGATCCTAATTTCGAACAAAATTCCAGTTCCGGCCACTGCGAAGTTGATTCCAGTTATGGTCGAAGCATTCAACTTGTCCGTTAAACTTTGAATTGGCAGGGCATCTAGAAGCCCCAAGAGAGAAGCTGCAACCCAAAACCGAAAACGAAAAAGTTAGTCATAATTAGGAAGCAGGGATTGATTTCATCACTTCAAAATAAAAGTTAATGAAGGAGAGCTGGTTAATTTTCACTAGTAAACTGAGCAATGGTTTTCCCATACGGGGAGGGATTGCCTCCCCATGCATTGCCGCTGTTGACTGTTGAGTTGCCGAACACGTAGATACCCAGTGCCATTTGCACCAAGTTGAGGTCATCCGGCCCGTGAGATGCAAGGGATATGGAGAGGATCACTAGGAACGTGATGAGGAAAGGACATATTGAGGGAGAGCAGCTAAGCCATTGGAGATCTAGTTTGAAGGAACGATCAAGAAAGAAAGGAAGGAAGGGAGGAAGAGAATGAAAGATGATGGGAATATTGCAGTGGTGGAGCAAGAAATGAGTGTAACGGAATTTATAGAGGAACAGAGAAGTGGAGGGAGCTCTTGGACGTTGAAGCTTAGCCATGGCTATCGGAAACTTCAATAACAATTTGTTATTCCACAATAGTTCTGTCGAACTCAAACTTTTCAAATAACAGATCATCTTCAGCCATACAAGATAAACGCCTAGGAGAGAAAATTGAACCATCTAAAACACTTAACCACCGCAGATACTAGATTTGGCCTAAACATGCAAGCAATGGCCTAACATAGGCAAAGTTCTTGGAAAACAAATAAAATTACCCAATTCAAGAGAACTTAAAAAGAACCTCTATTACATCTTATTAATTTATTATGCATGATGGACAGTTGTGTATCTTATTATTATTGTTTTTTACAACTAGCCTTATCATTCACTTCTTACAAGATAATGGATTGGAAGTGATTCAAAATTATATAGTATCCTACAAAGAGCATGCCTATACATTTATAGTTCCAATACCGAAAAGTCAATACAAATTAAGTAAATTCTGCTCCTTCCGTGTCAATTGTGCTGAACTTGGATGGGTCTGAGAAGTGTATGTATGTATTACTAGGTAACAATATATAATTTTATATTGATCTAAAATTGTTATTAAATATGACAATAAATTGAGGTTTACATTAATGTGTGCTCCTTATTCATGTAGGTTGCCTACAAAAATCGCATGACATGTGGAGAGTGTAGCAACCTGCCTACTTAGTTTTTTTGGAATCATCAAGTGTTTAATTGGAGTGTTCGACGTTTTTAGTTAAATTGAACAAATATGCTCAAACATTTTAGATTGTTCATTTTTTTTTTGCTCGGCAAACGAAACATTTTATATAGCTCAAAATGGGTACATCGAGGAAAAGCATCTAAGCACAGGGCACTTAGATGCAAAAGAAACGAAAAAGTATCCAACAGACAATTGGATAACACACCTCAACTACATTACAATTTTACTTTTCGAATACCATCTAGAAAAAGCTTAAAATCCTCCACTGAGTAGACATATCGAACTTCGCCTTCATCCACATCGCGACCCTAGTTTTGACCAAATCCCCCACCTCCCACGCCTGAGTTGTTGAGTTGTTGAAAATTTAGTCATTTCTTACTAGCCAAATAGACCATAATGTGGCGTAGAAGCATGACTCCCAAATATGCTTTTCCAGATTTTTACACCCATTAGCAAGCCACCAACTAGCCAAGTCCGGAACAGAAGATGGGCAAGCCCATTTGAGATTCCACCACTCCAAGATTACAGACCATACAGTCCAGGAGAAGTGGCATTGAATGAACAAATGATTATGGGATTCCAGATACAAGGAACAGAGAGGGCATAAGGCGTGTTGGATATTAGTTATCAAATTCCTACTCAAAAGTATTGACCTGGTTGCCGCTTTCTCCTTGACAGCCATCCATGTGAACACTTCCACCTTTGGGGGGCTCAAATTCTTCCAAAGTGATCCCAGAAGAGCGTTATTCGAATGAACAGACTGTTCCCATTGCCCATATGCCGATTTAACACTAAAGTTTCCATCTTCCGACCATCTCCACTGCAAATAGTCAGATTTGGTTGGAATTAACGTCACTCCTCGAATTCTCTGTATCAGATTATCCAGCTCTTGACGCTCTCGTCCAAATGCCCTTATTCTAAACAACAACTCCCATGAGCCCCCATTAGCAACTCCCCTCATATTGCTGATCGTTTCTCCCTGTGAACGATCAGCAAAATAAACAGATTGTTTATTTTTTGAATCGCTAAATAAATTTGTGAAAAAATAGAGTGTGATTTTTATTTGTTCGAGCCTTTAAATCTACTCCGTGCATAGTCCATGCATATTCCGTGCAAAGCACGTGCAAAACACTAACTTTATTACATGCATCCTTGGGTTCGTTATCCCTACGCAAGAAGGAAAAACAAACCAAAACGATCAAGTTTTTTTTTTTTTTTGGGATGGAATTACGCTAGTCAAGTTGAAGAAGTAAATCTAGTGTAATTTCAAACATGAATGTTTAGACTTACTGGAAGTTGTGCTCTGCATAAGGTTCGCCATGAAGGCGAAGTTATCTGAGAAAGAAAATGATGTGTTAGTTAGGTTCGACTTCAGCCCATTTAGCAGTTATGGGAGCCCCGTGCTGTACGGGAGCACCTGTTGATTGACAGCTTCGTTACAGCATGCGAAGGAATTCGGAAACATTGGGTTGCATCCCAAAAGCCATAAATTGTTGATCAGCATTTCACAGGCTCCAAACTTGTGCAACATCTTCCCGAAAGCAAAAAAACAAAACAAAAACAATTGTTAGAATAAAAGAAAACTTATAATAATCCTTGTTAGTATCCTCATTTTTCCAAAAAAAAACAAAAACAAACAGAACACAATCCCTTCTTTTTGTACCTTCAAGCGTTGAGCAAGAGCTTTCAAGAGGAGTTCGGAGAACACTTGGGGAGCCAACTAGCACAACGTCCCCTTGCTCGGTGGGAGAAAATTCAAGTTAAAGTCATTATACCGAATGACACAAAGAAAATTTATTTGGATAGATGAGCCCCCATCTGCTACTTATTCAAGAATTTGCTTAGATACATCATCATTGTGACATTGAACAACTTGATTTAAAGGTTGAAGTCCCAGTAACTCGTCTGATTAGGGAAGGAATTGTATGAAAATAACAAAAATATTATTTTCAGTAGACTGAAAAAGAAAATGAAAAAAACAACCAAAGAGTAAAAGCTAATGCAACAGATTATCCTTGATTACGTACATTGTTTTTGTAGTTGATCCAAATTTCGGGTAAAATTCCAGTTCCAGCCATTGCGTAGTTGATTCCAGTTATGGTTGAAGCATTCAACTCGTTCGTCAAACTTTGAAATGGCAGGGCATCTGAAAGCCCCAAGGGAGAAGCTGCAACCCGAAACCCAAAATGAAAAAGTTAGTCATGATTAGGAAGCAGGGATTGATTTCATCACTTCAAACATAAAAGTTAATGAAGGAGAGCTAGGTTAATTTTCACTAGTAAACTGAGCAATGGTTTTCCCGTACGGGGAGGGATTGCCTCCCCATGCATTGCTGCTGTCGATTGTTGAGTTGCCGAACATGTAGATACCCGGGGCCATTTACACCTGGTTGTGGTTATTCGGCCCGTGAGATGCAAGGGAGGTGGAGAGGATCACCAGGAACATGATGAGGAAAGGACATATCGAGGGAGAGCAGCTAAGCTATTGGGATCTAGTTTGAAGGAACGATCAAGAAAGAAAGGAAAATAGGGAGGACTAGATTGAGAGATGATTGAAATATTGTGGTGGCGGAGCAAGGAATGGGTGTAGCGAAATTTATGGAGGAACAGAGAAGGAGAGGGAGTTCTGGGATGTTGAAGCTTAGCCATGGCTATCGGAAACTTTAATAACAAGTTGTAGTTATCCCACAATAGTTTTGTCGAACTCAAACTTTTCAAATAACAGATCATCTTCAGCAGTACAGGATAAACGCCTAGGAGTGGGACACCAGAAAGATGGAGTCCTTTAGGTGTTGGGTTAACTGGGGTCCGTCCAATGTTTTTGTGAGGTTGTTGGCAACAGTCAAGCTGAAGTTATTAATTTGATTTGCAAATGTGTCTCCGTAAATAAATCAATCTCTTTCCTATTTGAGAGCTAGCTAGCTAGGGTGGTAAAAATAGCTAGGGTGGTAAAAATGGCTCAAGAAACGAAAAGCACATGCATGCTTGTCTGAGAAGTACTAATTAAATTGAATTCCCTCCCAGAATTTCAAACAATGCATATGGTAAGCAAATTCCTTGGACAAGTAGTAAATACAATTAACCTAATTTTGACTTGGGGATTATGATGAGAATCTTTTTTTTTGCTCGGCAATTATGATGAGAATCTTTGGAAGCGCTGTAAAACCTCATCAAATGCACATCGAGGCGTTAATTAATGTTTGAATAATTTTTTGAGGTGTTTATTAATGTTAGAATATTTTTTTGAATGACATTAAAAAAATCAATTCAATCGGTAACTATACTGCTTTATTTAGTTATATAAATTTTTATTATAAATTAGGATCCTAAATTTAAAATGAGATATTGAAATATTATATCAAGAACTTACTCGATCAAGTCAGTGAAGAAAGCGTGTCGCCAATAACTCTAGGTGGATATGGTTGATGTGTTGTTTTGAAAAACGTGGCACGTGCACAGCAATGGCACAGAACAAGCACAGGCACAAAAAAAGCACGACAACATGCACGGAACAAGCACGAGCACAAAAAAAGCACGGGCATAGAACAACATGAGTAAATTAATATAATGGGACAAGTTGTCGTATTTATTTTTTAATATTTTGTGTAAATTACTTTCAACGATTAATAATTTTGTTTTGCTGAGCAAAACAAAAACCTCCTTAGTCAATGGTCTTTACTGTGGAAAACTTGATTTGAATTAGTAAGATATATTTGCTGATAAAAATGGACCATTTAGTTCTCAAATTTACAAGTATATATACCACAGAGTATTTTGGGGCCCAATTCCTCGGTCCTTAGACGATGTAGTAAACGGAAAACATTGCTGCAGCCCAACTACAATATTGGTAAATTTTGTTCCCATCATTCATTTTTTGGCCATTTAATGTACTGATGTAAAATCTTCCAAACAAAACAGTAATAACTTGTGTTAAACTAGCAACCACTTTTTTGGGCTTCCACTTGTCCCTTCATATAAGAACCTTCCAGAAGCTAGCAGTTCCACAATTGGAGTGAACTACAAGTGTGCTGGGTGTGGGATTCTGCCACGAATTGAAAATGTAAATGTTACCAATATTTTATCTCGTCTTCTCCAAATATACATGTGTTTTCAAATTGCTTTTGACTTTTACATTTTTTAATTATTTCAGGGCTGTTGCATATCTTTGACGTCCAAATCAGTAAAATCAACCTCACCTTCAGTAATGATTTGAGCAAAATGTTCAACCTAGTAGAGCTTCAACAACATCTACAACCCTTTATTTTCCTTATTTAGTTTGTCAATGACTACTACCTAAACTACATTCAATCCAATAATGGGACACTAAGGGCATTGACACCTGAGGTCTTTATGCAGTTTCTATTGAACGAACTTTTGTACATGATTAGTTTATTGCATATAAGTAAATGGATTAACAAACATTTTCTATTTTGATAGACCTTGTACAAATTGGGAGCGAGAAAGTTTGTAGTGGACAATATTTGTCCCCATGGGGTGCAAACCAATGTACACGAATAAGCCTGACCCTTTGGCTATTTGCTACAAGAGCATCAAGCTACTGCTGATGCCGTACAACAGTAGCCTCCCCACCACTCTGATGAAGTTACAATCTAATCTATCTGAGTCTGTTTTGTTTCCGACTTGAAGTCAAATGTCGGAAGATATGGTAAGGGTCGTAAGTGAATTATAATATTTTTTAGCACCATTTTTGCAGCTTTATTATATTTTGGTGTCTCATCATTCTATTGCTTATAGGCTAACGTTATGTGTTTGTTGTTGGGCGCTTCCAGGGATATGCAACACCACTTAAAGTTGCCTTCTAGAATATTTTGTTAGGATACCATGCACCGATAGGGATAGATACCTCTATTTTGATGTGGTTCACACCACCCAAACCGCATACTACGTGTTTTTGTTAAACTGCTTCAATGGCACGCTATGCTATCCTAGAAACATCATAAACCTCATTGGTGCTCAACTTTATTAATGTACATCATATAATTGTTTTATTATAAATGGTATGTGGGTAGTGTTTGGTTGTTCTCAAAATGAGTTTTTAACCCTGGTAAAAAATTGCTTCGGAATACAAAATCATTCACTGAATGCAAGTTTGTTGACCATCAACCAAACACGCTTGCTTTGTTTAGATGGTAATTGGGGAGATGCATGGGAGAGACACTAAAAAATTTCATTCATCATGAGTGATAAAAAAAATTCATTAATCATTTATGACAATTAGCATGTTGTTGTGAATAATGTTTTACGTTTTGATGATTATATAAAACAAGTAAATGTGCTTCATGAATTTATATTGGTTGCACGTATAGAAATTCTCATTTCGTGCATTGCACGGGTTTTTGCTAGTATGGAAGTAATGAAACAAAATAGTTTTTTGACAGTATTTCCTCACATTTTCCTTCAATTCCATAACGAATTTAAAATTAATAGAGTAAGAGAAGAAGGACCCCACGAGACTCGACTCTACAATTTAAGTAATGGTGAAATTGAAGCAAAGACCCACCGTTAACCTTTGCACAGAGAGAGAGAGATTGAGTTCAGTCCGGAAGAGTTTTTGCAGTTGAATTTCTCTGCGTGGAGTCAATCTGCCAGGAAGGGGAGTATGTGAACGGGGTCGCCTTTTCACCCTTGCTCGTCGGCCGTTGTTGTTTTGTATCTTTGTAGCCAGATTCAATTAACTCTTTGATGTGTGGGTGTGTGATGTTGAATTCTGTTTTTGTCATTGAAACATTGTATCAAACACATGGTAGGCAAATCACATGGAAGCTTTGGTTTAAGCTTGCATGAGGGATACGTTACCCTCATCAAAAAGAACTCGAAAATGTCAATCATCATAATCTAATGGGAGAGTGCAGATCAAAAAATAAACTAATGGTGAAGTTGACAAAGAACCAACCGTTTACCCTTTGCCGCCAGAGAGAGAGAGCCACGTAGAGTTCTGTCGCAATTTGATTTGTGACGGTCGTGTGGTCGCTGTGCCACTTTGTTCTGTATTGTACGGTTTTATTAGGTGATCAAGTTTTCTAACATACAAAGGTATAATACAATGTTAACTTGATGTAGGACGAAAATGGAGAGTTTTTGTATTTTATTTTTGTTGTTTTAGAATAAGATTTTGGTTAGGAATATTTTCGTTTAGGTTAGAATTATTAACTTTCCGTATTTGGTTTGATTTTGATTTCTACCTTTATTAGGAATCTTGGTCTACAAAAATTAGGATTTTATTTTAATTAATTAGGAAATATCTTTTATTTAATGCTGTTTGTTTTGGCATGATTTATTATTTCTTTTACAGTAGGATTAGTAGGATTTCTAGGGTTAAGGTCTTATAAAAAGGGCTGTAACCTATTCAATTATTTAAAATTTTCATAACTTTTATCAATAATATTGCAGAGATTTTCTCTTTCATTCTTGTGTGCAAGAATTACTCGTTGCGACGAGTTGTTTATCTCGTTTGGATTAGTACGCTAACTAATCTCTCGTGAATTCCGCCGCGTCAAGTGGTATCAGAGTAAGGCTTTGCCTCGTTCGATGGCACTGAACAAAGTTGAAGACACACCCATTGACGTTGGTCGGGGTGAAAAATTTAACAGAATTCGCACCAAGGGATTTGCCCGTGGTCAATCTATTAAACACAAAGTTGATAGGAACCGCGTTGAGGGATTTGCCCGCAGCCAACCTATTAATCAAAACGTCTCCAGAGGGTATTGTTATTACCAACTTGATAGTGAGGATGAATCTGAAGACGAGGATTATTATGGATATCAGTCGAAGAAGCAACAATCAAGATCTGGAGGATTTTATCGCACAGATGACAACTTTTTAACTATTCAGGCAGAACCAATAATTCCTACTTTTCATGGGTATTGCCATCCTAAGAATTTTATTTATTGGTTTCTTAAAGTAGATAAATTCTTTGAGTTCTACACGGATATCCCTGAAGAGAAGGAGGTCAAATATGCGGCTCGTAAATTATATGGCTATGTTTCTACGTGGTGGGAACAATTGCAGTCCAATAGATTGCGACAATATAAACAACCCATTAGGACATGGCCCAAGATGAGACGATTGATGAGTGATAGATTTCTTCAATCAAATCATGGACAGGAATTGTATCAAGAATACCGAAGAAAACTTGAGTCAAAACAAATGTTTCAAGGTACTTTTGATTTGCAATATTTTTCACAAAGAGTTATGAGTTATTTGAGTAAATACCAAGCAATTTCTGAAAGTCAACAAACTAGCTATGCTCTTTCAACTTCAAGTTCGACACTTCTTAATTGTATTGATGGATATGAGATTGTCGAAGAGGAAGGAGATCGAGTTGAACTAGAGAAGGTGATATTTGTTGAACCTAATATTAAAGAAATAGTGGAGGTCGATGTTGAATGCAGTCATTATGGGTACATTGAAGCTGATGATAAAAAGAAAGTTGACCTTGATATTAGCAAAAAAGAGGAAGCTAAAATTGAGGTTGATAATAAAAAAATTGATATCGATGTTGGTGATCAAGTTATTGAGTACCAAAATAATTGTTCATTGGATTTGAATTTGGTCAATACTAATATTAGTGTCATGGAAGATAGTTTGGCTGGCGATACATGTGAAGGAAAGTTGGTGCTGAAAGAATTATACTTCCCTTTAAGAGGATTGGCCAACCATCAATTCGAAGCATACATGCAGAAAACGGATTCATTGCAAGATTGCATGTTCGACGGGGCTCATGTTGATTTCATAGATTTTCTTGGAGTGGAACAGTTTGAATGGATTCCCAACATTCGTTTAATACATCTTGTCAACAATTGAAGTATGAAGAGAAAAGATCATCACATGAATTTTTTTTCTTTGAATGATTTTTGGAAGACGAGCGAGAGGTTGAAATATTCCAAATATCTATTTCTTTGGAATGGAAGGTGGCAAGTTTCTAATGAGAACTCGAGGGCGAGTTCTTTTGAAGAAAAGGAGACTGATGTAGGACGAAAATAGGGAGTTTTTGTATTTTATTTTTATTGTTTTAGAATAAGATTTTGGTTAGGAATATTTTCGTTTAGGTTAGAATTATTAACTTTCCGTATTCGGTTTGATTTTGATTTCTACCTTTATTAGGATTCTTGGTCTACAAGAATTAGGATTTTATTTTAATTAATTAGGAAATATCTTTTATTTAATGCCGCTTGTTTTGGCATGATTTATTATTTCTTTTATAGTAGGATTTCTAGGGTTAAGGTCTTATAAAAAGGGCTGTAACCTATTCAATTATTTAAACTTTTCATAACTTTTATCAATAAGATTGCAGAGATTTTCTCTTTCATTCTTGTGCAAGAATTGCTCGTTGGGACGAGTTGTTTATCTCGTTTGGATTAGTATGCTAACTAATCTTTCGTGAATTCCGCCGCGTTATAACTTCACCCAAAAACATATTGCGCCCAACTATGTAGGTCATCAATTTCGAAGACAATATTGTCATTGAGAAGATAATGTCAGCTTTGGTTAATCATTTATCAACTGCCAGTTACAACCCCTTCCCATCCCTTTTAAAAGGCATTTGCAGCGTCTGGTCCTTCTGAAAAGCCATATTCAAAATGTCATCAACTTGTGGGATTTGAGAACACATTCCATTACTCCAAAGGTTTGCATATGTCCCCCTTAGCCCTTAACTATTGCCTCTTAACACTACTGCGAACATAATACAATTTTTGTAATTGTCATGATAGTGTTCGGAGCATTGTTTTTTGAGTGTCCCCAGAGTGCCCAAACAAAAAATGTAAAGAAAATAAGGACGCTTCGGATTTGAGTTTCAGATACGTGTCTAGAGAATGTTATGTTAGTGTTCGAAAAGTGTCTAACACTGGGTCGTGGACTCTGACAAAGAATTCATGCTACATAGCTACATTTGATCACTTTGAGTGTACTTTCTCCCAACAGGTGCAATCACAAAAATTTATTAAACAAAATATTCTGTTATAAAGTTTAAAGATTGCAACCTTTGAAATGCTTCAATCAAGAACAAGGGCTTACTATGTCTACAAATTTTGTTAGTCGAACAATTTCAGGCATCTTTTTTTGCTGGGAATTTATTGTATTAATTCCTAAAGGTGGCGATTCTAATTGTTAAGGTTTAAATCTCACCTAATGTCACCAGTTGGTAATGGTTGTGTTCCTTATAGCCTGAATGCTGTCTTTTCTAACTGTATTGCTTCTAATGTTTTGTTGATGGACCATTCTAGGGCCAGTGGTTGGGCTAAACCATACATTGGATACTCTGTTTCCCCTGCTGATGAAACTGAACCAGCTAGAATAATGACTTTGGATGGAAGTAACATCTTGGAATGTTCTAAATTTTAGGCCGATGCTCAACTGTTAAACAAATCTGCTTGGGTGGTGTTAAGTCCACTCACAATTGATCGTTGCTTATCTATAAGATGTTAAACCAATTCTGAATTCTCAATGAAGTTGGTCTATAGTCTCTATTCTTAGACAAGCTATTGGTGCAACTGTAACAAGTCCTCGGTTTCCTTGTAACAGAAGAAGTATCTTTCTTCTTTTTTTTGGGTTGATAATGAGATGATGTTCCTTGTCAAGGTTGTTGGAAATGATTGATCATGTGAGATGTGAGATTGTGTTATTCATTTATCTGCTTTGGTTTATTTTTCCTTTAATTAGGTCTTCCATATATTTAGCACTTGGTGCGAAAAATAGATTACCATATTTAGCATTTGTTGCGAAATTTTAGGTTCTAATACCGTGTGAAAACATAAGCTAGATTTTACTTACATTTGTTCATTCAAACATAATCCTTGACCACATATACAAGTATTAATAGGCTCAGATGCTATGTTGGAAACATCTTTGTTTAGAAATAGGCATATAATTGTGGATAGCAAAGCTTTGCCAAAAAATGTCCTATAGCAATAGTAGTCCAATCACTTAGCAGCTTTGGAATGATATGAAATGACGATTAGCTGTCAAATTCTCATTCTCTAAATCATAGAAATGTTAGTTGCATATATACTTGCCGATGTCATTTGCGATCTGAATTTGAAGAATTTCACGTGCAAGGCACGTGCACTCTTACTAGTTTGTCCAGAAATAGAGGAAGGGTACTAGGCCAAAGGAATGACTTTGAAGCTGACGTTAATACCACCACAACAAGAAATAATAAAACAAGAAATAATAAAACTATAAGCAACAAAAACCTAACAACAATCTTTTTGGCCAGCTCTCAAGTCTACCCCCATTACTCATATAAATCCATTCTATTCCTTCGGAAAAATACAACCACCATTAATTTTTCCCCTTAACATCCCAATAAACTTAATTAAGTTGCTTAGGCAACATAAAACTAACTAATTAAATAGATCGACTTCTCCGCCATAGAAACGAAACTACTCCATAACTCTTAACTACTTGACACATTATTCTGAATTCATGCATGCAACTTCAAACACATTATTTTGAATTCATGGGCCCCAATCAGATTGGACTTCAATTGATTAAGTGTTGATGGTAGCTAGGCCCTCACAGTACGGACGAACCAATTTGTTAACCTTGTCATTACAAATGGCCAGGTTTGCAAATGCTGGAGTGTATGCCATGGGATATGTTATTCACCATCTTTTTTGATAAGTTATTCATCACCATCTTCCTCGCACCAATTTCATACAACATGTACAAATGCAACATCTCAACAAAACAAAAATTAACGATCAGTAGTTCATGTACTTATTGAATTGACAATTTCTAGGCAAAATCTATCTATCTCCTCTTCTTCTTCTTTTTCCAGATACTGTGAAACAAATAGCCAGTACATCTATTAATAGTTTGGTGAAAATGTCAAGAGTCAGGTGGCTCAGGAATCCATTACTCGGAAGAAGATAATTTTCAGCGTAATCCTCGATTCCAAAAGAGATTAAGAATACGGAATTGGTCAGATGGTCTGTGAGACGTTCGATTAGGCGAGTAGGTCTTCTTGGATCACAGCCTGGTTGAAAAGCCTTATTGGCCATCGCAGCTCCAGGAAGTTGTCTGAAAATTTAAAAATTTCATTCAGGAGTTGAATTATTCAAACAAGTTGTAGTTGTCACGCCCCAAATCCGGGAACATGACCGGCCGTGAACCATGTTATATTCATGGAACATGAAGCCTAATTAAAAATAATATTTTAACGACTCACAATCAATATAGGAAAATTGGATATTTTATTAAAGAAAATCTGCAACTTAAACCAATATTTTCTTAAGCAAATGACATAATATCTCATATTTTTCAATCTCCAACTTCTACAATGAACTATCAATAAATAAAAGTGCGCAAGCTATTCGACAGTAGAAAAGGAATAAAAATGCAGACGCCCTAGAGGTCCAAACAGAAGGTCCCGACAATGCCACAGAGTCCACTATAATGCTCCATGAACTAACCTGAAAAATAATATAGAATAAATCCGTCAGCTAACGAGCTCAGTGAGTAGTTAAGCATGCTAAGGGTAATAATACAAAGTGGCATACGTATATATGAACGATAACTGAGGGTTCCAAAGAAATGGTGTCAAATTAAGGAAGGTCGAAGGTTTAACGAATAATACCAACAAACTAACGAAGTCAATGGCTCAGCAAATCGTATCGAAAGATGAATGACTGAATAACGAATTATCACAACAATCGAACAATGATAACAACCATTTAATACCAACAGCCTGCTCAACAATATCAGAACAAGGAACAACAATAATGAGGTAGTCCAAACCAAAGTGGGAACCATATCTTCCAATTACCAAGTACCAAATGCCAAATATTTTCTCAGGGCTTCGCCGTTGGATCCAACACCGTACTTAGAGTCACCACAGGATGGCGCCTGGGAACTTTTCCCTAAGCCGATCCGAAATAGGGTCACAGGGTATTCCACAAGTCTTTTCCCTATCCGTTGTGCACTAGAGTCACAGGGTATTTCACAAGTCTTTTCCCTAGTGGCCAAAGTCACTACGATATCTCACGGGTCTTTTCCTTGGACTTTAATAAATATAAACATAGTCCATAGTCTCAAACACAAATAGAACAACGGCGAACCGGAGTCACCTGACCGGCCAGGATTATTCCCCGTGTCGTTGCATGGTCACAATAATAATATGGAGTCAACGAAAAAGACAACAACAAGATTAGGGAATCAATCAATCAGAATTATTATCAGTGAACCTTGTATGCCAAAGGGTACATTAATCGTTTATAAATATGAACAATGAATAAACAATGAATAAACAAATTGTCAAGAATAGATAGGCTCAAGAGGATTCCAAGAAAGGGGTCACATGCTTAACCACTCACCTTACGTCCGAAATAGTGCAACCAAATGCGAAGCGCAACAATATCCGCTAATCTGAATCAAAAGAGTATATACACCATCACCATAAGAATTTACCCATCATCTAAAGAAATTAAGACCATAACTATACCTACTTGCATTCTAGTGCTTAAACCTATACCGGTAGTAATTTAATAACTAACCCTACAACTACGACCATCAATTTGCCTTGCCACATGCCAACCTTGGTACCCCTCCGAAACCCCACCGAAAAGAATCAAAACCCAAACTAGAAGTATAATATAGCTAATAAAATATATATCCAATACAAAGAAGAGAAAAAGACAAGGCGAAGATTATTACGTACGGACTTCTCGGCAATCTTCTCGACAGTCCACTGCTCCGATCGAACTCCACCACTGACTCACTCTCTCTCTCTCTCTCTCTCTCTCTCTCTCTCTCTCTCTAACGTTGAAATAATATACCCTAGTTCTCAATATATATGAAAGGATAACGGGCCCTCTCTTCATTAATTAAATACACTTTCACTTACTAGCTTCTGGCCCGAGGCCAGAGTTTAAAAGTTAAATCCAACCCAAGTAAAACTAAGCGGCCCAAAAATATAACATGCACACATACACACACAAAAATATATATATAAGTTATTCGAGACTAGAAGAATTTTCAAAATAAATGCAGTTTATAATAATCAATATCTTTTTTTTTTATTAGAAAGAAGTTTGAAAAAGATAAATGAAAGAATTATTTATTTGAGTCAAAAGCATCTCTTTTTTTTTTAAAGGAAAAAGCGGGGTGTCACAGTAGTAGATTAGCAGTTAGCAGAGTAATTGGTTGCAAATTAAGGTGACAAAAATATTCCATGTATTTTCTTAATTTGTTTCTTACATTTTTAGCTACAACAAGACACTATGAGTTTTTTGAAGGATTTGTTAAAGAATTGACTCTAACTAGTGAGGGCCAGCTATTTTATGTAGAAGAGGGATATTTTACAAAGCAAATGGAAATCTATTGCGAGCAGTTAGAGTCCAGAATGATGATACTCTTGTCACTTGTGCTAGAAGTTTATGACAAGAAAGATCTAGATATTTGCATCAAAAAAGACTTGAAGAGTTTTAAGACGCTTTGTTATAGAGTTGCAAGAGGGGGGAAGAACTATACAATGCATAAAGTTGGTTGGAAAATTGCGTGACGAGGCCCAACTGAAACCAGATAAAAAAGAACAGAGGTAACCTTAATTTCTTAAGTTAACCTTAATATTACTCCATTTAGGAGTTCATACTTAAGTTGCTTAACTACTTGTTTATGTTTTTTTTAATTGTAGGGATTTTGCTTTTTTCATTTATAGAAATACTGCATTCTTCAATCGCGGGCAAAAACTCTGTTTCTTTTTCAGATTTGGGATTTTATCCAAACTGATTTCACCAACTCCCTAAAGATGATGAGTTTGGGAATGGTGAAGGCATGAGGGTTCCAACATGGACGTAATGTGATGTGTATCGAGCGATCAATCCAAGCAAAAAAGGGATCATAGTATCATACAAACCAGGAATATGTATGATGACAGACCGTCGGGTATTCTTCATCAACACAGAAATGCCTTGGTGGCTGGTGCATTTATCAGAACAGGGAAGTGTAACAGACACAACTGGAGCATGGAGGGGGACAGACTGCAAATACTTTTTGTACTGCGATGATTTAGAAACAACAGAGGACCAGAGGTAGCGAACTGTGTGTTCACTGAAAAGTGTTTGAAGGGGAGTCTGTGCTCCCCGGTGAAGGTAGTTAGCCATGAAATCGTTGTTTCCAAAGGAAATGATAAATATGGAATGGGAAATGTGGTAAAGGTGCTCTTCTTTTGTTCATGATATGGAGCAGATCATTCAACAAATTAAGTTTGGTTGAACTTGGACCCATCGAAGCTCCAGTCCTCAAACTGTAAAGGGAAACAATGTTAAGTTCAACTAACATATACAAAAATAAGTTAAAAGTCAAAATACTCAAACAAAATGGGAAAAATGAAAGTTGATTCTTCCTCCTTGCATTTTCCATGCCCGGGTATTGTGTTTCAGGAAGAATGCCAGCTCCCGGGTAGGCATAGTTGATTCCAATTGCATGTTATTTTTTTTTGATAGGCAATAAAGTTTTATTAAGAAACTTGACAAGGGGTACATCAAGTTGGGGGAGGGGAGAGGGAATCCAACAAAAAGTTGGAAGAAAACACCTATTGGGACAAAGCCCAGAACATCTTATGGACCTCACGATGTCCAGATTAAACAATAAAGCTCAAAACCCAAAAGGCCAAAAGCCCGGATTTACAAATCAGCCCAAAACCACAGCCTGGCCCAGAAGGACCAACTCAAACCCTAACGCCCCTAAACTCAGACAGCCCCAGGAACGTCGCCAAACCCGCCGCTGCCACCACAGCCACACACCCAGACCACGACACAACCGCCCACACCGCCGCGACCACCACCTCCATCTGCCAAAAGCCCGGATTCCAATTGCATGTTATTGACTTTGGAGTGATCTTGGAACATACTTATGTAACCCGGAACTTTTGGCAATTTGAGATAAAAAGCTACGACGACAAGAAGAAACGATTTAATTTTGTTACAAAAATGGGTCGGTTCGGACCGGACCCAACCCACTTGGGTCATCCACATGGGTTATGTGATTGAGTTGGTTAGAAGGATGAGACAAACTCCTTATTTCTATCTGTTAGGAGAGTTCAAAGATAATAGATCACCTACATCTATTAGGAGACTTTGAACTCTTGGACTCTAATCTACAAATTCAGTCCTGCAGATATTTGGAGATACATACAATACGAAATAGTTAGAGTTTCATCTCTCCTTCTCCTCTAGAAAAATTCTCCTGTCAAAGATCTTCTCTCTCTAGGGTTTCCATATAAGAACCCTAGGATCTGCGGTGTGGATATCGAGAGTAGACTCTAGTAGTCTCCTCTACCCGGTGTGAAGAGAAGACGGTGTTTGTGTACGTAATCGGTGCTTGTAGAGCGGGTCTCAGATTGTGAAAAGCTTAAAGCAATTGAATTCTGCTGCGCTTCAATCGTACGTGTAAGTCTTATGTGATTTACGAGTTTTCGATCCTATAAAGTTAACATTGGTATCAGAGCTTTAATGCTCGCTCTCGCATGAAACACTTATGCTTGTTTCCGTTTTTAAATTTTGGATACAAAAACTAGATGTTTTGTTTCATTCAAAAGAAAAGAATGACAGATGTAGATCATGCAGTAGTGAGAACATTTAATCGGTCTTGGCTTCCGTGATGTTTATTGAGTGGGTCCAGTGAATAGTTAGATTAATTGGTTGCGGGGTGCGCCGGATTTGGGGCGGCATGGCCACTCATGAGGCTGGAGTACTGGGTGCCAAAATAAATCTCACGTTTTTTTTTGTGTTGACAAGTCTAGTGCCAAGTGAGGGTTTGACCAATATTTGTTTTTCCATGTGCTCATAATAAATCTCACGTTTCTTTGCAAACAGATGCATTAATGTTTTGTTTTCTAGTAGTAAACTAATAAGGAGCATTGTTGTGAGTTATTTTTGACAAGCTTTCTGGATATAAGATGGATTAAAACTAAACAACTATTGGTCAGTTTTTATAGTATATATAAAAAAAAACTTGGCTTTTGCGACTAATTTCTGAACCGAGACACCCCAAATCAATGTGATTTGAAGAAGCCAATCTAGATGGTAGACCGCACAGATTAAATATATGTTCTCGTCTTTTTGGATTGATATAGGTTCGAATCTATATCTTTATTGCATCTGGTTTTTCTCATGATAGTAAGTAATTTGATGAATTCAGTTTATCATGTATGGATTGTTTTTGCTGCGTTACGGCGCAAACTATTGTACCCAAGTTGTTGGACTTTGCCCATCTTCTTAGAGGGAGAGTGTGGTGGAACCATCCATGCCTATACCTATTATGTGTTGTTGCATGTTGGCATGGATGGTCAATGGAAGGGATTAATATTTGTATGCGTTTGGAGATGGGCTCTCTTTGATGATAGAGACTTGAGACAAACTTATTATATGGAATAAGTGCAACACCCTCATTTTTATTTGTAAGGGGGTGAATTTTTGCACTTATGTTTGTATAATATTTTTGCCTTCCATTCTGCATAAAATATTAATTAGGGACTTAAAATAACTCGTCCCATCCTCTTACTGTTATATTGATTCATTGGAAATTGTCTAAAAATCGATTAAGAAATAATGATTTACACCATGTATTGGAGTGATGACTACGAGCATTGCAGATTTTCGATCTCTATCCATGGTTAAAATCATTATTTGTTTAATAGGGTTTTAGGATAAAATTATTGTAATGTGCTAAATATTTCCAATGCGCAAATAAATGTAGTGAAATGGCCTCGAAGACTATTGTTGCTGATCTTGTTAAGGGAGAGAAACTGGATTGGAAAAACTATGACATGTGGCACAAGAAAATTCAGTATCTCCTTAATGAGCAAGAAGTACTTGAAATCTTGACCAATACCATGACTGCCCCCAAAGAGGGGACCACTGCCCAAGACCGCCGAAACATGGAAACTTATCAAAATTGGGTCAAGAAAGACCGTTGTGCGCGCTTCACTATGTTAGCCAGCATGCATAATGATCTTATTGGCGAGTTTGAAAACTGCGCTACTACCCAAGAAATGTGGAACCAGCTGAAAATTGCTTTTGGTGGCACAACGGCAACTAGGTTGCGCGCGTTAACATTGAAGTTCAACAGTTATAAAATGAACCCCCAACATTCCATGCCTGAACATTTGAGGGTTATGTCGGCTATGATACGCGACCTTAGGGCTGCCGGTAACGTTCTAACTGATGAGCAGCAGATTCTCGCTATGCTTAGGTCTTTGCCTGATAAAACATGGGACCATTTCAAGCTCACAATGACACACAATGAAATGGTTAAAACCTTTAATGATTTGAAGTGTCATCTTGAGTTTGAAGTCGAGCGCTAAGATGCTATGCAAGGCAATGAGGTTCTTGTGGTTGAACCTGGCCAGCGTAAAATAATTGGGTCTAAGCGCAAAAGGCAAGATGGCAAGGCTAAGCAAGGGCCAGCTAGAGATAATGCGCCAAAAGAACATGTTAAGCGCCGCAGAGGCAAGAGAGGAAGCAAAAAGGATAAATCTAAAGTGACTTGCTACAACTGTCAGAAGATAGGACACTTCGCACGTGATTGCACTAAGCCGAAGAAGGTACCGTCTTACCCTATTTTTCGCATAGATTGCTTAGTTTGCTCTCATGTATTGGTTGCTCATATTGATCCTAATTGGATTGTTGACACAGGAGCGACAAAACATGTAGCACGAGATCGAGGAGGATTTATCGAGTATCGCCGGATTCCTGTTGGCAGCCAGAGTGTCTTTATGGGGAATAGTTCAGCTGAAGATGTGCTAGGAGTTGGTACTTATCAGCTGAAGTTGTAAAGTGATCGCACACTTATTCTCTATGATGTACTTTATGCGCCTGGAGTTCGACATAACTTGATATCAATTATAGCTTTAGTTGAGTTAGGATTTTCCTTTAATTTCAGCAGAGATGGTTTTTCCATCTACCTAGGTAACAAGCCGTTTGGGCATGGATCTATTTCTGGTGGTTTCTATGTTTTGGATTTGGATGGTTTGAATAATAATGCATGTATGGCTTTTCATGATGATGATGTTGTTTCTAGTTCTGTGAAATGGCATGCCAGGTTAGGCCATATTGGCCAAGATAGGATGACTAGGTTAGCTAGAGAGAGCCTTTTAGGTCCACTCGCTAAAGTCAACCTACCAATATGTGAGTCTTGCATGGCTGGAAAAGCGATTAGAAAACCATTCGGTAAGGCAGTGAGACCTACAAGTCCACTAGAGCTAGTTCATTCAGACATTTGTGGAACCATGAATGTTAGGGCACGACATGGTGGTACCTACTTTATCACATTTATAGATGATTATTCTCGATATGGATATGTCTATTTGATCTCTCATAAATCAGAAGCATTGGACTGCTTCATTCGATTTGTTAACGAAGTTGAGAATCAAAAAGAAAGAACCCTAAAAGTTCTGAGGACAGATCGCGGGCGCGAATACTTATCTGAGCAATTTAAAGGGCTCTGTGAAGATAAAGATATCCAAAGACAGTTAACAATTTTATGTACTCCGCAACAAAATGGTGTTGTAGAGAGACGAAATCGTACACTGTTAGATATGGTTAGGTCGATGATGGCACATGCTAATCTTCCAATTAGTTTTTGGGGAGATGCTCTATTGAGTGCGGCCTACATCCTTAACCGTGTGCTAAGTAAATCAGTCTCTTCTACACCATATGAGTTATGGCCAGGCAGGAAGCCAGTTCTTGATCATTTGAGACCCTGGGGGTCAGCAGGTTATGTGCGCATTCTTTCACAACAGCTTGGAAAATTAGAACCGAGAAGCAAAAATGGTATCTTTATAAGGTATCATGAACACTCGAAAGGGTATGTTATGATATGCAAACAGCCTGATGGTGGATTGACTGAAATTGAGATCAGAGATGTGAATTTCATTGAACATGAGTTTCCAAGCAGAGGTGATGTGAGGGGAGATCTTAATCTTTATGAGTTGTGTGAATCTGAGGAAGTTACACCTATTCTCAGCGAGGGTGGGAGTTTAAATCCTCATCATATGGTCGTCGAGAACAGTGGGAGTAGCTTGCCTCCTAGTGGGAGTACTCCACTAGAGACTGCTGATTCTCAGAATCCTCCTCTACGTAGGAGTCATCGTGAAAGTATTCCTCGTCGTCGTTTTGAGATTGAAGGGGAATCTTTCATGTGTGCTCCTGAAGAGGAAGATGAGCCTAGTTCGTACAATGAGGCTTTGTCTTCTCCTGCGTCTAAGGAATGGCTAGCTGCTATGGAGGACGAGATGAGTTCTATGGGCAAAAATCAGGTGTGGGAGTTGGTAGATCTTTTGCCTGGGCGTAAGACCATTGGTAATAAATGGGTCTTAAAGATTAAGCGCAAGGCAGGTGGATCAATCGACAAGTATAAAGCTCGTCTTGTGGCGAAGGGTTTTACCCAAAAAGCGGGTATAGACTATGATGAGACTTTCTCCCCGGTGGTGAGAATAGTCTATGTTCGCCTCATTCTAGCTATTGTCGCATTCTTGGATTTGGAACTTTTTCAAATGGATGTTAAAACTGCATTTCTCAATGGAGAACTAGATGAGGAGATCTATATGGATCAACCAGTTGGCTTTAAAGTCGAGGGACGTGAGCGCAAAGTTTGCAAGCTAAAATGTTCCATTTATGGCCTGAAGCAGTCATTTAGACAATGGTATTTGAGATTCCATCAAGCCATTATTTCTAATGGGTTTACGATGATTGAAGAAGACCATTGTGTTTATGTTAAGGAGTCCAAGAAAAGTTTTCTTATCCTCTCTTTGTATGTTGACGATATTCTTTTAGTTGGGAATGATATGGAGATGATTGTCGCCACTAAAGAGTGGCTGTCTTCAAACTTTGAGATGAAGGACATGGGTGAGGCTGATTTTGTACTTGGAATTAAGATCACTAGAGATCGCTCAAGATGGTTTCTTGGTTTGAGTCAGGAAACCTATATCAAAAAAGTTCTTGAGCGTTTCCGAATGCAAAATTCCAAACCCATTGACACTCCAATCGAGAAGGGACACACCTTGAGTCTTGTTTTATGCCCTCAATCTAATCAAGAAAAGGATGCAATGGCTTGAGTCCCCTATGCAAGGGCGGTTGGGAGTCTGATGTACGCTATGTTGTGTACTCGACCAGATATCTCCTTTGCAGTAGGGTTGGTCAGTCGGTTTCAGAGTAACCCTGGACTTGCTCACTGAAAAGCTGTGAAGAGAATACTTAGATACTTGCGAGGCACTGCAGATTACATGCTATGCTATCAAGGTGGAGACGGATGCTTACGAGGATACAGTGATGCAGACTGGGGTAGTGACATAGATGACCGCAAATCTACCTCAGGATATGTATTCTTGCTTGCAAGTGGAGCAATTTCCTGGTGCAGTAAGAAACAGACTTGTATCGCATTGTCCACAATGGAATCTGCGTACATAGCCTGTTCTTCAGCGGTCTAAGAGGCTGTTTGGTTGCAGAGATTCTTACAGCGTCTTGACACAAGGCCTAAGTCTAGTGGGCCTGTGACTCTATATTGTGATAGTACGGCGGCTCTTGCTTATACTAAGGATCCTAAGTATCATGGAAAATTCAAACACATTGATATTCGGTTTCACTACATTCGAGACATGGTTGCGCAAGGAGAGGTGGTTCTAAAGCATATATCCACGACCAGTATGGTTGCTGATCCTTTGACTAAGCCTATAGCAAGAGATGTCTTTCAGAGCCATGTTAGTAGTCTGGGACTTCGTAGGATTTGAGTTGTTTATGCTTTATTGAGACACCTTTGGATATTTATTGTTGATGCACTGATTTTTATATTCGAGTTGATTGTGATAATAAAAATCATGTTGCATTTAAATTGTTATGCACTTACAATTGTGTGTCAAAAGGCATAGGGCCGACCATCTCACACGGTAACCTACCTTGGCGCTGATGGGCGAGCGAGATGAGACATAATTATACTCTTTATATGATGCGGAGTTTAGAATATCGTTGCCTTGGTTGGACCAAGATGAGGTCACTTTTGACCGAACACAGAGTCTGTGTAGCCTTTGATTGAGCTAGATGGAAACCTAGATAGGGGGCAGTGCATGCGACAAATTTGATAGTCTCGAGTAAGGCGCTTTTAGTAGCGATTGTACTTGTGTCTGTACGGTGTTTTTTGGGAGTGACACAATCTTTATGGATTACTCCACCGTAGCATGTGAATCATACCACATGTGTTGTTGTCCACCATACTTAGAGGAGTGATAGCGTGGATCCCTTTCCTATCACTATGTGTGCTCTAAGAGTCATTTATATGACTACTCATTACCCTTACTTGACTTGAGACTATGTCATGAAGTAGAGACTTTGTGTTGCTACTCTAGCTTGACTACCTAAGGCCACAAAATGTCAGGGTCCTATGGAGCATGATTGGGAAAGCAACAAGGTTAACATGGAATGACATAAGGGCTCAAGGAAGACTTTCTGGTATCACATTCGTTTATGCGGTTGGTTGTGCATGGTGCCGGCACAAGTTATTATCTTTTTTTATTTACAGTATATTAAAATGAAAAATAATTTTGAAATTGAAAGCACACCAACGCAAGGGGGTTGAGCATAGCTCTGAGCTGGGACTCATGAGGGATTGGAGATGCTCGATCCAATGTGGCTAGTTTTGTCTAGGGAAATGACGAGATCTTGTGGAGTGATGTGCCATGTTAGTTTGATGGAAGCTTAATGTGATACTCCTATTTTGCTTGTTTCTTTCTCGTCGGTCGCACGCCTTATTTCCTGTATGAAGAGAGAATTGATAAGATTGACATGGATGAGATATTTTCATATTGCCCAATGTGTACAAGTGGGAGATGTTAGAAAAATGGATCGGTTTGGACCGGACCCAACCCACTTGGGTCGTCCACATGGGTTATGTGATTGAGTTGGTTAGAAGGATGAGACAAACTCCTTATCTCTATCTGTTAGGAGAGTTCGAAGATAATAGATCACCTACATCTATTAGAAGACTTTGAACTCTTGGACTCTAATCTATAAATTCAGTCCTGCAGATATTTCGAGATAGGGGGAATTACTAGACAATGGGGTTTGGGGCAAAGATTTCTGAACTCATGAACATGTTTTTGTGGAATTACTCAGATATGAAAAGGAACAAAAACAATTCCCCATACATGGAAGGGCAATGTAAAAAGTCTAATATACCCCATACACATTTGAAATTCTATCTGGCTCTCCCTCGTAAATTGCTAACACCCCCCCCCCCCCCCCCCCCCCCCCCCCCCCCCCCCCCCCCCCCCCCCCGCGGACACACACCCCCGTGGCCCCACCTCACTTTTCCGAAAAGTCAGAAAAGAAAGTCTAGCTAAATTCATTGACACACGTTCTTCTCTCCACACACCTTCCTCTTGTTCCAAATTTTAATCTGTTTGAATGGGGAAAAAGATTTTATTTTTTTTATCATTTAATTCTAAAGGATCATAATTAAATTTTAACTATAGGACTTTCGTTGATTAGCCCTAAGAAAGTAGTAGAATCAAATAATCTTAGGACTAACCAACGAGAGCCCTGGAGTCAAAATTTATTTATGACCCTTTAAAATTAAATGATCAGAAAAATAAAATCTTCTCACCCATTCAAACGGATTGAAATTTGGAATACTTAATTTTTCAACCTTTAATTTATATATTAAAAAATATGGTTAAAAAATTAAGTGCTTCAAATTTCAATCAATTGGAACCGATAGAAAGATTTAGTTTTCTGATTATTTTATCCAAAATGGTCATAGTTAAACTTTGACTCTAGGACTCTTGTTGGTTAGTCCTGAGACATCTGGTTGTACGACTTTTTTAGGGCTAATCAACGAGAGTCCTAGAGTCAAAATTTAATTATGACAATTTAGGATAAAATGATTAAAAAAATAAAATCTTTCTATCAGTTCAAACGGATTGAAATTTGGAGCACTTAATTTTTTAACCATTTTTTTAATATATAAACTAAAGGTTGAAAAATTAAGTGTTCCAAATTTCAATTCGTTTGAAGGGTGAGAAGATTTTATTTTTCTGATCATTTAATTCTAAAGGGTCATAATTAAATTTTGACTCTAGGGCTCTCGTTGGTTAGTCCTAAGAGATATTTGATTCTACGATTTTCTTAGGGCTAATCAACGAGAGTCCTATAGTTAAAATTTAATTATAACCCTTTAGAATTAAATGATAAAAAAAATAAAATCTTCTTACCCATTCAAACGGATTGAAATTTGGAACACTTAACCTTTAGTTTATATGTCCCATACATGTAGTCAGTTTGTAGTTGAATCTGGGTTTGGACCTAAGTTGCCCTTTTTATGGACCTAAGTTGCCCTTCTATAAATATAAGTTGCCCCTTTTATGACTCTAAGTTACCTCTTGTATTAGATCATGAGTTGATATGTAGTTGAATCTGGGTTTAGACCTAAGTTGTCCTTTCTAAGAATTTAAGTTGCCCCTTCTATGGACCTAAGTTGAATATGGGTTTGGACCTAAGTTGCCACTTCTATGTACTTAAGTTGTCCCTTCTATAAATTTAAGTTACTCCTTCTATGAATCTAAGTTGCTCCTTCTATGGACCTAAGTTGAATTTGGGTTTGGACCTAAGTTGCCACTTCTATGTACTTAAGTTGTCCCTTCTATAAATTTAAGTTGCTCCTTCTATGAATCTAAGTTGCCCCTTCTATGGACCTAAGTTGAATCTGGGTTTGGACCTAAGTTGCCACTTCTATGTACTTAAGTTGTCCCTTCTATAAATTTAAGTTGCTCCTTCTATGAATCTAAGTTGCCTCTTGTATGAGATCATGAGTCAATATGTAGTTGAATCTGGGTTTGGACCTAAATTGCCTCTTTTATGAACCTAAGTTGCCTTTTCTATGGATCTCAGTTGAATCTGAGTTTGGACCTAAGTTGCCCCTTTTATAAACATAGTTGCCCCTTCTATGAACCTAAGTTACCTCTTGTATGAGATCATGAGTTGATATGTAGTTGAATTTGGATTTGGACCTAAATTGCCTCTTCTATGAATCTAAGTTGCCCATTCCATGGACCTAAGTTGAATATGGGTTTGGACCTAAGTTGCCCCTTCTATGGACCTAAGTTGCCCTTTCTATAAACCTAAGTTGCCCGTTCTATGAACCTAAATTGCCCCTTCTATGAACCTAAATTGCTCTTTGTATGAGATCATTAGTCGATATGTAGTTGAATCTGGGTTTGGATTTTTTTTTTTGTTAAAACATTTAGTTTAATTCTTCTCTTAGGGCTTTCCAACGAGAGCCCTAGAGTTAAAAATTAATTATGATCTTTTTTGATAAAATGATCAGAAAAATAAGATTTTGCACTGGTTCAAAAGAATAAAAAATTAGAAATAATAATTTTTTCATTTGATTTTGTGGTTCTCTTAGGGCTTTTTAGCGAGAGCTCTAGAGCTAAAAATTAATTATGATCATTTAAGAAAAAAATTAGTTTTATTTTTCTAATCATTTTATCTTAAAGAATCATAATTAATTTTTAACTCTAGGGCTGTGGTTGAAGAGCCTAAAGAAAATCATAAAACCAAATGAAAAAAATTAGTGTTCCAAATCATTTTGAGCCGGTGCAAAGATCTGATTTTTCTTATCATTTTATCTTAAAGGATTATAATTAATTTTTAACTCTAGGGCTCTCGTTGAAAAGTCCTAAGAGAACCATAAAACCAAATGAAAAAAATTAAGTGTTCCAATTTTCAATCCGTTTGAACCGGTGCAAAGATCTTATTTTTTTGATCATTTTATCCTAAAAGATCATAATTAATTTTTAGCTATAGGGTTTTCGTTGAAGAGTCCTAAGAGAAGGATAAAACCAAATGTTTCAACACTAAAAAAAAAAAATCCAAAACGGTGACCGGTCCCTCGAGCTGGCTACGGTGATGTCATCAAATTGAAGGTCCGTTACCGCTGGATCTGACATCGCGGAGATCGGTCCATCACCGTCCGTGGTGGAGGCAATGGTGGTTATGGTAGCAGGAGTTGTGGAGGCGGCGGTGGTTATGGCGGCAGTGGTGTCTGGTTTTTATAGGAACTAATCCTGATCAGGGTGAGGATAATTTAGATAGTTTGGATCATATTCCACTTTTAGTATCAAGTAGTACTTCTTTTTCACATTTTTACTTTTGGTGAATCTCTCGTTGAACTGAGGTGATTATGGAGGCGGCGGCGGTAATTACGGTAGCAGGAGTGGTGGAGCCGGCGGTGGTTGTGGCTGCATTGGTGTCTGCAATTGGTTTTGATTTTGGACATCTTTTACTATTAAATTTAAAGTTAAGGGCAGTTTTGTCTGAGTAAACTATAAATACCATGAGCTGGGCATTATTTTTCCTCTTTCCATGGGTTTTTAATTCCCAAAAAGTGTCCCATGTATTGGGACTTATTTGCCCCACTCTTCACTGAACCGTAATTTCCCCTTGGAGATACATACAATACGAAATAGTTAGAGTTTCATCTCTTCTTCTCCTCTAGAAAAATTCTCCTGTCAAAGATCTTCTCTCTCTAGGGTTTCCATCTAAGAACCCTAGGATATGCGGTGTGGATATCGAGAGTAAACTCTAGTAGTCTCCTCTACCCGGCGTGAAGAGAAGACAGTGTTTGTGTACGTAATCGGTGCTTGTAGAGCAGGCCTCAGATCGTGAAAAGCTTGAAGCAATTCAATTCCGTTGCGCTTCAATCATACGTGTAAGTCTTATGTGATTTACAAGCTTTCGATCCTATAAAGTTAACAAATTTCGTAAAAGAAATCTTGCAAATCTAATTAGGCTTTTTAAGATGATGAAAGGAAAAATGAAATGCAGGATTTTAGAAATGGATACCCAAGAAGTCAGCTATATTGTTGCCACAAATGGGATCAGGGATGCCAATCATGTTGCTAGAATCTACAGAAGAGTCCCCAAAAACATATATGGCTGGCACAATTGGAATATTATCTTGCGGAGTCACGTATGGGATCAAGACTAGTGATCTGATCAGTAGGAGGAGTGTTTTCATAGATTCTTGAGTCATATTGGTATGCATGCAAGCCCCTCTCCCTCCCTCTCTCTCTCTCTCCCTCTCTCTCTCTCTCATGTCTCATCTTTGGAAAATTAGAAAAAATGAAAAGATTAATTTTCTAGTGTACAGAAAGATGAGAAGTTTGATCCGAACACCTAAACATATCGGATCGAGATGATGTTCCGCGGTGCCCACTCATTTTTTTTTTAAATTATTGAATGGCTCAGATCATCCGTACGGGGCCCACACACAACGTGCGGTGGCTGCAGACTTTCTGTGATTATTCTTCCATATAGGATCAAATATTCAATTACAAAGTCTAGCTTTCTACGTACGAATACCGGAATCTCACAAATCCGAAGATACCAAAGTGTGTACAACATTTGCCAATATACGAATAAAGAGAAAATCACAAACCCGGCCCTTAACCGATTAACTTCTCATTGAATATCTTCAACGGGACCTTCCACTTCCTCAGGGTAATCAAAATCTGAATCAACTGCTGCAAGTCCCAGTCTTCCATAAGTAAATCCAAACCCAACAACTTAACCAAGTTCCCCTAATCCAAATGCATTACAATATCAACCAGAAGGCCAAAAATACACCACGTGCAACATGAGTGGCAGAACCGCAGAATGCTTTTCATTAATGTGTAAGGTTTTTTTCTTTTTTTTGGAAATTTATTTCTACACTTTTTTTTAAATATCCACTCTCCTTTTTTTTTTCCTTATCTTTTAACAAACAAATATATACACTTTCAACATTAAAATTCAAAAAAGAAAGTATGATTATTAAAAAAGACAGTGTAAAAATCAATTCCTTCTCGTTTAGGTACATACTTGGGGTAAAGAGAAAGAGAATGTTATTCAGTTTTCTTACTGCATAGTACAATCCAACTGATGACTTATATTCAACACATTACGCACTTAACATCACGCCTTCAACTAATTCTTGTTTTTTGATTATTTATGGAGGTGTGGTAAACAGAACTTTTACGGAGGCAGACCGTAATCAACGATCCGGATTTTTAATGAAATTTTTTTGGGGAAAAGTTTAATTCTTTTTTAAAAAAATTTGTTTAAAATCTGAACCATTCAAAACACTTTAGATGCATGAGATTCATCTCTGTAAACAGATATTCATGGAGTGAAAGCTCCGTGATAAAGATATTTTCTTGATAACAAACTAAACAGTTATAAGTAAACAGTCATCTCAAAAAAACTTAAACAGTTATATTTAATTTATTATCCTGTGCTACTCTCGTACGGTAGATGCTCATGTACCACGCCATAGTAGCTGATCAGGAATTGGGCCTTGCTGAGTTATTGGGCCCTTGAGCTATAGTGGACTGCCTGGGCTCACTAACATGGGGCACCATGTATCCTTATCCATAAGACAACTGAATAATCTCTCCTCATAGATTGACTCAAAGAAATTATTAGCACATGGAAATTGTCCCTAAACTTAATTTTTGTTTTGACTTGGAGAGGAAGATGAGAAAGTATAAATATTAGAGCATCTCTAGTCTTTGCGAATGTTTTTACTAAATTTGAATAAAATTTTAAGTAAAATTAAGTTTCATTGGGTACGAATCAGTCCAATAAATAAACTCAATTCGATCTACACTCACACTTGAGAAAAACAGTGTTAGAAAAGACAACAAAACAAAACTTTGTCCATAGTGGGGACGTTCATGAGCATGCATGGAGTGTACGTACGTGTATAAGACAATAGAAATAAAACTTTGTCCATAGTGGGGACGTTCAAGTTTAGAAAAGACAACAAAACAGTATTATTTTTAAACTACGTACGAAACGAGAATTCATATAAACTACAAAACGACATGCGACATTGTGGGTTCAAGTATAGAAAAGATCATTACAGACCAGATAAGGATAAAACAGGAGGTTAACCTAATACCTGCCTAACATTTAGGCTCTCCCTAATGACAAATTCCCAAGTAGAAATGGGCACGTCAACATGCAGCAATGACAAGTTCTTTTGTTGTGTTCTCAACTTCCAAGGCAAATTAAGTACGTACTATATATAGACCTAATTATTGAAACCTCTGGTTCTGTGGAGCTCTATTTAGCCACGAGCTTTATGATGTTGGGGGCGCAGAGGGTCCCGTTGAAGCAGTTGTAGCCAAACACACGACTCGCCCTGCTAGTGATGTGAAGGTTGTCGTAATACAAGTACTGGTCCTCATCATTGCAATGTGTGAGTCCAACATTGCAAGGTGCCCTTGTGTTTGTTATTCCTGCCACAACAACAAGACGAAATCAAAATCAGATCCTCATGCCGTACTAATGAATCGCTACATTTTTTTTTTATTATCTCACACTTACATATGTAGAGCAAAAATAAAATAAAATCAAACAGTGCGTATTATTAGTATAACTTGGCTTACCATATACTGACGGATTGTGCTTCAAATCTGCCACGAAAGCAAAATTATCCGAGTTCGAGAAAGAAGCACCGGATAGATTTGCTTGCAACTGTGTCAGCATGTTCGGGAGGCCGACGGAGTAAGGAAGCACCATACTATTAACAGTCTGGTTGCAGCAATCAGCTGTAGGGTCAGAAGCATCGGAAAACCTTGGGGTGCACCGTGCACCCCAAGGGCCATATGTTATTGACAAGAAATTTGCGAGCACCGACATTGTACAGAATCTGCAAAAACCGTGTTAATACATTTTAGCGCTTCATGTTTTTTTTTTTGCAGACAAAAATTGGTTTGAAAGAGATTTTACCGTCAGGTGCGAAGCCATTGAGGCCAAAAGGAGCTTAGCAAAAGCCTCGGGCTCCAAATGACTAAGGGAGCCGCTGCTGGGGGGAAGGTAGTTGAACTGAAAGTCGTTTGTAGCGAAAGAAATTAGGAAGATGGAATCGGAGAGGTGAGCAGAGAGGTGTTGAGAGTCCAGATTCTTGGCAAGATTGGTATTTATCGTCTCCTTGAAGAAGGTGATCTGGTCTTGAAATCCCCAATACACTGTCTGTAAAAACCAAGATGAAGGAAGAGACAAATTAACACAAGAAGAGAGATCGAGAAGAAACCATGCCACTGGATCTGAATGCTTATTTATTCATCGTAGATATAACAAAAGCTTACAGCCGCATCGTAGGCATTGCGGGTCTCCGGAAGCATGCCGACACCGGCGAACGCGTAGTTGAATCCGGTTAGCGAGGTGGATTTTTGCTCGTCGCTTGAGAACCTGAAGGGAGGAGCACTTGGTAGGCCCAGAAGAGCCGCTTCATGCAACCAAATTAAGAGTACTTGCATGTGAGTTTACACATATCTACATACACACACTAACGGGGAGAGAGAGAGAGAGAGAGAGAGAGAGAGAGAGAGAGAGAGAGAGAGAGAGAGAGAGAGAGAGACGTACCAATCGTGTCCGCAATAGTCTTGTTCCACGCCGGCGGATATCCACCGTATGCATTACCGGCATCCACAGTCGAATCGCCAAATACATAAATTGCAGGAGCGATTACCGGGGCGGTCTCTTGGCATTTTGAGGTCAGTACTGAAGTGGAAAACATAAAGAGACATATGAGTAAGATCTGACCAGGAGTTGTGGTGGTTGCCATGGGGTATCACGGAGGAGGAAATGGAGAGATCGAATGGGTTTGATTTTGGTAAGTGAAAGATTAAAAGATTTGGCCGGAATATATAGTGAGGGAGAGGAACGAATTTCGTTCATTGTGGTGTCGACTGGGGAAAGATTTATTACCTTCATGTTTCGCTCTCAAGATTCCCAAACTGGAAAAGAAATTTGCGGATGTGTAACAGAGAGAGAGAGAGAGAGAGAGAGAGAGAGAGAGAGAGAGTACGTAGGGTGGAGGTGCAAAGCACTGCATGTGCAAGGAGCACTGCATGTGCAAGCATTGTTTGGCGACTATGATTGTTTGAGCCTTAAGGGCTTGTTCGGTTGAGTTTTTGAGTTTTGGACTCTAAATTATTATCCTACTCCAAAAATAACTCATTATTTCTATTTTCAATTATTATTTTCATTTTTATCTATATCTCCCTCCAATCATTACTCTAATCATTATAAATTCAAATCTAAAATCCAAAATTCTCAAAACGAACAAGTCCTAAATGATGATGAGTTAATTCGAGGTATTTATTATATGTAGGAAAGCGAAATAGAGAGAGGAGATTCCGCTGAGGTATGTGTGCAACAGCAGTGCGTGTGATGGTATTGATTGATGCGTATATGTGTGGTGATTATGATTTTTTTTGAGTCTTAAATGATTATGAGTTAATTCAGGGCCGGTATTTATGAAGGGGAAAACGAAATAGGAGTAGTGCATATGAGAGAGAGAGAGAGAGAGAGAGAGAGAGAGAGAGAGAGCTGAGTATGGCTGTATGGGATGCGAAGTTTGTGCGTGCAACAGTGCATGTGATGGATGGATGGGTATCCTATGAGTCATCCGTCATGTGATTGTGCTAATAAGTTACATAATTTGCATGCACTTATGTTGTGATCAGGAGCACAAACATAAAAACATATTTGACATACATCTCAAATTATTAAACTCTGCACGAGCAAAGATTAAGAATGCGTAAACAATACGAGGACCGGAAGCGGAAGAATGGTGTATTTTGAACGGTTATGTAAGTGGTCTAGTAAAGTGTTTTAAAGCTGGTAGTGCTAGTTATGAGTTGATTGATTAGAGGTTTTTATGTTAGAAATACCGTATGAATTCACAATTTTGTATAGGATATTAAGATGGCAAAAAGGCTACTGATTAACTAAACAATTTGAACCCAACAGAAACTAACTCATTATATATCGGTCGTACTGTTGTCAGCTTACTGGATTGATGATAAGTAATTCTAGAAAACAAGAAAAATACATATTTTTGTGTATTTTTTACACTCTTTAATAGACATTCATACACTTATTATTGTCAGCCCATTGAGTTGATTTTAAAATTTTCCTATTTATCAAAAAGTGGTATATTTATTATTATCAAAAAGTATATTGATTTGAATTCGTAGATCCCATACAATTTCTTTTCTCTAAAAGTCCTCTTAAATTTCTGAACCAGATTTCCTTATCTTTGTATCTAAAATCTAGGATGAAATCGGATCGGATCGGTTGATTTTTCGCCAATATTTCAACCCATCCGAACCAATCGGTTTTCGAAAATCAAAAACCAACACCAATTGTATGTAGGTGACTAAGCTTTTTTTGATATAGGGTTTTCTATCTTTACTCATTGGCTGGGCACGTGGAGAGCAAATAGTCACTTACTAAACATATAAACGGTTGGGATTAAAATCAAATGGAAGATCTTTTTTTATTTATCAAAATTAATGGGATTAATTGGGTTTAAACAACTCTGTAATTTTAGTACCAACAGTGTGTATACAAGTTGCAAATCACGAAATTTTCATTGGTCTAGATTTTATAATTATTTTTTTTTTTGCGAATATGAGCCATTAAAATTTTTACTTTCCTCTAAGTACTCATCATAAATCATAAATACTCCAAGTACTCGCTCAATTAAAAATTCTACGTGAGAGAAATCAAAAGGGTGTTTTTGTCTATTTACTCTTTATGTTGTCTTGTAATTTTCCTTTTCTTCTAAGGGTAGCTTAGTCTTTTTATTCCTTGCCTGTATATACTTCGAGATACTCTTTGCACAGTTATACAGATGAATGTTCAAGGGTTTTTGGATACAAACCCTGTTATCCGAAACATGTCTGCTCCTCTTTTGATCTATTTACTTCAAGTTCACATGGTATCAGAGCTGTTCTCTTGCTGGTGCAATTCGGTGCTGCTGTAAAGCATTCGGTTCTTTACAACATTTGGTGCTCCCGTTCTTGTGAAGTGAGAATCCCATTCCTACTGGTGCGATTTCTCCTCTTTCTGGTTCGATCTCGGCCGTATCGAATAGCTTTCCGTCTCCCTTTTCTCCTTCGAAGGTAAAATCTGTACTTCTCTATTTGTATTTAGTCCTTCATTGGGGTTTGGTGTGGAACTACGGTCTGGTGCGAAAAAAAAAAAAAAAATTTTTTTTGGGGGTTTCTCTGCTGGATATATTTCTTTGAAGTATGGGTATGGAGTCGAATCGCCCTATTCCTATCTTGTTGAATGGATCAAATTACTCTTATTGGTCTTACCTGATGAAAACCTTTATTACTGGGAAAGAACACTGGGGATATATAGATGGTTCTGTTGTGGCTCCGGATGGAACAGATAAGGGTTTATTAAAAGTATGGAATGTCAACAATGCACAAATTCTCTCTTGGATCAACATATCAGTCGAACCTTCTATTGGTATGCACTTTGCGAAATTTACCACTGCAAAAGAGGTTTGGGATTATCTGGAAAGTATATATGTGCAGTCGAACTTCGCAAGGAGATATGAATTAGAAAATGTCTTGAGAAGCATGCGACAAGATGATAAATCAGCTCAAGAGTTCTATAATGTGATGAATGGTATTTGGGATGAGTTGGATATGATGGATCCTTCAGAATTGCGTAATCTTGCTATTTACCAAAAGGTTAGAGGAGAGCAAAAATTAGTTCAGTTTCTCATGGTCTTGCGATTCGAGTTTGAACATTTGCGAGGATCTATCTTGCATCGCTCTCCGCTACCTAGTTTGGAAAACATCTTGAGTGAACTAGTTGCTGAGGAAACAAGACTCAAAACTTCTTTGTCACCTCCTTTGCCCACTCAATCTGTTTTAGTTGCAACACAACGTCCTCAATTTCGTCCACAATCGTCAACTCGTGGGAACCAAAGAGTAGCTACTGATGAATGCAATTTTTGTCATGAGAAAGGCATTGGAAAAAGGATTGTCCCAAGCTTCGAAACAAGGACAAAGGCATCTTACCTCCTCCACATCAAACTTCACACTATAATCGAAATGCTTTCAAACCATCGTCCTCCGGCTCTATCTCGGCCTTCTCTTCACATTCCGCTGCTGCTAGTTCTGATCGTACCTTCAACCAAACAGCTATCACCCTTTTGATTTCTCTCACTACGTACTGTGAACATTTGAAGACCCAGTTACTTGTAATTGAAGGGGTGACTAATCTAATTGATGAAATCTTGTTTGATCATGTATTTTGGGAAAGACAACTTTAGCAGTGTACTATTATAAATGAGTCCATAACTCTTTTGCGATATAATGTCTTTTTTTGAGTATCGTGCATTATTTTCAACAAAAAAAGGTGATTGTTAGCAGCCTTTTTGGTGAGTCAAAACTAATGCTATCATCATAATTATGTCAAACAAGTATCGTTCGATTATTCCATAAAAATAAGCCTATACTAATTAAGAATATTAGTCAAATAGTGCATTTTTTTTATTTAGGGAAATTATCTATGATCTATATATTATCGTAATAGAAATAGAAGATCAAAAGTATGATAAAAAAAAAATAATGTGCAAATCGTAGATAAAATAACTAATTAGCCTAGTAGTATTAGACATTATCTTTCCTTTTTAACTAGGCCATTTTTATCAGAACTACTTTAGCGTTCGGCGAAAACTACGCTTTCGTTTTTTCGAAATACAAGCAAAATCCTTTATAAACGATCTCGTTTTACCATTTAAAGGGACTCTTTGCCGTTGATAATTTTCTTAATTTTCCAATTTTGTATCAACTACTTTGACGCTATGACTTTAAACTGATCTGTATCTCATTCCCTACTGCCCCAGGATGTAGGATAGTAAGGCAACAATTTAACGTTTGAACTATAGTCAATCAAAATTATACAAAGTGTTTATTATGTATTTGTAATCTGTTTCACAAACGCGCTTCTAGCTCAATGGTATTGCCCAAAGCTCCGTAAGTGTTTGAACTGCTCTTCGGGGTATGTGGGGGCTTTGGTTTCTGTCTTGTCCCGTCTCTTTGGTTTGGGCCATTTTTTTTTTCCTTCTGGGCTTATCTGTGGATTTGGGTCTGTCTCTCTGCTCTGAATCCTTGTGGGTTGTATCTCTGGGCTTGGCCTATGTTCTCTTTGGGCCTTGGTGATCTTTTTGGAGCAGGACTTTCTCTCTGGGTTTTTGTGTTCGATCTTCTTTGGGTTTTTGTGTTTTTGTTTGGAGTACGATTTTTATTTGGGAAAATGACGGCCCATGACGTGTTTTGATAATTAATATCTGTCAATGACAAAGCTAAGAACATTTGTTAATACTGAAAAATGTTATTGACGTGTACGTATTAATTATCAAAACACGTCATTGGCCGTCATTTTCCCTTTTTATTTCTGAGTTGTGTCTGGTCTATTCAGGTTGGTGGGTACGAGTACATCTTATAAGGATTTTTCTGGCCCTTTTCACTCACCTCTAAGGTTTCTCCCTTTTGGACCACAAACACCTCATACAAGGATTGAACCCTGACCCTGACCTCTATTGTCAAGGATCAGGAAATAACCTCTGGACTACTGGCCTTTTGGTTTACGATGATGTAGTTTAAGGCCCTGTTTTCTTCAATTATTGTTGTGATATTTTGTACCAGATCATTTGCTTTTTGCTTTTCCTTTTAAAAAAAAAAAAATTTAATCATAACTTTTAGTATTTATTATTGTCTCGACAAGAGGAATTACTGAGAAAAACATAAAAATATGGAGCAAATGTGCAAAAGTACATATAAGTCAACATTGAAGACGAAAAATTAAGAAACAGTTGTTTCAGCAATTTTTTTCTTCAATAAACCTTTTTGTTTTTTTTTTTCCTTCTGGTAATTAACTTTTTTTTTTTCGTCTTTTGGTTGTAATTGTTTTATTTTTAGGTTCCTCTCATCGAGATGAATGAATAATTCATAAAAATAACGTAAATTTAACAAAAATTCAAAAAAGGTGAACAAAAATATCAAAAAAAAAAAGTTTAGGAAGAACATAGCCCACCATTGGAAATGCTCTAAAGAGCTCGTGAGGTGGGATCTTTGATCAAACGGTGAGATGATGGCCGATGAAGGGGCAAATCTTAGGACATTTATCGTGCAACAAGTAATAAGCATAAATACATGGATGCTCTAGCTATCAAACAAATGGTGTATCACTTTACTTGACTTGAGTAATACCCAACGTTCATACGCTAACACAAAATATAATTAAATTTCTCTCTTCCACTTCAGTCCATTCAGAATGGAGATCTTTGCTCCGCAATTAAATTTAATGTATTTCCTAATATTAGTAGTTTCTTATTATTTATTGTCATTACAAATGTGATGTGGCTCAATTAGTGAGAAAACTAATTTGTCGGCTTATTTACCTTTTTGGTCCCCAAAGTATTAGCGAGTGGCCAATTTCGTCCCCAATCTAAATATTTGTCCAATTTCGTCCCCAACGTTTAAAATGTGTGTCAATTTAGTCCCCACCCCTAACTCCATCCATCTTGGCCGTTAAAATAAAGGGCATTACTGGTATTGCATTCCTTGCCATCTCCTCTCACTACATCCAACACACACCAACGTACAAAATTACAAACCCTACTTTTTAGGTTCCAAAATCAAAATCAAAATCAAAATGGGCAAATACTCCATCGACGAACACCAATTCACCCCCACCCGCCGCGACCGCTTCTCCCGACTCCAGCAGCAACTCTACCTCTAACCACCATTCCAACCAACTCCAATTTTTGATAGAGTTGGGCATAGATTTCAGGAAATGCAGCCCCGACTCTCCATATATAAAAAAAGATTCTTGGGCTAGAATAACAAAAGCACACACTGATCAGCCAAATCACACCACTGCTGCCGCTGCTTCACCGACCCCAAGCACCCGTCGTCCTTCCGCCTCTGCAAATGGAACCCACCAACACCGCTATCCGTCCAGAACCCTCCTCCCATGACCCAAAAACCAGGCCCAAAGCCTCCTACCTCATTGCCGCCCAAAACCACCTCTACGCCTCCTTAGACCGAAAAACCCTCACATCTACCAACCCTCAGCCATCAAAAGATCACAACCCCTCTGCCATCTCCAATAGCATCTCAGATCCACCCACCATCGCCGCCGTCCAAATCGCCATCCATTGAAAAGAGCCCCCTACGCCACCCAAAACATCCCTTACGTCACCTTCAAACGGAACCCGCAACTCCACCTTTCATAGCACCTCAGATACACCCACCTTCGCCGCCGTCAAGATCTCCTCCACTCCAAACAACCCCTACGCCACCCAAAACAACCTTTTTTTTGCTAATCTTAAAAAAAAAAAAAAAAAACCCAAAGGCACGAGAGAGAGAGAGAGCTAGGGAGTGGGGGAGGTTGAAGAAATTCACCGTTAGGAGCGACTTCACCTGTGGCGTTGACATGCATTTTTTTTCCTGGGTTCTCCCTCTGTGGATTTTTGCTATGTGTGCTGAGGAGTGAGAGAGAGGAAGGGCATTTGAGATTTGGTGGTGGAAAGAGGAGGGAGGTGGAGATGGTGGTAGATTGGTCGTAGTTGGTAAGAACCAGGGATAGAGTTAGATTTGGGTGGATTTGTAAGCCTTTTAGGTACTTGTAGGTGAATTTCCGGAAACACCCCTTATTCTAACGGACAAGATGGACGGAGTTAGGGGCGGGGACTAAATTGACACACATTTTAAACGTTGGGGACGAAATTGGACAAATATTTAGATTGGGGACGAAATTGGCCACTCGCTAATACTTTGGGGACCAAAAAGGTAAATAAGCCCTAATTTGTCACTATAAAAGAGGAAGAACTAAAGAATAACGTCGACTTGAGCCAATTAATACATCCTAAAAGCTAAAAAATATAAATCAATTAGATTAATAGTTCGTCACCAGACTACTTTTTATTTTTCTTCCTAATAAATGTGTATATTATACCAATAATTTTTTTCATGAGTGAAAAAAACAGTAATAGCGAGGAATTCGGAATGATACCTAGTATCTCACCGGTGTAGGTTCATACCCTAGGCAGCTTTGACTCCTAAAAACCGAACATTTAAAGCAAAAATTGTTCCAATATTTCACCAACAAAAACGGTGAGTTTGTTGTTTGTCCTTTTTGTTCTTCGTTTTATTTGAGTAATTCGGATTTGTAGCCAATGAAAAAAGTGCCTAATGAACTATATTAATAATGTGGGGTATAATTACAAAAGCTCCAATATTGATCCTGTGAATGTAACTGCAGCAATATATTTTGTGGTTGTATCAAGTTTCAGTTCGCTTTTTTTGGTCAAACGGAATGGATCAAGTTTCAGTTCCCAACCTCTGTATTAAACTCACCATGAATTTGATCCGATAAATTTATGAGGGTCAGTAATGGTATATTTCTTAATTTACCCTATAAATAACTCGATAACACTTGATAATGCAAATGAACGACTGGAATCATACGTTCATTTCCAGGTACTTTTTATTTCTCATTTCTTGCTTATATTTTTGTGCACACAATTCTTTAAAACATTTATTCTTGAGGAGTGTTTTTAATTTGTGAAGTTACCAAAACGCCCTTTCACTTTTCAATACTTCCTTTTTGTTGTCATCCAAATGGAATGATTTTTGGACAAGTTAGTAAAAAGGGTGTGCAAAAATCACTTCCCATTATATCTATATGCATCTATATATATTTTGGGCACCGATATGGATTGATGGATATATATTGTTCTTCATGAGGAGACCCAACCTTTATTCACGAAAAATTATTAAGGACACCTGGAGCATCAATTGTACACATGCAGAAACATTTTATCCATATTTTCAATTTTTTGAGAACCCATTGGAGTCTGGAGATGCTCCAACTGATCAAGACTCCTGCGGTCTCAATTAGTTAGTCATATTTTTGGAAATCTGTGTCGTGATTTATGATATTTTATGTCATTTTTGAATTTTTTGTTTAATTAAAATTAATTTAGAGCAAAACACATATCATATGAAAATAGTTACTCCATCGAGTAGTACCAATTTTCTATCCGATAAGAATATAACAAGGGGCAACAAATGAGGGCGGTGGGAGTATTTTTTATTTTTTGAAATCCCAATAAATATTGTACATGATATGGACCTTATGAGATTACTTAGGGGGTGTTTGGATCCCTCATTTTTTCATTTTTCATTTCTCATTTTTCCATTTTTGTTGTTTGGCCGGCTGTCTCCAAAACCCATTATTTGAAAACCCATTTTCCAATTTTGAAGATAGAGAGCAAAAGGCAAAAAGAGCTCCGGAGGAGCTTTTCCCATTCCCATTTTCTCATTTTCTGGCACAACCATGTGAAAAGACATCCATACCCTCAATGTTTTGGGATAATTCCACAAAATCCTAGTCAGCATTCCATTATTATTAACCAAGGGCAACATAGTAAAAAACCAACTAATAATTCATTTTCATTCATATCTCCCAAACACTACTCATGTTGCAAAATATATTCTGCACATATCATTCAAACACTCTATCAAATTCAAAATACATTTTGACTATTAATCCAAAAAGACAAAAAACTAAAAAGTTGAAAATGAAAAGCCAAAAAGTAGGCTCCCAAACACCCCCTAATAGGTTTCAATTCAAAATTTTCTAAGTGCTATCCGTTCTTGTAGGGCCAATACATATGGGGTATTATCCCGACTTTAATTGGCCCTCCTGGAGGAAGGAAGGATTGATACCTTAGAAATTTGTTGAAGCCGGACTAAGCTCGCCCTGACACTCTGATTATATAACTTTTGTCAAGATGGCGATGATCCACTAACGCCTATATATCCTGTGCAAAATTGGTTTGTATGTTCCTGATTTAACCAGTTTTGTTTTCGTTTTCTTTGGTACAGGTTCGCAAATTAAGATGGCAAGAACATTCTTCTTGTTGGTTAATGTCCTGCTCTGTGTCCACCATATCTGTTTGTCCAAAACATGTCGTGCAGAGGAGGAAGAAAAGCCTAGTAGATACTTATTTGTATTTGGAGATTCAACAGTGGATAGTGGTCCAAAGAAGGATCATGAAACAGGAATGAGAGCAGGTCACTCACCTTATGGTATTGAGTGCCAGTGGTATGGTAAATTCAGATTCACAAACGGGTGGACAGTTCCAGACATGATAGGTGAGGGAACCAAAAAAAACCACACACTTTGTTTTTCTTCTATTTTTACACCATAAGGAAACATATCCGGGGTTGCCTCCGGCGGTCAACACTTGAGACTTAATTACAGGGCCGGTCCCGGGGTAAGCCCAACAAGTCCTCGGGCTTGGGCAATCCCCCGGGCTAGAGCAACCAAAAAAAATTTGTTTGTAAATATATATATATATATAAATACTTTGACGGAAACTTACATAAAGGATTGTGATGGCTTATTGGCAAGTAGCGTGGGATGACTTCTAGCGTGAGTAGGTGCGCTGGGTTCGAATCTCATGCCGAGCAACTAGAATTCATTTTTTTGCTCGCGCCCAAAATAGCTGTTGATGTCACTTGGCCCAACTAGAAATTACTGACTAGCTTGCAATTAATTGTTACTTTCCATCTCTGTATAGAATTTTATTCTTTTTCAACCTCTCTTAGATAGTAGCAGCAACCCATTTTACCTTCTTTTTTTTAAAACTCCCGTCATGGTCAAAGAGCATCCGCAATGGTAATAATCAAAACCAATAACTAAAATGTGTCATGTTAGTATTTGATTATCCATTTAGTCCATAATCAAATTTAACAACATCTATCTCTACATTAGTTACTTTTGCATCCCTAACCAAAAAAATCCTCACAATATATAATGCACATTTGTCCAATCGTAAACAAGTTTCAATCATGTGGGAGTGTTTTTGAGTTATCAATTGAGTTTTGAGTTTGGTTATTGAGTTTTGGTTATTGTTAAAAGTTGTTAAGTTTGATTATGGAATGGGTGAAATTTGGTTATTTACTAAAAACTTATAACTTTGCTTATTACAATGTGGAATATTTTTTTAGCATTGTAATTAAATTTGCTTATTATAATGGGGATCTAAGGTTTAACTTTTTTAATATTGAGCCTTAGATTTTATTTGGGTGATCGAATTTTATTAGCATACTTTTTTTTTTTTTTTATCTTTCGTTCAAATATTGTACTTTTTGCATTGATTTTAATTGAAATAATTCAAATAGATACAAATAAATTAAGATCGTACTTCAGAACATAAAACTTAATATTTTTATTTTTTCATTTATCTTTCTTTTAAATATTTAAAATGAACAAGTTAAATATCAATAAAGAAAACATAAGTTATGTTACAATATGTAGAACTTCCACATTATATTCTTCCTAGAAAAAATTTCTGTCTTTTCTGATTTATTTTTTTAGATTCCCGTTATTTGTTGGATTAATCATTAATCTCGACGAAAGAAGTGTAAAAAGTAAAAAAAATACAACCAAAAGAAAAAAAAAAAAAGGTCACTAAAGAAAACTACTTTTATTTTGTCCTTAATGTTGTTCTACCTGAATCTTTTTAAAACTTTGGTTCACATTTTTATATATTTCTTGTTCCTTTCATCAAGATCCATAAATAATTTCGAAAATGAAGATGAAAAGTAAAAAAAAAAAAGTTATAAAATAGTGCCATAATCGGAATTGCATTTTAATTTTGAATTTTTGATAAAATTCATGTTAAAAGCACAATATAACCTTATTTTTACTTGTTTGTTTTTTTATAAATTAATACTAAGTGGGCAACCAAGCGTGAGGTCGGGCTTGGGCAACCCAAATGTCGGGGTCGGCACTGGACTTAAAAGGTTAGCTCATCCTAAGGTCTCAATTTTGAGACCTCTCACATTCTATTAACCACTTTGAGGCCGGTTCAGACAGATTTTTGCCATGAGTTTAATTAATTTCGGCCCGTAGCGCTAGCGGATGCCAAGAATGGTTCCTAAAAAGTAGTAGTTAATTGAAATGCGAGTAAGCTTGCACAGACACCTAATTTACCAAAAAGACACATGCATCTGTCATCTTGAAAAAACTATTTGCCCTCAAATTTTCAGTGCAATTCAATTATTTCTTACTTTCCAATGTTGGTAACCACTACTAACGCAACTTCTTTTGTATTTTGTGCAGCTCTCAAACTGAACTTAACAGTACCTGTATCATCTGTTGAAGTGAAGTTGTTTCCTAGATATAATGGAGTTAACTATGCCTCTGCATCTGCAGGCATCCTCCCAGAGACAGGGACTGCTCTAGTGAGTGACTTTAAAATGTGAAGGATTACTTCAATTCGTTACACATACACTAGTTTTTTAAGTGAATTATTCCATATTTGCTTCTTTTTTTTTACGTGCAGGGAACGAACTATTGCATGGAGAAACAAGTTGGATTTTTCAAGGAAACTTTGGAAAAATTCTTAAGGCCTAAATTTCCGTCCCCGGAGGAACTCTCAAAACGCTTGTCAGATTCTATTTTCGTTATTAACATCGGGAGCAGTGACTACATTTTCAACTATCTTCAACCTAGTGATTACAATAGTAGTCGCCAATACAGCGGTGATGCATTTGCTGAACTTTTGATAACGAAACTGGGAAACCATCTCGAGGTACTAGTTATAAACCTCTCAAAACTTGTCGCGGTTCTTGTTGAAAATAAGTTCCTACATGCAGGCAAGGCGATCCAATTACTATGGCGATAAAACTTCGTCTACTTTCATTGTAGGATCTCTACAACCTTGGCGCAAGGAAGATGTTAATTTTCGAAATTGGCCCTCTTGGTTGTTTGCCATACATTATAAACAAATTCAATCCTAGAGAGAGATGCTTCGAAGACGCAAACAAGTTAGCTTCCATTTTCAACGAAAAACTTGAGACGAAGCTCAAAGAGTTGAGTGGCAAGCTTAACGGATCAACTTTTGCGACGGCAAAAACTTTCCATCTCATTAAGGATATTGTTGAAAATCCATTTGATTACGGTGAGTCATTCTCTAGCTGAAAGGTATAATTGGTTACGGTTATTCGATATCATCAATGGATTAACGTTCTATATATGTTTTCTTCTAATTAGGATTGCAAGAAACAAGATGGCCATGTTGTGCAACTCAAGAAAACGGGACGGGACTATGCAAGGAACCTAAAATACACTACATGTCACCGGAGACGATTGCGAAACTCCGGCCGACGGATCCGTCATATTATGAGAAGCAATTTCGAAGGGACTATTTTTGTACGAGGAGCCCTCCTCCTCCTAAAGTGACGCGGCCAAGGACCTCAATCGGAAAACCAGAAGGAGATGTGTGTGAGGACAGAGAAGCATTTGTGTTTTGGGATGAACTTCACCTGACCGCAGCTGTTAATAGAATCATAATGGACAAATGCTTTCATCCGGCTTCGGGTGGCATTTGCTCTCCCTACGATATCTATCAACTGGCAAACCAGAGATGATGATATAAGCAATAGTTAAACTTCCCATGGTCTTAATTAATTTACTTAGCGGCAAATAATTTAGACTATAAGTCTAATTTCGAATGCCTTTTAGTTTTTTTTGTAATTTAATTCTATTTTCGAGGGTTTGACACTTGCACTTGGTTTATGAAATGTGTTTCCTTTTTCCTTTTTTTGTTTGTTTTTGTTTTTATTTTGTTTGTGTGTGTGGTGCTAATACGCTAATTGGTATTGATATTGCACACTATCTCTTCCGTAGCATTTAGGCCTTGTTAAATTGACCTTTTTGGTTTTTTTTTTTTATCCTTATTAAAATAAAATCACGTTTGTTCATTTTGCGACAAACCAGCTTTTTGGGCTCTATCTTAAATATTTTCAAAAATATTTGGTAAAAATTATAATTTTTTACTTCTCCGATTCATCTCATTGAGAAGAATTTATAATCCACAAAAGTATATATATAATATATCGCAAAATGAACACGGGAAATTTTTGAGTAACGACAAAATAAAAAAAGAAGCCAAAAAGCTCTTGAGATGAGCAAGGCGTAGATCTTTTGCTGGAACAATATGTCGGGTTCGTCTTTGCCGTCGTTGTGATGCTCCCACATGCTGGTGCTCCGGTCCTTCATATCATATTAATACCAAAGAACTTACACATTTTCATATATTAATCATCTTCGTATAGAACGGAATTAGTTTAGTGATTGAGCATAGAACGGAATTAGTTTAGCGATCGAGCAAAATGGAACCAGATGTTATTTAAAACCAAATTTTGAAGAAATTTCTCATAAAGAATGATTTTTCTGTTGAATAGGACTGAGAGGAAACAACTTTTTCTATATGGTGATAGAGTGTTTTTGCATAGACATGCATTCTGAAATTCCGATTGATAAAAAAAAATTGGAGATACATTTTTCTCTCCCTATTATTTTTGGACCTGGGGGTGGCATGTTCCTTACCTCAATCTGTTCTCAATCAAACAATATTGGTTTTACTCTCTTACAGAAGCTTGAGATCTTGTCCCGAATATTGAGGGCGAGAAATTTTTCGGTGCCTGGTGGTATATCTCACATGGTACCCGTTCGGTATATCCGGATCGTCCAATACACTTTTAGACGGCTTAGATTAAAACCCTCTATCTCCTCTTGCCCCAACACTTTCTCTCCCCAAATTCGTGACGTACAAAAACACATTGGACTGCTCGGATGTGCCGACCGACCGGGCACCACGTAGTACCCGCTCGGTACTGAAAATTTTTCCCTTGAGCTCAAGTTATTTTTATCCCTGCAATGTGGGTCTCTATTTTTAGGTTGAGCAATTGACGGGCCAGTCCAATCAAGATTTAGGAGGGCCACATGTTTGGGCTAGTTTTAATTTTCTTTGGGAAAATGACGGCCAATGACGTATTTTAATAATTAATACGAGTATCCGTCAAGAACATTTTCAGGATTAACAAATGTTCTCAATATATCTTTGGCGGGTATTAATAATTATCAAAACACGTCCTGAGCCGTCATTTTTCCATTTTCTTTTATGTCTGAGCTGTAATTTCAAATGGATTAAGCCCAATTCTTCGTTGGGCCTAAGATTTGTTTGAAAGCTTTGACCAATTTTTAATCAAGAAGATCATTTCATCTATTTCAAGTAATTCTCGAAACTGTTATGGTTCTAAAATTTACGTTGCAATTTTGGCCCGTTAAAATTTTTAACTTTGGTCCTAATACTCAACATAAGTCATAAATTACTCCAAGCACTCACCCAATTTAAAAAATCTACGGTGAAGATTGTGAAGACCCAGTTTGCAAGGCTCCATTTCGCTAAGGTTTTTATTTTTTAAATAATTATTTTTTGCTTTACGAAACAGATCATTCTCATAATATATCACTTTTAATTCAAAAATTAGTATTTATTTTTATTAGTACAATCCTGACACGTACGGTAGGTTTATGTTAACAATCATTCTACCACCATACTCATTTACACACTCACTCTCACAATAAGGGTGGAGCCCGCACAAACTACACACCCAGTATATGTGGGCCTCACCCCTCTTGTGAGTGTGAGTATATGAATGAGTGTGTTAGAATTTTCCTTATGCTAACGACCTCGTGACCAGCCCACGGTACAAAGGACCCAACCGACGGAGAGATAATTGGGCTTTAGATGTGGAGGTTTATACGGCCCATTATTTGTCCAATCGTTCTTAGCCTGCCATGTATCATCCATTGTAAAACACTAAAAATAACAATCTTCCAACATATCCACCAAATATTTCTCTCTCAGGCCCTGTTCTTCTTTTTCTTCCGTTGGGATCCGCGAAATCAAGAAATACCCCCTGTAAACTTACGCTCAAATGGAACCACGTAAATTCTTATGTTTGTGTCGTGTGATTGCTCATTGATTTAATTTTCTCTACTTTGTAATTAATTGTCACATTGCTTAAATATGAAATTAACATAATGGGAGGACTTTCATGAAACTTAATTGGCCAATTCACTTTCATGGTAGGCAGACCCTTTTTCAATGAGATATTATTCTGTGCTCCATGAGCATCAATGTTCCTCTGTCTCATGCAAGTGTGTGGGATCTACACACTTAGAAGTGAGGCCGAAACACTTTTGTGAGAGGGATGAACATTGCTCTTGAAGTACAAAATAATATTTTCTTTTAAATAGCCGAGGTTTTTGGATGTGGTCAATATTTGTGCGAGAAAAGGTTTATTAATTCCTCGAAGCCTTCAGTTCCCCAAGTTTTTGGCCAAAAAAGGGAGAATTTTTTGGTTGCAAAATAGTTATAAGGTACCACTCTTAAGGTGGGCCGACTTTGAGATTTACATGACCTACAGCGAACTTTTTGAATGGACTCTAAAATTTCAATCTATTTTTCAACCATTAGCAACCCAACCATTTGAGATCAGTAATACCCCTAATTAGAGGTGGCAAATGGGCGGGTCTGAGTAGATTGAAACGGGTTATGGGTCAAATATGGACGGGTCAAATATGGACGGGTCAAATAGTAAACGGTTTGAAACGGGTCAGGTCGAATATGAGTCAAGTCAAATCCAAACCCGCATAACCCGACCAGTTTTCCTTCTTCTTCTTCTTCTTCTTTTTCCCCCTTTTCTCTTCTCCTGTCCCCATTTTCCCCCTTTTCAAATACTACTCAAAATCAACTCGACTCCCCTGACCTGCTGAAAACTCGCGTTTTTGGCAGCAGGCGTGAATGCGATGTGCGCGGGCGTGCCAAGACTTGTAGCGCCTAACTTGTTGTGAAGATTCCCGTGAATCTTGACTTCTATCGTAGAACGATTGCGTACGACCCAAAGGTTAAAGATCGTAAGAAGGTTCGTGGTTTGCCACACGGTTGTGGACTTAATATTTCCTAGTCGTATAGGAAATGGAACGTGAAAAACGTAGACTTTATTACACCGGGATAATAAAGTTTGATTACAAGGAAAATAAAATCCAAACTACTTGAAAAAGTTAGTTTGAATGGGGGTGAATACTGGGTATTCGATAGTCTACTTTGCTGAAAGTAGGAAAGTGTGCTTCGCTGGGAAGGCTTTGTTTGTAAGCGTTGAGCTTTGATTGGTGTTGGACCCGTTTTCTGTCTTCGATTCTGCTATTTATAAGCAAAACAGTAAGCTGATTCAGGCCTGAATCCGGTTTCAGCGTTGCACCACAAGCTGCCACATGTCCCTCAACCGCTCCACTTTTCATGCACGTCTGATCATGGGCAGTTACTCAGAGGTAATGGCAGTTAAATTTGATCATGGGTAGTGGGCTCCTTGTATGTTGACACGTGTCCCATGCCTAGGTAAAAATATCTCCAACTTCCCCCCCTTTTTTGCTCTTCATGACACATGGCCAATTGACCAAGTCAATTGGCCTTTGAAATGGAAACAATTCAACTGCCAGAAACATAACCAACTCCCTACAAAAGTGGGCTTTGCTCTTCCAATCAATCCGGTGCCATATTATGAGCCTAAAACCGTGGGCCACACCCATGGGTCAAACCATTATTTCCCCCATGGGCTAACCCGTGAGCTGCACTTTCAAAGGGCCTCGGGCCATAATTAAATATGGGCTGCGTGTCACTTGGGCCCAATTCTCGTGGGTTGCTCCTCTCAAAGACCTTGGGCCATACTTTCGTACATGGGTTATGCTCCTTGGGCCCAAATGGGAAAATGCCCATGGCCCAATAATTAATCCACCACCCAAATACCCAATCTCGGCCCAAATTAATTAAAAGAATCTCGATCACGGCAAGCCCGATCCGTGGTGCCAAAAACGGGTATAAACATTGCCCCCCCTACGCCTTGATTCTGTTAAGATTAAGGCGTTTGAAAGAACACAGTTTTTGGCATCCAAACAGATCTTAACGTAAATGATTTTCTATCAGGCCCAAACGTGGCCTAATACTCCCCTTTTTGAAACCGGCTGCAATTAATATCTGATCATCATGTGGGGCACGTTTTCATAAAAGAAGTCTCCCTCCTTCCTTGGAACTCTAAAAGTCCCCAAAAGATTTCTTTCCCACTCAGGTTCTCCTTGATACACGCACAACCTTCATTAAGATAGAGCCAAAAAATTCAAAAAGTGGAGAGAAAAAAAAAAAAAAGGGGCGGTACACATCCCAATCTCTTAAACCCACTTCCCAGTAACCGAAGCCAGCGCCACCTCATTCAAAGCTGATCTTTCTCTCTCTTCATCACTTCTTCTTTCCATCCCTCGTCTCCCTCTCCATCCAGAGCCGAAAAGAAACCTAGCCGCCATTGTTAAACCCAGAAAGCTCTGAACAATGTCATCGTTTAGGGCCAAGCAACCGGCCAAAAGCCCAACCTCTTACACCGACGAGATCAAGAGAATCATCCAAGTTGAAAACCTCTCCATCAATCCCGAGATTCTGATTGATCGAACCCAACCCCGTTCATCCACTGTAAAGATGGCGCTCGGACCTGCGTTCAATGGCGATTACCCAGAATCCCTTTACCCATTCTATCCTCTAGCCGAAGAAGCCTTACCATTTGACTGCATCACCGCCGATTGGACAGCATATCCGAGAGACATCCCCAATCGGCTCTGGCATAGGCCCGATAAGCAATACGTTCAGTGGGTTAACCGTGTAGCAGCTGTGAAAGAAGGGCTGTGGAAGGAAGTTGGCATATACGAAGCCCTTATGCTCAGCCGCCACCTCATTGATATGGACAAAGCCCTATTCATGGCTGCCGTCCAATTCTGGTCAGTTCCTACTAACGCTTTTCATTTTCGTGTTGGCATGATGAGTGTTACGATGCAAGATGTTGCTTTCCTCACCGGCCTTCGCCCTCACGGGATTAGGGCTGATTGTTTTGTTTCCCAAAAAACCCCTTCCTTTACATACCCAGAATCGGCCCAACTGGCCTATTCCAACTTTTTGAAACACTTTGCTGGTGAGGAAGGAGACGAGGTCACCGAAGAAGAACATGTGGCCCTCCTTATTTATTGGTTGAATAAGTGTATCTTCTGTGTGTCCTCGAATAGAATCACCAAGGAGTTCACGGATATTGCCAAGGCCTTGGCTTCGGGCCAGAAGTTGGCCCTAGCCCCTTTAGTTCTCGCACACTTATACCGTGGCATGCAGGAGTTACTGACTAACAACTTTGTTTTTGCCCCTGGACCACTTTGGATAGTCACACTCTGGCTTTGGTCATACTTCCCCGCACAAGCCCCAAAAATGAACAAGAGTCTCACCCATGCCTGTTACGGCCGTCACTATGTAGGCCAAGAACTCCAACAGCATAGCTTTAACTCCTGCTTCACCTACTTTTATCGTGAGTTAACCTCGCTGGGCAAGGGCTACATGCCATTCGAGAGAGAAACCGTACCATTGTGGCTGAAAAACCCCGCTGGAGAGCCTGGAGAGGATTTTGATGAGCACAAGGCCGTTTGGGCTAGTTTCCTCATTTCGAGAGACTTGTTGTATGGCATGGGTATGTCATCGGCCAACAATAGGTGCGGGACGGAATACTACAATGCTGCCCAATTCGCTCGCCAATTCGGCCTTATGCAATTGATCCCTGTTCCTCCCTACCAATCGTGTAATGAGGATTTCATTGACCGAGTAATCGTACCAGAAAAGACCTTAGAAGCCATTCGGAATCAGTTTGCAAAGGATGAGGCCACCTTTCAATTAAGGCCTTACCCTGAACGTCCAGAAAAGTCTCTTCGGTTTGAGAAGTGGTGGACAGCTCATGTGGATAGGTATTTCGCCAAAGACCTAGATGAGGTTTTAGCAAAAATAACCCCTGAAGCTATAATTGTAAAGGATGGTGATCCTTCCAAAAGGAAGAACTCTCGCTCCGAGGCTCCCTCTCCATCTGCCAGCTTGAAAAGAAAAGGTATGTCCAAAGAATTCACTTTCTTTTCCCTATTTGTTGCTTCTGTTCAGGCCTTTACCATATACTCCTCATGCAAACTCCATTTCAGGTGCACAAGAGGTTAGCAAGCCTGAACCAAAAGAGAATCCTCAGAAGAAAAGGTTCAAAAAGCTAGCTGACAAGAAGCCCACCACGGTATGATCTGATCAACTCTTCTTTTCTTGCTGAACATTGCAATCTAGGCCTAAATGTCTATCATCACAGGAAAAGACCACTGCAATTGCTGGTAGAACCCGAAGCAGCACCAAGACCAGCTCCCCTGAACAGGTTATCATTTCTACCAAGGTATCTCTGTATTATATCAAGGCCTGAACCTAATTTCGTTAAGGCCTGAATACTCATATCTGTATCTTTCTCAACTTTTAGGCCGAATCTAAAGAAGCTGCTCATCAAGCTGAATCAACTCCAAAGAAAGAGATCAAAAAGACGAAAACCAAGACGGTCATGTCCAAAAAGCCACAAGCAGAAGAGGCCTCAAAGGCAGAATTGAAGAAAAGTGTCTCAATTGCCTCCAGCGACTCTTCCACCGCTTCACTAGAGGTAACACGCCATCCGTTAATTTTGACCCTCTCAATTCTTTGTAAGGCCCTTTTAATCAACCTGTCTCCCCTCCAGGCTACCTCCGAAGGTCCTCCAATCAACCCTGAGCATGAGGCGTCGTCACAGACCCCAGAGAAGTCCAAGGTTTCTCCAATCAAACCTGACCCAACACCTGTCCAAAAAGAAGAAATTGTTGAAGAGGCTGCTGACGAGGACATGGAGGACTTCTTCAAGACGGCTGCTAGCCTTGTTCAAGTATCCCTCTCAGGCATTTCTGGAGATGGGTCAAGCTCTACCCAAGTGCCCCCAACCACCGAAGAGATTGCTGAGGCCAAAGAAACCTTTAAGGCCTTGATCAAGATGGATATCAAGATGGCCCTTCACCCGGGTAGAGTTTCCTCCTTCAAGAAAGCCCTCAGCACTTTGGCTCGAGCCCAAGTCTTCAGTGAAGCTGCCGAATCAATCCTGCAAAACTTCCACAAAGACTTCCCAGATTTGCAAAAGTCATACGACGGAGCGGCCCTTGAACTCTCCAAGGTCGAATCGAGCCTTACCGAGATCAGGGACCTTCGCCAAGAAATGAATGGATGCGTGGACGGCTATGGAGCTCTCAAAGCCCAGATCAATACCCTTGAAGAGCAGAAAATCACCATTGCCAAGAACATTCAGGACTGGGAGGATCAAATCCAGGATCTGAAGAACAAGCAAGAGAAGGCTGAAAAGAGCCTGGTGCTATTGGTGACTCAACAATCAAACTTGGAAACACAACAGAAGGAACTATTTGCTACTTCCAAAGCTGTCAAGATCAAGCTTCAACCCTTGGTTTCCAATCAGCCAAGCCTCCAGACCTCCAAAGAAAGGTTAGAGGTTCAACTCAACGGCCTTGCCCATTCTTGGGATACTATCCGATCCAGCCTTCTTGACGAACTGTAGGCCTTTTCGGCCTTGTAATAAGTAGAATTTTTGTTTAGCCCTGAACTCTAATCCATAGGGCTTTTGATGCTTGCATAGCCTGATCCTGAGGCTTTTTGACTGTGAATGCTTTTGGTGGCCTAAACAATCTCAGGCCTTTTTGGTGGCCTAAGCAAGTTCAGGCCTTTTGCTCCTTTATGGTTTTGATGGCAGTTTTTCATTAAAATCTCTCATTTCCCACATGGTAGGATAATGATGTTTTAAAAACTTTCCATTGATAGTATGTTTATGCATTCCACCATCCAAATCCATTAAAAGATAAACATTACCTTCGAACACTTTGCAAATTTGATAAGGCCCTTCCCATGTTGGAGACCATTTCCCATATTTTGAGGTTTGTGCACCCAAAGGTAAAACAACTTCCCATACTAAATCTCCTTCTGTGAAGCTTTTCCTTCTCACTCTTCTATTATAGGCTCTGGCCACTTGACGCTTCTGGATCAACATATGATCTAAGGCAGCTAACCTTACCTCATCAAGGTCTTCCATTTCCATTAACATGGCCTGACTATAATCAGCATGATTCAAGCCATTTTGGTATGCGATCCTGGCCGATCTAACCGTTACCTCCATAGGAAGTACGGGGTCATGGCCATAAACCAACATGTAAGGAGTAACATTCGTGGCCTCCTTCTTTGAAGTCCTATAAGCCCACAATGCATCAGAAAGGAGTTCATGCCAATCCCTTGGATTTTCTTCCACCATCTTCTCAATAATCCAATCAAGGTCTTATTGGTTGATTCGGCCTGGCCATTCCCCTGTGCATAATAGGGAGTTGAATGGGAGAGCTGTATGTTAAATTGGCTCGTGAAGGCCCGGACCTGTGCACCAAAAAACACTGAGCCTCTATCTGCCACAAAATGCTCCGGTATTCCAAACCTGTGAATGATTCTTTCCTTCATGACTTTGATCACATCCTGTTGATCCACAGATTTTAATGGGATGGCCTCTGCCCATTTCGTAAAGTAATCTGTGGCTACCAAGATGAACCTGTGCTGTTTTGATGATGGGGGGTAAATCATCCCAATTATATCTAAAGCCCAGCCTCTAAAAGGCCAGGGCTTCACTACAGCCTGATAATCTATTGCAGGTGTGTGATGTACTGGGCCGTGGGCTTGACATGGCTGGCAGCCCTTGGAAAAACGTATACAATCCTCTAAGATAGTAGGCCAATAGTATCCATACCTTCTTATTAGCCATCTCATCTTGATACCGGACTGATGTGCTCCACAAATCCCCTCGTGGACTTCTGCCATTACCTTCATGGCCTCGGTATGGCATAAACACCTCAGCAACAAATCATCTTCAAGGCCTTTCTTGTACAATTCATCTCCAAGGAGAACATAGCTCATTGCTCTTCTCTTGACCTTCCTGCTAGCCCCCATATGAGGCCGCTTCAAGTAAGCAATAATAGGATCACGCCAGTCCTCCTTATCCTCCTCTTCTTCTTCTACTGGAAGGTCCGAGGCAAATACTTCTAGGCCTAAACCCCTTCTCCTGACAGAAGGGAGTAGCCTTTTTTGGACGGTAATAGTCTTGTGAAGAATCTCTGGCGAAAGCTTCAGGCCTGTTGAGGCCTGAGCCAAACTGTTTGCTTCAGTATTCATACTTCTTGAGACATGTTTCACTATTACGTTGTCGAAGTCTTGAATTAACTGCATCGCTGCCATATAATAAGGGGCTAACTCTTCACTATAACATTTAAACGTTCCCGCCAAATGATTAATCACAAGGTTAGAATCTCCAATCACCCTTACTTCTCTGGCCTCAAGATCCCTAAGGATTTCAAGGCCTATTATCACTGCTTCGTACTCGGCTTGATTGTTCGTACATGGAAAATCAAATTGAAAAGATAGCTCTGTTCTCAGGCCTTGAGGAGAAATGATGATAACTCCACAGCCTGAGACCATTTGAGTTTTTGAACCATCAAACAGAAGTGTCCATGGCGTAGGTGAGACTTCAAATGCGCTCAGTCCTGTATCAGATTCCTCGCCGATATCCACGCAAGGATGATCGGCAAGAAAATCTGCCAACGCCTGGCCTTTTACAGCCTTTTGAGGGATGTATCGAAAACTGAACTCCATCAAAGCCAAAGACCATTTACCTATTCGGCCTCGCATAATGGGCCGAGAAAGTAAATATTTGATAAGGTCCGTCTGACTCATAATATAAACCACAACAGGAAGCATATAGTGCCTCAATTTTATTGCTGCAAAGTACAAAGCAAGACACAATTTTTCAATAGGAGTATATCTCCTTTCACAAGGAGTTAACAACCTACTCAAATAATACACAGCTTGCTCTTTCCCTTGCTCATTGTCTTGTGCTAAAAGGCAACCAATAGAACTTTCTGCAGCAGAAATGTAGAGCTTCAAAGGCTTGTGCTTGATAGGAGGCATGAGGACTGGAGCGTTTGCCAAGTAGCCTTTGATCTCATCGAAGGCCTTCTGATGATCGGCCTCCCAAACAAAAGTGTCGTGATCTTTCAACTTCAAGAGTTGAGAAAAGATCTGAACCTTTCCTGCTAGATTTGATATAAACCTTCTCAAAAAGTTGAGTGATCCCAAAAGCTTCTGCAACTCATTCTTGGTTGTAGGAGGTTTAGCCTCCATGATGGCCTTGGCCTTATTCTTGTCGACCTCAATCCCTCTGTTGTGAACCAAGAACCCTAGGAACTTGCCTGCGGACACTCCGAAGGCACACTTTAAGGGGTTAACCTTCAAATCGAATTGCTGCATCCTCAAAAACGACCTCCTCAAGTGTTCCAAGTGATCTTCATAGGTTTGGGACTTGACCACTATATCATCGATGTAAATCTCCATGAACCGGCCAATGAAGTCATGGAATATTGCATTCATTGCTCGCTGAAACGAAGCACTTGCATTCTTCAGGCCGAATGGCATTACAACCCACTCAAAGGTTCCCAAAGCTCCAGGACACCTAAAAGCAGTCTTAGCCGTATCGGCCTCATCGATGAAGATCTGATTATAACCGGAATGGCCATCCATAAAGGACAAGACTTTATGGCCGGATGCCCCATCCACCAACAAATCTGCAACTGGCATTGGATACTCGTCCTTTGGAGAGGCCAAATTCAGATTTCTGAAGTCCACGCATACTCTAATCTTGCCATTCTTCTTGAGGACTGGCACAACATTAGAAAGCCAAGTAACATACCTAGCTGTACGTATAAACCCAGCATTGAAAAGGCGTTCGATCTCCTCTTTCACTTGCAAGTAGACTTCATTGGACATCCTCCTTGGTGGCTGCTTGAAAGGCCTGAAACCTGCTTGAATGGGTAACTTGTGTTCCACCAAATCCCTGGATAGGCCTGGAAGCTCGTCATAGTTCCAGGCAAAACAAGACTTGAATTCGGTCAAGAGCTCAATGAGCTTTTTCTTCACGTCCTCTGGCAAAAGCTGACTAATATATACAGGCTTAGGACTTTCTTCATCTCCTAGGTTAACTTCTTCCAAAGGATCTTGAACATCAGCTTTCAAGTCATCTAACTTGGCAGGAGCTGCATCAAGGTCTTCCATCCGAATCTCATCCAAGTCTTCCTCAGCAGTCTCATCTTCATTGATTGTTTCGGCCGCACAGGCCGAATAACCCTCCTCCTCCAGCTCTTGTTCTTCTTTTAGCCTGTTCTCTAACCAATACGCCTTGAACCTTGCCAACATGCCCAAAAAGGCCATGTCCTTCTCTTTCTCTGAAGGTCTTGCTAACATTGGGACAATCGTTTGGTTGCAGCTATAATCGGCCTATTTGACTCCGTGATCATTGGGCCGATTAGTTCTCGATAAAGTGCCTTCACCTCTTCTACCAACTTATGAGCAGAAACAGGTACAATTTTATGGCGGCCAAACTTATCCAGGCCTGCCACTTTCATTGGGCCGACATCTTCATCGTACAATCTTGCCTCGGCATGATTGGTTGAAGCAAGAAAAGGCCTGCGATCCGCCCAAACTACCTCCACATCGTCTTGATTCCAAAAAACCAAACATTGATGCAATGTTGACGGCACAGCAAGACAGGCGTGAATCCAATCCCTTCCCAACAGAATGTTAAACGAAGACCGTGAATTTACAACGAAGAAAGGAGTGGTGAGAGTCTTTGATCCAACCGTTAAATTCATGACCAAAATCCCTTGACAAGTTGTTTCCTGACCAGTGAAATCGGTTAAGGTAGCCGTTGATGAGACCAAGTCTTGATCTGTTTTCCCGAGCTTGAGCATGGTAGACCTAGGCATGAGATTGGCCGCAGAACCATTATCAACAAGGAGTCGATTAATCGGCATTCCATCCACACATCCTGAGATATATAAAGGCTTGATGTGCCCCGTCATCTTGGGTGTAGGCTTTTCAAATATTACGCTTGCGGCCTGATTTTCCGTGCTGCCTCCATCTTCATCCTTCAAGATTACTACTGAAGGTCCATCTCCATTCAGGCCTGTATTGAAGGACTCCTTCAATATTTCAGCCGTCTGACCCATCTCCACCATATCGCCCTCCATGGCGGTAAGCTTGTTGTCCTTCACTTCTAGTTCAGATGGAAGGAAAACCACCATGTTGCATTGCATCTTTGAGGCCTGCCCAGGCCTGAACTCTTTGGCCTGCGGATTCAACCGCGATTTGCCCCCCGAGTCTTGTTTCTTTAGCTCAGGAACTCCTTTCTTCACAGCAACCTGCCTTGGAGGAGGCTTAATCCTAGCCTCCTCAAGGGTTTTCTCCAGTAAGGCCTTCTTTTCAGTCCGAGAAAACTGCTCTGAAGACGAACCAGCAACAACCTCCATGTAAGTTCTTTCCAGAGGCTTGTGTTCACGCCTAGGCTTGGCTGGTCCATCCTTCAACTCTTCCGCGACCAACTCCATCGGCTTCTTCCCGTTAGGGTCGTCAATATCCATCACGTCTTCAACTGAATCTAGCTCTTCTAGAGCCCTTCTTTCCGCCCGCCTAGACCGTTGGCGGCGCCTTTTCTGGGATCGGGACAAAGGTGGCTGCGGAGTGGGAAACTTAGGATGCTCAACCTTATGCCATTCATTTGTAGGAATGACAGGAGGTTTAACAGTCCTAGGCTTTCCTCTGGATGGAGCTGAAATCCTGAGATTGTTGAGCTCGTCCTCTATTTCTGTCACACCTGGCCGAATTCTGCTGAAGACCGATTCTCGCCTGACCAATTTCTTTTTTGGCCGGCGTACTTCCTCAGGCCTGAACTCCGATCTACCCACGATTATACTTTTCAACACAGGTTTGGATGGAACTGCATGATGTCCACATTCAGTACAAACCAATGAACAACTTGGTTTTTCTGGCTTTCTGACTCCTTCAGGCCTTGACCACCAAGATCTCTTCTTCTCAAACCTCTTCACCCTTACAGGAGTGGAGTCCTCATAGGATGGATCCCAGTAGTCGTCTGGTCTAGGCCTGAATGCTGCTCTTGACGGTGCCCCCAAACTTACTCTGGGCCTTGGTGTAGTTCTGGGCATGGACCTCGTATTCACTGACACCATGTTCGCACTTAGGCCTGAAGGAAATGGGTTTCCATCCACACCCATGGCTTGCTTATCTTTCTCGGGAAACTTGAATTCCCCCCGATCGATCTTATCTTGAATGTCATTCCTGAACACAAAGCAATTATTGGTTGAATGACTCCAAGAATTATGGTACTTACAATAGTCCTTGCCCTTAAGCTCGTCCGGTGCTGGGATCTTGTGACCAAAGGGCAACTTTAATAACTTGTCCGTCAAGAGCTGATCAAAAATAGCCTCCGCTTTGGTAATATCAAAGGTGTAGGCCCTGGTGGGCCTATTAGAGGCTTCTTGGACCATCTGCTTCATAGGTTCTGTCTTAACAAAGGCCTTGCAGACATAAGGCTTCCTATTGATGATCTCAGCTACATCAACATCAAGGTCAGCCTCAGTCTCAACCGCAGCGACGTCATAGTTAGGGTCTTGATAGTAGGTCCCTTTAGAAGCTGCCTTTCTATCTTTCTCCTCTTCCAAAAGCTTCTCATACCTCGAGGCCTTTGCGGACAATTCGAACAAGTCTCGAAATTCTGTTCCATGAAACTTCTTCTTGAACTCAAAGTCTAGGCCGTTCAGTGCTAAACGCACGTATTCGGCCTCAGGCAAAGGAATCTTACACTTGAAACGTGCTGTCTTGAATCGGGAGAGATAAGACTCTACGCCTTCCTTTGGGAGTTGACGGTAGCGAGACAAATCCGCCATCGTTATCTCTGGTTCCACCCTATAAAACTGCTGATGGAACATCTCTTCGAGCTGAGCCCAGGTCCGAACAGAGTTGGGTGGGAGATTGATATACCACGTGAAAGCCGTTGCAGTCAAAGAATTTGGGAAGAGCTTTAACTTGAGCTTGTCATTCGTTCCAACTTCCCCACACTGCACCTGGAATCGGGCAACATGTTCGATCGTGGACTGCATACTCTCCCCAGAGAAGGTCTGAAATTCAGGGACTCGGTATCCCTTGGGAAAGTTCTCTTCATCAACCTCCACCGTGTGAGGCTTCCTGTACATGGGTCTGCCTACAGGCCTGAATCCAGGCCCTAACTGTTCTTGGAGCAAATCCAAGACCTGTTCCCTTCCGATCATATTTGGCACCGGAGGCGGCTGTGGACGCGCCTCTTGTGCCTGCAGATTCACGCCTGAGTTTGCCCCCCGAGTCTCTGGGGCTGAATGAGCGTGAGAAGTGTTCTTGTCCTTAACGGGACCTTGTCCTCCGTGAGGAGGCCTTTTGTCAGTCTTTTCAGGCCTGTTTGGATTTTCCAGCAAAACGGCCCTTTGTTCCTTGTTTGTTGGATGCGTTGGCTCCTTCCCAATAACAACTCCTTTGCTTTTCTCCCCTGCCGGTGCAGGGCTGTTTGACGAAGAAGCTTGATAAAACACCTGCGGCGGTGGTGGGAATGAGTCCTTCAGACCTGTTTGTTCATGGCCGTTGCCATAAACTCCGAATTGTGGTAGAACTTGCGGCTGAGGAACAATTGGCATCCTTTCTGCCATTGAGGCAATCAAATTATTGATTGCTAGAGTCAAAGGCTCTACGGAGACTGAGTGACATTGTTGTGACACGGTGCGTGAAATCTCCTGTCCTGCAAAAAACATATAATTCTTGACGCTATCCGTGGCGTCATTGAGATCTTGTGCACTGATTTGAGGAACGGTTTCCTCGAACAGCGGTACGTCAACAGCGGCTCCTTCAGGGCTGCCTGGAGGGTCTGGTTGCGGTGCATCCGCTTGTGGTGGTGGTGGAACTGTTGCCTTCTTTGCCGGCATGCTTGAAACCTTTCAACGACTAGGGTCCCACTGGGCGTGCCAATGAAAACTCGCGTTTTTGGCAGCAGGCGTGAATGCGATGTGCGCGGGCGTGCCAAGACTTGTAGCGCCTAACTTGTTGTGAAGATTCCCGTGAATCTTGACTTCTATCGTAGAACGATTGCGTACGACCCAAAGGTTAAAGATCGTAAGAAGGTTCGTGGTTTGCCACACGGTTGTGGACTTAATATTTCCTAGTCGTATAGGAAATGGAACGTGAAAAACGTAGACTTTATTACACCGGGATAATAAAGTTTGATTACAAGGAAAATAAAATCCAAACTACTTGAAAAAGTTAGTTTGAATGGGGGTGAATACTGGGTATTCGATAGTCTACTTTGCTGAAAGTAGGAAAGTGTGCTTCGCTGGGAAGGCTTTGTTTGTAAGCGTTGAGCTTTGATTGGTGTTGGACCCGTTTTCTGTCTTCGATTCTGCTATTTATAAGCAAAACAGTAAGCTGATTCAGGCCTGAATCCGGTTTCAGCGTTGCACCACAAGCTGCCACATGTCCCTCAACCGCTCCACTTTTCATGCACGTCTGATCATGGGCAGTTACTCAGAGGTAATGGCAGTTAAATTTGATCATGGGTAGTGGGCTCCTTGTATGTTGACACGTGTCCCATGCCTAGGTAAAAATATCTCCAACTTCCCCCCCTTTTTTGCTCTTCATGACACATGGCCAATTGACCAAGTCAATTGGCCTTTGAAATGGAAACAATTCAACTGCCAGAAACATAACCAACTCCCTACAAAAGTGGGCTTTGCTCTTCCAATCAATCCGGTGCCATATTATGAGCCTAAAACCGTGGGCCACACCCATGGGTCAAACCATTATTTCCCCCATGGGCTAACCCGTGAGCTGCACTTTCAAAGGGCCTCGGGCCATAATTAAATATGGGCTGCGTGTCACTTGGGCCCAATTCTCGTGGGTTGCTCCTCTCAAAGACCTTGGGCCATACTTTCGTACATGGGTTATGCTCCTTGGGCCCAAATGGGAAAATGCCCATGGCCCAATAATTAATCCACCACCCAAATACCCAATCTCGGCCCAAATTAATTAAAAGAATCTCGATCACGGCAAGCCCGATCCGTGGTGCCAAAAACGGGTATAAACACCTGCACTATGTACGGAACAAATCTATATAGACTTGTGTACTTACATGTACGAGTATAAACAAATCTAGTTTATTCTAGATCAAGGTTTGGAGTTGGTGTGTTGATTTGATTGTTTATTCAGGTCGTTGCAGCTGAAGGTGAAGAGGTTGAAAGAGGAGCGAGAAGAAGGAGCGAGAAGAAGAGGATGAGAAATCGAACGACGGAGAGAAGTCGGATCCAGAGAAGACTGTAGAGAGAGGAAGAGAATATGAACGAGGAGAAGTCTCGCCGGAATCAATGGACTAGGCTACGGCTGGGCGTTCGCACTCGGAAGTGTTGTTTAGACAAAAAAGCCAAGTGACTTATTTTTTTTGTTCTTATTCAATTTTTTTTTTGCATTTGTTAGTTTGTCGTTAATTTTTCGAGGATTATTGCATCGTCGTGACGAGAGGAATCTAAAAAGTAAAAATTATGATCGAAATCAAATTTTTTTTAATAAAAACGAAAATAATCAAAGTTATTGGTGCTCACCTATGTACTCTGGGATTGTCTCCCCGTTGGTGAATCTGAAATTGTCCATAAACATACATTCTAGGCCATAAGGCATGTATCCCCGTCTTCATGCCCGTTGCATTAGAACTGCTGGGGCCGGTATATATAATCGAATCTCCAAACGCATACATTTGTGGGACGCTTTGTGATTGGCATGTCATCGAAAACATACCCCAAGTATACCAGAATACATGGAACAAGAGAACTAACATGGCGCTCGTCTAGCAAAGTTATTTACTTTTGAAATACAAATACGAAGGTTTCCGAATACGAGGCGTGCTTTTATATATATATATATATATACACACACAGGCACAATTTGGTAAGTTAATTGACTTGAAACCCCCCTTGATTCGTTCACTTGTTTAATTATACTTGAACGATTCACTCACGGGTACCATGGTTTCTATTGCCGTTGCAGGCATAACCAATACTACAGGAAGTTGCCTTTCCAACACGAACTGGGCCGCGCCATGCCAAGATCGCGGTCAATATCTCTATTATGACTTTGTTCACACCACCCAAGCAGCTGATTTCATTACGCCTTGAATTGCTTCAACGGGACTCTGTGTAGTCCCAGAAACGTCTTTAAGCTTGTTGGGATGTGATTAATTCTGTTGTACTTCGATTTTGGAATCTTTGGTACAATAGAATTAATCACATTCCAACAAGTTTAAAGACGTTTCTGGGACTACACAGAGTCCCGTTGAAGCAATTCAGGGCATAAATGAAATCAGCTGCTTGGGTAGTGTGAACAGAGTCATAGTAGAGATATTGGCCGCGATCTCGGCATGGCGCGGCCCAGTACGTGTTGGAAAGGCAACTTCCTGTAGTATTGGTTATGCCTGCAACGGCAAGAGAAACAATGGTACTTGTGAGTGAATCATTCAAGTATAATTAAACAAGTGAACGAATCAAGGGGGGTTTCAAGCCAATTAACTTACCATATTGTGCCGTGTTCATCTTCAAGTCCAGTATGAACTGGAAATCATCGGAGGCAGTGAACAGGAACCCGGGAAGCGTCGCCTCCAGCTTCATCAGCATCTGTGGCAGTGAGTTGTTGTAGGGAATGACCAGTTGGTTGATCTTTTCGTCGCAGCAGCTGCCCCCGTCCGGTTGGCCGATCGAAAAGCCCGGGGTGCAACCCATGGGCCAAATGTTGTTCACCACGAACTTTCTACCTCCCAACCCGTGCAAAATCTGCCCAAAAAAATGCAACCATCATTTCTCTCTGTTAGTAAACATTCGTTTTCTGCAACTTTTTCCTGACAAAAAACTTTCACAAAAAGAAGTGGTGAAACCCCTTACCGTCAAACGGAACGACAACTCATTCAAGACATACTTGGCAAACACTTCCGGCTCCAGCTTTGCAAGCGATCCATTGTACGTTGGCCTCAAGTAATTGAAGCTGTAGTCGTTTATGCCGAAGGAGATCAAGAAAACCGAATCCCTTGAGTGTTTGATCAAATCTTCGTTGTTAAACAACGTTGTCAAGTTATCAAACACGGTTCGGTTGAAATACACGATTTGCTGGTCAAAGCTCCAACAATTCTAGGAAGATCAAAACAAAAGAAAGTTCAATGTGCGGGATAAATGGAGAAGAAACTTGAAGCGAAACCTTTACTTGTATTACCCCATTCTCGTGAATGAGCTGGCCGGTTTGCGGTAGGATTCCGCAGCCGGCCGAGCCGTAGTTGACTCCCGTGGTAGAACCCCCCGCAACGGACATGTTAGAGTAAGGGGGAACAAGGGGCAACCCCAAAAAATTTGCTTGAAAGAACAAAAGGAAAAACAGAGACCAAAGAAAAATATATAGATTAGTCAGAATTTAATGTAAAGAGAAAGCGAAACAAAAAAAGAGTAGAAGAAGACGAAGAAGAAAAAGAAATGTTTCAAGTTTAACTAATTACCGACAAAGTCAGCAATGTTGAGGCCATTGCTCCAGCGAGGGCGAACGGTCGAGTTCAGATCGATGCCATATACACCGTTGGGAGGGAGACGATTTCCACCGTCAACCGTGGAGTCCCCAAAGATGTACAACGCCGGCGCAAGCTTGACGTTGTACTGAGCATTCGCGGAAGCATCAGTGAGGAAAACGTAGATCAAGACTAGAAGAGCAAGCTGTTGCAGTTTGGATCCAGCCATGTTTCGAGAGAGAGAGAGAGAGAGAGAGAGAGAGAGAGAGAGATGGTGTGAGGGGAGTATTTTCTGTTGAATATATAGAGGCTAGGGGATGACTTGAGACAGGGGAGGGGAGGATTGGAGAGAGAGAGAGAGAGAGAGAGAGAGAGAGAGAGAGAGAGAGAGAGAGAATTCAGTACCAAGTATCAACTGCTCAACGAAACCTTCTCAAAATGTGCTTTTTAGTTAAATGCATAATTCAAAGTCACCCTTGATGGTGTATATTCATCAACGAGATAACAATTCTGATTTAACCCTTACCATAATCATTGTTACAAGATTCTTGTCTAAAGACCAATTACTTCCCCCCTCCTTAATTAGCCAACACACCAAATTTAAAAAAAAAAAAAAAAAAACACCTAGCATTAGGATCTTGTTTGTAAGTTCCGGTAAAAAAGACCAAGGGATTGGCCTAGTAGTTGTGGCATTCCTTTACCAAGTAAAATGCTTGGGTTTGAATCCTATCACTGGGAATTGCAGCACTCCTTCTCTATCACCCCACCTCATATCGATTGACACAAAAAAGAAAAGAAAAGAGAGTTCCAGTAAGATAGTACCCTTATATTCGTTCCTTCACTAATGGTTGTTATTAATAGAAAATATAATTGATTTTCTATTTTATAAAGTTATTTCAATTATTTTCATAATTTTGGCTTGTGGATTATGGATTATAATGTGAGAATATATAGAAGTGCCAGTTGGGTCAATATGTGCAAATGTTCATTGCAAAGTGGTTTTGTGACCGAAAGTATAATCATAATTCAAAAAGTTCCTTTCAAGGGTGATTTTGAATTATGCATTCTCCAGTTCAATTTTCAGAATGAAATTTAATATAAAGCATTTTAAAATCCATGGCCACATGCTTAGGGTGTAATTCTAGACAATACATCATGCAAAAACCGGAGCCATACACCCTCTAACTCTGGAGAAATAAGAACTGCATTGGACATGCATGATTTTTTTTTTTTCCGCGTTTTGAACTACGTACAACCTTATATAGGCATATGGTATTTACCCTGGACAACATATCCGAACTTCTTATATTTTGTGGTTCACTCGAATATGAACACGGATATAATCAACGGCGGAGAGAGTATAGGGCGATGAGACTTGGGCCCCAACTGAATTTCCCTTTAATTTTTTAAGGTTTGCATTCCGCCTCATAAATTGTTTCACAAACCATTTTCTTTTAATTAGTCTAATATAATTTGTGTATATCTCATTTTTCAACTTTTTTTGCTTATTACAATTTTTTCTTTTGGACAGTGTGTTTAATGGGTGCCTCCACTAAAGTTTATTCCTAGATCTGCCACTAAATATTATAACCCCAGATCGTTTATCTGTATGTGGCCTGATAAAATAACAACCTTCTCCCGGAAGTCAAGTTAATCACAAAGTTATAGGAGTAAAAAATAAAACTCAGAGAAAACAATGAGACACCGATATATGGGCTTAGGGCTATAAAAAGAATGTTATAAAGACCGTTAATGATTTAGTTCATGTTGGCAGATTTTCCCTAATCTCCCGATAACCCACCAACCGATACTAGATGAGTTGGTTTTATCATAGTAGCTTCCTTTATTTTCTTTTATTACTAATTGCTATTCGGTCCCTGTGGGTAATATTATTTTGTCTTCTTCTTACAATTTAATGGTTCTTCTTCTTAATTATAGTGGGATATTAATTATGGGAACAGAGCATAGCTGCATCATTAAGTACGATATGTACATCCCAACTTCCTTTCTGAAGTACTCTAACGTGCCTTAATAAATTGTAATTGTAAGCACGCATATTTATACTCATTAATGTGACGTTCTAGTTTCTACCCCCATCAACCCTAAATTGTTCTTTGCCAGTGATCCTTAAATCGAATGTTGTTGGATGAAATTAAATTACCTGTTAGACATAATGGTTTTTCATAACATTTACTCAAGTAAAGGACATTAATTACTTCCTTTTTATTCAAGTGCTAGCTAGTAAAAATTAGAGGTATGGTCTCATGGGTATTAATTATGATTAGGCTAAAAAGGGAGTACTTATCAGTTTTTTGTCTCGTGCATGGTTGGATTTTTTTTAGGCCAAATTCGTTTTGGGGTCTCAAAATCCCTTAACATATTCTCCAATAAATCAATTTTCTCTATTTGTGTTTCTTAACTCATTACTCTAAAAAAACCGTCCTAAAAACACAAACTCAATCAAAACTGTACTTATTTTCTTTGTGAAAATTTGATCGAGACAAGATTTAGCAATGCCATCTATACTTCGTGAAATTTTTAACACGCTATTTAGTGAGATTATGGGGGAGTACTATATATCACTCTCTCAAGTTTTTATTTTTATTTTTATTTTTTGTCAGTAATAAGACAAAAGACAAGTAAATGAGAAGTGGGCCCGGCCAGATGCATGTCACATCCTATCCTACTCCAAACAAATCACATTCGATCGGCCCGATGTGGGGGTCCATGCATCAGCAGCGTTCATTATTTACCGGAGACAAAATGGAAAGGAAAGAGCACATGCATGGTTAGTAATTTAGTAAAACATCACGGGAATGACTTCGGTGTCCCCGGTCATTTTGGGGACACCGTAACTTTTGGCATAACAAAACCATTATAAGCATAACCAAATTCATTACAAGCATAACCAAAACCATTATAAGCATAACCAAAACCATAACAAGGCATAACTTGGTTGGTTATACCTTGATTGATTTTTGGTTATGCCTTGATTGGTTTTTGGTTATGCCTTGGTTATGCCATGTTATGGTTCTATTATACTTCTAATGATTTTTGTTATGCTTGTAAGGGTTTTGTTATGCCAAAAATTACGGTGTCCCCAAAATGACCGGGGATAACTGTGACTAGTTAAAGCCAAACTCCAGCTCACCCCTTCAACCAACAAGTTAATTCACAAGTCTATTCCAACATTTACGTAATTACTTTTGGCTCCTGCAAAACAATAGGCTTTGTATTAAATTAAGACCAACGTAAATGTACAAACGGATGTTGTATTTATTTTGAGTGTGATGTTTGGATGATGCTATGGTGTCCCCGGTCATTTTGGGGACACCGTAATTTTTGGCATAACAAAACCCTTACAAGCATAACAAAAATCATTAGAAGTATAATAGAACCATAACATGGCATAACCAAGGCATAACCAAAAACCAATCAAGGCATAACCAAAAATCAACCAAGGCATAACCAACCAAGTTATGCCTTGTTATGGTTTTGGTTATGCTTATAATGGTTTTGGTTATGCTTGTAATGAATTTGGTTATACTTATAATGGTTTGGTTATGCCAAAAGTTACGGTGTCCCCAAAATGACCGGGGACACCGAAGTCATTCCCTCCAAGGTAACAACCAAATAAATTGGAACATTAAGCAAAAGATTTAAGAAATTAAGTAGACCGTACCGGTCCTAATTAACTTTTTTGGAGCTCCAAAGAGAATTTTAGAAAATGGGATCTTTTATGCGGGTTTACAAGAAAAATATAAAAAAAAAAAAGTATTGGAATTGAAAAGAAAAATTACTCACGTACAATGACCATCTATTGCAATATTAGCTCACAACTGAAATTTACTACAGCAAACTATCAATCTCCAAGGATAGAAAAGTATATGTACATATATAGCACTACATTAATTCTCATTATGGATAAACTCAATTTTTATTTACCTCTAAAAACAATCTCATGATGAAGATTACCGATTTACCCTAACTAAATACGATTTCGACAATTAGCTTTCTGGCTGCAACAAAAATATTAGTGCCCCATGGGCAAGAATACGTGGTTCCCCAACCCTTATTTAATTTCATCACACGTTTGTATAGTGCTCACCACAATCTATGTGGATCCCATACAAAGATATATGGTGAAAATAGGAATTAGGCACCGCGTGGTGAAGACCGGAAAGGATAGGAATTAGGCACCACGTGGTGGAGAGGGCGAGATTATTCAGTCTCTCCATCACGTACAAATCAGCTGAAGTAAAATCAGCGGCATGGCAATTGACAAGCAACTATGTTGCAACTTGCAAGTACTACTAACATTCAAAATGCCCCATTCCAACAATTATAGAGTACTACTAATTAACATTTAAGTTTTGTTTTATTTTAATCGTCCCAGCCAAAGAGGCAGTTCTTCATGGAGAGAGGGTACTTTCATTGTCCGAACATCGGAATTTTGAAAGGACACTGATTTTGACGCTCCAAAAATATATGTAGGCACTCCACTTTGTATTGGAGTACAAAGTAAAGTGCCTGCGTGTAAAAGTAGAGCACGAAAATCAATTTTCTTTTGAAATTACATACATCATGCCAAATGAAGTTATATATGGGAATCCTAGCTCATTAAACAATTATGGGTCCATCTGTTGAAAAAATGTGTTGATGTTAACTGGATAGAACCAAAACCGAACTAGTATTGTGATTTGGTTTTGGTCAGGTTCTACACATGTATTTTATATTGGTTAGGTTTGGTCCTTTATTTTTTAGAACCAGTTGGAATTATAGTATGATTACTGATTTTCTTGAGAGCGTGACTAATCTGGCCAATATGCACCCCTAACTATAACCACATTCGCCTAAACGTGAGTTTTTCGTCAAGCCAGACAAACACAGACTCTAATAGTAGCACGTATTACAAGCAGATACATAATAAAATTAAATTACTTAGGGAATATATCCAGCCATAATTTGGACCAATAACCTTGATAATATTGTAGCATGACATCCATTTTAACAATGTTTCTAAGCCTGTCATTTTCTCAAAGGAAACCTTACGAAAGAATAGTGGAAAATCAAATCCTATGCACTCACTACCCTTAAATAACGAGTTAATTACTTGTTTAATTGATGATCGATCTGCCTGTAGAAATGCCATTAGAAGCTGCGAAAACATTTTATATAAATACTAGGTGGAGCCCATACTAAGTGTTTGAGTACTATGTGAATGTACGTCGACGAGTGATGATGGATGGCCGTGGAGCATTACGTACCGGTGCTTTAGAACACTGTATAAACACTCCTGGAGTATGGAGAATTCGCAGACTAAGCACATGCAATTTAATTCTTTTGCAACTCCCATTGTAAAGAGAGCCATCCATTGTGAAAGGTAAATCTTTCTGAAAATAACATAACCACCGAAATTTTTTTTGAGAGAAAATAGGGTAAAATTTTATGGGATGAAGAATATGTCTCTTGTGCGAGGTGTAAACTTTAACTTTGCTATTACAAAAGTAGGTATGTATTTATGCTATCAAGGATATGAGAGAAGCAGATATTTAATGCTAAATTTCTGATCCACGTAAATGTGATACTATTTATTCATATATGAAGTCCCCTAACGCAGTTAATGCAATTAAGATAATCATATTTACGTATCTTTCTTTTAATTTAACTTATTTTATTTACTTTTCTTAATCTTATGTTTGTCAAATAGAATTTTCGAACTCTAAAATGCACATTGTTACATGTACGGAACTAAAAGCATATTTAGAATGGTGCAGTGGAAGCAATTAATTTTTTAAAGAAAAAAATTAACTGAAAACATTTACCCAGAACCACTCACAAAGGATTGGAAACACCAAGGATTGAGACAGGATTGGAGAGCCCAGGCAATTTATTTTGTAAATCATCCCCATTAAAATCACAAACTTAGTGAAAAGTCGTAGTGCGCCTCTATTTCTGTGTATAACCATTTAATGACTGATTTTATTTTAGAATAATGGGTGATACTATATATATAGAAATTAACTTTTAACATCATCTCAAAGAAAGTTAGTTTCTATAGACTCTTCTTTCATATCTCGGCGTTGTTCTTTTAATTCGCAGTCTTTTTAGGATCTTATCATGTCTATAACCTCAATTTTCTTAGGTGATTAATTACTTTTAGTACTGGTAACTGAGAATGACAATATAAGAGCATCCACAGTGAAATAAGCAAAATTAAAAGGTTGTTAAAGTTAACAAGGTTTGCTTAAAAAAGAGCTCACATTAGAATAACCAAATTTAACAATCTCTTAACAACTCATCAAATCTTGGCCTTTGAATAATCAAAACTAATATTTTGCCAATAATCAAATTTAGTGATTCCCATATTTTTTTAATCAAGTACGCACATCATTACACGCAAACCTTCTCTCTCTCTCTCTCTCTCTCTCTCAACAATGTTTTCAAAAAAAAATTTTAAAAGCTATTTTTTTTAGAAACTTTTTTTAAAAAAAAACTTTATAAAAACTGTTTTATCAAATTTTTTAGAATTTGTTTTAAAAAAACTGTATTTACACAAAACTGTTTTTTTTTTTTACACAATTTTCTTTTCATAAACTATTTTAATACAACTAGTTTTAACTTAAACTGTTTTTTTCTTTCCAAAAACTGTTTAATAAACTGCTTTTTTTTTTTCCAAAAACATATTTTAAAAAAAAAATTTGTTTTAAACATCTATTTTTTTTAAAACTAGGTTTTCAAAAAATATTTTCCACGTGAAATGAAGGGGGAAAGTTTGGAGGAAATTCAGTAAATGAAGTGATTATGAGCAAAAAACAACCATAGAACTTGACATTGTTAACTTTAGTAACCTCTAAATGAATAATCAAAATCTGATGTGGCATATTTTGATTATCCATTTTTGTTTATTCCACTGTGGATGCTCTAAGGAACCAACGTTCAAACATGACTAAAAGATTAAGAACTACTCTGAAATTGAAACATCAAATTATAAAAATGGAATTTTGGACCAGTTTATCATGCATCACGCCAAGGATGAGAAGCTTATTTACAACTATTGCTATTAGAGTTGTACTATTAAATCTCTGCCAGATGATAGATGCCATATGGAGAGCAAATGCCTTCTGAGGTGCTATTTAGGCATTTGTTCACTATAAGTTTGTAAGCGGCTTGAGTCAGGTGAAGCTCGTCAAAGAAAAGATAATAATCCCTCTCCTGGCATATATACTTCACCGGTTTTCCGATTTGCGAGTAACTTGAATTCAATCTAGGGGACGTGATATCCCTACACATATACTCCTTTTCCATTGACATTGCATTAGAAATTCGAGGCACATCGTGCGGCACATCTGATCCAAAGTACTTAGGTCCTCTGTCACATAGCCCGGTGCCATTCGCTTGAGTTACACAACATGGCCACCTCGTTTCTGCCAATCCTGAAGAGGAAAACCAAGTTTGATCAGTCTCTTCATATAGGTAAAGAGCTTGACAAGAAAAAGGACTAAAGATATAAATGAGATCCCAAACAGATTGCCTCACCGTAATCAGCAGGACTTAGAATCAACCTCTTTATTAGATCAAAAGTTTTTACAGTCACGAATGATGATCGGTCAAGTTTCTCGCTCAATTCTTTGAGCATGCCATTAAGCTTGTCATTGAAAATAGACACCAACTTGTTTATGTCTTCGGCACATCTACTTCTTGGCTTCAACTTGTTTATTATGTATGGATAGCAGCCGAGCGGGCCAATTTGAAAAACTATCATCTTTCTCGCGCCAATGTTGTACAGATCCTAAAATCGCATTGAAACAGGGGATATTACACTTCGTTATATATACTTTGACCTTTTTGTGAAAACATGCTCGTTGTGATTTTGCAAAGATACCTTTAAATTGTTTTCGAGTTTCTTTGTAAGGAGTTCAGCAAAATCTTCGCCGTTGTATTGGCGGCTACTGTTATAATGATCAGGCTGGAGATAGTTGTGAATATAGTCGCTTGTGCCTATATTAATCAGATAAACCAAAGCCGACAAGTATTTTGAGAGTTTGTCTGTGGGTGAAAATTTGGCCCGCAACTTTGTCTCCACAGTTTCATTGAAGAAGTCAACTTGCTTCTCCATGCAATAGTTAACTCCCTGCATATATAGCAAGTCAATCAATTAAAAAAAAAATACTATCATTTGCCAAATAAACTTATCTAACTTTTTTTTGGACAAAGAAGAAGGAAATAGTTGAATTTCTTAGTAAAAAAGAGCACTTTATTCATGTTGGGATGCAGGTAATAATGCTAACTTACCAATGCTGTTCCTGTCTCTGGAAGAATGCCAGATGATGGAGATGCATAATTAATTCCGAGTTGCTCTATGTTGTAAAGATCGTCCATTGACAGTGGAGTGGATACATTGAGCGCTGCAGCTGCACACACACTCACAGAAGATTTCATGAATAACAGAAAAAGTTATATGAAAATGGCCTTTTATCTTCATTCTTCCTATTTTTGTTTTAGAGAATGAAATTACGTACCCATTGTATAGTTCAACTAATCAATTACTAAAAATTAGCTTTATGTCGTGCTCAAACGGACACATGATGTAATTTCCTTTTGGGTAAATAAACACATGATGTAAGTTATTCTTGAGAAATATCAAAATTCCCTCTATGTAATGATTCCTTTTGTGTTTTTTCATGTCATACAAAATGGTGAATCCACAGGGGTTTTTGTCCAACGATATGTGCCATTCATTTTCTAGCACTTTATTATTAATCACCCATGGTAAAAAGTAGGTCGATAAGATATCAGGAAAAAAAAATTTGGTTGAATCATATTTGTATAAAGAGAATTAAAAGTTAGGAGTTTGGCTTTTACTCCGTATTTCTTTTTCTACAACTTATGTTGAGATGGATACTGGCATCTAATTGACCTATTTTGCGCAGAGCATAGATATGTTGGGAATTATAAGATGAACGACTCAAATTATTGAAAGAATTACGGCAACTTTCAATTTTTGTCACATGAGATATATCAATCATCGCATGAGAGCATTTTGATTTCTTGTTTCAGTACTCTCCACGTTGCAATATGAACCATTAGATGTTTAAAATTAAGACAGAGGGTCCTATACATTCTACATGTATGTATGTCCATCCCTCATTTTCAAACTAACGATTCTCCAGTCACCTATCTTTCGAATTTGGTTCAGTTTTTTCCCGTGTAGGGCACGTTGCAGATCCACAAAGATAGTTAAAAACGTTCATATCTTTCACGGAATTGATTTTGAGAGGAACGGAAGATAATCGAAAGCGAAAAAAATATAGTAAAAGTTATTGGTGCTCACCTATGTACCCTGGGATTGTCTTCCCGTTTGTGAATCTGAATTTGTCCATAAAAAGACACTCCATGCCATAAGGCATGTATCCTGTTTTCATGCCAGTTGCATGAGAACCGTTGGGGCCAGTATATACAATTGAATCTCCAAATATGTACATTTGTGGGACGCTTTGCGATTGGCATGTCGTCCAAAACATACCACAAGAATACAAGAAAACATAGAACAAGAGAACTAACATGGTGTGTAGCGTATATTTAGTACTTTTGAAACACAATTCGAGAGTTTCCGGATACGATCGAGGTGCTTATATAGCACAAGAAAAAGGCATTGAAGATGATCTTATTGTTTGGGTAAATTTATGCAATTAATTTCTTTATCACTTCCCATAGATTAAAGAAAGGAGCTAGCTAACAGAATATTATAATGTAGAAAACCCCCGTATTGAACTTGAAGAAATTAAACTCTGTCTATTTTTCGGTTCAAGATAAGAATTCAATAGCCAATTCATGGTGCATGCTACGCTTTAACAAAAAGGAAAATTTGACAAGCTTTAATTACCACCGAAATAACAGTTCACCAAAGCATTAATTTTACAGCAAGCTAGCAGTGCTAATGACATGCACATCTGATCTCTGTTACATGGATTAAGTAGGAAAGTAACCTATTAAACTTAAAAGTGGAGTAGTAATATTCGCAATCTCTGGTACTCCAAAATGGAATCACATTCCAATAAGTTTGAAGACATTTCTGGGACTACACAGAGTCCCGTTAAAGCAATTGAGGGTGAAGATGAAATCCGCAGCCTGGGTTGTGTGGGTGTCGTCGAAGTACACATACTGGTCCCGATCCCTGCACAGTGTTCCCCAATACGAGTCTGAAAGACAACGTCCCGTAACATGGGTTATGCCTGCAAGACATAATAACATGGTGTAATTAGCATTCCCATTAGTTGAACTTTCTCTAGCTATCTCAAAGAATTAATTAAGCAGATCAAAACCGGAGTATAAATTATGACCAAATTAAGTACGGGCCGGTCCAAAAAATTGAGGCACATTCCCACGAACTCCAGCCCATTTCAAAACTCAGCCTCACATGTATACACACTACGGTGCAAATCATCATAATTAAATAAGTGATCATAAAATATCATTCCAATAATTGCACCAAATACTAAACTGTTTTCTTTCCTTTCTTGATATATACAGTACTATCGTAGAACTCTAGCAGTAAACTTCGTAAACAATAACCAACATGCTTATATATGGATCCCTAAATAAGTACTATATGTCATTATGAAAATCCAAGAGAAGTGACTAAGCGTCTTATTTGTGCCAATTGTCATTTAGCTAATAAGTCTGTGGATATTGAAGTTTCACAAGCGATAATTCTTTATACTGTATTTGAAGCACATGTTCGAAATGAAACAAGTTCTTTTTTAATGGTAAAAAAGGAGCATGAATGAGGGTTGTTCTTATTTTACTTGACGATTTTGAATTAGCTCCTTTTAATCGTATTTCCCCCAAGATGAATGAAAAGATTGGGAGTCTTTTTCAGAGCTATTGTCCCAATAAAAATAAGAGCCCGGATCTCATAACAAACTTGAGTATTGTGTAAAGTAGTTTATTAAAAAAAATGCTTTTATCTACATTTTTGTATATGCACCTCCTTTTAAATTTTAGTGGAAGGGTTTTTTTAATATATTTATATGCATGCTATATTTTTAATATTAACTCGATTTTCTATGATTTACTAGAAGAGGTTATCCCTCATTATACTCTACGAAAAACTAGAATTATTGATATGAAAGAAACTTTGCGTAAAAGAAGTACGGGCAAAATATATTTCAATTGAGCTATTATCAATTTATCATTTAAAAAGGAACTCTATAATTAATGGATCAACAGAGATATTCCAACATTTACTTTAGCTCCTTCCAAAGAATAAACTTTGTATTAAGGCCACCATAAATATACAAACGGATCGATGTTGTAGGTATTTTGAGTGTGATCGATGCTTGCAATTTGGTGTTACAAGCATGTTCTCTTTCCTTTCTATTTTTTCATGTAACTAATGAAGGCTGATGGTTTCCACATTGACCGATTGTCTAACTAATTCCATAGACCTGAAGATAACGATCGGTTATAATTCTGAGTGACCCCAAGATTTGGGATAATTAGCCTCCGTAGAAATCCCATGAATCCTTGCAGTGAAACATATATAGTGAATCGTTGCACTTCCTGAGCCAGTAGTGTTGTTCATCCAAATCATTACATGCAGCAACAGCAGCAGCAGCAGCAGCTAGCTAATTAATTTAAAGCAACCACTTGAGTACTTCAATAGAACTTGGAAGTACTAGAACACCAACTTTTAAGTAGGGAAACCCGTAAAAAGGTGGGATCCTAATAAATACCCTATATGCATGTGAAATTACAGGGGTTTATTTGTAGGTAAGCTCCTCGATCCATTTGAATTTGTTCTACGTACCTATCAATTGGAGACATCGATCCCAAAGAACAAGAACCCTGGCCCCTCATGTGACTGCTTTAATTTTCTCTGTGCATACCAGCCCTGTATATGCCATGTGATGGCTTCACTCCTAGCTAGGAAGAACAATTTTTCGTTTTTTTTTTTTTTTTCTGGTTTCTAAGTTCAAAAGAATTTGAGAAAGCCAGTTAGTGAGAACCCAGGGACACGAGTCTTCGATCTGTTGCACAATCTCTGTTACATAGTGATGAAATGTAACCAAAGTGTTCAAATAAACAGAGAAAATAAAGTCCTCCCTAATTTTGTTTATTTCGCTATATTCTTTCAGTCCTGATTGCATTAGTTAAGCTCAACAGGTACTACTAGTGCATCTTTGACGTTAATATGCTCCCAAGTTGGCATATTGCCAACCCATCATTTGCATATTAATCAGACGCTTATGATTTGGATAAAAATTAATCAAGTTGCATGACATTGACTCAATAAAAACCCGTTTGAGGTTGACTCGCTTGAAAAACTAGGCAAATTTGAATATATTGTAGCACTGACCATCTACAATATTATTCACATGCACTATATTGCAAAATGCAAATATAAGAAATACACTCACTCTCGCTTTTACTCAGCGGGCTTCCGGCTTTTATCTTTTTTTGTAATAGATGCCAAAGTAATTGATTTTATGGCCTATAACTCGATCAAAGTCTTACTTTATGAAGGGGGAAAGGCTCGTTGCGCCTTTAAATTTTATCTAATTAATACTACTTAATTTGATACGGAAAAAAAAAAAAAAAAGAAGTCTTAGTTAACTTGGTTTTTTGTGAATATATTTAACAATTCTTTACTTTGTTTAATTTGGTGCGCAACGACGCTCTTTCTAGCATCAAGAGTCAAGACGTATCAAATAGTACTGGCTTCGAAGGGGAGGTTTAGTGCCAGTACACCTTTGTTTGTTGAGTGATACTTAAGGAGCCGCTGTAAATAGGTTATTTACGCAATCGCATGATCTCACCCATCCGTCTCAGCAATCTATGATCCGGATTTTAAAAAAATTTCCCGGAGAAGATTTAACTCTTCTCCAAAAAAATTCTTTTAAAATTCAGATCGTATCCAAAACATTTTTGAACGCGTGCGATCTACCTCCATTAAAGTTGTTTACAGAACCTTCCGTTAATAAGTTTTTCTCGTGTTTGTTACCCACTAACTCCCTTCTAATCATCTATTGCTGTATACAATAGTGGACATATATAGAAAAACTAATAATACGTGTTTCTGGCCCAACTTAAGAAAAACTATCGAGCAGGAGGCAGCTCAATCAAGTTAATCAACATAAAATGGTTTCTTTTGAAAATGGATTTGGGCCCAGCGGGGGTGCCTATATACCACAACTGGCTGCTATATGAGATGCATATGTGTAATTTTCTTAGGGTGTAACAAGCAAAATAGGGAGTGTGCCATGTTGCTCGATCTCTATAAAATCCCAATCATCATAGTTTAGTTTCTCACAAACACTCTCACTCTCTCTCTCTCTCTCTCTCTCTCTTGCTTGATTGCTAGACTATCTTCTCTACCTCACTATGGAGCCAATGGGAACAACCACCTGTGCTCTTTTCTTGATAATTTTTCTCTCTGCTTCACCCTTCAGTACTCAAGGAAACGTGCAGCTAGCCCCAGCCCTTTATATTTTCGGAGACTCGACCGTTGACGGGGGCAACAATGTCCCAGACAACAAGGCTTTTGGCATTGACCTGAATAACCCATCAGTCCCACCCCGATGCACCAATGGCCTGACCGTCGCGGATTTCTTCGGTACACAAGATATATTTCTCTCATCTTTTTCCCATTATTTCGTTATCAGTCTCTTCCTAATCTGTGACTTATGTGTGTACGTGTGTATGTTCATTAAATCTTTGTAGCAACATTTCTGGGGCTACCACTCGCCCCCCCTTACAAAAACATGTTAGAAGCTGGGACATCAAAATCTGGTGTCAACTACGGCTCGGCGGGTTGTGGTATCCTACCACAAACTGGTGTCAAAACTGTTGGCGGAACGGTAATGTTGATGCACATTTGCTTGGATACAAGACTTGTACCATCTAGAATCTTATATCCTAATTTTTTTGCATTTACATAAGAGTTTTGGCATTATATATCATTTGTCTTGTCTAATTTTATGTTCAATTAAGTTAATGAAGACTATGTCTACAATTATGTTTTGCTATTCTGTTTTATTTTTTTCCAGTACTGCTGGAGTTTCGACAAACAGATTAGTTATTTCAATTCTACCGTTTTCGATAATTTGACGTCATCCTTCACCCAAGAACAGCTTGTCCATCATTTGGACAAATCTGTCTTCTTGATTTCATTTGGCATCAACGACTTCAACATCAATTATCTTCAGCCGAATAACGGCACGCTGAAGACATTGACACCAGATGTCTTTGCTCAGTTCCTTCTCAACGAACTGTCTGCCCGCCTTCGGGTAAATTTCTTACAAGCTATTTTTGGAAATTACTGAAAATGCTTTTATTTACATGTGTACATGTGTGAAAATTGAACAAGCTGTCATGGTTTTACAGACTTTGTATCTCATGGGAGGAAGGAAGTTCTTGGTGAACAATATATGGCCGCTGGGGTGCAGCCCTGGGTACTCGTCGGCCAGTTGTTGTAACGAGACGATAAACAAGTTGTTGTTTCCATACAACGACACTCTCCCCTCTGTGCTCATGAAATTACAAGCTGAACTACATGGATCCTTCTTCTCTTGTAGCAACGACTTCCTGTTTCTTTCTGATTTGAAGAGTAATGTGACGCAATACGGTACGTTACAACTATTCTTATTCATTCGATATTTAACTAACTTAGTGTATTACAAAATTCAGCCTCTTATATTCTACCATATTTTATGGCTTTTCTGCTCGTAGCATGTTCGGTCTTTATTCAATCAGAATTGAGAATACACGAGGCTTTGGAAAATTAGAATCGACTCATTATTGTTGATCTGTCTTTCATTGCTCAAAACTTGGATGTTCTTGATGACTAAAAGTGTTTCTTCTTGGGCTGCTCTGTTGTGCCACTCCAACTTCATAGGCTACTCAGTTTTTCGAAGAATTAGGATCTCTCTTTTGTTTTGTGTGACAGATTCTTTCTGATGCCTTTCTTCAGTACTTATTCTATTTGATTGCAATACTATTCAAGTTTTGCCTTGTCTATTACGGTTTTGTGTTGTTTCTGTTTCTCAATTCCGACCATCACATTCTTTTGTAGGGATATCAAACACAACCGCTGCCTGCCTTTCGAACTTCTGGAATGGGATACCATGCCAAAATAGAGATGAATACCTGTATTTTGATGGTGTCCACACCACTCAGGCTGCCAATAACATTTTCGCTTTGAACTGTTTCAATGGTTCAATATGCTCGCCAAACATGATACAACTGCTTGGAGCCTAGAAGTACCCAATTTGTGGTTAGATGACTGAAGACTGAAGTGGTCCTAATTGAGCTAGTGTTTATGTAATCAAGTACTTTATCTCGTGGCGTTTATTCGGTGGAAAATGAAAACCTTCTTTCCTTTTGTGTTGGTTGTGTAGGTGATGGTTATTTTAAGTATCTTAATGGAATGGTATTTACCTTGGCCTAAAATCTGGTGTCATGTCTTTGTTATCCCATTATTCCATTGGAATGTAACTTTTTACTGGCGAACTGGAACTGTAGGTATTAACAGCTCTTCGGCTATAAAAACAAGGCTAATGCATGGCAACAAAACTTTATCCATCAACTGATGGGAAAAAGATCTGTTAACACAAAACAGCACCATTTTTAACTTTGTTTCTCGCTAGTTAGAATTTTTTTCTTTTTAACTTGTGGAGGCATTGTCATATTAATTTCAGCGTAGTTCTTAATCCAATCTTTTCATGAACTATATCCTTACAACCTTATTTTTTCGATTGTGAAAGTGTCTTTTAGTTCATACTCCCTCCATCCCGGTGTCTTAATTTGTTCACTTTTTGAGTTTGTGTTGTTACAAAAAGTTTCTACTTTGAAAAAATATTGAGTCACATTCGATTTATAAAATTACTTTGTTGCCCACTCTTTTTTGAATTAAAGTTGCATCGTTGCATTGAGAAGTCAAATTTGACAAACAAATTGGGACGAACAAAGTACTAGAAGCTAGCTAGAAAAGTGAGAATGACAGAGATCATGCAGAAAACAAAGGCTTATTGGCAACTAAGATTTAGGAACTTCTCTGAAGTACTACTTTACTAGAAAGCCAGATGTGGGAATCTGGACCTTTATTTTCCATCATACCAAGGATGATCATAACTTATTTACAACAATTGGATTCAGAGTTTCTAAATTTCTGCAAGTTGGTAGATACCATATGGGGAACAAGCACCTTCAGAAGTAGTGTTGAGGCATTTGTTCACTATAAATTTGTTAGCTGCTTGAGTCATGTGAAGTTCATCAAAGAAAAGATAAAAATCCCTTTCTTGACAGAGGTATTTAACTGGTTTTCCAATCTGCGATTGATTTGAATTCAATTTAAGAGGCGGGACTTCCATACACGAGAACTGCCTTTGCATTCCCCTTTGAGCAGATTCTCGAGGCAAATCAGGAGGCAAATTCTCCTGGTCTCCTTTACAAAGCCCGGTTCCATTTTCTGGTGTTACGCAACATGGCCACCTTGTTTCAGCAAAACCTAAAAGAGGAAATCAAAGAAGTTTGATCATTCGCTTGGTATACCTGAACAACTTCACAAACCGAAAGTAGAATCCAAAAAGAATATTTGTTGCAGATTGACCCACCGTAATCAGAAGGCCTTAAAATCATGCTTTTTAGGAGATCGAAAATTCTTGCTGTCACAAACGCTGATCCATCAAGTTTCTCACTCAATTCCTTAAGCTTGACGTCAAGCTTGTAATTGAAAATAGACACCAAGCTGTTTACGTCTTCGGCACATCTACTGCTTGGTTTAACCTTGTTTATCACGTATGGATAACATCCAAGTGGGCCAACTTGAAAAACTAACATTTTTCTCGCGCCAATGTTGTACAGATCCTACAAGAGTGCATGAATTTTGAACAAATAGAGAAAAAGAATAAACACAGCTTTCCATTGATCGATCTTTAAGAAAACAGGAAGTTTGTGTTTAAGGAAATGTGGATGCCAAGGTAAGCAACACCACAGAGAAACCGAAGAAACAAATTCAAGCTTCCGCTTCATTTTATGCATAAACATAGCTTCCTCTTCACCAACAAATTTTAGTTGTGGAATTTGTCTTCATAGTAATGAACTGATAATTGAGTACTTTCCCCTTTTTTCGGTTCGATTCTTGTTGATTTTATTTGTGTTCAGAAAGTTACTTATATAGTATGTTTATTTGGACTTACAATGGGTTTAAAAAAGCCAACGGGAACGATAAGAAGATTTGAGATGGAGTTCTTATTAAGTACGTACCTTTAAATTGTTTCCAAGAGTATTAGTAAGGAGTTCAGCATAATCTTCACCACTGTATTTGCGGCTACTGTTATAATGATCAGGCTGCAGATAGTTGTATATATAGTCGCTTGTGCCTATATTAATTACGTATATCGAATCGGACAAGTATTCTGAGAGCTTGTATTTCGATGGAAATCTAGGCCGCAGGTTCGTCTCTACGGTTTCATTGAAAAAGTTGACTTGTTTCTCCATGCAATAGTTATTCCCCTGCATATACAAAAACTCAATCAATTTATAAAAAATAAAAAAACAAAAAAAAAACAGCGATATCCTTTGGTTTCCTAATAAACTCATTTTCACTAAATACAGGTAACCATTAAGGGAATGGTTTCAAACATACTGATTTAAGGTTAACTTACCAATGCCGTTCCAGTCTCAGGGAGAATACCCGATGATGCAGACGCATAGCTAATACCGCATTCAGCATGTAGATTGAGATCATCATTCGACAGTGGCGGGTATAAATCGAGTGCTGAACCTGCACGAAAGCGAACAGATTGAATGAAAATAAAATGAAAATAAAAACAATACATATGTGTGTGTGTGAGATTGGCCATTTATCTTCATTTATTTCTTTTCTTCTTCAGAATATCCAATTTTAAGTTTGTTGATGTAAAATCCTTTTGCTTCTTGGAAAAGCAGAGTTTGCCGCACTATGTAATAGTAAAATAGTGAGGAAGTACGTATACAACACCCCTTTTCACTGCAAAAATAAAAGTAAAAATAAAAAAAACAACTTTATGCGATTGGTGCTTACTTATGTATTCTGTAATTGTCCTCCCATTGGTGAACCGGGATTTGTCCATAAAAAGACATTCTGTGCCATAAGGCAAATAGCCAGTCTTCAAACCAGTTGCATGGTAAGTTTTGGGGCCATGATCTACTATTGAATCTCCAAATACGTATAAATTTGGGACACTTTTACTTTGACATGTAATGGAAAACGTACCCCAAAGGTACAAGAAAATATAGCAAAAGGGAACTAACATGATTGATGTATTGTACGTTATCCCAAATTCTCAATTCTAATTTCTAACGATTATTTACCCTTGAAAGATAGGACAACGTTGAAAGTCACTATGCAAGACGTCCAGTCTCTAGTGTGCTTGGCGCCATATATAGGAGTAGAAAATGCCACCTGATAGGAAATGCAGTTGAGCAGAAACCTAAAGAGACAGAAAGCAAAAATACTTGAAAGGCATTTATGAGTGTAACCCACATTTTTGTTGAGCTAAGATGATGTTATTGCTCGTTGAATTTTTTTTTATAGAATTAAGTACTTGGCCTGGGCTTATAGAAAACTGCCATATTAAGCTTGAAGAAGTTAATTAATTTCAATCAATTAGTCGGTTCATGAGGAAGGAACCACGAATGAAAACATGGTGCTAACTATCAGTTATAAAAAATATTCATGATCTCCACTTTAAAGAAATGTTTTTTTCTTTCTTCTTAAAAGCCAATTTATGGTTATAGATACTAATGAATATCTAATGAGTAAAAAACAATTGAAGCTAACAAATTAGACTCTTTTGGAAAGAACGCAGGAAGAGGGATGTGTGGGTTTTTGATTGATTTTTGTTAATTTCTTATTAAAATTCGAAAGGCACTAATAAGTTTTGTTCAGAAAACAGGGCAATGGGGTATGGAATGAGATAATGAAATGGTGGCGTATTGTTTGGCTTTGCCCGGCAACTTTAAAAGGCCTCTTTTTGTTCTGGAATGGCTTCCCATTTAAGAATTTGGAAAAGTCTTGCTGGCAAGCAACCTTCTATGCTGTGGTGTGGACTATATATGGATATACAAAAACGATACAGTTTTTAATGATAGACCATGGGGAGAGGAAGACGTACATTGTGGACTTGGTGAAAACTAGAGTGGCAATTTGGATAAAAGGCTAATTTAACTTGCATGTCTATTCTGTGGAAGATTTCAAGTGGAACCTGGAAGCGATTAGGAGAGTGAAGAATTAGGGGTTGGCTCTGTATTGCTGAAGATTAGTAAGCAGCTTTAGAAAGGTGACCCTGCCATACTTCCTCTTACCAACTCCTAAATTCTGGAGGGCTAAAAGGGTGCTGTTCTGCTCTATCAGCTGGAATCATTCAATTTCCATCGAATGTAACTCTCTTTTTGTTGTTTTCCCTTAGGCCTATACAGTTCCTCTGTCTCAGTGGTCTGTATATGGTCCTCTCTCGATGTACCCTTTGTCGAGTCTGAATAAAATCTTTTTGCCTATCAAAAAAAAAAAAAAAAACAAGGCAATGGGGTGTAATTAGGACCGTGATTTTTCCATGCATTTTTATTTGTGAATTTCATTTTATTTGTAATGCTTTTTAATTCAAGGTGAAATTACACGGAGATCCCTCATCTATACGTTTTGGACCAAAACACCCCCTAACCTTTAAAAACGCACAAAAGCACCCCCTCATCTTGCTACAACAAAAAAAGGCTTGTTTCTTGTTAGGGCAATCAAAACTGCTTCAATAACGGATCTATTGGGGCAGTTTACCAATTGAGACACTACACTTTAGTGTTGTGTGTATCGATGTAGCTATGGATGTAATGCAGCACTTTTTATGGGTACGCTATTGAGCCTCTAAATATGCAGCGATAGATGTAATGCGGCAATTTTTATGGGTACGTTATTGAGTCTCTAAATCTCTTTGTTGTTGCACTTTTAAGAGCCACAAGAAGTGTTTGAAGAGGCACACAAAACTGCCACATGAGCATATGTATTAAGGCATTTCATAGAGCTTCTACAACATGTTCATCATGAATGCTTAACCATGGCTTCATCGGTGATGCGCTTGGAACTACCTTCATAGATTTCTTAATAGGGCACTTTTAACTGCCCCAAAAGAAGTTTTTCTTTTAAAAAAAATTTACCATCTAGATGCTAATGCAAGTGCATACCCCACACAATTATGAAAGAGAAAATCCTATTCACGGAGGTGCTATAGACATTTATTTATAGCACTCAATCATGACCGTCCAAATACTATGGTCGGGATGCTATTGAAACTTTCCTGGGGAAGAGTTACACTTTTTCCCGGAAAACTTTCATTAAAATCCAGACCGTCCAGAACACTTTTGGATGGTTGTGATTAGTTGATACTGCAAACATGTTGTTTACCGCACCTCCATAAATAAGTATGTCTCATTATGAAAATCCATGAGAAGTGACTGAGTGTCTCGTTTGTGCCAATTGTCATTTAGCTAATAAGTTCGTGGATATTGAGGTTTCACAAGCGATAATTCTTCATACTATATTTGAAGCACTTGTTTGAATATCTAATTGAAATAAGTTCTTTTTAATGGTAAAAAAGGAGCTAGCATGAATGTGGGGGCTGTTCTTATTTTACTTGACGAATTTCAATTAGCCCATTTTGATCGTATTTTCCCTAAGATGAAAGAAAAAATTGGGAGTCTTTTCAGAGCTATCGCCCCAATAAAAATAAGAGCCCGGAACTCATAACAGAATTGAGTATTGTTGTGAGGTAATTTATAAAAAGGGATGATGCTATGGTGTCCCCGGTCATTTTGGGGACACCGTAATTTTTGGCATAACATAACCCTTACAAGCATAACAAAAATCATTACAAGTATAATAGAACCATAACATGGCATAACCAAAGCATAACTAAAAACCAATCAAGGCATAACCAAAAATCAACCAAGGCATAACCAACCAAGTTATGCCTTGTTATGGTTTTGGTTATGCTTATAATGGTTTTGGTTATGCTTGTAATGAATTTGGTTATGCTTATAATGGTTTTGTTATGCCAAAAGTTACGGTGTCCCCAAAATGACCGGGGACACCAAAGTCATTCCCTATAAAAAATGCTTTCAATCTACATTTTTTGTATATGCACCTCCTTTTAATTTTAGTGGAAGCAAGGGGTTTTTTATATATTTATATGTATGGTATATTTTAAATATTAACTCGATTTTCTATAATTTACTAGAAGAGATTATACATCCCTGATTATACTCCAAGAAAAACTAGAATTATGGATATGAAAGAAACTCTGTGTAAAAGAAGTATGGAAAAAATATATTTCGATTGAGATATTATCAATTTATCATTTAAAAAGGAACTCTGTAACTTTTGGATCAACAGAGATAGTCCAACATTTACTTTAGCTCCTTCCAAAGAATAGACTTTGTATTAAGGCCACCATAAAAAAAATACAAACAGATCGACATTGTAGGTATTTTGAGTGTGATCGATGTTTGAAATTTGGTATTACCAACATGTGCTCGTTCAATTCCTTTCTATTTTTTCACATAAATAATGAAGGCTGATGGTTTTCACATTGTACCGATCGTCTATCCAATTTCACTGCCTTGAAGATAATGACCGGATATAATTTCCAATAACCCCATAGTTTGAGATGATTGGCCTCCGTAGAAATCCCATGAATCCATGTAGTGTAAAAAATATAGTGAATCCTTGCACTTCGTGAGCCAGTAGTGTTGTTCTTCTAAATCATTACATGTAGAAGCAGCAGCTAGCTAGCTAATTAATTTAAAGCAACCACTTGAGTGCTTCAATAGAACTTGCACTAGACCACCAACTTTTAAGTAGCTAGGGAAACCCGTAAAAAGGTGGGATCCTAATAAATACTCCTATATGCATGTGAATAACAGGGGTTTATTTGTAGGTAAGCTCCTCGATCCATTTGAATTTGTTCTACGTACCAATCAATTGGAGACATCGATCGATCTCAAAGAACAAGAACCCTGGCCCCTCATGTGACTGCTTTAATTTTCTCTGTGCATACCAGCCCTGTATATGCCATGTGACGGCTTCACTCCCAGGAAGAACAATTTTTCCTTCTTTTTTTTTTTTCCTCTTTTTTCTCTGGTTTCTAAGTTCAGAAGAATTCGAGAAAGCCAGTTAGTGAGAACCCAACGACACAAGTCTTCTGTTGTGCACAATCTCTGTTTTTATTTTTTTTTCTTTTGCTCAGCAGTGCACAATCTCTGTTACGTACATAGTGATGAAATGTAACCAAATTGTTCAAATAAAGTCCTTCTTAATTTTGTTTATTTCGCTTCACTCTTTCAGTCCTGCTTGCATTAGTTAAGTTCAACAGGTACTACTAGTGCATCTTTGACATTAATATGCTCCCAAGTTGGCATATTGCCAACCCATCATTTGCATATTAATCGGACGCTTATGATGGATAAAAAATTAATCAAGTTGCTTGACATTGACTCAATAAAAGCCCGTTTGAGGTTGAATCGCTTGAAAAACTAGGCAAACTTGAATATATTGTAGCACTGACCATCTACAATAGTATTCACATGCACTAATATTGCAAATATAACAAATACACTCACTCTCGCTTTTACTCAGCTTCGGCCTTTTCTCTGTTTTTTTTGTAATAGATGCCAAAGTAATTGATTTTATGGCGTATAACTCGATCAAAGTCTTAGTTTATGAAGGGGGAAAGGCTCGTTACGCCTTTAAATTTTATCCAATACTACTTAATTTGATACGGAAAAATAAAAAAGTCTTAGTTAACTTGTTTTTTTGTGAATATATTTAACAATACTTTACTTTTTTTTATTTGGTGCGCAACGCCACTCTTTCTAGCATCAAGAGTCAAGAGGTATCAAATAGTACTGGCTTCGAAGGGGAGGTTTAGTGCGGGTACACCTTTGTTTGTTGAGTGATACTCACAGAGCCACTGTAAATAGTTTATTTACAGAGCTGTATGATCTCACCCGTGCGTCTCAGCAATCAATGGTCGGATTTTAAAGAATTTTTCTGGGGAAGATTTAACTCTACCCTGAAAAAGTTCTTTTAAAAACGGGATCGTACCCAAAATATTTTTGGACACGTGCAATCTACCTCCATTAAACTTGTTTACGGAACCTTCCGTTAATAAAATTTTCTCTTGTTTGTTACCCACTAATAGCTAGGTAGTGGTAGCTGCTAGTTAACAGGTAAATTTAATTTCATGCAACCTAAACATGCATCCAACTACGTACATTCCATTTAAGGATTGATGGTAGAACGTCACATTGTCATTGTCATGATCGAGTAAATAAATATATGCTTAAAATTACAATAATATATTTAGAGTTCAGAAAAGGATGTAGGGATATTGCTACATGCGTGTACATACCGTCCTTTTATGCAGCTATGCTAGCTCTGAAAGTCTGTTCCCAATATTCCCCTTCCCCACTGTAATAAGAAGAAGAACCATTAATAAATTGTAAGAAGACAAAATATTATCCACAGAGCCTAAATAGCAATTAATAAAGGAAGCTAGCAAAAAAGAAGCCGGGTACTAAGATAAAGCTATATCCAAAATTCAAATCAACTACTTTACTAAACTTAGCAATATTATAAAACAACTCATCTAGTATCATAAAACAACTCATCTAGTATCGCTAACAGTACTGTTTATCACTAACAGTACTTTACTAAACTTAGCAATATTATAAAACAACTCATCTAGTATCATAAAACAACTCATCTAGTATCATAAAATTCAACTCAACTTGGCGGGAGATGAGGGAAAATCTACGAACTAAATCGCTAACAGTTCTGTTTATCACATTCTTCTTATCATAGCCCAAATATCGGTGTATCATAATTCAGTCTAGAGCTAGCTTTGAGTCCCCACTCATGAGAGTTGGTAGATTCCTCCCAATAATAGTTTAGGCTACCAAAAATTCTGCAAATATGAGAGAGGCAGCATGGTTAATAGCATAGCATTGATGTAGGAGCAGAGTATTAATACAGTGAACACCCATGAATCCTTGTAGTGCATCATAGTGAACCAGTGTTCTTCATGCAAAACCTGTTGAAGGTGGGATAATAAATAAATGCGTGTGAACGAGCTGCGATTACACGGGTCTAATTGTAGGCAATTCCTCATGTGATGGCTTTGCTCACTCCGTAAATATATACCAGCCCTGTGATGGCTTAATTTGCTCATAGAAAGAACATTTTTTCCTTTTTCTTTTTTCTCTGGTTTCTAAGTTCAAAAGAATTCGAGAAAGTTCAGAGAGAGAGAGAGAGAGAGAGACAGAGAGAGAGAGAGAGAGAGAGAGAGAATAATGTCCTTAATTTTGTTCATTTCTCTATACTCTTGCAATCCTCGTTGCCATTAGTTAAGTTCAACAGGTACTAATAATAATGCAACTTTGACAATATGCTCCCAAGTTGGCATATTGCCAACCCATCATATGCATAAAAATTGGCTCGGTCAGCTTATGATATGAAAAATTAATCAAGTTGCTAGACATTGACTCGCCTGATAAACTAACCAAACTTGATTATATTGTAGAACTGATCATCTACAATATTATTCACTCAGCTTCCTTCTTTTCTCTTTTTTTTTTTTCATTTTTTATTTTTTTAATAGATGCCAAAGTAATTGCACTCTTTATTGCGTATAACTCGATCAAAGTCTTAGTTTATAAAGGGGAACAGCAGCCACTAATCCCCTTCTAATCGTCTATTCTGTATACAATAGTGGACATAGAAAAACTAATAATAGTGTTAGTACTTGCCCAACTTAAGAAAAACTGTTGATCGTAGGGAGTGCCTACATACCACAACTGGCTGCTATGAGATCGAGATGCATATAAATGTCTAATTGTCTTAGGGTGGAACAAGCAAAACAAGGAGTGCCACGCATGTTGTCGATCTCTATAAAAACCCATCACAGTTTCGTTTCTACACAAACTCTCTCTCTCTCTCTCTCTCTCTCTCTCTCTCTCTCTCTCTCTCTCTCTCTCTCTCTCTCTCTTCTACTTCACTATGGAGCCCATGGGAGCTCTTTTCTTGATAATTTTTCTCTCTGCTTCACCCTGCTGTACTCGAGGAAACGTGGAGCTAGCCCCTGCCCTCTATATTTTCGGAGACTCAACTGTTGATGGGGGCAACAATGTCCCAGCTGACAATAAGGCTTTTGGCATCGACCTGAATAACACATCAGTCCCTCCCCGGTGCACCAATGGCTTGACCGTCGCTGATTTCTTCGGTAGATGATATATATTTCTCTCATCTTTTTCCCATTTTTTCGTTATCGATCAGTCTCTTCCTAATCTGTGACTTATGAGTGTATGTTTGTGTTTTTTAAATCTTCGTAGCAACATTTCTGGGGCTACCACTCGCCCCCCCTTACCGAAACATGTTAGAAGCTGGTTCATCCAAATCTGGCGTCAACTACGGCTCAGCGGGCTGTGGTATCCTCCCACAAACTGGTGGCAAAACTGTTAACGGGGTAATGTTGAATTATCATTTGCGTTGTCGAATTTTGTGTTCAATTAAGTTAATGAAGACTATGTCTCCAATTATGTTTTTCTGTTATGTTATTTTTTTTCCAGACTTGCTGGAGCTTCGATGAGCAAATCAGTAACTTCAATTCTACCGTTTCTGATAATTTGACGGCATCCTTCACGCAAGAACAGCTTGTCCATCATTTGGACAAATCTGTTTTCTTCGTATCATTTGGCATCAACGACTACTACAAAAATTATCTATGGCCGAATAATGGGACGCTAAAGACATTGCCACCAGAACTCTTTGCTGAATTCCTTCTGAACGAACTCGCTGCTCGACTTAGGGTAAATATCTTAATTACAAGCTATTTCGGAAATTACTGAAAATGCTTTTGTATACACATGTTTACTTGTGTTAAAATTGAACAAAGATGTCTTGGTTTTTATAGACTCTATATCATATGGGAGGAAGGAAGTTTCTGGTGAACAACATATGGCCGATCGGGTGCAGCCCTGGCTACTCTTCGTCCAGTTGTTGCGACGAAACGACAAACAAGAAGTTGTTCCCGTACAACGACACTCTCCCATCTGTGTTGACGAAGTTACAAACTGAACTGCATGGATCCTTCTTCTCTAATAGTGACAATTTCCAGTTTGTTGCTGATTTGAGGAGTAATGTGGAGCAATACGGTATGTTACAACTATTCTTTTTGACCCTTATGGCTATATTTCCGTTCGGGAGCTATTTAACTTAGTGTTTTAGCAAATTTAGCCTCCGACTTATTCTTCCATTTTTTATGGCTTTCTCTGCTCGTAGCATGTTCTGTCTTTAATTCAATCAGAGTTCATGATACACAAGACTTTGGAAAGTTGGAATCAATTTATTCTTGTGGATTTTGTCTCCGATTTATGAAATCTATTTAAAGCAGACAACGGGTTTAGAGAAATCTTTCTTCCCTTCAAAACATTGTCAAATGTCTGGGTGCAAATTGTGGCCAGAATCTATATATGTCACTCAAGAAGCCAGCACTTATTTTATTTGAGATTACAACGCTATTCCAAATTTTCCCCGTCTTTTACGGTTTTGTGGTGTCACTGTGTTCCTCAATTCAGACAATTCGCTTTCTTTTGTAGGGATATCAAACACGACCGCTACCTGCCTCTCAGGCTTCTGGAATGGGATACCATGCCAAAACAGAGATGAGTACCTGTATTATGATGGTATCCACACCACACAGGCCGCTAATAACATCTTTGCTTTGAAGTGTTTCAATGGCTCAATATGCTCGCCGAACGTCATACAACTGATTGGAGCCTAGAAGATGTCGAATGTGTGGTTAGACAACTCAAGTGGTCCTAAATCGCTTTGGTGAATTATGTAATAATCAAGTACTTTATCTAGTGGTGTTAATTCGGAGGGAAACCTTCTTCCCTTTTGGGGTATGTTATGTGATGGTTATTTTCTGAACTTCAGTCGAATGGTACTTACCTAATTGGCCTAAAATTTGAAGCCATGTCTTTGCTGTTTTTATCCCTGTACTCCATTGGAACTGTAGGATTTCGCAGCTCTTCGGCTATACAAACAAGGCTAATGGCAACAAAACCAAAACTCTATCCATGAACTGATGGGAAAAAGCTCTGTTATAACACAAAACAGCATCTTTTTTTAACTTTGTTTCTAGTTACAATCTTTCCCTTTTTCTCTTTATAGTTATGCTATTGTCGTTAAACCTCATTAAACTATCTGTTAATCAAGGTGAGACGACTAAGATTGGGACGAACGAAGTACTAGCTAGAAAAGTGAGAATGACAAAGATCATGCAGAAAACACAGGGTTCTAGACAACTAAGATTTAGGAACTTCTATGAAGTACTACTGCACTAGAAAGTCAAATGTGGCAATGATCTGGACCTTATTTTCCATCATACCAAGGATGATAACTTATTTACAACAAATGGATTCAGAGTTCTAAATTTCTGCAAGTTGGTAGATGCCATATGGGGAACAAGCACCGTCTGAAGAAGTACTGTTGAGGCATTTGTTCACTATAAATTTGTAAGCTGCTTGAGTCATGTGAAGTTCGTCAAAAAAAAGATAATAATCCCTTTCTTGACAGACGTATTTAACTGGTTTTCCAATCTGCGATTGATTCGGATTCAATCTAATAGGCGGGACTTCCATACACAAGAACAGCCTTTGCGTTCCCCTTTGAATAGATTCTTTAGGCAAATCAGGAGGCAAATTATCCTCCTGGTCTCTTTTACAAAGCCCGGTTCCATTTTCTTGTGTTACGCAACACGGCCACCTCATTTCAGCAAAACCTAAAAGAGGAAGTCAAAGAAGTTTGATCATTCGCTTCGTATACCTCAACAACTTGACAGCCCGAAAATAGAATCCAAAAAGAATATTTGTTGCAGAGATTGACTCACCGTAATCAGAAGGCCTCAAAATCATGCTTTTTATGAGATCGAAAATTCTTGCTGTCACGAACGCTGATCCATCAAGTTTCTCACTCAATTCCTTAAGCTTGACGTCAAGCTTCTCATTGAAAATAGAAACCAAGCTGTTTACGTCTTCGGCACATCTACTGCTTGGCTTAACCTTGTTTATCACATAAGGATAACATCCAAGCGGGCCGACTTGAAAAACCAACATTTTTCTCGCACCAATGTTGTACAGATCCTACAGGAGTGCACAATCTTTAAGAAATAGGAAAAAAGGATAAACATAATTTGACATTGATCTTTATGAAAATATGGAAGTTTCTGTTTAAGGAAATGTGGACGAATTGGCAAGGCAAGCAACACCTAAAAGAAAACAAAGAAAATTTAAGCTTCTCTCTTCGTTTAATGGATAAACATTAGCTTCCTATTCACCAACAAATTTTAGTTGTGGAATTCGTCTTCATAGTAATGAACTGATAAGAAGATTGCTTTCCCCTTTTTTCGTTTGGATTGCTGTTTATTTGTGTTCAAAAAAAGTTACTTGTACTCTTAGTTGTACGTCAAATCGTGAATCAAATCGAGAATCAAAATGGTTATTTTTTGAATCGTGAATCACTCCGATTCGGTCATGATTTCTAGAATGCATAGAAACTTATGCTTATTTATTAGGGTAACAACAATATATGCTACAAATGAAAGATTTAGGCCTAAATCAAAAAAAAAATTCTTCTAAATGGTGATTCGATAATAATGTGGAGCATTAGGTATGCTGCTTGTATTACAACTACCAAGAGATAATGATTCGTAAATCCTACTTTATGGTTCTTTTTGTACAAAAGAGCTATAAGTATAAAACAAATCCTTAGAAAGTCTATAGGGTTGTTATATTCCCTTTATCTTTCTCATTTTTGATTCACTCTCGTAATCTCCATTTTTATTATTTATCCATATAGCATAGACAAAAGATGACATATAATAATAATACTATAAAAAATAGTTTGAACTCCTTTTCAAACAACAAAAGAAGCAAAACAAGAGTAAAATACTGAATTTCAAAAATTTTAAGTGAATCGAACAATTCACCGATTCACGTACGATTCACAATTATTTCCGATTCAGACAGCCTGTTCATATTGATTACCCACCAAATCGTACAATATGAATCGTGAATCGTCTGACAACTCGTACTTGTTTATTTGGACTTGCAATGGGGCCAAAAATGCCAATGAGAACGATAAGGAAGATTTGAGATCGAGTTCTTATTAAGTACCTTTAAATTGTTTCCGAGAGTATTAGTAAGGAGTTCAGCATAATCTTCACCACTGTATTTGCGGCTACTGTTATAATGATCAGGCTGGAGATAGTTGTATATATAGTCGCTTGTGCCTATATTAATTATGTATATAGAATCTGCTAAGTACTCTGAGAGCTTCTCCTGCAATCTGGGCCGCAAGGTCTTGTCTACGGTTTCATTGAAAAAGTTAACTTGTTTCTCCAGGCAATAGTTAATTCCCTGCATAACATAAAAAAATAAAATAAAATAAAATAAAATATATATATATATATATATATATATAAAATTTTTTTTTGACAAATCGTACATCAAGTTGGGAAGTGAGAGGGGTGGAAAATTTAACCAACAGTTGGAAAAAAGAAGAAAGAGAGGAAAATAGCGATATCCTTTGGTTTCCTAATAAACTCATTTTCACTAATAAATAAGGGAATGGTTTCAAACATACTGATTTAAGGTTAACTTACCAATGTCGTTCCAGTCTCAGGGAGAATACCCGACGATGCAGACGCATAGTTAATACCGTGTTCAGCATGTATATTAAGATCATCCATCGACCGTGGCGTGAATACATTGAGTGCTGAACCTGTACGAAAGCAAACAGAGTGAATGAAAATATAAAGTGTATATATTTGTATGTATGAGATTGACCATTTATCTTCATTTATTTCTATTCTTCTTCAGAATATGCAATTTTTAGTTTTTTGATGTAAAATCCTTTTACTTCTTGGAAAAGCAGAGGTTACTCTAGTGTTCAGGTGCGTCTGTCTCTGTTTTTTTTTTTTTAGTTAAAATGCAGACCTCTTCATTTCTCTCATTTTCCGATCAAATTTCGATGATCCGAGCCACTCAATGTGTTCAGAACATGATTTTAAAAATACTTGAGAGAAATCGGCAAAAAAAAAAAGACCGGGAAGGGCTTCATCCTAGCAGTTTTTGTTTGAACCGTTAGATAAAAAAACAAACAAAAACTTCTCGGATGAGTCTTTTTTTTTTTGCAGATTTCACTCATGTACTCTTAAAATCATGTTCTGAACACATTGGGCGGCTCGGATTATCGAAATTCAATTGGAAAAGGGAGGTCCACATTTTATTAAAATGAGATGGTCCTCACAGGAGACAAACTGTGTATGTATATATATATATATATATATATATATATATATATATATATGCCGGTTCCCTTCACACAAAAGTTGACACAAATTTTAACACAAATACTAATCGAAGTTTCGCGCAAATGATTGAAGCCCTTCAATTCGTTTAAAATAGGTTTTTTAAGAGTTTCCATAAAAAATCAACTCATTCCGATATCGGTATGCAAGGGCTTGATCACTTCATTTAATTTTATCGTATAAAATTTGATAGGAACAAACTGAATGAACTAATTAACCATTTACCGACATTTAAATGAGTTGATTTTTTACGGAAACCCTTAAAAATAGATTTTAAACAAAATGAACGGCTCCGAACATTTCCGCTGGACTCCAAAATGAATCCCACAAAACACTTGTGCTAAAATTTTTGTCAACTTGTGTGTGAGGGTAACCGGCCTATATGTTTGCCGTACTATTTAATAAAATGGTGAGGAATAACACCCCATTTAACTGCAAAAATAAAAATAGAAAAGAACTTTAGTGATTGATGCTTACTTATGTATTCTGGGATTGTATGTCCATCGGTGAACCGGGATTTGTCCATAAAAAGACATTGTGTGCCATAAGGCAAGTAGCCAGTCTTCAATCCAGTTGCATGATAACTCTTGGGGCCAGAATCTACTATTGAATCTCCAAATACATACACATTTGGGACACTCTTACTTTGGCATGTAATGGAAAACACACCCCAAAGATACAAGAAAATATAGCAAAGCGGAACTAACATGATTGATGTATTGTATGTTATAATTTCAATTCCTAATTCTCACACGTTAGTTTACCGTGAAAGATTGGACGACGTGGAGAGTCGATCTGCGAGACGTCGTGTGCTGAGCGCGATATATATAATAAGAAATGACACCCTACACGAAATGCTGTGGAGCAAAAACTAAAGAGACGGAAAGCACAAATTAATACTTCAAAGGCATTTATGAGAGTAACCCTCATTTTTATTGAGCCAATATGATATTATTGCTCTTTGAATTTTTTAAAAGTACTTGGGCTTATAGAAAACTGTCATATTAAGCTTGAAGAAGTTAATTAATTCCAATTAATTCGTCGGTTCATAAGGAAGGAACCACGAATGAAAACATGGTGCTAACTATCACTTATCAAAAATATTCCTGATCCGCTTTAATGGATTTATTTCGCAAAATACAATTACAGTTATAGATACTTATGAATTTCTTATGAGTAAAAAACAATTGAAGCTAACAAATTAGACTTGTTAATTTCTTATTAAAATTTGAAAGGCACTAGGTCGAGTACTCTTACAGTCTTACTTAGTATGAGTATATAGGCTTTGTTCCGCTAAGATTTTTATTTTTTAAGTAATTATTTCAACTTTACAAGACAGTTTATTCCCTCACAATCAATCACCTTTAATTGAAGAAATCAATACTTATTTTCCAGGGCCTAGTGTACATAGATATACTTAACCGACTAATAAGTTTTGTTCAAAAAACAGGGCAATGGGGTGTAATTAGGATCGTGATTTTTTCATGCATTTACATTTGTGCATTTCATATTATTCGTAATGCTTTTAAAATTAATTTATTAAAATATTTTAATTTGTTATTGCCAGAAATCTAATTGTCAAAATTGTATTTATTGAGGGTAAAAGGATAATCTTCTTCATGAGATTGTCCTTAGAGGTAAATAAAATTGAGTTCATCCTTATACAATGGGAATTAATATATATATATATATATATATATATATATGTACTTTTCTATCCTTGGAGGTAATTTGCTATAATAATATTCAATTTTGTGCTATTTTTCAAATATTGCAATAGATGGTCAGTGCGAGTAATTTTTCTTTTCGATTTTAATACTCTTTTATTTTTCTTGTAAAACTGCATAAAAGATACCCCATTTTCTAAAGTTCTCTTTGGTGCTTCAAAAAAGTTAGGACCCGTCTGCTTTATTTCTTAAATCTTTTGCTTAATGTTCCAATTTACTATTTGGTTGTTAACTAACTTGGATAACTGTGACTAGCTATAGTTAAAGCCAACTCCAGCTCACCCCTTTTATTCACTTGAACCAACGAGTTAATTCACAAGTCTATTCCAACATTTACGTAATTACTTTTGGCTCCTGCAAAACAATAGACTTTGTATTAAAGACCAACGTAAATGTACAAACGGATGTTGAATCTATTTTGAGTACTGTGATGTTTGAAATTAGGTGTTAGTGTTACTACCATGTGCTCTTTCCTTTCTATTTTGTCGCGTAAATAATGAAGGCTGATGGTCCTCACATTGGACCGATCGTCTAACCAATTTTGGAGTCTTGAAGGTAATGATCAGACAGAACTTCTATTGGCCTCAAGGTTTGAAATAATTGGCCTCCGTAGAATTCAAACATGCGATCTTATAATCAAAACACTTATTGATTTCTCATGTCCACTTTGACAACCCCTTGAGGCTGATCAATAGGATGTTACATCTGGCCTACTTCTCGTTGAAGTACTTTTAAACATTGGATTTAAGGTTCGATGGTGAAACGTACGTCACATGCTTGAGCCAATCAATTAAGGTTACAATTAAAGAATTGTTGGTAGGTCACCAGAGAGACCAAATATAGCAACCATGTAGTAGCTAGTAATTAAGTGGACACTAAAGGAAGAGTACGTAGTAAAAAAGAAGACTAGCACTTGTATGAAGGAAGTAAATGTCCTTTTCTTGAGTAAATGTTATGAAAAACCATATTGGCAAGCTAGTCGTAGCTAGTTAGTTAAGTACAGGTAATTTAATTTCATCCTACCCAAACATCCAAGAACATTCCACCGGCCTTAGCTACACTCCCTCTGCCATTGGTTATATATCCGCGGTAATCCGTTGTCCATATTCGAGTGACAATTACCACAAAATATAACAAATTCGGATATCCTATCTATGGTAATATCATGTATGTCTTCCATATCAGGTCATAAATGGGCCGTTATGTAGTGATGAAGTGGTCCTATCAAATCATTTCAAAACGGGAAAAAAAAAATGATAATCATATCGCTTGGAGTTCTTCATTTCCCAGGAGAGGGTGTTTTGGCTACGGTTTTTGCACTCTCTATCATGTAGAATTACATCCTAAGTGTATGGCCACAGCTTTTAAATTGCTTTGTATTAAAACTCATTCTGAAAATTGAACTGGAGAATGCATAATTCAAAATGGCCCTTGAAAGGAAATCTTTGAACTATGATTATACTTTTGGTCACAAAACCACTCCGCAACGAACATTTGCACGTACATATATATAGTCCCAGCTAGCACTTCCATATATTCTCATTATAATCCATAGAGAATAAATTCCATAACCAACAATCCACAAGCCAAAATTAGGAAAATAATTGACTTTGAAGCACCCCTTTAATAAATGGAAGAGAAAAAAGTAACTATTAAGAAAATCAACTACATTTAATTTCCACCATGGCTTTTGATAGGCGAGCAAAATATAAAAGTCAAAAACCAATCCAAATGAGCGTGCCATGAATTAGTGTGAAGCAGACAAGACAAATGATCAAATGCGTATTCATTTACTATTTTGCTTTGAGCCACACCAAGCAAAAGTTTGAACTATTTATTGTTTTCCTTTATGGTATGAAAGCTACATAAATTTGAGAAATTAAATTTTGGAAATTACTGTAGGTACTAGTAGAGAGATACAACGCACATGCGGAGTTGTTTGAAAAATATATAGTGAATCCTTGCTCTTCGTGAGCCAGTAGTGTTGTTCTTCCAAATCATTACATGCAGAAGCAGCAGCTAGCTAATTTAAAGCAACCACTACTTGAGTACTTCAATAGAACTTGGAAGTACTAGACCACCAACTTTTAAGTAGCTAGGGAAACTCGTAAAAATTAAGGTGCATGGGATAATAAATACTCCTATATGCATGTGAAATTACAGGGGTTTATTTGTAGGTAAGCTCCTCCATTTGAAGTTGTTCTATATACGTACCTATCAATTGGAGACATCGATCGATCTCAAAGAACAAGAACTCTGGCCCCTCATGTGACTGCTTTAATTTTCTCTGCTCATACCAGCCCTGTACGTACATGCCATGTGATGGCTTTACTCCTAGAAAGAACATTTTTTTCTTTTTTTCTTTTTTTTCTCCGGTTTCTAAGTTTAAAAGAATTCAAGAAAGTTCAAATAGAGAGAGAGAGAGAGAGAGAGAGAGAGAGAGAGAGAGAATAATGTCCTTAATTTTGTTTATTTCTCTGTACTCTTTCAATCCTCATTGCCATTAGTTAGTTAAGTTCAACAGGTACTACTAATCAAGGATGGGATCAGGAGGGGTCTAGTGGCGGCGACCGCCACGACAAGAATTTTAGAAAATGCAATTATTATATGTAAAAAAAAAATTATGCCCAACTTATATAGTCTCGTCACTACTAGATTTTTTTGAAATACATTTCGCCGCTACTAGGGTAAAATTCTGGTTCCGTCCTTGCTACTAATAGAGCAACTTTGACAATATGCTCCCAAGTTGGCGTGCATATTGCCAACCCATCATATGCATAATAATCAACTCGGTCAGCTTATGATGTATAAAATTTTAATCAAGGTTGCTCGACATTGACTCAATAAAAACCCGTTTGAGGTTGACTCGCCCAATAAAAACTAGCCAGACTTGATTATATTGTAGCACTGATCATCTACAATATTATTCACATGAATTTTCTTCAAATGGACTAATATTGCAAATATAACAAATATAATACACTCAACTTCCTCCTTTAATTTCTCTTTTTTGCAATAGATGCCAAATAGTTGTTTTTATGGCACATACATACATACATACATACATACATATATATATATATATATATATATATATATATATATATATAACACTCGATCAAAGTCGTATTTTTATTTGGTGCGCAACGCCTCTTTCTAGCATCAACACGTATCAAATAGTACCGGCTTCGAAGGGGAGGTTTAGTGCGGCGTACCCCTTTGTTTGTTACCCACAAACTCACCTTCTAACTACTCCATCTATTGCTGTATAAAATAGTGGACATAGAAAAACAAATAATAGTGTTACTGGCCCAACTTAATTGAGTGGGAGCCATGCAGCTCAAACAACATTATGGAATAATGGTTTCTTTTGGAAAATGGATTTGGGCCCAACGGGGGTGCCTACGTACCACAACTGGTTCCTATGAGATTCGTATGTGTAATTTTCTTAGTGTGTAACAAGCAAAACAAGGAGTGCCACGCATGTTGCTCGATCACCCCAATCATCTCTCTCTCTCTCTCTCTCTCTCTCTCGCTTGATTAATTGACTTTCTTCTCTGCCTCACGAGGAATTTTTCAGTGCCGATCGGGTATTGTTACGGTCTAGCATTTTTATTTATTGAATTAATTATATTTCCCTTATAATTGGGTGTTATGGATAGGTCACAATTATTTATTTTGAGCGCGTATGGGTATTGTTGACACGATTGTAACCTTTTGGAGTATGAGATTGATTGTGGGTAAAATAGGGGTACTAAATGGTAATTCTAAATTTTTGTAGTAGGATGGATTGGATTATAATTAAATTTGTTTTGCTATTTATCCATCCAAATTCTAATTAACTAGTTGGCTATAACTTAGGGATTTTAAGAGTTAGTGGGTTGGTTTATAAAGTTAGAGATATTCAAGAGTAGGGTTATATTTTGAGAGGAGAATTTTCTTAAGGAGCCGCAGGAGATGAAAGTTTTTGGAGGGTGGTCTTACTGTCTTATTCTCGATCTCGGTTCCGGTAAGCATCATCCATAATCTTGTTTGTCCCCTTTACTTGTATCACCACTGTTGACACAGAGGGGTTGCACATTCTTTTGTGATAGTTTCCTAATTGGGTTTGATATGGGGCAGATGAGTGTGCATATGTTGTCGTGATTGTGAAGATTAGTGGGACGAGTGTTGGCTTGTGCGACGTGGTGTGCGGGGTGATGTGCGTGACTGTTGTGAATGGTGATATGGGTTGAGTGTTTTGGGTGAGAACCAGGTGGTATGTACGTGGGTGATCAATAGATTCATGGAATTGGAGATTGATGTTTGAGTTTCCATGGTTGGCTGGTGAATTGGGTTTTTAACTTTAGGTTTCATTTTAGGTCGTCCCATATTAGATATATTGATACAGTCAGTGATATAATTGCTATATGATTCTTTGTTCAGGTTAGGCTCATTTTGCGTTGTTCGATTGCATTACTTTTAGACCCATGTGAGTAGTTAAGTATGTTACGTATTTTTGAAAGATCCTTGTGTCCCTTAAAAGTATTTTCTTCAAAAATTTATATGAATGTTATTTGGAAATTCAAAACTGTTTATAAGTTGTTCTATAAACTGGCATGCGATGAACTTTCTAAGATCAATTGTTAATATTCTTTTTGGTGAGAACTTGGTGGATATTAATGGGAACATTGATTTCGAAAGTCTAGGGAAATTATTCCTTCTCGTGTTGGTGACCCTGACCATTGGGGAAAAAACCGTGTTAGGCCGGTGACCCTAATACTCAACGGCTTTCTTTCGCCAGATCGTCTTAGGGAAAAGTACCATGGGCTGCCAACCCTGGTGACTCTAAGTTCAATATTGAATCCAATTTTGATGAGATTTATTTTGGCCATGGTACTGTTTGATTGTGGTTCGGCCCCATTGTTGATGGAGTAATTGTTGTGATCACTACCAAGAATATTTATCTGGTTAAATGCTTCATTAATTAATTTATTATTCTATCGGACACCTCGTATGCCAAATTATGATTTAATGGTAAATTATTTTAATCCTCGCTTTCAACTTTATTTATTATACATACTTACTATTCACTGAGCTCGCCACCTGATAGATTTATTCCAACTTCTCTTTCAGGCAAGTTGGGGAGTTAAGGAAGGACTCTGGTGGCATCTAGGGAATTTTCTTTTGTTGACCTGCTTAGGTTAGGGTGTCTCATTCAAGTTTTATTTTAAAAATCGCTTCCGCATTTGAAACAATTGTCAGATAACAAATTCTTTTAATTATTGTTGGATTATTGGATATTGTTTGGTTCATGGGATGGTTGTGCCCCATGTTTATGATGAGACATATTTGGCTTTTGATTTGATTAACAATGAAAAAGCAATCATTTGATTTTTGATTACTTTGAGTTATTCAAGCTGCGTGTTCCATGATTAGCCTCATGGTTCATGGCCGTCACTTCTCATTTTTTTTTGGGGTGTGATAGGTATTGCCGACGTGGCACCCGCTCGGCGCACCCGAGCCGTCCGATGCATTTTTGGACGGCTCGGATGGCCGAGCGGGCACCACGTGGTACCCGCTCGGCACTGAAAAAATTTTCCTGCCTCACTATGGAGCCCATGGGAACAACCACCTGTGCTCTTTTCTTGTCAATTTTCATTTTCATTGTATTCAATTATTCCGAATGAAATGAAAAAAGATAGATTTGTCCAAATGATGGACAAGCTCTTCTTGCGTGACGGATGATGTCAAATTATCGGAAACGGTAGAATTGAAATAACCAATTTGTTTGTCAAAACTCCAACAGTTCTGGGAAAAAAACAGAATGAACGACTGCTAGAGCTTTGATAAACAACTTGGTTATTTCAATAACCAAGTTCTGGCATTTTCATTTTTCATGTCCAAGTTCTGGCATTATATATCTTTGGTACAATAACGGCACGCTAAATATATTGACACTAGATCTCTTTGATCAGTTCCTTCTCAACGAACTCTCTGATCGCCTTAGGGTAAATTTCTTACAAGCTACTTTGAAAATTACTGAAAATACATTTGCATAGATATTTTTGTGTACATGTGTGACCATTGAACAAAGATTTCATGGTTTTACAGACTCTGTATCGTGTGGGAGGAAGAAAGTTCTTGGTGAATAATATATGGCCGCTCGGGTGCAGCCCTGGCAAGTCGTCAGCCAGTTGTTGTAACGAATCGGTGTTAAAGCATCCAACTCCAAACCAATTGGCTAAGAGTGGAGAGACTGCCCAGACTCATATACTAGTTTTGGAGGAGATAATTAACCAATGTGGGACAAATTCCAACACTCCCCCGCACGTGCGACCCCTGACTCGCACGTGAAGAGGTAAACAAAGGATCCGGGACACACGGATCACAATGAAATAAAGTGCAACTATGGCACAAACAAAGGGGAAAAGCCTCCGAAAGCCTAGCTCTGATACCATGTTAAAGCATCCAACTCCAAACTAATTGGCTAAGAGTGGAGAGACTGCCCAGGCTCATATACTAGTTTTGGAGGAGATAATTAACCAATATGGGACAAATTCCAACATTAAACCAGTTGTTGTTTCCATACAAAACGACACTCTCCCCGCTGTGCTCATGAAATTATAAGCTAAAGTTCATGGATCCTTCTTCTTGAAGCGACAACTTCCAAGTTGTTTCTGATTCGAAGAGTAATATTGTGGCACAATACGGTGTGTTACAACTTGACAAACCGAAAGTAGAATCCAAAAAGAATATGCGTTGCACATAGACTCACCGTAATCAAAAGGCCTCAAAATCATGCTTTTTGAGATTGAAAATTCTTGCTGTCACGAACGCTGATCCATCAAATTTCTCACTCAATTCCTTAAGCTTGATGTCAAGCTTGGCATTGAAAATAGACACCAACTTATTGACGTCTTCGGCACATCTACTGCTTGGTTTAACCTTGTTTATCATGTACGGAAAACATCCAATTAAGCGGGCCGACTTGAAAAACCAACATTTTTCTCGCGCTAATGTTGTACAGATCCTACAAGAGTGCACAATCTTTAAGAAATAGGAAAAAAAATAAACATATTTTGACATTGATCTTTATGAAAACATGGAAGTTTCTGTTTAAGGAAATGTGGAGGAATTGCCAAGGCAAGCAACACCTAATTAAGAGAAAACAAAGAAAATTTAAGCTTCCTCTTCGTTTAACGGATAAACATTAGCTTCCTCGATCTTCACCAACAAATTTTAGTCGTGGAATTCGTGATCTTCATAGTAATGAACTGATAATGGAGCATATACTTTCCCCTATTTTCGGTTCGATTGCTATTTATTCGTGGAATTCTTCGTGATCTTCATAGAAAACACAAATACTGTACTTGAAAGGCATTTATGAGAGTAACCCTCATTTTTGTTGAGCCAAGATGATATTATTGGTCGTTGAATTTTTTAGAATTAAGTACTTGGGCTTGTAGAAAATTGCCATATTAAGCTTGAATTAAGCTTGAAGAAGTTAATTAATTTCAATTAATTCGTCGGTTCATGAGGAAGGAACCACGAATGAAAACATGGTGCTAACTATCGCTTATCAAAAATATTCATGATCGACTTTAAGGGAATACTTGTTAAAAAAAAAAAAACAAATTACAGTTACCGAATACTGGTGTTCCAGTAACTAAAATAAGTACTTATTTTTTGAATTAAACATAATGTATTTTGAAAGAATGATCTGTCACGTAAAGAACAAAATAGTTACTTAAAAAATAGAACTTTAGCGGAATATGGAGTAAAAAAAAATTGAAGCTAACAAATTTGACTTTTTTGGATAGTGGGACGAGGGGTGATGTGGGTTTTTGATTGATTTTTGTTAATTTCTTATTAGTAGAATTTGAAAGGCACTACAGTCTGTCTTAGTATGAGTATATAGTGTACATAGATATACTTAACCGACTAATAAATTTTGTTCAAAAAACAGGGCAATGGGGTGTAATTAGCGTGATTTTTTTTTTTTATGCATTTTTATTTGTGCATTTCATTTTATTCGTAATGCTTTTAAAATCAATTTATGATTAGAATATTTTAATTCATTATTGCCAGAAAGCTAATTGTCACGTAATAATTAACCAATCTCGGTCGTGCCATTTCGAACCAAACCGGACCTTTGAAGCTCAAATTATAGAGTCACTATTAGGCCCTAGCGGATTCTGCTAGTAAGTGTTTATTTTTTGCTTTATGATACACGTCATTCTCTCACAATATATTCCCTCCGTCCCAATTTGTTTGTCTAATTGTCGAAATTCTTGTTTTCAAAAATATACTTATATCTTACATTTTCTAATATTTTTTATGATTTTTAAAATTTTATATAATAAAACTAATTGAGATTTACCAAACAAAATCCATATTGCATATTAAAAATATTACGAATTGAAAATTATAGACAACTTTTTAGAGGTCAAATGTTTTCAAAAAGTCAAAAAGGGAACAAACAAGTCGGAACGGAGGGAATATCATCTTTAATACAAAAAAAAAATTATGTACTTAAAAATATTTTTCTTATCAGAACAGGACCTTATTGAAACTAGTTAAATTAACAAGGAGTAGAAAGAACTACTACAAAATATTACTAGTGGTTAAGTGCGTGCCGCGTGGGACACGTTTGTCGTAAACCTCAAGCCAGAAAAATCAACCAATTTACTTGGTTTGCAAGATGTGGGCACCTTCGAAGTACAGTCTTTTTCACGAGCTGTGCTACGTGCACAGCAGGTTGTGCACAGCAGTTGTACACAGATCCAATTTTCTGCCACCTCGAGTGGCACAAAAATGATCAGAGCCGTTCATTTTATTTAAAATATGTCGTTTAAGGTCTCTGTAAAAAATAAATCTGTACACAGTTTGCTGTGAACGTAGCTTTTTTGCTTTTTCACTACAATAGCCATCGGTTGGTATGGTAAATGATGCCTTTTCCCCAGTCAAAGCATTCTTGTAACAGTAGATTGAAAAAATCCCCCAACAATTACTGCATTTTTTTTTTTTTTTTGGGTAATGACGAATGTCCCCATATACTAGACTAATCTCTCTGGTCTCTCTCACGGTCCTTTTCACGGGTTTGCATGAGGCGGGATGACCCCAAAGACTAATCGCTATCGAGGAAAATTCGTAGTGAGATGATAAGCTCCACCGAGGCAAATCAATTATTAACTGTGACAATCACTTAATTGGGAGAAATTCTTCAGTGCCAAGCGGGCACGGTGCCACGTGGTGCTGAGCAGATCTCAACCGTCCAAACGTGTTTTGGACGGTTCAGATTTGTTTGGATAATTTTTTATTATAAAATTACTGAAATACCCCTCTCAAGTCCAAACAAATCTAGATCGTCAAAAATACGTTAGACGGCCAAGATCGTACACGGCAACACGTGGCACCGTGCTCTCTCGGCACTGAAGAATTTCTCCTTAATTGGGGGTTGATACATTGAACTTGACAACATGAGACTCTGTTTTCCTCCAAATTACTGTTGACAGCACTTTCCAACAAACCCAAATAAAGTGATGTGAAATAAGGTCCCAATGGTCAACAAAACCTCTGCATTTTTCCCTTGATCGTCACGAAAACTCGGTTTATATAAGGACGAAGAATTCTTCACACATCCCAGAAACAAGCACATTTCCAACTATCCCAACATATTTTAGCACAACTATAGCCTTGTAATTGTAAGACAAGAAGGTAGACACCAACTTTGCAGGATCTACTCAACTAGAAATTCTGAGGAGTAACAAAAAGAAAGCGAGCGGGTACTCGGTGATCTTGGCCCTCTTGAGGCCACTGACATCGTGCTTCAACGTCTCCGGTGAAGGCAAAATGGCCAACGGCTCGAAGCCAGCTTCTGATCCGGAGGCTGTCATGGTTGCTGCTGCTAAGCATTTCTCCAGTGCCCATAAAATAAAGTTCAGTTAGTTGCCCCTGAAGCGGAACCAGAATTATGAATGGATAGAGACCCAGGACTTGTAGTGCAGGGGGTGTAGTGCAGCATCTCATCTGTCCAAAAATGTTTTCGATGGTTAGATTTGTTAAAAGTCTCTTTTCGGAAAGAAACAACTCTTCTCGAGAAGCCTTTTTAAAATCCGAATCATTAATTGTTGAGATGGATGATTGGGTTGCTGCACTACACCCCTGTAGTGCACCCTTGAATGACATGTATCAAGGATTCATTGCACGTAGCATACTGGTTGTATCTGATCACTTTTGGACGGCTGAAACAAATGTCTTTTAATATGTCAGTTGTGTTAGTCTATATCGGCCAGGATTCGGAGACGCTATAGTGCAGTGTGTAGGACGGCATAACTACGGCGCACTACAACGGATGCACTACAGCATCCCCGACTCCTATTGGCCAATACATGTTAGTATCATCATTGATATATATCTACATGCATGTGTGTTGATAATCACTCTTGTTGAAAACACTGGTTTGTATTCTGGTTTTTATGGGATTGTTCATCTTCATTTGCAGTGATTGACAAATAAAGAGTCTGGAATCAAAATAAGATATTATTGCTTGATTTATCAGTACCGTATATTTCACTTCAGTTTAGAATATTTTCATTGGTAAATTGAGCGTTTCTCAAGATCAAATATTTTGTCATGTTGTGAGACCAAACTACCAAGGTCAAGAGAAACTGCAGAGTTTGCAATATGAGAGCAAAAATATTTTGCTTTAGATATTTCTCTTTAAATTATGTGAATGAAACAGAGAAGATGTTATTGAATCATACCTTGCTTCAACCCTTCCGAATCCCTCCTCCTCTCTCTCTCTCTCTTTACTTCTCCAATATGTCAACAATTCATTGAACTGCATTCATTGACAAATTAGTGAAAATAGATTAGGTTATACCCAATCCCTAAATAAATATCCAGCGCGTAAACTTTGGTGTTTAAAAAAATATATTTTTCCGTAAAAAGAAAAAAATCAATTTTTTTCACAAATTAATAGATATCAATGAGATGAATTTTTTTGAATCTCTTAATGTACACAAGAAAATACTTATTTTTAAATAGTCCGGCTAAAGGGTGCATACATGCACCGGGTTTAATATATTATTTTACTATTATATTTCAATCCAAAGTTAAGGTTCTGTTCTCTGCCATTGATTGCTTTTGGAACATTGGTACTTGTCTTGTCCGTCCTTTATTTTGTTACAAAATGACAAATTTAACCCTAATCACTCTAAACTTCATAGCCCAAGCACGAGAAAGATGGACACATACATCGCTCCACCAAAGATCTTAAAAAGAGAAACTTATTCACAGAGTTGTTCAATCAAGCGCATCTATTTTAGTTTTGGACGATTCAAATTTTAATGAAACTTTTTTTAAAAAAGTGAAGTTTTCCTTGGAAATTTTTTATTAATATTCGGACTGTCGCGATTCACGTTCGTAAACTTACTTTACGAAAACTTTCACAAAGAAGTTTTTCTGATATGAAAATATTCATTACTTTAGTATATAAATAGTCTCAAAAAAAATTAAATGTTCCAATTTTCAATCCGTTTGAATAGGTGCGAATACTTTATTTTTTTGATCATATTATTCTAAAGGGTATAATTAATTTTTATTTCTTTGAGGGAGGGTAAGAGAATAATTTCACATACCAATTCACATAGGCAATTGCTAATTAGGGAAAGATATAATGAACTCTTTAAACACAAATACATACACACACAATACCCAAACTCCTGATGTGGGAGCTAGCTCGAGAGCCTCGCCACTAAAGAGTGGCACCACGACAGAGGGCCTAAAGAGCCTGCACCAGAGGTCAAGCACCCAAACCACAACGGGTGGATGTGTAACGACCCGAATTTTTGCCCTATTTTTTTTGAATAAAGAAATTATTTTTAATCAAATAGTCTATAGAAATTGATTAATTATTTAAAAGTGTTATTAGATTAAACCAAAATCTAGATTATTATTTTTCGTAACCAAAAAAATTAGTTTAGCAAAATTTTAATCCAACTTGGAACAACTCGTAATTTTATCATTTATAAAATCATTTAATGAGTATCATTTGCAATAATAAAATTATCTTAATTATAATTATCTAGTAGATATATACAAATATAATTAATTTAATCTTAATTATCCTACTTTTAATTATTTAAAAAGCATGCATGCACACTCCTTCCATCCCTCCATCTCCTACTCAGTCTATAGTTCCTCCCTAGCCATAATCTCGTCCGTATTCTCGTCCATCTAATAGCCTAAGAGTTTGAGTTCCGATTAAACTCTATTTGATCAACCTCTTTAAAATTCTCCTATATATATCCCATTAATCCGACCCTAGGTCATACCACAATATTCTCCACGCCCCACCAGTCCAGACATGAGAGAAAAACGTGGGAAATTCAAGCTCCAAGCTATGGAGTCTTAGAGAGAGAAAGTGAGAGAGAGAAAAGCGGGTTTTGTATCGACGCCCAACCAAAACCCAAATTGACCGTTCCAAATTGTTTTCCCAACCCCAAGCATCCCTAAACCTCATCCAATTCGGAACCAAGGTCCTCCGATCGAAGAAACCGAAGTCTCCATCCAAAAAATTCAAGTTTCGGTTTGTGGATCAATTCGATCCAATCGAGGTAGTATAATCTCTCCTAATCATTCCTCTAAGTATATTTAATGTTTTTATATATAACCCAATAGCCTAGATGGACCCATGCGTCGAAACCATCGTGAAACAACAAAAAAATCGGTTTCTGCATTGAACCTTGCGGCCGCAAGGTGCGGGCCGCAAGAACCAGACGAAAGGTAGCGGTGGACTGCTCCACCGCAAGGTCAAAGCAGTCAGACCTTGCGGTCTGGACTGTTTTGTTTCGAAACGATTTTGCGACGTTCTAAACTTGGTTTTCGACGCCCGAACTATTTTTCCTAGACTTTTCATATCTCAAAGATCATAACTTGTTAAGGTCATATTTTTTTTATTTAATTATCTATTTATTAAATTATTTATTAGTTATCGTTCAACGTTTACAAACGAAAATTTGTTACGACCTTTCAACCAACGTTTTAACACTCCAACTAATTTTTTTTAGACTTCTTACATCTCAATTACAGTAACTTGTCATATTAAACATTTATTTTATTTAATTTACTATTTATTATTATTTTTAAAGTAATTCCAATCAAAATTATTTTACGACTTTATAAACATTATTATTAATACCCGAGTAATTTTATTTAGACTCCTTACTGTCCAAAGATGAAATTATGTCAGTCTCAACATTTATTTTTAAAATAAATTATTTATTATCTATTTACTTCACTTTCGGCCACTTTATTTAACGTCCTCATTTAAATAAATCCCGCGACCATCCAAACCCAACTTTTGACACTCCAACATATTGCGTAGGACCTTTAGGACTCTTATCGAAGTCATGTTAATTATTCTAATATTTTTATCTAATTAATGTATTTAATTAGTGTTTAATAAATCTAATTCTTTTGTTATAATTATTAAAAGCTTAGAAAATATTTATTAAAAATATTTATAAAACTCCTACTTCATTATTGACATGGTGGCTATACAAGAATGAGGGCAACGGCCCATCCATAAAAGGTTGTGTGATCGCAATGCTTGTTATTTGTTTTAATTATTATTTGATTTAATTTTATATTGCACCAATTCTTGATTTATATGTTAGATTGGACCCTAGAGACATGGGGTGGTATGCGAATAGAATTCACATTAGACGATGCTAGGTAATGGATGATATGGAAAGTTTTATTTTTATTTTAGAATGCCTGTAGGCGAGAATTGGAGATGTGATGAGATTTGTGATGAGATTGAAATTGGCGAGAGTCCAATGATGAATTGAAACTGGCGAGAGTCCAGTGATGAATTGAAACTGGCGAGAGTCCAGTGATGATTGTGAAAGTGGTATATAAGATAGGCGAGCCCTAGTTGTGATTCAGGCATGATAAGCTTTCCCCTTGTTGTAGTATTGGGATGCACACTCGGTACATAACTTAGGTGCATCTGCGACAGCAAAGGGAAGTGACCTCATGGGACCGAGCATAGCTAGTGGTTGGGGAGGAAAGACTCCGCGGAGGAGATCTTAGATTTATGAGTGAACCCTGGTCATGATTCAGGCATGATAAGTTTACCCCTTGTTGTAGTTATTGGGGTGCACACTCGGTACATACCTTAGGTGCATCTGCGACAGCAAAGGGAAGTGACCTCATGGGACCGAGCATGGCTAGCAATGGGGAGGAAAGATCCCGCGGAGGAGATCTTAGATTTCACGATAGGATGATGGATAGTAATGAACTGGCTTATGTGAAAAATCTCTGTTTTATTTCTTCGTATCATTTTATCCTGCTGCTTGCTAACTGTAAAGTAAGAGGGGTAGTTGGGTTGGATTATTCTACTGGGTGATTTTATCACTCACGGATACGTCTGTATCCTGGCAAATCGTTTGCTTCGGCGATCAATTTGCCAGCGAGTGCAGGATTCAAAGGTGGAGCAGTTTTAAGACAGGAGGAAAGCCAAGAGCGAAGATCGAGTATGCTTGGAATTGGTATCAAGACTAGAGTCAGCTCTGAAGTTAATGTATTTTGAATCACTAAATCTATCTTGAGTTTGTACTAATTAAACTTTATTTTAGAAAATATTATTTATTTAGCAAATTTTCTTAAGAAAATTATTTTATTTTACTCTCGAAAAGTCGGGGCGTTACAGGATGAGACTTGGTTGCTTTGAAGGAAGGCAATAGGGTAATTTCATATACCAACTCCCCTGGGCAATTGCTGGCTGGGAAGGGGCATAATGAACCCTTTAAACACACATATAATACTCAAACTCCTGATGTTGGAGCCAATTAATTTTTATCTCTGAGACTCTTATAAGTATGATCTTCGCGTCGGTTTAAACAGTTTGAAAATTTGAACACTTAATTTTTTAGAAATAATAATGTTGTTAAATAAAAAAATATCTATTCAACTTATTATTATTTTTAGCATTATGGTTTGTATTTTAAAAAAAATTCTTTTTTACATTAGTCTTGTATACTGTGTTAATTTTGGGCTCCTTTCCGCTTCCATTTTATTATGACCAAGTATTATTTTTATGTTAGTTTTGTTATTACTTTCAAAACTAAGGTCAAAAGTGTAAAGAAGCCCAATGATAATACTACTCCTGCTGATGTCGTTTTCTGTGTTCTGTTTGACATTGTATAGAACTACTCATTATGACTCTTGGGACCCCACATGACCGGCGCTAGTTAGCACCAGTTAGCATTTGCCATTTTTAAAAGAGAATAACTTCTCTCCGCGTGGGGAGGAAAAGCCCACTTTTCGTCCAAACAAATACTCTTCTGTCACGTCAGCCAAAATGGGACCAAACACGTTGTCCCTGCGGATTGTCCCTGCGAAGTGTCCCTGCTCATAGCAGGACTGTAATTCAAAACCAAAGCAATCTGTACAAAACCAAGAGGAAAATCACGTGCTGTTCTGTGCTTGGACTTTAACTTGGGTTAAAATTAAACCAACTTCTTTTACGCGTCATAAAATAGTACAACTGTACAAAACCCTTTTTTTTTTTACATAGTCACAGATGTGAATGTCCAGACCAATTTACTTGCACCTCTACCATTTCCCTCTTAGTCCAGGGACGGAACCAAGATTTTATAGGCACGGGGGCCGAACTATGAATAAAAAAAATTTGAAATTTCAAGGTTCGGGAATCTAATAGTTTGTTTGATTTAGGTTTTGATGAAAGTTTTTTGGTAATAAGTGGAAAAAAATAGAAAGATAAATGAGATTAATAATTGAAAAAAAAAACTTATGAGAGACCGTGCACAGAGAGAGAGATTGGGACCCAAAATGAACACTTTCTTAAAACATTTAAATGTCTAAATAACATCCAATACAAAATATAACCACACTAATACTCTCTATTATTATAATGTTATTTTAAAACTATTTATATATTAAAAAGTATGATTAAAATTAAGTGCTCCAATTTTTAATTTATTTGAATCAGTGCGAAAATTTTATTTTTCTGACCATTTTATCCTAAAAGATCAGTTAATTTTTTATCTCTAGGGCTCTTAAAGTTAAATATTTGCTTTTTATTAAAGAACTTTTAAAGCAGAAACTTGATTATCAAAGATCTAGGGACAAAAATTAATCATAACCCTTTATAATAAAATGATCAAAAAAATAAGATCTTCACATCGATTCAAACGGATTAAAAATTGGAGTACTTAATTTTTAATCCATAAAACAGTTTACAAAATTAAATTTATAATAATAGAGAGTTTGTAAAATAGAGAGTATTAGAATGGAGTTAAAGTAGGTAAAGTTGAAAAAGTATACTGTTGAACAATAGCAATTAGGAAATGATTTGTCACTCCATTTTTTGTTAACGCCACTCCTCTGCAAGTGTATTTTTGGGAGTGGCGTTAACAAAAAAAGGAGTGGCAAAATCAGCAGCTTGGCAATTTTGGCTAAAAATAATACTAACCTGCTATAAGAGAGAAATGGTAGAGGTAGGGCCAGATCCGATCCGGATCCGATAAGACCAAATCCGATCCAAATCCGATAAGACTCGAATCAGATAGTGGTAATCCGGATCCGAAACATTCGGATCGGATCTGAATGTTTCGGATCCGATCAGAAAATTCGAATCCGAAAACCTTTTTACTTCAAAAATTTTAGCAAAAAAAAAAAACAATTTTTTTTTCAAAAAAAAAAATTCTGAAAAAAAATTAAAAATAAAAATACAACTTCTTAAACATTTTTTTATTCAAAATAAAAATTTTACTGTTTATAAAAAAAATTTAAAAATTAAAAAAAATAAAGTTCGGATTCAGATTGATAACGGATTTAATCCGATCCGATCCGTATTTGAATTACCGGATTCGGATTATCGGATTTCAGATCGACGTTATCAGATTCAGATCTAGATCGGATTTTTCGGATCGGATCCGGATCGAATCCGATCCATTGACAGGCCTAGGTAGAGGTGCACAAAAATTGGTTTGGCCATTCACATCTGTGACCAACTGACCCTGTAAAAAAAAGGGTTTTGTATAGTTGTATTGTTTTATGACGGGGAAAAGGAGTTGGTTGAATTTTAACCCAAGTTAGAACCAAGCACAGCACAACACGTGATTTTCCTCTTGGTTTTGCACTGTTTGCTTTGGTTTTGTATTATTGGTTGACGTGGCAGAAGGGTATTGGTTTGGAGGAAAAGTATGCTTTTCCTCCCCAGGCTCAGAGAATTTATTCTCTTCTTAAAAACCTAGGTTTGCGCGCTGAAAATTTATTCAGGGGACGGAGGGTGTGAGATAAAAGCACGGTGAGAAGAATTCTTGATAGGAAATTTATTTAGGGGACGGAGGGAGTGAGATAAAAGCACGGTGAGAAGAATTCTTGATGGGTCCAAAATCAAACAAGTACTCGGATAATGCTACTCACACAACAATTCAAACACAACAACTTACACAACCTCTCACATACATGTGGGGCCCACACATAGTAGTGTGTGTGGAGCCCACATACATGTGAGAGGTTGTGTAAGTTGTTGTGTTTGGATTGTTGTGTGAGTATCATTTTTGCAAGTACTCAAAAATATCTGAAGTCAAATTTCTTACTAGGTTAGTAAGATTATTACATAGGTGTTAATGCTACGTACTTTATCAACTCGAACTCAGAACCTATCAGCACGTAATTCCTTGTTTGTATAAAAAGTACGAGACAATTGGACTAAAAGACGCGACATTTAGAGTACCAGGTCTAATGTGATGTCTAAACAAAGCCCTCCTTCTAGTACAATTTTAAGTAACTCAATACTACTCATTAATCGATGGATTCATGTTAGAGAGAAGTCACGAAGCGTACCGGTTCATGTTCATCCCTGTCGACATATTTTGGGACCTGAATTTCCCAGGAGTCTAATTAATGGTTTGCATGAACTGTGATTCCCAGCCTCCCCTTCCTCCTCCTCTTCTGACCTGTTTCTCCTTGATTCCCTCAACCATCTTAATTAACACAAACCGGCCCCTTCGACACGTCTTTTCCACTCAGGTACCATGAACTGAATCTCACGAAAATCATTTCTAGCAGTCCAACGGAGAATTGGAATGCTACCCTCAAGAAAAGGAAGGCGGAGGCGAACACAACCAGAGTTGGTAAGATGAGGAAGAAGGTGAAGGAGATGCAAATGAAGGCACAAAGAATGGGTGGAAGAAAAAGGGTAAGTTGGAATGCTACCTTCATGTTTCGAGCGTCGTCATGTATTTCTGAATTTGGAATGTTGGAGGAGGTAAGCACGCACAAAATCTGGAATCTCTAACTACAGGTTTTTATAATATTGGTAAATTTGTAGGTGCCGAGCAGGTACAGGTGGCGGTTCTCGTCGGCAATTTCAACCGTCTAAACGTGTTTTGAATGGTTCAGATTTATTCTCTCTTCCCTCTCACCCCACCACTCTCTTTCCTCTTTTTCTCTCTCTAAAATTCGGACCGTTCCAAAACACATTTGGATGTCTCGGATCGCCGACGGTACCGCGTAAATGTTAGTCAGTTCTTGGATCTTGAACCATATATCTGGGTTTGCATGGGGAGTACTAATGGAAATTGGGGATAACCTTTTGTTTATACCAAGTTGTTTGTGTAGATCTAGGCTGAGTCGGCGCGGCGGTGCATGCCATCCTCAGTTTTGCATTCGTGCAATTGCATCCATAACACGTGGCTTTCGATTGTTCCCTCTCGGAGCATACTAATTATAAGACACAAAATGCGTTTTCAAGTATGGTCCGAGAATGAAAGTGTCTTTAAAAATCATGCAAAACGACTCGAGTTATCTAAAGAGAATATTGAAAGCACGAGCGAAGAACGAAAATTGGAAGCACAAGTAGAGCATCCAGAAATAATGTAACTGAGGGAGCAAATGCTTCCAATTGTTCCCTCTTGATGGAACAACTAAGAGCAAGTGCATCATCATTTTATAACTTTGGTAGTCATTTTATAATTTCATACAATGTTAAAAAGTCAAAAAATAAAAGCATTTGGTGTTTTAGCCCAGGCCCAAGAGTTGTTGGAATAAATAATTTGGTGTTATCTTGGTACACTTTCAAATTCAGACTATCAGATTAAAACCATCTCATTTTTTTGAACTAAATTTATTGGTTTAGAGTATATGGCATATTTGGCAAGGTCAAAGTTGCTGTCAATTTTAGCAAACAATAATTTTGACTGCAACTTTGGCTTACAAGTGGAGAACCATTTTTTACTTTATATATATATATGATTAACAGAACTGTAACATTTCACTTTTTGTTCTGTCTCTTCAGGGTTTTTTTTTTTCCATCATAGAATTTGCACCTCAACAAACCACTTAGCTGACGATCAAAAAAGAAAAAAGAAAGCCGCTAAGCTGAAAAATCTGCAAATCTGACATATCTACTACCTAATTAGTTAAGAGATTTTCCCTTTGGGGCTGTGGGGTGTCTGGGTTATTATGGGCTAATCTTATCTTTGATCCGATCGAAAGTAAGTCATCCACGACAGAACTAAAAATTTAATAAAAAATTACTCTCTTGCTGCCCTGACTCTAAGAGTTGAATCATGAGCAATTGTGTGACGAGTACACCCACCAACCTCCCGGACTAATCTTCAAGTTTAAGATTTTCCAGTTAACCTTAGGTTAAATAACTTGCGTATTGCGAATGACCATTGTTGTTATTTGTTTTGGTGTAAGGGGGAAGAAATTTAATTTACTTCATCTCAAGTAAATGGAATCGAGGTGGGTGAGATTTATATTTTTTTTTTTATGAAAACCCAAAACTATATTACATTAAAATAACAAGCGCTACAGCTATCAAACATTAGCCAAAAAGTTAGGACGGACTATATAAAACAAAACCATGCTACCCTAGCGCTCAGTGTTTGGCAAAAACATCTGCGGCGTGGTTGGTTTGGCACTGCTGCCAAAGGTCATGCAGACATCCCACTTAACCTGCTTCTTGCAAAATGGATTGAAAACAAAGCAAGAATCAATTTCCACAATTAAACTAGTGAAACCAGAAGCAAAGCCAAATCATCCCTTACTGCTGCCCATAATTCAGCAACCACAATATTTATACTCTCGCCAAATGCATAGGAGTACTTGATGCTCACGTATTGTTTTATTAACAATAATTATATAATCACACACAATCACACAAACACTTATGCAAACACACTCACAAATGGGGTGGAACGACCCACACACAGTGAATATGTATATAAGTGTTTGTGTGTATGTAAGTGAGTGTGTATATAAGTGTTTGTGTGTGGTGATAATATTATTATTTTATTAATGTATCGGAAAACCAAGGAGTCCACGAGAAGCACAACTCAGGGCTGTTACTCGAAACCGGAAAGTCGATCGAAACCTGAAAAACCGGACCGGACCGGATATTTTAAACCGGTTGAATAATTTCGATTCGATTCCTGTTTATAAAATTTTATAAACTGGAAAAATAATTTCGATCCGGTTTATATGTTTTAAAAACCAGTTGAAACCGGACTGGTTATATATATTATACATATATATATATATATATAAACATAGGGGAGGGGTTGAATTATGGATTTTTGGTTGATATTTTATAGAATATATTGGTCTAATAAATATATTTATCATATAAAAACTGTTTTTATGGGTTTAATTATGTTTTTATGAGTTTTTTTTTTATGTATTGGACTCAAAATTGATCCTTTTTTGTTGGGCCCAAAAACAATGGTTGAATTATAGATTTTTTGTTGATATTTTATAGGTTAAATTGTGAATTTTTTGATGTGTTGGGCCCAAAATATGGCTCATGAATAAAAACCGGATAAACCGGACCGGAACCAGTTGAGCCGGTCAAAATCGGAACCGGTTTATCTCAACCGGTTCTGGTTTCTAAAAATCTCACACCGGATAACCGGTTTCGACCGAAAAATACACCCAAACCGGTCGAAACCGGACCGGTAACACCCCTTAGCACAAGTGAAGGCGTCCCAAAGCAAGCCTCGCTCCTAACAAAGAGACACCCCATATTTGGAGATTAGGCTCCGTTCCAAAACACCTTCTTAAAAAATAAGTACTTATTTCACATTTTCAAACTCAAAAATAATGTAAATAAAAAATAATTTTTCAATTTTTTTTGCACCGTATTAAAGATCTCGATGAGATCTATCAAACAAAATCTATATTGATAGAAAAATTATTTGTGTAAATACATAATTTTTGAGTTTGAAATTGTCTTCTTAAAAAATAAGTACTTATTCATGTTTCTGGAACGGGATTATTTCCGCTCGATAGACGTATCAAAATTTAAAATTTTGGCTTATAAAATGGATGGTCATAGACAATTTAATTTGACAGGATCAAACCATCCATTTTATAAACTATACTTTTGATTAATCTATCTGTATCCAATCAAGTTAATTTTATGCATGCAAATACTACGTTATGAACCCTACAAAATAAACGTTTCAGATCGGTAATTAACGCACCAGAGGACCCAAAATAATGGTAGTGGGAAATCCATAGTTTCAGGAATTTAATCTCATTTAATTTTGTGCACGCCATATTTTATTGCACAATTTTTTTTTTCTTTTTTTAACTTTAATTGCACACGTATGTACGTAACACTGTTGTTTGCCAAAAGTAGGCCGGAGTAGTTACGGTGGTGGTGGTCGCCGATTAGAAGCCTGACTCCAACTTCCTCCAACCAATTCTCTCAATCATCGCAACAGGCGTCGAATCCATGTCTATTTCTCCAACGATCAAGGCACTTCTTTGAGGTAAAGGACAATCGATCTCTCCATTATTTCACCTGGGTTTGTTTCTCTTTCTTATAATCAATTGATTAATTTCGGAAATTCTTAAACAGGAGCAACCACATAATCCTCATACCCATTTGAAAATATCATCATGAAATCAGGTCAACAGGAAGAGGCGGAAGAAGAGGATGAAGTGATCGTTTCCAAGAGAGAAGGTCTCTCTTCCAATGGTGAAGGTACATCTAATGCTCATACATTTTTTCTTCCAATAGTGAAGGTACATCTAATGCTCGTATATTTTTTCGATGTATGTATGTTTGTATGTTTGTATGTATGTATGTATGTATGTGATATTCATCTCAGAATTGGGTGCTATAACATGGTGGTTTTGATTGTATGAAAAGATGGGAAGAACAGGAACAAGGCCAATGCAACACGGTCCAAGCATTCAGTCACAGAGCAGCGCCGAAGGTGCAAGATAAACGAGAGGTTGGTTTGTTTGTTTGTTCCTGTTTCCATTCAATTGAGTTTTTGTTGTTGGGGCTGAATTGATTAGAGCGTTCATTAAAAAATTCAATCTTTGTAAATCTCTTGGTCTTTTAAGTTGTGTAGACATCTTACTAGGTGGAGGTAGAGCTTCTTTAGGCTAGGCATGAACTTGTTTACAGGTAACTAACATTTGGAATGACAACAATAAAAGTCCGTTCATATGGAATCTAATTATCGTGCTTGAGCAGCTCATTCGAAATGAGCACAATGAGGATTGAAAATATGTAACAATACCAAGCTCTCTAGATGAATTAGGTACTTTTCCTCAGAATTCCGGACCGAAATTTCGTTACTAGATGTAGCAGACTAGTAGTTAGTAAACTTAAATTGAGCTAGGAAGGAAAGTTAGTGAATTTACCAATTTCATGCTACGTTTAGTTGTCTATGCGCAAGTGGGTAAACATAGAATGAAGACATGACCTTTGAGTCTTTGACCCATTTATGCATCATTTTTCTTATCTAGGGAGAGCATAATAAGAGATCCTTTTGAATGAGTAAGAAAAGGGTTCTTCTGCTCGCATATTGTATAGGTTCCTGAGGGCCGCTACCCCTTATGTGAAAATTTTTGAATGTTGTTGACAATCTAATTCTTTGGAAGGTGATTGTGGTTTGGGTGGTGCATAAGTTTTCTGCCCCTTTGTGAGCTTAGCATTGGTTTTTGTTTGGTGTTAGCATCCCCTAGATTCTCTTGTAATGTAATTACATACTAAAAAATTTGGAAACCTTTTTTCTTCATGTAGTTCTTATTATGAAGAGATAATGGTCCTCAATTGTATTAGTCATGACGTTTTATTCTCATCAAGGCTAAGTCCTAATTGAACTGCAATGGAAGAAGAGAATGATGAATGTCCAAATGCTTTTCAATGTACTTAATGAAGTACAGTTCAAGAGAAAGGTTCACCACTGGTATTTACGAGAAATGATTTGTTGATCAAGATAGCAAAATGAGAGCTTTTAGGTTGAGGAAGCTTGTGCCGTTAGTTGTCTTGCTCTTCCTCACTGACAAAAATATTACTCCAACAAAAAACTGTAGAATGAGGAAGAGCGACAAACTCAGCTTTTAAACTTCTGGAAAGATGACACGGTTTAAAAAAATTTATAGACGTTATGGACTCTTGCTCTTAATTGACGTCAAGCACGTCTGGAACTCCGGTCCTAAAGAATAAAAGTACGATAGGTCACGTTCAAACAAGTGTTCAACACACGTGTCCACTGTCCATCCCCTTCTTAGAACTATCCTTGGTTCTTAGGTCTTGAGTGTTAGAATGCAGTACTCATATTCCAACAAGACTATGCCTGACAAAAACTGATGGGTGCTTAATTTTTGGTTTCAGATTTCAAATACTAAGAGATCTCATACCCCTTAGTGAGCAGAAGAGAGATACGGCATCATTTTTGTTGGAGGTACATCCTGCGATTTAGAAAGACAAGGATGTTTTTTATTTATTGATAGTACTTACGTGAACTGATCATTAATGTATGTTCACAGGTCATCGAGTATGTCCAATATTTACAGGAAAAGGTTCAAAAGTATGAGGGATCATATCAAGGGTGGAGTATGGAGCCTACTAAGATGATGCCATGGGTAATTTAGGCACTTCCCTTTAAACAATGTCTATTTAAAGGGCCAATCTACATGGTCGTGTGAATGCTCATTTGACATTGCCAGATTGCTTCATGCATTTATGGACGTGCTGTTGAACTTTAGGTGTACTAGCCAGAGTGTAACATGGTTACCAAATGCAGAAATTTGAAAACCCTAGATATAACATCAATTCTCAACGTGGCTGGATACTTATTATTCTGGCTGGATACTTATTATTCTTGAAAGACTGCTTGGGCAACATATGAAGTCTCTGCCACTGTGTTCTGCTTGAAACAGAGAAACAGTCACTGGCGCGTTCAGAGTCTTGTTGGACCTACTCAAGCCGTAAAGAATGATTCTGGTCCCGCATCAACATTTCCTGGGCGGTTTGATGAGAATAATATCACCAGTTCCGTAGCAATGCATCCAATCTCATGGAATTCAACTGAATCTGACTCTAGTAGGGATCCGTCTGGACAAATAGACGATCAGCAATCTAATTTAGCAAACAAGGCTATAGCCTTGCCCATTCCTTTGCACACAAATGTTTCTTCTTCTGGCCCAGGTGATGATGTCGTTCCCCATCCTATTCACAGACCAATTTCTGATGCACAATCGACTGAATGCCCAATCACAAGTGGTGCATTAACTGAACAAGAGGATTTGATTGTTGAAGGGGGGAGTATTAGCTTACCAAGCTTCTACTCTCAAGGGTGAGTAATTGCAGAATTTAGGTCTATCATTTACGCGTGTTCATCACAGAATGGAGTTCGCTATTGCTGACATTGTTCTTGTACATAAATATTACTGCTCTAGATGAAATGTTTATTTTTAGTATTGGATCTCAAATTCGTATGCTCTCAACTCAAACATTTGGTTGTATACAGTTTCCAAATTATTAGACCCTTGGCCTTGTTCGGTTTGGGATTTTGGATTTTGGATTTGGGAGGAGAGAGAGATAAAAGAGAAATGAGAGTAATAATTATGGAGAAAAGTTTTTGGGGACCATGCGCAAAGAGAAGGTTTGGGTCTAGAGACCCAAACCAAACATGGCTTTATGTTGGAACATGCTAATTCGGGGAAGCTGTTGTAGCTTAAGAATCTTGGTATTACATTTTTATCTTTGTCATGTTGTTATCTTGTATGCCTAAAGAAATTGGAAGTTCTATGAGATCCACTAGCCCGATAGAGGAAGTCAGTTTATTCCTGATCTTTGCTACATCGCAAGAATTTTCCCTTTATAGGGTTGAGAAGTTGAGGGTGGGCCCGTGGGGGCCTGGGTACAAAATGGTGCATGCTGTCCCTGGAGGAGGGTGGTCCTCAATCTGAACTGTCAAAAGTAATTTTTTTTTTTTAGGTCAATTCGAGTTATTTAAGGTTCTTGTGTTATTGTGTTATTATCTGTTCGACGAACTGGTGACGGCTTGTTATGATAATCACCTTTGTGGCATATATTACTTGTTTTTTTTTTTTAATTTCCAATATGCCTATATATATATGTGTGTGTGTGTGTGTGTGTGTGTGTGTGTGTGTGTATCACTCGTTTTTGCTTGTGGAGCATTAGATTAAATATTGAAAAACTTCCAAGAAAAGATAAGGATAACTATTGCTGGATCCTAAAACAGTTGTAGTATCAAGCATTTTGTGAAGTTGTTTGCATAATAGGACAATGAGTTTGTTACTGAAGAAGGTTCACGTATGCTATTCATCTGCAAGTTCATACAACAGTCAAGTAATTATGATTTGAATGGTTTATATTAAACCTCTTTTCTCTTGGTTTTATAGAAATTTGTATAACACAGCAATTGTTGATATGATAGATCATATTGTACTGGTAACTAACAGGTTTCATGTTAAATAGGTTACTGAATAATCTGTCACATGCGCTGCAGTGTGCGGGTGTCGATCTGTCGCAGTCCACCATCTCTGTTCAAATTGATTTAGGAAAGCGAGCAAATAGAAGATTGACTTCTGGCGCTGTTGTATCCAATACCAAGGTAAAAACATTTCATTTCATTCCCAGAAATCCCAGTTCTAGTTGGACCACACATCAAATTGCAGAATACTTGATTGAACTATTAAGAAGAAAAACTAATCTCAAATGTTTTTGACGATGTGATTTCTAATCATCGTTAACAGGGTTCAGGTTTATTTTCCTGTCTTCCATGCTCTTCTTATTCTATTATCTGTATACTTCTCTTTGTTTTGAGAAGATAGTGTACAAAAAGAAAACATATTTTCAATTGATGCAGATTGTAATACATTGTTCAAAACGCGATGTCTTTTATTTTTTCTCTTTTTTGTCAAAAATTTTGTGGAGTGAAATGAATTTTAACCCCTCTCTCTCTCTCTCTCTCTCTCTCTCTCTCTCTCTCTCTCTCTCTCTCTCACACACACACACACACACACACACACTCACACGCACACACACACACAAATATGTATATTGTTTTGTTTTCTGTTTGTTTGGGGAGTATAATTACTGTTTTTGGTACTCTCCAGGATTCTGAGAGTGCCTCCCCTTCCCATCAACCAATAGGGCATTTTAGGGATTCAACCAATGGTGAGGAGCTAGATCAAGCACAGAAAAGACTGAAGATATAAAACATATGGTGTTTCCCTGAATCTTCATTTAACCTCATTTTAATGTCATCTTCTGGCTCATGAACCTGTCACGTGTACATGCTGTGTTTTTTTTTTCACTTTCTTTTCTTTGGTCACTATCATAGCATCTTTTATCGTTTTACTTAAGGTATAATAGAATTGAAGAACTACTGCTTCGCAAATTTGGTCATCCAAGTTGTTGATCATACTCATAAAATGTCTCTGATGCTCTTTATATTCCAACCCTGCTCTATTGGAATGTGGATTTGTTTCCTAGACATTCTCTTTTGAGAATTTTACTCTCCGCATGTAAATGTCTATTAAGGTGGACGAAGCTTAATAAGAACCATCTATATCAGGGTCAAAACTGGATTCGAAACAGAAAACTTCTCGCTTGTTTTTTTGATAAATATAGTATTGAAGAACACCATACTTTTACATGTTGAGTAAAGGTACAAATGAAAGTGGATGTACACATCAAGTTAATTATTACATACGACATAAGAACTCTGAGACCAGAGCAACAATCAGCAATCACATAGGTGATAGTTCTTCGGTTGGAGGCAAACATTCTTGTGGGTTGGACCAGAAATAGTCCTCTAACTTAGGTTTACCCGGAATCACAATTCTTTTAGTCGGGGTTCCCCAGTGGCTCGCATGAGCATCCTTCACCAAAAGTGAAAACTTTTCCCAATTCAGTTTTCCTGTGTTGTACTTGTCTATCAGATTCACTAGAAGCTGCCTGTCTGGCAGTAATGTTTTCTTGAATCCCAAGAACCTGAAACATATTGAAGCATGACAGACTTAGCATGTTAGAAATTAGATTGATATGTTCAACACGCCTAAGTAGTTTCCGTATGAATGTCAGTCGGGCATGCCAGGAATATAGACAGTTTCCGTATTCATGTCAGTCAGGCATGCCGGGAATAAAGACACGTACGGGACACACCACATCGCATGTCCATTTAATTTTCTTGATCTTTAAGCCGGTGACATGCAGGGGACACAGGGGGGGTTAATTCATAATGTTAGAAACTTGTTTTGGGGCTCGAATTATGATATTTTCATCGCAAAATATAACAGTTTCAAATAGTTAATTTTGGTTGTTTAAGGTATAATATTCATGTGAATAGCAACAACGAAATTCGTATATTGTTTTCTTGTGTTCCCCATCGCACCCATGTTCTCGTTTTTTAATAATTTCCATGTCATGTATTTGTATCCTCGCTTCTTTATCTACACCCCTTCTCAACTGTGGTTATAACCAAATTCGTCGTAGATACCTTCTATGACCTTCAACAACTTTAGCCATGTTGCCTCCAATTGTTGGTACAAAGATATCACTCTCTATTGATACAATATAATCCAGTGCTGCCATTTGAGAAGAATGGTTCTGGAATGGCAAAAGCTCTGAGGGTTGAAGTAATGTCTCCTTCTTCACCTGTTTGACAACACAACAGTAAAAAACAATGAATAACTCAATCTACTCACAAAAGTAGTTGCTGTTCTCGAGTCCTCGATTTACTAACCAGATTTGGAAAAGCCTCTGCTAGACTCGCCAATCTCCTCTTTCCTCCGTATATATCCCCAGCAGCAATATAAATCTGAATGTTTTTATCGATGTCCAGTGCGCGCAGTGTCAAAGCTGTTTCCTCCGGAGTCAAAGGACACAAACCTGCTTTTCTCTTCTTTGTGGAGTTTATCTCCTTTTCTTTCCACCAGGGGTAAGCATATCTGTTGATATACAAAGTCATTGGATGTGGAAGACATGGTTATGTTCGTGTGCATACATGTATATATAGTTATATTTGTATTTGATAAAATTCTGGTTCCTGGAAGAAACACACCTCATTTTGGTCAACTCGTCGACCTCGGTATCATTGCAACCTTCATTACAGCCAGAGAATGCCAACATGTCCATTTCATATCTGAGGTGAAGAACTAGAAATGGACCCTTTTGTCTTAGAATCTCAACAATCTTTCTACCCAACTTTTCTATGGCAGGAGTGAATCTCAAAGCATTGTAATTTACTCGACACCTTAGCTTCTGAACCTCCGTAGGAAGCCCGTTGTTAGCGAGCCGAGCATCAGTCTTAGTGAGATGCAAGAGCTCATACTCTTCTATCTGAGGAAGAACCTGCACGCGAACAAATGGTTATCTATCTTTCAATGGTGCAAGGAAAGAAACTTCCATTTTATTGCATCAAAACCGCCACTACATTACAGTTTCCTAAGTGACTGAAATTACGTTGTTCTGGAATTTCCAATGAGAGACAGCAGAACGAAGCGAAACACATCAAGATAAACACAGTTGCGAACCAACAGTTGCGTCAACATGGATTTGAAATGTTTTTGACAATACATATCAAAATATTTATTTTACTTTAATTTTTTTTTCCTCACTTTGGAAATGTTTCTGGAACGTTAGTAGAAAATTTCTGAATTATTTTCGTTACCATGTGTCCGAAACAACAGACTGGACTAAAATTTGATCCTTGGAAATAACGTATTATCAAGAGCGTGCCGTTATGATTAGAGCTCGGAGACCAACCGTGTTAAGGTAATACGACATGTTAGACCAGCTAACGGGAGGCATGGAGTAAAAAGTGCCCTCCGCCACCACTCTCTTCAGTGTCGGAGGCAGCTCTTTCTGTATCTGAACTTCGTCTCTCAACGAAGTGATGAAATAATCCACATCGAATATGTCGTTGAACTGGCTGCATTACGCAGGAAGCAAAAGACCAACTTGATTAACGAACTAAGGAGTAATTGAAAATCACCCGCTTATTATTCAAGAATATTTGGTATATAGACTACCTCTGATCATTCCAAAAGGAGGTTTTGTCGAGTTCAGGTACTATGAGTGTGACATTCATGTATCTTGCGATAGCAACCATGTCGCAAATCTGCGCCAGAGATGAGGTTAATCAGCAGATAAATACAGCAGAAATATACAATAGGTACAAGGTACGTACGTACTATCATGTGGCTTAAGTGTGCATTGTGATATATAGGGGATCGCGATAGAGCCGATAATCACACATGTTCATTGCAAGTATGTATAGAGAAATTAAGAAGTAATAATTCACTCACTCCGGCTCGCATTTGATTCAGTCCTCCATTGCTTGAAACCATCAGATATCCGTTGCTCTTATAAGGCCCTGCAGGAGGAATGGAGGGAACGGAGGCAGCGGAAGACCAGTGTTGCACCACCCTCGGCCCCCATGCATGGCTCAGCGCCACCAACTGCCAGGCGCAAGCCCAAACAAGAACTAGGGTCATCACCCGGATCGCCCAAATCTTTATCTCAGCGATTAATCGCGCCCGAGCAACCACGGAATATTTCATCTTTTCTACGTGGATTTTTCCCAAGTATTTCACCCCCTTCTTATCGAATTCTTTCTCCTTCAGCTCCACGATTTCAGCCATTGAAACCTTGTAGCCGGACATGATCAAAAAATATTTATTATCTCTTAATCTTAGTCGATTATTCAAATACCGAATGATGATACATAAGTGGTTCCTCTTTCTTTGAGAAGAGGTTTTTTCCCGGCGAATGCAACCAGAAAACTGGCCGTGGTGCAGAATGGTGTAAAACTGCTGCCCATTTTAAAGAGAACGAATGAGGAGTCTGTGCATGGTGTTAAACAAGCCTTCAGTCATGAATCAGTCACTGGTACTAGCTTGTCAATCTACAAGCATGTCATTAATTTTATTGATTCCTTTTTCTTATTATTAATTTGTTGTGGGTAGATTCTGGCAACATCCATTGCTCTAAATGTATGACACAAGTATTCCTTTCCTTGTACTTAATTTGGGAATGATGTATTTTGGTATAAGGGACTAGGTATCATACATTCCATTTTCAGCATTTACTTTTATGAATATATCACATATGTTCGACGTATGTTGAAGTAACAATGACATGCATGCACCTAAATAATTTCCTCGTCGCGTGCTTCGATATTTGTGTGTTCCGAAATCCGATCGAATTACTTAGGATAGAAATTTTTCGAGAGAAACAATGCACTTTGAAAGAGTGCGTTATGCTTACAAGCTAGTCTCAAGTTCAAATACTATGAAGAGCATATTTTTGTCTCGCTAGTGAAAGCTTGACCCCAAAAAGCAATGGAAAGGGGCCCCGATTTTCGGTGTGGTCACAGGATCTGAGGTTTTAGATCTTTGTCTGTCAACTTCATGTGCATCCGGGCTGCACGTGAAGGGGAGTGTTAGTCACCCAAATTTGATTAATATATTCTAGAAGCTACTCCACCTATCGCCCATTGATTTTAGGTTGTAACCTTCTAAAAAATCTAACAATGAGAGCGGGAAATAGTATAACAGGATTAAAAAGGTGTCAAACATCAAGTGTAGAAACGAGGTGCATATTCGTCCCTTTACAAACGTCAGATAGGAATTAGATATACATTCCTCCGCTTTACATGTCCCATGGGATAGACAATCTCATGCTTATCCCAATTATCATGTTCCGCAACCAACGTGACCAAGTGTACATGTGATGTTCATAATTTTGTGGATAGACAAACCCGGTTATCCCTAATAAGTCTCCATTCTCTTATCTTGAATGGCAACCAACCGGCCAGTGGCGGACACAAGGGGTGCTGGAGTTCCCAAACCGTTGCACAACTTCAAATATTCACACAAGCTGTACACATTGTTCAAGTTATTTTTACAAATTCTTTGAAATGGCCCCTACAAGTCCTTTCAATGTAAAAAGCTTATTGAAATTCATGTGTGTGGAAAGGAAAACCCCTGAAGTGTGAAGTTTTTTTTAATCATTTTTAATTCGCATATATGAACTCACTTAAATGACATCTAAGCAAATACCATCTCGTCTCTTCCCTAGATCGCACAAGTAGCAATACATACTCGTGAAACATATTTTTTGTTGATGATATACAATACATTTGATTTGAGCCTGTGCTACCCACAAATTCTACATCTGTCATGGTTGACAACGCAGCCTAAATATCACGCAAGAACGAGAGCTATGGTGTCAATTAATGGGGTAGGGAATTGTACTGGTATCATATTTGTGTCAACTCTAACAATTTGGGAAAATGAATCTTGTTAACCGTGGTAAGATAAGGAAGTTAATAGGGGGTTTAATCGAAATCATGTCATAGTGAAAGCACTAGAATGCAATTAGACAGAGATCTTAACTAGGGTGATGGAGATGGGTCCTCAATTTGTTGAGCTCAACATCCCTTCATTGTTTTCACTTCATTTGTTTCTCTCTTTAATATGTACAGGAAATAATTCAATTTCATGGATGGGGAGATAACGTTGACTCGTAACTAATAGCCTGTCCAGTTAGAAATCCTAAATCAAAAGAGAATAAATAAAAACCAAATACGAGAGAGAGAGAGAGAGAGAGAGAGAGAGAGAGCCAAAAATTAATCTACAACACGTGTTTATTAGTGAAATTACTGCCGAACCCATCAAATCACTTGAGACCGGGACTATTAATTAAGCTAAGTTTCGCTAAGATTTTTTTGAGTTTTTTCTTGTTTTACCCATATTCAAATTTTTTTCGCGTTTATTAGTTTTGTGCTCGGCTTTTTAGGCTTTTATGTTGGATATTTCAAAAAATATTTAGCTAAAAGTCATAATTTTTTACTTTTCTAAGTCGTCTTTAACGAGACGAATCAATAATCCACAAAAATTAGACACAAAACTAACAAACGCGAAAAAAATTTGATTAAGAACAAAATAAGAAAAAACCCAAAAAAAAAAAAAAGCTCTTAGCGTAGCAGAACTTAGCCTTAGTGTTACCGAATACTACATGCTGCGATATTGCATCAACTATAATGAGATTCTACATGGGGATCAAATTGATATATAACTACCAAGCATATGAATTCTCCAACTTGTCAACTAGAAATTGCTGAAATAAAGGAAGAGCTCTCTCTCTCTCTCTCTCTCTCAAGAAAAATAAGCTTGTATCAAATATTTATTTGCACAAAAATTGGGAAATATGTTTGGTACCCATAGAAACATTTCCAGCACAGAACTAGGGATGCAAATAGTGCAACTCCAACGATATTGAAGCGAAAATGATTACAACGATCCACAAATCCGCTGATTTTGCTCAAGGGTGGGGGCTTCATTTGATAGATCACTGGAAATAGCCAAAAAAGAAATAGAATAAAAAATTAGTAACAGTACCAAAAGGAAATGGTGATTAGACCATCAACTACAAAAACAAAATAAACTTGTATAGACAAGAGGCGGAAATCTGATTAAAGATTGTTATTTACCTTTGGTGAGTAAAATGACCAGTATTCTATAGAGCAAATTGCTATTCCCCCCCTGACACCCCACCCCCCGACCCCACAGCACCTTTTCCGCGATTTTCCCGGATTACCCCCGGCTCTCCCCAGGAATCCCCCCACACCTACCCATGCCCCCCACCCCACGGCTCCCCTAAAAACGTTTTAGTTTTTTTTTTTTTAAATAAAATCAAAACCATCCATTTGCAATCCTATGGAATAGAAACGTAATTATGAGAGCCCTACAGGCAAAATTTGATTATGTCTCTTTAGAATAATATGATCATAATAAAAATATCTACACACCCGTTCAAACGGATTAAAAATTGAAGCATTTAATTTTTTAACCATATTTTTTAATATATAAACTGTCTAAAAAAATTAATTAAGTGCTCAAATTTTCACTCCGTTTAAGTCGGTGTAAAGATCTTGTTATTCTGATTATATTGACAAGATCTTTGCACTGATTCAAATAGAGTGAAAATTTGAACACTTAATTTTTTGAGACCATTTATATATTAAAAAATATGGTTAAAAAATTAAGTGTTTCAATTTTTAATCCGTTTGAACGGCTATGTAGATATTTTTATTCTGATCATATTATTCTAAAGAGACATAATCAAATTTTGTCTGTAGAGCTCTCATAATTACGTTTCTACTCCATAGGATTGCAAATTGATGGTTTTGAATTTTTTTTTTTTTAAAAACGTTGTCGTAGATCCGGGCTCCATTTTTTTTAAAACTAAAATGGCAATGTTTTAGGGGCTTCGTAGGAGCTACCATGCCCCATGGGCCAGCAGAGCCCCTGGGCCCCCTACTTTTTAATTTATTTCTTTATTTAATTACTTATATCTTATTTATTTAATTTCTATAAATACACCCTTTGTATATTTAAAAATACAATTCAAGAATTAAGTGTTTTAATTTTCAATTCAGTTAAATCAGAGCAAAGATCGTTTTTTCTTATTATTTTATTTTAAATGGTCATAATGAATTTTTTGATTTAAAATCTTTCAACAAACACCCTAAGACTCATTATTTAGTTTCAAGACTCTCTTAGCGTGTCTATTGAAAGGTCTTAGAGCAAAAAATTTATTATGACCATTTAAGATGAAATGATCAAAAAAATAACATCTTTGAACCGATTCAAACGGATTGAAAATTGAAACACTTATTTTTTTACACCGTTTATATATTAAAAAAATAGTTAAAAAAAATAAGTGTATTCAAAAATTTACTACGACCATTTAGGATAAAATGTTTAAAAAAATAACATCTTTGCACCAGTTCAAACAGATTGAAACTTGAAATACTTTTTTTTAACTATATTTTTAATATATATATATATATATATATAGGAAAAAAAAGGGAAAAAATAGTCAGATTAATTTTTGACTATATTTTTTAATATATAAACTGTTTAAAAAAATAAGTGTTTTAATTTTCAATCCGTTTGAATCGGTACAAAAATGTTATTTTTCTAATCATTTCATCCTAAATGGTCCTAATAAATTTTTGACTCTAAGACCTTTCAATGGGTACCCTAAGAGCTTTAAACTAAATAAGGAGTTTTAGGGTGCTCGTTGAACTGGTTAATGTTGTACTTATATATATTCATTTTTTTAATATAGATTTTTGAAAGCATAGAAATATGTTAGCTTGGGCGCAGAGCGTTGGTCTTAAATATAGTATTATGGTGGTTAATTGAAAATAGAATTTGAGTTTAAAAAAAAAAAAAGAGGAAAAATTGGGAAAGTAAGCAAATAAAGAAAAGAATTGAAAATTATGAAAAAAAAGAAAGAGAACTGGGGTTAGGGGGGAATGGGGAGGGGGGAAGGGTAAAACGGGAAGGAGGGGGTGGGGTCGGGGGGTGGGCTGTGTCGGGGGGGAGGGAAAGCAGCTCTCTATTTCTATATGTCCATATCACTTGAAGCAGAAGAACACTAGTTAAACCGTAAATACGTCACCAATGGACGGAATTTGCCTACTTGGATAACGGAAGTCTTCTTTGGTAATTACCTGGCCCATGTCTCTTCCCCAATATTACCCACATCGTTTTCTACCAAAAAAAGGCGCACAAGATCAATCTGCCATTCAATTACATTACCAATGTGCGACAAAAAAATCACAAATGATATAGGTTTAGAGAAAATGCTCTCTAGACTCTTTTCATTCAATAATAATCAATCACTATCTTGCCCCAAAGGCTTACAACTTGTTAAATAGGTAGAAAAACTCTAACTCTAATTGAATCGCCTTAAAACGCACACCAAATCAATTAATAACAGAAATTATAAAAAAATGAAAAATTTTGGAATAATAGCATAACTAGAAAATAGAAAAAATTCTAAGATTTCTTCCAAAAGAACAACTTAATTCGGATTTTCCTTGCCCAAGTTATTAGCAAAGTCAAATATTTCCTTAAACGGCAAATTTGGGCTTCTGGAGGCCTAAACGAAACGACTAAAAAACACACGGCACATGGCCTAAGGCCATGTGTATTGACCGTTGGGCCATTTCGGATCGAACTCATAATGGCCCGTCGCATAATTCCGTAGTTGAATAATTACAATTTTGCCATCCTAGGTTTAAAATGTCATTAGCATTGCTATTAACCAAAGCTTGTACACAACTGGCAAGTCTGTTATCCATGTAGGCGAATTCCATCCACTAGTTGACGGCAAGGGTGACATTAAACTGAGTCACAAACTGTAAGGACGACATTGACACAAAAAATTTTACAATGACGAAAATGAAACCGACTCTATTTTGTAAGGACCATTTAAGTATTTAAGCCTTTAGAAAATTTCTACCAAAATGGTCTGCTAATCAATATCATAGATTTAAATATCGGCCGGTACGAACCGTATCGGCCGGTTCGTACCGGTATTTGAGGGGAGCGGTTCGGATATCGACCGGTATAACGGGGGGACTCCGAATCACAAGCGAACCGGTCGGGAACCGGTACGTAAAAAAAAAAATTCAGGAAGATGACAAATTTTTCCAGGAAGGGGAAAAAAAACTTCAAAATTTTAGCAAAACATGGGCTCAACCGTATGCACTCCCGAGGCTTAAATTCCGGATTTGCACCCCCCCTGTGCAATTAACTTGTGACGCGCACCCGATTAATTGGTTTCCGAATCAGTTTTTCAAATTGCCGCCCATTTTCTCGAGCGCGCGAGACCTCTCCTTAAGTCCTCATTTACAAACCCACTAAAGTGCAAATTCATTTAAAGTAGATAGAAATTTTGTAAGTTGTCAATGTGGGACTAGAGAAAAACACCATGTTTTACAAATACACACTAAAGTTCCAACATAAATTTATTGTGGCTAGCGATTATCGGATATTTCACATGAAGAGAATGGGCTATTACATGTCTTAAATTAATTAAAATATGATAATTTAAGCCAATGTTGGGGGCAAAAGCCGCAAAAGTATATTTTTCAAGTTTTATACATGTTGCTGATGATTTTTAAAAATTCACGACCGCGACACCCGATTCCCGCGACGTATCACCGATATATCCTGATACCAATATACCACGACCGATACCGTGACGGTGACCGATACCGCGATTTAAAACTATGATCAGTATAGAAAACATGTGGCACATGGATACAACATAAATACTATACGGGTAAACAACAGTCTATGAAAGAAGTTTAACCTCTCTCTGGAAAGAAACTATTTTTACTAAGCATCAGCTTGTAACAAGAACGTACCATTGTAAGAGTCTCCACGCGTGCGATTCCTTGAGATTGCAAGTGCTGCGACCTTAATCTCAGTGGAAGAGTGCAGTTATAATGTCCACGGTGCTCGCCCACTATCATGGACATGATTTCTTTCTGTACATATAAAAATTCATCAACAAGAGTCTAGAGAAGATATGCAGAAAAATTACTTAAGGAAATAAACCATAACCTGAAATCAAGTGCTGTCTTGAAACAACATTTCCCTATTGAGCTTTCTGCCTCAGATCTTACAGAGAGCCTCCAGAATTAGACCCCAATCCCAGGTCAAGCAAATTTTTTTGGAGGATCCTAGAATTGCATTCTCAAACTTACTGCAAAACTAGAGCACTTTGTGGTCCAAGAATCCCATAACTTTCATGAGAAATGCATATTCATAACTAGTTTCCTCACAGAGACCAAAACGACCTCCTTCGCCAAAATGTCCACCGCGCATATTTGTTTTCAAGATGACTGAACGAGAACAACTTGAACCGATCATATCTCGTACTTTGGCCACCCATTTGGCAGCTTCCCAAACAGCAACTCTGGGAATGATTAAAGAGGCTACCAGTTAAGTTCATGGATATGGAAGTACGCACGCACATAGTTCATATGAATAACTGCAACGCAAACACAAACACAGGCATGAATATATCTATGGATGAGCTAAGGCATGAGATATAGGATTGCCTCGAGTCGTGAAATGATGCTGTCACAAGTACTGAAGGGCAGCAAACTCCTCCAGTAATATTATCGTACGGCGAATACTGGAGTATAGACTCCAACTAGGATTGAATCTGAGGATTTCCGAATTCTTCATGGTCCAAAATGGTAAGAGGTAAACTGGGGTCCAACAATGTGTTGCATATATCAAGAAATGGAACCTGGGACGATTATCACAAAGACATTACTCCTTCAACGTTATCACTTGTCAAAATAGAAAAAATAAGGGCAAATTTTCGTAGTAGTCCCTGTAGTTTTACGGTTGTCTCACTTTCGTCCCTCTAGTTTCAAAGTGTTTGAATTTCCTCCTTGTAGTTTGTTTTACGTTCCAAATTGGTAAAATCGTTAACACCGTTAACGAAACTAACAGAAAAAAAAAAGTGTTCCAATTTTCAATCCGTTTGAACCGGTGCGAAGATCTTATTTTTTTGATCATTTTATCCTTAATGGTCATAATGAATTTTTGACTCTAAGGCCTTTCAATGAGCACCCTAAGAGAGCCTTGAAACTAAATAAAGAGTCTTCGGGTGCTCGTTGAAAGGCCTTAGAGCCAAAAATTCATTATGACCATTTAGGATAAAATGATTAAAAAAATAAGATTTTCGCACCGGTTCAAACGGATTGAAAATTGGAACACTTATTTTTTTTTTTCCGTTAGTTTCGTTAACGGTGTTAACGATTTTACCAATTTGGAACGTAAAACAAACTACAGGGACGAAATTCGAGCACTTTGAAACTAGAGGGACGAAAGTGAGACAACCGTAAAACTATAGGGACTATTACGAAAATTTGCCCAAAAAATAAATAAACTTTCCTGCATTAAGATACCATGCTAATATAGATATGGAATATGGATACATAAGAAAAGATGAAGGGAGATTCTGCATGGCCAAGTTGCTTTTACTTTCCCAACTCCAAGGATGAAAGATTAGAGAAATAAAAGAAAATCGTGTTCACAACCGCATACCCATGGTTGGAAAGCTATGTTCCCTGGTCCGCGGACCATACAGGTTTATACACGGAACAACAACAGAACGTGGTATGACACATAATGAAGCAAATAGTACAATTGTTATCATTCATGCAAAATACCATTCTATAGCATAATGACCAATCTTTTAAATACTGTTTCCTAGCCAAAACTTCACTATCTTTAGATTTTTAGTAAAAATTTTATTTTAATATCAGTATGGTGTTGGATTTCTAAATTCACTGCATTGGAATGAAGGTGCCCCATGTTTCCGAATGCACATCCGAATATATGATTTGCCAGGATATTAGCATTCCACTGTAACACTAGTCCAAAGTATGTTCCAGCCTCAAATGGTAAACATCTACACAAATGTTCCCGTCTTAAATCTAATAATATATAATACACCATAAAGCATTTCCCATTTACTGGCAAGGTTGGTACTAATCAAACCTTAGTTGCACAGAGTGGGGACAGGAGTGGGAGCGAAGGAATATAGAAGCTCCCCAAGTTCGGAGCGTGAAAGTAACATGTACATATACACTTTAAAAGTACAATCATCTTAGGAGTAAAAATATGGGAAAAGTGTTAAAATTAATACTTTGTTATAATTTTGTATTTTGGGCTAAAATAGTGTGTTTGTAATTGGGTCAAATGTCATGTGTTGTATTGGGCCTTATTATTGTATTTTGTTGTATGTTAAAGTATAGGGCCCAAGTCCAATTAGTGGTTATATAAGTAAATGTAAAGAACTCTCTAGACAAGTGTGGAATGAAAAAATCTCAGTGCTTCCCCTGAGTTCCCTATTTTCGTATTCTTCCCGAGAGTTCCAACGGCATTCAATTGCTTGCTTTAGCTGCTAATTTCTCCCCTAATCAACAAAGGTTCACGGCTAATCTCAGCCAACAAAAAGTCCACCACAAGTGTAAAAAATGGACTAGTGTTAAAATATTTTGTTTGCGTTTCAAGATATCATCCCTTGGGCTCCATATAAGGATCATCAAAGGCCACTCAATAAAGCCAAGTGATAATGTAGCATAGAATGTACAAGGTTCATAAAAAAAACTCCCATCTTCATAAAGAACGTGCTCCCATCTCAATGACAGCAGGCTCCCGTCAAGCTCCTTAGTTGGGAGCGCGCTCCTAAGATGGGAGTGGCATGACTTTAGGAGATCCCTACTTTGATTGCTTTGTTATTAGAATATTAGAGCAAGCAAAGGTTGAAATGATTCACACGTCATTGCAACTCTGCATGGGCATAGAATCTCTGGCTCTTTTTTCTAGCATCTTTTGATAAAAATAAGCAGAGCATAAGGTTCCAAGTTGCACAAACCCACAATGTTCCAACCAATCTAAGACCCTGAACCCAACTTCTGATTATATTTTAGCATATTACAAAGGAGCTTACCTTCATGATGGCAGCCCGAAACAAATCTGGATACATATTGATGGCTGCCGCTACAAGGAGACATCCTGCACTATGTCCAACAGCACCAAGCATATCGTTGCAAACATAACCCTCATTAACCAGGAATTTGCCACATGACACAAAATCATAGATAGAGTTCAATTTGTGTAATCCACTACCAGACCTGTGCCAAGAAGGATCAACTCCCCCGCCACCCCTGCTCGTACAAAGAATGCAAGTAAAAAGAAAACACAGTTCAACAGAATACTTTGCATATCTTCTGTTTCAGGTGAACAAGCTATGTAGCACCGACACTCCAAAAGGGCGTCATGTCCACGTATTGGACATGGGGACACGACAGGGACACGCGGGGACACATATTGGACACGCCACGTGGTGTGTCCAATAACTTTTATTATTTTTTGATAGGGGATTCAATGAGGACACGGCTGGGGACACGCCGGGGACACAATGGGGGTCAAAATGTAATATTTTTTAAATTTTTGGGGGTTAATATGAAATTATTCAAAACATTTGTATTAAATTGTAATTCTGCCTTTGAAAAAAATTTACACAATTTGTGAAATTATTCATATACAATGGTTCATAATTTATATATATATATATATATATATATATGTACATATATTTATTTTTTATTTATTTTATACACGTGGTGTATCCTCGCCATGTCCATATCTCCATTTTTTTAGAATTGCCGTGTCCCGTGTCTATGTCTGTATCCGTGCTACATAGTGAACAAGCATTGAAATATTTCTAGGCTGCTAGGTAGAGCGATAAAGACATAAATCATGATTTGCTAGTGTTAGAAACTATATGATTTTTCTTGCATAGGTTGTTGATATGTTGTACACATGGCATCAACTAGGCTTGCACCCCTTGTTTTAGTACCTTTCAGAAGAATACTTGAGAACAAAAGACATGTGAGGCTTAGCAAGAAGCTCGAAGTATAGTCATTCAATGTTTCTCGAAACAAGTCATCTGTGAGTGAATTCTCTAAAATCTTCCCAGCTATTTTTGCTGTTGGATTTCCATTCCTCGCATAATAACCATGGTTTATGGTCTTCTTCCTGTCCTAAAAGCACCTTTAAGGTCCAACAAAAAGGTAATGCATTGTCTGCCAATTACTACAATCCTACACTCTCCAAGATTGCAATCAGCATTTTTTAGATCGGATCTCGCAAAGAGAGAACTTGTTTTTTCCTCTGACTTTCTCTCTCATTTGCGGAGAGAAGAGATTGATGCCCAAGCAAAATAGAGGGTATTTCACCATCTCTACAATGAAATTAACATGTCCAAGCAAGGCTATAAATTTTAATACCAGATTTGAAATCCCATTCTATTTTAGATTCAGTTTCAGTTTTTGTTCTTGCCAAAAAAGCAAAACAAAAAAAAAAGAGTACATCCTTGATATAACTGACCTCACATCAGCAAATGCGACCACCCACCCACGATCCAACAAACTTAGACGGTCCGAGCACCAGCTTTTATCAAGAGCTTCCCCATATGCTCCATACCCTAGAAGAATCCCAGGAGACTGATCCTTCAGATGCGACTTCTTGGAGTACAATATGGTGAGAGGAACAACAACACCATCATGGGAAAGGACTTCCTTTGTTTCACACAAATATGCATCAAAGAAGTCCTTCCATGGACAGACTTCACAAGTCTGGATATCTTTCTCCTTGTCCTCTGAAGCCTCCGGAAGCTCATCAACTTCTCTGTCAAAAATCTGAGAGGACGATCCAATGGCAGCTGAAACGCCCAGTACATCCTCTTGATGCACAATCGAGAATGTACGTCTTGACATGTCATAGTCAACAATTACATCAGGCATCTGCATTCACGAAAGTAAGAAATGAGATATCTTGTGGTCCACTCAATTGAACACCGATTCCTCAGCTAGTAAGACAATACGCATTCAGGCTCAAGAACTTCTTCAGGTCAAAGTCGGAGACAATATACATGAAAAGTAATTAACTTTGATAATTCAAAATTTGCTTTGTGCTCTAGTAGTTTCAAGCTGAGAATTGTGGAAAACTGAGCACCGTCTGAAACTTCAGTTTCCACCAATTGACAGAACAAACGATTTAAGGACGTTGGAAAAAGAAAAGGAAAGGATATCATGATCTGTTTTAACCAAGCTCTATCACATGTCCATTTCAAGTAAGGCTTAATTGAATATGTAGCTGGGTATTGAAACAATGCTTTCCCCAAATCTTTTCAGATTTAGGTCAAGTAATAATTCGTTAGCTAACAGCAAATAGCATGCATCATAAATCGAACAGATAGCCGTAGCTATTAAATAAGGGAAAAAAATTTGGCATGGCTAAATCCAAACAGGCCCATCACAAAGTGGAAGGGAACCTGTGCTACAGAGTTGCAATGCTCAGATAACAAAATCACCACATCCCACTAACTAGTCTCGTGCATGACCTGTGATTCTGAACCTTAGGAATCAGTAACTACAGGACAACGTGGTGCCTCCTGTGCCAAAGGTAGGTAGCGCCCATAACCATGTTGTTTTGTTCCATGTATATCAGGCATCTATTCCATGTTGGTCAAACTTTGCTAAACAATATTAGCGAGCCTAATAGTGGGTTTGAAGATGGAACCACAAGAAAAAGAACATAATGCAGAATTTGATAATTAATAATGCAAATCATTTGTCACACTCTACAAAGTGGTTTATTTCAATAAGATATTATTTTTTAACACCGAAGAGATTGAAGACTTGCTCAGAGGAATGATAGTATGACCAAAGGTTGCAATCGGATCAATATTAATGAGCTTATCTAAACCTTATCTTCTCTTTGTATTGTAAAATTGTAAACTATGAGCTACATTTTCAAGTTCTGAATGCTAAATGCAACACACCATATTGTTACATCATCAATCATGTAAGAAGACACTAGTTGTCAAGTAGAGTTGAATAAGTGCCTACTTTTTTCAACTTATTATTCTTGACTAAGAAGTCAACAATTCTACTGATAAGAAACCTGCACATAAAGCAAGATCAGTAATTCAGAGGGTTAAACTACTGATAAATAAAACACATATGTTGCCTGTTTTCATGTTATACTTTTTTCCTGTCACCTAACCCAAACCTGAAAGCAAACTGAATTTACACCACAACAAACAAGCCTGAACCAAATGCCTCTGGTACAAAGCGAACCAAACCAAAAGAGGTTTCATTAGTTGGTTATTTGGTTGCACCATACTAGCATACGCCCCTAACAACAAAAAGTCTAACATATAAGAAGGTGAATAACATAACAGAGACCAAAACACATGTTGAATGAAACAACCTAACTCAAATTCCCATCTAATATCCAGGTTCAGCTTATTATATCACCAAGTGAGTGTGTGTGTGTAAAGAAAAACTAGACACACCGGAACCATTATCGCTGCAATAGAAGCAACACACCAAATATATAGGAAGTGGGTATGACTAATAGGTAAATTAGTGAATAGATATTATACCACTGGAGATGAAAGCACCACTCAATATGCTGAGCTCATGAAGTTATTTGACCCTGGACTGATTCTACAGAAATTTGAGGGCAGAGGGAAAAACCAAGGATCAAGATAGTCAATCTCCACACAATGCTGCAAAACAGGTCCTGAGGTATTCCAATGAATATATGCACAATGACTATGAAAAGCAGGGCTTTGCGTTTTTTCAGATAATAAAGGAAGATAGCTTCTCATGAAATTGACAAAATAGAAGGCTTTGCATTCAAGAATTAACGGGAACTCATAAAGTTAGGATTACTTAGTTCACTTTCAGCAAGTTAAGTAGAAATTGAATGACTTTGCATTCAAGAATCAATGGCTATCCGATTCAAGGAAGGCCGCCTCCGGACGGTTCCCCGCGGGGTTAGTTCCCATCTTGTGCCCCAACTGGGGAATAGAACAATTATCTTCTCTTTGTATAGTTTAGTTTGAAGTGTGCATTTCGCACTCCCATCTGAAATGCTAAGAGAGTGTTGTAAGGACTCTACTATTTTCCCCACCATACACTTGTCTGATGGTTACGACATGGGCAAGGGGGTAGGTGTCACATATGTTACAGTATCCTAAACCAGCACCCAATTTAGACACTTGGACCTCTAAGTTCTGTTATATTGAAAAAAAAAAAAAAAGAATACACAAACAGAAAGTGAAGGTTTACACAAAAATAAATTCGAACAACAATGCCATGGTTCAAACCTTTGAATAAATGCCATTCAACCATCAAAACAATTTGAGCAATGAGGACGTTGTAACAGTTATTTCCTGTGCACCCCACTCTATCTTCAGTTAGCTTGCCTTTCTATCTATTCCTATGGGACCCCTCTATCAACTTTCAAATTTCAATGCAACCATCATGTATGATAACAGGAGTCGGAGGTATTTTAGGTTGAACAGTGAGTAAAAAGAAATCTTGTTTTTGTAATGTTCGTGAACAAAACAAGAAAATTAAATACCTTACAATCAACGTCTATAGGCAGATTGATGGAACACATCTGAGTGGAGTCCATTTTGTCAAGGAAAAGCACCAGATGTCCATTCAAAATGTCCATATCTCGTAAGCTGCTACCTTTACTTGGTACAATGATATTCTGATATGAAATCAATAGTTATCAAAAATGTCTAACAACAATAACAAAAAGTATACCATGTATAAAAGAAATAAACTTTCATTCATACACAGAGCACCAGCCAAGGAAAGAAAATATCATGCCAACATAAGACATAAACCTGAACCTAGTTAATTCAACCCAAAAAAAATAAAAATGCTCAACTAACTAGGGTCAGCCACAACAGTACTTTTTAGTTCATTGAAGTCTATCTAAGACAATGACTTGATATTAACCTTACATAATCAAGTCTTTTCCACAGCATTGATTTACGCTCTTTCCAGCCCCCTACTTTCCAAGAAAAACTTACATATTCCACTAAAAAGCTATTTTAAACCAAGCTTTCTTCCGTAATTGATAATCAAGTCTTGCCACAGCATTGATGTATGCTCTTTCCAGCCCCATAATTTCCAAGAAAAACTTACATCATTCCACTAAAAGCTATTTTAAACCAAGCTTTCTTTCATAATTGTAAATGTCAACCAAGATAGAAATATTTTTTGAAAAAGAAAAACAAGACAGAAATAAAGAGGTACAAGTATTGTTTGAAAAGAAAGTTATCATGCCTTTTATCATCATGAAAGGTTAGGCATCATAGATGTCGTTGAACTATGAGGAATCTAATAAGCTCACCACAGAAGAGTACCCAAGCCCTAAAACTTCCCAAAAAACAAAAAACTACCATATCAGTTGTTAATAAAGCCCCACCCAACCAACGGTGCCCTTAAAATATTGGATTTAGAAAAGAACTATGCTATGTTTATTAGAATGAAAACCTGCCAGGAGGACTTATCTCTTCTTGCATCACTCAACCTGACACCCCCTTCTTCACTGAGAAATTCATAAGTTCCTGCCATACCACATCGCTGCTAAACACAATTTACTCATCACCACTGGCTGTACTAATTTGAGAATTGATTCTCTGTACTGTTTCATTAGGGGGAAGTGGGAACACGACACATATTTCCAATACCATATCTACAAGCATTACTCCCCCAGTATTCATGAGTTCATGACATTTCAACGAGTTATGAATCAGACCATGCATAGTAAAGCATTGGAAACCGGGTATTCATGCATATCTGGACAGAAGAAAATATAGTTAACCTGCCAATTATTCAAGTGCATGTCTTCAACTCGGACTCTACCCAAGTAATAAGTCCCAGTTGACAAATCCTTATCCTCGCCCAAAGAAGCATTTGTTAGAACATAGAAAAAACCACAGTGATGTTCCACAAAGAATTGTACTCCAGGGACACGCTTACATAACCTTCGTAATCCATTTTGTGGGTTGCTTGCGTCTATGACATAAACCTGCATAAAACCACCAAGATTTAAATATGCAAGGAGAAGGAATTTTGAGACATGCAAAGGAAAAGAAAATTATACGGGCAAGTTCCTTCCTCAGATGATGTTCTCGAGTTAGAATTCACAGTTATGAACTGGCCATCCTTTGTGCTGGTGATATCCACACAGTAGCTAGAATCATCTTCCGTAAAGACTTGAACATCAACCAAAGAATCTGATCCAAGTTTTGCGCATAGTACCCTGGTTAAACTAATAATAACGTGAGAAATATTACAATTCCCAATTGAAAGAAAAATTTAAAAAAAAAAAAAATTACAGTCTGAATTTGCCCGTAGGGCCGTTGGTTCTCATCTGACTCCGTGTAAAACAATGTGCAACCATCCGGAGCCCATGCCAAGCTCACAACCCCATCAACTCTTGATTTTGGAATACTGTGCAATGTTGTAAGATCCTTAATTTGGAGCATGAAGTTTTCACCGCCAGTTGTATCAAGTGTGTATGCAAGGAAGTTATGGTTTGGTGATACACGACATGTGCCCACGTGAACATATCCTAGAAGAGTGAAAACAAAAACAAAGAATTTGGAACACAAATTGCGAGTAATGCAGTACTTGAAGTAAAGCATATTAATCCCTCTCGCTAAGATGACGAGGACATGTCATTGCTCACGAAATTCAGATACAGTCATGTTGGAGACACATTGAATATAAACCTTGCTTCTACTAAAATGTATCTTATGACTTCATATGGAAGTCAAACATGTTATCAAGCTAGGGAAAAGCTCACAAGTAGTATAAGGATACGAAGATATAAATCAACAGTTATTAGATATTCGAAAATAAGACTGAGACTCACAAGAAGAACACATTTATAAAGATGTAATCAAGATGCTTCACTATGGCATTCATGTCTAGATTATTAACATCTGACTCTGGTGATTACAATTTAAATTCGATAGAGTCAAAATCACATGCCTTATACGATATTATGTTGGACTCAATACTACCAACTAATTCGAAGTGAGGTTTCACGAAATTCCCATCACTTTGTATTACCCTACTAATATACTCATCTGTCCCTTTTTAAGTGTCCTATTTCGTTAATCTAACTTTTTATGGAGCCATCATTACTACACTTTATAAGTTGTTACTTTCCATAATTACCCTCTATGGAGACATTGCACTTTTTACCTACCAACTTTTCAAAATGAAATATACTTTTAGGCAATTGATAATGCCAAAACCAAAAGTGTTACTGCCAAAACTCACCCATGTGAATAGACTTCTTTGCCCTTCTCCCAATCTCACTCTACTTCACTCTCTCTCCTCTCTCTCCTAAAACAAAACCCAGTTCCAAGCAGCACTAACATTCTTCTGACAAAATCTGTTCCACAACCCCTAAAAACTTCCTGATTTTCTAAAACAGAAGAAACGAAAAGTTCATCTATTTTCTAATCTTCAACAAACTCAGTTTCTATTGATTTCTTGAAAATCTAATTCTAATGTTTTACGATGTGCAAGTGTTCTATAGACGTGCCCAGTTGTAGAGGTCGACGAAATCGATGCAGCTCTTTATTGATGATGTATACAATCTTCTGAAAATGTTCCCAAGAGGAGACAGAGTTTGCACGTAGCAGAACGAGTCGCCGCCGGTGAAGCAGGCGCCGATTTTCCCCAATCCGTTACCCATCGTAGGAAAAAATTATAGAAGAAATTGAAGAAAAATTCAGTGGTATGAAGACAAAGAGTGAAGAAATCTAGTTATTTTTTGTACTAATTGTGTTTTTTTCTCTCTAATTTTTCTGGGTTTCTATAAATTATCATTCTTTTGTCCTAGAAAGTTCAGGTGACGAAATGCAAATATTTTTGGTAACCTTTTACTCCTATGATTCAATTCTTTAAGTTGTCTATTGATTTGCTTGGTTTGTTCACTGGGTATTTTTTAGGGAAGTCAACATATTCTGCTAAGGCTTGATTCAGTTTTTCTCTTGTCTTTTCCACGTTTTCTCTGAAACCAAATAAGGGTGTTGACTTCTTTTATCTAGTGCTGGATCTTAAATGAGAAATTAGGGATTTTGCGGAAATCAAATGGCATGCCAGGTTTTGCATTCATGGACTTTTATTGGGTGTTTTGTGCATCAAGTGAAAGAATGAGAGGGAGCGGCGGTGCCAAGCGGTGGAGTTGGGGAGGAAGGGAGCGGCAGTTGAACTAGGGGTTTTGTTCAGGAGAGGGAGAAAGAGGGAGAGAGAGTAAAGTAGGGTGAGATTGGGAGGAGGGCAAAGAAGTCAATTTACATGGGTCAGTTTTGGCAGTAACACTTTTGGTTTTGGCATTATCAGTTGCCTACTTTTAAGAGCAGAATAGAAAATGTACCAACTAATAGGTTTCATGTTAAATAGGTTACTGAATAATCTGTCACAAGCGCTGCAGTGTGCGGGTGTCAATCTGTCGCAGTCCACCATCTCTGTTCAAATTGATTTAGGAAAGCGAGCAAATAGAAGATTGACTTCTGGCACTGTTGTATCCAATACCAAGGTAAAAACATTTCATTTCATTCCCAGAAATCCCAGCTCTAGTTGGACCACACATCAAATTGCAGAATACTTGATTGAACTATTAAGAAGAAAAACTAATCTCAAATGTTTTTGACGATGTGGTTTCTAATCATCGTTAACAGGGTTCAGGTTTATTTTCCTGTCTTCCATGCTCTTCTTATTCTATTATCTGTATACTTCTCTTTGTTTTGAGAAGATAGTGCACAAAAAGAAAACATATTTTCAATTCATGCAGATTGTAATACATTGTTCAAAACGCGATGACTTTTATTTTTTCTCTTTTTTGTCAAAAATTTTGTGGAGTGAAATGATTTTTAACCCCTCTCTCTCTCTCTCTCTCTCTCTCTCTCTCTCTCTCTCTCTCTCTCACACACACACACACACACACACACAAATATGTATGTTGTTTTGTTTTCTGTTTGTTTGGGGAGTATAATTACTGTTTTTGGTACTCTCCTGGATTCTGAGAGTGCCTCCCCTTCCCATCAACCAATAGGGCATTTTAGGGATTCAACCAACGGTGAGGAGCTAGATCAAGCACAGAAAAGACTGAAGATATAAAACATATGGTGTTTCCCTGAATCTTCATTTAACCTCATTTTAATGTCATCTTCTGGCTCATGAACCTGTCACGTGTACATGCTGTGTTTTTTCTTTTTTTTTTGCACTTTCTTTTCTTTGGTCACTATCATAGCATCTTTTATCGTTTTACTTAAGGTATAATAGAATTGAAGAACTACTGCTTGGCAAATTTGGTCATCCAAGTTGTTGATCATACTCATAAAATGTCTCTGATGCTCTTTATATTCCAACGCTGCTCTATTGGAATGTGGATTTGTTTCCTAGACATTCTCTTTTGAGTACTTTACTCTCCGCATGTAAATGTCTATTAAGGTGGATGAAGCTTAATAAGAACCATCTATATCGGGGTCAAAACTGGATTCGAAACAGAAAACTTCTCGCCTGTTTTTTTGATAAATATATTATTGAAGAGCATCATACTTTTACATGTTAGAGTAGAGGTACAAATGAAAGTGGATGTACACATAAGTTAATTAATAGATACGACATAAGAACTCTGAGACCAGAGCAACAATCAGCAATCACATAGGTGATAGTTCTTCGGTTGGAGGCAAACATTCTTGTGGGTTGGACCAGAAATAGTCCTCTAACTTAGGTTTACCCGGAATCACAATTCTTTTAGTCGGGGTTCCCCAGTGGCTCGCATGAGCATCCTTCACCAAAAGTGAAAACTTTTCCCAATTCAGTTTTCCTGTGTTGTACTTGTCTATCAGATTCACTAGAAGCTGTCTGTCTGGCAGTAATGTTTTCTTGAATCCCAAGAACCTGAAACATATTGAAGCATGACAGACTTAGCATGTTAGAAATTAGATTCATATGTTCAACACACCTAAGTAGTTTCCAAATGAATGTCAGTCGGGCATGCCGGGAATATAGACAGTTTCCGTATTCATGTCAGTCAGGCATTCCGGGAATAAAGACACGTACGGGACACACCACATGGCATGTCCATTTAATTTTCTTGATCTTTACACAGGTGACATGCAGGGGACAAGGTGGGGGTTAATTCATAATGTTAGAAACTTGTTTTGGGGCTCGAATTATGATATTTTAACCACAAAATATAACAATTTCAAATAGTTAATTTTGGTTGTTTAAGGTATAATATTCATGTGAATAGCAACAACAAAATTCGTATATTTCCTTGTGTTCCCCATCGCACCCATGTTCTCGTTTTTTAACAATTTCCATGTCATGTATATGTATCCTCGCTTCTTTATCTACACCCCATCTCAACAGTGGTTATAACCAAATTCGTCGTAGATACCTTCTATGGCCTTCAACAACTTTAGCCATGTTGCCTCCAATTGTTGGTACAAAGATATCACTCTCTATTGATACAATATAATCCAGTGCTGCCATTTGAGAAGAATGGTTCTGGAATGGCAAAAGCTCTGAGGGTTGAACTAATGTCTCCTTCTTCACCTGTTTGACAACACAACAGTAAAAAACAATGAAAAACTCAATCTACTCACAAAAGTAGTTGCTATTCTTGAGTCCTCGATTTACTAACCAGATTTGGAAAAGCCTCTTCTAGAGTCGCCAATCTCCTCTTTCCTCCGTATATATCCCCAGCAGCAATATAAATCTGAAGGTTTTTATCGATGTCCAGTGCGCGCAATGTCAAAGCTGTTTCCTCCGGAGTCAAAGGACACAAACCTGCTTTTCTCTTCTTTTTGGAGTTTATCACCTTTTCTTTCCACCAGGGGTAAGCATATCTGTTGATATACAAAATCATTGGATGTGGAAGACATGGTTATGTTCGTGTACATACATGTATATATAGTTATATTTGTATTTGATAAAATTTCTGGTTCCTGGAAGAAACACACCTCATTTTGGTCAACTCGTCGACCTCGGTAGCATTGCAACCTTCATTACAGCCAGAGAATGCCAACATGTCCATTTCATATCTAAGGTGAAGAACTAGAAATGGACCCTTTTGTCTTAGAATCTCAACAATCTTTCTACCCAACTTTTCTATGGCAGGAGTGAATCTCAAAGCATTGTAATTTACTCGACACCTTAGCTTCTGAACCTCAGTAGGAAGCCCGTTGTTAGCGAGCCGAGCATCAGTCTTAGTGAGATGCAAGAGCTCATGCTCTTCTATATGAGGAAGAACCTGCACGCGAAGGAATGCTTATCTATCTTGCAATGGTGCAAGGAAAGAAACTTCCATTTTATTGCATCAAAACCGCCACTACATTTCAGTTTCCTAAGTGACTGAAATTACGTTGTTCTGGAATTTCCAATGAGAGACAGCAGAACGAAGCGAAACACATCAAGATAAACAAACCGTTGCAAACCAACAGTTGGGTTGACATGGATTTAAAATGTATTTGACAATACATGCTGTCAAAATATTAATTTTTCACTTTGGAAATGTTTCCGGAACGTTAGTAGAAAATTTCTGAATTATTTTCGTTACCATGTGTCTGAAACAACAGACTGGACTAAAATTTGATCCTTGCAAATAACGTATTATCAAGAGTATGCCGTTATGATTAGAGCTCGGAGACCAACCTTGTTAAGGTAATACGACATGTTAGACCAGCTAACGGGAGGCATGGAGTAAAAACTGCCCTCCTCCACCACTCTCTTCAGTGTCGGAGGCAGCTCTTTCTGTATCTGAACCTCGTCTCTCAACGAAGTGATGAAATAATCCACGTCGAATATGTCGTTGAACTGGCTGCATTACGCAGGAAGCAAAAGACCAACTTGATTAACGAACTAAGGAGTAATTGAAAATCAGCCGCTTATTATTCAAGAAGATTTGGCATACAGACTACCTGTGATCATTCCAAAAGGATGTTTTGTTGAGTTCAGGTACTATGAGTGTGACATTCATGTATCTTGCGATAGCAACCATGTCGCAAATCTGCGCCAGAGATGAGGTTAATCAGCAGATAAAAATACTGCAGAAATATACAATACGTACAAGGTACGTACTTCCATGTGGCTTAAATTAGGGGATCGCGATAGAGCCGATAATCACACACGTTCATTGCAAGTATGTATAGAGAAATTAAGAAGTAATAATTCACTCACTCCGGCTCGCATTTGATTCAGTCCTCCATTGCTTGAAACCATCAGATACCCGTTGCTCTTATAAGGCCCTGCAGGAGGAATGCTCATTATGAGACTGATGAAAATACCATATTAGTAGTACTTGAAGTAACTTTATAGCACTCACGTGTAGGGGGAACGGAGGCAGCGGAAGACCAGTGTTGCACCACCCTCGGCCCCCATGTACGGCTCAGCGCCCCCAACTGCATCGCGCAAGCCCAAACAAGAACTAGGGTCGTCACCCGGATCGCCCAAATCTTTATCTCAGTGATTAATCGCGCCCGAGCAACCATGGAATATTTCATCTTTACTACGTTGATTTTTCCCAAGTATCTCACCCCCTTCTTATCGAATTCTTTCTCGTTCAGCTCCTTGATTTCAGCCGTTGAAACCTTGTAGCCGGACATGATCAAAAAATATTTATTAACTCTTAATCTTAGTCGATTATTCATATACCGAATGATGATACGTGAGTGGTTCCTCTTTCTTTGAGAAGAGGTTTTTTTCCGGCGAGTGCAACCGGAAAACTGGCCGTGGTGCAGAATGGTGTAAAACTGCTGCCAATCATGACAGATTTTGAGGAGTCTATGCATGGTGTTAAACAAGCCTTCAGTCATGAATCAGTCACTGGTACTAGCTTGTCAATCTACATCTATGTCATTAATTTTATTGATTTTATTAATTTGTTGTGGGTAGATTCTGGCAACATCCATTGCTCTAAATGTATGACACAAGTATTCCTTTCCTTGTACTTAATTGGGAATGATGTATTTTGGTATAAGGGACTAGGTATCATACATTCCATTTTCAGCATTTACTTTTATGAATATATCACATATGTTCGACGTATGTTGAAGTAACAATGACATGCATGCACCTAAATAATTTCCTCCTCGTGTGCTTCAATATTTTTGTGTGTTTCGAAATCCGAATTACTTAGGGCATCTGCATTAAGCTCGCCTCATCCCTTGTGCCGCTAGACTAGCGAGAGAAAATGAACAAAACCCAGGGCATCAGCCTAGCTATTGATTGGATCAAATTAATTCTTGCTACAGTCACTCTCTTGAAGAAGAGAGGCACTATGCATTGGTTACCTAATATTTTATTATTTTTTACACCTAATCTATTCGAAACATTAACACCTCTCTCGGGTACCATTATTTTTTTATTATTTTCATGTATTTTTAAGTAGAGGGGAAATATTTAATTAAAAATAGAGTAAGAGTGGAGAGTCTGACATAGTAGACATTTTAAAAGTGGGTAGCTAAAATAATAAAATGACTTTTTAAGGTGTAATTTGGTCCAAAATGTAGAGAGGCTGGTGCAGATGCTCTTAGGATCGAAATTTTTCGAGAGAAACAACGCACTTTGAAAGAGTGCGTTATGCTTACAAGCTAGTCTCAAGTTCAACTACTATGAAGAGCATATTTTTGTCTCGGTAGCGAAAGCTTGACCCCAAAAAGCAATGGAAAGGGGCCCCGATTTTCGGTGTGGTCACAGGATCTGAGGTTTTAGATCCTAGTCTGTTTACATCCACGTGTATTTGGACTGCACGTGAGGAGGAGTGTTAACCACCCAAACTTGATTAATATATTCTAGAAGCTATTCCACTCAGAGTCAATTTATTTTATGTTGGAACCCTCCAGAAAATCTAACAATGAGGAGCGGGACAGAGAATAACAGGATTAAAAAGGTGTCAAACATCAAGTGTAGAAACGAGGTGCATATTCGTCCCTTTACAAACGTCAGATAGGAACTCCTCCGTTTTACATGTCCCATGGGATAGAAAGTCTCATGCTTATCCCAATTATCATGTTCCGCAACCAACGTGACCAAGTGTACATGTGATGTTCATAATTCTGTGGATAGACAAACCCGATTATGCCAAATAAGTCTCCATTCTCTTATCTTGATTGGCAACCAACCGGCCAGTGGCGGACACAAGGGGTGCTGGAGTTCCCGAAACCTTGCACAACTTCAAATATTCACACAAGCTTGTACACATTGTTCAAAGTTATTTTTACAAATTCTTTGAAATGGCCCCTACAAGTCCTTTCGATGAAAAAAGCTTATTAAAATTCATGTGTGTTGAAAGGAAAACCCCTAAAGTGTGAAGTTTTTTTTAATTATTTTTAATTCGCATATATGAACTCACTTAAATGACATCTAAGCAAATACCATCTCGTCTCATTCCTAGACCGCACAAGTAGCAATACATACTCGTGAAACATATTTTTTGTTGATGATATACAACACATGTGATTTGAGCTTGTGCTACCCACAAATTCTACGTCCGCCATGGTTGACAACGCAGCCTAAATATCAGGCAAGAACGAGAGCTAAGGTGTCAATTAATGGGGCAGGGAATTGTACTTGTATCATATTTGTGTCAACTCTAACAATTTGGGAAAATGAATCTTGTTAACTGTGGTTAGATAAGGAAGTTAATAGGGGTTTTAATCGAAATCATGTCAGAGTGAAAGCACTAGAATGCAATTAGACAGAGATCTTAACTAGGGTGATGGAGATGGGTCCTCATTTGTTGAGGTCAACATCCCTTCATTGTTTTCACTTCATTTGTTTCTCTCTTTAATATGTACAGGAAATAATTCAATTTCATGGATAGGGAGATGACGATGACTCGTAACTAATGGCCTGTCCAGTTAGAAATCCCAAATCAAAAGAGAATAAATAAAAACCAAATAGGAGAGAGAGAGAGAGAGAGAGAGAGAGAGAGAGAGAGAGAGAGCGCCAAAAATTAATCTACAACACGTGTTTATTAGTGAAATTACTGCCGAACCCATCAAATCACTTGAGACCGGGACTATTAATTAAGCTAAGTTTCACTAAGATTTTTGAGTTTTTTCTTATTTTGCCTATACTCAAATTTTTTTCGCGTTTATTAGTTTTGTGCTCGACTTTTTAGGCTTTTATGTCGGATATTTCAAAAAATATTTAGCTAAAAGTCACAATTTTTTACTTTTCTAATTCGTCTTTCACGAGACGAATCAATAATCCACAAAAATTAGACGCAAAACTAACAAACGCGAAAAAAATTCGATTAAGAACAACATAAGAAAAAACCCAAAAAAAAAAAAAAAAACTCTTAGCGTAGCAGAACTTAGCCTTAGTGTTACCGAATACTACATGCTGCGATATTGCATCAACTATAATGAGATTCTACATGGGGATCAAATTGATATATAACTACCAAGAATATGAACTTGTCAACTAGAAATTGCTGAAATAAAGGAAGAGCTCTCTCTCTCTCTCTCTCTCTCTCTCTCTCTCTCTCTCTCTCTCTCTCTCTCTCTCTCTCTCTCTCTCTCTCTCAAGAAAAATAAGCTTGTATCAAATATTTATTTGCACAAAAATTGGGAAATATGTTTGGGTACCCATAGAAACATTTCCAGCACAGAACTAGAGATGCAAATAGTGCAACTCCAACGATATTGAAGCGAAAATGATTACAACGATCCACAAATCCAATGAATTTGCTCAAGGGTGGGCGCTTCATTTGATAGATCACTGGAAATAGACAAAAAAAGAATTACAACAAAAAAATTAGTAGCAGTACCAAAAGGAAATGGTAATTAGACCATCAACTACAAAAACAAAATAAACTTGTATAGACAAGAGGCGGAAATCTGATTAAAGATTGTTATTTACCTTTGGTGAGTACAATAACCAGTATTCTATAGATATTTCTGTATGTCCATATCACTTGAAGCAGAAGAACACTAGTTAAACCGTAAATACGTCATCAGTTCGTCTTCATCACAAGGTTCCATTTCGAATCATTCTTTTTAACCCCAAGAAAGAATTGCATTCATCTATTAGCATTCATGGCCCGGAAGAAAAGAAAAACAAAAACAAAAACAAAAAAAGTCTAAACCTTAGAGAAGCATATGGATATGCCATTTCACCACAAGTTCTGCAGCACAATGCAAAGTTTCCCCGACACAAGTGAACTTAGAGCCTATTTGTTAAGGATTATTAAAGGAATTTGTGTACCTGTTACCTAGTTCATTTGACTTGAGGAGTTATTGTTTAGAAAATTTCTACCAAAATGGTCTGCTAATCAGTATAGAAAACATGTGGCACATGGATACAACATAAATACTATATGGGTAAATAACGGTCTATGAAAGAAGTTTAACCTCTCTCTAGAAAGAAACTATTTTTACTAAGCATCAGCTTGTAACAAGAACGTACCATTGTAAGAGTCTCCACGCGTGCGATTCCTTGAGACTGCAAGTGCTGCGACCTTAATCCCAGTGGAATAGTGCTGTTACAATGTCCACAGTGCTCGCCCACTATCATGCACATGATTTCTTTCTGTACATATAAAAATTCATCAACAAGAGTCTAGAGAAGATATGCAGAAAAATTATTTAAGGAAATAAACCATAACCCGAAATCAAGTGCTGTCTTGAAACAACGTTTCCCTATTGAGCTTTCTGCCTCAGATCTTACAGAGAGCGTCCAGAATTAGCAAACCCCAATCCCCAGTCAAGCAAATTTTTTTGGAGGATCCTAGAATTGCATTCTCAAACTTACTGCAAAACTAGAGCACTTTGTGGTCCAAGAACCCCATAACTTTCATGAGAAATGCATATTCATAACTAGTTTCCTCACATAGACCAAAACGACCTCCTTCGCCAAAATGTCCACCGCTCATATTTGTTTTCAAGATGACTGAACGAGAACAACTTGAACAGGTCATATCTCGTACTTTGGCCACCCATTTGGCAGCTTCCCAAACACCAACTCTGGGAATGATTAAAGAGGCTACCAGTTAAGTTCATGGATATGGAAGTACGCATGCACATAGTTCATATGAATAACTGCAATGCAAATACAAACACAGGCGTGAATATATCTATGGATGAGCTAAGGGATGAGATATAGATTTGCCTCGAGTCGTGAAATGATGCTGTCACAAGTACTGAAGGGCAGCAAACTCCTCCAGCAATATTATCGTAAGGCGAATACTGGAGTATAGACTCCAACTGGGATTGAATCTGAGGATTTCCGAATTCTTCATAGTCCAAAATGGTGAGAGGTAAACTGGGGTCCAACAATGTGTTGCATATATCAAGAAATGGAACCTGGGACGATTATCACAAAGACATTACTCCTTCAACATTATCACTTGTCAAAATCGAAAAAATAAATAAACTTTCCTGCATTAAGATACCATGTAATATAGATATGGAATATGGATACATAAGAAAAGATGAAGGGAGATTCTGCATGGCCAAGTTGCTTTTACTTCCCCAACTCCAAGGATGAAAGATTAGAGAAATAATAGAAAATCATGTTCACAACCACATACCCATGGTTGGAAAGCTACGTTCCCTGGTCCGCGGACCATACAGGTTTATACAAGGAACAACAACAGAACGTGGTATGACACATAATGAAGCAAATAGTATAATTGATATCATTCATGCAAAATACCATTCCATAGCATAATGACCAATCTTATTAATACTGTTTCCTAGCCAAAACTTCACTATCTTCAGATTTTAGTAAAATTTTTATTTTAATATCAGTATGGTGTTGGATTTCTAAATTCACTGCATTGGAATGAAGGTGCACCATGTTTCCGAATGCACATCCGAATATATGATTTGCCAGGATATTAGCATTCCACTGTAACACAAGTCCAAAGTATGTTCCCACCTCAAATGGTAAACATATACATAAATATTCCCATCTTAAATCTTATAATATATAATACACCATAAAGCATTTCCCATTTACTAGTAAGGTTAGTACTAATCAAACCTTAGTTGCAAGGAGTGGGGATGGGAGTGGGAGCGGAGGAATATAGAAGCTCCCCAGGTTCGGAGCGCGAAAGTAACATGTACATATACACTTTAAAAGTACAATCATCTTAGGAGTAAAAATATGGGCAAAGTCACCACAAGTGTAAGAAATGGGCTAGTGTTGCAATATATTGTTTGCATTTCAAGATATCATCCCTTGGGCTCCATATATGGGATCATTAAAGGCCACTCAATAAAGCCAGGTGATAATGTAGCATAGAATATACAAGGTTCATAAAAAAGCTCCCATTTTCGTAAAGAGCGTGCTCCCATCTCAATGAGAGCAGGCTCCCATCAAGCTCCTTAGTTGGGAGCGGCTCTTAAGATGGGAGTGGCACGACTTTAGGAGCTCCCTGCTTTGAATGCTTTGTTATTAGAATATTAGAGCAAGCAAAGGTTGAAATGTTTCACATGTCATTGCACTCTGCATGGGCATAAAATCTTTGGCTCTTTTTTCTAGCATCTTTTGATAAAAATAAGCAGAGCATAACGTTCTAGGTTGCATAAACCCACAATGTTCCAACTAGGGGTGACAAATTGAAATCAGACCCACTAAGAAACCCAAACCCACCTATTAAAAAATATACCCAACCCATTTATTAGTTGGGTTAGAATGGGTCCAAACCCATCTAACCCATTTATTATTGGGTCTTGATTGGGCTTCAACTGGGTCAACTTAAATGCCCAATGAGTTATGAACATTACCCAACAAACAAAATAGAACTACCACAGAAAACTCTCAATGTCAACTCTTCATAAGTAGGAGATTTACGGCAAAACCTCTCCATGTGGGGAGAAGAGAAAGTCCATCCATAACTTAATTTGTGACGTCTGCGTTTATGGTAATTCGTTAATTGCTCTTCCTCCTTCCGTCTCCCTTTCTCTCTCTACCAACTGATGTTTCTCTTTCACCCTCTGAAACTTCCCTCACTTTTCGCTTCTGTCTCTTTTTTTTTTCTAATTAACAGCTAGGGTTTCATCTTTTTTTTCATCGACTTGGAGAAGGAAAACCAGAACAGCGATTCATGAAACATTGAAAATAGATATGTAAAATTATTAAAAGTTCACGAAACAAAAAAAAAAAAAATTAGTTAATGACACGCCGACTATGATGCACCGACACCGACACGGACACCGAAACCGACACCGGGACACGGGAATTCTAAAAAAATGAGGACACGGACACGGACACGGCGGGGGACACACCACGTGTGTGTGTGTGTGTGTGTGTGTATATATATATATATATATTAATAAATTATTATCATTTAGCACCCCGAAATTTTAAAAAATTATAATTTGACCCAATTTTTTTAAAAAAAATACAACTTGACCCCCATTTTTTAAAAAAAATTGCAGTTTGGGCCCTGCCGTGTCCCCAGCGTTGTCCCCATGAAAAATTCAAATTAAATTATGGGCCACGCACGTGGCGTGTCCCGTACGTGTCCCCGAGGTATCCCCGCGATGTCCCTGTGTCCGACAATGCGATACCTCGACCTCTAGAGGTGTCGGTGCTTCATAGCACGTTGAGGTACTGCAAAATCGGGTCCAATTTATCGTAATGGATCAGTTAATATGCTGGTTGTCTTTTTGACTTATTTTTATCTTTATTCAAAAAATTATGAGTTTCGATCAAAAAATTTTACTTTTCGATTCCTCTCATCAAGACGAATCAATAAGTTACAAAAGTTTGACGCAAATAAACAAATGCAAAAAAAAAAAAAAAAATTCAAATAAAGACAAAAAAAAAAAGTTAACTTTTCAATCCAAACCCACCCTAAGGAAAAAAGAAAGAAAGAACATGGAAAGAAAAGAGATGGGAAACGAAGTACTTTCACTTCTTTTTTTTTCTTACACTTTCCTTCCTTGAAATCAATTTTGCAAGCTACTATTGAATATTGATTGTTAAAGGTACATTACTGTTATAAGAGAGATTGGGGGTGGAGATAGCCCACAGGTTTGGCTCAATCTGGTAGAAGGTTTAAAGAAGCTAATCTGGACATAATAATCACTAACTATTTAGAAGAGAAAATCAAGTAAAAAAATCCCCAAAAGTCTGAATTGCTAAATCTAAAAATCCCTAAAATTTCAGGAGAATCTCCATTCGGTTCAATAATTTTAGTATATGGGGGTAATTTGGTCATTTTAATATATACGGGTATTATGATAATTTTAGTATGCAATTTGGTCATTTAAATGTACAAGGGTGATACGGTAATTTCAGTGTATATGGGTAGTTTAGTCATTTTTAATTTTAATTGGATTAATAGGCGGGTCGGGTTTGATTTCAAATAAATGGGTTGGGTTGGGTTTGGTATGGGTAATTGGGCTCATAACTAATTGGGTATAAATGGGTCAATGACCAATTAAAGACCCAACCCACTAATAACTTACCCAATTTGGCCCAAACCCGCCCATTTGACACCCCTAGTCCCAACCAATCTAAGACCCTAAACCCAACTTCTGATTATATTTTCGCATATTCCAAAGGAACTTACCTTCATGATGGCAGCCTGAAACAAATCTGGATACATATTGATGGCTGCCGCTACAAGGAGACATCCTGCACTATGTCCAACAGCACCAAGCTTATCTTTGCAAACATAACCCTCATTAACCAGGAATTTGCCACATGACACAAAATCATAGATAGAGTTCAATTTGTGTAATCCACCGCCAGACTTGTGCCAAGAAGGATCAACTCCCCCGCCACCCCTGCTCATACAAAGAATGCAAGTAAAAAGAAAACACAGTTCAACAAAATACCATGCATATCTTCTATTTCAGGTGAACAAGCTATGTAGCACCAACAATCCAAAAGGGCGTCGTGTCCACGTATTGGACATGAGGACACGGGGACAGGGCGAGGACACGTATTGGACACGCCAAATAATTTTTATTATTTTTTGATAGGGGACACAGTGGGGACACGGTGGGGGTCAAAATGTAATATTTTATAAATATTTGGGGGTTAATATGAAATTATTCAAAACATTTGGGTTAAACTGTAATTACGCCTTGGAAAAAATTTATACAATTTGTGAAATTATTCATATACAATGGTTCATAATTTTTTTTTATATATATGTACATATATTTATTTTTTATTTATTCATACACGTGACGTGTCCCCCGCCGTGTCCGTATCCCCATTTTTTTAGAATTGATGTGTACGTGTCCGTGTCCGTGTCTGTATCCGTATCCATGTCCGTGCTACATAGTGAACAAGCATCGAAATATTTCAAGGCTGCTAGGTAGAGCGATAAAGACATAAATCATGATTTGCTAGTGTCAGAAACTATATGATTTTTCTTGCATAGGTTGTCGATATGTCGTACGCATGGCATCAACTCGGCTTGCACCCCTTGTTTTAGTACCTTTCAGAAGAATACTTAAGAACAAAAGACATGTAAGGCTCAGCAAGAAGCTCAAAGTATAGTCATTCAATGTTTCTTGAATAAAGTCAACTGTGACTGAATTCTCTAAAATCCTCACAGCTATTTTTGCTGTTGGATTTTCATTCCTCGAGCAATAACCACGGTTTATGGTCTTCTTCCTGTCCTAAAAGCAACTTTAAGGTCCAACAAAAAGGTAATGTATTGTCTGCCAAGTACTACAATCCTACATCTCCAAGATTGCGACCAGCATTTAGATCGGATCTCGCAAAGAGAGAACTTGTTTTTTCCTGACTTTCTCTCTCATTTGCGGAGAGAAGAGATTGGTGCCCAAGCAAAATAGAGGGTATTTCACCATTTCTACAATGAAATTAACATTTCCAAGCAAGGCTATAAATTTTAATACCAGATTTGAAATCCCATCCTATTTTAGATTCAGTTTCAGTTTTGTGTCTTGCCAAAAAAGCAAAACAAAAACAAAAAAAAAAAAAAGTACATCCTTGATGTAACTGACCTCACATCAGCAAATGCGACCACCCACCCACGATCCAACAAACTTAGACGGTCCGAGCACCAGCTTTTATCAAGAGCTTCCCCATATGCCCCATACCCTAGAAGAATCCCAGGAGACTGATCCTTCAGATGCGACTTCTTGGAGTACAATATGGTGAGAGGCACAACAACACCATCATGGGAAAGGACTTCCTTTGTTTCACACAAATATGAATCAGAGAAGTCCTTCCAAGGACAGACTTCACAATTCTGGATATCTTTCTCCTTGTCCTCTGAAGCCTCTGGAAGCTCATCAACTTCTCTGTCAAAAGTCTGAGAGGACGATTCAATGGCAGCTGAAACGCCCAATACATCCTCTTGATGCACAATCGAGAATGTACGTCTTGACATGTCATAGTCAACAATTACATCAGGCATCTGCATTCACGAAAGTAAGAAATGAGATATCTTGTGGTCCACTCAATTGAACACCGATTCCTCAGCTAGTAAGACAATACACATTCAGGCTCAAGAACTTCAGGTCAGAGTCGGAGACAATATACATTAAAAGTAATTAACTTTGATAATTCAAAATTTGCTTTGTGCTCTGGTAGTTTCAAGCTGAGAATTGTGGAAAACCGAGCACCGTCTGAAACTTCACTTTCCACCAATTGACAGAACAAACGATTTAAGGAAGTTGGAAAAAGAAAAGGAAAGGATATCATGATCCTGTTTTAACCAAGCTCCATCACATGTCCATTTCAAGTGAGGCTTAATTGAAAATGTAGCTGGGTACTGAAACAATGCTTTCCCCAAATCTTTTCAGATTTAGGTCAAGTAATAATTCGTTAGCTGACAACAAATAGCATGCATCATAAATCGAACAGATAGCCCTAGCTATTAAATAAGGGAAAAAAATTGGCATGGCTAAATCCAAACAGGCCCATCACAAAGTGGAAGGGACTCTGTGTTCCAGAGTTGCAATGCTTAGATAACAAAATCACCACATCCCACTGACTAATCTCGTGCATGACCTGTGATTCTGAACCTTAGGAATCAGTAACTACAGGACAACGTGGTGCCTCCTGCGCCAGAGGTTGGTTAGCGCCCATAACCATGTTGTTTTGTTCCATGTATATCAGGCATCTATTCCATGTTGGTCAAACTTTGCTAAACAATATTAGCGAGCCTAATAGCGGGTTTGAAGATGGAACCAAATGAAAAAGAAAATAATGCAGAATTTGATAATGAATAATGCAAATCTTTTTTCACTCTACAAAGTGGTTTATTTCAATAAGATATTATTGTTTAACACCGAAGAGATTGAAGACTTGCTCAGAGGAATGATAGTATGACCACAGGTTGCAATGGGATGAATATTAATGAGCTGATCTAAACCTTATCTTCTCGTTGTATTGTAAAATTGTAAACTATGAACTACATTTTCAAGTTCTGAATGCTAAATGCAACACACCATATTGTTACATCATCAATCATGTAAGAAGACACTAGTTGTCAAGTAGAGTTGAATAAGTGCCTACTTTTTTCAACTTATTATTCTTGACTAAGAAGTCAACAATTCTACTGATAAGAAACCTGCACATAAAGCATGATCAGCAATTCAGAGGGTTAAACTACTGATAAATAAAACACATATGTTGCCTGTTTTCATGTTATCTTTTTTACCTGTCACCTAACCCATACCTGAAAGCAAACTGAATTTACACCACAACAAACAAGCCTGAACCAAATGCCTCTGGTACAAACCAAACCAAACCAAAAGAGGTTTCATTAGTTGGTTATTTGGTTGCACCTTACTAGCATACGCCCCTAACAACAAAAGGTCTAACATATAAGAAGGTGAATAACATAACAGAGACCAAAACACATGTTGAATGAAACGACCGAACGCAAATTCCCATCTAATATGCAGGTTCAGCTTACTATATCACCAAGTGTGTGTGTGTGTGTGTGTGTAAAGAAAAGCTAGACACACTGGAACCATTATCGCTGCAATGGAAGCAACGCACCAAATATATAGGAAGTGGGTATGACTAATAGGTAAATTAGTGAATAGATATTATACCACTGGAGATGAAAGCACCACTCGATATGCTGAGCTCATGAAGTTATTTGAACCTGGACTGATTCTACAAAAATTTGAGGGCAGAGGGAAAAACCAAGGATCAAGATAGTCAATCTCCACACAATGCTGCAAAACAGGTCCAGAGGTATTCCAATGAATATATGAACAATGACTATAAAAAGCAGGGCTTTGTGTTTTTTCAGATAATAAAGGAAGATAGCTTCTCATGAAATTGACAAAATAGAAAGCTTTGCATTCAAGAAGCAACGGGAACTCCTACAGTTAGGATTACTTAGTTCACTTTCAGCAAGTTAAGTAGAAATTGAATGACATTGCATTCAAGAATCAATGGCTATCCGATGCAAGGAAGGCCACCTCCGGGCGGTTCCCCGTGGGGTTAGTTCCCATCTTGTGCCACAACTGGGGAATAGAACAATTATCTTCTCTTTGTATAGTTTAGTTTGAAGTGTGCATTTCGCACTCCCATCTGAAATGCTAAGAGAGTGTTGTAAGGACTCTACTATTTTTCCCACAATACACTTCTCTGATGGTTACGACATGGGCAAGGGGGTAGGTGTCACATATGTTACAGTATCCTAAACCAGCACCCAATTTAGAAACTTGGACCTCTAACTTCTATTATATTGAAAAAAAAGAAAAAAAAAAAAAAAAGAATACACAAACAGAAAGTGAAAGTTTACACAATAATAAATTCGAACAACAATGCCATGGTTCAAACCTTCGAATACATGCCATTCAACCATCAAATCAATTTGAGCAATGAGGATGTTGTAACAATTATTTCCTGTGCATCCCACTCTATCTTCAGTTAGCTTGCCTTTCTATCTATACCTATGGGAACCCTCTATCAACTTTCAAATTTCAATGTAACCATCATGTATGATACAGGAGTCGGAGATATTTTAGGTTGAACACTGAGTAAAAAAAAATCTTGTTTTTGTAATGTTCGTGAACAAAACAAGCAAATTAATTACCTTACAATCAACGTCTATAGGCAGATTGATGGAACATATCTGAGTGGAGTCCATTTTGTCAAGGAAAAGCACCAGATGTCCATTCAAAATGTCCATATCTCGTAAGCTGCTACCTTTACTTGGTACAATGATATTCTGATATGAAATCAATAGTTATCAAAAATGTCCAACAACAATAACAAAAAGTATACCATGTATAAAAGAAATAAACTTTCATTCATACACAGAGCACTAGCCAAGGACAGAAAATATCATGCCAGCATAAGACATAAACCTGAACCTAGTTAATTCAACCCGAAAAAAATAAAAATGCTCAACTAACAAGGGTCAGCCACAACAGTACTTTTTAGTTCATTGAAGTCTATCTAAGACAATGACTTGATATTAACCTTAGATAATCATGTCTTTTCCACAGCCTTGATTCATGCTCTTTCCAGCCCCCTAATTTCCAAGAAAAACTTACATATTCCACTAAAAAGCTATTTTAAACCAAGCTTTCTTCCGTAATTGATAATCAAATCTTGCCACAGCATTGATGTATGCTCTTTCCAGCCCCCTTATTTCCAAGAAAAACTTACATCATTCCACTAAAAGCTATTTTAAACCAAGCTTTCTTTCATAATTGTAAATGTCAACCAAGATAGAAATATTTTTTGAAAAAGAAAAACAAGACAGAAATAAAGAGGTACAAGTATTGTTTGAAAAGAAAGTTATCATGCCTCTTATCATCATGAAAGGTTAGGCATCATAGATGTCGTTGCACGATGAGGAATCTAATAAGCTCACCACAGAAGAGTACCCAAGCCCTAAAACTTCCCAAGAAACAGAAAACTACCATATCAGTTGTTAATAAAGCCCCACCCAACCAACGGTGCCCTTAAAATATTGGATTTAGAAAAGAACTATGCTATGTTTATTAGAATGAAAACCAGCCAGGAGGACTTATCTCTTCCAGCATCACTCAACCTGACACCCCCTTCTTCACTGAGAAATTCATAAGTTCCTGCCATACCACATCGCTGCTAAGCACAATTTACTCATCACCACTGGCTGTACTAATTTGAGAATTGATTCTCTATACTGTTTCATTAGGGGGAAGTGGGAACGCCACACATATTTCCAATACTATATCTACAAGCATTACGCCCCCAGTATTCATGAATTCATGACATTTCAACGAGTTATGAATCAGACCATGCATAGTAAAGCATTGGAAACCGGGTATTCATGCATATCTGGACAGAAGAAAATATAGTTAACCTGCCAATTATTCAAGTGCATGTCTTCAACTCGGACTCTACCCAAGTAATAAGTCCCAGTTGACAAATCCTTATCCTCGCCCAAAGAAGCATTTGTTAGAACATAGAAAAAACCACAGTGATGTTCCACAAAGAACTGTACTCCAGGGACACGCTTACATAACCTTCGTAATCCATCTTGTGGGTTGCTTGCGTCTATGACATAAACCTGCATAAAACCACCAAGATTTAAATATGCAAGGGAAAGGAATTTTGAGACATGCAAAGGAAAAGAAAATTATACAGGCAAGTTCCTTCCTCAGATGATGTTCTCGAGTTAGAATTCACAGTTATGAATTTGCCATCCTTTGTGCTGGTGATATCCACACAGTAGCTAGAATCATCTTCCTTAAAGACTTGAACATCAACCAAAGAATCTGATCCAAGTTTTGCGCATAGTACCCTGGTTAAACTAACAGTAATGTGAGAAATATTACGATTCCCAATTGAAAGAGAAATTTTAAAAAAAAAAAATTACAGTCAGAATTTGCCTGTAGGGCCGTTGGTTCTCATCTGACTCCGTGTAAAACAATGTGCAACCATCCTGAGCCCATGCCAAGCTCACAACCCCATCAACTCTTGATTTTGGAATATTGTGCAATGTTGTAAGATCCTTAATTTGGAGCATGAAGTTTTCACCGCCAGTTGTATCAAGTGTGTATGCAAGGAAGTTATGGTTTGGTGATACACGACATGTGCCCACGTGAACATATCCTAGAAGAGTGAAAACAAAAACAAAGAATTTGGAACACAAATTGCGAGTAATGCAGTACATGAAGTAAAGCATATTAATCCCTCTCGCTAAGATGACGAGGACAGGTCATTGCTCCCGAAATTAGGATACAGTCATGTTGGAGACACATTGAATATAAACCTTGCTTCTACTAAAATGTATCTTATGACTTCATATGAAAATCAAACATGTTATCAAGCTAGGGAAAAGCTCACAAGTAGTATAAGGATACGAAGATATAAATCAACAGTCATTAGATATTCAAAAATAAGACTGAGACTCATATGAAGAACACATGTATAAAGATGCTTCACTATGGCATTCATGTCTAGATTATTAACATCTGACTCTGGTGATTACAATTTAAATTCGATAGAGTCAAAATCACATGCCTTATACGATATTATGTTGGACTCAATACTACCAACTAATTCGAAGTGAGGTTTCACGAAATTCCCATCACTTTGTACTACCCTACTAATATACTCATCCGTCCCTTTTTAAGTATCCTATTTTGTTAATCTAACTTTTTATGGAGCCATCATTACTACACTTTATAAGTTGTTACTTTCCATAATTACCCTCTATGGAGACATTGCACTTTTTACCCACCAACTTTTCAAAATGAAATATACTTTTAAGGCAAAATAGAAAATGTACAAACTTTTACCTGCTAACTTTCCAAAATGGATACTTATTAAGGGATGATAACCCAAAATAGAATACTGGACTTTTAAAAAGGGAGTATATAAATGACACCTAGCCTGTCCTAGATCATCCCTAAGAAACTAGATAGCCAACATCAAAATAAACTCGCAAACAACAAATTATTCCTCTAAACAAAAAGATAAGAAAAAGAACTGACCATACTGTTCTGCAATCTCATTCCAATCAAGTAAAATTTCCTCCTTCCCAGATCTTCCTCTTAGGTAATTGACAACAGTCTCCATCCAATCCTTTTTTTCAGTTGCTAACCTCCTACACAAAACCGGGTACTCCTTACCCTCTGGAACAAACTGATAGTACAACCTGCTCATCCCAAGAAAGAACCACACGAGTTTCAAGACAAAAATAATCACACGTACAATAACCATTCCAGTAGAGAGGTGCATATGCTTTTACCGTAGATAGGTTTTTATATTATGCATATGTTTGAGATACATACCCACTTACTTAAGTGCCAATAACTAAACCAGAAAGCCTAAAATTCTAGCAAAAGCATGCTTTAACTACAGAAACTAATTCTTCATATTTACTGTAGACATAGGAATATGAACAAGCTCACTTTGTCTTTGATTCCAACTACAACCAGCATATTCACCTCAACCTTATTTGGTGGGACTGCAGGTATAGCCCCTCGAATTGGAACAAAAACATAAAAAACCAATTGTTATACGACCTTTTATTTTGGGTTTACATGCAGTTTTATTACCTTAAAAAACTAATGAAAATTGAACTGCTATCTTTTTTTGTTACTAAATGACCACTGTAATGTTATGCATTTTTACTCAAACTAGGCCAAAACAATATCTTAGCCCACTTTACTACTCCAAACCCCAGTTTTACTTCAACCCGAATAGTCCAGAATTGCTTGGCTACGGCCATTCGAAGACATGTATTCAAGAGAATCGATAATGAGGTTTTTATACAATAATTTCAAAACATAAACCTCATTGATGGCAATTGTAAAACCTTACCTTCATGTATTAGCATATTTTCCAAACCATTTACATCTAAATACCAGGAACCCATTATAGAGTGCTGCTTCATCAATGCTGTTTAATAAAACCTAGAACCAAATATACTTACTGAATTTTCAGGGGGCGAACAAATTCATACTCCATCACACTTAGCATCTCCGGCCCTTAACTCTTTTTTTCCTCAAACTCAAAATGTGAGTAAACCCCTCTAAAATCCACTACACTCCTTGACTCAACCTTACACCAAAGTGAGTTTTAATTAAATCAAGGGACTAATTTTGCCAGGCTAATTTTCCCTTCCCAAATTTGGAACTTTGCCAGTAATGAAGCTTGTACTCAAATTTGAAGACTTATTTTGCTCTTCACAATTCATAAACTGTGCCATTAACGAAGCTCTTACTCAAATTTGTATTTACATTTGAGTCTGTCATTGGAGTAATTCATACTAAATGAAGCTTTTGGCGTCTATGATACATCCAACTTTGCTTTAAAATTCAGGCCTGAATTCTGGGACAGAGTTGGATGTTTTGTAAACGCCCATACCCATATCCGATTGAGCTAATTTTTCACAGCGACTCCAAACAAAATGAGCAGCTTGGATTATCTTTGGGGGACCCGAGACGGGTTCAAATTGGGTCTGTATGCGCGGGTACACATGCCAAGTCTGTACCCATAGCCACGCTGATAAACAAATATACCAAAGGGGTAGAAAGGAAAAGAACAGAACCAGGGTCCCAAGCGTTCAGGGGGAGTGGAAACCTCGGCCGGCATTCGGCTTCTCATCTCAGAAACCAGAGCCTGCCGCAGTTTCTGGGTGTCCGCCATGAAATCCTCAGCGTAAGAGTTTTCTTGGGACAAATAACGGAAGAAATCGGGATCGTTGGTGTTGCGCATCCAGTGGTAAGGATCCACCCACTTCCTTCCGTGAACCGAGACAGTGAATGGGACTTTCTTGGGGGAAGGTGGGGTTTTGGTTTGGGAGGGTTGGGAGAGGGGGTGGGTTTTTGTTTTGCAGGCGGAAGAAGAGACAGAAGAAGAAGAAGAAAAGGATAGGGGTGGAAATAAGCGGGAAGTGATGGGGAGAGAGTAGTTTCTGAGTGACCTGGCCTTGAGGAGGAGGGCGGAAGCCATGGTCGGCTGTGGAGAAAGCTTTGGACTGTTTGACAATGGGGATTTTCTTTTTCTCTGCGACCAATAGTGTATCTCATCAGTCCGTCAGTGGCAATTTCGTAATTTTAACGTCACATGTTTGTCTCGAAAAATACTGTATACACCAAAGTTCAAAAAATTCACACCGCTTAACACACTAAAAGTCTTTTCCGAATTTTTTTCTCTTTACAGGTAAATTTTTTTCAACTCCTATATATGTTTTTATATTTTTCTGATTTCACTTGTCGAGACAAATTATTAGTACAAAAATTTGACCCCGAATATAATAAAAATGAGATAAAATAACCCAGAGAGACTCAGTCATAAAGACCCAAAAATTTATGCCAAAGGGAACACATCTGGCTCTGATGTATGACGGAATAAATCAACAACAAAATTAATATAAATTCAATTAAATAAAAAAAAATTTGCCAAAATCACTGCTTTGTTTCTTCTTTCTTTTGGTAAAAGAACCAAAAACAAAAAGATCACCGCCACTTTGTCCACCAAGAAGACTTAGGTCCCGTTCCAGAAACCTTCTTAAAAAATAAGAAGCTTATTTTACATTTTCAAATTCAAAAATAAAGTAAATGAAAAATAATTTTTCAATTTTTTTTGCATCGTATAAAAGATCTCATCGAGATCTTCCAAACAAGATCTATATTGCATATTTTTAGATTTTAATATACTCATAATTTTTGAGTTTGAAATTGCCTTCTTAAAAAATAAGAACTTATTTTTTGCTCCGGAACGGAGCCTTATCATATCATGGGTGTGTGTGTGTGTATATATATTTTTTTATTTTTTTTGCAATCTTTTTATACTATTTGTCTTATTTTAAATTCAAACTATTGCTCTTCATTTGTTTAGTTTTTCCCATTTTAGAGGTGATAAATGTCCATAAAAGCACAAAAAAAAAAATTTTGTTTATGATAAAATATGGTGCAGATGGAGTATTAAGGTCCCGTTCCGGAAACCTTCTTAAAAAATAAGTACTTATTTTGCCACTTCTCATTCAAAAATAAGAAGGGTCATTCCACAAAATCCAAATAAAAAGTTACTTTCACATTTTCAAACTCAAAAATAATGTAAATGAAAAAAAAATTTAAATTTTCTTTTGCACCGTATTAAAGATCTCAATGAGATCTACCAAATAAGATCTATAGTGGTAGTAAAATTATTTGCGTAAACACATGATTTTTGAGCTTGAAGTTGCCTTGTACAAAAAATAAGACTGTTGCTATAATAATGGGCGTCGGCGGAGAGAAATCATACTAGCAGCGGCGCCGGGCCGTCTCCGGCTACCGGACGGCCGATCCGAGCAGTCCAAAAATTCTATAAAAAAAACCAAGGGGGTTGCGCGGGAATCAACGGCATCCGAGGTATGTAGGGTGCTTGATTCGAGCACCCCTTTTCCATGTATATATGATCAAGCACCCTAAACACCTCGGATGCTGTTGATTCTCACGATAGCCCCCTTGGTTTTTTTTTAAAGAATTTTTAGACGGCTCGGATCGGCCGTCTGGTGGCCGGAGACGGCCCGGCGCAGCCGCCGGTACGATTTCCCTCTCCGGCGCCCATTGATACCTATATAAATTCTGAAAAATAAGCACCTCCTTCTTATTTTTTGGGAACAAACCTTCTTATTCAACAAAAAAAAAAAAAGTTCTTATTTGGGTTGTGGAACCACAACCTAATTTCTCCTTCTCACCCGTTAGGACAAAGTGCAAATCGTTGATGACTAATATTATGCGTTCTTTAAACTTAACATAAAATGAGTTAGTTTGTCATTATTTGAATTTTTTTCGCATTTGTTAGTTTTGCGCCAAATTTTTGTGCATTATTCATTCGTCTCGACAAAGGAATCAAAAAAGTAAAAAAAAAATATTTTTACCCGAATATTTTGCAAAATAACCACTTATTTCTCAAAATAATTCAACATATTTCACTTTTTTGCTGAAATATGATTATTTCTCAAAATACTTGGGTAAAAACACAAATTTTTTACTTTTCTTATTCCTCTCATCTAGACAAATCAATAATTCAAAAAAATTTGGCACAAAACTAACAAATGCAAAAAAAAAAATTCAAATAATAATAAACCAACTCATTTTAAGTTAAGTTTAAGGCTGCATTCTTCTGAACTTAACTTAAATCTGAAAATTTTATCCTTACTTGAATTTTTGTCGGATTTGTTAACTTTCCACCAAACTTTTGTGAGTTATTGATTAGTCTCGATAAATCGAAAAAGTAAAAAAATTTCACTTTTACCCAAGTATTTTGAGAAAAAACTACTTTTTTAGCGCAAAAATGACTACCCAAGTATTTTGATAAATAACTACTTTTTAGTTTTTGCGCTAAAAAATGGTTATTTTCCAAAATACTTGGGTAAAAGTAAAGAAATTTTACTTTTCCGATTCCTCTCGTCTAAATGAATCAATAACCGTCAAAATTTTGGCGCAAAATTAATGAATACTAAAAAAAATCAAATAAAGATAAAATTCTCAGATTTAAGTTAAGTTTAAGTTCAGTTCATTGCAAGTTGCAACGTAGCCTAGGTTTTTTTTTTTTTTTTTTTTTGGTAAATGATGCGTTTTATAGCCAACCAAACAAGAAACTCAGGGGAGAACCCCCTTATACAAACAAACTTTACAAAGAGAACCTACTACACACTACTAGAAACAATCAATCTAGCAAACTAGCAGAAATGCGCCAAAGATCACATAATCTTTGGTTCGTTACAGTTTTATGGATGTTCCTCCATGTACAAATTCTAAGTCTCATATTTTCTATTATACAAGCTAAAATACGATCTGGATTCTTTGGGTTCCCTCCAAAAACACGAGAGTTCCTCTCAAGCCAGATGAAGTATACCCCAGCAGCAAGTGAAAGCTTAAACACAAGAGCATGAAATGAATTCCTTTTGCAGAGGCTAATGGCATAATTCAGCTCATTCTCCCATTCACAAGCTGGTCTAAGAATCTGAAAATTGTTAAGAATAGATTCCCATATTTGTCTAGAATAAACACAGTCAAAAAATAGGTGAGAAACAGTTTCCACTTTTTGCGAGCAAAGAATGCAGAGAGGGTCTATTTGCATGCCCCATTTCATGAGTCTATCTTTTGTCGGAAGCTTCTTAAGACAGACAATCCAAAGAATAAATGCCCACTTCGGAACGTTATTAGTGAACCAAACAAGAGAAGACCATTGAACCTTGGGATATTTGTTCCGAATTGCTTCCCAAGTATGTTTTGTTGAGTAAGAATCTGTAGGAGAGAGTGTCCAGGTTATCACGTCTTCACTATCCCCTAAAGTTAAAAGAGATGGAGGGGTAGAGGCCTGAATGCGCTGTATAATCCTGTTCCTAGGTCTTGGCCAGTGCCAAACACCATTCAAAATGCAAGAGCTGACTTTATCATATAAAGAGGATCCAAGGCTTGATAAAATCCTGTCATCAAAGAGTTTGTACAGGGGCCCACTTGGATGCCAATTGTCAAGCCATAAGAAGGTAGCTTGCCCATTACCTAAGGTATGTCGGACGAAGTTCTGAGCTAAAGGCCTTAATTTCAGCAACTTTCTAATTGTCCAAGAACAGTCATGAGGGATTGGCATGTACCAAAGATTGCTGCTTTTAATGATATAGCTATGAATCCATTGGACCCAAAGGGTGTCCTCCTTTTTACTCAATGCCCAAAGGTGACGCATCATGGAGGTCTTGTTCCAAAGTTTCAAAGACTTGAAGCCAAGACCACCTTCAGATTTTGGAGAGCAAACGTCCATCCACTTCACTTTAGCCCCCGCCTTTTTGAGAGTAAGACCGGACCAAAGAAAGGCTCTAAGTAAAGCCTCCACTTCCTTCAAGATTTTTTGGGGGAGAATAAACAAGGAGCACCAATATGTTTGCATGCTGAAAAGCACAGACTGAATCAAAAGAGCTCGACCTCCAAAAGATAGAGAACGGTTGGACCAGCAGGCAATTCTTTGCTGTGTTCGTTCTTTTAGTAAGATACAATCTTCATATTTCAATCTGGAAGATATGAGAGGCACACCTAGATATTTCACAGGCAAGGATCCCTCAGGAATAGGGAGGATGTTAAGAATGGCAGCTTTAACATCAGTACCAACACTAGAGAAGAAGAATTGGCTTTTTTGCAGGTTTGGTTTTAAGCCGGAAGAATGATAGAATTCATCAAGAGCGTCTTTAATAATCTTCATGGAACTGCAGTCAGCTCCAGCTAGAAGGAAGAGATCATCAGCGAAGGCCAAATAAGAGATGGAAAGATCATTACACTTAGGATGGAAAGTGAACTGGCCTTGAGATATCTTCTTTTGTAAAATGGCATAAAACCCTTCCATTACCAAAAGAAAGAGGTAAGGGGAGATTGGGTCTCCTTGTCTTAGCCCTTTTTCTCCTTTGAAGAAGCCCTCAAGTTCCCCATTAATGACAACTGAATACATTGCAGATGAAATACAAGTCTTGATCCACATGATAAATTGAGAGGGAAACTCCAAAGCTACCATGACATCAAAAAGGAAATCCCAGTCAACCGAATCAAAAGCTTTCATGAGATCTATCTTTATGGCACATCTTGGATGGCCACAATTTCGCTGATAGTTCCTCACTAACTCTTGCATCAAAAGAACATTATCTGAGATTGATCTCCCTCTAACAAAAGCAGCTTGAGCTTTGTTGATAATGAGAGGAAGGACAGGTTGAAGCCTGTTTGCTAACACCTTAGTGATGGTTTTATACAAGACATTGCAACAGGCAATAGGTCGAAACTCTTTCATTGTCTGAGGGCAATGAGTCTTTGGAACCAAAGTAAGGGCTGTGGCATTAACATCTTTAAGGAGATAACCTGTTTGAAAGAAGTGAATCACAGCAACAATCACTTCATCACCTACTAGACTCCAGTTCTTTTGGAAAAAACTTGCATTAAAGCCATCTGGACCAGGGGATTTGTCTCCATTGATAGAAAAAATAGCTTTCCTAATTTCCTCAACGTAGCCTAGGTTAAGTGCAAAATTGCAACGTAGCCTAAGTTAAGTGCAAAAGAACGCAGACGTACATTTCAAATCAATCACATCTAGAATCCATCTCTTCTGCCATGACTAAATTGCGAAACTATATTTCAAGGCTTCTAATTATTAGAATGAATCTCAAACATTTCATACTGATATATTTTACGACTATACGGAAGAAGTGAATTAACTGAATCCAGATACACAAAACAAGAAAGACAATTCTGTTTAACGCCAGAAGGAATGAAAGAAACATGAATCAACACTTTTCACGAATCTGATAAGCAACCAGCAGACAATGCCTTAAAACTGCACAAGAAAAGAACTAACGCCGCAATGAAGCCCAGCTGCACTAATTCCCTCTTTACATGATTGTTCCATGTAACAGCGACCACATTTCCTTTCCAAAACCACAATTGATGCAATTATGGTCTTCTACAACTTCGGTTCATCTTCGACATCCTACAAGTGTAACAAACATTCAATCAGTTCTAAAACTAGGGAACACTATCGGGATACATACAAGTTGCAACTTTCATTCTCAAATGTTGCATTGAGGACGTATGAGCTCCCCTGACTTGTGAAAAGGGAGCAAGGAAAAGCTAGGAGTGACGGAATGCAGAAAATTAGAGTGATTGAATGCAGAGAATCATTGGGGCTTACTGAGTTGCCAATCTTGTCAAAATCATCATCAAAAGCCTCATCTCCATCATCTGAAAGCTCACGCAAGTAATGAGCATATATGAGGTAAGAGGATTCCAAGACACACCACTAATAAGAAACGAAACAAACCCAATCTACAAACTACTTGTCCCCACATGTACCCATGTGGGCAATCTAGATAGATAGGAAACCAAACGCGCCAACACAATTATGTGCTGGGATTCTTTACGCATTCAATTATCTGGTGGGATTTTTCCCCATCCCATGCACACAAATGAAAGACCACCCATTCAGACACCATAAAGCAAAAAATAGTAAAAATACGTGCTTACTCCCCACACGAGCTAACGTTAATGGGCAAGAGAAAGCCACCACCACAAACCTACGTGAGCACAAACATTAGACAAAAAACAACCAAAAGAAAAAGGGTCTGGTTACCATTATGAGAACTTTCATTTAGTTTAGCAATCTCAATTTTATGGAAACTGTGAACAATAATGATCACGCATTAAATAGTGTGTTGAAAAGCTAAACTTTTTTTGTTAACAAAAAATGCACACGCGCAGACTCAAGAAACGTTTTACCTGCACCTCCATCACCATCTTCGAGATCACCCAAAAGAAATGTATCCAAGTCCTGCTCAGCTGATGACGAGGTTGAGGTCAAACTTTTCTGCTTGGTTACCGTCACTCCTGGACTATGGGGGTCGCCATCTATCGAAGTTTGCTTGGATTTATCATCTTTATTTTGTTCTTCTTTTAACTTTGCCTCTTCCATGTACTGCTTCTCATATCTGATTGAAACAATAAACACAAAACATGAACTCAGAAACAAGACTTTGGAGGTATGTTAACTAGAATCTGTTCTAGAACCCACAAATACTACTAGAATATGATTGCAAACAACAAATTCTTCACTGAAGTATGGGGGATTGTTGAAATAGTAACTTACGGTGCCACATGAGTGCTCACAAGTGTGAAATATATCCTCCAGAATTTTCCATCTTTCATGTGACGTGGGCATAGCTCATATCTTAGTCTTGAAATTTGCTGGAAAAAAATAGTCGAGAAAATGGAGAGAGTTATGACGACCAATTTCCTTTGCGATTCTACAAAGAGAACTGAACTTTCAGTAACTTCGTGTAGCAGAAAGCAGAATTACCTGGACAGTAGTAAGAACAATAGAAGCATGTTTCTGCTGCCATTCTGTGAGATCTTGCCGAACATTTGAGACAGTTGGCACATCCGATATAACTGAATCATCTACACAACAAATGAACAATGTTGAGTTACTATTTATCTGGTACATAGATACACAGCTTTTGGCACTATAGAAGGACACCTCTCCTACTTAAAGCAGTCAGAAAATAAGAATGGAACAAGCCGCACAATCTTTGCTAACCCACATCAACACATGACATTCAACATTATAGCCTTTGTCAAATATCAAAACAAAACGTTCAACAATTATATCCTTTTTTTCTAGTAAACGACATTCCACTTGGTATTACCAAATAATACACAGTCAGAACTCAGAAGCACAATGGCAGAGGTTAAAATCCTAGAAATCTTTTCCGTTGCTATAAGCCTATAACAAATGAAATTAGTTGTTTTTTTTCAGGGTGAAAGTCCTGTAGTTAACCCTCACAGTCAAAATTATGAGAGAGAATGCAGATAAATCATTAACAAGAATGAATTATATACACTGGCAGTGTGAACATTTATTTCCTCCAATCAATTACACTGCCCCACTGTTTTGACGACGTGGCGCAATGTAATTGATTTGGAGGAAACAAATGTTTACACCGGCGGTGTAAATAATTTAATCTCTTCATTAACACGCCAATAACAAACTCTGTGCTCTTTTTAGCACTGAATCGAATCCTTCATTTCCTGCCACTTGTTCATAAAATTCCACAATTAAGTCCCAAACACTATAATCAGGGCGGTCCTAGGGGGTGCAAGAGGGGGGCCGCCCCTGTGCAGCTTCCAATTAACCCATTAATTCTGCTATATTTCTTGTTTTGTTTGAAAAAGTTATGAATAATGTGTTGGAGAAAATGGAATTTTAACCAAAGAGAATTTGGTGGGACCCACACCGAGCGAGGTGGGCTCAAGTAGGTTTTAAATACTCCTTGCTAAGGAGTTTAAACAGGTGAAAGAATGAACAAATTCCATTGAGAGATGAATGAGAAATTGTCTCTCAAAGTGGGTTTCGGACCAACAACAGTGCACGGTTGGATGGTCAAAGCTGGGTTGATTGCCTAGAATTATTACCCATGATTGCGTATTCAATTTCAAGAATAATAACTGTATCAGTTTTATTTCAGAATTGAATAGCGGAATCAATTCCCCTATTGATTGAGAGGCTCCTCCATCATTGCAGCATTCATGGCCGAGGCTCCTCCTTCAGCTGTAAAAGGAGACCTATTCCTTTGGTTTCAACACACAAAAGCCACACTGAAAATTCAAAGCTCTTCGTCTTCTGCAATATCATTCTTTTCAAGAGAGAGAGTACAAACACAAGTTCGTTCGACGGGCAGTCTCCGGCTGTGCTCCGGCGGTTGAGTGGAAACCGAGTCAACCCTGGGAGACAAACACCGACACAACCTCCAGCACCGGTGAGGCGGCGTATTTGTCTTAAGGGCACCGTTGAACAAAACGGGTCTCGGTTTGGAATTGCTAATTCTCTTTTACAGTTTATGTCTATATTTCATATTCTGTAATTTTGTGATTCATGTTCATGTTATAATTTCCAGAAATTAGTAATATCGTTTATTGTTTTTCTGCACTATTTTCCTACATAATGGCCCTCACATAACAAGGCCAAGTCAAAATTCTTGCAGTGTTTTTCCTTGAGAAATCGTTATTTTCTTTCACAACGTATACTTATGTAATCCACTTCGGTTTTCCTTGTTTGCAAGCTGGAAATGTATTTCACCATATTTATTTTCGTTATTTATGGCATACATTTCTCCGTCATTAATACTTGAGGATGAGATTTTCTTGTTAATTCATGTATACAAGTGATTTGGTCCCCTTTAAGATTCCTGCGTCCGCCTCCGACTACAATACTGCATATCACCCCACTCGCAATCTCGGTATCATATGTACGCGTATGCGTGCTTGATCTACTTGAATTATACCGAAAAGCAAAGACAGAGTATAGTTCCTAAAACAACACGCATATTTAGCTCCCGAAGGTAACAATACACCAATAACGTGATATAAAAAGCACCGACGGCGAAACAGAGAAAGTAGTCATGGTACCTTTATCAGGGAAATTGAGAAAGGTGCTGGACGTGAGTCCACGAACGAATTCTCTAAGATCGTCGGTGACGCCGAACTTTTCCAGCTCCGAAGGCGAGTGCTCCGACTGCGGAGGAGGTGGGGGAGAGTCGAGGAGAGAGAGAGAAGACGGAATCTGATCGGCGAGGGACTTGATGCCCTGATCGGCGAGTGACTTGATTTCGTCGGCCTTCTTCGACGCCTCGGCCGCGAACTCCTTCGACCGCTTGGCTGTTTCGGAGACGATGTCGGCGATCCTCGCCGGAGACGTTAGGGTTTGCGTCTTCATCGCGGCTTCTTCGGCGAAGGTTTTCGCCCTCTGCCAGTACTCCATCGCTTCGATTGATCGATTCTTTGGTTTCCGATTTACAAGTATGGAGCGTGTTGGAGTGCAGAAGAGACGACTGACGGATGAGACGAATGTGGGAGTAATAGTCACGCGCTAGTGAGGTTGACAATATCACGGAGGAATTTTTCAGTGCGGAGCGGGTATTGCCAACCTGCCACCCGCTCGGCGCACCCGAGCCATCCGATGTATTTTTGGACCGCTCAGATTAAAACACACTCTCTCCTCTTATCCTAACACTTTCTCTCTCCTCTTTTCTCTCCAAATCTGAGCCATCCATACACGTAATAGACGGCTCAAATGGCCGAGCAGATACCACGTGGTACCCTCTCGGCACTAAAAAAAATTTCCAATATCACATACGCTTTCTCAGCCTCTCGATTGGACGTAATACGGTAATACCGACGGTGATTGTGACTTTTTTTGTTAGTGGACCCAATTATCAGTCGGGTCAGCCCCGAGATTTGGGTTGTCCAAGCCCAAACTTAAGTTTGGTTGTCTGTTAACTATTAAGCCATACAAAATAAACTCTTAGTCCTTCTGATTTGGAAGGTGTTTCCTCCCCTGTGTCTAATGGGGTGTGTGTGTCTAATGGTGTGCCGATTCCTCCAATGTTTGAACCTTACCAACATATCAGTGTCAATTCTTCGTCAATTTTGATGGGGGATAGTTTTGAGGATATTGGAATGGGAGTCAGAAATTTGCGATCAAAGAGGATTACGGCCATCCGAAGGACTACAACAAAGGTCATTGACCATTCCGATGATGCTAATCCTAGGCAGAGGAGAGGGAGGAACAAAGCCAATTGCAAAGACAATCCTACATTTGTTCACCTACATGGTACCCGGGAAAGGAAGAAGATCGGCAGAGTCAAAGATGGTGGCCTACAGGACAAGGCTACGGAAAATCTCACTTGGAGGAAGCGCAAACGGGACGGAATGATTGAAGACAATTATAGTGACCCTCATATTTTCCGCATCCCTCAGCGTCGTACATTGCATTGACTTATTGGTATTTTGCTCCTTAACTTTGTTTTGCAGGTATCGTTGATCTTGGGCACAGCATTGAGGAATGAGGGCATACATCATGTTTGGCCTTGTTTGTTTTTTCTGTTTGTTGGGTTCTTGTCAGCTTTTGGTCTTTGGTCGCTATTTGTGGGGTCTTGTTTTGGTCTGGTAGCCTAGGGTTGTCTTGCTTGTGGTATGTTTGTTTGGTTCATCTTGTATGCGCTGTACAACTTTGTGTTGTACCTTTAATCTATGCATTGAGTTTAATTTTGGTCAAAAAAATAAAAAACAAAAAACAGTAAAAAAAAATCAAGAGTACATTGTACTTTTAATTTGAATTATATCAAAAAAAACTTTAAGCCTGATTTTTTTTTTAATCCAATCCCCTAATTACAGTACTTTATGATTTAGCATGATCTGATTATAATGTGTTTACATTTATTTTTAACTTTCATTTAGTTATTTTCCTTATTTTGATCACTGTTCATTGTTTAATAATAAAATCAAAAGAGAAACATTACAAACCAACTTGGAAAAATAAAACTCTGACTTAAAATTGGTTAATTTTTTCATTGAAGTTTTTTAAAGTGGTCCCTGTGCAATGCATATACATATATGCAAAATTGCAAATAACTATTGTGAGTCATTTGTAAAAATAATATACATATGCATGTACATTTTTTATATTTGCATACATAGACAAATACCATTCCACTTCATGGACAAATAGAGAGAGAGAGATTGAAAAGGAAAGAGAGGAAGAGAGAGAGAGAGAGAGAGAGAGAGAGAGAGAGAGAGAGATTGAAAAGGAAAAGGAGTTAATTTTCCGGAGCATTAATTGCAAGTTATTTTCTAATTGGGGCACATCATCAATTTTCAGCCCCAGGTAAAAAAGAATCCCTAATGCAGGGAGCAAGAATCAAACCTCGGGCACCTAGAACTTATCCACACGCTACTGGCCAACAAACCAATATCAACCTTTGAGTTATTACTTCGTTAGAAAACATATATATATAAATACATATTTATAGTTTTTTTTTTTTTTGTTGTTGCCCTTGCCCGGGGGCTTGTGGGGCTTACCCCGGGGCTAGCCCTGATCATCAGATTATGTGAGCCTCGGTTGGTTGATGAGTTTGCTCTTCACAAAATTGGCCAATATTCGATTCGTGTGGTTAGACCGCAAAAAAGTACTCGTAGTAATTTCTTGTAAACTCCCGAGTCCGGTATAGATGGCGTGTCTTTGACTGGATTGGAAAGGAAATTAGTCGAGGTACGCGTAAATTGAGATAGATCCTCCTTCCCACATCAGGGAGTGTTCAAGGCAAGTTACACCAGCACCCCATGCACACCTCTCATATAGCATAACCGTCCTGTTATTTTTGAAAATACCACTTGCACCCCATGTGATCCAACACTCTAAGCATCTCCAACTCATCTCTAAAACTCCAAAATGGAGAATGGATGTGACATATTGGAGAGAGATTTTATAATTTATTTTCACTTTTTACACTTTATGAGAGAATTTATGAGGGACCCATTGTACTTTTAGAGATTTTGTCTCCAAAATGGGAGTAGGGTCTCTATATTTGAAGAACCAAAGACAATTTGGAGATCCGAATATCTAAAAAGTATGACGGCTTCCTCTTAGGTTCTCTCTCATAAAGTACAAAAAAATAAAAATAAATTACAAAATTTCCGTCCAATATATCACATTTATTCTCCATTTTGAACTTTTAGATATGAATTAGAGATGCTCTAATGGAATGGCGTAATTAGTACGCTATCCTTGTTTTGAAACTCTTTCTTCTACTCAAATTATGCATTCTAGCTAGGTTTCTTTTTTTCCTACGAAACAAACAAACAACAGGCACAGGTTGCCAATAGATCACCAGTAACCTTAGTCGATTACCACATCTTAAAAAAATGGCTCATTAGCCATAGCCATCGATGGCTTCGATAATTCTTGACTCCTCCATGTAGCCCTACACACTTGTAGCCTTGTCCTTCCCTAGTTGTGCTTTCCATTCGTCCCTCCTCAACTTAAATTCATGAACTCAATTACCCAGGAGCTCGACATTGATGTTTGCCCGCTCTTATTTCAACTATTGAAGGAAAATCACTAACCGGCCGGAAACAGAAATTCCCGGGCACATTCTTGGTGTTTAGACTAAGATGTAGTGTTTTGAAGATGGTTTTGGGTGTTTAGTCCAACCCAATGTATAATAGTGGTGGAGGTTCATTATTGTACATTTATTAGGTCTACAGTCCATTTCTAGACGAAAATGCCCTGACTAGGTGTACTATATATATAATGTGTTATTTTTGAGTTCGCTAGTGCTCCTCTCTCTCTCTCTCTCTCTCTCTCTCTCTCTCTCTCTCTCTCTCTCTCTCTCCTATTGTGTTTTGTATAACGATCACATCTCGATTCTGGATCTCGACCACAATCACAAGCTCGCTGGTGCTTCTCTCTCTCTTCTCGCGATCACAGGTCAATTCTGGATCACTCCTGTATCGTGATCACGATCTCGATTCCTATTGTGACGATCTCTCTTGATCACGATCACGATCTCTGTCTTCGGAGCTTTTTCTGATTGCGATCTCTGTGGTGATGTTTCTCTCTCGCTGTGTTCTTCTCTGTCGCAATCGTCGGTAGTGTTGGCAGAGAGGGAAATTGATGATATAGAGGGGTCTGAGTTGGGTAGGACTCCTATTTGCGTTTTTATCCTTTTCATTTGTTTTGCTGGAAAGTGGCACAAAACTTCTTCATTTTTACTTTGCACCTTTTTTTTGTTCTTTGTTTGCTATTTTAAATTTGAAAGGATGTAAATGGAAAAAAAGGAAATGATAGTATGATGTTGGGAATGGGAGATGTTGGCTCCTTTTATTAATGGAGTATGTAAATATTGAAAGGTGAAAATATCACGAAAATGATATTTATCCTATAAAAAAAATTGAACAGATAAGCTTATATATTATCAAAAAAATTATTATCATTTTTTTTGAATAAAGACAAAAATAAATGTCTCGAATTATTTTTGTGGGATTTCATAAAGGGCCCCACTCACTCATCGGTACAATAACCGTACCCATATCATTTTTCTTACAGGTGTAGTCGATAACCTTATCTGTTGATATTTTTGAAAAAAGAGAATACAAATTTGGGTAGATAACTATACCTATTGACTTTATTATGATTATACAGAGCACATACTTTGCAAATCAAATAACCTTAGCTCTTAGTCTTTTTAGAATAATTCAAAAAGTATAGACAGATAATCACATCTGTTTGTTTTACACATAGATTGCATATTTTATGAAGATAATATTATCTGTTGGTCAAGTATGGGAGGAAGAGTTTTTACACATTTGGCAATAATAGCATATACATAGAAATGACTATCATTTATAGCATTTACCATCTGTTTTACCTAGCTCAAGTGTGAGATGCGTGTAAATCCATTTTTCCTACCAACCAAAAATGTACCTCCTCACAACAACACAAAATTGAGCTAATGTCAAAAAATGAAACACATGTGTTGGTTTGGATAGATAACCTTATTTATTAGTAAAATTGAGATTGTACAGAGCACATATTTTGCATAAATAACATTATCTGTTTATCTTTTTGAAATAATATTATAGAGTATAAACTTGGATATATAACCATATCTGTTAATTTTTTTGCAATTATACATAACACATTTGTTTTGAGATGACCTTATCTATTAGTCTATTTTGATTAACACAAAGTATAAATTTGGGAAGATAATTACATATGTTCATTTTATTAAGATTATACACAGTACATATCAGAGATAACCTAATCTTTTGGTCTTTTAAGATAATAATCCATCTTTGTTAAGGTTGTTAAAAAAAGATCAACAAATATGATTATCTTTGCGAATTATGTACTCTATATAATCACAAACAAAATCAATTGATATGGTTATCTATCAAAATCTATACTCTTTATTACCTCCAAAAGACTGACAAATAATGTTATATGTCTAAATTCATACTATTAATTTTTTTTCCAAAAAGGCCAATAGATAATGTTATCTCTGCAAATTCTGTACTATGTATAATCATAATAAAATCAAAAGATTTAGTTATCTATCCAAATCTATACTCTTTATTATCCTCAAAAGATTGACAAATAAGGTTATCTGTCCAAACTTACCCATGTGTTTCATTTTTTTTACAGTTGCATGAAAGAAAAAAAAATGTTATGCTTACTAAAAATGTCACATGTATATAAGAAAAATTACTAAGGTGAAAAACAAAAAGAAACATGGCAACCAAAAGATATCATCATAGTCCTTTTTTTTGGTGAAAAGCTAAATTGCATTAATTAAAAAAAAGGGCAAAGTACGGATTACCTCCCTATGGTTTAACCGTTTTGCAGATAACCTCCCTGTGTTTTATAAACGACCAATTTACCTCCCTATGGTTTTGGTGTAAAGTGCAACCGTTACATATTCCGTCCAAAGTAACGGTGCGTGTGTCACACGCGCTTCAACTGCCTGTATGGATGAAAAGTTGTACTTCAATTCAAAAGTAGTATGATAATAAGACGATTATACCCTTGGTTTGTCATCTACCCCAAATCACTAGGAAAACACAAAAGAAAATTGAAAAAAATGTAAACCCAGCAGGATTTTTTCTTCCCTCAACTGGTTCTCTCTCCCCTCTCTGTAATCTCTCTCCCTCTCTAATCTCTCAACCGTCTCTCCCTCTTTCTTTCCATTGTGCATTTATACAACATATGAACGTATATATAGATCTATACACGCGTACATATATAGAGCACACCCACACAACCCATGGAGTATAACATGCACACACCCACAGTAGTACAGTACTCACCGGGCAACCATGGGTGTCCGCGAGTTGGGCCTTTGGCTGCCATCCAAGCCCTCTCTTTTCTCTCCGCCAAAATCTCTCTTTAAGTCTCTCTCTCTCTCTCTCTCTCTCTCTCTCTCTCTCTCTCTCTCGGTTCTCTTTCTCTCTCCTCCCCCCTCCGTGATTTTGCCACGGCGATGGCCGCCGGTCGAACCCCGTCGCCGAGAATGAGAAACCTAGTTACTGTATGCATGGTGTTGTTTTGTGGGAAACTTTTGTCTGGCAAATGAAATCCACTTGTACAAGATGGATTTAAGTTCTATTTTGCATTTTAGTTTATGCGAACACGAAGGGACATTCATTGCTTTGGAATTGAACAAGTAGTTGCCGGAATTTTTGGTGGGGAATTAATAGAAACTACCTAGGCTATATTCTGGGTTTCTCTTTTTTGCGAATCAGATTTTAGCGTTGAACAGAAAACCCAAGTTGAGGAAGGTATTTGTAATTTACCCAATACTGTAATTTTTGGTCAAAATTGAACTACTACACCATTTTAATTCAATTGGATCTAAAAATAATTGGACTAAAAGATAGAAAAAATAATCGTTAATTCAAGTTCAAGTGTGCTGGTGTGTGTATGACATACGGAGTATTTGGAGAGAGAGATGAAAGCTATAAAGGAATAACTAACACAAAACCAAAAAAAAGGCTACAAGGGCATTAAAGTAAATTGATGTTTTCCGTTAACAGAGTTTGAGTTGCAAATAAGTCCAAAATCATAGGGAGGCAAATTGATCGTTTATGAAACACAGGGAGGTCATCTGCAAAATGGCTAAACCATAGAGGGGTAATCCGTACTTTGCCCTTAAAAAAATAATAGTAAATTGTCTAATTGTATGGCAAAAGAGTTGTGGTGATTGTACTATAGTAATCCCTATAAAGTTACTATTGTAGTTTTTCCCAAGAGAACTTTGTCCCATTTCCACTATCCCCCACCCACCCTTGTTCTCTGTATTATTTCACCAAAGACATGATAGTCAATAGCTAGCGTGGGCTTATTTTGGTTTTGAGCGTGTTTTATGAGTTAAGAGTATTTTGGAATATATGTCCATATAAGGACTGGAACCACTATGAAAAATTTAGGTGGACTAATTGCACGTTGAACTCTGTAGTGTGTCCTTATCAACAAGGCTCCCGTTATGGGCATTATTGTAAAAGAATGTCTCTAACTCAAACTTGTTTGTGGTTCTTCTTGGCGCTCAACCCTTTTTTTAATTCATTTTTTCGGGTTTCTGATGCGCTTCTGCAACAATTTCTTAGAAGTGGAGGAAATTTGCCAATAATACTTTTGAACTTATGAATCACCGTATTCAATTAATGTTTTACTATGAAATTTGTTCTCACATATCATACCTTAGAGAATGTTCATACTACAAAAAGGTCAAAATTTGAGTCTCGTGAATGCAACATTAATGGTGTCAACTTTCAAAGGGTCAGCTAGAGCCTAGTGATCAAGACCTAAAAAAGGAATGTGAGCATGATATAAAATCAACATAATTATTTTGGTTGAGATTAAATTAGGCCTAGTTTACTTTGTTTATTGAGCTATATTACGTACTTACTCACAAACTCGAGTAAATTTCAACTTGCTAGGGCTATGCAAGGAGTAATAAAGTGCCAACAATATGCAAAAGAATACAAAATTGTGGTGCATTTTTTAACTCCAGAGGATTCACTTGCCCCTAAGATAATTGTAGAGCTGCTCTTGCTCCTAAAGTTTTAGATTCGAAACCTTCTAAGTTTCAATTGGGCTCCATACAAGTAGGCGGTAGAATTGAACCACTATAATCAGCCGATATGCACGTGAACTGATCCAAATACTTGAGTTATGTAAAAGAAAAACATAACATTCAAGGGTGTCATTCCCTAGATGGAGCTTTGCCAATGAGCATGCATGGTTTAGTTGATGCATGCATGCAACTAATCTACGGAAAAAATACTTTGGTATTGGTATCTAGAACAATGGGTACCCACCTCCATCATATTTATACATTTTCAGTTTCTCCCTTTTAAACACTAAAAAAACAATCACCTATTATTGGATTCCACCTAATCCAAATGCGTTTGTAATTTGTGGTACCAGATTACGAAATATGGGGGTTTGAGCCCCCCATTTTGCTTTCATTCAAACACAACAAAACAAGAGCAAAATAGGATCTGTTCATTAATTTAAACAAAGAGAGAAATTGAACCCTCAACAGCATGTGTTGTAGGGCCTCAGTTAGTACCAAAACTTAGGGTTCTGCTCCAAAATGTCGGCCATTAGCCATTCTCAACCACGACAAGTCCCTCACTTCCCTAATTACAAGATAAAACTTGTTTTTCCGCTTTTGATTTTTCCATTTGTTCCCCAAAATTGAATTGAAACCCTTTTTTGTTTCCTGTACTTTCGAAGCGAAATCTGAATTGTTTCATGGAGCCACAGGCAACAACTTGTTATGTATGGGACGTCGTCTTGTAACGTGAGAGTAATCCATCGTAAAAAAGTGTGACGGGTCGATCCCCTCCTTCCATTCTTGCATTGTTCCTGATCCTCTTCCACGAACCATGCCTGATTCTTTACGGTGTTGTTTACCTGGTACACGGCCGGTCACATAAAAAATCTATATTTAGATGCATTCTCTTTAATCAAATTTAGGATTAATAAAAGATAGGGTTGCCTAAGGAGGCATGCAACTTCGGGAAAGAATGATTTAAAGGTTTAAAAATGGGTGCCCTGCCAATCCTTCCATCATCTTCACGGCGGGCTTTTAAAATTAGAAAAAGAGGAGTGGCAGAACAAGGATTTTTTTTTCCTGAATAGCTAATCAAGAAAAAGAGAGAGAATGCCTAGAAAATGAAATAGAAGTTGAATACATATAGAGAAGAATTTGTTACATATTTACATTTGAAAGAGTTCGTTACGATGCAGTTGATGAGTGGAGAGAGAAATTGCAGGAGCAGTTTGAGTACTTAGAGTCTAAGATTAGCTCGATATCTAGTACTAATATTAGCTCCACCACTGACTTCAAGTCTGCAACCGCAATTGCTGTTGTTGTAACTAATTTACTGGTGACGGCAAACTAACCACAACTGCTGCTGCTGCTACTACTACTACAAAGTGATCTTTAATTGAGACGAATACGTAATGGCACATTCTAAATTGTAGAGTTCGCGAGTATTTCTTCAATCGAGTGACATGCATGAGAGGAAGCTAGTTAGGTGACAAGGATACGTTATGTAGGGTTAGTTCTTGCGAAACTTTGTCGTAGATTTAAATTTAGCCCCTTCCAAGTGGATAGTGATACTGGTCCCCCTAGAGATCAGTCCCGGTGCATTTAAACTAGCTTGAACACCCTAAGTTTTCAAAATAAAAAACACATAGAGAGGATCATCACCTGAAAAAGATCCCCTCAGTCTGTCGTATGAAGACAAATTCTCTTTGCTGCCCGCATTGACTTTCACCTGTTTTACATGACACCTCTAGAATGAGATCGACCATAAGATTCTAGTATTAGAACAAAAGTACTTGTGGAAGTACGTACCTCCTCAAGAAGCCTGAGCTTCCTCGGAATTGTATGGTAGGATGATTGCACATGAATCTGCTGAGAGGCAGAGGGTGTAAGCAAAACTGAGAGACTAACACACAGTGTTAAAGTGATTACTATCAGCTCCATTGACGTGACAAGCCAGGAGAATGTAGTTGAAAGGTAGATTTTGCTGCGGAGGCAATCACTCTGGTTGTGGGAGGTGGAATTTAAAGCCCACAGAGGGGTAGACAGAGATGGGAGAAGGGAGAGCATACACAGAGCACAAAAAGTGGAGTTCCAAAACAAGTACTAAGGAAATCCATATAAATTTTTTGGGTTTAATTTTGTCTTGTCCCCCTATCACCGTAGGGCCCAATGCGCCTCTTGTTTTAGGGTGCGGCTCTTTTCCGGTCGAATGGTTTGGACCGGACGAGACAGTTCAGATTGAGGCCGTCCACCGGTAAATTTAATGGTTCCGAGTTTCTCATACACTTTTATCAGTAAGAATACACTTGTACCGGTAAAAATGAAAAAATACATCTAAACTATTAATTGCAGCAAATTAATAGTTCCGATCAGTACTGTCTCCTTCTGTCCAAGAGGATCCATTCCCCTTGTTTTAATATGGAGTAAGTAAGAATTTTACCCGCCCATATAAGGCCCCATCAACCCAAATTGCTGCTAGTTTTTATTTCACCTGGTAGAAGTTATTATCATTATCTCAATCATACAAAGCAGCATAGAAAACAACTTTCTAAGATTTTTATTCACAATCTTACAACACTTTGTTGGGGACCTTTTTTTATTTTCTCGGCAAAAGTCGGCATTGTTGGTTGTAATTAGTAAGGTTTCAGCCCTTGTGAACGTACTTTGTTGGGGACCTTGGAGAAGAAGAAAGAGCAACTTGAAAGGAGTATAAGCCATTGTTACTGCACTCGCGGAAGCGTAAATTTTTTTTCTCATTGTCCTGAATGACCAGTTCATTCCGTTCATTGGCATCGAAAGGCATTTGTTATCCTTAGCAAACGTTCATACCTTTTTATAAGCCCATGCCATGTCCGTCGCATGAGGCACCTTTCCCTTCCCTTTATTTTTCTTTGTGCCCCACACGAGGCTTTGCCTCGAGAGGTAATTGAGTGTGCAAGCTCCAAATATTAGTGAATATGCGTGCAAGCCTCACGAGGTCGTTGTGTGTGTTTCGGTGTGTAAACCTACACAAGTGTAGCCAGTGGCTACATAACCGCTTTCTTATTTGAATAACTTTCTTATTTGAATAACGAAGAACAACACTTCTTCGTGCAAGTCGGAAGAGGCTACAGGATTTGTAGCCTTCTGAGTAGTTCGGACTTGTAGCCTTCTGAGTAGTTTGGACCTCGCGTTCATGATATCTATAACCTTTCGAAAGGCTCTTCTGTATGTGAACAAGAAAGATAGATTGAAGGTATACTCGCTTGCTGTCTTGTTCTAACATCACGTAAATATTGCAACTATTGTTGTTCGAAACGAAAGGATCACGAATGGCCACGTTGTTCATTGAAAATCTTATTGGTACCCTGTTTTACAATAATAGTACAACCTTTTCTGGAGTTCACGAGGGTGCTTGGTATTTAGGAGTAATTGGCAACATAACAAAAGCAGCTTTGTTGGAAACACAAATGCAGCACACTAAAACAGTGGTTTGACATATTACTAAATCATTCTCTCTGTTCACCCCGATGAAATTAAATTAGAAACAAAAAATAAATTATCTGCAAAAGTGCGTCCATTTTGTGAATATAAGTAACAGATATCTATATTTCACTGTCCCATTCATTTTACTGGTTCGACGCGCCCAACGGATGAGCTTTCAACACCAAGGAAATCTCAAGTTTTCTGCATTTCAACAAACAGATGACAAAGGCCTACATGGAGAGGAGCAAATTTTATGCCAAATTGCCAACACATATTGATTCATTCAAAAAGTTCTGAATTCTGCTCCCAGCCAATGTTAAAGAAAAGGTAAAAGCTTTAAATATACTGTGACCAGGGCTAAATAATTCCATTGCAAAAACTTCGACAATGCAACTATTTTATTAGTTTACGGCACAATTCTGCTATACTGGTCAAATAAATCACTATAACATCAAAACGTATCTGATTTCCTACTAAAAGCCAAAAGCAAATCAAACCACTAAATTTACATGCTTTAAACCATACCTTGAAAGCTTGGATTTAGGTGCACATTGACACTCCAAGCCTAAGAAAAAGATCGCGATGAAAAACTTACGATACTAGATGGTTCAGAATGTAAAATATTGATGGCGTATATAACCTCACAAACCCGAAATAAAAACAATCGTTTAGAATCTACAGCAAAAAAGGCCGTGCCAGCCCCTCCGCCTCCTGCAATGTCTTCTATCAGCTTTTGCCATTCTTATCGGGCTGCTGTTCCATTCATTCTGCAATCTGTGGATGAAAGCAACACAAAAGTTAAAATGCAGGAATCAAAATAGTAATTATGCTTGTGTTTGTGCACCAAAAGGAAAAACATAACTACTGAAACAAGTTTGGTGGAAGTTTACACAGGGAAGGCAAAAGATCGAATGCTGGTTGTGCTGCTATCTGATCGATGTGAGATACTACCAGAAGATACTATGTGCCCCGAGTATGTTATAAGCCCTGACACAGGATGAGTTGCCATGGAGAAACTTGTCTCGCCTTGATAGTGTTGATTTTCACTTGAAACTGACAAACTATCAGAAATCCCATTGTCGTGTTTATTCTCACTATCATTCTTGTGGGATTCAAGATTAGAACCATTAGGGATCTCGTCTCTTTCACTAGCTGCAGGTTTCAAAGAGTTGAAATCAAATGTGATTGTTCCACTCTCCACCTTGCTATCGTATGACAAGCTGCTTGCAGGGTTGCACTTGTTTGATTCTTCAGGGGTTAAAATCACGGAAAGGGTTTCACAAGGCTGTTCAGTAAGTGGCATCTGCAATTCAAAATTTCAAACAATTCCAATCTGCAGTGAGCTCCAGATTTTGCAAACTCATTCTTGAAATCAAGTTGAATAGTTGGGTGCCAACTGCCAACTGCTGAAGTACAGCAAGAGGGTAGATATCCAACAAACACCTTTCCGCTTTCTCATTTTTCTAACAAGACACTAGCTACCCAAATTATTGTCTAGGAAGAACACGAGTTGATTCTTTAATATTTCCCCCTTAATTGGACTGTTAGTTGGTCACATAATCCTGATATTAGATTTATAGACAAACTGAAACTAGGAAAAACTTAGGTACCTCAATTTCGAAAAGACAACATAAATTCTCATTCATGGATTACAGTCATTACACCACCATCCCACGTTAAAGTGGGTGAAAATTACTCGCCACTCTCATTGATTCATATTCTGGGGTCCACTATTCAAGTGGGCGCCTATGCAGTGGCTCTCAACATATGAACCAATGTAGGTGCTGACTGCTGAGTAAACAAATTGTTCTTAAGGGCCCTTAAACAGAGAGTTCTACCAATTCTTCCTTAAGAGTTAAGATCAAGATTTTGGATATTAGCCAATACCTCCCCATTATCAGTTGTTCATCAATAAAGGCGGGTAAGAAAAGTCCGAAGGCTTATCTCCCTCAACCTGTTCAGCTTTCGCTAACCTAAGAGCAGAAAGATCGAATTTCTAAGCCTAGGGCTAATACAGGCTGCTTTATTGAAAGCTACAATAATGACTAAATGGATTTGGGCTATGAGACACAAACCTGAAGGAGTTCTTTGAGAGATTTCGGTACATTTACCCTTCTTGTCACAAATTTCGCTCTTGAGACTTCATCCACTTTCTCATGAGTTGTATTAAAATTTGCTTCATCCGTCTGACTCTGCACTGGAACCGTGGGTCCATTGTCATTTCCAATATCTTTGGCAATTCCATTTTCTAATGAAGCTAGCAATTCTGTCCCAACTCTCTCATTGGATCCACATACATGAGTATCAACCTCTTGACAGTCATCTTCCGATGAAGATTTCGATCCACTGGGACTAAGCAACTCAATTTCCTTGGTCCTGCATTCACTAGTGTAAACCTCATCAGAATCGTTTTCTGATGAAGATTTTGACCCGCAGGAACTGAGCAATTCATTATCTTCTCGTCCTGTCAAGCCACCGTATTTATTTTCATTTGAGGACAGGAAGGTGCAAAGACAATTCTCTTCTCGGCATTCAACCGAAACCTTGTCCTTGGAAGGGACTCCCTCGTCAATGCAAATGTCCTTGACAACATGAAAAGGATTGTCTTTGTAACAAACTAGCAACTCCGGCAGTTCACATTCCAAGACATTCTTGTCAGTATATGGATCTGTGTCAAACTTACCCATTTTTCTGGAAGGAATGGCACACGGGGCAACAGATTCCCTAAATCCAAGTTCATTTTGAATACCATTTGCGTCAGAATGAACTTCCATGTCCCTCTGAAACAATTCCTTCTGGTTGGAAGGAATGGCACATGGGGCAACAGCATCTCTGACTGCATTTCCATCTCCAGTGGTGCAATCTTCCACAAACATAATACATTCCAGATCTGGAGTGTCACAAAATCCATCTTTGTCAGATGCCAACCGAGCTGTATCAGTATCGCAGTTGTGATGATGACACAAGGCCCCATTTTGATTTTCCATCATGATTCCCTCCAGCTTGGCTGTGTCCAAAGCACTGTTTTTGTTTGCAGATGGCTTAGCTTCATGCTTACGGAGAAGAGTTGACTGACAAAACAGAGGATCGTTATCTGCAAATGGACAAAAAAATCGATCTCTTATTCTTGCTTAAATGATTAAAAAAAACTTGAACTCCAAGGCATGCGTAAATTTTAAAAAAGTTGTGTATACAAGACACATCCCCACAGTTACAAAATAGAACAGAGAAAAGATAAGTAATCGACCCTCTATTTTGAAATCAAGTGACCATTGCATATTCGTATGCAAAAGAAAGTAAGGGAAAAAATGGGTGCTTGCATTTCCTATTAGAAAAATGACAATTACATCCTTACATTTAACACAACAAATAGAAAAAGACAGCCAGAAAAAGATTATGCCTTCAGCCCTAATTTCGAGGAAAGGTATTCAAGCATAAGTTTCCAAAAGCAACAGGATTTCAAGCAAATTATAACATTGCAGCATTACCAGGCTTCATTGTTCACACCCCGTGGGAGGGCTCCAAGAATTCTAACAACTGTGAAGCAAACATCCACTCCTGGCTGATTTTAGCAACTCGAGAAACTCCCCTATTGAACCAACGAGAAGTTAAGCAAACATGAAATTTTCCAAAATCATGTAAATAATCGGGCTACTTGCTAAAAGAAAGAATGAACTACATAGGTACCAACGAATCAAACTGTAAGTATGTACCAATAAATCATGTAAATTTTCCAAAATCCTGTTTCCTTGTCAATCAAACTGTAAGTATGTACCTCCGTGTACCAGGATCCTGATACCAATGAATCCCTAACTCGATTAGAAACTTTAAAAAAAGAGGTAGACTCAATCATTCACAAACTATAGTAGACACTAGCCGGTGTACAAGAATCTCTGAGATACCAATTGAATATTCAAATTTTCTTAACAAAATCTATAACTTTACTTGAAGGACAAACATCTCTAGACAGGACATAAATCTAATGAGTATAAAAGAACTAAACAAACCATCCAACAGAGCATAAATAGCACATCTTTGATACAATCTGAAAAAGTTCAGCAATTAAATGAATTACTCAGATAGAAAAAATGGAACTCTAGGATCATAGTGGAAAACCTGCCTGCTACAGAAAAAAGAATCCACCACAATTATTAAGCTAATGCAAGCAAGAAAAATACTTCAGCACGGCCTCTAATCTTTCTGCCAATGCCATTTTGCTTTTAGATCATATAAAGGAGACAAAAGCAATTGGAAAAACCAAAAAGCTTTAGGAGCCAAAAGCCACTTTTACTTGACAGCTCGATTTTAAGTTAAACAACCTGCTTATGCAATGCAAGACAAGTCATATGCAAATTTAGGATCAATCATTTCATAATTTCTACCAGCATAAATGTATTGCTCAACAATGGGTCAAAAAATAACCTGAGTCTTTTTTTTAATGGCATATTATCTATGAAATCTTCATCTTAGCCCTTAGAAAAAGAAGAGAACGACAGAAAAGTCACCTCTCAAAAACTGCCACATACGCTTCACCCACTAAAAAATAGCACACTTTTGAATCAAAACCTGAGTGGCCTCCTTTTGCAGCAATCCCATAAATTAACCTCTTTGTTGACTTCTATCTCTATTTCTAACCTTTCTGCCTTTCTCCTACCTAGGGTTTTACCAAAAGTCAGGTAATCCTTTGTAGGACCATTCACTCTCGCTCTCAACCCCAGCTCTATACTCTTACTCTAATCCTCGCTCTCGAAAAATTTCAGTAGATTGGAATGTTTTCGTAAGTTGCTTTCAAGCTCGTGCTCATGCATGCAGATCATGTGACTAGGGTTTGTTTGGTACCCATGGAAAAGAAAGGAAAGGTAAGGGAAAAAAAAAAAAAAAACTCCCCTTCCTTCGTTTGGTTTTGAGAGGAAAAAGACAAAATAAATCAACAAATATGGGCTTATGAACACTAAATTTTCCCTTAAACTTTCCTCTACTTTCTTTGTCTTTTCCATAGGTACCAAACAGAGCGTACCCCCAAACAGGTCCCCCCACTTCCTTACAAGTGAATTTGGTTAAGGGCCAAAACGATAGAATCTGAGATACCTCAATCAGAAAATTCCATCCAAACTTCACATCATTACAACTCTCAAAGGGCAAAGGAGTACCAATAGGAAGAACTGTGGATTTGGATATTTTGCTCAAATTCACAAAATAATAATAATAATAATAATAATAAGCCGCACCTGTTTAATCAGGAGAAAATAGTTGCGACTCTGTTCTTCTTATTGCTTCAAAATTCACTGCAAAAAACGACATAAATTAAAAAAACAAAAACGAAAACAAACCATAAACGCAATCGACAAATACGAGAATAGGACACTGAAAAATCACCACAGCATTGAGTCTTGGTAAGATGGGTATCAATCTCAGGATCCAATTAGCAGAGAGAGAGAGAGAGAGAGAGAGAGAGAGAGGAGGTTATACGGGGCGAAAGAGAGACATGGGGAAGAGTGGAATTAAAAGTCCGTTAAAAGAAGAAATAAAATCACAGCCGGCTAGAGATGGCAAAAATTAAAATATTATGCCGGTAGAGAGAGAGAGAGAGAGAGAGTGAGAGAACAGAGAGGCTTAGAGAGAGTGGAGGGTGTTAAAATAATCCTACTCTAGCAACTTGAAGGGTCAACTCTCTCTCCCTCTCTCTCTCTCTCTCTGGAACCAAATGAGTGAGCACTCATTTTCTCTTTCTATATCTACAGGTGCATATCTCGTGCAATAAATTACGCTGTAGAAGAGGAAGCAGCACGTCCGTGAATGCGAAAAGGAACCCTAATTATTATAAATTAAATAGGCAGTTCCCGAATCGTTAAGAAATTACTCCTATTGCTCTATCAAAGAGATACTACTACTGTATTTTAAAATTCAAACCGACTGCTGACCTGTCAAACTTTCCGTTTTGTCGTTCGGCGGCGAAATCTCTCTGGCCTGACTTCTTCACCGGGGCCGGAGGAACCGGCGCCGTCTTCTGATCTTGGTTGAATTCGTCTACTAGTAATAATTATGTGGGTTTGGGAAGGGTTAGAAGTGGAAGTCAAAATATTTGGAGGAAATACTACAAACGAAACGACAAAAGGTGTTTATAGTAGCAGAGGTCAAAAGGGCTGAGCTTTTTTGTTTGGTGGCGGTGGAAAGGTAGTTTTCGTATTGGTTGTTGCCGGGAAATAGACAGGCCAGGCCGGATGAGAGAGAGAGAGAGAGACAGAGAGCAACTTGTGGCAGGTTAAAATCGACCAAATCGATTTGACAGATGAGGAGGTTGTTTTTTCATTCGGAAATGTTAACGAGTAATTTAAGTACAGACCTGCAGCAACCATTGTATGTATCTCTCGTACACACTTTACACCTCTAATGGGTGTGGATCCACAATAGATGTGAATGAATTTGCATGTATTTAATCTATGAAAGTGTCCATAAAAGATAAATACTAATTTGAATAGTTATCTTTTACGGATCCTTTCATTGATTTTAACATTTTTCATGTGTTTGCGGATAAAATAAAATTTTAAAAACCATTTGTCATGTGTTTGTGTAAGTACCTATGGTGCCAACATTTTTGCCAACTGCAAATTCGATCACAGATACTCCAGCATTATAATTGTCACGATATTGTGAATTTCACGTGCATTGAATGATTATAAAAGCGTTTACAATTGAGTTTCTGGTCGGTGTCTATGTATATATCCCTATCGTTTTTTATTTTCTTACTATTCTTTCTTGCTCTTTTCTTTGGGAAATTTAAGAAATACCCCTAAACTTTTTCTCAAATATCCCATAAGCACCCAAATTTAATGAAATTTCAATAGGAAAGCTCCCATTGAATAATGTCGCGTAACCCCACCCAAATCCATATCTTTTGTACCACATAACCAAACCCATACCCATGTACCAAACATAGCCCAAATCATAAACTTCTTCTCCCCCTCTCTATTTGATGTACCCAACCGTGTACAACTCCAGTATCACTAGCAACTCTGGGCTCTCGAAAACCCAACTAACAAATCAAATAGGAAAGTCCAATCCAATTCCATCTTTAATTTGATGGCATTTAATGGGAGGGGCCTAATTGAACAGTATTCAACAAGTTCAGACGTCTAAATGAAGTTCTGTTTAAGTTTGGGTGCTCTTAAAAAAAATGGGACATTAGAGGAAAAGTTTAGGGGTATTTTTGAAATATTCCCTTTCCTCCTTTAGTAAGTAGTATATACCATCCAAGTGACCCACAATTAGTTGAGACAGTGTAATAAAAAAATGAGTAATTAGTTGAGATTTCTTCATTTTGTAGTATTTAATAAGCACAGTAGCAGTTATATTCATTCACTATCGCTCAACAAATCTTTGGACAGTTTTGATTCATAAATCCCAATCAGATAGGTGGGCCTCATTTGCTATGTTTTTGTAGTATTACTTTTCAATTACTCCTTTAGAAATTAATTTAGATAGGGAAATATTTGGGTCTAAGCTTTAAAAAAGGAAAATTCTAAAATCAGCCAAATGAACTAACAATAACAAGTATGTGAATGTTGATTAAAAGGTGTAACAAATATACAGAAATACGTGTTTTTTATGTTTTCTTATGTGTTTATTGTCAGAGATAGACCGGGAAAAAAAACAAAAACATACAACTCACTTTGTTAGGTGCTATCCAATTGCCTTTGATGAGATGAAGGGGATGTCCAAATTAGTGATGGTTTGTTTAAGGGTTCGTTTGGTTTATTGGTTACCCACCCACTAATTAATTTAAATGGTAATCTTGTCTTGTTTTATATTTTACTAACTAGGTTTAAAACTAGATCAAAAAAATTACATTACCAAACAAGCCTTAAACATTTTGAGCAGCAATTTTGGCTTTTTAATTGGCTTTATCCCTTTTCAGGTCCATTATTTATGATTGCAGTTGCAGAACAACTGCTTTTGTTGCAAAGTGAAGATATGCTTCTTTTTCTTTCTTTTTTTCAACCAACCAGAAAATATTGATATTATAGAAGAAAACAGTACAATAAAAAACGGACACAATCGGTCCGGAAATATAAGAAACAACAAACGAAAGCAACAAAACAAAAAATAAAAAACCGCATGGAACCACGACGCCGGAGCCGGACCCGTCAAACACACTCGTGATATGCTTCCTTTGAATTACAATGGACAATTACATTCAGAGTTTTAATTTTCTTTTAATTGAATACGAACCTCTCATGTGAATTTGTTTCATGATCCTCTAATTTTTGTGGCCTTTACCTGCTCAATGAGACCAGTAAAATGAACAATTCGGTTTCTGTTTTCAGTATTTTGTAGGCCGGGACGACAGCCATATAAAGGGCACAACAATTTTTGCTCTAGCCAACTCGCAGCAAGATATCAAGATGTAAGCGTTAAACTAATACGCTCTTGTTGAGCTCATTCTTGTATCGGGAAAACTAGGTAAACAATGTGACAGCACCTCTCGAACAAACAATGTCACATAATCTTTGAGTACGACTTTTCTCTTCGTCTCTCAAATCTCTACGCTTCTGTTCGATCTAAAATCTAGCAGCAAATTATAATAAATTGATATATTTCTTAAAGACACTCACCTTGTTTGGTTCTTATTTTTGAAATTTATTTTTAATGTAATGAGTGGAGAAAGATAGAGAGAAAAATATATTGAGAAACGTATAGAGAGAAAATTGAGATGAGAGTTGAACCAAACAAGGTGGCTATCATTTACGCTCGTGCTCACCCACAAATATGCATGTTATGCCACTCATAGGTACAAACTGTTGATGGTAATGATGCTTTGTGCAAAAACACACACACACTGGCCGCTACATTTACTTGATATGTTCTATTCACACCATGCCTGGCCGGTAAACGTAAAGACACTCTCATCTCTCAGTAGTCATCTGTCCTTTGTGGCGTTTAAAAATTACAAGAGATAGAAACAAGGACAATCGGACCATGAAACCCTCCAGAAAAAAGTGGCTAGGGGTGTCCAAGAAAAACCGAGAACCGTGAAACCGGTCCGGACCGATCCGATCCGTACTTTTTGGATTTTGTTCGTGGACTAATGGTCCGGACACGGATTTGAAAATTAAAAAACCGTGAGATACGGATTAGGATTGAATTTTCATTTCAAAACCGTGGATTAACCGAACCAGACCGTGAGATATTTAAAAAAATAAAAATATAGGTATGTGTGTGTAATATATATAAATAATTATAATTTTACTAATTTGCTTGTATGTTTTGAGAAACTAATTTGCTATTTTTTGTTTCGTTTTTATGGGATCTAATAAGTAGATCATGCTTGACCAGAATTTGTGTATTTTGGATAATGTTTAGTTTTATTTGGTTGCTGCTTTGCTGCCTTTATCATGTTTATTGCCTTAATGCCTTTACAATTTGGACAATATTCATGGAAATTAGTGTTTGCATTTTTATTTGAAATATGATTATGGTGGTAGCATCATTTTATTTTTTTGGAAGAAAATCCGTGGATAAAAGCGGGACCAAACCGTGATTCACGATTCAAAATCCAAACCGAACCGTAAGACTTTTGGATTAGGATTGGATTTTATTTTCTAAAAACCGTGAGATATGGATTAGGATTGGATTCATACGAATCCGATCCAATCCGGACCGTGGACAGCCCTAGAAAAAACGAATCAATGGTCCAAATTTAATAAACTCTTCCACGGAAGAGTTCTGGACCGTTGATTTGTTGTCATGAACAGTTTATATATTCTCTTTCCTGAACTATACCAGGTCTCGTGTTCAAAAAAAATGAACTATACCAAGTCTCCTTGGGCCCTCTGTCATGGTGTCACTATTTAGTAGCAAGGCTTTTGGGTTTGTGTCAGTCAGACTGGCTCCCACATCGAGAGTTTGGATATTTAAAGGGTCCATTATATCTCTTCCTAATCAGCAATTGCATCGGTGAGTTGGTATGTGTACCCTCTTACCCTCCTAACAAAAATCGATCACGAATCTTGAGGTTCATTTAAGAACACCATTCTGCTTCGTACTCCTCATTTACTATAGTTCCCATCAAATTCTGTAACCAGAAATGAATCAATTCGTCAGTATTAACTGCCACAAAGATTCCATTTCCAAAGTTGCCAAAGTGAGTAGCATTCATTAAAGGTGTGGATAGGATGAGTTAAGGTAGGTGGGTCATTGGTGGGTGATCCGAATTTTGATGGTTAGTAATTGACGTGTCAAAGATACTCGAGTACTTCTGTTGCAGGATAGCTTGGCACAATTTTTTTTTTTTTAGGTAATAAATTTCACTGCCCCTGAGATTTTTTTTTAATCATGGGGTCTCGATTGACAATTGCTATCCAAGCACATGACGAAATGAGCCAAAATTGACTTATATCTACGAAGTATTTAAAATTATTAACTCTCACTTATTTTTTAAATAAAAAAATGACTTTATTTTACCCAGGGGGGAGCTATTTTGAAAAAACAAAAAGGGTAAAGATTATAAATAACTATTTATTTTTCGATACTCAGAAAATAGAGAATTGAGAGTTTTTTTATTTATTTATCTATATTCTATATTATAAAACAGAGAGCTTTCCGTTGAAGATGCCTAGACATATAAACGAGAGCAACTTCTACAACCGTTAGATCACTTCATGTTAAATTTTTTAGCCATCATATCATTTTTCATAATAAATCAATCCCTCTATATCTTCACTTTTTAAGTAATGTATCTCTATATATATAAATGCTGTCTTTTTATCATTAAATAGAAAAATATCTCAAATATCTCAAAATGATGATTGACACTTTGTGTAAATTACATTTATCGCATAAACCAGTTAGGTAAAACGGATAATTTGTTTAAATTGATACAATGTTACATTCCGACATTCTTTTAGGCACGGGCATAATCTAATTCTATTATAAAACGGAAAATTTGCCAATATAAGACATTTTTGGCTTACTCTATTACATGTTTATAATTAGTTGAACAGTTAATTGATGGGCATCGGTGAAATAAATATTGAAACCACAATGGACTTACAATAGTTTCTCACACGTTAAAGGTATCTGCCATTTTGACTGATTTCACGGGCATCCTCAATATTTGTTTCTAAAAAAGAGCTTAAAATACACCTAATTAAGAGTTAAATAAAGGGACCCAAAGTTCAATGTCGAGTTACTATTGATCTTATCAACAAGAGCGAATCGCAATATTCAGGATTTTATTCACATGGTCTTTAAAAATGTTGTGAGCTCTCGCTCTCAGTTTTTGATATGTTGAGAAAACGTTTTCATGATCGCATCCTTGCACGCACACGCAGATTAATCTATATTTGTTTTGAAATTACGAACTATTTATTTTGAAATTTTCATAACTTAGCCCTAGAAACCTCAAACCAGAACCAAGTCCAATTACAGCTTGCTTGAGCTAATTCATGCCCCAGTTTGAAGTTTGAAATGGACATTGGGAGGCCAAAACCTCATCTACACGTGCCCTTGTTTTGTTCCGGCACTGTCACATAGTTCAACACATAATACACATCCATATTGACAATTGGGCACATCCCTTTTGGCAAATGGTGATGGAGACATTGTCGGCCAAAGTGGGATTTTGACAAACAATAATACTAGCTAGCGACAGGTTTTTTATTTTTATTTTTTCATGACGGTGAGGATGTCCGATCAACTTACGCTTACCTTAACTAATTCCTTCCTCGTTCTAGTCAAAGGAAAGTTATTCTCGCCGAGACGAGGGAGTTCACAAGAAACTACTAGCAACAAGTACTTTTTTGCGGCTCGACTCCAAAAATCGAATCTTGATCAATTATACAGAAAGCAAATCCATGAGCCAACCAAAGTCACCCTTGCAGCTTACCAGCTAGTTCAAGTTTGCATCTCATTTAACTCATCCGGTGTGGAACAAATTTTGAGAGAGAGAGAGATAGAAAGGCCACTTTAGAGAAAGAAGAGTTGCCTATATACAGAAAGAAAATCCCACAAAATAATACTAAATCAATAAAGATTCTTGGATCCATACACCTCCTAGTTGACCAAAAGCCATCCCAAGAGTGTAAAGATTAATTAAATTTGTTCTGTCTAATAGAAACTTTAATCTAATACTACTATTTAGCACAGAGTCAACCAAGGTGGAGAGAGGTTGCGGTTTTCTGCCGTCGTATGGTTCTTGACTCCTAGAATAGTAAAGGACCAAGCTACAAAGTGCAAATATTTCTAAAAGATACTCGTTTACGTATCGTGTACGTATCAAATATTGATAGTCTTTAGATATATTGTATATACGAGTTTGATATTCTGCATACGTAGTCGATATTTGTTGCACTCTCCGTCTTGTTTCAAATATTTTCTACGGGAAACCATATAACTTTGACCTCAAAAAATAAAGTATTTCCGGAATTAATCTATAATTCCCACCATTTTCTATAATTCCCACCATTTAAAAGATCTCAATACTTTTGAAACATACAAAAAATTCCACAAAAATTCTCGTCCATACTTTTTTTTAAAAGTTAAAAGGGCACAATTTTTCATGGGGAGCATTTAAAAGTTTGAAATGGGACGCAGGAAAGTGCTCCACCAACTATTTTCTATAAATCCAGTAACTATCAATTACTTTTCAGATACACAAGTTATCCCTCCAGACTTTTACCACCCGTTAGACCCTTTTTTTTTTTTCAATTTTTTTTTTGTATTTGTTAATTTTTTTGGGGATTATTGCAACGTCATGACAAGAGAAATTTAAAAAGTAAAAAATTACGATCAAAATCTAATTTTTTTAAATAAAGACAAAAATAAGCCAATAGGCCAATTTTTGTCTTTATTCAAAAAAAATTGGATTTCGATCATAAATTTTTTACTTTTTAAATTCCTCTCGTCATGACGATGCAATAATTCTAAAAAAAATTGACCAAAAACTAACAAATAGGAAAAAAAATTTAAATAAAGACAAAAAAATAAGCCGGTTGGCTTATTCAGCTAAACGAGATTGAGGTTGTGATATTTGCACCATAAAATACTCTTTCTGTCCCAAAATCTTTGGACTTTTTCGATATTGGTGTCATTATTTGAACTCTTATATTTTCTAATATGAATCTCTAAAAATATGCATTATGGATATTGATTGATAGTTCTCGATTAGATTTATAATACAAAATTTTCAAAATTATGAAAGTATCATAAATTAAGAGATATAAGAGTTTAAAGAATGACGCCAATGTCGAAAAAGTCCAAAGATTTTGGGACGGGAAGAGTAAGAAAATCAATAGTTTCTCGACAGATAAAAATATTGGTTTTTTATCTGTGTAGTGGGCCAAATCGAACGAACCACTGGGCCTGACAATAGAGATTCACTGGGCTTAATTGGGCCGAATGCACAATTGGCCGGACGGACGACCCAACTTTTCGCTTAAGCCCATTACTACGTGAGTCCAGTCTGCGGAAACCATAAGGTCAGGCTGGGCTAGAGCACGTCCGAACAGTGAGATGACTTAGCAGCCAGCTGGATTTTACTTGTCGTCCCACTGTCGTGTTTCGAACACTTGTGTTTGGCCACGTGGACATTGAGCATCATGCATGGTTTTTACGTACCCAAAACGTTTAAGGGTTATATGTCACAGGACTCGTGCCTAGTACAAACTTACTTGAGAGGCAAGACAAGTACACTCGTTCTATAAAGCTTAATGTATAAACTCTAAAAAGCTACTACGTGGTTTCTAGATATCATATCTGTACTTTGTCTTTCTCCACTCTCAGTATCTAACTCAGGCATGGAAATGCCCTTCGACTGAATCCAATCAGACGGCACTAACCGGTTCCTTATTTTTGCAAATTAGCTTGTCGAGATCGGAGTTCCGGACAAATCACCTCCCCACAATCTGATGGAATCAATCCCACTTTCTTTGCTAGTTAACATTGGTGTTTCATGCTGGTAGCTTACACATTCTCCATATAATAGCCTAATTAACCAATAGCTTCACAATTCTAAGTTCACATTCTTGTGTTGGAAACCAGCCCACCACTGCAACAAAGTCGAAAAAACAGCCTAAATAACAGAGACCAGGTTTCAGATCGTACGTTATTTTTAGCTTTCCTTTTTCAATAGCAGTTCACACTTCACAGTAGCAATCCTGCTAAAACAAGTTTGCCAACCAAAAATGGGAATACCCCACAAACCCTCAATTCCACAGGTATAGAGCGTAAGATTCTATCTCCTCATGCGATACACCCCAGCTTTGTGAATTGTTGAAGTGGTTTTTATCATACTAGCTCTCTCCGTCCCAATTGTTTGTCCAATTTGAAAAATTCAACTTATTTAGGGGACATAATCATTACACTTTGAAAAGTTCAAGTTTCCACAATTGCCCTTCAATATGAATTGCATTTGTCACTTCAAATCAAGAAAGGAGGGTAAACTGGTATTTTATAAGATTTCCTTAGAGCATCCACATCTCCCTCTCTACTTCTCCTTTCAGGCTATAATAAAGAGCAAAATCACATTTTCTCCCCTAGCATCAGGCTCAATTGCTTGCTCGTTACTTTGCAAAAGTTGAAGAAGTGCTACAGTGCCACGTTTGATAGAGCGATGCACTATTCATCACACTAAACAATATTTTATTATTTAAAATAATTACGAAAGCCTTAGTTAAATTAATTATGGGACCCTATAGAATATAAACTTGATTATGAGAGCCCTAAAATAAATATTAAATATGACCCTTTAGGATTGGTCAAAAAAATAATATCTTCGCTCTGGTTCAAACGGATTGAAAATTAGAGCACTTAATTATTTAGACTATTTATATATTAAAAATATGGTTAAAAAATTAAGTGCTCCAATTTTTAATCCGTTTGAATCGTTGCAAAGATTTTTTTTTATCATGTTATTCTAAAGTGTCATAATTAATTTTTGACTATAGAGCTCTCATATGAGAGCCCTAAAAGAGTTATACAACCAAATAAAGAGCAGATGCTAAATTATGAAAACCCTAGAGACAAATTTTAATTATGACCTTTTAGAATAATATGATTACAAATATAAAGTTTTAGCACCGAATTTAACGAATTAAAAATTAGAACACCTAATTTTTTTAATAAGCCTCTGTAGAGTATTACATTTGAGGAAAAAAAAAACATTTCAATATTATTTTGGAAGGAGAATGAAATAATATATCAATAGACAATAAGTTAGAATAAAGTGTCTGATGCAATATATATTTTAAAAATGAGTAGCTAAAGTAATAAAATGACTTTTTAAAGTGTAATTTGGTCCAAAATATAGGGAGTTTGATGCGGATGCTCTTATGAGTTTTTGTAAAATGGACAAACAAAATGGGACAGGCCAAAGAATGGGATGGAGGGAGTATTAGATAAGTAATTATTAGAATGAGAAGCATGTGAACGGACATCGGTGTCTAGACAAAGATGCGAAAGACAAACTAAATGAGAGACTGGCATAAGAATAAAAAGGAGAAAGAACCAAAGAAGGGGGGAGAGAGAGAGGATGAAATTTCCTTCGGTTGTTTCTACTTGTGTAACATATTTGTAAGTTCAAACCCGTGTGACAAGACTGAATTGCCAAGATCCTTTTCTGAAATGTAGTAGAAGAAACCACCACCGCGATTCTACACCATCAAGAATGTGGAGAAGCTGCACAGTTGGTAGAGTTACATGAATGACTTGGTTTTGTTGTCAACCTCGGATTGTTGTTTTCTCCCCTTTGGGTAGCGGGCCAACAGCATACGATCTTTGGTGTGAGGGGTGCTCCCTTTGTGGGGTTCTTCTTACTCCGTAGTGTTGCTTCGTACTTAGGGTCCTTTTAATCTTAGTAATTTCTTTCTAAAGATTAATGCACCTTCTGAGCTAGTAAGCCATTTCTAATGGATTCGGAGAGAAGACCATTGAAGGTAACGGTCAATTTTAACGGGACTCAGAAGTATCGGTCGATTTTACTGGACCCAACGAGAGGAGCAAAGAAGGTCGTGGTTGATTTTAGTGGCCTCGGAAAAACAGGGATATTGAAAAGTAATTTATGAATCTTCATCCCATAACAAAGTTAAAGGGGGCATAATTAAAAGAAAACCGATTATTCCAGTCTCTTGATACTAATATCCACCATCACCAAATGGTACAATCTCCGTCCATTCATTGAAATGTCTCATGCAGATGCAGATAAATCTAAATTAGGGTTCAGTTCTCAGTTACAAAAGAAGACTTTTCCAAGGACATCAACAATAAGAATTTTAAATCAACTTCTGTTCGGATTTGAATTCGGTCTCAAAATCTAGTTTTGAATATACTCTACTGATTTGTGTTATGAAATTAAGTTGAATAAAAGCGTATAGTATTCTGCACTACCAAGCTTCCAACGTCCGCAATAAGTGAGCTGTCAACGGCAACGATCAAAAGTATCAGCAGAAATCAGCTGGCTTGCCAATTTTGATGTTTTGTTCGCCTAGGTAAGCTGTGATAGCATTTTTTTGCCAGCTCTTGAAACTCCTGCAACAAACAAGCAGTGTGATATAGACATATAGTTTATGAATTACTATAACATTCTTCAAACAACAAAACTACTAACGTAAACTAACATATGCTTAGTAAAAGATCAGAGAGAGCAACACTATGGTTTTTAAGTAACAGAGGTAAAATACCTTTTTATTTTATTTTCGTAGTTGCCCTTGATTGGCCTATGAAGAAGAAAGGTCCTACCTAGGAAGTAACTCGTAAAAATTGGACATAAATGGATAAATGTATATTTCAGAAATGTCCGTCATAAATTTGCAGACGGACAACTTATATTACATAATCACATAATACTGTCCTAATTTGCCAGGATGTAAAATAGTTTAGGGCGATGCCCTTTAACGTTCCAACTTTTAAGAGATTCCGCACTTGCTCCGACCTCTCGCAAGTTAAAAGAAACTTAATATATCCTGTTTTATTGAAACATGCATATTTTGGAAACCGTAAGTGAAATTGACCCAAGAGGAGGAAAATTTGGCAAGCACTAATACTTCCCTAACGTTGGCCGGTGTCCTAGAGGATTAAGCTACCCCAGCGAATAAAGAGTATGCACTTTTAGTATGAAACCGAGACAAGCACTTTGACTAAGAAACAGGAATCGCATATGTTTAACTGGCATAATTTCTTGTGAACATGCTGATGACATGGTAAATGAAATCAAAGTCATATCATCAAGCTTACTTCTGATCAAGATGTGCCAGAATGTCACCACCGGGAAAGGCTGCTTTTGTGGCCTCGAATGAAACTTTTATAGCTTCTCGCCAAGTCCCACCAATACCCTGTGCATTTATTTCTACTTTTGAGTGGGTTGGATCTTCCATTGGCAAAGAATATCCGGAGAGAAGATGGCCCACCCAAACGCCATGTTTCCTACAAGTATGAATACAAGAAATGGCTTGTTATCTCACAAGAGAAAGAAATATGGGAGTCTGTCTAGATATGACTCTAGGTTTCAACAAAGCATCTGTATACATATATGTAAATATTTAGATACAGGGGGGCCTTCTAATAAGGTCGCCCTTATTTTCAGAAAATGCGGACATCGTTGTCAGCCGTTGGATTGTGTTTTCAATGGTCCGGATCTGCTGATGGCCATTTATGACCATCAGCAGATCCGGACCATTGAAAACACAATCCAACGGCTGAGATAAAAAATCCGCATTTAACTTAGATGCGGGCGCCTTAGTAGAAGGGCTGTGTATTTAGATATATTCTTAATATAAATATTTAAAACTGATACCATGTACTTTTCAAGTACATAACCGCCTCAGCCTCATCTACAGATGAAAATTTAAGTGCCCACACTCACTGACAGACATCAGAAGTGGGAAAACCAAACAAAATAGAGTTTCTCGATAAACAAGAGTAAGATAAATAAATCCTAACACTCGCTGACTATAATGAAACCAAAGGGGTGGCCGGGTTGACTATTCTCGTATGACAAGCACTGATGTCTTCCTTCCCATCTCAAGCTTTCTCCTTGGAAGATTTTTTTTTTCAAAAATGTTAAGATCCATGAATTTGATCCATGAAAGTGTCCATGGTCTATTTATCTTTCATGGATCAAATTCATGTACTGTATCAAGCCTCTTTTTTTTTTTTTTCCTTTCTTCAAGGAAGTTGAGACACCATTTATTTAGTAGTTTGTATCTGCAGCAATTGCAGTTCAACAACCATGGAAAATCAAATGGGACCTTTCCGAGTTCCATCACATTCGCCCAATAAAAAAAATGACGACTCACAGATAAACGACCGGGACGGTAGTATTAGGAAATGTATTTCAACTAATAATTACTGGATGAGAAGAGCTGGTCGGAGCCTAAACTTACAGAATTATATCCATGTGCCGAGGTACATAATGCCCGCCCCCTATACCAAGAAGAACTTTCTCCTTATCCTTCTTGCTGAAACATGGAAAGTTCGAACAGTGGTCAACTTTGAGGGGAAAGTTTGAATGCTGCCCCCATAACATAGTAGGAGAATCATCAATGGTGCAATAACATCAGAAGTAAACACTATGATACAGGTAGGAGTTAGCGTAATTCAGGAGCCAAAACAAATGAGGTCAAGGATGTCGAACAAGAAACAATCTTTTAGTAGAGTGATCAGTTTGATTCCGTAATAAGATGCAAATATCTAATCCACAAGTGAAGTAGCTTGCAAAAAAGACCAATGTCTAATGACAACAGTCTCTCTTAAATTGAAAGTACCTGCTCCAGTTCCCAACAGAAGTTCCTCCACCAAGCCCGAGTCCTTCCCAAACTAACTGTAAGGATACAGAGACCAATTTATTAACAGGATGAGAAAGAAACAAATTATTTGGACGGAAAGAGAGAAGAAAGAAAAGAGGGCAAACATATACCACCTTACGTTTCCTACTATAGTGATTACTGATTAGCACACAACTGATAAATGTCGTGCCAAATTACATTCTAAGCTTAACAAAATTGATGATGGAAAGACAATAAGACTGTGCAAAAGTACACCATCAAAATAAGAATTACAATATTGTCATCTCTCCAATCAGTGAACTACCATAGTTAAAGTGCATACTTGAACACAAAGATAAACACTAAAACTGATGTCCAAAATTAGTTCTGCTTAAGCCATTATTGCTCTAAAACATCTTTTCCTATTTCCCTTCACATAAAATTGCCATTATGTGTAGAGGCAAGTAATATGCAAGACAAGATCGTCAAAATGTGGTGAGCACAATAACAGCTAGTTGGCAATATGGAGTCAGGAAAAGTCAAATAGGAACGAAACTGAGACAACAATGTGATAGACCAAAGCTCCAAACATTGAACTGAAATCTACTCAACTAGAGCAATAACATTAGCTGCATCCTTCCTCCCCCAATACTCTTCTGTACTACCTATTACCAAGAGAAGGAACCAATCAGTCATAACTAAAGCAGAAGTTGGCAACAATCACAACCTACTCATGGAGTCATGGGTAATATTTAACCAGCACCAGACAACAAGTAAACCTATATAGCCTTTTTTGCAAACAAATAAATGCTCATAATCAACAAGTAATAAAAGAGGTTCTAATTAAGGTGCAACCAGGAAAAACGATGACTAAACCAGCAAGGGATGAATTCAAGTTCAAGCACGTAAAAAGTATGGGAAGAACAAAAAGAACCAGAAATTAGGAAGATGGCTAATAACCCGAGAGAGAGAGAGAGAGAGAGAGAGAGAGAGAGAGAGAGAGAGAGAGAGAGAGAGAGGATCTGTGCACTCCAAAGACATAATACTTGGGGAAATCACCACACCAATCAACTTTATCTTCAAATCCATCCACTAACGTTGGAAGGAGCATTGACTAAATATCGGAGGTAATATGCATCCTCAATAATATGGATATTTATTGGCGAGATGAACGGACTAATGGAGCAGGTTCCTTAGACCCACTAGTGGACTATGGCGAACAGATAGAAAGAAACCTAAGTCACTATTGTATTGCGAACCATAAGAAAGAGCACTACCAGTGACTGGCTAAAAAGCAGATAGAACACTCTTTCCTACTCCAGGCAAGTAGTAGGACTGAATAAGCATAATATAACATGAAAAAAGGAAACTAAGAAAAGCCACACATTGTTCTCAGTCGTTGACCCCTATATTATATGCTTTTCCAGCAACATTAGGAAGGAGGTCAGAGGTACCACTTTTGATAACCTATATAATTGGAACCACTCATCTACGTAATATTTAACATGTAGTACAACCTCTGCATCCATTGACAACAATATTTTTCTTCAAATGATAAAACGTGTTAAATGAGTTTAGCAACTTACCAATCTCCACAAACATTGCTGGTTTATTTGTTTCTGGTCCATGATGTGTAGCCTCCAAAGTAACCTAGATTCACCAACAAATATGTCAGAAGTCACTTATTTATTTGATCATCACAAGATATTGAAAAATTACTGATTTCTGGAAAGAAAAGATCCAATAATTGGGAAGAAGGCATGAATCAAAGGTATCCCTCCCGTTGTACATCACACTTTTCCCACTTCATGTATTATGGGGTCTACGAACAAAGAAATAAATAAGTTCACTAATCAGTCTACTCGATTATAAACAAGGAATACAGCATAGGCCAGCACTCCATAAAAAAAGGTACAAAGAATACGATTCATGACATTTGGTAAGCTACGAAGAGAGATAAAATCATAAAAGAAAAACAGACCAGAGCTTGCAATAATAGATTATTTTTTATGTAACCATCAATCTATGTATTAGTTGTAAATTAGTTGGTAATGACAATTTTGGTAAAAACAATAAGTAAACAAGGAGAATAAAAAACCAGTAAACCACGATGTCGCTGACTATAATGCAAGTATACCTCAAACTCAGGAACCAGGCCACGAGATTCGGCTATTCTTTTCAACAGCTTGAGCCATGGCCCAATCCGAGGACTCGGGGGCGCTGCCCATCCTGGCTTCCCACCTTGCGGTGGCACATCCCCTTCACGCAAATGTGGTACTCCTGCACCATTTAATTGTGGGATGGGATCCACACATATGTGAGAGGGATTTGGTTGACAGGTGTGTACTTATAATTTGTGTTTTCATGAGATCGGGCGTCTAGTAAATATATACTATTATGTGTGTGTATTATACATATATATACTCTTTATATTATTCTATACAATACACAGACATGTACCGATTGGGTGAAGGGTGAGGGCAGGGCGATTGGAGACGGCGCTGTGTTTGCTGAGGAAAATAATCTCATCGACTCCTTCAGATGTGAATTCTGCCCAACGCTTGTCCAAGTGATCTTCTTTGACGATGCTGTTGTCGTGCTCCAACAGTCTCACCTCTCCGTTCACGAAGCTTCTTATACCCTGTCACATTCAAACCCATTTCACACACTAAACTAGGCATATCTATCTCTATCTATCCATACACATAGGCTCCGTTCAGTTGTCAGGAATGTTGTACCGGAAAGTTATTCCCAGAAAAAGTTAAGTAAAGTGAAATAAATGAAAAAGAAATCTATTTTCCTGTGAGTGTTCATTTGACAAATTTTTTTGCAAGAAAACTAAAGTTTAGTGGTTCATTTGCCAGGAAAAGGCAACTATGAGAAATTTCTTTATTTTTATTCCCGTGGCTAATTTTAAATAAAAATAACTTTGAAAGTTGAATAATAGGCTATCATATTTCAAAAATTAACACATACGGAAAATGTATTTTATCTAGTGCAAAATCTTAACGTGAAATGAAAAAATCGACTTGCAATTTCCTATTCAATTTGCTATATTCTGAATGGTCATGTAAATCCCCCATTTAAATTGACATTTTTTGATAATCAACCATACAAATGAAGTTTAAAAAATAAGTAGATGATAACTAAATAAATAAATATTAAACAATTGTGCTTAATTAGTTGCCGATACAAAAACTCAATGAAAATTACTCCAGTACAAAACAAAATTGAAGACTAATGACAAGATAAATAAATCATTTCAATTATCTCAGAGAGTACTATTGTAGTCGAAATTGTTGCTGCTCACGTTAATCTCAAGTATCTTACCAAGAATCTAATTCATATTTTTTTGGTACCGGTGTCATTCACTTTTTTTCTTATCTGCCAATTATCTTGGATCCACAATGGAGAAAACTTTTACCGTGACACAAAATCCTATGCTTTTACCCGGATCACTTTTGCAAGAAAGTAAATCTTGCAAGAAAACTTAAAAGCATGTTTTCCACTATTTTCCTGTCAATTGAACACTATAAAAGTTATGGGACAGATGATTTTCCCATCATTTCTTGTACTTTACTGGTAACTGAACGGGGCCATAGTATTAAAAAAAGAGCGACGAATTAGGGGTCAAAAAATTATATGGGTGACCTGGAAGGAAGGGCCAGGTTGCCAACCGGGCATGGCTAGGAGGGCGGCGGCGGGGCCGATTGAGGCCGGATCGGTGGTTGTTGCCACCACCAGCGTCACCATTCTCTCTCTCAAAGTATATGTCCGTCGGCCGTGCGCGCGCGTTTGTATATGGAGAGCTGAGACGCTGTGCCTGAGGAAGAATCTGTTGGCAAGTTTCTCTTTTGTGCGTATAAAAGTTTTTCTGAACATGTGTCTAATTTCTTTCTTTTTCCCCTTTGCACTGAGGTTTGGTTTTTCAAAGAAAGCTGGTACCAACACACAGATTGTGCATAGATTTTTTTTGGGCCCATTATAAATCTCACACTAATGATCTGACACGTTCATTAAGGGGGTGTTCGGCTTTTGAAAAAAAGTACTTTTTGGAAAAAGAAGGTAATTTCAAGCTAAAAAATTATGTATTTACGTAAATAATTTTCCTACTAATATGGATCTTATTTGATAGATCTCATTAAGATCTTTTAAACGGTACAAAAAAAATTTGAAAAAATATTTTTATTTTCATTATATTTGAGTTTGAAATTACCTTCTTTTTTCAAAAAGTTCTTTTTTCCAAAAGCGGAACACCCCCTAAATGTAAAACACATTTTCAAGGTTCTCATTAAAAAATTAGTCTAATCCGATGCCTATAAATTTTGGATCCAATCATCTAACTTTTCATTAAAATTTCAAGATAATTAAAAGTTAAATGATTGGATCGAGCACCTATAAGTATCGAATTGAGCTGATTTTTTTCAAGAACCCTTGAAAAGTGTTTTACATGTAATGAATGACTCGAATCATTTGTATGAAATCTGTGATGGACCCCACAAAAAATCTGTACATGAAATATTTGGGTCGATTGTAGTAAAACCACTTTGGCAATTGTTCCCTTTTTTCTCCCTAGAGACGAGAATTTCATTGCAAAGCTGAAATATACTCATATATTTTCATATACGTACACATTGGAGGGTGAGTGGAGTGCAAAAATTCAGAACAGATATGCTTATACAAGACATTTTTTAAAAATTACACGATTACTGTCATATACCAAATAAACACCGGTATCAATCAATCAATACTATATACAAATGTATTTTGTCTTTAAAGAATTCAAAATTTCACTCATAATTTTTTAGATTTTTATTTATAAATCTTAGAGAGAGTAAATTAAGAGAGAGGCTTGTGATATGAAAAAAAAAAGATTATTCTATGCACTTGGACACTCCTACGTTTTGCACCAAAATCATTCTTTACAACATGTATGTTTTTTATTAAATAGAACATGAACAATGGCAGTGTGTATCAAACAAGACTGGAAAAAAAAATTAAAATATCTTTTTTATAAGCTGTTGTACCCGTTTGACACGGAGAATTGAAAAAATACCAAATCAATTTTATTTGTTCCGTGCATGAATAGGTACAAAGCAAAATATATAAATATAAAAAAGAAAAGAAAAATAATATTGATATTCTAAAAATTGATAGAGACACTCAAAAACACAAAAGAAAATGATTTTAAAATTACACTGATTTTGAAGTAATTGTATCAAATTTTGAATTGTTAATATCATTTTTCTAAAAAAAAAAGAAAAGGAAATGGGACGATTTACCGTGGAACAGGCCACAGGTTTTTACTTCGGCGTCTATTTGTCGGGCGATCCGGGAGACAGATGTTCTGCGCCTCCGCATTCTACAAGTTCTCTCTCATGGCTTCCAAACCCCACCGCCTCCATCCATGTACTCTCTCTCTCTCTCTCTCTCTCTTCGGTATACAGTATACACACACGCTTGTACTATCTAAGCCCTAATTACACATGTTCAAACAATTGCTCAAATTGTAACCCACTCCGAAAATTTTCACAGTCGCAGATGCGGCTCTACAGAGCGCCGCAAAAAGGCCGAGGATGACAACGACGACGAAAGCTGAATCCTCCTCAGCCATGAAGGATGCATTCTCCAAATACGCCGACTACCTCAATGCCCTCGTTAGCTTCCTTCCCTCCCTCACCTGGTCTGTTCATTTCGTCATTGGTTCAGATTTTAAAATGATTCTTTGCGTGAAGAAAGTATTCTTCTCTGGAAGAATCTTTCAGCAAAATATAACCATTAAAAACACTATTGGACGGCTAGGATTACCCAGACTCCAGACTGCTCTCTGCAGAGGAGCCATTTCCTTTCTTGATGCTTTTTGTTTGTTTACATGACACACCAGCAATGGGCATTATACATTGAAAAAGGATAATGCTAGCCACTGCCGTGGTGAGTAATATGTGAAGGGAAAATAAAAATCCGAGAAAAGTGTATTGACATTGATATTGGTGTATTTTTATTGATATTCGTGAAATGAGTATTGAAATCCTAACCTATTTGGCATTATGTGCGTATACTACCATAATGCCAAATAAAAATGTTACTAGTAGTTAACACTGAGGTATGTGCGCAGTCTTCTGTTCACTGGGATGCAGCTGGAAGTCATTCCTACCTTTATTTAGCTAAAATGTGGAAATATAACATCTCCAATGCAATCATCCTTCACTAACTTAGCGAATGGTTGTCCCATTGGCAGACCAAGGAATGGCCGTCCCATTGGAAACTAAGGAAAGACGGTTTCATTCCTTCCAAAAAAAAAAAAAATTTGAACGTCCAGTAGGTTTCGGTCTTTTTCCTAGGGAAAGGAAACACCGTTGTGGGGGGCTGATTTCTTCTCCTCTATCTTGACCCTTCTGAACCGAGTGACGTGGCACCGGACGTCGCGCACCTGCAGAACCGGAGGGGGTTGTTCCTCCGGGAAAAAGCTCCGACGGTCTAGTCAGAAAAAAGGAGCCGGGAAGAAGTTTGGTAAGAAAATATATGCTAGGGGAGTGAAGAGTGTTTAGAGAACTGACCTTTTTACTTGGAGGAGGTACCTCTGTATTTATAGGCGGAGAGGGGAAGAGTGTAGAACGGGTTGTTTCTGTCACCCACGTGCTTGGTGACGCTCGGATGACGTCACGAGTCAGGAGCATTAAATGACCGCGTGTTGGGAAAAGGGGAGCCGCCCAGTCAGAACAAGGGGGGTCACATCAATCAGAGATGTCCCATCCTTTATCAGAGAGGCTTTCCCACATTTCTTTGGAACCTTCTAGAAGGTTCTGGAACTGTGGTCTCCGAATGAAGTTATCGTGTCCGAGGGAACGAGAAGTAACAGTCGACGTATTTCACCGAACGAACGAAACCTAACTACTATCGTATCCGAACAAACGGGTCGATCATCCTTCGGAACGTGATGGAAGCTCGGCTAGGCCCCTCAAGACACTTTATCCTTCGGATAACGTGTACGACCGACGTATCAAGGTTCCTTGTGGAACAGATGAACTGAGACAACTAATTGGTCAGGAACATCAAATCAAGTCCCCTGGGTATTTTGAACCTTTTGGACCTTCGGATATTTCGCTCCACTACAACCGTAACAATTTTTTTTTGTCAGGACATCAATATTGTCTTGGATTGGGCTTCTTTTGTTTCTGTGGGGTTACTAGAGAAGTTTTTTAACGAGACTATAGAGGATTGTGGACCCCCTAATTTTACAGGGAACTAAGGGGGCCGAAAGCACATGCTTTGTCTGCCAACACAACATTCTTCCCTTGTGTTGACATTCGTGGAAACTACTGGTGATGCTTAGCTGTTCATGATTTTGTCTCACAGAATGACAAACGGGAAAGAGTGGTAAAAGCAAGTCGGGATATCACCATCAATAGCAAAAAGGTCATATTTCAGGTGCATAGGTAACCAACTGTTGTTTCCTTCCTCTATATCCTCGGATCTTTCTTCTTGCATCTTGCCTCATTAGTCTTAGTCTTTTAGATTGTTCAAGTGCTTCATCTACATGTTGTGCCTCCTAACTTTAGCTTTCCTAGCAATCTAAGAAGCACAAACACGGTACACGGATACGCACGGACACGTGGATGCGTTGTTTCTCTAAAATATAGGACACGGATGTGTTGGGGGATATGTTCAATTGTATATATTCACATACATGTGGTACCATAAGGGCACTTCCCACTTAGACAAGAGTCATCAGATTAAATAAGCTATGAAGAATTTAGATTTACATGGGATTCAAGAAACCTTTAAACAAAAGGCATGGGCACTGTTAGGAATCCTTTAGAAATCCTTTAAAAGTTTCCACTTGGGCTTAAATATGGTTAGTGGTTAGAATTACTATTTTCCAACTTTCCCTACATAGTGACAAATTCTGAATCTTTCATAATTAGATGCTAGCAAGTGTTCAAGAAGTGTATATTTATTTTTGAGACACAGACACCAAAGAAGTATCGGACACGACGTAGAAAGAGTGTTGGACATGTGTCCGAATTAAGACTTGTATTTCTTAATAGTGTACACAAGCACGTGTCCTAGGAGTGTCGGTGTCCAATATTTGTGGGACACGGGCATGCCACCTTCTTTTTAAGGGTCTATGCTTCTTAGCTATCAATATGATGATTTGTTTTGACGATCATATTTAACTTGTTCCTATCTGGTATATGTTGCTGTTTCGCCTGGTGTCATTAACTTTTTCTTCTCTCTAGCTTTGCTATGGTGATATTTAGATATTCTACTGTCTTGATTTGCACTGACATGCACGTTGCTTGGGTGTTGATATTAAGCTTTTTCTTACTGGAAACAGAATGAGTAAATACAACAGAGAGGAGGTTCTTGATAAGGCAGAAAAGGATCTAGCTGCTGTGACGGAACAGTATGTTGCTCGACTAATAAAAGAACTGGAGGGGACTGATTTTTGGAAGCTAAGACGAGCATATTCACCTGGGGTTGTACCTTGATGCCTTTGTTAGCTGTTGAGCTTATAAGAGAGTTTTAAAGCAGACTCATGTTGGGTTTGGATCTTGCCAGGTGCAGGAATATGTTGAAGCTGCGACTCTTTGTAAATTTTGCAAAACTGGAACTCTTCTGAATCTTGATGAGATCAATTCTGCCTTGTCACCATTGAGTGATCCATCTGTAGACCCGTTGCGGATTAATGTCCTTGACTATCTCTTGGGGGTAAGATTGACTGATTATGTCATTTACTCATTTTAGTGGTCAAATACAATAAGCTCATCAGTCAATCTTAGATCATTTACTCGTTTTATTATACAAAGAGAAGTAAAGACTAGTTGTAGTACCTGTTGTTTGGTTCATTCAACTTTACAGCAGTTTAGTTGTAGTACCATGCAATACACTTTTTGGTAAGCATGACATCACTTTGTGGTGGGATCCACACCATTTCAACCAATGGGAAGGGGTAATGTTCACCCTCTTAAGTGGAGGGTGAACAAAACTCAACTCCCTTCTGGTACAATGTGCAAGAGTCTAAAAAGTTCAAAGCGTTTTTTTTTCTTCTCTCTTTTGTTTTGTTTCCTTTTTCTTTTCATTTTTATGTGTAGTTGAAGAAGTGCTAAATGTTCTAGTTTAGCTTGCTGATTTGACAGGAGAGCTTATGAGGCTGGCAATTGGCCGGATATCAGATGGTGAACTTGAATTTGCAGAGAAAATATGCAGATTTGTACGTGAAATCTACAGGGAACTGACACTTCTTGCCCCCAGTATGGATGATAGTCATGAGATGAAAACGAAGATGGATACGATGCTCCAAAGTGTAGTGAAAATAGAAAATGGTATGTTATTGCCATTTTATCTTTCCACAATTTTGGAGTTACAAACTTGGCACCTCTTGTACATGTTCCTTAATGATCTAGCTCCTTCTCTGATAGCTATCAGTTGGACTTATCCAAAGAAGAAACGTGAAAATAGTATTGGTTCTATGATTTCCTTGCCTCGTAAGTAGAATAAACATTTGCTCAGATTGTTAGTCAATGTACTATTTCTTACAAAAAGCATAGATTGAATAAGTATATAATTTGATGTTTTGGGGAAGTAGACTTTTTTTTCAAAACTTATTTTCCTGGTAAATTGTGTCAGGAACAGTGAACTGGATGAAATCTCTTCTGTTGTCATAATTCTACCAAATAGAGTCATTTTGAGTCCTTTCCTTTCCGTTAGAACTTAAGAAATATATCTCTAGATTCTAGATTGATCTAGTCCCTCCTGGAATGTAATAGGAGACTCTTATGCGTGATTATATCTTGGTTTTCAAATAGGATCATCCTCCATTTTTTTGTTTTTAAGTTTGTCTAGTTTTTGTCTTTTTTGCAGCTTGCTTCAGTGTCCGTGTGCGGGGATCGGAGTATATTCCCCTACTGGGTTCAGATGTTCCCAGTTACTCCTTGCTAGGGGTGTCTGACCTGGAATGATCAAGTAAAATCCTAGTTTCCCAAGGGTATTTTTCCATTCTTTAATAGTACTATCCTCCAGTATTTACTGGCTTTTTTCTTTTTGTTATTTTTCCCCAGGTGTTCTCATCTGGTGGCCAATGGAGAAAGGAACTTATCTATGGCAATGTGTTAGGAACTTAAAAAACAAAAAAGGCATGCATGTTCGCCTATCGAATGGTCTTAAAGGCCGGTTATTAAACCATCTTCTTTCTTCCTTGTAAGTCCTGTAGAATGCCATCATGTCAAAGTAGGCGTGATTTTGGAATGTTTTCATGAAGGCAAGTTTTGTGTATGGTTCTGTTTTTTGAAAAACGCAAACATAAATAAAGCTTGTTTTGGAGTATTTTTTACTGTCAAATCTTAGTTTAAGGATCTCTCAGATTATGTTTTGAATTGTGGCTTCAGCTCTTTTCAATGTATTCTGAGATGACATTTCAGTAGTTACGTCCGGATTTACAGAGTTTCGAAATGGGAAAATGACCGGTCAGTGGAGTTGACCGGGAAAAATTCTAATTTCATGGTCTGGAGTCTTCAATTTACCACTTACATGACAGGAGGAAAAATATTGACAAATACATGGTGTGCCCACTTGAAATGTCTATTTAACCCTCTTTAACTCAGAGATCGTCGAACTCTATTTGACTTGGTCTATTTGAATAAACGTAATAGTCTTTTTAAATATAACATAAAGTCTTTTTGATTTTGTGACGTGCTCTTTTTTTGCCCAAAGCAGGTTCGTTCAAGTTGACTCGGAGATGACATTCGTCGAACTCTATTTGACTTGGTCTATTTCAATAAATGTAATGGTCTTTTTCAATATAACATAAAGTCTGTTTCATTTTTTGACGTGCCCTTTTTTTGCTCGAAGAAGGTTAGTTCAGTTTGAATGGGAGATGATATTTACTGAACAAGATATTACTTGGTCTTTATCAATAAAAGTAATGGTCTTTTTCAATATAATAAAAAGTCTTTTTCATGAATTGACTTGCCCCTTTTTTGCCTAGGAAAGATTGAGTTGATCAGATTTATCGAACCCTATATGACTTGGTCTTTTTCAATTAACGTGATGGTTATTTTGAATATAACATAAAGTCTGTTTCATATTTTGACGTGCTCTTTTTTTGCTGAAAGAAGGGAAAGGGTTTTGATGTTACAACGCCGTTTTATATTAAGGGCAAAATTGTCCCCACTGTTTCACCGGTGTTATGGTTACCATGTTTTGGTAATTAAAACAGATGGTATCATGTATTGGTAGTTTCAGAACTGTAGACCATGAAAGTGGTAAATATTCCCTTCGTCCTCCACTGAACCGTAATTTTCCCTTTCGAAATTTGTTAGTAGGCATCTTTTGCTTGCTGCAATCTAGGTATACAACATGCATGACAGAAAGCACAATACTTATGGTTTCTCTTATGCGTGTAGTTCGAACTTCGAACTCTCTCGCAATGGTAAAATATTTATGACCCGTCTTCAATTTTGGTAAATTTAGCCAGATTTAAACCCGTTTGAAATGAATAACATATAAAACGGGCCAATGATTCTACGATTACTCCTCTTATCTGGTCACATATAACTTGTAGCTTCACTTTCATGCCACTGTGGCCCTGTTTTGTTACACATGTGGTGATTACCATATATGATAGCGGCAGTCTAATAAAATCAAGCACTCATGGGATTTCGAAAAAGTGTGCTAGGTTTCATGAACTGTTGGGCTAACCCCTGGGTTTCCTTGTCCTTGTTTCTTTTCCCTAGCTTTGAACAGTTTCTGCAACACTGGATCTTTTTATTATGAAAACCAGCTGGTTTATGGTCCCTTTAGAATAAAGCAATGTCTTCTGTAATCAATCTAGTGAGAGGAAACATATGGTTCGGAACAAAACCCAATTGACCTTTTAGTTCACGAGTGACTCAAATGAGTGCGAAAATAATGAGGGGAAGAAAATGCTGCTAAGGTTGACTAAGACATCTACTTCCCTGAGTCCCCTCCCCTGATATTGTTGCCTTATCAGTTTATGATATGATTTATTATACTCCGTCCGTCCCTTTTTAAGTGTCCTACTTTGTAATTTCAACTTATTAAAAAGACATCATCATTATACCTTTCACATCACTTTTTTCCTTCACTTTCTCTACTTATCTATCATCATTACACTTTCACTCACTAACTTTCCAAAATAGAATCTACTTTTAGGGACAAAATAGACAATACACCAACTTTTACCCACTAACTTTACAAAATGAACACTTATTAAGGGACAGCCCAAAATGGAATACCGGACTATAAAAAAAGGACGGAGGGAGTATATACTTTGGTTGTGGTGGTAGGGAAGGTTGAGCTATATGTAGTCAATTTTTGCTGCAGTATCAGCAACTAAAGGTAATACTCCATGATTTCCCAAACTTGATCATGGGCATTCAGGCATTTGCATGGAGGGAGTACTTTCTGGACTATTTCACAAAACACCCCCCACACACACCCCACCACCCCACCCCACACCCGCCCCCCCGCCACACACCCCACACCCCCCCCCACCCCGGGTCTGCTTTGGTGCTTGTTTGTTACTAAACAGAACTACATTTTTTCATGCACCTGAAATAGAAATGTATTTGTGCTTGGGGCGGAGAAACCCTTGCGCGTAGAATTATTCCCCTCTAGAGTCTGAGGTATACTTTACTCACGCGTTGTGTGGGAACTGGACGATCCATGGTCAGGGAGCCAAAAGATGGGTAAACAATTTCATCATTTGATATAGCCTATCAAGGCCTATCTAGCAATTTCAGTGCATAGTTACGAACACAGGGTGCAATTATTTGGATAAATTGTGAAGTCCATGGTAAATAGACAGGACGGTCAGTGCTTCCCTTCAATACAACTTTCTCACCTAAGAAATGACTGGGGAATCCGGGATGACTGCTCTTTCTCTGGGCCCTTTCTGCAGTTGAAAGTGAAGACTGAGGAGCAACTTAGGAGTGGTCCTTGTTTCTTGCTTCCTATGGCTTCTTGAAAACCTGTTCTGTCATTATGAGAACCAGCTGTGGTCCCTCTCAGAGGGGAAAAATTCAAAAAAACTCCTGAACTTTGAACTCAATGTCAAATAGGCACCTGAACTTAAATAAATTTCAATTGAACACCTGAACTTTCACTCTGTTATTCAATTTACCCCCTTCCGTCTCAATCCGTGACTTTCCTAACGGCAACTGCTAAGCTGGACACTAACAGACAAAACAAAATGTTAGAGGGAGAAATTGGAGGAAAACAACAGTGATCTGACACCTTTTTAAGGCCCCGTTCGGCTAAATAAGCCTACTGGCTTATTTTTTTTCCTTATTCAAAATTTTTTTGTGTTTTTTGTTGTTTTCTTTACAATTCAAAAAGAATTTTTCAAAAAATTCCCCCTAGATTCTCTATACTTCCAATATTTCTTTCTATCTCTCTCAACTTATTACCCCTACTATTTTTTAAAAAAAAAAATTCAAACACAAATCCAAACATAGCAAGTTTTTCATCATTTTTTTTTTGGAATTATTGCGTTGTCATAACTAGAGGAATCTAAAAAGTAACAAATTACGATCGAAACATAATTTTTTTGAATAAAGACAAAATAAGCCAATTTTTTCGTTTTTATTAAAAAAAAATGGATTTCGATCATAATTTTTTACTTTTTAGATTCCTCTCGTTATGACGATGCAATAATCCCCAAAAATTGATGAAAAATCAACAAATATGAAAAAATTGAATAAAGACAAAAAATAAGCCAATAGGCTTATTTAACCGAACGGGGCCTTAAAAAGGTGCCAAATCACTGTTGTTCCCCTCCAATTTCTCCCTCTGACGTTTTGTTCTGTCTGTTAATGTCTAGCTTAGCGGTTGCCGTTAGGAAAGTCACGGATTGAGACGGCAGGGGGTAAATTGAATAACGGAGTGAAAGTTCAGGTGTTCAATTGAAATTTATTTAAGTTCAGGTGCCTATTTGACATTGGGTTCAAAGTTCAGGGGTTTTTTTGAACTTTTCCCCTCTCAGAGAGACAACATATATTCTTCTATTTGTTGTGATTGCCTTTTTTCGGGTAACAACAATAATAACAGAACCCATGTAGTCCCCAATTATTGGAGGTATGGGCGGAGAGGATCGGAGATAGACCTAACCTTTGGCAATATGCATAAAGTGACTTCTCTCAGAATACCACTGCTACAGTGGCCCCCTATACCTATTTTGTTTAGAAATCATGCCCCAAATCAAAGTCAAATGGTATCAAAGAAGGCATGCCTAGAGACCCAATTCAATTTCTGTGCACATTACCATGTTTCCTTCATTGATAGTCCAGAGCATCGGTATGCACAAATGCCTTTTTTCTGGCAAGCAATTCAAATTTAATATACATTTTCATTGATGAAATTGCGTATTGAACGAAACTGTGATCTGCTATATTTAATTAAAAAATTATGAAAGAGTTTTGGAAGTTGCTGGTACCATGTGATTCTCGGGTAAGCCATTCAAAGTAGATACAGTTTATATTTCCATTGATGAAATTGCCTAGTGAATGAAACTATGATCTGCTATATTTTAATTAAACCAGGTTGACAACAACAAATGCCTACTCCCCTTTACATGGGTTGTGCCCTTTTTGGTTAATCTTTCGAGTGATTTGACTTTTTTGGTGGTGATAAGGAAGATTGAGCTATATGTATAGACCAAGCATATGCTTTGACATCTGTAACCAAAGTTAAGATCCAAAACATCTCAAAACTCCATGGCAACATCTCAACTCCCTCTCTCTCCTCCTCCTGTGGTCTTGCAAGAAGATGATATAACCCAAGAATGACGAGACTTACTATCTTCCCTTCCCAGGGAAAAAGGGTGGGTTGGACCCCATCTCTATAAGTACCAGGGCTTTTGGCACACTCCAAAGAAATTTCAAGGAATGCTATCATGTCAAAAACTATTCCAAGCTCAAGACACTGATATCCTTCTTGTCACCTTCCCTAAATCAGGCACCACCTGGCTGAAAGCAATCCTATTCAGGTTAGTGAATCGGACAGGCTATCCCGATACCAAACACCACCCATTACTAGCCAGCAATCCTCATGATCTTGTGCCATTCTTGGAATTGCAATCTTCGACAAAAAGGTCCCAGATTTTGCCTTATTTACTTCCCCGAGGCTTTTTTCCACCCACTTGCCATTATCACCCCTGCCGGAATCTGTGATGTCTTCAAAATGCAAGATTGTGTATTTATGCAGGAACCCAATGGACTTTTTTCTCACTTTGGTGTTGGAGAAAATATATGATTAGGATATTCCTGCTAGAAATTAAATGCCAAAACAAGAACAATAAACAACCAAGTAAGGCAATTAGATATTATTAGAGAAAAGATAAGAATAGCCTGTGGGGTGGTCGAGGCACGTGATGGCGCCCTCCTAAGGAATGATACACCCCCTTCTGCACGGGGTTGGATGGTGTTCTTTCCCCAAGATACAACGACCTTCAAGTTCTCTTCGATGCAGCGAATTGAACTCACGAACCGTGTAGTTTCCCGACACTCGAAATCCAAATATATTTTTTGTACCAAAAATATACATATATGAAAGAGGATGGCTGAAAGTATTTCGTTCGGAAGAGAAATCAACAGGTATCAGTGAGTAAGTTTGTAAAGCAACAGAGAGAGTTTTTTACAGAGTTGAGAACTGTTTTTCTTCTTCTTCAGCCGAATAACAAAGCAGAGGATTTATAGGCATTAATAAAACGTGAGTTTGTTATGGTAACAGATAGTGGTCTCAAAACTAGGAGGAATAATAGGAGACCTAGTCAAAGTGGTTTTCAATTAAACACTCCCATTTTAACTCTAACTGTACATCCCTATAATTCCTCCTTAGACCCACGATCAATGTTAACGAAAAAGTAAAATATTAAATTAAAACCAACAATCCCCCACATAATTTAAAATTTTACAAGAGTGCTTTTACTGTGCAATGGGCATAGGTGTCTTCCAGACTTGAACCTACACTTAGTGTTAGCAGGTTTCAATTTGAAGAACCGTAGTGAACTAAGTCTTGAACTAGGTTCTTGAAATCAAACTTACGCCTACCACACACACAGTACGGGAAACAATTACGGTTCTGGAACGGTTTGGCGCGATAGACGGTCATGCGCACGTATCTTGTTTCTATGAGTGTCTTTAGAGAATAGCCCAATTTCCCACAGCAGCGACCCCACTGCCACACTCATATAGGTGTATCCTCCAAGGGTGATTTGTGACCAACACCCTGTAGAAATCCTACCTTGGACACATTCAGAGCCAAGCTCTTCCTATCGTCACATAATTAACTTGAGCACTATCACCATAGGAATAGGACCAGGGAATTCCCCTCTAATATTTTTTAGTGCTCTTCCTAGTCACCATTCAGCTTCGTTGTTACCTATTGAACCTAATTCATGGGATCTCCAATCACAGAGGTTAGGTGTCCGCCGAGGTGACTAAATTATAGGCTTCAGTCCTATTCCCCTCGATGATTTAAGAATTAGCCTACGCGCTAATCTTTTTTAATGAGAATTCTCTTCAGGCTGATCAGGCCTCCACATATTTCAAGTATTATTGCAGACTCGATTGTTTCATCATTGTAAGCTAGCTAGCGCGTGCACCTGAAAGTCTTTCAAACAATTTCAAATTAGGGTAGTGTATTACAATCTGCAAAGCGACATCTACTTTTGATCACTTCAAAAATAAAATCTCGACATTCCTTTTCTCAAGCACTACGTGCAAACCAGCCCAACCAATTCAAAGAAATCCAAACCCCCACACTTTGAAATATTTTAAGCTAAGCTTTTGATTTTTTTCGAAGTTCATGAGTTTTATCACAATCTTTGTACAGCACTTTATTCAAAATGTGAGAAGTCGAATATAAATTTCCATATTTACATGCCCAAGTCTGCCATGCCAAATACCACAACATTCAACATTAGAAACTGAAGAACTTATAGGCACTTTTATTCGAATCAAAATTCACAACATTAAGACTAAACAAACCATCAACTAAATAACATTTACCAACAATATTACCATTCTTAATAATGACAACTTTATTCGACTCTAAAACAATCTTAAAACCATGATGACCTAATAAAGAAGCGCTGACTAAATTTTTATTAATGTCCGAAACATGCAAGACTCGATCTAAGGTGATAACTTTGCTTGAGGCGACGACAACTTCAAACTAACGTTTCCTTCTCCTAGTACCCTGCCATGCTCCCATTTCCCATGCTTACAGTTCTTGTGCCTGATTTCTGATAATAAGATGGAAAACCATTTTTATCAGCGCACACATGAAAGTTAGCACCCGAGTCTATAAACCAAACATTTGATTTGAAACAGCGTTTAACTCAGGGCTACTAACAAAATACCTGTTAGCAGAGATAGAGGAGTTGGCCTCCACAGTGACGACATTCGCTTGTGGTCTAGGAGCTACATTATTCCCACGTGGCTTAGGAGGTTGGCCTTTACGATAGTAACAATCCTTGGCTTTGTGATTAGTATTTCCACACACCCAACAAGCCACTACCTTTTCCTCAATAATATTTTCGCCTTTTGGTTTATTATTATTATTATTGTTATGGCTCACAAACTTTTTAGTAGAGTTGGTTTTCTTAAAACTTTGATGCGTAGGCTTATGAAGATTTTCTACCATGAGAGCCTTAGCCGAAAAATCAGAAGCAGGAATTTCAACTAGTTTTTCACGATGCTTCTCCTCAATATTTAGAGACACTAAAAGCTCATCAAAAGTATAGTCATCGTGCTTTTGCTTTTGTTCCCTAGCATATTTAGACCATGAGGGAGGCAATTTTTTAATAAGAGAAGCAACTAGAAAAGTATCAGTTAAATCCATGCCTTTTCTCTTAAGGTCATAGAGTATATTTTGAAATTCATGGGCTTGTTCCATCACTGACCTTCCATCAACCATTTGGAAGTCTAAAAATTTTTCCGCATAATACCGTTTTAGACCGGCATCTTCGGCCCCATATTTGAATTCTAATGCTTCCCACAACTCAAAGGCAGTCTTAGTAGTGCAAAAAATATTATAGATACTAGCAGATAATGCACTCAATATTCTACCATGACACAAATAATCTTTCTCATCAAAACCATCATCATCAGTAGATTTTTTCGACGGGATCGAATCCTTGCCAATTTCAACAATTTCAATAGCCTTAGAAGTTCCACTTTTTTCAGAAGATTTTTCTTTTCCTTTTGAAACCAAACCCTTGTGAATCACAGAATATAAACCCAAAGTGGTGAGCCAAAATTTCATTTGTTGTTGCCAAGTTCTGAAATTTTGACCATTGAACTTCTCGGGCTTGCAAGAACTCGAATCGTCAAATGCCATTTTTTTTTTCCAAACAGAGCTACTCCACAGTACTAAGCAAGTGTAACCCTAACAAAAAATCCTAATAAATATCATTCCTTAGATTGTTGGAGAAAATATATGATTAGGATATTCCTGCTAGAAATTAAATGCCAAAGCAAGAACAATAAACAACCAAGTAAGGCAATTAGATATTATTAGAGAAAAGATAAGAATAGCCTGTGGGGTGGTCGAGGCACGTGATGGCGCCCTCCTAAGGAATGATACACCCCCTTCTGCACGGGGTTGGATGGTGTTCTTTCCCCAAGATACAACGACCTTCAAGTTCTCTTCGATGCAGCGAATTGAACTCACGAACCGTGTAGTTTCCCGACACTCGAAATCCAAATATATTTTTTGTACCAAAAATATACATATATGAAAGAGGATGGCTGAAAGTATTTCGTTCGGAAGAGAAATCAACAGGTATCAGTGAGTAAGTTTGTAAAGCAACAGAGAGAGTTTTTTACAGAGTTGAGAACTGTTTTTCTTCTTCTTCAGCCGAATAACAAAGCAGAGGATTTATAGGCATTAATAAAACGTGAGTTTGTTATGGTAACAGATAGTGGTCTCAAAACTAGGAGGAATAATAGGAGACCTAGTCAAAGTGGTTTTCAATTAAACACTCCCATTTTAACTCTAACTGTACATCCCTATAATTCCTCCTTAGACCCACGATCAATGTTAACGAAAAAGTAAAATATTAAATTAAAACCAACATTTGGCACTTCGCAAACATGTTAAGACCTGAGAAAATTGGAATCAATTCACTTGAGGATGTTTTTGATATGTTTTGTAGGGGAGTGAGCCTTTATGGACCCTTTTGGGATCATGTGTTGGGTTATTGGAAGGAAAGCCTGGACAAGCCCAATAAGGTAATTTTCTTGAAGTATGAGGAAATGAAAGAGAATCCAAATTTGCATTTACGGAGACTAGCTGAGCTCTTGGGCTGCCCATTCTTGCCCGAGGAAGAGGCATCAGGGTTGGGGAATGAGATTTTGAGACTCTGTAGTTTTGATAATTTGAGCAATTTGGAGGTGGGCAATAGTGGAAAGTTGTTGACAGGAGAACCAAATAAGGCTTTTTTTAGGCGAGGTGAGGTTGGAGACTGGAAGAATTTTTTTGACGGCTGAAATGGTAGACCAACTGGTTCAAATAAGTGAACGCAAGTTGAAGAACTCAGGATTGAAGTTTTAGGTCATTTAGTCCTACCATTGGCATTAGTCAAAATAAATGGTTTGTGAAGACAATTCGTGCCAACAGATTGCTTTGCTTGGACTGGCAAATCTCTACTAGAGTTTTTGCTCCTGTTCTATTTTCAGGTAGTTTGGTGTTGCTGCCTAATTTCAGTTTCTCTGCTTGTTACTTCTGAAATTTGTTTGTTGGCCTGCTATCCACTATCCATTGTAGTCCAAGGTCTAGTATTTGTTGCTGGTTTGGTTTGCTTGTAGTCTGTGTCACGGACACGAGATTTCTAAGAAAATAGGGACACGGACACTGCAAAATATATAAATACATATTTATGTTTTATACCAGTGGAAATATGGTTATATGTAAAAGCATGAAGCATCAATATATATAAACAAGCATTATATATACACATCAGATTACAGTTTTAATCCAAAATATGGAAGTAATACACATTTACTCCAAAACAAAATTGATTATTGCACATTTACCCTCTGCCATGTCCCCACTAAAAAATTGCGTGGCGTGTCTCCTACGTTTTTTGCCATGTACCCAAGACACATTGTTCTCTACGAGTGTCGGTGCTTCATAGCTTGTAGTATTTTGTTGATGTGTTGCTGGGGTTTGGCTCTAAGAACCTGTAATCGGTTATGCTTTGAATGAATTAATTTGTGTTAGTTTTGTTATTCCATTGCACTATCTTTTCCCCTGGCTGATGTATCAATACTTACTCAAGGTATGGGGTAAGATAGCTAGTAAGTATAAAATGACTTCTGTTGTCTTAAGTTGCGAGATTCATGACTGTTAACCTCAAACAAGATCTGTTGTTTGCAATTCTCAATGATACATATATATTAAGTGAAATTTACTCACTACTTTGTGGAAATGGAGTCGTTGCTTCGTTTATAGTATGCTCTGGTTAGATCTGGGTCTTCCAGTCTGTTATTTTGTTCTGGGGAATGCCCCTGTGCACCTGTATGCTAGTCTTGTTCAATTGAAATAACTGACCAAGAACACAAAATAATGACAATGGTGTCATGGTTATGCTGGTTTTGAATTCTATAAATAACAGGTATCCGATTTTTATGTTATCTAAGGGTTCATTTTTCTAGCAATTTCGGTTCATAGTTACGAACATAGGGCAATTATATACGGATAAATTTCCATGTCCATGGTAAATAGAAGGGACGGAAACTGCTTCCCGTCAATGCAACTTTCTCATCCTAGGAAATTGCTGGGAATCTGGGACCGACTGCTCTTCTGAGTCTTCTCTGGACTCTCTGCAGTTGAAAGTGAAGACTGAGGAGCAACTTGGGGCTGTTCCTTGTTTCTTGTCCCTTGCTTCCAACAGCTTCTTGAAAACCTTTTGCATCATTTTATCAGAACCAGCTAGTTTGTGGTCCCTCTTAAGACATCAAAACAATTCAAATTCGTCTGTTTGTTGTGATTGCCTTTTTCTCTAGTAAGCAATTCAAAATTAATAGTGTATGTTTCCATTGATGAAATTGCATATTTGTGAAACAGTGATCTGGTATATATAATTTGATTAGACAAATATAAAAGTATCTTGAAAGCCAAAAAGGCCCCTTAAAAAATAATTACTTATTTGCAATTTTCAATCTTAAAAATAATAGGCTTACTGAAATAAAAAAAAATATGCAATATAGATTTTGTTTGATAGTTCTCATCGAGATCTATTAAACCATGCACAAAAAAAATTGAAAAATTATTTTCGTAAGCTTGTTATTTTATAGCTTGAAAATATATTCTTATTTTTTAAGTACTTTTTTGAGTTTCTGGTACGGGGCCTAAGACTATAATATGAAAGTGTATTGCAAGTTGCAAGTAATCGGTACCGTGTGATTAATGCTGCTAGGCCAAGGTCTCAAGGTTTTCTTTCCACAAAAAAAAAAAATCTTAGGATCAAAACCTCTCAAGTGCTATCGATTCCTTTGGGACAAGTCACAGTTCGAAACCTCTTAGGTGCTATCAATTCTTTTGGGGATAACCCATTAAAATATTTGCTCTGGCTTTAATGGGGGCTTCGCTAGTGGATAGTAGGATTGATTTCAAGTGTGTGTAAGCTCGTTCGGACATTTGGCTATAAAAAAAAAAAATGAAAAAGATAACTCCCCTTTTCATAGAATCTGCCCTTTTATGTTACTATTTATGTTTATTTTTTGAGTTTAAATTCTACCCACCTTAGGTGGAAACCCCAAGGTTTCGGGTTTCCACCACCACCGTTTGTGTGTCCCACTGTTCATATATTGAAGTAAATTAAACTGTTCATCTTGTAGGACCTACAGATTAATATATGTCTACGAAAAATCAGCTTTATCAGACATTGATAGGTACATAAAAAATTAAATTTTGGTGTATACAATCGAGGGTATTTAAGTTTAAAGTTAAAATATCCATAATCGTCTGTTTTATAAACCAAAATTCAATTTTTGATATACCTAACGATGTCACTCAACCTTTTTTTTTTTACATGAATGTAATACTCTATGGGCCCGATAAAATGAACGATTCGAGTTACTAAAAAAACTCATGGTGGGGCCCACAATGAATGGTGGAAACTCTAAGTTGGAAAGGATTTAAACTCTCACGAGTATTTTTTTTTTATTGATTTGATTTTTTGGTGGTGATGGCTACTTAAATACCTTGGCACTTAGCAAATGCTTGGACATCTGTGGCCAAAGTTAAGACTCCAAAACTTCTCAAAACTCACATGGCATCTCAACTCCCTCTCTCTTCTCCTCATCCTCCTCCACCTCCACCTCCACCTCCACCTCCCAAGTACTTGCAAGAAGATGATCTAACCCAAGAATGCAGAGACTTACTCACTTCCCTTCCCAGAGAAAATGGGTGGGTCAATTCCCACCTCTATAACTATCAAGGCTTTTGGCACACGTCTAGGGTGTTTCAAGGAACATTTTCATGTCAAAAACTATTCCAAGCTCAAGACACTGATATCCTTCTTGTCACCTTCCCCAAATCAGGCACCACCTGGCTGAAAGCAATCCTGTTCGGGTTAGTGAACCGGACGCACTATCCCGATACCAAACACCACCCGTTACTGGCAAGCAGTCCGCATGATCTTGTCCCATTCTTGGAACAACTCTTTGCCGACAAACAGGTCCCTGATTTAGCCTCGTTCACTTCCCCAAGGCTTTTTTCCACCCATTCACCTCTACCATCCCTTCCTGAATCTGTGAGGTCTTCGAAATGCAAGATGGTGTATTTGTGCAGGAACCCAATGGACACCTTTGTCTCACTTTGGCACTTCACAAACAAGTTAAGACCTGAGAAAATTGGAGTCAATTCACTTGAGGATGTTTTTGACAGGTTTTGTAGGGGAGTGAGCCTCTGTGGACCCTTTTGGGATCATGTGTTGGGTTATTGGAAGGAAAGCCTGGATAAGCCCAATAAGGTAATCTTCTTGAAGTATGAGGAAATGAAAGAGGAACCCAATTTGCATTTAGGGAGGCTAGCTGAGTTCTTGGGCTTCCCATTTTCCGCCGAGGAAGAGGCATCCGGGTTGGTGGATGAGATTTTGGGACTCTGTAGTTTCGATAATCTGAGCAATTTGGAGGTGAACAAGACCGGAAAGTTGTGGACAGGAGAGGAAAAGAGGGCATTTTTCAGGCGAGGTGAGGTCGGAGACTGGAAGAATTTCCTGACGGCCGAGATGGTAGACCGACTTGATCGGATCAGCGAACAGAAGTTGATGAATTCTGGATTGAAGTTTTAGGCCTATTCGGTCTAGCATTGGCATTAGTCAAAATAAAATTAAAAAAAAAAGTCTGCGTTCAGTTTTGTTATTCAATCGTGCAACCTTTTCCTCCTTGTGTGGTTGTGTTGTCTAGAAAAGAAAACAAAACTGGTATCAATGGTGTCGTAGGCTATGGTAAAATCTACAATTTACCATTTCCATTTTGCGTAGGCAGAAGTTAATTAGTATACCACTTTCTGGCGAAGTCTTTGCTGTTTCATTGTGTTTCTCAATAAAACGTTTTGCACTTGTTGAAGTCAGATTTGCACATTGTTTAGCTTTCTTATCCAAGTTGTTGAATGCACTACCGAAGACAACAGTCCAATGCAAGTCGAACCCGAAAGAAATACATACATGAAACTGGTAAGACATTATTTCTTTCGAAGAGGGATACTATGTACAAAGAAATTTTATTCGGAAATCACCCGGAATGCACTATTTATGACCGGACATAAAATAGGTCGAGTCATAAATAATGCATTCCGGGCGACGTATTTTATGACCGGCCATAAATAGTGCATTCTTGGTGATATCCGGATAAAATTTCTTTGTACGTAACACTTTTGTCTTTCGAAACAGCCCCGCTCTGAGTGCCCTCCCCTTGTTTTTGGGTGGAAGAAAATCAGAAAAAGAAACATAGGGCTCTGGACTCTAAAAATTCGAGTGTTGGTCAATGCGGGTTTGTATTTTGGATTCTATTGAGAATTTGCAAAAATATTAAAGATGATATGTGCAAGAAAGAACGGTTGTGTGTTGGAAGTATAATCAAACTCCGAAAAGTTCATCTGAAATGTGTTTTTTTGAATTGTGCATTCTCTGGTTCCTTGTGCAAAATGCAGTTCGACAGAAAGAGCTTTTTAATTGGCTTTTAAACACCCTTAAAAGGTACAGAAAATTTGTATGGCCGTTAATTATATAGTCTTGAAATTAATCGAGATGAGTGTTTATTGGATTGAATACCTGAAAAACAATATAATCATGTGGTTTTAGTAACGGTAGAATGATGATTGATGAAGTGAAAGGACGGAGTCTAATATGTTTAGGTAATGAAAAATTATTGGATATTTTTTGGGACAACGTGGTGTCCCAGCACAGAGGTTACACATCTTTGCGGGCTTCATAGTCATATATATTTGTGGGGTCCATAAACTTAAGAATAGTGCCCGCCAAAATGAATATTAAGTACTTGTTGTGTCCTATGTTTATTCTATCGAACAAAGTACCTTTAATGCTTCTCACTTTAATCTCCTTCTTCTTTTGATAAGTATTCTCACTTTAATCTTGGGCTTCTTATCAATGGTTCTAATTCCCTAAGGGCTCGTGTGGATGCCTAATTCCCTAAGGGCTCGTGTGGATGCAGGAAAAGGATTGGGGATATTATTTATGAAGAGGAATAAAATAGTCATATTGATGTGATGTTTATAAAGGGAGGATTAAATAATAATTGGTTTGGATGAGATACTAAAAATGAGGGGATAAATAATACGTAGTTTGGATGAGAGATAAAATGGGTGGATAAGGTTTTTTGTAATTGAAATGGAAAAAGGGGGGGTATTATTTCGGCTTTATGCGAGGATATTAACTAATAACACTCAAAAAAGTCACCCAAAAATAATCTCCTGCAGGGGTATTGGCCGGTTTTACAGAAGAGAGGTATAAACGAAGAAGCCCTGACTTTGTGGTTCCCAAACCAGGGAGTAAGGACGGGTCCACGGTATTATAGGGGGATAAGACCCCTTCACAATACTGCTTCCAAACGAGCCCTAAAGGAAAAGTAATGTAAAACCCCAAAATTTTATGTTTGCTTTGAGGAATGATTTTGAAACTTAATTAAAAATTAGGTGATTAATTTCTTTGTGAAATTAAAGGGAGCTCAGAGCTAGCATTACTCCATCTTTGTGGCATTCATTTACAGCTATAGTTTTTTTTTTTTTTTTTTTTGAAACGGCAAAATATTACTAAGAAACTTGATAGGGGTATATCAAGTGGGAGAGAGGGATGGAGGATCTAACCAAATGTTGAATAATGGGCCGAGGCCCATACACCTGTGAGGCATAACCCAAAAAAATGGGCCAAGCCCAAAACATCTATGGGCCTAAAAACTCAGATTAGACATTATAATCAGATAAAAGGCCTAGCAGCCCAAATATTCATGTGGGTGCATGAATGAGGCATTGATATTTTTATTAGTATAAGAAATGGAATGTTGATTAGCAAGATGTTATTACTTCGGAAATTCTATGCGCAAGGAAAATTGGCAAGGGACCGCGCAAGGAAAAACGTGTTTGGGTCTATTTCGGATTTCACAAAAATTTAGAAAAATATTCATAAATTTTTAAATATTATTCTATGGGGCTCTGTAAAAAATCAGCTTCAACGAATATCAGTCAGTATTACTTTTGAATTCATAGGGGCAAACTGAGCACTTTCGCCTTTACGAATCCAAAAGTAATACCTACCGATATCTGTTGGAACTGATTTTTTACGGGACCCCATAGAATAATATTTTAAAAATTATGGATATATTTCTAGATTTTTGTGGAATCCAAAATGGGCTCAAACACATTTTTCTTTGCGTGGCTCCTTGCAAGTTGTCCTTGCATATAGCAGTGGTCTTAAAATTCTATTGACCAACCACAAGAGAACCTTCCATCCCAGTGCCACAACTTTAAATTGTTTTTTTTTTTTTTATCGGCAAAAGATGAAATTTTATTAAAAATGGAGAAAATGGGAAGGGAATCCAACAAAAAGTTGGATGAACACCACAAGAGCAGGCCCGAAACACCCAAGGGTCTACAGGGTCCACAATGATAAGAATAATAAAGCTCGACCCATACCCAAAATGAACAACGAAAAACCCGCACACCCAAACCTAGCCCAACCCTGGGCCGGCCCACAAAAATGAAATTTTATTAAATTGTTTTTAGCAATATAATTATAGACTTTGTCTTATGGTACGTAATGAGCAAGTTGGTCACTGGCCATTTGCCGTGGGAATTTCTGCTGTGATATGGGGTATCAGATCCGTGGTGGATTATAGTCCGATGCTGATGAGATTTTTAGGATCTTGTTCTTAGAAGTGCCCGACTGCGTGGGTCTCTATGGCTTGGATGGTGCGGCTGGCGTCGGCTTCCATCATGATTGTTGTTGGATGACCCGGTTTTTCGCCTAATGGCTTGGTGTTGAATCCGCAATGGTTTGGTATGCTTGGGTTCCGGTTGTGTAGCGCTGACGGGGTGACCAGTGGTGGTTGTTGGTGTTTCGGTGGGGGTGAAATGGCGGTGGCGGTTTGTTTCTGTCTAATCAGGAGGGCTACTTCTTGGGCTAAGTTTTGGGTTTTCTTTAAGCTGATCTTTATTGTTAGATTTGGGTTTTTTTTAGGCCTTTTGGTATTTCAAGCTATATTTATTTGGACATTTTAGGCCTTTGGGTGTTGTTTGGGACTCTGTCTCTCTGACTGTATTTTCCAACCTTTGGTTAAAAACCTTTTCTCTTATCTTTAATAAAGTGTTAATTTTGCTGATAAAAAAAAATCCACAATCATCGTGCCCCATAGCTGTTTTAGAGACTTCTCTCTCGGCTTTAGGGTACCAAAGTATACATTATGCTTTTCAAATCTTCGGAGTACTATATGGTTCATAACCTTTCGTACTTGTTATCGGAAAAATGGGACCAAAATCGTCCAAATCGAATTGATGGTTTCATGTTCTTATATGCCATCGGAAAATGGATATATTTCGTACGCTACCTTGAAATTGATTAAGTTTCTTGGAATTTAGAATCATTGTTATATACTTGTCTATGTGACTAAATGACAAGAAGTGGAGTTAAGGCCTTACTAAACTATATTAATGGACTAAAGGGGTTACAAACATTAGAAGTGAATGAACTAGGTTACAAGTTCTCTATAATGGACTCTAGACTAATTTTTTCTATTTATTCGGTCATGTTATGTACTTCCCATGTAAGTTTTGATTTCAAGTATGTACGAGAGATGGAAAAACCGATTTTAGAGACCGTTTTTTGTAACATTTGGAGAATCGTTTGTATTTATGGCATTGTAAAAAACCTTCAGGGCATCACAATTTGTTAGGAAAATTTGAGGGTACTAAGGTACCAACCAAACTATTACATTCTCGAACCTTGAAATTACAAAATCTTTGTTGTTTATAATTCGGCCCTTGCGTTTAAAAAATTCTGGTTCCATCCCTGAGATCTTGTATAGTTTGTTGAAATCGTTAAGGTGAGCTTGACATAACAATATCAAGACAGTCAAAGTGGTCGATCCATTGCACCACCGATTTGGCCCAAGCTCTAATATTAACCGATTTGGCCCAAGTTCTAATATTAACAAGTCCTTGGTAATATTTTGTTTGGATCTTGTACTGGTCCCCCAATGTCATTTTTTGCTTAATGAAAATATAAACAGTAACAATTTTTCCAACAGTAAAAGCTTCTCTCTCTCTCTCTCTCTCTCTCCAACAAAATACTTTCATCATCACATAGTATGTGAAAACTGCTTGAAGGGGTCGTCGCGAGCAACTTTTTTCTCTCTAAATCATTTGACATTTTAATTTCTCTCTGAGTAGTCTAATCTTAACTTATTTTTTCCCCACATATATCAGCCAATCAGATTCGATGATTGAATCTATTTTATCGTGTTGGATCCCGCAAGTTATGAATCGGCATATTTTGGGATCCTCACGGAGTCAGGAGTTTACTTTAGTAGTAGCGAACATTATATCAAAACAATAAAGTGATTATGCATGGACCACAATACGTATACTTTTCGACTTTACAGAAAAATAGAATAGCATACCAAAAATTATTTTAAATGATGCTTGTCATATGCATGTCCAATACCAAGAAATTAATAGTAATTTTAATTTAATCTATCTACTAAAGTGAGACATCTTAAATTGTGACGCTCTTTCATATTGTTAAAAGCATCGATAGAATCGGTATCAAAATTTGGAGCAATATCCTTATCTTTGTCTATTTTCTTTGCAAAAAGTAAGAACCATTTCCGTCCAATAAACATAACGATTTCAAAGAACATGGAGAAGGCACAATTCAAAGTGGCTTTAATGATCATCCTCTTGGTTGCTGCATCTGCTCTCTCTCTCTCTCTCTCTCTCTCTCTCTCTCTCGTTTGGACTAAATTTTTTACAATGACGTCCCTTCATCTTGGTAAGCTTTTTTTTTAAGCTTTCGGTCAGAATATTATAATTCAATTTATCTTGAAGAGAGTAATTGAGTAAAAAAATACTCTTTTCAAAAAAAAAAAAAAAAAAACACAAACACAAACATAGTTGAAATAATTCAAACGTGTACTGAAACTTTTTCTAAATTTAATTTTGGTCATCGACCCGGGGGCAATCTTTTTAAATGAATCTAGACCATTGACTTGTTGATATGAAAGACTGAAATGCAACCGCTAATTACGAAGTCGGAGTCGACAACAAAATGACTAAAAACATGAAAACAAAATATGAGAGAGACAAAGTTGAAGTCAGATCGAGTTAGGTCAAGTAAATATGTATGAGAGGTCTAGCTAATACAAAGTGTTAACACGATGGAGTATTTGCCCTTTGTCGAGATTTAATAAATTTTTTGTTGATAAAAAAAAAAACATGATAGTAAATCTGTACCATTGATTTATTTTCTAAAGCGAATCTGTACCATTAATTTACCTTTTCGGAAAAATTTGGGGTACATTTTCTGTGTACCTAGCATTGCTGATCACAAAAACTGGAATTAATTTATCAATTGATTATTAGTATGTGTGTTTTGGTGTTGCCTAAGATATTATATATGTGGTACTTCCTTGAGTTAAAGTCCTAAATTTCTTCAGAAGTCGAGAGAGTTTCATTTTTCAGATATTTGACTATTGAGAGCACTGACGAAATATTCCTTTAATTTCCCACTGCATAAATGATGAAAATGAAATATATCTTATTGATACATAATGCTACACTTGGATTGGCCTAATATCCATTTCTCATAAAGAAATTAAGAAATATGCATCATCACTTTGTACATGTAATGTACCAAATAATATAAGATCCTTGTCATGGAAAATAATCTTTCTTGTGTATTTAATTAGGTGAACTCTAGCCAAGTTCCCAAATTTTTTACAATCAACTATCAGCTAGTTAGTGTGGTTTGTTTATCAGCCCTGTAGTTGTTCAAATAGATTTCGGATATTTTTTTGTGTGTGGTTCAAATAGATTTCCGATTTCCATAAAAAGAGTAATTAAATAATAAATATTAGTACCAATTAACTCTCTTGAATTTCGCGTAAGCGGCCGGCGTACCATTGAAGTACTGATTCCGGTAGGGACATGGCCTCATCGGCCTCCTTCGTCCCCGAACCTCCTCCGGAGCATCGGCGAACGGTCCCGGTCCATGATCCGACGGGCTAGGAGTTTCCATTTCTCGAGGGTCAAATGCTGTAACGGGACGTTGGTCTCTGAAGGGGTCTGATGGCTCGATATTGTGGTCCACTGGGATTCGGTAGAAGGCTCAGGAACGAATCTCCTCGAAGATTTCCTCAAGGTTAACAGAAGAAGCCGAGCTACTAGAACTGTCCGAAGAGAGTTTAATGACCATTCGCCCCTACCTAGCAAAGAAAAGAACGTAACTGGACCGAACTCTGATACTAACCCATGAGGAGGATTGGGCCATGGGTCGAAAGTATTGTACGAGCTAATGCCGGCCCAGTCAATGTAGTAGGCCTAACCTTATGCGTTGGGCCGACTCAAGGGAGCCCCTATCCGAACAGTTGGGCCGTGTCAAACCGGGTTGGAGAACGTCCGGTGTAGTCAACAGAATCCGATTGCCTGCCAGAGAATCATTCGGTCACGTGGCACTCTGTGCGTCATGCATGGTGTCACTCCGACAAGCGGTTAGTGCATGTGCCTAGCATTAGCTTTCTTGGAGTCTAAGTTAAGTCACTCTTTACGGAGTACGGATTCATAGCCTACAGAAGTGTGCCGTCTATTCACCTGAGAACTCTGTATTTTTTCTTTGAGAAATAACTTACGTTACTCTCAGAGTGTCTTCCGGGTCGTCACCGACCGGTCAGGTACTAATGGTAGTTCTTTGCCTTGCAGATCTAGGGAAGTAGGCATTAGCTCCGTTCCAGATTCGAACCAGAGACCCGAAGGCGAAGGAGAAAATTCAACACCAACCAGTGACAAACATGTGCCTTTTCGAAAGAACTTTTTTTTCCATGTAATAAACTTTACAGATCGACGACAAGAAAGCCCAACAACAAAAATTGCCGCCGTGTTGAAGTCAACATAAATTGTAAAAAACAACTGTCTTTTTCCAAAGAAACAGGCAACCAGCTCACCGGAAACATGGGTTTGACACCCCCATGAATATCGGGTGGTTTTGTTAGTTGTTACACATTGTTTTGTGCGTGTGTTTTTTACACAAACATCTATGGTCGACCACAAAACTAATTAACTATACTAAAAAGTGTCCCAAAATTGCACACATTGGAGCAATCGAACTATCCCTTCCCATACGTAGACAAACGCGTGACTCTTGGCCCATCTAGCTGTACTCCTTGAGTCTGTAGAGAGACATCGAAAATTATTAGGTTGTTAACACACTAATTAATTCTCTCGCTAACCAGAGTCGGTCCTGACTTTTCGGGGGCTTAAAGCGAAAATTAAAAATAAGGCATCTTTTGTTGGACTATAATAAGAGATAAAAAAAAAAAAAGAGTATAAAAGAGTCCTTACAATTCAAATATTTCTGGAGCCCTAAAGCAACCGTAACACTTGTTTTAGCTCAAGGCCAGCTCTACCGCTAACCTGCCACTGATGTGTACTCCCACCATTCCAATTTTTTCATCTTTTTTTTTGGAATTCGTATCACTTTTCAATTGATTGTATATTATTATCTAGTATATTGTTTTGTGATATTTGAAAACTTTGTTTGATATTACAAATCGAGAGCTATCAAACAAATTCCATATTGCATATAAAAAGTATTACCGGCCAATTGACAATTATACCGGCAATTTAAAATCCGGTTATGATGGAACAAGGGAAAAAAAAAAAATAGCTCACTCAATATATTGAAAAGTTATGGATACTTATAGGTGTAGTATTATCTTTATCATGCATTATGGGTCCTTTGTCACCCGAGAAATCTTTCCTGCTCCAAGCATTGCTTCATGTCACTTGACCTAATGAATAGAGCTTCAGGTAATGAGATTTAAACAATACCAATTCATGGCCTCTGAAAAACTTAGATCCCGTTCCGCTTTTTTTTCTAAACCTTCATTTTCAAAAACAAGGTAATTTCAAACTCACATATTATGAAAATAAAAAATAATTTTTTAATTGTTTTTGTACCATTTAAAAGATCTCAATGAAATCTATCAAACAAGATCCATATTGGAAAGAAAATTATTTGCGTATTCAAATGATTTTTAAGCTTGAAATTACATTTTTTTCCAAAAAGAACCTTTAGAAAGAAAGTGAAACATACCTAATTTGAAGGTGTTTAAACGTGCTACATGCACTACTTCCATAAAATATTAAAAATTAAAAAAAAAAAATGCTAAGCTACGGGTCCACCCATGGGCCCAAAAACCCCCGCCTGGCCCGGCTTGAAAGAGGCAGCTGTAAAGGAAAAAGTTGGGCCCATGTTCATAGCCAGTTGGTTGGCAGATTTTCCTTGAGAAAGGTCCATCTTCCACATTTGAAGGAAGATGCATGCGATTTATGGAAACGGTAATTAGATGGTTGAAGGTCATTTAATTTGGCCCATTCATTATTTAATACTACTGTAACTAATGATGAAATTAAAGAGCTTGTAAACCCTAGAGTTTAGAAACTGAGTTGGAGGTAGGGACCCAATAGAGGTGGGACCATTTGCATATTTACTGTACTAGTATTAGAAAACTATGCAAAATTAGTGAAGAGCCCGTTCCACTTCCTTTTAAAATCTTCATTTTAAAAAAACGGTTAAAAAAAGAGAGAGGTAATTTCAAACTTAAAAATTATGTGTTTAAGCAAATAATTTTCTTACCGATATGGATTTTGTTTGATAGATCTCATTGAAATTTTTTAAATGGTACAAAAAAAAATTGACATTTTGACGCTAAAAAGCGGTTATTTCTCAAAATACTTGGGTAAAAGTAAAAAAAAGAATACTTTTCTGATTCCTCTCGTTGAGTCGAACAATAACTCAAAATAGTTTGGCGCAAAACTAACAAATGCAAAAAAAATTCAAATAAGGGCAAAATTTTCAGATTTAAGTTAAGGTCAAAAAAATGCAGCCTAAATGTAAAGTAAATATTGCATGGCTTGTCTTCAAAATCAAACTCGTCTTCCATTTTAAGTTACCTGATTTTCTAATCAAGTAGTGTATCTAATGAACAATCATCTAAGTCGATCGTTTATTAAAAACAATTGAGATTATTGATGTGCATGAGCTTACCATAAACTTAACGGAGCCTCGATGTAACCTGTTGTTCTGTTTTTTGCTCGCAACAAGTACCCAATTCGTAAAAAAGACACGCAACGACGAATCCATTGCAACACGAGTGCGTAAATTGCATAAACACACAACAATATTATTGCAATCTAGACTAGTTGGTTAATGGTAGATTTGGAGGGAGACCGACTTCTCAACTAACAAATCTGTAGCCAACACTTTATGGGATTCTCCCTTGTCAGCAACAAACCCAATTGAGGGTGTTCTAATCAAGCATAATGTGGCTTGTTTGGCAAGCGAGCATTTATGAGAAAAGTTCGGGCCTTCCCCTACTAGTCTACTCTTTGAAGCAAAGGGGGGAAAGTCACTTTTAATTAATTTGTGAGTTAGTTAGTTAAAGTTTGGTACAGACACCAAATTGATTGGTACAGCGTAACCCAATTGTTGGGCTTTGTCCTTGTTTTTGGTACGGTTAATTGTACGTGACGCGGTTGCCACACCGCCATTAAATGTTTATCATCACATGGTTATAGTATATTTCCGGTCGGTGCAAACTGTCATTTCGTAAGTCGCATATTACATGGGCAGATGCAGTAGCGGGAGCAATAAATTGTGTTTCGTAAACATTGCATGTTAGTATTAAAATTAGAGAGTGAGCGGTTTACTTGGTATCCCCAACCATATTTAATGCATTAAGTAATATCTCTAAACTATACTCTCTCTCCTTTTCTTTTTTTTCTTTTTTTTTTTTTTTTAACTTTGACTTAAAATTTGAGTGGAAAAATCTCAAAACCGCTCTTTAATTATTGACTCAAAATTAATTAAGTGCGCAAAAGGTGACTCGGACATCTGAGTTATTAAAACATCGTTATTGTGTGCTCAAAGAATGTGGTCCCATTAATTTAGTTTAATTAGGCACATGGTCTAAAATATTGAGTAGGTAGGTGCCCAACAATGGTGTGAATGGAGAACTGAGTAATTTGGTTTTAACTCCTAATTTAACATGTTTTCGCGAGATTCTTCACTTAATCATGGGACTCGTGTTAATTTTTGGTGTAAGAGAATTCTCGAGCACCACGTGACGGTACAGTATATTTTTGGCGAATTGGTATATATACTAAATACTAGTAAATTGATATTCGCGATCCACTTTTTACTGATGGCATTCCATTTTGTTCATAAAATTACTAGTACTTCACTTTAAAGTTAGAGCGTCATCAATAAAAAGTGTAGTGCAAAAATTAGTTTCCTAAATAGTGTGTTACAGTGAGTCTTTTAGTGAGAAGCCCCCAACGTTTTCCACGTGGCACCTCCTTATACTTACCATTTAATTTTGGAAAATGATATTGGCACTCCAGAAATTGATATAGGTACTCCAAAAAACAAAGGAAAGTGGATTTGGAGTTATACTGACTTTAGAGTGCTTGCATCAAATTTTGGAGTGTCAATATCATTTCCCTTAATTTTCAATGAAGAACAGTCTCTCCCTCCTTTTTATCTTCTACTCTTTCTAAAACACAAAGAAGGAATACTTATCAAATATTCTCTCCACTTCAAGGGTATTCAAATTTTAAACGGAATCATAATTATCTCTCCATTTCTTTTTTTGATGATTGCATGTCTGGGCCAACTTTTACACGCCTCGACTAATTTCGAGACTTTAAAGTTAACGACTGTATGACCCCTCCAATGGAAAATCAATCAATCAATCTCTCTCTCTCTCTCTCTCTCTCTCTCTCTCTCTCTCTCTCTCTATATATATATATATATATATATATATATAGGAATTTTCAAGTGAGGGATCCCTCATTTTTTTAAAATGAATATATATATATATATATATATATAGGAATTTTCAAGTGAGGGATCCCTCATTTTTTTTAAATGAGGGACTTTCATTTCCAGATCAAATTTTGAAAATCCGAGCCGCTCAATGTGTGCAGAACGTGATTTTAAGGGTACCCGCGAGAAATCAGCAAAAAAATGACTGGGAAGGGCTTCATCCGAGCAGTTTTTTTGGGCCCCATTTAAATTCTTGGGGTGTTTGGATCGAGCACCTACGCACGTCGGATGCCGTTGATTCCCGCGTTAGCCCACTCAATTTTGTTTTTAAATTTTTGGACGGCTCGGATTGGCCGTCCGGTGGCCGGAGACGGCCATCGGTGCATTTTTCCTACGGAGACCTAACAAAAGGGTGTTAAGTGTCAATTCTGGATAGTTAGAGGGTGCACAATGTCGGATTTTATAGTTTGAGGGGGTTAAGTGAAAATGTGGGTAAGTTGAGGGGGATTTAGTGTAATTTACTCTAACCAAAATACAGAGAAATGAAAAAGGAGGAAAAGCCGTCGAATAAAACGTCAACGTCCTTTCCTCCCTCTGCAAATTAGATGCAAAAATGATGTCCACCCAAAGTTGGTGCCCATCACTGCCCCAGCCTGTCTCTATATAATTTGTTGTTCTTTTAATAATTTTGAAATTTTGTATAATAGAACTAAATGAAATTTTGAAGCGCAGCCCGTACTGCAAGGGCTGGATCGGCCGTTCATTTTGACATTGTCAGTTTGTATTTAATCTGAGTTGTCCATTGTTCTGATTAAAAGAGAATTATTTTCATTAAAAACTATACCCACTATAGAGTGTAGCTTAATTTTGTGCTACTAGAATATATACATGTAATATTATTATTTTTGCTGTCACTATAATCGAATAGAAAGTAGTAGCAACAAAAACCACCTACAGTAGTATCCGTTATATCCATTGTACACATTGATACATCTCATATTCTCTTTTTTTTTTTTATCCGCTGATATTCTTTCCTACCGAAAGTTTATTTTGGAGTAATTTGAGGCCCCATTTCGTTGAGATTCTTATTCCATTTTTTGAGTATTTATTTTCCGTTTTACGATATAAGTCATTCTCTCATTTTTAATCCAAAAAATAAATGCTTATTTATTTTAATTACTGGAAAACACCCCGAGTTTACGTAGTGATTCATCACCTTCCACCTAACTACCATATAAATTCCATGCAATGAAATGAATGAAACACTGGAGTATTAAATTGCAATAAATTCGAATTGTCAAAATATAGGAGAAAAAAAAAAGAGAGGGCCAAATTAAGAGAAATTGTAGCAAATACTTTAATAAATTCTTCTTTCTCACTCTTTTCACTGGCGCTGGGTAGTCGATAGGTTTGGTACCATTGTAGAGTGTGGACCTGCGTGAACAGTGGGGGTCCAAATGGATTGATGTCGTGTTCTATTTTTTGATAATTTATATAATTATAATCGAACAAACCTTTCAGTAACTCTAGGATTTGAAATTTTGGATCTTCGTGAAATTAAAAAATGAGACATCATAGAAGACAACCACTTACTAATTTCTCATACTCACTTGGTCAAAGCTGGTAAGATTGTGTGTGTATCGTGCTGGGAAAAATGGTGCAATACACTCTCGATCATATTTCGTTTATGTAAATGGTTTGTATTTGAATTTCTTAATATTTAAGCTAGTAAGGTTTGAACCCCTATCAAACGTAGAGTGCATGTCTAGTCTAACAAATGCCTAACAATTGTGCACAGATTTTTTTGTGGGACCCGCCGAACCGTTCATTAAATGTAAAACACTTTTCCAAGGGTCCTTGTGAATAATCAGCTCAATCCGATGCTTATGGTGCTCGATCCAATCTTTTAATTTTTCATTTTTTAGAAATTTCAATGAAAAGTTAGATAATTGGATCGAGAACTTATAACTATCGAATTGAGCTGATTTTTCACGAGAACTCAAAGAAAAAGTGTTCTACATTTAATGAATGATTCAAATCATTTGTATGGGACTCATGGTGGACCCTACAAGAAAATTTGTGCACTTTTGTCTGTGTGGGTAGCAACTTTCCATTATTTTTTGGGTTGTGCTGTGAGGATATTGTTTCGTATAATACATGATGTAGACTGTAGTATCACTCTTTGTCATGTAATCTTTCAGAATATCAAGTGCTCCGGCTCTCAATCATCACGTTGCTGCGCTTGTGTTTTCAATTCTCGATACCACGGATTTAGAGGCGCCTTTCATCGCACTGGCGCACGCGCACGAAAGCTGGAGGGAAGATGGGAATACGCGCGGTGAGGGAGGAGTAGTTGTCGTGTCAATAAATACGTGGGAGAGGCTGTATTCGAAACGTGGGTGTAGTAGTTAGTAGTAGTAGGGTTGCAGTAGGAAGCACCCCAGCCTTGTATCCGTGTGTCAGGGGGACCACGTTCTCCTCTTTCCTTTTTGCTCTCTTTCTGCAGACTACAGCTACTCTCCCCCCTCCTACGGTACCTTATACCGGCGCCAGCGGCCCACCAACCAGGCAACCACCCTCATGACACTCATGAGTCATGACTCTCTCTCTCTCTCTCTTCATTAGTATCAGATTCTTCATGAAATTCTTCACTTTTTTGTTCAAAATGGAATATCATCACATGGAACTTGTCACATTCTGGAACTTGTCACATCCGTTAAAAAGTATTGTCTTGTTATGCCACACCATTATATGTAATGAATTTTCATTCATGAAATTCTTCAAATGAACAAAAAAATTTGCTCTCTCTCTCTCTCTCTCAGGAGTTTATATTTTTAGTTTAGTAAATTGAATTTGAAAAACAAAGTCAAACTAAACATTTACATGGACTCCAAAACTATGTATAAGTCTCGTATAAGTTTTTATAAGCTCTAGGTCGGCCAACTACATGTCCCAAGGACTTTGAATAATTTCTCACCAATTTTGGGCGGATTCACAAAAAGGCTCTTAATGCTTGATTTTTTTGTGAAATGATAAGAGTAAGCTCAGAGTAAAAACTAAAATACAAACAAGTAACCATATTAAAACAAACTGTTTCTCATAGGCTCAAATAAGAATAAAAATTGTAAAATTAGACATTTTCCCATCTTCGTATCCGAAAATACCATAGAGAGTTACTCAACTGTAAATTTTTATACGAAAAAAATCCTACGGACACAACTGGCTATTCACACAATATTCAGACTCAGATGCGTCCGAAATTGTTCAATATGTGTGGATTCCACGTTTATCACTTTCCTTATGTCGAACGATTTCAGATACACATCATGTATTTAAATCTGTGAACGGACGTCCATATCCGTAGCGTTGCTTATATCCCGATCACATATCATCATTTTAGGAGTATTAGTTTCGACCTAGACACTGAGGTTGCAATTGTGCCCAACGAACAAGGCCCTAAAATTTTATTAAAAATCGTGCCCCAAAATTTTGGGACCCCAATGAACAAGGCCAAATGACCCTTGGTATCTCCTAAGAGGCATATTTCAAGCAAAACGTCAAAAATAACCCATAAATACTGTAGCCTGTAGGAGAGGAGTGCTATTTTATTGGGTGTCACGTGTTCGGTGCCATGCTAGGGCCATAACGTAAAAATGGTAAAGGCTCACCCACGATCGTGTCCCACCTCTCGTCACGTGCGTCGGTGGGATTTCCAAAACCGGCCACGTCGATGTATCAGACCCTTTGACCATTGACTGTGACCCTGAGGTCAATTACAAACAAAAGTACTGCATCTTCATTTACTTAAGTTTAGTATTTTTTATTTACCCAAAAACAAAAGTTTAGTATTTTTTAATAATAGAATGTTCGAGTCAATTTACGCGTATGTTAATTAATTTTGGGACTCTAAATTTAATGATCAGGTAAATCCCCCGATGATCATTTACTTAAGTTAGCTCTAGAATATTCCTGTTTTACATAATTGTGGGACCCTTCGATTTTCTGTTTGCTAGCATTCGTAGGGCGAAGCTATGTGAGACCTCCACAAAAATATAGAAAAATACTCATAAATTTTCAAATATTTTTCATAATGTCCTGTAAAAAAATCACCTCCATCGCATATCGGTATGTATGTTTTCTAAATTCATAGGGCTCAACTGCTCAATTGCTTTGTTTCATTCCTACGAATTCAGAAAATAAACACACCGATATGCGATTGAGCTGACTTCTTTACATATTGTCATATTCTCATAAAACATTATTTTAAAATTTACAAATAATTTTTTTTTGTACTCCCTCCGTCCCTTTTTAAGTGTCCTGCTTCGTAATTCCAACTTATTAAAAAGACATCATCATTATACATTTCACATCAACTTTTTCCTCCACTTTTCCTACTTACCCATCATCATTACACTTTTACTCACTAACTTTTCAAAATGGAATATACTTTTAGGGACAAAATAGACAATGCACCAACTTTTACCCACTAACTTTATAAAATGGACACTTATTAAAGGACAACCCAAAATAAAATACCGAACTCTAAAAATGGGACGGAGGGAGTATCTTTTAGGAATCCGGGATGAGCTCCCCGATGGTGGAAAAGAGGAATGACCGTAGGATCTCTGAAAAAAGTACTCCGTAATAGGATCCTACGGAGCAACTGTGAAGAGTTGAACAGGATCCACGCAGCCACGTGGGCACTTGACTTCGTGTTGGATCCGGCATGAGTAATTTCTTTTTCTTTTTCGTTTTGGAATTAAGAAAGAAAATGTTGGTCAATAGAAAAAATATTAGTAGTAATTTTTCCTTCCCGCCACTTTCTATTCTAAAAAAAAGTAAATAATAAATTTCTCTTCCCGCCACATTAGTTTAATAACATATAATATGGGAATAAGTGATCCCTAGTCTATGAAAGTAATGCATATAGGTAGATTAATCATAGGATAAGAGAACTAAGCCCGTTTTCGTTCCCGAAAGAGAATTAAGTATTTATTTTTTAAAAAGACAATTTCAAGTTTAAAAATTATATACTCACATAAATAATTTTCTATCAATATGAATTTTGTTTGATAGATCTCATTGAGATCTTTAATACGGTGCAAAAAAAATTAAAAAATTATTTTTCATTTACATTATTTTTGAGTTTAAAAATATGAAATAAATACTTATTTTTTAAAAAAGTGTTCTGGAACGAGGCCTAAGCCCATTCAAAAGTAGAGATTTAAATAGCGTATCTTTTGGGCTCCACATCTGATTAAATAATTACAAATTTACAACTGACTTTCATAAATAAAATATACAAATAGATCAACTTGTCAGTCAAGTTGGACCGGCCTCTAATCTATGTGCTCATCTAGCTGTAAGTTGTTTTACTGTATAATCCAAGGTTTGAAAAAGCCATTTTTTTTTTCTAAGGTCTCAATTTTGGAACCTATCAAGTGCTATTAACTCTTCCAAAGGGCGCATATGCTTGGCCTAGACACTTGATGTGAGGCCCCAAGTCAAGTCTCACGTCAGTGGATAAGGTACAGTTGATGTAATATATAACCAAACGCTTCGAGCTATTGTATAACTCGAGATTAACCTTTTGAACCACGTGCTTATAAGGGTTAATAGGTCAGTTGTCGTGGGTTGTTACAGGTGGTATCAGAGCACATCCCTTGTCTACATGATGGGAGTTACCTCTAAAATTTGGTACAAGCCTCATGATGTATTGTACAGAACTAAGTGTCACACTATGACCAACAAGAGAAGGTTGTTGGAGCAATGCAAAGAGGACGATGCATCCTAACTGTGGGGGAAATTGTGAGGCCCCAAGTCAAGTCCCACATCGGTGGGCACGACACAGTTGATATATATGTATAATAAATAAAAAACGCATTGAGTCACTGTCACTTTGTTTGGTTCACATTTTATAAAGTTATTTTTGAGAGTTGAATGGTAATGAGTGGAGATAGATTTATTGAAAATAGTGTCGAGAGTTAAAAATATAGCAAATAGAGACTAAACTTTTGAGTCACGTGGTCAGACAAAAAGTCAGCAGGTCAACTAGCGCGGATCACTGCGCCTGAGTTACCAAAACAGGTACGTTGTTTTTTATTATCAAATCCTTGTTACCACAACACTTTAGTGGTATGTCTAAAGTAATTGGTGTGATTCTTTGAATATAATAAAATAATACACCACTACCAGAGCATAGGTTAAAGTTAACAATACAGCAAATGGAGTTCTTCATTTTGGTAGCTAGCCTTTGTTGCTTTCTGCGCTCTATATATTAATTTATATCCCAAAAGAAGATCCAAAAGTAAAACGTGTTCATCGTCATAAACCAAAAAGATGCGTACGTATATGAATAACTGATAATAGACGAGACGTTTACTCCGATCAAGGCGATAGGAATCACGTACGTCTTTATGGGTTTGGATATATACAATTCAGTTATCGACAATATATTACGATGATCGCGTTCAATGATCTTATTTTGAATATCACTTATGTCGTTCTTTATATATTATGCTTTTTTGGAAAGAGCTCCACCTGATCATCAAATGTGATTACAGTAACATTGCTCTTCAGTTATTATATATAGATCAGTATCAGTTGTTTCGATTTTTATTTACTTACACTCGTAGCAAAATAAATTGATCAATAAATATTGGATTAACCTATTTTTGGTTATGATGTGACACCTGTTACATTAATTAGTAAACTTCAAAAACTTTAATCAAAGCGAGGTAAGACATAGGTGGCTACCCCCTCATTTTATTTTGTGTGATACCAGTAACTTGGTAAATCTCAGCCATTTGCTATATACCACGGAGTATATATTTCACTGATCAATAGTTGAACATCTAACATATTATTTTCAGCTTCTAAATACCCAACTCAATCATCTTCTAGATGCTTAACACAATCAGAAAAAATAATTAAAATGAACAGTAGAATTCAATTTTTAATACTGTAGTTCAATTGGGTTTAGCTAATAATACTTGTTTTATTTTTTTCCTCTTAATAATAGTTTAACGCATTAAAGTTTTCTTCAAGTATTGAGTCGGGGGAATCTGAAGAATATTATCACAAGCGAGGGAGGGCATCAAAAACCACAGGAAAGAATATTTGCTAATTGCGTGCTTTTTCTTTGATAAAGAATACCAAATTTATTTTTAGACGACCACCCTAGTAAGAATTTGTCGAGTCGCCATGCCAATGAGTCAATTCGTTTGGGGTTTTGAGAGTAATGAATAGAGAGGTAGATAGATAAAATTTATTGTAAACCGTGCTCAGGAATTTTGAGACCACCTAAACAAACGGAACGGGGATGCTGACAAATACCCTCTGCAAAACGGGTGTAGATTGGCTGATCCTGCAGTTCATCTCGGCAATCGAAGGCATGAATCTTTGCTGAGCAATTGAAGGCTCAAATTTATATATACTCAGATTTAATCCGAATCGTCCGTGCCGAAATGAACATTAAAATCGGTCTCTTTGCACTGCTTTGTAGGGATGACGCTCGGCAACATCCCCAGTCACCAAACAAACAAGGCATATTTTCTGCTATCCGAGTCGGTGCGTAATCCATCTACTACAGTCTAATTGACGGAAAGACAGTACAAGTTGTGGCAGTAGTACCGAGAGACGTAAGCCATGATCCATGATTGGTGCACTTTATTGCCAAAGTGTGGGTTCAGGTTAATCATGATTCATTTCCACAAGAAGAGGCTGATAAGGATACCACTCTCCTGAACCTGAATCATCACAAGTTGGTGAATGAGTCCATGGAAATGGGAAGCAAAACAACACACATATATGGGTCAAATGGTGCACAGACAAATTCCGGGACTTTTGCAATTCTGTCTTGTTTTGGATATTCAAGGAGTAATTTGCGTATTTTTGACACATTTTGTCATTTGGGATGAGCCCTTTCCCACGTTGTTTGATGCCAATGCTGGGCATCTCTTTGCTAAGAATGGTAAGGTGGGAAGAAGTGCCGTTTGCATAGATTTCGCACCTCCCAACATTTTCCTGTGGTGGAAGACAACCAATTTCACACCTTCATCCAATGGAGAATTCATGTCCTGTCATTTGGTTTTTGAAATATGGAAAATGCAGTCTTTTTTTGGTTAACTTGCGGCGTTCGGGATTAGTTTATGCGTGCCTCGATCGTCGAATTGCTGTAGCGTGACCGATATGTCCGCCGGCGAGAGCCTGATCAAACGTTAGCTACCGCGACCTGATTTTATGATTTGGCAAGACTTGTACGCATTTCGGTAAATAAACATGCGAATATTGTCATTGCATCCCTTGCCCTGAAGTTACAGATCCATTTTGCCCTTGCCCTAAAGTTACATATCCATTTTGCCGAGTTCCTTAAAATCTTGTCTCGCATTCGTAGGCATTTTCTACCTGATCACCTATTGTGTGTCGGTTAAAAAGTGTCTCTCTGAACCAATAAAAAATGTCAAGGTGACAATGGACTGTTTCTTAATTTCACGACCATCGACATGGAAGGGGAAAGTTCAAAGCGACTCCAACGTACCCTCGCAATAAAGTGCTTTTTGTTAGAGATTTTCAAAATAAAAGAGTCGTTCTTTTGGTTTTATAAAATTTTCTTGTTTCCTTAGAATGCTTGTTTTTCCTCTTTGTGAGCTTTGTCCTACATTGGTTAATTGAGAGATGTTAGAGTGATATATAATAGGAAACATTCCTAATATGAATAAATAATGATCTAGTGTGGTGCAGCCTTATAGTGTCGCGCGCGCAGTTTTGCGTGCACTGCGTGGGCAGTGTGGCGTGCATTGTGGCGCTTTAGCGGCGCACTTTGCACTTAGCGCTAGGTGCCTCGTAGGCGCCCGTAGGATGATCCTACGGTCAGATTAGATCGGGTGCGTACCCATTCTCAATGGGTGTGTAGTGGCCTATAAATAGACCACTACTTGTCAGATTTCAGAGACACAAAAAGTTCGAATTTCTCCCACATCTCTCTCTATGTTTTCTAGCATTCATTCTGCGTTCTGTTTTGCTACAGAAAATAGAACACAATGATTCTTGGTTCTTATATTCGTTCAAGCAGGTATTCTGTCCGTTTCGTTAGTGCAAACGAAAACGGAAAGAACTTCGAGTTCGGGCTTCGATTTATCTTGAAGGCAGATTTGCTGTAACCCTTTGCATACCAATTGGTGGGGGCAAATACTGTCTTTAGGAAAGCGACATAGTCGTGACTCGAAGCGTATTACAGGTTTGGTGGAGATTTCGTCAAAAGTACATATTGCAGCGGCCATATTTCCAACACTTTCTCTACTAGATTGACCAACCCTAATCTTGAACAACGGGCCTTACACATCTTCAATTTGTGTACACGAAGTAACAGTTCTAGCAAATCTCCACGATTTTGTGTCGACGTTCATATCTTTTGTATCGGGAAATTTATGAAACTTATTACAACAATGATGATCGATTAAAAATAAATATCATTATGTCAAATAATCTCCCCATAGTAATGTTTGGCACCAAGAGAGTGGCTTACCGCTTACCCTGGAAACCATAGTTGTTAGAATCGTACGATTCGATGCGATTTGGCGGGTAATCGATACAAATAGGCTATCAAATCGGAAATAGCTGAGAATCGTAAGTGAATCGGTGATTTACGATTCATATCGTACAATTCGGTGGGTAATCGATACGAATAGGCTGCCGAATTGGAAATAGCTGAGAATCGTAAGTGATATGTGAATCGTTCGATTCACTTAAAATTTCCGAAATTCATTTTTTACTCTTGTTTTGCTTCTTTTGTTGTTTGAAAAGGGTTCAAATATTTTTTTAAGGTCTAATATTGTTATATGTCATCTTTTGTCTATGTTATATGGATAGATAATAAGAAAAATAGATTTATTACGAGAGTGAATCGAAAATGAGGAAGATAAATGGAATATAACAACTGTATAGACCTTCTAAGGGTTTGTTTTGTACTTATAACTCTTTCGTACAAAAAGATCCATAAGTAGGCTTTACGAATCATCATCTCTTGGTAGTTGCAATAGAGGCAACTTACCTAATATTCCACGTTATTATCAAATCATCATTTAGAAGAAAATATTTATTGATTGAGGCCTAAATCTTTCATTTGTAGTATAAATTGTTACCCTAATCAATAAGCATAGATTTCTATGTATTCGATGGTGTCAATTAGGTGGACTGTGGACTTTTGTTGCCCTTCATGGGGCTTTTAGACTAATAGGTTTCATGTTACCCCAATTCGAACTTCTCATTCTTTTTTTTCAATTACGACAGATCCCTACTTATTTTCAATTAGAAATTGGCCACTTCATATGCCCTGCCCAGTAGCAAAATCAGGTAAATCCATCTTTTTCAAGCACTTTAAAATCATGGATTTTATTGGGCAAATAAGATATACTATATAAGTATTACTGTACCTTATTCTTCACGAGCAAAATATGCTAAAAAGGTTTTCTTTAAGGTTTATTTCAAGAAAATGAGAGAGCACTGACAACTCCCCCTCAAATGATATTGTTGCTTTGATACCTTTTTTGTAAAGCAATAAGATCTGTACACATTGCTCCTCAACAAAAAATTGTACTTTTAAAAAAAGTGATAATGCCAAAATTATTTTTTGTTTGTGCCAAAATTGTAGTGTATAAAAATCTTGTACGTTGTGCATGGTAGGAGATTTTTTAGGCACTACAGTTTTGGTATAAACAAAAACAGTATTGGCATTAGCAACATCCTTTTAAAAACACATAAACGTAACATTTGATATGATCACTACTACAAATGCATTTCTTATCTTAAGAATATCTACCATGCATGAAATATAGATTTAAGTAATCCAATAGAGGTTGAGAAACTTTTTTCGTGCAACTGTGCGATTTTGAAAATCTCTAAAAGTTAGAAGCAAATTGTGAAGCTGAAAATTTAGTCATTTCCTACATGATGCCAAACTAATTCGGATTCTGGCTTTTTCATATACAAATTTCAATGTAATTTTAAAGATCCATAGTTTGATTGACAGGAGTTTTTAGCAACACTCCAAAAACACTTTTGACAAAACCAGAATCAAATTTGCAGCCAGAGCTTACTCATGTAATATTTTAAAATGCTCTGCGCTCTCACTCTCAATCCTCGAATTGTGCTAACACACTCAATCTTCGATCTAACAGATTTTAATAGTTTGGAATGTGTTTCAAAGGGATTCGGGGATCCCGTAGGGCGGGCTGCCCTACGGGTTATAGGGCGGTCGATTCGACTGTCCATTTTGACAATGGACGGTCTAGATCAATAGGAGCTCAGATGTCAGCATCGAAATGGACGGCCGGAGTCAAGATTTTCAAATTAGTTCAAAGACACTTTCACACTTGTTCCCGCACACACCCACACGCAAGTTATGTGACTTAACAGAGTCTCATGTGAACACAAGACTAAAATTGTTCATCAAATGATGGCCGTAAAGACCCCAAAAGAAGCGAGGCATGGGGCACTAGTACAAAGTTTGGCGTAGTGGGTGCCCTAGCACATTGTCCTAAAATTTTGGGTAAGACTGAGAAGAGAGATTGAGCAGTAGAAGAAGGACGGGGACCATGTGCTGGGAACATGGGAGCGGCACCCACCGTAAGACACGCGTGTGTGAGGGCGCACCCAATCTTGACTTAGGGCAACAAGTATGCCCCTTGCCTAAACCCATGTGGGGGCACTAAAACCCATATCATTAGTAAAATGTTACCAGCAGGGTCTGGCTCCTCTCTAGTCCAATTAGTACGGATCAAACGAAACCGTCCATAATTGGTAGATTCAGTGGTCCGAATTTTCCCATACATTTTACAAGCAAGAAATGCATTCTTACCGGTAAAGTGTAAAAGTACATCTAAATCGTTGATTGTAGCAAATGAACGGTACTGATTAGGTCTGTCTCATCCATTGAAACAAAATACCTAGAATGCTCTTTTAGCTAAGTTGGTGTACATGCTCTTACTAATACGTGTACGGCTCCTCTCCAATCCAACTAGTATCGACTGAACAAAACCGTCCATTGGTAGATTCTGTGGTCCGGATTTCCTCATATGTTTTTACAGATAAAAATACATTCTTACAGGTAAAGAATAAAAGTAGATCCAAATCGTTGATTGCAGAAAATAAATGACACCGATTAAGATTGTTTCCTCAAGTCCAAAACATGGAACGGAGAGGATCTATTTCCTACTAGCAGTAGTATTTATTTCCAGGGATATGTGTTAGATGAATACTGTATCAATTTATGGGGAGATTTTGGCGGCTGATTTTTTTTTCTCCCGTGACTTGTCGGTCATTGGATAGGATGAGCGTGAGAAGTTATGGAGGATCTGTGGTGGCCTGGTGGGTCCTTTTCGGATCTTATTTCAAAATGTTTATTCTTTTAGAGCTCGTTTAGAACATTGAGCCGGCCAAAATCATGTTAATCAAACGTCAATTGATATAGTTTTGGAACATATCGACTCACTAAAGCGGACCTCATAAGATAAGCGTGTTACGATCAGGTGTTAGATCGATATTCAGTAAATCTAAATTTTTGGCATGATTGAAATTCTGGACAACTTTTACGAAATAAAAGTTTTCAATTATCTAAATGGGTTCGAAAAAGGCCCACAAAGTGCCGTAACACGACCGTCCAGACCCATCTTGGGACCACAGGGAATCTGAAGTCAAAAGAGTGAATGGGAGAATTATTTTATAAAGAAATGGTATTTTGCATTGGTAAAATTTGTGTGTAGGTATTGATTTCAGAACTTATTCCTTATTAGTCTTTGCGATTTACTTGCCCAAGAAAAAAGAAATTTCAAAGTCTCAAATCTATATCTTCACATGTCTTTCCTCGCATTATCGCTCAAGTAAGAAACAAAACAGAGAAAAGAGGAAATTTCCTTTTCATTCTCGAGTTCCAAACAGAATCTTTCTTTTTGGTAATACGTAATCCGGAACCGATCTCGTCAACGCAACCTTAGTCTCCTATAAGAGCATCCACAGTGGTATAATCAAAACTAAAATGTTGCTAAGATTAGCAACATAAGCTCAAAAAAGTGCTCACAGTGAAATAATCAGATTTAACAACCTCTTAGCAACTCATCAAATTTTAGCCATTGGATAATCAAAACTAGCAACTTTTTGTCAATAATCAAATTTAGTTGTTTCCATATTTCTTCAATCAAGTACACCATCATTACACAAAAACATTCTCTCTTCCATTTTCAACAAATTTCTAAGAAAAATACTTTTAAAAAAAGTTTTTACTTTTTTTTACAAAAATTGATTTTTTTTCAAAACTATTTTTTTTCGCGAAAACTATTTTTTTATTATTATTATTTTTTGCAAAAGCAGTTTTTTACTAAAACTTCTTTTTCAAAAACTGTTCTTTTTAAAAAAAAAATTCAAAAACTTTTTTTTAAACTTTTTTTTATTCTAATAACATGTTTTTATTAGTTTGAAACCTATTTTTAAAAAATTGTTTTCTATGTTCACAATTTTTAGATTTTTATAAATTGTAATTATGATGTGGCAAGTTTTGGTTATTCAAATTTGAATGTACCATTGTGAACCTCTACATTGTTAACTTTAACAACCCCTTAAATGCATAATCAAAAGATGATGTGACAACTTTTGATTATTGACTTTTGGTTATTCCACTGTGGATGCTCTAACTATTTTGCACAAACTTTTGCTTCTTGTGGGGGTCGATTTAGAGACTTGTGCCTTGTTCGTTTTGTAACTTTGGGTATTTTAGTTTAGTTTTGGTAGAAAGAAATAAGGAAATTATTGAAGAGAGTGGTAATGAGTGGAGAGATAGAGAGAGATGAAATTAATAATTTGAGGAATAATATAATGATTGAAAAAAGATATAGGGTAATAATTCGAAAACAAAGTAAAATTTGGAAACGAACAAGGCCTTGTTTTTAGGTACTTATCTTTGCCTTCTTTTCCACCTGAGATGAGCTTATGGGGATATTCAATGCCACCTTCCACTGCTATTTCACACAAACTTCTGCTTGTGGCGAGGATGATAAAAGGATTTTGCTGCTAGTGGAAGTTGAACTATAGACTTGTGTTTATAAGGCGTCGGAATCGGGGACCCTGTAGTGTAAGGGTGAACTACAGGGATGTAATGCACAATTTGAGTAGTCCAAAAGTATTTTCAAAGGTCTGTGTTTGTTAAAAGTATCCTATAGCAAATCTGGATAATACATGTATGATACGTTTAGCAAATTTGGACCATTAATTGTAAAAATGGACGACTCAAATCCCACAGTATATTTTATAAGTGCATCCCTGTAGTACAGGGTCCCGAATCCAAGGCGCTTGTATTTGCCTTCATTTCCACTTTTGATGAGCTTTTTGGGTTAATCGAAACAGACCTTATGCCAACCTGAGGGTAGATTTGTACTTATAATTGATACAATGAACAGAGCCCCTTCCAAATAGGTAAAGACTCAGACTAGGTTCAAAGCAGATATGGGCTACACATGGTCACTCTATTTCTTTCGTTTGGCAGATATCTCATTCTTTGCAACAAATGCAAACCTAAATTGACATTGAAACAAAAATCATGTTACTTTCCTTCGAGAAACAAATCAGTTCATGAACCAAACCAGTCCTTTTCCAACATAGCATCCATCGGACTCTGGATTTCCAAGCTCTGTTCGTGAGTTGAAGCATTCCCATTTTTGCACCTTGTAGAGCCCAAAAAAACAAAAAGCAGGGTAATTAGATGTGACTGATCACTCCATTCATTGGTATTTGGAAAAAAAAGTTTCATTTCTAGAGTAAGCTTACACTTTAAAGTATCACTGCCTTTGTCTTGACTCTAGAGTCTAGAGTGTGAGTACCAAAGAATTCGAATTGAATGGCATGGCATTGATACTTTTTGTGGTAAATATACTTTTTTTTTTGTTTTGTTTTGTTTTGGTTAGAACCATGCATCTTAGTTAAACATAGTGAAGAAAGCAACATGCGATTCAATGGTTTTGTTGGGTATGTGGCTTAAATTGGTGCAAGTATTGTACCATTTGTTGTTTGGTACTTAGCTCTTTGCAAATCTAAAGGGTGACGTGATGGGTATCGTGTTGCTCACTTTTCAAGCTTGATGTCTTGATTTGTGTTTTAGCATTACTACAATTGAACTTTTTTCATAGAGTTTATAAACGATCATAGCGAAAGAATTGCAAGAAAGTTAACTCGTTTTCAAGTTGAGCTACAAATGAAGATTCGATGCGCGTTGCGTGTCTTGTTTAACCATTGATACACAACACTATGCCTTAAAACTTAGTTTTCTCCATATGCCATCTGTTTCTCCATTCTTTGACAACAAATTAATCGTATACATCATTACCAAAAATATGCAAGTCCATTGTTTGAGTGAGTTAAAAAAAAAAAAATTGGTACCCTTTAGGCCATGTTTGATAGGGGTCAATGGAAGGAGAATTGTAAATCCAGCTAGATAAGCAACTTCCCCTCTTTATATTCGGTGTTTGTGAGCCAGATATAGAGGGAGATAAGAAATTTGGAGGATATTTATATCTGTCCCCTCCCGGATAAGATTTTTAGTCCTATGCAAATTATATCTCCCTCCATATTTGCCTTCAAAATTACAACACTGCGATCACTGGTTACAAAATCATCATTATCATTTACGAAAATGCCATTATTAATTCATCCATGTCCCTTGCCGAAACAAACCCTATATAACAAATTATCAGTTACATATAATCTCACTTCCAAATAGACTGTAAAGAGTATAATAGCCAATTAAACTGAATAAAAAACTTGATACCAATCAAACTTAGAGAATCCGCAATGTAATAATCAAAAGTGAATAATCAAAACTTGCCACGTCAGCTTTTGATAATTCATTTAGAGGGTTGCTAAAGTTAGCAATGTGAAGTCCCACATTGTTACTTTTGATTATTCAAATGCCCAAATTTGATTATTGGTTAGCAGGTTACTAATTTTGATTATTATAATGTGAACATTTTTTTAAGTACACATTGCTAACTTTAATAATCTTTTGATTTTGATCATTACATTGTGGATGCTCTTAAGGGGTCAAGGTGTGATCCAAATTTGAAGTAGGTGCTACATATATTAGTTTTTTTTTTCTTGATTATAAAAACAGAAAACAAAAATCATATACTCCATAAAACAATGTGAACAAAACAACGTGGAAGACTTGAAAAAGATCATTTGAGACACCTAAAAAGTGTTTGAAAATTACGTTCCCATATCTTCTAGTCAAAGTGTTTCTATGTCAAAATATTGGAATAATTAACAATGTACTGTGTAAAATGTTAGCCGCAAGATTAGATAAAAGACTCCTTTCGGGAAGAGACTATTGTGTAAGAATTGAAAATCATGCGGTGCAGGGGGTTGAACTGAAGGGTGTAGTGCGGTATCAGAGCCGTCTGTTCGGCAATCAATGATCCAGATTGTATCTCGGCTCTTGCAAATTCGAGTTGTCTATTGTCAATATGAGATATAGATCATTCACTCTATTGCCGAGATGAGATTTGTACTACTATTTGTCCAGACGAATAGCTGAGATGTACCCCAATTCCGTGTTTGAAATTGCACGGAAACAGAGATACATACGCTTTTTCGGTACCGAAATCTTTTTGGTCTCGGAATTTACCACTTTTTTAGTATTTTACAGCTTGGTCACGGGATTTACCTCACATTTGACAGCTAAGTTGATCTAATCAATATTGCAGTACAATTGGACAATTTAATGACAACCGTTACAGCGACGCATTGACCGTTTAGAACCGTAATCTCTCTCTCTGTCTCTCCAAAAACTCAGGAAATAATTACCCTGGCTTTACCAACACGTGGTCCATCATTAACCCAGGTAAAATGATTTCACTGTCAGCGCACTCTAGCACAACCAACTCATTCCCGCCCCCCAACTACTAGGGCTGTTGCTAACCTGCGCCTGGTAGTTCGTAACCACCCCCACCCTCCCTCCCTCTCTTCGCTCCTGGGGACTTTTCTTTTTAAGTACCCAGGTCTGAATCTCCAAAGAGTAACCGAAATTAGAAAGGAGAGAGAGAGAGAGAGAGAGAGAGAGAGAGAGAGAGAAAGAACAACAATTCATTCGCACTTGAATATATATAGAAGGCAGAGCAGAGTTAGATATAGGGAGAGAGAAGAGGAGGGTGAAGAGAGAGTTATATTGGCAGTGCATATTTGGAATTTGTGATACACAAGGAAGTAATATACTCCCACATAATTCTTATTCACTTTCTATTGGGGGAGAGATCAGGAGGACTGAGGAGAATCTGAGATCTCGACACTTTTTGGGTTGTATTTTCCGCTGTTATAAGGCTCTGCTTTTCGGGCGAAAGTTTCACGAATCACGAATCCGCAAGACCTATGATGGGTACGCGCACATTCCTTGTAAATTACTCTCTCGTTTTCTGTCACGGGCTGTTTTTGGGTTCTGGGTATGCCGTATAAGTGTCTGATTTGAGGGGTTAAATTTGTTTTTCCTGTCAACCTTTTGTTAATTGGCCGGTGGGATTTTGGTTTCTGGGTATTCCCTGGAAATGGTGATTGGGTGGTTCGAGGGGTTAAATTTTTTGTTTTTTGTTGGGTTCTTGTTGATTGGCTGTTGGGTCTCGGAGTGATGCTGGTTAAGTTGGGATTACTGTCCTTAATTCGTGGTCTATTGTGTGTTACAACAGTTTTTGTGGTTTAGTATTTTCGGGGTTTGGTCTCACTTTGGGTTGGATTTTGTTAATTTTGTGGTCTGTAGAGTGTTGTTAATTGGCTGTTGTCTCCTTAACCTCTGCTTTTGTTTCTGGTCTTGGTTCTCTCTCTCTCTCTCTCTCTCTCTCTCTCTCTCTCTCAGCTTGATGGATCCGAAAGGAGGCTGAAGGATTAACAGTGTTCGACTTTATCCCACATCGGTCATCTAAACCACCCAACTATCTTCTAGAAGTTACTCCACCTATTACTAATCTAACATATACCAGACAGCATTCCCAAAATTTTCAAAAACCTTGGTATTAACCGAATAACTTTCAAATATTTGTAAAATTTCAAGGCTTTGCATTCTGAAATTTTCGTAATTGAAATCGTGGACCCAAGACATGGACCAGAGTACCCAACCAGCCTGACTCCACATAGACAGAGAGGGCCACTCCTTTTATTGTGGTATAGTATTAGGCTTCTTAATTAGCCTTCTTGGTTTATGGTTATTCCAAATCATCCTTTCCATGTTTCATGATTGTTCAGTTCATTTTGTTTATATTCTTCTTAGATTCTAAGTTAATATTGCTCCCCTTTACATCATACCTTATTGCTTGATCTCTTTCTTTATATACTCATTTCAGATTCTTTGTTCCTTCCTTGACACTCCTAGTTTTATTATCATATGTCGCTGCTACCGGTGGTTCTGCATATCTTTTGGTTGGTTGGTATTTTGTTCCTGCTTCATCTTAGCTTTTACTGTGTTTTGTGTTCTCAGAGGCCACCATGAGCTTTTCACAAGGCATAAATGATGAATACGAGAAGTTTATCAGAAGAATGAACCCACCCAGGTACCTATTTTCTTTCCCCATCTTCTTACAAAACTAATGTAAATGTCACTTGCTCATAAATGTATTCCTCTTATCTTGTCAGAGTTGTGATTGATAACGAGAACTGCAAAAATGCAACTGTCATACAGGTATGTGTCTCATTTGTCCTTTTGTGTTCGGTGCTTTGAATTACCTCCATGTTTTGTTTCTTATTATGTGAGCTTCTTGGTTCATCTTCATCTCTGTCTTGCAGGTGGACAGTGCTAATGAACATGGAATACTTTTGGAAGTTGTTCAAGTCCTTACTGATCTTAACCTTATCATTACTAAAGCTTATATTTCTTCTGATGGAGGCTGGTTCATGGATGGTGACCTTTCCCCCCTTATCCTCTGTAGTTCTGTTCTTTTTTTTTAACGTTGGAGTAAATTCTTGGAGTAACTTGTCCATTTTGTTTTTTTCCAGTCTTTAATGTCACTGACCAAAATGGGAACAAGATTACAGACGAAGGGGTTCTGGATTATATCAGAAAGGTGAGTTGGGCTTGGTAATGTTTGCCCCTCCTCTGTGTTTGAAATTCTCCGTATTCAAATCATAGTCGATGTTTTAAACTAGAATCGTAGTTTTCAAATATCTAAAGGCGGCTCCGGAAATTGCAAGAAAACAAAGAACGAGAAAACAAGTTTCACAAACTGCCGACCAAAACATCAACCAGTCAGGTTACTAATTCCTTTGGTTTATGTGCAGTCACTAGGGCCAGATGCGTGTTTCACATCTTCTATGAGAAGGTCTGTCGGGGTAAAACAGTCAATGGACCACACCTCCATTGAACTAATAGGAAGTGACAGACCCGGACTCCTATCTGAAGTTTCAGCTGTTCTTACCCATCTCAAATGCAATGTGGTAAATGGTGAGGTGTGGACCCACAACACTCGCGCTGCAGCCGTGATGCAAGTGACTGATGAGGAAACTGGGGGAGCAATCACTGACCCAGAGAGACTATCAATGATCAAGAAACTGTTGTGCAATGTACTAAAGGGGAGCAACAAATCGAGGGAAGCTAAGACCGTGGTGTCTCATGGAGGCACTCACACTGAAAGGAGGCTACACCAGATGATGTTTGCTGACAGAGACTACGAGAGATTGAGTGATGATGCCTTGGGGGAATCACAAAGGCCGAACGTTAATGTTGTGAATTGGCATGATAGGGATTATTCAGTAGTTACTATCCGGTCTAAGGATAGGCCAAAGCTTCTTTTTGATGCGGTTTGCACTTTGACAGATATGCAGTATGTGGTTTTTCACGGGAATGTCGATGCTGAGGGACCTGAAGCTTATCAGGTATACGATTTTCCTTGTCTATAGTCTATACATACATTTAGGTAGTGTCCATGGGGAATTCTGGTAGAAATATATTTTCTTTTCGGTCTAAATATAGAGGCTGAACTAAGGGATGTTTCTGTGGCGTTTGTAGGAATATTGTATCAGGCATGTTGATGGCTCTCCTGTGAAATCAGATGCGGAAAGACAAAGGTTGGTCCACTGTCTTGAAGCAGCCATTGAAAGAAGAGTATCTGAGGTAGTGGAATCATTCCATATAGACTTTTTATGTCATGTTTTACCCAGAATTTATTCAGTTCCATTACCCTGCTAAATGGTTTTTTAAGTATATTAATCATGCTTAATTAGGGTCCATTTGGGTTGTTCATGTTAAATGGTTTCTTTACTCATGTTTTGCTTAAGTTATGCTTGGCAATATAGCTCCATCCTTCTGCCACATGGTATGTTTAGTTAGATGTATCCGTTCTGTCTCCATAATAGGTAAGTTTCTTTGATTATGTTAGAGATGGATTTTCAACTAGTTATAGACCTGTAATATTCAAAGACTTGCTTTGTTTTTTTGGCAGACTAGCAATATTAAAACAGAAGTTTTGGTCACAAATTCTCTTTCGGTTGTTCATTTGTTTGTTTGTTTTTTCCATCCACCAGGGGTTGAAGCTAGAATTGTGCACTACTGACAGAGTTGGGCTGCTATCTGATGTCACGCGCATATTCCGTGAGAACAGCCTAAACGTCACCAGAGCAGAAGTGACGACAAGATCAGGCAAGGCGTTAAACACATTCTACGTTTGCGATGCATCAGGATATCCGGTTGATTCCAAGATTATCGATTCCATCCGTCAAGCAATCGGCCAAACCATACTCCAAGTGAAGAACAACCCCGAAGAGGCGAACCAAAATCCTCAAGAATCCCCGTCCAGGTTCCTCTTTGGCGGACTCTTCAAATCCAGATCTTTTTGCAATTTTGGACTGGTCAAGTCGTACTCCTAGATGTTTTACCATTTCCCACAAGTGCCACCCCCTTGTACATGGAACTCCATGCCTTAGCCAGCAAAAGGAAAGCCGTAGATTGAGTGAAGCGCTTGTAAATACGCCTATTTAGTTCTTAAAGTAGGCTCTTATTATTAGTCTCGTGGATCCAATGCCCCGTTGGATCCAACGAAAATGGAGATTGGAGATTAGGATCGCGTTACCACAAAATATTTGTACATAGTAACTTCTCTTAGCTTCTAAATCATGCTGCCTTAATTAGTGAAATCCTTGGTTTTTTTTTCTTGGGTTTTTCTTTTTCTTTCTGTCTAGTCATTTCTATTCTTTGTTTGTGTTTAACTTTCTAGTCTAGCTTCTAAAATTCTTAGGTCTTTCCTTTGATTTAATCATAGCTTGATTTGGGTGGCTCCTGTTTTCGTGTTGGCGAGAAGACATGGAAATTTCTGGTTTAAAATACAGTCTGTTGACTGCTTTCGGAATCTTGTAAGATGATGACCCACATGAGAAAGGGTCAACTGAGAAAAACTAGGTATAGAGGAACTAGAGCCCATTTGGAAACATAATTTTCTAGAGAGAAAATTAACATGTCATCAATTTCAAATCTTGCAATTTTTTTTTTTCTAAGTGGTTGAAGCTACCACCAACCTTTGACCATCCAATCCCCTTTCTGAGCCAGAGTTTTTGGGGTTTGGCAAGGCGGCTTCCAAATCTTCACTCATGAGCTTGATTAATTATGGAGTAGTATTATTGGAGAACTAGGTTTTACCAAAAGATGGATGCATTTGAACGTTGAACACTACCATCCGATGGAGACAGACACCAAATCATATTTCAGCTGAATATTTCTTCGATTACGTGCCAAGAAAAACAAGGAGGGTAGGGATAGGCGATACTCGATAAGAAACCGAGAAGCGAAAATTGGGTGCATACATAATATTTGATATTAAAATATTTGTAACCTTTCTCTTGCTCAAACCCACAACTTAGAACATCGGCATTGGCTAACCATTTGTCCTTTTTTTTTCTCCAATAGTTAGTTTTACCGAACCCATGTAGGATACCTAATCGTAGCATGCTGTTGATGACTAAAAAAATTACCACTCCCCATGATTAGGACCCCCTCCGGTTAATACCGAAAGGAGGAAAATGTTATTCTGGTTGTGGGTTTCATCATACATAGTGATTGAGTTAATGTAGCAAATCCGAGGGTAGCTCAAGTGGTAACAAGGATGAGCTATAAATTTAGACATCCCGAGTTTGAAACTCAGTCACCTCATCGCAGTGATGTAGAACTATGGAAAAACGCTCCCTCAGTAGAGAAAAATTGTTCTCCCTCTCAGTCCAATTCAATAGAAAAATCATTCTTTTCAAAAAGAAATCTTTGAAGTTTAGTTTAGAATGAATTCGGATGATTTTCGGGATTGAAAAGAACATCGAGTTCTATTTTGATAGATCGTTAAACTATTTCCGTCTATATGACGGATGATTAAACTATAAAAATGTTGTAAATTTTTTGGTATTATGAATGATTAATTTAGAATACTGTAGTACTATTTTAAGTGGTAAGCATGTTAATATTTTTAGGTGCTACCTTTGACTATGAATCCTGACTTCGCCACTGCCTCTTGGGGCCATGCCGCAGAGAGACATCTCGTGTGAATCCCCTAGTCCTGTCGTGGATGGCATACCTTGAGCGTGCTAGCGAAAAAAATAGTCGAGGTGCGTGTAAATTGACCCAAAAAGCACTCCTGGTCATCAAAAGAAAAAGAAAAAAAAAAAGAGGAGAAAAAGTTGATACAGCAACCTAGACCTTGTAGTGGATGTACAATGTACCAATTGATTTTCCATTTCCCATTTGAAATGGTACACATCTTTGACACCAAAAAAGGAGTCTCACCCCAATGGGCAAAGGATTTGATCCATCTTTTTGAACCAAATTGCCTGTATGAAAGCAGAGTCCAGACAAGAGAGAAAGAGGAAAAAGGAAAAGGGTGATGGCTGGAAGGGTCTTCTTTTTATGTATGGCGAAAATTCCCCCACTCATCATGATGGTCATATCCTCTTTGCAACTTGCAACTCCATTATTGTTGGTTTGGTTTGTTAGAAGGCGACGTGGGGTGCTGCCACGTGGCATCCCTTGCACAAGATGCCACGTCAAGAAAGAATGTCATGCTGATGCGAGCGAGTAATTATTGAAACGTTCCCGGAGTGCCGTATGCGGCCTTACCTACGTGGTACTCCCAGCTATTGATGTGGCGACGAATTATCCGATAAGGAAATTATCATTCTTTGTCGTTGGGTGATTAGGAGATAAAGGGTGACCTACGTTGTGTGGTGGCGATTTTTTATTTTTGCTACCTGGTAACTCTGGGAGTACCGAATAATTGGCCGAAGAGAGTTATCTCTGATAGTACTTGCACCAATGAAAGTGGAAATGCTGTTCCAACCAAGTTCTGAAGTGAGGGTTTTTTTAAACCTTTGAATGATTTCTTTGTTCTCGTAATTAATGTTTAATTTTTTTAAAGTCGAATCTCTGTTCACAGTTCTCACTACAATCCTGTAGTGACTTTGCTCACTCTACAGGGTCCCCAGATCCTAGCAGAAGATTAATAAAATGCAGTGACAAAGAAATGATATGCGTTTAGTAAAACTGTTTGGACGAGAAAGAAACCTAAATTGACATCATGTGTACTTAAGTGGAGACGCAGCCATTGCCGAACCACAATGGCAAGATAGATTTATGTAGCCGGATCCAATTAGTTTAGACAGGAGGCTTGGTCTGCTTTAGTTTAATTTAGAGGATAAAAAGATGTTTTAACTACTACACAAAGTAAATAACGAGGAGGATTTTTACCTGTAATCTTTATAATGTTTTTGTCACAGTTTTAAAACCAAATTCTATCGTCGTGCGATCATTCGTTTATTTCGGTAGTGTTTGATGCTGGTCTATCGTCGTGCGATCATTCGTTTATTTCGGTAGTGTTTGATGCTGGTTGTATGTTTTTTGGTGATCTATAGAAGCATACAACATCAAAAATCTGACTGTACGTCGTCAGCAGCTAAATACAAAGGGGTTTCAGTAACTTCATGCAATCACATGGTGAAAAAATGCATAGAAACATGCAGATTCCCCTGCCTGTTTCCTGCACACACATCCGACGCTGACGTTTTTCTCGAAATGATTTTCAATTACACAGCACGCGATTTCCGCGAATTTTCTTATAAATTGACGTGCATCGAACTGATGCGAACACAAATTTTATAAAACTCGGTCTAGTCAAGGGTCAATTATTTAAAACATGTAGTAGTACACTTTTGATAGTTGTCCTGTTAGTTTTTGTTTAATGGAGAGCTGATCCACTCTGAAGGGGTTATTGTTGGGTGCATAGTCATTGCAAAATCATGTCTGCCTCCATTTAAATATTGTGGAGAAGTGATGGACTAGTCAGGGCACCCATTGTTTAGGACAGTTTAATTGGGCAGAAAAATAATGCCAAATTGAGTTTCATTAATAAAAGATGTATCATGTGATTTTGAAGCTTTGCCACTGAAAGCTTAGTTTTTGTTTATAAAATATGCATAGATTCCTTCCTCACATGAAGGATAAGTCTCTTGTACCAGAAAGAGTTACTTTCACCCACATGAATGGTCTATCATGACCATGATCAACAACATATATATGATTTATTAACAAAATCCACCAATACCCATCCCAAGTTTGATTTGCACCCAGAAATCAAGTTACCGCTCTATGTAGTACGGATACGGACTCGAGTACGGCCGGAGGATACGGACACGAGACATGACGATTCTCAAGAAATAGGGACTCGGACACGGTAGAGAACAAGACGGTATTTTTTAAATAGTTTTTTTTTTTAGCTGTGCAAACAAACTTTGCAAGTGCTAATTGTTTAAAGGAGGACTCCAATCGTTTTTCACCAATGGTGTACGTCTATGCACAAACATATGTTTTAGTTATACTTTTGGACCAATAATGTTGAAGTTATAAGTGTTTTACAAGGAAAAGTTTTTTACATCCGTGGAGGAAATCTGAAAATATCTTGTATGTTCCCATGTGTGCCCCAACATGTCCCATCTCAGAGAAATATTGAAGATATTATTGACATATCACGTGGCGTGTCTAATACGTGTTCTTGCGCGTCCAAGGCGTGTCGCATGCCTACGGAGTGTGTGACACGGATACGGCTACAGGATATCCATAGAAATGTTTGTGCTACGTGGCACGTCCATTGCGCGTCCCCGTGTCTCTCCAACGTATCGTGCGTGCTGAAGTGTCCGACACGAATGCGGCTAGAGGCTACCTATGGAAATGTAGGTGCTTCATAGCATGCTCCTTCCGTAATCGTAATCAAAAGTTATTAAGATCTTGGCTATAGTAGGTGTTTATAGGTGAGAGTGAAACTGTGAAAGGGAAGAGTTGATGAGGAGGGTGAGAGAGTAAATAAAGGGAGAGGTTTACAGATTGGTGGAGGCCAGCGCAAGATCCACAAGTGTAACTTGTAACATGTACTTATGCATATACTTAGCTGATTTTGATTCTCTCTCTAAAAGTGACTTTGCATTCTCTATAAAAGTAACTTGCACTTAATTCTTCACTGACTGACATTCCACCTTTAACTCTCTTTTTTTAAGAAGGGGCAAGAGGGTAATTTCACTTGACCGCTCACTTGGCATATTGCAGACATCCCAACTTAACTCGATGGCGAAACAAAACAATTCGGACATATTACTTTCACCATATCAATGAAACAATTCTTGGATTTGCCATGCATATGAGGTTGATCAACAGTTGGTGCTATGTCTTAGCAATTACTAGTAAACGCCACCGATTTAAAGTTTCCCAAAAAAGATTTACAGACTATTTCATGCATGCACGTGCATGAGCAAAAGCGTCTTTCGTAAACACATGTGGTAAAAAATCACGAGAGCGAAGATCGAGAACTTTAGAACTAGAAGAACCAATTATGACCCTAGTGACAAATAATGTGATCCAGGTCTGTATTGGTTGTGAGCGACGTGCCATGCTCTGAGGACAATCACTGCCCCACACAGGCTGGATCATGTTCCCAGTCAAATATTATCACAGGATACATACATACCTGTTTACATATCTCAAGACTCCTCTTTGCCCCATTCTTCTGTTCGCATTTTCGAAGAGAGATCGATCAGTACTTCAAGTGCTCACAATGGATGGATCCGATGACGATGATTTTCCCGGCTTCCAAACACGCATCGTTCCCAGTGAAGAAGAATTGATCACTTCGAGAAGGCCTCTGAGCCGGTTGCAGAGGCGAGCCCCGCGTCCGCTTCAGTTGAAGAAGCCCCCCTCCTGTTCCGCGGAATCCAATAAGAAGAGTAAATCGAATTCAAGCTCGAGTTCGAACAGGTGCAGTTTGGATTCCTCCTCGTCAACATCAACATCTTCTTCATTTCCTTCTTATATTTACAACAGTCAAGGCCCCATTCCTCTTCTTTCTCCCCTCGTGTTGCCTTCTCTGCTTGAATCTGCTTGTATGAAAGAGGAGAGCACTGCAAAATCCCATTGAATTTTTACCAAGTTGTATTCGATGGAAAAATGTCGGAATTTTATTTCTTGTTAAATGAGAAACACCCCTGTACATTGCGGAGATTTGCTCCTTTAATTTCAGTGTTGGAAAAGTTACCGGTTTTGCGTTTCGATGCTTTTATTTTTTTTCTTTATCGGTTCGAAGGCTTGGTGTTGTTGTCTTGTTGATGTTCTTTAGCAGTAGATGCTATTGTTCTTGGTAAATAGGAAACTGTCTGGAAGGATATTACAGAACACAAAATGCAATGCGTTCAAGATCGATATGATAGTTCGAGTTAGAATAAATGCATCTATGAAATAATATCGTGATCATATCGTGATATTGAGATTGAGATTTGATTGTAATTGATTACAATTTGATTATAATTGGGATGATTTCCTTTTATAGTTAGGCTTCTTCCTCTGGTATAAATAAAGGACATTTGATTGTAATTAGAATGATTTTCTTCCATAGTTAGTTAGTATGATTTCATTCCATAATTAGCTCTCTTTCCTGCGCAAGAGATCATTCCACTTTTTCAAAAAGTAACTTTTTGAAAAAGAAGGTAAATTTTAAGGTAAAAAATTATGTGTTTACGTAAATAATTTTCCTACTAATATGGATCTTATTTGATAGATCTCATTGAGATTTTTTAAACGGTGCAAAAAAAATTAAAAAATTATTTTTCGCTTTCGTTATATTTGAGTTTGAAATTATTTTGTTTTTGAAAAAGATGGTTTTTGGAGAAAGCAAAATGAGGCCTAAATAGAGGGCTCATTGTAAGGTTTCATAAAAAAAAAATCACATTCAATATTTCTTCTCTCATATTTAACGGTTCGAACTCATATCGATAACCTTACATTGTAGTACAAAAGTAAGCCACTCGAGTATTGTTCAATTGAAACACTCTGCTCGGGATTGTCTGACCAATTGTTAAACAAATTAATTTTTTTGAAACCCATTTTTCTCAAGATAAACGGAAAACCGAATCTTATGAAATGATATAGGACAAATATAGCCCCACGGGTTAGTCCGGTTAAATAATGTGTTTATGTTGGCTGCGACACAATTGATCATAGAGCTAAATAATATGAAGAGAAAGCTACGGTCAGAAAGCTAAAATTGACTGAGATTATGCATTTAGCTTAAACTTGCGGGGCTGTTTCAAGCGGACGTCTAATGACGTTGAGCTTGCAGGCCGGGACCTGGATAAGCCACCTAATCAGACAAATATGTTCGAACGCTATCTGAGAAAAATGTAGACAGTGTTGCATTGACCTTTTTCAAGATGGAAACCGAATCGTAGATGAAAATCTCGTGAAATTAATTTCTTTTGAATTCCCTTGTTCCGGCGTTAATGACTTGGCTTGACCGGACCTGGTAGGGTATCAGTCGAGATGCACGTAAACTGATATGGACACCTTTGCCTGTCGAACCTAAAAAAATATGACGAATATAAATATTGACTAGACTAATATTCTCGTTAATTGAACAGTCCCAATTTTCGGGATGGGCCTAAAAAGATTCATTAAATGGGTCGTTAAGGGCCGGAGGATCCAATCCAATCCCTTGCAGATTCTAGCTTCTAAAAACGCTTAGCCTGGCCCCAAAAAAAATCGAAAGAAGAACTGAAGAACAGTGGTGCATATTGTAGAAAGTCTTTTTTTCTTTACACCTCAAGCATTCAGGCCAGCCAGCGTACACGCACCTCGACTAATCTCAAGGGATTAATTCCATCTCGCATTTGCGGGTGTCTCAATTAAACTGAGAGCAAAACTCGGTATGCACTGACTTCAAATGAATTGATAACACCAAGAGGTTTCTGACCTAAAAACTTAAGATGAAGCAAATTCTTAAGTCTCATACTTTGTTTGGTTCATGTGGAAAAGAAAGGAAGCCAAATTTTTGTGAATTATGGATTTGTTGCGTCGAGAGGAATAGGAAAAATAAATTTTTTTATTTTTATCCAAATATTTTTGAAAATATCCAAGATAAAGCCAAAAGTCGATTTTTTGGGATTTTCTTGGATATTTTTAAAAATATTTAGAAATTTTTTTTTTACTTTTCAAATTTCTCTTATCAAAATGAATTAATAATTCACAAAAATTTGATGCAAAATTAACACATGCAATTTTTTTTAAAAATAAGAACAAAACTCTCAATAATTCAAAAATTTAGCGGAACAAAGTTAACAATACCACCTTGAACGGTGACAGACTCGACTACGTGACCGACCAATCGTAATCCACCACCACGAATAAAACTGCATCCGTCGCGGACGCAAAACTGCCTTCTCTAGCGTTCTTATTGTCACCTATCCACTCGTTCGTTTTACGGCATTTGGACCCAAAATTGAATTTCTCTTCCTCTTCTTATCCCCGCCGGCGCACTTAAGTTCTCTCTCTCTCTAAAACCCTCTCTCTCCTCTCTATGTAATTCCCTCTCTGATCCGTTGTACCCACAAGGGGTTCGTCTGTCGACAGGTAAGTAAACAGACACTTCTGTATTGTGGTTCTGATTTCTCAATTGCCGTTTTCTTTCAATCGTTGTTTGGTTTTTGTCTTTTCTGATTAGGGTTTAAATTACTGTTCTTTGCAATTCAAAGGGCTTGTCCTCATTGTAATTGAATTGGGTTGTAATGTTTTAGTGGATTTCAATTACGGTCGTGAATTTATTAGTGACTGTCGGAGAAACTTGTTTTCTTTTTTATGTATGGTAATGCAGGGTGTCTTGGCCACCTTACGCGTCAACGCTCTTAAGAATCCTTAATAGCCCCTTTGGATGGAGTGATTTCAAGGGAAAAGAAAAGAATGGGTTTTGGTTTCTAGCCAAATCACTCCTTTGGATTATTATTTTGGTGAGAAATGGAGAGAAAAGTACAAAAATGAAATGTTTTGATTGACTTCTCCCCTTTCTTATCACACCCTTTCTCACCATCCAGAGGTGCTGAAGGGTTTATGTTCCCATAAATACTGTAGTATATTGAGGACGTTAAATACTAAATGAGATTTGTCCTCTAAATATATTAACTTACCAGGAAAAAGAATTAACTTACCAAATCAAATTCCGCAGTTATAAGGTATTTAATACTAAACGGTCTAGTTCAGTTCTAACCGCGGTTCTTAAATTGATAACTAGTAACTAAACCAAAACTAATATGTGCATAGATTGAAAACTATGTGCATTTCCCTTATAAGTTTCAACTCCTGTTTTGCAGGACCAATGAGAGGAAAAGGAAAATCAGTACAGCATCCCCAAGCTAGAACTTGTTCTGGAAGTGATACACTGAAAAGGTGCAAGAATAATGGGGAAGCTGATAATGTTGTCCTCATTGATGTCGATAGCGATACGCTTGACAACGTAAAGGTTATCAATGTACCCGATAGCTTAAAGAAGAAGGTACGAGGTTCAAGTGTAATCTTCATTGATGATGATGAAAGTTATCCTGCAGTTGGTGAAGATAATGGTATTAAATTTTCTGATGATGCATCCTCAAGCGGGCGAGTTTCCGCTGCTTTTAACCACAGTCGAAACTCCGTGGATCCAATTGGTGACGAGTGTCAATTTGTTCAAGAAAATTTTTCTCCATTTAAGTTATCAAAGTGCAAAAGAACCTATTCAGGAAAAGCTTCTGGAAGGAATCGTTATGGTTTAGATTCTGAATCGGACAACAGTGGTTCATCTGATAATGATTTTCATGATTGTGAATTCATGGAAGGCTCTTTTGGAAAGCTTCGCGAGGATTGGGAAAAAGCCTATATGAAGAGGAAAAATGATCTCCGCAGTTGTATGTATGCTAGGTGTGATGAGGCTAGCACTACTGGGTTGCAGACTGGGCCCCAGAAAAATGTTGAAGTGGAAAACCCAGTTGACGAACCCACAGAGGCCCAGGTGTCTTCTAGTTCAGGCACTGTCAGATGCGAGGAAGAAAGCCCATTTCCTTTTGCTCAAACTGTTGAGGGAATATCAGGGGGAGCTTTTGAAAGTTCCAAGAAGACTCCTTCAGCAGATTTTGGTTTGAAATCAACTCATGATACCCAATTTTCTTATAGTAAGGGCAATAACCGGGAAGGAGGAGAGGGGGAAACTAATACACACAATGAGCATGGTGGTTCCAGTCTCATCGATGAAGAAGATCAATGCTGTCAAGGACCGTCTTTAGGTTCTAGTCATGAACAGGGTAATGAACAAGTTAACCATAGTAAAATGTTTTCTCAACATGAAGAGAGAACATCAGCCACAAAACCTTCAAATCCTGAGCCAACTATTGACATAAGTTTTGGCCATACAGAATCTAGTTTCAACTCTAACGTTCTTAATGGGTCAGAAGCCACAGGTAGTATGTATGGGGATAATGAGAAAATGGTATACAGGCAATCTTCATTTCAGAATATTGAAACCTGTCATGAAATGAGGGTTAATCATGGCGTTTCTTATTCTGATGTTGGAGCAATTCCTGAGGAAACTTTGTGTGAAGTTCCATCCTTAGGAAAGTCAGGGATTGAAAAAGAAAAGGGTGGCTGTCAAGACACTATGAAACAGGTCCCCAAGGAACAATCATTGTGTAGCATTTCTCGTAATGAAGTGCATACTGAACCTATCATGGGTTCAAGTTCAAGCATACGATCTGGTGAAATTTGTAGTCCTCAACAAGAAGAAGAAAGGGATGCTCCATTTCATTCTCAAGATGGCGACATTACGGATGCTTTTAGTAGTTTAATTAATGAAAGAGAAAAACTTAAGGAGACTGATGAATACAAACGAGCAGTGGAGGAAGAATGGGCATCCAGGCAACGAGAGTTACAACTTCAGGTATGAGGCCATGAGCTATATAAAGCTCCCTTGATTATATGATTAATATTGCATGGTGTACCACTTGCTCATGTGATTGTACTGGCTGACTCCACGTCTGTTTTGTTTAAAGTTCCTTGTTACATTTAACTTTCTAGTTATGAAAGCAAACTCTTACATACAAATTCCTTTCTCTTTGCAATTATTATATACTTCCATGAATTTAGAGGTTATTGCAGTCATGAGTGCTTATAGATACTTAGTGCAGCGTTGAAGTTGGACCTGGAATTAATGCTGAAATTGTTGAATCTGTTGAGAAGATGAATGATAATGGTGCTCTCTCTCTAACAACTTAAAGTTTGTTTTTAGAAGTGTTGGTAGCATACTATTGCCATTGTATCTGAGCCGCGTATACATCTTATCTTGACCGTTGCTGCTATCCTATAATTGCTATACTTGCGCGTGTTTTTGACCCACTTTCTGCCTCCCTCCCGTTGTTCGTTTCTTATTCTACCAAGCTGGACAAGGATATGCATTATGCTTAGGATTGGAATTGGGTATAAGAGGGTCACAAAGGGAGACATGATCTCCACATGTTTTGTCTCATGTTCTAGTTCCCTTCCTTAAAATCACTGAAACGAATGAGCTCATGCAGATAGCGAATGTTGACTTCAGTTTAACATGTTACCATGGAATGTGCCATAACTTCTCATGCACCAAAACAGGCTGCCATGGCCTGTACACGACCACTATGTGCCCACATGACCCTGTATTCTGCATATGTCGTTTGCCTGTGGGATTGGTCTAATTGCAATATGATCGGATCCTTGTGAGACTGTTATGTGCTGACCATTATTTGGTGTTTCAGCCACTTTTAAAACTTCGGGAAAGTATTTGGAGGTGGTACTGCATTACCTGCATGGCCAACCAAGATCACATTTGGAGGTAATGTTGCTTGATGATATAGACTTAGACTAAAAGCTCATGCTATTGAAGACCTTGGTTCTGGCTAGGGCTGCTCGCGGTCCGGTTCGGTTTGGATTCCTAGGAATCCGAGGACTGATCCGCTAGTCACGGTTTTTACAAAATGAAATCCGTGTCCGCACCAAAAGTCATATGGTCCGGTTCCAATCTAATCTGTGACTCGCGGATCAGTTACGGTTTTGTCCACGAATTTTAGCAAAATAAAGCTCAAGCATATATCCTACACTAAAAGGGAAGAAGGTTACACTCAGAATTAAGTTTAACACCACCAGAAAGTATTTGTTACATAAACTACCGAAGGCCTACTTCAAAAATCTGATTCAAAAGAGTCTAAACACTAGTAGATTGTATCATCTATGGACAAAATTCAAAAGGTACGGATTGGTTCGGTCCGGATCGGTTTCACGGTTCACCGGATTTTTTGAGCAGCCCTAGTTCTAGCTATAACAATGTTGACGCGTTTTTGCTGGGAATGGAAGTTAAGGAACATGATAGGGGAGGGATAATTGACCAACCTTCGTGTTTAAGGTGGCCCACATTACCCTTGTTCATTGTATCATATTGTTTGTACAAAGTAATTAAAGCACTATTGATTATGGCAATATGCTACAGTTTAAAGGTTCTAAATGGTAGGCTTTTTTAGATCTCTATAGATTTTCAAATTTCACTATTCCGTTTATTTTATAGAGTGAATAAAAAACACCCTTGTGATACGATTTTGTGGTACACTCTGAAGGAAAGAGTGGGGTTTTATGGGATCTTAGTTTCATTTGGCATGTTTAATATTGGTTTTGTTGAAAATATCTTGGTAAGTCTTTGTTTGTTTGAAACCTTGTCTCCATATCGCATTTCACTTTTGCCACGCAATATACTGCGTGTGTTCATACATATGTATCCAAGAAAATTTGTAGTTATATATGTTTGTGGCCATGGTTATTGCATCTTTTTTCCCCGTCTGGTATTTTGATTTCTCCTTCTTCCCATATTTTGTAGAAGTTGTACTGAATCATGCTTCAAACCATAGATATCTGGTTAGGTCCATTTAAAAGTGATGTAATGTCTCTGATCTTGAAGGCCGAAGAAGCACAAAAATTGCGGCAGCTGCGGAAGAGAATGAATGCTGAAAGCATGCGTTTGTTAGACATGGAGAGGAGACAAAAACAACGTGTTGAAGAAATGCGAGAGATTCAAAAGAAGGTTTGCACCATTCTTTTGTTTTTACCTATTTGCTTCTCTCCTCTTTTTGTCCAGTAGGTGGTTGGATGTATTATATAAAGCTCATTGCAATTGCCCAGAGGGCATACAGTTTGGCTCTCTCTCTCTCTCTCTCTCTCTCTCTCTCTCTCTCGTGAAAAAGAGAAGCTTTCAATTTAGCGGCATATGAGTATGCCTTTCAAGATTGATGTTGATTGTGGTTTAATGTGATTTTAGGATGAAGAGAATATGAACATGAAAGAACAACTTCGTGCTGAAGTCAGGAAGGAGCTTAACATATTGGAAAATAAATGTCCAGATATGGCTTCACTATTGCGCGGCCTAGGAATCCAATTGGGTGGTGGATTTAAGCCTCTGCCACAGGAGGTGAGTTGCATGAGTTTTTTTGCCATGCTTCAAGCCTTCAACTGTGATATAGTGCAACTAAGTGAACTATTGTAGACTGGTCTAAGTGATACATTTATATCATAGACTGATACATCTAGCTAGTCCCAGAGAATTAATTTTTTGCTTCCTATTCAACTTGAAATTTCCTTGATGTTCATCATGCCTAACTGAAGCTCAATAGTCAATGCATGTGTCAGTGTTACCAATCTCCGCAAGCCCATGATTTGTTTGTTATGCTTTTTTTTTTTTTTATAATTGAAATTGGTCTGCAGTTCCTTATGCTGGTTTCTAGTGTAGTGTTCCGTGAAGTATTAGGACCCTTGTGCAAGGTTGATTGCATGGTGATGGAGTGGCCTTTAGTATGTGGTCATATGACAAGAGGCAGTAGCGTGTTGTACTTACTTTAAGAAACATCAGAATATACTTCATTTTCTCTTTTGGCAATCCCCATGTTACCAGTTGCGAGTTGGCTATCTATTACTAGCCTCCAAAAAAAATGAAAAATAATAATAATAATAACACCATTGCCTAAAAAAATTGTTCCTTTACTTTTCAGGAACAGTTTAGTTGGGATGGGAAATCTTATTTTGAGTTAACTGTTAATTAATTATGAAGGGGTTCAAAATGAAAGTGAATTGGAGCAACCTTGATATGGTTATGTAAGTTGGATGTGTTCTTACATTGGTCCATGACTCCATATGAGAGGTATTACCTTACGCCACACTTTTTCCTGTGCAAATACTTTTATCAGGATTGTACCCGTCACCTGAGTTTTGGAGTATAGTGTGAAATAGGACCGCATCAGCACAATTTAGTACCCATTCTCCAACATGTTACCTTAGCTCATCTTAATATCTCAGGGCATATAGTACTGAAGTCAGTCTTCCAAACGCTCTCTTAGGTCTTAATAGGGATGGGGCACGATCCTCTTGTAGTTTTTTTTTCCGTTTTCCGGTGTGGAGAGCAAAAGGAGCTCATGTTATGATGCGCCTTTATAGTTGAGACAGATGTTCTTATGACCAATGGCCCTATTGCTGATGGTGGAACACATGTACCAATTTTGTGTGAACTGAAGGAGGTAAAGGTCCAACCCAAAGGCTGCTCCGACAACCTCAGCAGAGGCTCTGCATGTTGATAAGGCACCTATTTATCTATTATCCATAGCCTACTCCTTTTCCCTTCCCTCCTCTAACCACGGGCATGTACAGTCCTCTCCCACCCACCCAAGCAGTTGGACCAACGGGTTTTGTATTTCTTCATTGTCCTCAAACTCGCTACATAATGTGCACTTCTTCTGATTTAGTTTGCAAAAATTAGGGCTTAAAGAATTATTGCTCATCTGCTCTCCTAGAGAAGATTTCTTGTTTTCTGGAACACAGGTCTCCCTTAGAACAAGGACCTCAGTGACTTCAAGTATACCCAAAGAGAAGTAAAACGTATATAAATGGAAATATGGATGGGGTTGTAAACTGAAAAACCAAGAACTCACTTTTCTTGGTTTTTCTGTAACAGCTCGCTTAAGGATCAACTTTTCGTGGCATTATGTTGTTAGTTTGGAAATGGAAGTAGAAATGTGTAGGAAACTTATGGGAAATGATGAAAGAATTTGGAAATGGAGGCAAAAAATTTGCACGTGAAAACTAAAACCTATATAAATGCAGAGTTATTTGCTCTAATATCGAATAACTGAACACTGAGGCCTGCAAATATGGACAGGGATCCTTTCATGTGATTCCTCACGCGAGGACAAATATGCATCTTAGTTACACTTATTTGAAAACCGCATGATACTTTCTTTTTGTTGTCTTCAAATAAGGGTTTAATCTTTGGTGTTGGATCCTTATATTGTGTGTTGGGAGTTTTACAGGTTCGTGCAGCGTACAAACGAGCTTTGCTAAGCTTTCACCCAGATAGAGCTTCTGGATCAGACATCCGCCAGCTGGTTGAAGCTGAGGAAAAATTTAAGCTTATTTCACGCATGAAGGATAAGTTATTGATGACTTGTTAGTGATACTTGGAATGTTAGCTTGGTTTCAGCGTTTCGGAAGGCTGAACCTCTGCGGTTATTAATCCTCCTCACATTCTTTAAATTATCTCACAGAGAAGCCATATCTTTTGCTTCCCTCGTAGGACAGTTCGTTTAGGAGACAAGTCATGATTGTACATACTACATAGGATCACTCTCGAACTGCAACCCTGCGACCCTTTGACTAGTGATGCTACTAAGGGTTTGTAATTTTGCACTCCTTGTAGCTTGAGCAGTATTCAATCCCTAGTTCCTGTGGAACTCCCATGCTGGAGATTTCTTTCATTCCATTGTTTTTTTGGGCGTATGTAAAGTTTTGCATTCTGGGTTAATCTCGGGTCAATTGTAAGTGAATATAGAAAATTGAAGTGGTGAAGTGTTTGTACATCTCCTGAGGATAGTACTTTTTGTTTTACCAGAGCATTGCTTGAAATCATTTGATGTTGCTTTTGGGAAGTCTGAGACAACTGCCAAGGAACATGGAAAGGCGATTGGGAGGAATTTGGCAAGTCATTTGACCTGTTTGGCCGCTGCAGTTTTTTTTTAACTTCTCATTTTACGTTGGCCATTTTTGAAGGCTGGTGGTTTTAGAATGTACTGTGTGAAATTGCATTATAAAAAAAATACAATGTTCAAAAATCACTTCTGCATGAGCATTAAGCAGCCATGATTTTTAAATCCCCATAGATTAGAAGAAAAGTGAAGAACACCCACACGCAGGTGGAGAGATTCAAATCCCGACCTCGTTGTGAGATTCAAGAGTATTGGCCAACTGAGTTAAGTCTTAGCCAGTTGAGCTAGCTCTCATTTAAAGAGTTATAGAATACCATAAACAGAAACAATTGCAGCAGCATTCCATTCATCCAATTCAACAAAAGAGAATAACAATTGGTGAAAATAGGGGCATTCTACATTCAAAGTCAAAAGCATTAAGGTCATCGAACTCTACCTCATGGCAAGAACATTTCCATTGTTCCCAATGTTGACAAACCTCAAACCCCTTAAACAAATGGCAATGCCAATGAATTTGTTGGGAATCATGTTGAAATTGAATTGCTTGGAATAGGTTTGAAAAAATTACTTTGAGAAATTAATAATGAATTGCTTGGGTTTTATTGTTGGCTTAACAGAGAGAGAGAGAGAGAGTCCTGCTGAGACTGGGTTGGTTTGTTCTTAATGAGAATACCCGTTATCTTGTATTAAAAATTAAAAAATCCTGCTGAGACTTATTCCAAGTGAACCAAACAAGGGATTGGCCTATGAAAGGGGATATCCCGAGTTCAATCATGCGCAATCCTTTAAAACCAGAAAGAAGCCAATCAGCAAACAAAACCCGGAAGTCGCCTCCTAGCTCTATTATTTAAAAAAAAAATAGACATTTTATTTGGTGAGGGAAATGTTCTTGCATATAAAAATAGACACCGTTTTAATTCGTGGGTTTTCATTCCGTCTATATTTTTCCGAAAGGGCAACATATGAGTTTCCATTCTTCAAAATAAAAACATCCTACTATGCCATCGTTCGGCTCATTATACATGTGTCCGAGTTACATGTATGTCTATCAATTCCAAGTGCCAACAAACAATCACCACAAGTTGCATTACTCCAACCATTTTGGATCCTTATACTTCAAGGGGGTTGAGTGACTAAGTTCGAACTTTAAGGGGGCAACTCGTTTTTGACGAATACTATAAGGGGTTTTAATTCAATTTACCCTTGAAAAGTAGTTACAAAAACCCCAACGGTGACAGAGGTTTGATTCTTCCAACGTTGACCTGTTTCTTATCCTTCCCAAATTCCAATTCAGCTGAAAAAAAGACTAACAAATTACCTGCTTTTTGAAGTTCGGTAGCCTTGAGATTGACATGGGTGTTCTGCAAGACATAATAATCCTTCTTTCATGCTCTCTTTGTTTGTGCCTTGTACTTTTTCTCATCAAGCTCCTTCACAGAACATGGTGGACTCTGATTCACATTCGACGTGTGATGAGTTCACAGGGGATCAGAGGCCCTCCTTACAGATTCATCCACGGAAACACGAAAGAGGTCCTCAATATGAGAACAGCAACCATGAGCAAACCGATGGATTGGTCGGACAACATATTTCCCAGGCTCCAGCCTCATCTACATTCTTGGCTCGACATATACGGTTTAGAAAATTCTGAAAGAAATTAACTTGATCTTTCCTTTACACTAGGAAATGATTCAATCGTGTTTTTGATGATTTCTTCGGTTCATGTTTACTGGGTCAGGGAAGAGATTTCTAACTTGGTACGGTCCACAAGCTCAGTTAGTTATTACAGAATCAGAGTATACCAGGGAAATACTTAACGACAAGGAAAAGATTGAAGAAGCTGTTTGGTGACGGGCTTGCGATGTCTAAAGGTGAAAAACGGGCAAAGCAAAGGAAACTGGCCAGCCACGCTTTCTATGCAGAGAGCCTAAAAGTATGTGTGTATAAGTAGCTATTGTTTAGTTTGGACTTTGGATAGTTATGTATTGAAATGTTTGGATTCTTATGTTACGTCTATAGAAATAGGAATTCGGTGAATATCGACTTTGGACTAATGATTCAAGCTATGGCATACCGCATACATGCGATTAACTATGCACAATATGGTTCCGGCAATGATTGAGAGTGCTCGAGATGATGCTAGAAAGGTGGAAACATCACGAAGGCAAAGAGATTGAGGTTTTTGAAGAATTCAGGGCACTAACATCAGAAGTCATTTCGAGGACAGCTTTCGGCAGTAGTTATTTGGAAGGGAAAGTTATATTTGAGATGTTGACGAAGATGGCAGTCATTGTTTCCAAAAATCGGCTGAAGATCAGGCTTCCTGGCCTTTGGAATAGAAGCTCATTCGATATGGTGCAGTTTTGTAGATCGATATAAATTTGGCCATTTTCTTCTCCTCTCTCATCATATTTTTTTATATTGTTCATATTTGTGCAGCCTATTCTGGAAGGATAGCGATGATATAGAATCAGATAAACTTGAACAAGGAACACAAGATTCTATTATAGGCCGGGATCATAAGAAAGAGAGAAAAACTATTAACAAAAGATGGAAATTTCGGGACTGATCTGGTCGGACTACTTGCGAAGGCTAACAATGATCCCGATGAGAAGAATAGAATTACACTGGACGATGTGGTTGATGGCTGTAAGACCTTCTACATAGCCGGACACGAAATGACCACCTCCTTACATTTGATCCTCACATTTGGGGAGAAGACGCGCATCTCTTCAAACCCAGAAAGATTTTCAGGAGGATTTGCTAAAGCCACAAACAACAATCCCGCAGTATATCTTCCCTTCGGTTTGGGACCGCGCAACTGTGTGGGCATGAACTTCGCTATCAATGAAACAAAAATTGCTCTCTCGATGATTCTGCGACGCTACGCCCTCACTCTGTCCCCAACCTATATTCACTCGCCCATGGTTCGTGTGACGCTTGGTCCACAACATGGGATTCAGGTGATGCTTCACCCTCTCTACCATGTATCAACTCTATTATTTATCAAGTGGTGTGCAGGACAATCTTACATTTGAAGCACACCAATTTGTTACTTACGTATCTAGGCTGAAGCAGTCATTCTGCATCCAACTGTATGTCTTGACAGGGTTTATTCAAAAAAAAGAAAAGAAAAGGTGGAGCGAAGAAAACTGCAGGTTTGTTCGCACTAGAAAAGTCATCCGCTAATGAATTGTGATGATATGACAGAAACATCAAATACTGTTACACAAGACAATGCCTCGTATACCTAATCAATTCTGATCTTTGCTGTCAACTTCTACTTATTTAGAGGACCCTATGTGTCACACTCCGAAATTTTAATAAAAAGTTCATAATGGGTATGCGTAATTCAAATAACTAATTAGAGTAATAATTACTTGTGTTTGTCCTAAATTGTGTAGTAGATATTTTACGTGGTAGAAGTTCTCTATGAGCTTTACGACATGAACGGTTTCGATCATAAAAATAAACTCAATACGAGCCGTTATTTGGCCAACTGCACGGTGCAGTCCGTGCAGTCCCCATGAGAAAATTGCCGACAAGCTAGTTCCTTTTGTTATTACATACTCCACAAAACTAAGGTCAAAATTGTATTACTCATTAAAGGTGGCTCATGCGACCCACATAACCAGCGCCTTGAGAGTGCCCATTAGCATTTGCTTATTAGCAATATTATGTCACTATAGTTTCTTGCCTCTATTATTATGTTTCCTATTTTGTCTATTATTATGTTTCCTATTTTGTCTGGGGCATTATTTGTGTTTTCTATTTAGTCTAAGTTTCCATGTTGCATATATATTTTAAATTTGTTTAAGGTTCTTGGTGGTCAAATTTTGTTCTAGTCTATATAAAAGCGTGTTAGGATTATGTATCATATACAATCAATAATACATCAAGTACCGAGCACAACCCCAGTCTCTGAGGCTCTGACCCCGTGCAAAAATCTGGAAAAGGCAAGTAATCAAAAACTAAATCGAAAGGGCTGAAAGAAGCAGAGAGATACGAGTAATTATTCTATAGTCTCGGGGCACATCACGTGGTGCCCCAACACCATTAATCCACGCATTCTTATGGCGAGTTACTGTAGCAAAGGTGTTTTTGCGGAGGTGGGAGGCGAGGTATTTGGGTGAAGGTTTTGAGCATTTGGCTCGGCAAATCGTCAAGACACAAGAACAGCAGTCTTGGGGATCACAAGGGGAAAAATATGGCCGAAGATAAGGGCAGCTGCTCTACGTTGACCGGCCCTTGCCCTATCTGCCTCGGACCTTTTCTTCAAGAATCCTATTTGGATCACTGTTTCCATAAGTTCTGCAACAATTGCATTATGCGTTGGGCCAAAGTGGTTGATAGCAAGCATTCTCGCCGGCCTTCCTCTGTAAAGTGTCCTCTGTGCAGAACAGATTTTTTCTATCGGACATGGCTATGATGAGAATTCTTTTCAACAACATTATATCAATCAAGATTTTGGAAGTAGTGCTTTCTTTTCAGAAGCACAAATATAGGTTACGGTGCTACCATTTCAAACCAGATAGCTTAATCAATACGTTCAAGGTACCGCAGTATAGGAAGTCTCGTAAGTATTTTAATTCGAATCAGTGGTTCGAAGGATGGTTGAGAAGGGAAATTCAAGCTTTGCTTCAGGAGGAAGGCGTTGAAATTATCGTCCATCACGTGCTTGGTGTAGTTGACTCATTGAGGAGAAATCAACACCAAAACTCTCCAAGTACGCTGGAAACACAAGAAGAAGCTTTCAAGGCCTTGGTGTGTCAAGCGGCAAGACCTTTCTTAACTGGAAGAACCGATCGGTTTGTACACGAGGTAGAACTGTTTCTAGCTTCAGGATTGAATATTGATGCCCACGACAAAGTATACATGCAGCGTTTGGGTTGGAAACCTCCCAGGATTACCACTGAGGAAGTTGATGCCGAGTCTACTGGAAATGCACCTTTAGTTCCATTCTTGTACATCTTTGATGACTCTGATGGAAATGACTGAACAATGCCTCAGCAACATTAGGCGTGCACCAAGGCGTCGTTTATTTGGGGACTAAAACAGACAGAATTAAGAATTCTAGGATTGGTAGTCATGGACTACTAGTACTATTTGCTGCTATTAATTTAGTCCTGAATCCGAGTCACTCATGCTGCTGCAGAAAGCATTTTTAGAAACTATAGAAGTGTTATTAGAAAGTATTTCAAACTACTGGAATTCGTGAGAACGATTATTGAGAACGTTAACATAAAATGAGATTGAGAAGGCAAACGGAGCGTATTAGTGCATGGAAGATTATGAGGCCTAATCTACTATTGGAAACTTGGATCTATGTGAGCTAGAGATTTAAAATGAAGGTTCTACATCCACAACCTTCTGGTAATTAGATTTCTCCTTCATTTTCTTGTGCTGTGGTATTCGATTTTCCGTTATAGTTTTCTATGTGAGTATATCATTAGCACGATTGGCTTCTGCTTTGCTATTGAGTTTGCCTTGATCGATTTCTACATTGCCCTTCGATTTCTTCTTTATTCTAGAGTAAGGTTCAATAAAAATTAGCTACGGATAAGGACTTTTTAAGACTCCTGTCCAATCGACTGTTCGTAATACAAAAATTCAGTTCAATTACACTAAACATCAAAATAGATAAGTGGTGCAAGCTGAGCACTTAAGTGCTACCTCGTTTCATGTACACGAGTTCGAGCCCGCCCTACCAGCATCCAACCACCACAGCTAATATAAACAAGCGCAAATGTAAACTCGAGCGTTTTAGTTGGTTTCGTTACCGTACAAGGATCCGATCCAACTGCCCCTCTGTTAATTTGAGGACTTCTGCAATTCTTATAACTGGCCTTTTAGCAATCAAAGCTTTCATGTTGCTGCTGGAATTCTTTGATTCCCAATCCAGACAAAAACTGTTTCTTGTCCTGATAAGGAAAACTATTAACTGTTACGGCGAATAAGTGGTAACTAACCAGAAAGATCAGAATTGATCATTACAATATATGATGGTATCGTATTATCAATAAAATTTATGTACATATGTAAGTAATAGCCTTTTTCTCAAGGACCCTTCAATATCCATCTCAGTGAAAACACATTGGTTTGCTTGAAATCTAAGACTGCTTTGCACCCATTGCACACCTCGATACATACTAGAGAGGGTGAAGCATCACCTGAATGCCATGTTCTGGACAAACCGTCAAACGCATAACTGGCGAGTGAATATAGGTTGGGGATAGAGTGAAGGCGTAGCGTTGCAGGATCATCGAGAGAGCGATTTTTGCTTCGTTGATTGCGAAGTTCATGCCTACACAATTTCGTGGTCCCAAACCAAAGGGAAGGTACACTGCCGGGTTGTTGTTGGTAGCTTTAGCAACTCCTCCTGAAAATCTTTCTGGATTGAAGAGATGCGCGTCCTCTCCCCAAATGTGAGGATCAAGATGAAGAGACAGCGTCGGAATGTGCACGGTAATATCGGCTGGGAGAACAAACCTTATCAATTTGCTTTCCCGTTCTACTTTCCTCTGAAAACTGATGACCGAAGGATATAGTCTTAGCGTCTCATTGATGACCATGGTCATCTACAAAAAAAATTTAATTAAATCACTGAAGTAAATTGGCATTACTGCGAACTTATATATGGGGTATAAGGCCATGGGTTGTACCCTTTTCATTCTTGCAATGCCTTCTGCATTTGGTTTCTCCTCTCCAAATAACTCAATAACCTCCTTCCGTAATTTGTCTTGCCACTCCGTATCGATTGCTAGAAGGAGAGTGGCCCACGAGAGCAAGTTGGTTGTTGTTTCATGTCCGGCAATATAGAAGGTCTTACACTCATCAACCACATCTTCCAGTGTAATCCTATTCGTGTCGTCAGGATCGTTATATGCCTCCATAAGTAGTCCAAGCAGATCAGTCCCTAAGTTTCCCTGTTCTGTTAAAACTTTTTCTCGTTTCCTTATAATCCCTATAATAGAATCTCTTATTCCTTTTTCAAGTTTATCTGATTCTTTATCATCTGTACTCTTCCAAAACAGGCTGTACAAAAGAGGAACAATATGGATTATGATGATTAAGGAGAAGAAACTGAGCGTTTATATCAACAAAACTGCACAAATTTGTTTCTTGGGATTAATGAAGCATGAGTTTATTTACCTAAGGCCAGGAAGCCTGATTTTGAAAAAATTCCTGGAAAATACGGTTACCATCTTCGTCAACATCACAAATATACCTTTCCCTTCTAAATAACTACTGCCAAAAGCTGTCCTCGAAATGACTTCTGATGTTAATACTTTAAACTCTTCAAACACCTCAATTTCTTTGCCTTCGTGATGTTTCCACCTTTCTAGCATCATCTCAACACTCTCAATCATCGCCGGAACCATGTTCTACATAGATAGAGGCACGTATGCCATTGCTTGAATCATTTAGTCCAGCTTCAACATTCACGAAATTAATTTCTGATTCTATTGAAGTTACATAATAATCCCAACATTTTAATTGAAAAATAAGCCAAAACTAAACAATAGTGCGCAACTAGTAAACACGTACTTTTAGGCTCTCTGCATAGAAAGCGTGGTTGGCCAGTTTCCTTTGCTTTGCCCATTTTTCACCTTTAGATGTCACAAGCCCATCCCCTAACAGCTTCTTTAAGAAGCCATTAGTATCTGTTTTCGGGTAACTCCTTTCCTTGTCGTTAAGTACTTCCTGGGCATACTCTGATTCTGTGATCACTAACAGAGCTTGGGAACCATACCACATAAGTACATTTCTCCCTGACCCAATAAAAAGGAGTCGAAGAAATCGTCAAAAACAATATCAAAACTTTTCCTAGAGTACGGAAAGATTTGAGTTTTTGTTTTCAGTATTTTCGTACCGTATATGTTGAGCCAGGAATGCAGATGAGGTTGGAGTCTGGGGAATATGTTGTGTGATAAACCCATCGGTTTGTTCATGGTTGCTGTTCTCATATTGAGGATCTCTTTCGTATTTCCGTGGATTAGTCTGTAAGAAGGGCCTCTGATTCCCTGTGAATTCATCGCGCGTTGAATGCGAATCGGAGTCCACCATATTCTGTGAAGGAGCTTGATGAGAATAAACAGAAGGTACAAACAAAGAGAGCATGAAAGAAGGATTGTCATGGTTTCGAGAACACCCATATCAAGTTCAGGCCACAGAAGTTCAAGGAGTAGCTGAACTATTAGTTCTATCGTTTAAGGTTTGTGGTGTTCTTTGCTTTGCTTTATATTTAGGGCAAAGTACGGATTACTTCCCTAAAGTTTGTCCTTTTGGCAAATGACCCCCTGTGTTTTACTAATGATCAGTTTGCCTCCTTATGTTGTCAGGCTAAAGTGCTACTGTTACATTTTCCTTCCAGAGTAGCGGGAGGTGTAAAACACATGCCTAATTTGAGAGTGGAATGGAAAAAAAAATTAAATAAAGATAGATTTTTGTGTAAGATGACCACAGTACCATTCTCCATCATCTTCCCTGACACTATCTTCCAAAACAACAAAACCCTCTCTCCAGACTGCCACCATGGTCTAGAATAAATCGATCAATCACCACTCACTGTCTATCCCGTCGACTCCTTTGTGCTTCTTTGAACCAAATGTACAAAAAATGAAATGAATCTGAACTCGATCCTGAAACAGTTCTTGAAATGGAAAAACCTGTTTTTGAAGAGAAGACCGGGTTTTGAGATTTGGTACAAAACACTTTTGCAATTTTGTGTCTTCTTCAATTAGAAACCTGCCATAAAGGTTGGAAATCTTCAAAATTTCACTAGGGTTCTTCTCACCCCACTGTATATATATAAACTCCAGTCGCACATCAATCAGACATCTCTTACAAAATGGCTATTAAATTTCACAAGCGAGAGAGGTTGCTCAACGACGACGATGATTTCTCAGTGAATCGAAGCACATCACCAAGAACGGGTCAAGTACCGACTCGATTTCAAATGGGTTTTGTTCATCTGGGCTTCATTTTTGGGTTTGAGCTCAGCGTTTGGATCGGAGCTAAGTTCTACTGAAACAGAGAGCGAGGATGAGGAGGAGGAGGACGACGAGTTCATTACTGAGTTTTATCTCTCTGTGTTTGGGTAACATTCTCACATAGGGCCGGCAACCCAATTAGATATCCATTTGAATTTCCGGCGAGGTTTTCTTTTCTTTACTCCGGCGAGTTATTCCGAGATTTTGTTTTCTGTTGGAGATGCTAAGTAGAGTAGAGACACATTATTTAAGAAAGGGTAGCGTGGTCTTTTTCTTCTGCCGTTAACAGAGTTAGAAATTGCAATTTAATCCAAAACCACAGGTGGACGATGTGATTATTAATGAACATCAGGGTGTCATCTGCCAACGGACAAATCTCAGAGAGGTAATCCGTACTTTGTCATTGTATTTAATGAAGGGGGCAGGGATATTGGAGTGGGGACACAACATTCTAAATTCGAGTTAGTATTTGTGTGGCGTGGAGTAGTGTCAGGAATAAATTTCAGACACAGATGCTTTTTGAAACCTTCTAATACAAGTTATTCCACGACCTTCAAAGGATTTTTTTGCATCGGACGATTTCAAACACATATACATCCATATTTGTGCTCACATGTGAGTGTTCGAAGCATTGTTGATTGGGTGACATTTGTGATTGCGGCGATCTTTATACGAAGAATATTCACTCTTTTGGTCAGAAAAAACTGTATCCACATCATGTCTATGTTGGAAGCATTACCATTTACCAGTTTGTGTGTTATTTGCAGTGGCGTGCATGACCGTTTCTATAAATCAATTACATTGCGCCATGTCGCAGTGTTCCATTAATTGGGACCACTATTCTGATGACGTGGTGCAATGTAATTGATTTGAAAAAAACTAATATTTACACTGTTGGTGTACATAATTTATTCTCCTATAAAATATATCTAGTCTTTTGGTTTGAAAAAACGGATAACTAGTATAAATGCATAAATAGTACTTCTTCTGTCCCAATTTGTTAGTCTTCTTTTGAGAGGTTTGTGTCATTTTTAAATTGATTATATAGTTTAATTAATAAGTTTTGCGTGATTTAAAAAAAATTGTTCAATAAATTTAATGGAGACCGATCAAGCAAAACTCATATTGCTTGTAAAAAGTATTATCGATAAAAATATGACTAAATTTTATATGGTTAGAATAGAACGAGAGACAAACAAATTGAGATGGAGGGAGTCTTATTTTTTTGTTTACACCGCCCATGCCAATATTTCAATCAAATCTATGACAAGTGTGGTTGAGGAAATTGATTATTGAGCTGGCTGAAACTAACGAAAAAAAAAAATAGTTGTCATTTTGACAAGATATTTTCCAATTCGATTAGTGTGACCCGAAGATATCAAGAACACATAAATGTCCAATCCACAATATGTGGCTTCTCACATATACAAATTAGATAGAAACTGCTTCGCTCTTGCATTTGTTTTACGTCATTGGTCTGCTATGAAGAGACGTGTAATTTTTGATTAAAAAATAAAGTAATTTCATACGTAATATTTTTTTTCCTGAATATCGGTACATTTTTTTTCCTCTTTGAGATTATATTTCTAGAGATATATCACCCACAATCTAAATTGACAATAAGAATTTAAATATTTCTGAACATAAATAAAAAAACATTAAAATATATCATACCTAGATCAGGGTCATTTCTATGAGTCGCTTCCAAAGTTTTTCTACAAAACGATACCTGTCCCATACGTCAAGGTTCGTATCTTCCCCAAAACGGGCCAAATCATCTCTAAACTTCTATATCGCATTCACATTTTACGTTTTCCCAATCGACAGTTGTCTTTTTATTTTAATTATTCTACTACTTTCTATCTTCATTTTCTAAGATTGTATTTTTTGGGCTTTGATTCAAAAAAAAATTATGCCACTCCCCTTTTTGTTAATTAATGTCACTTATTTATGTGTCTTTATTAGATGATTTATTTTGTGAGGGAAAATTTATAAAATAACACATGACTTTTCACACAAATCATGCATAGGCACCTGACCTTTTAATATTATTAAAAAAATACCTGACCTAGTTAAAAACCTATCAATTTATACCCGCCGTTAACTTTCCATCCAAAAAAATACGGAAATGCTAAAATGGCATACATTTTGAGGGAAAAAACACATTACTCCACTGATTACTCCCACCAAAATCCATCTGTGGGGCCATGGAGTTCCAATGGTTTATTATGGGAGTAAGCTTAAAAGACTTCATCTTGGTTATTGTAACTGTTTGTTTTTGTTGAACTAGTTATTGCATAATTTGGGAATCAAATTTGTGTGCCCATTTTTTTGGCAAAACTTGAGATGGTATGAGGCAAATGAATGAGAAGAAAGAGATGTTTGGAAATTTTGAGACATCCCCATTCCACTTTACTTTTTCTATAACTTTTAATTTCGTTCTTATTTGAATTTTTTTCGTGTTTCTTAGTTTTGCGCCTCACCTTTTTTGTTTTTTGATTTCTCTCGTCAAGACGAATCAGAAAAGTAAAAAAAATTATATATTTACCCAAATATTTTGAGAAATAGTCAATTTTTTTGACTTAAAAGTGGTTATTTTCTAAAATATTTGGGTAAAAATAAAAAATATATATACTTTTCTGATTCGTCTTGTCGATACGAATCAATAAGTTACAAAAGGTTGACACAAAACTAATAAACACAAAAAAGGAAGAGAAATAAAAGTAAAAATTATAAAAAAGTAAAAATAGTTGTTATTGGAACTCTATGACCCCACAGGTGGGTTTTGGAGGGAGAAATCAATAGAGTAATGTTTTTTTCTTCCAAAATGTATAGGTTTCCCTCCAAATAGCCAGGTGTAGGCCATTCTGCATTTCCATCTGTTTTTGGATGAAAAATTAACGGCGGGTAAAAAATTGATGAGTTTTTAAATAGGTTAGGTGTTTTTTTGATAATATTAAAAGGTCAGATGCTTATACGTGATTTGTGTGAAAAGTCAGATGCTTTTTGAAAATTTTCCTTTTGTAAGAGAATGAGAGTGATATTAACAAAAATAAAAGCGGCAAAATCAATTAGTTTTTTCCCCACAAAATATCCATATCCTTTCAAGATTCTTATCTAAAAACGCTATCCATAGCCTCTCTTTCTGGCCAACCTCTACCCTAGCCCGGGGACCGTGCTAGCCCAATTGTGCTGTCCTCCAATGCTATGCCCGAAATCGACGTCCAAAATGACCGTTTTGGGGCCACCACTTAAACAGGGAAGGGCCCTATTTGCTTGAAAAAAATGCCCAAAAAATTCCGTTTTCAGATAAAACGACTGTCGATGCAATCGGTAGAGAAAAACGCAAGCATCTCTCCGGCTCTCCCTAGTCCCTCATCGACTGTGCTGCTTCTCCCGCCAAAACCGTCCCTCCTTCTCCCTCATGGACTCCTTTTGCTTCTCCATCTTCGATCCCTTCTACCACTGATCGATCCTCCACCGCCGAAGGTCTCCAAAACCGTTCCTCCCTTCTCCCTCGCTCATTGAGAAGGTATGTAAAATCGAACCATGGCTTTTGTTCCGTTCCTCCTCCTCCCTCATTGATGTTTGCCTTGAAAAAATCGAACTGCTGTGTAAAAATCGAAACAGAATGTTAGTAATCATAAATTATTTGAGTTTGTGGAGGAATTTTTTTGTTGCCCAGTTCATTAAGTTACTAATTTGTGAGGATTTGTGGATGATTAAGTTATTAATTTTTTTCTTGCCCAGTTATGGATCAACTCTGTTTTCTTTCTTATTACATGCGCAACTCTGTTTTGTTGCCCAGTTGTTTTCGTTTTGAGGAATTTTTTCCAAGCAAACAGGGCCCTTTGGCTGTTTAAGTGGTGCACCTAAAACAGCTCCAAAATGACGTCGTTTTGGGGCATAGCGGAGGACAGCACAGTTGGGCTAGAACCGTCCCCGAGTCTGGAAAATATCTTGTGTCAATTACAAGTTTTGTTATTTGTTTGTTTCCCAGGCCAGCTCTAGTAATCAATTTCATTAGGGAAAAAAAAGAAAGGTAATCAATTTCGTTAACTACAGCTGTCAATGTAAAAAAAAAAAACATTTGGCCGAATGGATATCTGTTTTATAACCTAAGACTAATTTGGCAGAGTATGTTCCCTTCGAAAGGTTTTGGGTTAAATTTTCTTAGTCAGTTACTCTTGAGGCTGATTTATTCGTATTTGTGAGCTTGTGATGCGTCTGTGAGAGGAACTGTAGAAATTTATTCTGCGCACAAATTGGCCCAAAGACCCTGTATTACCAAAACAAAAAAAACATCACAAATGGCATACGAATCAAGCCAATAGAGACTTGGAATTTAGGGTGTGTTCGCTAAGAACACGGAGCAGAGTCAAGTGCTTTTTCTAGTTCTTGAGCTCGAAATTGATAATGTGTGTTCTGGAAACCATAGGCTATGTTTGGTAACGTTGTCACTTTTCTATTTCCTGTTTTCTATTTGTTGAAATCAATTTTTATTTTTAAAAATAAAAAATAAGAACTGAAAACATGTTTGTATCAACTTATGTTTTTTTTTTTTTTAAAAAATGAGCAAGCAGTGCCTCGTTGCAATTTTTTTCATCCCAAAAACAGGGACGTGCATAGATAATGTGGTGGAGGAGGTCACATGAGGGCTGTGGATTTTCAGATTCTCTTCTCTCTCTAACACATATTCTGCCTCTCTCTCTAGAACATACCCTGCCTCTCTCTCTCTCTCTCTCTCTCTCTCTCTCTCTCTCTCTCTTCTTCCCGTTCTTCTCTTTCTGGTTTTTTTTCCTTCCTCTTTCTTCTCCATTTCCCTTGTCCATTTCTGCTCCCCTCTTCCCCTCTCTTCCCCCTATTCGATTGCTTTTACAGAAATTGAAATTTTAAAGATTGAGTCTATTCGACAGCGTCAAACGTTGGGTCTTCATCCGAATCATCGGAATCGCAATTGAAGATTGGGTTTTCATCTCCCTCTCAATCCATCGTCAAAGATTGGGTCTTCGTCTGCTTTTTGATTTTGCTTGAAAATCCCCATTACTTCCTCCTTTATTTCAATTGAACTTTTTGGGTTCTGAAGATAGAAAATGAGAGAGAGAGAGAGAGAGAGAGAGAGAGAGTGTGGAAGTCGGTTTTTGCTCTGGGCAAAACTTGAACTTGCGTCTTGTGTGGGTAAGCAGCTCTGAGCACTGTAGCAGAAGATTTGGTAGCATGTTTTTGTTTTTAGAAATAGTGGAAGCTCAGTTTTGCTACTTCTCCAATTTTCAGAAATTTTGAAAGTCATTCTCTCTTTTTGCAAATGAAAATAGACATACAAACACACTTCCATGTCCAGTTTTTGAAAATTCTGGAAAAAAAAACAGAAAACAGGAAATGAAAGCACTACCAAACATAGCCATAACATTCCTTCTTCCATGCCCTCTTTGTTTGTACCTTCTATTTTTTTCTTATGAAGCTCCTTCACAAGAATGTGGTGGAATTCAATTCACATACATCGTGTGATGAATTTCACAGGGAAAATTAGAGGGCCTCCTTACAGATTCAGAAATACAAAGATATCCCGAATCGGAAAACAACCTCCATAACATATTCCTAGACTCCCTACATTCTTGGCTCAAACATATGCTGCAGTGATTTTTGTTTTAAATCCGGCTTCAGTGCAATTGGACTGTAGAGAAGGCTCTGCAGTTTTATTTGAATCGTCTATCTCAATAATCAATGGTTCAGATTCTAAGAAATCTAACCATTAATAATTACACTTTTAGACGGTGGAGATCACATAGACTGCTCTCTACAGTTCAGTCATGGACTGTAGAGAAGCGTGGTCCTTACAGCAACTTAACAGTTTCTTGTCATTATTGGGTACAGTCCATGACAAAAATGGATTCGGTTGCATGTATTCTAAGCATCCATTAGTTAAGGGGATTGTGGCCATCGTTGTCAAATCGTGAATCGAATTGAGAATCAAAATGGTCATTTTTCGAATCGTAAATCGCTTTGATTCGGTCATGACTTCTATAATGCATAGAATCCTATGCTTATTGATTAGGGTAACAACAATATATATTACAAATGAAAGATTTAGGCCTAAATCAATAAATACTTTCTCTAAATGATGATTTGATAATAACGTAGAATATAAGGTAAGTTGCTTCTATTGCAGCTTCCAAGAGATGATGATTTGTAAAGCCTACTTATGGTTCTTTTTGTGCAAAAGAGTTATAAGTACAAACAAACCCTTAGAAGGTCTATGGGATTGTTATATTTCATTTATCTTCCTCATTTTCCATTCACTCTCGTAATAAATCTCTTTTTCTTATTATCTATCCATATAACATAGACAAAAGATGACATATAACAATACTAGACTTTAAAAAAATATTTGAACCCTTTTCAAACAACAAAAGAAGCAAAACAAGAGTAAAATATGAATTTCGGAAATTTTAAGTGAATCGAACGATTCACTTATTCACTTACGATTCTCAACTATTTCTGATTCGGCAACTTATTCAAATCGATTACCCACCGAATCGTACGATACAAATCGTAAATCACCAATTCACTTATGGTTCTCAGCTATTTCCGATTCGGCAGCCTATTCATATCGATTACCCACCGAATCGTATCGAACCGTACGATTCTAACAAGTATGATTGTGGCGCGAACCGCTATTTGATCTCCTAGTGAGTTGGATGGGAATGAGACACAGGGGGCTATCTATGAAGGATTTGAATTTCCCCTTTCTGTTGAAACTCTATACAGTAACCATAACAATGAGGGAATTGCTTGACGAAATTATGAGTTAGCAGACATATTTTAAGCTTATAGAACTTCTTGAAGACGAAGGCGTAAAGATTACAACTTACAAGGATCCACTCCAAGCACCCCTCTGTTTATTTGTGGTCTTTTCCAATTCTTACTGGGTTTTTAGTGGCATCAATCAAAGCTTTCATGTTGATGCTCGAATTCTTTGATTCCAGATCCACATAAAAACTGTTTCTTGTCAGGATAAGGAAAACTAAAGCTGTTTCTGTAAATAAGTAGCATTCACAACAAAGATCAGAACTGATCAAGTATAAAGCAATTGTCTTTTGTAACAGTATATGATGTTATTGTACTATCATTACAATTCATGTATATGTGAGTAATATCCTTTTTGTCAAGGACCTTCAATATCTATCTCAGTGACAAACGACACATTTATTTGCGTGATATTTTAAGACTGTTTTGCACCCAGTGCACACCTTGATACATACTAGAGAGGGTGAAGCACCACTTGAATCCCATGTTCTGGCCGAAGTGTGAAATGCAAAATTGGCGAATGAATATAGGTTGGGGACACAGTGAACGCGTAGCGTTGTAGAATCATCGAGAGAGCAATTTTTGCTTCGTTGATTGCAAAGTTCAGGCCTACACAACTGCGTGGTCCCAAACCAAAGGGAAGGTACACTGCCGGGTTGTTGTTGGTAGCTTTAGCCACTCCTCCTGAAAATCTTTCTGGATTGAAGAGATGTGCGTCTTCTCCCCAAATAAGTGGATCAATATGAAGAGACATCGTAGGAATCACCAGGGTTAAGTTGGCTGGAAGGACAAGCCTTCCCAATTTGCTTTCCCATTCTACTTTTCTCGTAAGTCCGGTGGCAGGAGCGTATAGCCTTAGGGTCTCATTAATGACCATTGTCATCTACACAAAGATGGGATTACAGAAGTAAGTTAGCATTAGTCCATCTATCTACCTCTCCAAACTAAGCATGTGTATGACACTAGACACGCTCTACGTTTCTTGAATTTTTTTAGAAAATGTCGCAAATATCCCTCTTAAGTCGCTACTAATCATCTCTCCCTTTGTTGGTTTTCCCACTTAACAAGAGAAAAAGAACTTTCTAACTTCCTTTCGCAATTCTCCTCGGGTTCAAGCTCTCTCTCTCAATGATATTTACCCATTTGATAGTAAATTGTACATCGATAAGGGATAAGTAACACAAAAGATTTTTTTTTTTTTTTCTGTAATCCCATGTATAGCACTTGTACTAAATTATATATGGGGTATAAGGTCATGGAGTGTACCTTTTTCATTCTAGCAATGCCTTCTGCATTTGGATTCTGGTCTCCAAATAACTCGAGCACCTCCTTTCGTACTTTGTCTTGCCAATCCGTATCAATTGCTAGAAGAAGAATGGTCCACGAAAGCAAGGAGGTGGTCGTTTCGTGTCCGGCTATGTAGAAGGTCTTGCAATTATCAACCACTTCTTCCAGTGTTAGCCTATTCTTCTCATCCTTATCATTATAAGCCTCCACAAGTAGACCAAGCAGATCAGTCCCATAGTTTCCCTCTTCTTTTAATACTTTTTCTCTTTTCCTTATAATCCTTGTAATAGAATCTCGTATTTCGCGTTCAAGTTTATTTGATTCTATATCATCACTACTCTTCCAGAATAGGCTGCACACACAGGAACAATATAAACTATTGATGAGGAAGGAGAAGAAACTGAACAAATTTATGTCACCGAAGCTGCACCAAAATTTTGTTCTTCTTGAGATCAAATGAAGCATGAGTTTATTTACCTGAGGCCAGGAATCCTGATTTTGAACATATTTCTGGAAAATAAGAAAACCATCTTGATCAACATCTCAAATATAACTTGCCCTTCTAAATAACTACTGCCAAAAGCTGTCCTCGAAATGACTTCTGATGTTAGTAGCCTGAATTCTTCAAACACCTCAATCTCTTTGCCTTCATGATGTTTCCACCTTTCTAGCATCATCTCAACGCTCTCAATCATCGCCGGAACCATATTCTGCATAGTTAATCAAATTTATGCCATAGCTTGAATCATATTAGTCCAAAGTCGATATTCACCGAATTCCTATTTCTATAGACATAACATAAGAATCCAAACATTTCAATACGTAACAATCCAAACCAAACATAGCTACTTGTACACACATACTTTTAGGCTCTCTGCATAGAAAGCATGGTTGGCCAGTTTCCTTTGCTTTGCCCATTTTTCACCTTTAGATGACGCAAGCCCGTCTCCTAACAGCTTCTTTAAGAAGCCTTCAATACCTCCTTTCACGTAAATATTTTCCTTGTCATTAAGTACTTCCTTGACATACTCTAATTCTGTAATAACTAACTGAGCTTGGGGACCATGCCACATGAGGAAATTCTTCCCTGACCCAATTAAAACGAATCGAAGAAATCATCAAAAATTAGATCGAAACTTTTCCTGGAGTAAGTAAAGATTAAGTTTTTGTTTTCTGTATTTCTGTACCATATATGTTGAGCCAAGATTGTTGATGAGGGTCGAGTCTGGGGAATATGTTGTGCGATAAACCCATCGGTTTGCTCATGGTTGCTGTTTTCATATTGAGGATCTCTTTCATATTTCCATGCATGAGTCTGTAAGAAGGGCCTCTGATTCCCTGTGAATTCATCATGCGTTGAATGCGAATTGGAGTCCACCATATTCTGTGAAGGAGCCTGATGAGAAAAAACAGAAGGTACAAGCAAAGTGAGCACGAAAGAAGGATTGTTATTGTTTCCAGGACACCCATATCAACCTCAAGTCACAGAACTTTAAGAAGCAGTTGAATTATTAGTTTGTGGTTAACGTTTGTGGAGTTAATTAATCTTTCTTTGCATTGTACTAAATGGTGGTACGCCGATTAGGATCTAAACCCACAAACATACTATCATACAACACACAGATATACGTGGTTCCCCAAAATCGGGTACTCCACGGAGGGGCTGAGGATTCTGATTTATGTATGGAGGATTGCAATCTCTAACTCACTCAGCCTCACAGTCTCTTGTATCTCTGTGGTTAATGATACCAAATACAAGAGCCTAAAGCTCTGATTTATAGGCACCAGGAAATGTAGTTGGCTGTCCACCTAGTGACCGAGAGAGATGTGAGATGAAAATGATGTTGACTTGGGAGGCCCTTGGGCCTTGTGGCTCCTTCCACTCACTTTCAGCAGCCCTTGCATGCACACAAGTCGGCTTGTCTCCTCAGCCTCCAAAGAAGACTTCTGCAGCCATGGAGATGGCTTGAGCTGCTCCTTTGTCTCCTAGCAGCGCATTCTGTTGAAAGTTAATCTTGCACATTGTAGTGGGCCATTCGTGTGTGAGACGTCCAAGGCAGAGATGGAGTTGAGAGTTAATAGAAGGGCCAGGTTTGGGCTGTATAATTGGTGGGTTTATGACTAGGAGGCTGAGAGTTGCGAGTAGTGTATAAGTTGGTTGTGAAGTAGTGCATAAAGTAGTGTGCATGGTAAATGTATCAGTGTGCATGGGAATCATGTTAGAGAGAGAGAGAGAGAGAGAGAGTTGTGAGAAGTCAGAGAAGAGAGAGTTGTGTGTGTGAGCATATTTATTTGTTCTATGCTTATAATTTGTGATTCAATAAAAGTAAGTTGAGCGTTGTGTGTGATATCTCTCCGTTGTTTCCTGGTATTGAATTCCCACCACCCAACATATTCAAGCGAATTTAGTATGCATCTGTAGCTGAATTTGTGTCTAGTCCACATTTTAGTTTTGGAAGCATCCCCAGGAATAAACGGTATTATGAAATAATCTATTTTCATTTGAGATGGATATATATTGTTATTGAATGAATAGCGGCGTTAGTGAGATCTTTGAATCGCTTTGTAAATCCTTTATAAACATTGGCGATAGTGAAACTTTCTCTCTCGTGAAGTAGGCATTGAGGCCGAGCCACTTAAATACTGTGGCCTTGTTCGTTTAGAGGTCTCAAAATTCATGGACATGGTATCTAATAAATGTTCTCTCTGTATCTCTCTCCACTCATTACTCTTAAGAAACTCTCTCTATGTCTCTCGACTTCTTTGTGCTTGTGCGTGATTATTAATTTTATTGCGCTTCCGTTGCAAGTGAGATTAGGTATAATCCCAACAAGGGGAAGTCGAATAATAAGTAAAAGGAAAATGCTATGGTCCATACAACATGTCCATGAAAGTGTTCATGAAAAGGAATTGGATGGTTCATGGTCCATGAAAAGGAATTGGACAAAATCGTCCAATTCATTTTCATGAAATTTCCATTTGACCGGGAAAAAAAAAATTCATTTTCATGGACACTTTTATAGACATGTTTCAGGCACCCCCTATCAATCCTGTCCATGAAAAGGAATTGGATAGGACCGTCCAATTTCTTCTCATGGACTTGTTTTATGGACCCTATATTTTTGGTTCTGCTTGGTGTGCTCTTTTTGGGTTACGTTTTTTTTTTTGTTTTTTAAATCGAGGAAATCAGTGTTAGGGGGATATCGTTGATGTTTCCTGCGGTGTTAGTAGAGGGATTTTATCTGATTTGGGGGATGTGGTTTGGCTTGTTTAGGTTTGTGGCTGCCCCCTAATCGGGTTCGGCTGGATTTTCTTTTGTGTGGTTTTGAGTGGTTTTGTGCCGGTGTGTCTTGATCCTTTTAATTTTTGTAATCATTTATAAAAATCAATAAATCTTTTTCTTAGCAAAAAAAAGACCACATGTTTCTTTCTTAGAGGAGATAGCCACATGTAATCCTCATAGTGGATCCAAATCCGATAAATATCAGTAACCGTATATGTGTCAAATGTACTAATCTGTTCAACGGAAACTGGCCAATCACGCTTTATACTCAAAGAACCTTAAAGTATGTATTGAGTAGTTGCTTGATTTTGATTGTTTTTACAACATTTTTTTAGCATAATTTTAACTCATTTCTTTTTTCTTTTTTGGGTGCAATATATGCCAGCCAGTAGCCAACCTGGGTTGTTAACAAGATGTTTGATCGGTTCATAGGTTTTAACTCTTAAGAGAGAGAGAGAGAGAGATAGATGTACACAAGGGTCTTTTCTTAGAGCTTATCTCAGCCGTCAGTCAAACTTGATGGAGGACTAAATAATATTCTTTCTCGATCCTACGCAATGATTCAAGAGACTAAACCATTTTTCCACACCTTCCAGCTGCCAACGCAAGGACGAGAGGTGCTTGCATCACGTGACCAGCAGGCTATTCTCCCCACGCGGGGAATGCATTTTTTGTTGGACCAAAACGAAAATGGACGTACGGCCTTTAAAATTACAATGACCAGCTGAGAGAGGGCTTTGAAGCGTGCGCCTTCTGTCTTTGGCTATTTGTATACCCTCCTAAATTCCTCTCTATGCGGCATCTCTTAGAAAATGACTCGGTGTAGAATTGTCGGATTAGTCAATTCAAACCTACGTATCCAAATTCACTACGAGTACTAAATGCCCCCACACTTCGAGACATGTACAGATATATCTGGAACCATCTAATGCGAGTGGTCTCTTATTATTTTGTAGCAAGGTACATGTCTACGTCTGGAACCATGTAATGCAAGTGGTACAGTCAACATTTCCGGACACATTAGTTTACAGATTAATTTGTGCAATAAAGTTTCAGTACACAGATCAATTCCCCTTGTGAATTTAGGCAAACCACCTCGGGCATGCATGCGTGTAATGGCATGATAAGCATGTACAGTATGCAGTATTACTTATTTATTTAAATAACTGTATGTCTTGGTCAGTTTGTGCGCAACCTTAGAAGAATGCGTGGGTTATGCGTACGTGGAATGGATTATGAGCTTACTTGGACTTGGAGATTGAAGTTTGACTTTTGTAAGGTTCCGGTGGCTTTGAGTGAGTTAGTTCTAGGATAAGTACGTTAATTGTAATTTTACAGTAGTCCTAATTGCTACAGTTAGTGATAATATTGCTCTATGATTCTTGGTTCTGCACCACTAGGCACTCTATCTCTCTATTTCTATTACTCCTCTATTTGTCAAATCCATCGCCGATGTAGAGTACGGTTTCGTTTCCGATTTCTACTCCACTTCAGAGCGGTGCTACTGATTTTATTTTATTTTTTTTCCCGGTAATGTTTAGTTTTGTCCGTAATTCATACGATTCTTGAACAGATTTTTTTTTCTGAAAACTCGCACTTACTGTTACCATTTTCGCTGCATTTTCTTTTCTATGTTTTGTTTGTCAACTTCTATTTCCTGCTAATTGAATGCAAGCTGATTAATTCATTGCTTCTTGATAGCTCTTCATTAGTGTGTAGTATGTGATCCTTTTCTTATTAACATGAAAGAGAATTACTCGTGCTTATGCCACTTCCCCAACTAAACTTTTAAGCTAGCTACAAATAACTATCAATTTGCTTGTGGAATCACAGTAAATACCGAGTAAAAAAGTTAAAATAGCACTACTATGGATCCCCCACCACATACATTAAACCCATTTGCAGAAATGAAAGGACATATTAGAACCCAGAAATCAAAAACCTCAATGTAACTTCAATCAGTAATAGTTATCAAACACCATAAACTAACCATATAAAGAGTAAAAAAAAATTCGTTCTGGCCGCGGGAAAAAAAAAGGCTATCGAAAAAAACTACAGAGAACTCAGACTTTGGTTGAAATATCTCAGTGTAAGTGATCGCCGGAGGCATAGTTTTTACCCATGCCTACGGTATTACCACCCCGATTGGAATTGGCTCAATTTGCTGAAAATTGTGTACCCATAGAGTTACTATTCTGAAGTTCAATTTTTGCCAAGACTTGCATCAACTTCTACTCACGTAGGCACTAGCAACCCAATGATAACAGAAAAAGGAAGGGAGACACAGAAAAAGAAGGGTCTGGACCTAGGCGCAGACTACACTACTAAACTATTATTCAAAACGAAACGTCAAGAGAAGTCAAAATAACAAAACTTAATTATGTGTAACATTTAACAAAACACACACCCACCCACCCACCAACACCAAAAAAATCACCCAAATTTCTTGAACACTCAAAACAGACACAAATTCCACCCGAAACACCAGCTAGATTGAAATTTAAACAATACTTACACCCTGAAAAGAAATAGACACCAAAAACTCCCAGAAAAAATCCCAAAGGAATGTTTCACACGGCTTTTAAAAAATGGTTTCTTTGTTAGATCCATTACCTTTGCTTTCACGGAGCTTTCTTGGCCCAACTCTCATGCAGTTTTTTTCAACTAGTTTCGCAAGAATAAATAAAAAATGGCAATTGATTAGACCTGGTGGCTTTGAGTGAGTTAGTTTGGTTTGGTGACTTTCTTGGCCCGGGGATGATTAAGCCGAATACAATTTTTGTTCTCTGTGGAGTGCGGAGGGCATTCAGTTGTCCAACGATTTTTGTGTTTTTATTATAAGTAAAATAAAAAAGAAAAATATTACCCTGTTTGGCCAGTTCACTCGCAACTCGGTTAATTTTATGGGACCAATTCTAACCGCTCACTAGGGAGATCCATTGAAATCAAATGAAAGCAAAATTTCATATAGAATGGCCCATAGAAATCAATAGCAGCCGTAAAATTTCGAATCTAAAAACCTTTGGAGTGTGGAGTCAAGCGAAATACAAATTTTTTTTGAAGCCAACTTTTGTAAATTATGCTTGCTGGAGATACTCTAAATTCCTTCTAAAGGTAAGTGGAGAGCATCCACCCTAGCCTCCACACCATCTCTATATTTTGCAAAACAATGAAGAACCGATGAATCATGAGATGTCATTTCTGTCATAGTAAGTTGTTAATCATTTAAGGGTTAACATGGAGACATCGAGAACTAATCAATTATGATCTTTCTCGTCAATATTGAAGATTTGCCCATGCCAACGATGTTATAGTGTTAACTCGCATAAGAGGAAAGTAGATAGAAAAGTCCAACTAGGGAAGCTAACTCTTCCCCCTCAAATGGTCGGTTTAGGTTCCAAGGAAGATTTTTTTACAGTAATAAGTGAAGAGAGACATAAAAAAAAATTTATTAAGAATTGTATGCAAAATTTTTGAGACTCAAATGAATAAGCCTAAGAGCATCTCCAACCCTTGACTTCAAATTGGAGATATCAAAATTTTTTTGAAGACTTATGTGGCATTATGGCATCTCCAATTTGACATCAAAGTCTTCTCTCCAATCCTTATGTCAAATTCTATTTATTTGATATCAAGTTATCCTTCTCCAACCATTAATGCCAACTCTTATCTCAAACTTTAAAAGGAAAAGAAAATTTCAAACGTTCAAAATTTCAAAATCTAGCCAACTTTTAAAATTTGGCATTTGTGTCCATGCCAATCAAAACTGGCATGAGAAGGCTTGCCTTCAAATCCACGTGTTTTTGGCATCAAAGAAGGCTGTTAGGTTGGATTGAATTTTGGTTTCAATTTTTACCGTTAAAATGTCCACGTAGGAATTGATGGGAGATGTTATAAGAGCATCTCCAACCCTTGAATTCAAATTGGAGATGTCAAATTTTTTTTGAAAGCTTATGTGATATTTTAGCATCTCCAATTTGACATCAAGGCTTCTTTTCCAACCCTTATACCTAATTCTTTTAATTTGATATCAAGCTATCTTTCTCCGACCCTTATGTCAAACAGCATTTCTCAAATTCAAGTAGCCAAAATTTTCAAACAGTTATATTTTTTAAAAATTGGCATGCCACTAGCTTGATGCCAAAATTGGCATGTTTGGAGCAAGCTTTAATTACACATGGACTTGACGTAAGGAGAGATAGCTTGATTGAAACGGAAGAAGCTATGAAAAGTTTATGTTGAACATTCACCTCAATTTTGGCATGCTCCGGTTGCAGATGCTCCAAGACTCTACCTCTAGTGCCCTTCGTCAAGATCAACGTGGATAGAAAAGTCCAAATAGGGAAGCTTCTCTTCCCCATCAAATGGTGTTGGGTGGGTCCCTCCTAATTGGTTTTATTCCATATTGACTGTTGAATGAGTCTTGAATTGATATGGGGTTAACTTGTAATTATTTGAATGACAAAGGGAAAACTTGTAATTTCATCCATTGAGTTACAAAAGAAGTCAGGAGACTTTGGTCTTCTTATAAGGGGCGCTGCTATTCGCAGCTTTTTTTTTTCTTCCATAACCTGTTAAATTTTTTTAATTATACTCGACAGTTAGTTATCGAAATTGAGATACATTTTCAATATCCAATTACCGAAAATAATACTTTTTTCAACAGCTATTTACCGAAAATGTATGTTCGGCAGTTGTTTACCGAAAGTTGAATATATTTTCGACATGTAGTTACCGAAATACTCTCTCCGTCCCTTTTTAATTGTCCTACTTCGTAACTCCAACTTATTAAAAAGACATCATCATTATACCTTTCATATCAATTTTTTCCTCCACTTTCCATACTTACCCATCATCATTACACTTTTACTCACTAACTTTTCAAAATGGAATCTACTTTTAGGGACAAAATAGACAATGCACTATCTCTTACCCACTAACTTTACAAAATGGACACTTATTAAGGGACAGCCCAAAATGGAATACTAGACTCTAATTAAGGGACGGAGGGAGTATAAACTTATTTTTAACAGCTATCTACCGAAATGTTATTTATGATTTTCAACAACCACTTACCGAAATATGATGGGCTGTGGGAGAAAATAATGGGCTGCAAATAGCAGCGCCCTCCTATAAGTCTTGCGTGAAAAAAACATATGATACAGAGAGAGTTCCAGAGAGCAAAGAGAAAAAGAGGGGTTTTGCTTCAACATTCAAGTCAAGATCGGGTGTCTGTTTCTTTTCCGATTGGATCAAGTACTTAATGATATCGAATAGAATGGATTTTTTTCAAGGTGGCTTGAAAAATGAATTTAAAAAGGTGGCTTGAAAAATGAATTTAAAACTAATGGACGGCTTGAATCGTTTGTGTGGACCCTGTAGTGGGCCCCACAGAGCAGTATGTGCACGATCTGTGCACATGGGTAGTTTTTGTGATAAGAAATCTTGTAGACGGTTGTGATTAGGCTTGAAATGTAATTTTTATTTTTCGATGGCTAGTCATTTTGCACTAAGTTTTTTTTTTTTTTTTTTAACTGCAAAAATTTTCGCACTAAGTTGCACATCTCTTCATTTCATGCCTCTCAACTCCACAGATAGGGAAGGAGGGGGTTTTGTTAACGGATCCTGCAAAGTTAAATCATAACAAATTTACCTGTTGTTTTTTTTATAAGAATAATTAAAGGACATAGTGCATAATTTTCAAGAAATTTTACATCAATTTAAAGAACTAATTGAGATTTTTAATCTGGTGAATGTTCTTTATTAGTTTTTATTTTTTACATTCTATATATAGTGGACTAAGGGCTTGTTTGATAACCTAAATTCAGCACTTAAAACTGAATCAATTAAGTAATAAGTGATTCAGTAGGTTTGATAATGACATTTTATATTGCTTAACAAATTAAGTGCTACTTAAATGTAGGCTAAAAAGTTGAAAAAAATTAAGTAATTTTGAGTTACTTAATTCTGACTGAATTCTTGTGTACTTGCATCACCATACCACCACCACCACTACTTCGCCACCATCACCACTACCGCCACCACCACCACCACCACAACCACCACTCCTCCACCACCACCACCGCTACAACATCACCACTACCACCACTATGACTCCATCACTGCCACCACCATTACCACACTGCCACCACCACTATTACACCGTCGTCGTTGCCGCCACCACAATGCCACCTTGCATAACTATCACTCTACTGACACCACTCATTGTCATCATTACACCATCACTCCACCGCCACCATTACACCAATATCACCATCACCACTCTCTGCCACCGTTACATCACTATCACTCCACCGCCACAATTACACCACTATCGCCAGCACTCCACCGCCACCGCTCCATCACCACCAACACCCCACCACCACCACCGCCGCCGCCACTCCATCACCACCGACACACCACCACCACCACCACCACCACCACAATCACCATTTCACCATTATTATAAGTACATTATGACCATTAGTAAATTAAGAGAAATTAGAACTAATTTTTAAACATCAAATATTTACAAACGCTTTTCCAAAAAATTCACTTGCATACTTAATTTTCACTTCATTTCCTTTTTTCATTTTACAAACAGACCCAACTTTTAAACAAAAAAATTTTCAGATACATTTTTACTCCCCCGACCTTTTTAACCCTTCGAACCAACTCAAAAAAGAACCCAAACCCACACAACCCCACCCACACCCATCATCATTACACTTTTACTCACTAACTTTTCAAAATAGAATCTACTTTAGGGACAAAATAGACAATACACTAACTTTTACCCATTAACTTTATAAAATTGACACTTATTAAGCGATAGCCCAAAATGGAATACCGGACTATAAAAAATGGACGGAGGGAGTACTTTTAATGGGGTCAAATTATGGATAATGAATATTTACACAATAAAAGCACTCGTTGTAAAGTTGAAGCAAATGCAGAACACCATATATAGAAAAAAGAGATAGTCACTTGATCAGGAATTATGAAGAAAATACTATTGATCACTGGGACCAACTATTATTTCTTGCAATCTTTCTTTCCTCACTCTTTGCAATAGTCTCCTCTTTTTGAATGAATGAAACTAAAAGTTGAGGTCATTGTTTATAGAGAAGAGATTGGGGACTGATCTATAAAATACATAAAACTTTAAAGGACTCGGCTCTTATTCAGTCTCTATCCTTTTACTCTGGTCTAGTTTAGGCCGTTGTGGAACCTTTCTGGGCTCATAGTAATGATCGAAACTGTTCACTTTGACTTCTGGAAGCCTTGGCTCCCATACGCCCTAAGATAGTTCCGTGACTTCCGTCTCTGGTAATATGGCTTAAAATATTGCACGTGAAGCGTAGGGGCTTCTCACCAAAAGACCCCCGCAATACTTTACAACACAGATGAATCTAATCAGATAATTAGTATCAACTATCAATTCAAACTAATTTGATTTTTCTAGAACGATTGACGAGATTTTGTTGAAATTTAATTTAAAAAGAAGTTGCATGGATTTAAAAACAATTAGTAAGTTTATTGGGTATACGATCTTGTGCGGTATACGAGCTTTATTCTGCAGTTATGGACAGCGAAGAACTTCCTGAAGATGAGGGAGCCGACTTTCTCTCTCTAAAAAAGTGACCACCTCTCTCTAATGTTAAAACAGCCGCCACACTTCCTCTCCTCCTTCCCCCTTGAGTTTATACCCAAATATGGGTGGCGGGAGGAGAGGGATCAATTCCTGCCTTCAGATCTGGTTTTCCTTCTCCCTTCTCCACCAAAACCGTTTGTTGCTCGCCGCCACTCCGCTCGCCGCAACACTGCTCCTAGGTTTGCAATCACGTGGTCATCGGTGGCTTCATGGGTTGCCGACTTAATTGGGAGCTTGATCGACAAGGGACTAGGCAAGAGAAGGGCTTCTCTTTATTTCGATTCTTGTCCAGATTTAGTCCGGTTTATGTCTGGATTTAGTCCGGTAGTTTGTTGGACACGTGGTTGATAGTAGTTTTATTTTCTGCGAACGTGATCTCGCTAGGCGAGTTTGAAATAGGGCTGCACATACTGTGCTCAGATTGCCCTCTCTAATGGTTTGTCCGGTCTGTGGACGCCCATTTTGCCTCCATGGAGTTTCTCTCTGTTGTGTAGGCTTTCGCCTCACAGTTGAATAAAACTTTTCACATTTGCAAAAAATAAAATAAAAAAATGAAGGTGTAAAGAGTACAACTTAAAAGGATCCAATCCAAACACCCCTCGGTTAATTTGTGGTCAATCAAAGCTTTCTTGTTGATGCTCGGATTCTTCATTCCCGATCCACACAAAAACCGTTCTTGTCAAGATAAAGGTTTCTGGAATGTTTTTCTATATTGTTGCTTTTTTTGTTTTGGGTTTATGTTTGAATTTATTTCTTATTTTGGGTTGGGAAATTTAGGGGTTTTATTTCCTTTTGTAAGTGGCCTTTTTGTTTGCCATAGCCCAAGTTTATTTTTTTTAAGTTACCAAATTTGGGGAAGTGGAATAAAAATGGTACAGCCCCATTTTGTTTTTTCCTTGTTTGAGGAAACTTCTTGTTTTGCCAAAACCATACTGCAAGGAGTATTTCTTCCCATTTTTCTTGGATCTTCCACTAAAATCAACAATAGGTTTTAGGGAGAAGACAACAGTAAATTATTCGGCAAGTAGCATTGACAAGAAAGATCAGAATTCATCAGGTATAAAGCATTGTCTGTTGTAACAGTACATGCTGTTATTATACATTATCAATACCCATCTCTGTGACAACACATTTATTTGCTTGAAATTTAAGACTGTTTTGCACCCAGTGCGCACCTTGATACATACTAGAGAGGGTGAAGCACCACCTGAACCCCGTGTTCCGGCCGAACTGTGAAGTGAAAAATTGGAGAGTGAACATAGGTTGGGGACAGAGTGAAGGCGTAGCGTTGGAGAATCATCGAGAGAGTGATTTTTGCTTCATTGGTCGCAAAGTTCATGCCTGCGCAATTGCGCGGTCCCAAACCAAACGGAATGTACCCTGCCGGGTTGTTGTTTGTAGCTTTAGCAACTCCTCCTGAAAATCTTTCCGGATTGAAGAGATGCGCGTCCTCTCCCCAAATGTAGGAAAATGGAACACTGGAATGGAGTTGAATCCTGGGAAAGAACCACAATTTGTTTTCGCACTTTTCAGAGACAGATAGGTTAGCCTTAGGGTCTCGTTAATGACCATGGTCATCTACACAAAAAAATAAATTACTTAAGTTGGCATTTCGACGAACTCATATGAGGTATAAGGTCATAGGGTGTACCTTTTTCATTCTTGCAATGCCTTCTGCATTTGGTTTCTGCTCTCCAAATAACTCAAGAACCTCCTTCCGTAATTCGTCTTGCCAATCCGTATAGATTGCTAGAAGGAGGATGGTCCAAGAGAGCAAGTTGGTTGTCGTTTCATGTCCGGCAATGTAGGTGGTCTTACATTCATCAACCACATCTTCCAGTGTAATCCTATTCGTCTCGTCAGGATTGTTATAAGCCTCCACAAGTAGTCCAAGAAGATCAGTCCCAAAGTTTCCCTGTTCTCTTGATACCTTTTCTCGATTCCTTATAATCCTTGTAATGGAATTCCGTATTTCTCGTTCAAGTTTATCTGATTCTATGTCATCGCTTCTATTCCAAAATTGGCTGAATAAATAGGAACAATATAAAATATGATAAGAAAACAGCACCGCGTTTTTCTTTTTCTTGGGATTAAATGAAGCATGAGTTTTACTTACCTAAGGCCAAGAAGCCTGATTTTGAAGAAGTTCCTGGAATAGATGGTTACCATCTTCATCAGCATCTCGAATATGCCTTTCCCTTCTAAATAACTACTACCAAAAGCTGTCCTTGAGATGACTTCGGATGCTAATAGTCTAAATTCTTCCAACACCTCAATCTCTTTGCCTTCATGATGTTTCCACCTTTCTAGCATCATCTCAACACTCTCAATCATCACCGGAACCATATCCTGCATAGTTAGAGGCACGTATGCTATTGTTCACCAGATTAATTTTTGTTTCTATTGACGTAACATAATAGTCCAAACATTTTGATACAAAATAATCCAAAACCAGACAATAGCAGCTAGAACACACATACTTTTAGGCTCTCTGCATAGAAAGCGTGGTTGACGAGTTTCCTTAGCTTTGCCCATTTTTCGCCTTTAGATGTCACAAGCCCGTCCCCTAACAGCTTCTTTAAGAAGCCTTCAATACCACCTTTCAGATAAATCTTTTCCTTATCGTTAAGTATTTCCTTTGCATACTCTGATTCTGTAATAACTAACTGAGCTTCGGGACCATGCCACATAAGCATATTCTTCCCTGAGCCAAAAAAAAGTAAACCAAGAAATCATCAAAAACTAGATTGAAACTTTTCCTAGAGTAAGGAAAGACTTAAGGTCGTCTTCTTTTATGAGAATTTTCGTACCGTATATGTTGAGCCAAGAATGTAGATGAGGCTGGAGTCTGGGGAATATGTTGTGCGATAAACCCATTGGTTTGCTCATGGTCGCTGTTGTCATGTTGAGGACCTCTTTCATATTTCCATAGACGAATCTGTAAGGAGGGCCTCTGATCCCCTGTAAATTCATCGCGCGTTGAATGCGATTTGGAGTCCACCACATTTTGCGAAGGAGGGTGAGGAAAAAAAATAGAAGGTAAAAACAAAGAGAGCATGAAAGAAGGATTGCTATGGTTTCCAGGACACCCATATCAAGCTCAAGTCACAGAACTCCAAGAAGCAGTTGAATTATTAGTTTATTTGGTTTAGGTTTGTGGTGTCAATCTTTCTTTGCATGGTAGTACTAAATGGTCTTAGGCCGATTAGGATCTAAACCCACAAACACAAACACAAAATGACACAACACACACATATACGTGGTTTCCTAAAATCGGAAACTCCACGGAGGAGCAGCGAATTCTGATTATGTATGGAGGATTACAATCTCTATCTCACCGAGGCTCACAATGTCTCATGTATCTCTCTGATTTATGATACAAATACCAGAGCCTAAAGCTCTGATTTATAGGCCATGCTCCGCCCAAGTGACTCAGAGAGATGTGGGATGATAATGAGAGGATGAAGCCACACATGGCCTCCAAAGTCAACAACTGAATGGGCTAAGGAAATTGATGTTCCAAGTCGTTGGACTTTTAGACGCCGTAGTGTTGACGGGAGCAGAGACATTTTGACGTAGCTACGTTTGGAACCTTCCGAGATGGTCTCACAGCGCATTCAATGAATCCACTTGCATCGGACGAATTAGTAAGCATCTTTCGCTGAATTAGTGTCCGGTCCACATTTTAGTTTTTAAAGCATCCCCAGGAATAAACGATATTATGAAAGAATCTTTTTTAATTTGAGATGGATAATTGTTAGTGTATGAATAGTAATTTTTAAGCGTTTATTTTGGTTAGGAAAAACTCTATCCAAGCGTATGTGTCCGAAGCATTATTGATTTTTATGACATTTGCAATGGCGTCCCGGTGTAAAGAACTTTATACTGGTGGTGCAAATATTTGTTTCCTCCAAATCAATTATATTGCTCCACGTTGCAAAACAGTGGTCCCAATCAATAAAACATAGTGACGTGACGTAATATAATTGATTTGGGGGAAACAAATTTTTACACCAGCTGTTGGAGATTTTTCAAAATAAAAGGATTGTGGGAGGTTATTTGTGAAAAGGTGCAACACATTTTCACATGGGGTATGACTTTATGTGAATAGTTATAACATCTATTAACTTAGCGTGTGATTATTAGAATGTGGTGTGATTGTTAGGAAGGGATGTGATACATGGGGTGCCTCCAAGAGGCATGACCCTTCCTAATTAATTATTTTCATGAAAGGGTGCCTACTAAAAGGCATGATCCTTTCTATTGATTAATTGTCTTCAAAAGACATACCCTTTCTAATTTGTGTTTACAAAAGGCAAAACCTTTCACATAAGGGTGCCTATAAGTCTAAAAATAGGCCATTGGTTAAGTCATTTGACACCAAAAAATATCCAGAAATTCTCCCTTTCTCTGTCTCGTTGTTTTCTGTGCTATTATTCCGTTATTTTGCATAAACGGAATTAACAGTCCTTGGTTCAGTTGATTCTTATAGGCTCGGTTTTTTGTCTGTCCTTCGTTTGTACGGACGCAGGCAGAAGATCATTTGATCAGGCTTCGTTTTATCCTCAGAACAGATTTGCTGTAACCCGGTGCACACCAATTGGTGGGGGCAAATACTATTTTCGGAAAGCGACGACATAACGTGACTCGAAGAGGTTTCCATCAGTTTGTTCAAATTTCAGAAGGTTCCAGATTTTGAAGGTTCCAGTTTTTGCACCAACACCAGCGGTGTAAAAAATTTAATTTCTTGCATGTGTCTTTGGAGTGTTGTTTGATTTGTGTGACATGTGGGCGTGACCTTCTTATATGAAAATATACCAATTCTTTTGGTTCAAAAGACTGGATAGTTATCTTCAAAAAAAGACTGGATAGTTAGGTTTTTATTTATTTATTTATGTCCAAACAGTGACACCATTGCAAACGATACACAAATCTATATCCGTTCAAACAAATGTGGACACAATATTTCTCTACTATGTCTATGAGAAGAATGGGAGCTAACGAAATTTATTACCAGACCTGTCTGAAATTGTAATTAACGAGGATACGCGATCCTACTGAAGCAGTCATTCCACATCCTACTGTATGTCCGAGCAAACAAAAAACATTAAAAGAGAAAAACTTGGGCAGCCATCATTCCTCTCTCTATTTCGAAGCATATTCAGCAGCTTGTACGTGAAGATTTGGAGGGTTTTGTGCATCGATTTTGGGTGAGATCTTTCCACTTTAGTTGTAGTTTGTTGGATAAGGTGTTTTTGAAATCTTTGAATCTCTTTGTAAAACCCTTTATAAACATTGGTGATACTAGAAATTTTTCTCTCCTGAAGCAGGCATTGAGACCGATCCACGTAAATAATGCGTGTTCTTTGTGCTTGTGCGTGCTTATTAATTTTATTGCGCACCGTTACAGGTGGGATTGGTATAATCCCAACAAGGGGAAGTCAGAGTAATAAACAAGGGGAAGTCGAGTAATAAGTAGAAGGAAAGTGTTATGGTCCACGAAAAGAAATTGAACGGCTTCTGGGTACTTTCATGAACATGTTTCATGTAGAGGAGATAGCCACGTGTTACTTTGAACCATACATGAACAAAAGGATAAATGTCAGCAGAGCCGGCCCTGATTTTTTAGAGGCCTAAAGCGCATCTAAAAATGAGGCCCTTGTTCTTTCGACACAAAAAATTTCATCATAGATGGCTAATATAAAATAAAAAGATTAAACATTGTATTATAGCTTCGTAATTTACCTAAAACAAGTTTTTTTAAAATTTTACACCATTATAAAAATATGAATCAAACATGATGAAGTAGCGTACATACACTGTCTTTATTTTTTAACGAATATTCTAAATAATTTTTTTTTTATCAAAGTTTGTTGAGTGAAAATAAATTATTTTGATAGATTTAATTTGTGAATTTGACGTTAGAAGTAAATTAAAATTAAAACAACTTATCAGCCTCCAGGAAAAGGCTTTGCATCCACCACTAAGAAAAAACAAATAGTTTGGCAAAAAACCTAAGGCTCCTGGGACTCAAACCAAGGACCTTTGGGTGTAAAACCTGTGCACTCACCACTAGGCTAGAAGTGAATCTATGTTAAAAAATGGAGACTTTAATATATAATATATAGTGGTGATTTATGTATAACGAGGCCCTTTTTTGCATAAAATCCGGAGGCCTAAAGCGGCCGCATCTTAGGGTTCACCTCAGGGCTGGCCCTAAATATCAGTAAGCGTGGAGATATAGAAACCGTATATGCGGCAAATGTATCTGATTAAAAAAGAGAGAGAGTCAACAGTCATGGATCAACGCAGAAAGTAAAAGTGGGGAAAGATGATGATAGATTGGGTCATGATCGATTAGACTAGACTTTAATTTAAGCTCTGTTTGGAAGCTAGGGATAAAAAGGAAAAAAGAAAGAAAATAATAAAGGAGAAAATGAGAGGGAAAATTGAAGAGAAATTGAGTTGGAACAAATTTTTTTTGTCTCTTTTTTAGAACGCCCGCAATTGAGCGCCGTAAATTATTCAGAAAAGTTTTCCCTTCTACAAGAAGTGAAAAGGACTCAAAGCACAATAAGTATTGGAATGCACACTGCCAAGTGCCAAGCATGCACGTACTCTGTAAACCTAATAAATAAACAATAAAGCAAGGGCTAATTCAAAGCCAAATCCCAGCCGGAAGAAGGCGACGGCAGCTCCAAATTTTCCACGTGGGACCTATCTGTGCATTGAGTAGTAGAAAATTTTCCACATGGGACCTATCTCAATGGCGGCTCCAGAAATTTGTGGTAGGATGTTCAGAAATTGCCTTAACTCGACTGGCTGATTTATTAACCAATAATATATGTACAAAATTAAATCTCATAAATTAGTATAAATAGTGTGGTTAAAAAACATAACATCTATTCTAAAAAAAGTAATTACGAGACAAAATGAAAACTCAAAAATGTATACTATTATTTTTTACAAGAAAAATAGTTTTTTGAAAGTTGTTGAATTGTGTATTAGACAGTGTTAATTTTGAGAATGGAGATGGTAAAATTTTATAGTTGTCCTAGACGAATTCTTATAATTTGTGTTAGCATTTAACCAATGTATTAATCTATTAAAACCATTAAGAAAGAAATTGTAGCGAGTATGCTGGGATTGACCTTCTCGAAAATATGTTGTTCCTTATGGTGACATGATAAGATTTTTTATCGTAGTCTTAATTTCAAAGAAATATGATTGAAGTTAATGGAATTTTGCAAAGTAGTTGAATTTTTTTTAAAGCTTTATCCATAATTCTTTAAGCTAACCAAATTAAAATTTATAATGTAGTTATTGTCATGAATGTGAAATTAATCATCGACAATAAGAGATAGAGAATGCAGAGCATAATACTTACTCCTATAGATTCTTCTTTTTTGTCTTTCTTTTTTTATTTTTTTCATCATGACTGTGAGCTGTATTTGAGATATTGTGTTAGGTGTTTAAATATGAATTACCTGGATTGATGGGCTGTAATTGAGTGTTTAATTGATTTTGGGCTGAGTGTTCAATTCTTTTTGAGTTTAGTGTTCAAGACTATTACAATTGGGTATTCATTGAAATTTGAGTTGGATGTTCAAAGTAAGGTTAGTTCAAAAATTTTACATGTATTCTTAGCAAAAAAAATTATTTGGGTGTTCAGTTGAGCATGAAAGTATACATGTGGAGCCGCCGCCTCTGACTATCTGTGCATTGAGTAGTAGCAAGTTTTCCACGTGGGACCTATCTGTGCGTTGAGTAGTAGAAAATTTTCCACGTGGGACCTATCTATGCATTGAGTAGTAGCAAATTTTCCACGTGGGACCTATCCGTTCATTCAACACAAGAGAAAATTGGACAGGAATGAACATTCATTGTGAAAAGTTGGTTTTGATTAATTTTCAAAGGAAAGGTATTCTTGTAATTGACTGTGTAGACTGTTAGAGCATAGTTCCGACGATGATCGAAAGTGTTGAGGTGATGCTAAAAAGGTGGAAACATCCTTAGGGAAAAGAGATTGAGGTGTTCGAAGAATTCGTAACACTGACATCAAAAGTTATTTGAAGGACAACTTTTGGCAGCAGCGATTTAGAAGGAAAATAAATATTTGAGAACTTGGGAAAGAGTTTAATTTCTTTCTCCTTTTCTCATCCTAATTTACGTTGTTCGCCGTATAAAACGATTATGGTAGTAAATTCTGGAAGGGTAATGATGCCATAGAATCAAAGAAATTTGAACTAGGTGTAAGCTCCATAGGCCGAGCTAAACTAGGATTTTTTCACTAGGGATTGTGGATTATGTTATAGGTATCGCCAAGAAAAGAGAGAAGGGTACGACTCCAAAGGGACTGATTTGCTTGGACTACGTACTTAAAAAAATCGGATCCCATGATGCACATCTCCTTCTCGCTCACTGTGCAAGCTCTCCGTATGTTCTTTTGATTAAGTCCACCCTCTTATTTGCTCCTCAAAAAAAGCCTTGGGCCGAAGTGTCCCACTCTTTTATAACTTCCTTCAAACTACTTCAACATGTGTTGGTGGGTGGGTGGGACCACTTATTTTTTCCATGGCCATAACTAAAATATATTAATTTCCTGCGCATAAGACTTAATATAGAAAAATAGCCCCAAAATATCTCTTGACCGGCTTCTCCATATGACACATGTCCCATGTTCTCCACTTCCTCTGAACATAATCTAGAAAGTGGCCCTATTATCACATCCATTTTCCTTGATTTAAGCCCCATGTACTTGAACCAGTTAGCTAGAGACCACGTGTCATTGGTGGAGATCCCACCACATCAGCACGGATACCCCTGCCACTAATACCTCCTAACGCGAATATATCGTGACACGAGTATCTCCTAATTAATTACTATCTGGGACGGAACTCCTTGACAGGAGAGGTCCATTTTTGGTACAAACACATTAACAAGAAAGATTAGAACTGATCAAGTATAAAGCCATTGTCTTTTATAACAGTATATATGACGTTATAGAACTATAGTTAGAATTCATGTACATATAAGTAATATCCTTTTTCTCATGGACCTTCAATATCCATCTCAGTGACAACAAATTTATTTACTTTTGATATTTATTTTAAGACTGTTTTGCTCCCAGTGACACCTAGCCTTGATACATACTAGAGAGGATCATGAAGCATCACTTGAATCCCATGCTTGATACTATTTATTTTAAGACTGTTTTGCACCCAGTGCACACTTTGACACATTCTAGAGAGGGTGAAGCATCACTTGAATCCCATTTTCTGGCCGAAGTGCGATCTGCAAAACTGGCGAGTGAATATAGGTTGGGGACAGAGTGAATGCGTAGCGTTGTAGAATCATCGAGAGAGCGATTTTTGCTTCATTGTAGGGGTGTTCAAGAAAACCGCTCGAACCGTAAAACCGGTCTGATCCGGACCGAACCGTCCTATTTGGTTCGGTTCTGCGGTTCTACGGTTAGGTTATGGTTCTAAAAAAATAAGAACCGTTAATTTTAGTTCGGTTACTGATTCTAAATTAATGAATAGTGGTTAGAACTGAACCGGACCGTTTAAAACTAAGATAAATATGGATATACATGTGTGTGTGTAATTAAATATGTATTTAAATTTGGTAGGTTAATCTTTTCATTGCTAAACTTAATTTATTTAGAGATGAAATTGCATTTATTAGGAAAACTTTTATTTTCTTCCTTCCTTTTCCGTTCCAGCAGATTATCTTTCTATTTCTTTAATTTTATGAGTTTATGTTTTGTGAATTAGTATTTGGATGTTTATTAGATAGAACCGGAACCGAATCAAAACCGGACAGGTCTTGCGATTTGGTTCTGATTAGGTTCCATTCATATATTAGCTAGGTTCTGGTTTCCAATTTTCTAGAGCCATTTGAAATGGTCCGTTTACTGATTTTCTAGAGAACCAGACCAATCCGGACCATGGACACCCTACTTCATTGATTGCAAAGTTCATGCCTACACAATTGCGTGGTCCCAAACCAAAGGGAAGGTACGCTGCCGGGTTGTTGTTGGTAGCTTTAGCCACTCCTCCTGAAAATCTTTCTGGATTGAATAAATGTGCATTTTCTCCCCAAATATGTGGAACAAAATGAAGAGACAGAGTAGAAATGATCAGGGTTAAATTGGCTGGAAGGACAAGCCTTCCCAATTGCTTTCCCACTGTACTTCTCTCGTAAATCTGGGGGCATGCAGGAGTTTATAGCCTTAGGGTCTCATTAATGACCATTGTCATCTACACAAAGATGAAATTACAGAAGTTGGCATTAGTCTGTCCGTCAGTCTATCTATCCATCTATCTAGTACTAAGCATGTGTGCGACATTTTGCACACTCTCCGTTAGAAAAAATGTCATGAATATCCCTCTTAATTAATCACTACTATTCATCTATCCCTTTGTTGGTTTTCCCACTTAATAAGAGAAAAAGAACTTTCAAACTTCCCTTCACAATTCTCCTCGGGTTCAAGCTTTCTCTCTCAATAATGTTTACCCATTTGATATTAAATTGAACATCGATGGATAAGGGATAAGTAACACAAATTTTTTTTTTCTGTAACCCCATGCATACCACATGTACTACACTTGTACTGACTTATACATGGGGTACAAGGTCATGGAGTGTACCTGTTTCATTCTTGAAATGCCTTCTGCAGTTGGATTCTGTTCTCCAAATAACCCTAGAACCTCCTTCCGTAACTTGTCTTGCCACTCCCTATTGATTGCTAGAAGAAGAATGGTCCACGAAAGCAAGGAGGTTGTCGTTTCGTGTCCAGCAATGTAGAAGGTCTTGCAATTATCAACCACATCTTCCAGTGTACTCCTACTCTTCTCGTTGGTATCATTATAAGCCTCCACAAGTAGACCAAGCAGATCAGTCCCCAAGTTTCCCTCCTCTCTTAAAACTTTTTCTCTTTTCCTTACAATCCTTGTAATAGAATCTCTTATTTCGCGTTCAAGTTTATTTGATTCTATGTCATTGCTACTCTTCCAGAATAGGCTGCGCACACAGGAACAATATAAACTATTGATGAGAAACGAGAAGAAACTGAGCAAATTTATCTCACTAGTCACTACAGCTGCACCATTTTTTTTCCCCCTCTTCTTGAGATTAAATGAAGCATGAGTTCAGTTACCCAAGGCCAGGAAGCCTGATTCTGAGCTTATTTCTGGAAACTAAGATAACCATCTAGCTCAACTTCTCAAATATATCTTTCCCTTCTAAATAACTACTGCCAAAAGCTGTCTTCGAAATGACTGTTAGAGATTTTCAAAATAAAGGAGTCGTCGTTTTAGTTTTGTAAAATTTCCTTGTTTCCTTAGAATGCTTGTTTTCCTCTTTGTGTGCTTTGTCCCACATTGGTTAGTTGAGAGATGTTGGAGTGGTATATATTAGGAAACATTCCTAATATGAATAAACAATGATCTAGTGTGGTGCAGCCCTATGGTGCATCGCCCATACCGGCAAAGCCGGTACGCACACGCGCGCGGCGTGGGCAGTGGCGCACTTTGCACGTCAGCGCTAGGCGCCTTGTAGGCGCCATTTCTTATTGCGAGTTGGCGGTAAGGTGGCGCTGACGTGGCATGCCGCGTGTCGCACACGTGGCAGGTGAGTCACACGGAGCGGTTCCGATTGGGTGCAACTCGAGCCTACGGGTGCGTTGGTTCGTAGAGTTGCGATCTCAACTGTCGATCGCGAATAGTCACGATCCAACGGATTGGATCAAATCCGATTGGGTGTGAATGAAACAGTGCGCCTGTTCGGTGTGACTGATCGATCCAAGACCGTAGGATCTGATCCAACGGTCAGATTAGATCGGGTGCGTATCCATTCTCAATGGGTGCGTAGTGGCCTATAAATAGACCACTACTTGTCAGAATCCACACACACATAGAATCCGAATTTCTCCCACATCTCTCTCTATGTTTTTCTAGCATTCATTCTGCGTTCTGTTTTGCTGCAGAAAATAGAACACAGTGGTTCTCGGTTCTTACATTCGTTAAAGCAGGTATTCTGTCCGTTTCGTTAGTGCAAACGAAAACGGAAAGAACTTCGAGTTCGGGCTTCGATTTATCTTGAAGGCAGATTTGCTGTAACCCTTTGCATACCAACTGGTGGGGGCAAATACTGTCTTTAGGAAAGCGACATAGTCGTGACTCGAAGCGTTTTACAGGTTTTGGTGGAGATTTCGTCAACAGTTCCGATTGCAGCGACCAATTTTTCCAACAATGACTTCTGAAGTTAATACTTTAAATTCTTCAAGCACATCAATCTCTTTGCCTTCATGATGTTTCCACCTTTCTAGCATCATCTCAACACTATCAATCATTGCCGAAACCATATTCTGCATAGTTAATCACATGTATGCCATTGCTTGAATCATTAGTCACCGAATTCCTATTTCTATAGATGTAACATAAGAATCCAAACATTTCAATGCGAAACAATCCAAAGTCCAAACTAAACAAATAGCTACTTGTGCACACATACTTTTAGGCTCTCTGCATAGAAAGCGTGGCTGCCGGCTGGCCAGTTTCCTTTGCTTTGCCCATTTTTCACCTTTAGATGTCGCAAGCCCATCTCCTAACAGCTTCCTTTTGAAGCCTTCAGTACCTCCTTTCACGTAACTCTTTTCCTTGTCGTTAAGTATTTCCTTGACATACTCTACTTCTGTAATAACTAACTGAGCTTCTGGACCATGCCACATAAGGAAATTCTTCCCTGACCCAATAAAAACGAATCGGAGAAATCATCAAAAATTAGATCAAAACTTTTGCTTCCTTATATGTTGATTACGTTTTTGTTTTCAGTACTTTCATACCGTATATGTTAAGCCAAGATTGTAGATGAGGCTCGAGTCTGGAGAATATGTTGTGCGATAAATCCATTGGTTTGCTCATGGTTGCTGTTCTCATATTGAGGACCTCTTTCGTATTTCCATAGATGAGTCTGTAAGAAGGGCCTCTGATTCCCTGTGAGTTCATCACACGTTGAATGCGAATTGGAGCCCACCATATTCTGTGTATGAGCTTGATGAGAAAAAATAGAAGGTACAAACAAAGAGAGCATGAAACAAGGATTTTTATGGTTTCCATAACACCCATATCAAGTTCAGGCCACAGAAGTTCAAGAAGCAGCTGAACTATTAGTTCTATCGTTTAAGGTTTGTGGTGTTCTTTCTTTGCTTTGTATTTATAGAAGGGGGGGTTGGAAGCAGGGGTGGAGGTGGCACGTGCCATCCATCACTCCAAAAAAAGTTTAATTTTACATTAAAGGTAGTCGATTAGGTATTAGATAACAGTTAGGTTTGGGTTTTGACAGAGGTTTTTGAGAGTAATGAGTGAAGAGAAATAGACAGAAATTTATTGGGGACCGTGCCCTGGGGTTTTGAGACCCCAAAACAAACAAGAGTACTGGTTGTCATGGCTCAACGCTAAAAAAATGATGTTGAAAGAATATCGAGCTCCACTTTTATAGATCGTTAATTATTTTTGTGCTACGATGAAGGATGATTAACCTTAAAATATATGATTTTTTTTTTTTTATGACGGGTAAATGATAGTGTAACCTTAAAATAGTTGTGTCTTTTTTTTTGTTTACTAAATACAAATTTTATTATTAGTGATTGATTTAGGTAAAACTCTGTTCACTCTTGGATGTACTCCAGTATTAATCATCAGAAAATATGATTAAAAAGCACAATAATCACATAATAAGGAAAGCAAAATCGGCTAGAACTGTCTAATATTTTTTTTTTGAACGGCAAAAAAGAACTGTTTCTCTTAGATGTATTAATTATCAGCTAATGCTAAAGTCTCCTACATTGAAAAGAGCGTTGATTAAAATCTTTTGGGTGCTAATCGAGCCAAACACGTATTTGTTCAGCTTGGCTCGATCTCCTTTTTTTTGTGTGCTCAACTTAGCTCGAGCTTGAAAATTTTTTGGGACTAATTATTCAAGCTCGGGTCACATTTGTACTTTTTATGGTATTCCTGTAATTGATTTTGCAAACTATAGAGTATGGTTCCGACGATGATCGAAAGTGTTGAGATGATGCTAAAATGGTGGAAACCTCATGAAGGAAAAATTGAGGTGTTTGAAGAATTCGTAATACTGACATCAAAATTTATTTGAAGGACAACTTTTGGCAGCAGCTATATATTTAGAAGGAAAATAAATATCTTCCAGGAGAAAAACCTTTTAACGGAGGGAGCCGTGAATAACTATTTACGAAGGTTAATCGCGCGCGTCCAAAGTGTATTGGATGGTCTGGATTTTAAACAAACTTTAAGTACTCTTCCCTGAAAAAATTTCATTAAAATTCAGACCGTCTAATGCCAAAATGGACGGTTGAAATCATTCAACTCCGCAAAATGGCTCAATTCACATCTCCTCCCTGGATAAGCGAATCTCCTCCTTCCAGAATTCCTTTCTCCTTATCTCATCCTAATTTAGGTTGTTCGCCATTTAAAACGTTATATTGGGATATTGTTTTCATTTTTTTTTTTTGACCTTACCAGAAAAACATTCTAATTCCGTTAGCAAGTTTTCCATTTTAAGTACAGTAGCCTAGTCATGGGTAGGGTCGATAAACAAGCCGAATGAACCAAAGAATGGATTAATTGTTTTAAGTTTGCTTTACAAATTTAGGGATAACATTCAAACTAGCTTGATTTGTTTATCTGACAAGTCAATCTCAAAAGGAGTTTCAATTGGACTGCATGTTCTTGATTAGCTTTGATTTTGTACACACACCATATGCTGAAGGAGCAAGTCGTAACTTGTTTAAGCTTAGTATGAAAGCACTGCAAGTTGGGCAACATTTCCAACTATGTTTGCTTATGTAGCAAACGCAAACTTATATGATCAAAAGAATCAAACTATATCTCTCACACGATCATCAAATTCAATACTAATGTGATCAAATTCTTTCCTTCGCATATTTGGATTAACATGATCATCAATGAAACTCAGAGGCTATATCCTCCAGTCATTAGCATTACAAAGAAAATTAGTTGAACGGGAAGTGAGATTGGGAGCAGACTGGTTCTTCCAGTTCCGGCCAATATAAACGTGTTAATTCCAGCTCTGGCACTCCATCTTCATCCTCAAACATATATGGGGAGAAGACGCGCGCACATCTCTTCAATCCAGAATGATTTTAGGAAGAAGTTGCTAAAGCTACCAAACTTGACAATATTGTATCTTTCCTTCCGTTTTTGGGCCACGAAGATGTGTAGCTACTAGCTAGGCAATATCTTTGCAATCAATGAAGAAGAAATTGCTCTGTACTTCAATGATTCTGCAACGCTGCTTGTTCTCGCGCACTCTATCACCAGCCTATGATCACTTTCCGGCCGGTGCAATTGTTGACAGTTCGCCCGCAACACGGGATTCTGGTGAACACCTTCTAGGATGATGGATCTGGGCTGTTAACAAGATCATGTGATGTGGCAACAAAACAATGAAGAACACCGATCAATCATGAGATGTCATTGCTGTCATAGTAAGTTTGTTAAATCATTTAAGGGTTTACATGGAGGCATCAAGAACAAATATTATCAATTTTGATATTTCTTGTCAATATCGAAGATTGGAGAAATTACTGCCCATGCATGGCAACGATGTTATAGTGTTTAACTTACATACTGACAAATGCAGTACAAGGTAAGGACGTACAAGTGGATTTCAGTGCAAGATATAGGGGCTATTTGATAAAACTGAAAACTGAAACTGAAAGCTGAAAAATTAAGTACTGAAAGATGAATGCCGATTTTTTTAAGCTGAAAAGCTGTTTGATAAATATATTAAGTACTGAATTAAAAATTAATTAATTAATTTTAATTCGGATTCTCTATCATTTTGGTGATTGTGGTGGTGGTGATGGAATGGTAGTGGTGAGGGTGGTGGTGGGATGGTGGCGTGGAGTGATGGTGGCGGTGGACTGATGGTGGTGCAATGGTGGCATTGTGATGGTGGCGGCGGCGGCGGCGGTGTGGTAGTAGTGGTAAGGGTGGCGTGTTAGTTGTGGTGGTGGTAGTTAAGTGATGGTGGTAGGGGTGGAGTGGTGGTGGTGGTTAAGTGATGGTGGTAGGGGTGGAGTGGTGGTGGTGGTGGTGGTGGTAGTGTAGTAGTGGTGGGGGCGGTGAAGCGATGGTGGTGGAGTAATGGTGGTAGAGTCATGATGGTGGCAGTGGAGTAGTGATGGTGGTGGGGGTGGAGTGGTGGCGGTATTGGTGGTGGTGGAGTGATGGTGGTGGTGGCAGTGTTGGTGGAAAGGTGGCGGTGGAGTGATGGTGGTGGTGGAATGATGGTGGTGCAATGGTGGCGTTATGGTGGTGGTGGTAGCGTTATGGTGGTGGTGGTAGCGGCGTCGTGGTAGTAGTGGTAAGGGTGGCGTGTTAGTTATGGTGATGACGGGGTGGTGGTGGTAGCTTGGTAGAGTAGTAGTAGTGGTGGTGGTGGTGGTGGTGAAGTGATGGTGGTAGGGGTGGAGTGGAGTGGTGGTGGTGGTGAAGCGATGGTGGCGGAGTAATGGTGGTAGCGTCATGGTGGTAACAGTGGAGTAGTGATGGTGGTAGTGGTAGAGTGATAGTGGTGAGGGTGGAGTGGTGGCGGTGTTGGTGGTGTTGGTGGTGGTGGTGGTGGCGGTGCTGGCGGAGTCATGGTGGTTGAGGTGGTAATGGTTATGGTTGTGGTGGGGGTAGCGTGGTAGTGGTTGTGGGAGTGGTGGCGGTTGTGGTGGTGGTGGCGGTGGTGGTAGCGGTTGAGTGATGACGATGGTGGTGGATTGGTGGTGGTTGAACGTAAGTATATAAGAATTCAATTAAGTAGCTCAAAGCTACTTAATTTTTATCACTTTTTTACACTATATTTTAGGGAGCCTTGTTGATAAGGACATACTACAGGGTTTAACATGCAATTAGTCCACCAAAACTCTTAACAGTGGTTCCAGTACATTCTCCACCACTTTTTCGACAATACCCCCTCATTTAAACACAAGCGGCTGAAAAAATACTCCCATTTCAGTCAATCTTTTCCAGAAGAGCGAGAAAGAGAGAACGTACGAGAGAGAGAGAGAGAGAGAGAGAGAGAGAGAGAGAGAGAGAGAGAGAGAAACCCCTTCGCCACCTTCGTTTTCCTTCATCGCCGCCTTCGTTTGGTTTCGTCGTCGTCGTTATCATCTACCTCGTCATTTTCAAACGGAACTGGTAAGTAAATATTACACGTTCTTGTCTTCGTTAAGGTTTTCTAGTTCTCGTCATTGATTAGATTTTGTATTTCGTTTCTACTGCTCTTAGGGTTTGGTAAGCATCTTGGAGTCCAGTTAAAGTCTGTTCCTTCTTCTTATTGTGGTTGCATTAGGGTTTGTAGACCGTTGATTAGGATTTTAGTTATCTGCAACTTCAATAGATAACCATAACTGTGACTGTGTTCTCCGTTGGTTAGGGTTTTGTTAGCATTTTGCATTATATTTGGAGTGTATTCGTACTGATTAAGGCTATTGTAGTCTGTTAGTTAAGGTTTCGTGTTTTTGTTCTCTCATATTCTGTGCAAAATAAATGCTCTGAATTTTATTTGTGTTAAAGATATGGTATTCTGATTTTGGTTGCTTAGTATTGTACTCTGTTTTTAACAGTTATGGTTATCTGTTGGGAAAGAGTTTAGGTTTTTTGTAATCTATTTGCTTACTTCATATTTGTACTATATTTTTAACAGTTATGGTTATCTCCTTATATGTGTAGGACATGACAAAACACAAAGGTAAAGAATTGATGGAACCAATATGTAAAGCTCGGCCATTAAAAATTATTTTGCCTTCGCAAAAGATGAGAATGAAACAGTCACCAAGAAAAAGAACAATAGAACCAAGTCCAACAAATCTGGAACAAAAGAATGATTCCTCTCCCCCTCAAAAGCAGACAACTCCAACGAAACCATCTGCTGAAAATGTTCGGAGTCCAAGAAAGAGGACAATAGAACCAAGTCCAACAAATCTGGAACAAAAGAAGGCTTCCTCTCCCCCTCAAAAGCAGACAACTCCAATGAAACCATCTGCTGAAAATGTCCGGATTCCAAGAAAGAGGATAAGATCAAATAAAGAACATATGGATGAGCAGCATCCGACAAAAAGAATAAGATCTGCCACACAAGATGTGAGAAGTCCCCAGAAGAAAAAAAAACCAAAACACCTATTGAAGTGCAAGAAGAGGGAAAAGAGGAGGATAAAGAGAAAGAAGATGAAGAAGAAGATGATACGGAAGAACAACAACAAAAACAAAAGATTAATAAACAAACAAAAGCTACCCATCCTAAATCCAGATATGGTTATGACTCAATCTATCATAATATAAGCGTTGCAAGAGCAACAAGCTACATATATGTAGTTATATATAATAATCTGCCTATATATGTGTTGGAAGAGATACAATCTAAAAATTTAAATTTATCCAGGTCTCAAACTCAAAAACCAAAGAAGAAGGGGGGCCAAAAAAAGAGGGGTAAAAAAAAGAAGAGACCTGAACAAGATGAAGAAGTGGAAGAAGATGAAGAAGTTGAGGAAGAAGAGGAAGAAGAGGGGTCAGAAGAAGAACAGAGGACAGAAGAAGAAGAAGAAGAAGATGAAGAAGAAGAAGAAGAAGAAGGGGTGCCAGAAGAAGGGGGGCCAAAAAAAGAAGAGGAGTCATCATCATCATCTTCATCAGAAGAAGATGAAGATGAAGATGATGATGAAGATGAAAAGGATCAAAAAGAGCTGCAGAAAAAGGCTGCCCGCTCTAAATCCAGGTATGATTATCAGTCAATCTGTGTACTAAATAATTTGGTTAACTGTGGTTAATTTTGAATTATAGACTGTGTTATATGCCAACAACTTCAATAGATGACCATAACTGTCGAATGATATTCTCTGAATGTTGATAAGAACACACAGATGTGGTTAATTTTGAATTATAGACTGTGTTGTGTGCCAACAACTTCAATAGATGACCATAACTGTTGAATGATATTCTCTGAATGTTGATAAGAACACACAGATGTGGTTAACTTTGAATTATAGACTGTGTTGTGTGCCAACAACTTCAATAGATGACCATAACTGTCAAATGATGTTCTCTGAATGTTGATAAGAACACACAGATGTGGTTAACTTTGAATTATAGACTGTGTTGTGTGTCAACAACTTCAATAGATGACCATAACTGTCGAATGATGTTCTCTGAATGTTGATAAGAACACACAGATGGGGTTAACTTTGAATTATAGACTGTGTTGTATGCCAACAACTTCAATAGCTGACCATAACTGTTGAACTTTGCCAACAACTTCAATAGTAAACATTTATTTGATTTGATCCTATATGAATCCATACATATATGGACCAATAGTCTGAAAACTGAAACTCATGCAGGAAGCCTATTGAGAACAAGGGGCAAAAAAAGAAGACTCGTACAAAAAAAATGTAAAGAAAGAAAAGAAAGCTGTGAAGAAGGAAGTGGAGAAATTTCAGTATAGGTAATATCTTCCTTTCTTTTTTGCATACTTGAATTACTTGTTAGATAAGTTTTTCTATGTTTAAATGTTTTTTATACGTTATTTTGTTCAAATTTTGTACAGGTCCAGCATGGTGTCTTTTGCCAAGCTTCTTAAAGATATAAAGTTCACAGAAACCCAAAAAAAACAGATACAAAAATCACCTTTTAGTACTCTTATCTTGGCTGTAGCTGATGCACAATGGGATGACTCATATTTTAAAAAAAGTGATCATGATGCTTTGAAGCTGGTAGAACAATATGAAGGACAACGATGGAGGTTCAAGTTAGGAGCCAAATTAGTAAAGATAACGGCCAGAGAGTTTAACCTTATATTTGGAATCAAATCTGGGCCCAATAGAATTGAACTATCAAAAAAACCCAGGATGCCAGAAATACCGTTTGCCTATGAAATTAGTGTGAAAAGAATAATGACAAATATTAGTTTGAGAGAATTCTTCAATACAAAAGTTATGGCGGGAGAAAATGAAAAAGATGCAAAGGATGTAGCACGTGTGCTAACTCTCTATCTCATTTCGACGGTGTTTTTGTCAAGCACAACATCGAGAATCAGTTGGAGTTACTTTCCGTTTATTGAAGACTTGGAGAAGTGCACTCCTATGCATGGTCAACGTTTTTTACGGAAGAGCTGATTAAGCAGTTGAACACCAATTGTACAACACCAACTGTTGCAGGTGGATGCATCGTGGGTCTCTTGGTAAAAACTCTACCATTTTCTGATCTAAATTTTTTTCTATTTTGTATCATAAACGAATTTGTATTTTCATTGAATACAGTACTGGTTGTGTGAACATACGACCTTAATACACCAAGCAAAGCCAGATAATATGCCAAGATTCATGAAGTGGAGGCTTTCTGACTTGACTGAAGCGTTGGTGACACACCCGTTGTGTTCTCTTGATCCAGAAAAGGTAAAATATAATTTATTGAATTCTGGATTGTGTGCTATACCTATATCAATGCATAATCATAACTGTAAAAGTTTATACTCTCTATCTTGCTGTGAATTTCTGGAATGTTTGCTATGCCAACAATATCAATAGTTATGGTTATCTATTCTTTTGGAAAATTCAATGCAATGTCCTTAATTTCAATGTAGGTGGCGGAATCGGAGTTGGGACCGAATGATGAAGAGCAAGAGTTTGTTGGACTTGCCGATGGTGATGAGGAGGAGAAGGACACAAATGAGGTTACAAAGACTGAGGATGTGGCGCATAACATAGAACAAAACCGAATAAAAATCCTTGGAGACGAAATCAAGAGATTGAGAGAGGAAAATGAGCAAAAGGAGAAGATCATTTGTGAGCTTAAGAAAAGGATTTTGGAGTTTGAACATGAAACTATTCCTGACCTTAGTTTTGAAGTAGAAACCTCTCATTTTGAGAGGAATTTCATGGCAAACGAAGTTAAGGACAAGGAAGTGGAGATTTGTGGAATACTTGTGGAAAATGAAATAATGGCTGACAAGCTTGAAATGGCCGAGGAAAATTTGGACGACATGGCAGCACATTGTCTTACCCAACAAGTCAAGGAGGGAAAAGAAGTAAAGCTCCCTGATGAACAAAGGCAAGAACAAGACAAGGAGATCTTTCCCAACGAAGGTGCCACCCTCTTTGAAGAAATGGTCCCCGATGTAGAAGTCGACAAGACAATAAATGAAACAGTACTTGATATTCTACATGATCAAGGCAAACCGAAAAAGAAAACCGGGAAGACCCCATCATCTATGACAAATAGGGTCAAAGGAGTTTGCTCAAGAGTGGAGAAGAGGGACTCGAGTTATATCTATCCCGAGGATAAGAAGAAGAAGAAGGATACTGAAATGTGGAAGGCTGAAAATACAAAGTTGGGTCATTTCCTGTCAGAAAAGGACATGAATTTATTGAAACGCTTCCATCAATTATATCAAGGACATGAGATGTAAGTAAAAACTCTAACTCTGGTATTCCAACATCAGTAGATAACCATATTTTTTTTGTTTTTCACAGACACAATGAATCTATTTGGCAAAACAACAAAACCGAAGAAACTGTGACTCTAAAATCCATAATCAAGCTCTTGCAAGAAGGAGATATGGAAAATGAGGTAAAGAAAATTTGTATTATCATGTGCCAAAATATACTTTTTGTTGACCTTAATATATAACATGAAAACATAAATTATGCAGGTGATTGATGGGTATACTGACACGCTGAAAACACAGCAGGAACAAAAAGGCCAAGATCGTGGAAATGTTGCGTACATCACATCCACTTGCTGGGTAATTATATCTCATTTTCCCACAGAACATCAGTAGATGACCATAACTGTCAAAAATTGTTCTCTGAATCTCGATAAAAACACATATAGATGTTGTTAACTGCCAAAAATTTTGGGTTGTGTTGTATGACAACAACATCAGTAGATGACCATAACTGTTAAAAATTATTCTCTGAATCTCAATAAGAATACAGATTATATCTCATTTTCCCACAGAAGTTATGTATTTTTGATGCGTAATAACTAAATATTTTCAACAGACATTGATCACATCAGCAAATGAGTCACTCAAACGTCACTTTCATAGGAAGATTGCAGAACTGCAAGAGGAAGCACAACAAAAGAGCAACGATTACTATAGATTAATTGTGTTCCCGATCAACTCTTTTAGAAAAAAGACTTCCAAAAATACCAGCCCATACCATTGGACAGTAGTCATTTATGATGTTGAAGCGGAGGAATGGAGACATTACAACTCCTTCCGATCAAGAAGAAAAGTTGATCCTTACCTTCAAGATGCCATCACAGTGGTACGAAGTCTTGCACTTTATTCTATTTCACATAATGCATGTTTGAAAAGATAACAGACTAAAAACATTATTTGTTTATTTGTTTTGGAAACATAGAAAAACTGCGTAGAACAATTCATGAAGGAGTTGGAATTAAAGAAGAATGACCTTCCGCAGTTCGAGCTCTTATCACAAGCACGGCCCATCTTTAAAATTGGTGCTCCGATAAAATCAGTGGATGAAACCTCATAGCAGAATGAATCATCCTAAGCTTTCAACAAAGTTGCTTTATCTTAAGCTCTGATCATCATTCTTTCCTCTCTAACTTATTTTCACTTGAATATGTGCAGTGTTGATTGTGGCATATTTGTATGTTACATCATTAAGCGATTGGCAGAGAAAAGGGAGATACCACAAACACTACAACCACGTGATGTTGCAGAATTCAGAGTACATATGGTTCACAAATTTCTGAATGACGACTAAAGGACATGGACAGAAGATCTGTGGAAGGACAACCAAATGACTAATAAGATACAATAGACAAAATCCTGTAAATGGTAGTATGTTGTCTAACAAGAGGGAATAGTACAAATGCTTGTGTTTTGTCTTGTTTTATGTAATTGATCAGCTCCAAACAATTGAAATTTACTGTTCATGTTTCTTGGTGTCTGATGCAAAAATATTAATCTGTTGGGAAGTAAAATTAGTCATTGTACAGGTTTTTTGGTGTCCGATGCTAAACTGTTAATTTGTTGGGAAGTAAAATATTGGAATTTACTGTACATGTTTCTTGGTGTCTAATGCAAAATTGTTGATCTTTTGGGAATTTACTGTACATGTTTCTTGGAGTATAATGACGCATGATTTGTTGGTTTATGGAATTACAATAACTGTGGAATTCCGGATAGTATGACAACAACATCACTAGATGACCATAACTGTCAAAATTTATTCTCTGAATCTCGATAAGAACACAGATAGATGTGGTTAACTGGTTTTCTGGGCTGTGTTGTATGACAACAACATCAGTAGATGACCATAACTGTCAAAAATTGTTCTCTGAATCTCGATAAGAACACAGATAGATGTGGTTAACTGCCAAAAATTCTGGGCTGTATTGTATGACAACAACATCACTAGATGACCATAACTGTCAAAAATTGTTCTCTGAATCTCGATAAGAACACAAATAGATGTGGTTAACTGCCAGGTTTTCTGGGCTGTGTTGTATGACAACAACATCAGTAGATGACCATAACTGTCAAAAATTGTTCTCTGAATCTTGATAAGAACACAGATAGATGTGGTTAACTGCCAACAATTCTGGGTTGTGTTGTATGACAACAACATCACTAGATGACCATAACAGTATCTTAAACAATAAATTTCACAAAGTAGATTGACAGATAAAGTTTTTTTTTTATTTAATCCAAGTGACCGATAAAACTATCTCATACAAAACATTCTTTATGAACCCTAAACTCATAAACTGTAAACCCTAAACATGCTATGTAAAAACCAAAAAAAAAGAGAGATAACAGTATCTCAGACAACATTCAATGTCCAATGAATATGAATCAACAATAGAACACAATGAATCAATCGCAAGCTTCCTTACATCTCTTCCTATTATGATTTCCTAACTTCTTGCACCTGCCACACCTTATTTGCCTCACCTTTTCACCCCTTGACCAGATTCTTGCAACCTTGGGTCTCCCACGTGGCCTCCTTGTCTTAGGAGGAAGAATAATAGCAGAATTTTCAAACACTTGTGCAGCTCCAAGAGTAGAAATAGGAACAGGATGTATAGGACAATCGTAGGAGAGTCGGAAAGCATCAGCAGTGTATAATGGATCAATATGATTAGATACATTTATGCCATTCTTCTGAAGAGGTGTGAATGCATGCACACAAGGAAAACCATTGAGCTGCCAACGACAACATGTGCATGTCTTGTTTCTTATGTCAACCACAATAGCTGGTAATGAAGACACTTCAAAAACCTCATCACTTGATCCAAACACAGTCCATGACCGTCCTTTATTAAAGAACTCTCTCAATTTCGCATCATATTCAGGACACAAAACACTGTTCAACTTTCTTGATAACTGTTTTCTTTCACACATTTGAGTCATGATTTGAACCTTGATCGTATCAACACATTTAAGGACTGACAACTTACGAGCTTCAAGAATCTAGTTGTTGAAAGACTCCACAGCATTTGAGGTCGTTTCCCTATATCGTTTACTTGGGAAATATGCATTCGCCCAATTATACAATGGAATGGAAACAACAAACTCCTTAGCTCGGTCTCCACCAAACTCAAACAATTCGTTTACACAGTTTTCAAAATCTAATATTGTTAATGCAAGAGCACAATCATTGAAGAGACTCACTACTTGTTCCCGAAAACCATTAGGTGCTCTTCCTGACATCCTATCCCTCAAGTTATTCTTCAAATGCTGTAGACAATAAGAATGATATCCATTTGAGAAAACCTCTGGCACATGCTTCACAAGACCAGTATGGCGATCCGTTATAAAAGTAAGCTCACGAACAGACAGAATAGATCTCAACTTCAACAAAAACCAAAGCCAATTATCAACGGTCTCAGAATCAACAACACCATAAGCAACCGGAAATAATCCTACACCACAAAAAACAACAGATAACAGTATCTCAGCAATAACAGTCTCTGTATCTACCAGAACAAAGTAAGAGATAATTGTATCTCAATAAAAACGGTCTCTACCTACCAGAATAAAGCAAGAGATAACGGTATGTTAAAAATAATAGTTTCTGTATCTACCAAAATAAAGCAATAGATTATGCTATCTCAGCCAATAATCACAAAACTAGAAAGAGATAACAATATCTCAGTCAATACAGTTCACAAATAAAAGAGAGAGATAACTTTATCTCAGAATAAACATTCTCCGAATTTGAAAAAAAAAGAAAAAAACTGACCGTTATCAACATCCTTCCCAACGGCTGCGAGTAAAGTTCCCTTATATCTCCCCGTCAAAAAAGTACCATCAAGACACAAAAAAGGTCGACAAGAGTTGAATCCTTTGATGCATGCATCGAATGCCACAAATAACCTTCGAAACCGATTATCTTCACAACATTCAACATCCACAACACTACCAAGATTTTTCTCCTTCGCGACCTCCGCATACAATCGAAGTTTGTTAAATGACAATGCATAATCACCTTGAGTATCATTGTTCACCATCTCAACACCTAACCACTCATGGTGATAACCGATTGTAGTACCGTATCGTTGCATGAAGAATCTAACAGCATCTATAGGCTTATATGACGCCTTTGAACGAACTTCATTAAGAACTTCTTCCACAACAAGCTTTGAAGACATCCGAGAATTTTTTGAATTACAAATTGTAGCTCCACATCTGTGTTCTTTTTCAAGCTCCTTAATGCAAAAAAAAAAAGATTTGATTTGTCTAGAATTGCATGAACAAACCATTTACACCCATCTGCCTTAAAAGCACACTCAGCTGTCACTCTGGATTGGTCATTCTTCAAATACTTGAACCTAAATCCAACTTCAATTGCATACTTACACAAAGATGACCTAAATTCCTTAACACCACCTCTAAATTCTTGACCAACATGACTAATCAAATACGCCTAATCAGCAGAAAGTCTTTTTGTCTCATGGTGAGGACAAAATTTTTCAAGAGGATCCTCAACAATTTCAGAATGTGAACTATTTGTTACTCCACCATTTTCATTGCTACGACTGCTTTCACCGATTTCAAAACGGCTACTAACTCTACAATTACTGTCTTCAACAGATACCTCAACACAACGAGCACCATATGCAGCAGCTAAATCCATCATATTACGAAAATCATCATCATCATCAAGGAGTATATTAAGATGATCACAAACAGAATACAATAACCTCATTGATACCAAACCATTCCACTTATTAGAAATACCTCCAATAAGATCCTCAAATTGATAGCTTTCTGTCACCTTAACAACAAGACTGTAGGATCCATATTTGTACAATAGAAGAATAGAAGAATCCATTTCAACTTCAAAAAATAGCCCAGTCTGCAAACAGACAACATTATATTAGAATAAACAAAACAGATACACATATCTAAAAAAAGTAGTCTATCTACGAGAACAAAACAATAGATAATGTTATCTTAACAAAAACAGTCTCAGTATCTACTAGAACAAAGAAAATAGATATAATACTATCTCAGTCAATAAACAAAAATAGAAAGAGATAACAGTATCTCAGCAAATTCAGTTCACAGTGATACACATATCTCAGCAACAATAATTTCTATATCTACCAGAATAAAGTAATAGATAATGTTATCTCACCAAAAAATAATCTTAGTATCTACCATAATAAAGCAATAGATAACGTTATCTCAGCAAATAAACTCTATAAACACAAAAATAGAAGAACACGGCAAAAATCAAAACAAATATTGAGACAGAGAAAAATAGAGCAACAGAGAGAGAGAGAGAGATCGTCACAAAGTGAAACGAGATCGTGATCGCAATTCAGAATTGAGATCGTGAAAGTGATAGTGAGCTGTGATCACGGCAAGAGAGAGAGAACTGAGCTGTGATCGCCGGAGAGAGAGAGAGAGAGAGAGAGAGAGAGAGAGAGAGAGAGGCGCACCAGCGATTGAGAAGAACCAGAAATTGATCTTCCTGCTCGAGATCCAGGAATTGATCTTCCTGCTCGAGATCCAGAAACGAAAACGAAAACGGAATGTGAACCAGCGATTGATCGTCTTGCTCGAGATCTAGAAACGGAAACGTATCTCCAGTACGGTGCACGCTGAGAAGAACCAGGAAACAAAATTCAAAAATAACACTATATATATAAACGCAGGTAAGGGCATTTTGGTCTAAAAACGGACTGTAGACCTAATAAATGTTATAGTAATGGACCTTCACCACTATTATACATTGGGCTGGACTAAACACCCAAAAACACCTTCAAAACGGACCCTAGCCCAATTTACCGATTTTTTTAGTAGAGTGTCGTGGCCAGTTTTACACTTTTCATATGGTCTAAGGTCCATCTTTTATTTTAATGAGACAATGATGCCCTTTGGTCTAAGGTCCATCCTGGGCAACCGGGTATCATGTCAGTCGCTGAGGCTGGACGCCTTTCTAGTCCCTGGGCCGCTCCCTCCTCTCGTGCTGACGACGAGCGAGTACACCTTGGAGGAGGTGGAGCGGTTCACACAGCTGGACCTTCAGCTGGAGCCGTTGTTCCAGGCGGGTGCTGACTACGCGGAGTACCGAGCCCAATACCTGATGCAGGGCCTCGGGATCCGTGCCGCTTGGGAGGCGCAGTGGCAGGCCCGAGGCGGTAGAGGTGGTAGGAGTGTTAGGAGAGGGACCAGAGGCCAAGGGAGCGAGGGTCCTCAGGGTGGTGGGACAGGTCAGGGCAGAGCTAGCTTGCCTGCGCTCTCCTGGACGGTAGACGTGGTGACCGCCCAGGGAGTCCCTGGCCTGGTGGAGGTCCCGCACCCTGTGGTTGCGCCTCCAGAGTTCCTAGCTCAGGTATAACTTGTTTCGATTGCTTTTGCATCCCTACTTTCGACATACCTTATGCTAATCATTCTTTGTTTTTCTACAGGTGACTCCGGAGTATGCGAGGGAGATGGCGGCGGCCATGATGGGCCTAGAGCAGCTTGTACGGCAGTACGCTATGGGCCATCCCCCGCTCGTACTAACTCGTATAGGAGGATCGCTGGTAAACTCTCAATCCTTTTGACTGTCTCCTTATTGCTCTTGCTTTATAACTAACAATGCAATCATGTTGTGCTATTGCAGGCTAAGGGAGGAGCTACTCGGGGGCTACACAGGAAGTCTGTCCGCATGCCTATGCGACAGGCTTCGTCTGCTGGCTCTCGGGAGGAGCGCCCGTCGAAGAGGCAGCGGCACTCCGAGGGTACAGAGGAGGAGCCTATCGCCGTCCCAGACGAGACTGAGGAGCCGACAGACGTCGATCTGGAGGACACCTCTGGTAGCACCGTGCCTAAGGTGACTCATACTCAGGAGGTGGCTAGCTCTGAGGCGGTGGAAGAGGTCTCCGAGGAGGACGAGGAGGAGGGTGAGGACGAGGATGAGGATTGAGTTTTCCTCTTTTGCTTTTGTCTTTCGCTGGAGCCTGCGTGCTTCCTTTTTGTAGGGTGCCTGTTTACCCTTGGTAGATAGGATTTTTGAGCATAGGGCTTATATACCTTATTCTGTACTTCGACTCATGGACCCCTTTGGGATTTTATATATAGCATTTGCTTTTTCGTCGTCATTCAATTTCTCTTTTTGCTGTTGTTCCAAAAGTTGAGTAACTCGAGCACTCACCAAAATGCACAGCCAACCATAGATCGTGTAACTGTGTCTGATATGGGGTACATACCACGAAACTTATTGACAAGGGAATAGAAATCAAAGAAATAACTGTAACAATTGGCGCAAGACTCGAGAATTTACATCAATACTCTTAGTGCGGGCTTAAACATGACTACGCACAATAGTGATAAACCCCAAGACCCGAAACACGCCTTGGAATTTTGACCTCATTTTCAGAAAAAGCCTAAAACTAAGGGAAACATCGGCTTTGAAATGTGATAACTTCAAATCTTGGCCGGGGGTTTGAACCGGAACTTGGACTAAGTCGCTTTTGACCGTATTAACCTGTAGGACCCAAGAATTTGACTTAAAATGGCTTGAAATGAGATTTGGTGCTTTGTCATGGCCTAAAAACGAGGATTTTGGGCCTTTTCGTCACACGGCTTTAAATCTCGGGAATTGACTTGAAACGAAACATCCCTGAAATCCCATATACTTATTGCATTGAGTCCTGTTGCTTGGGAACACCTCGGGGTGTCTCAATCTCATCCCATACTCCTGCTGTCAAAAATTGCAGAAATGCAGATACGGTATGCCGCGCGTTCCTTCGAATTGCCGTGCGTGGCTTCTCTCGGATCCACCGTATATCAATGTTATGCCGTGGTATTTTCTAGTTCCCAAAACACCGTGCGTGACCCTATTACGCCGTGCATGATTATTTTCCTGACAGTCTGCATTTTGTTGTTTCCCAAGGCAGACGGCTCGGTGTTCGAGTTTTGACCCATGCAATGGTATTTCCGAACCAGTGCATGTATGCATTCCTTTCTCAAGCCCTTTTCCTATGTAAATCACATGGAAAACTTGTGTTTTTGATACCCAAGGTACCTTTGAAAAGTTGAAAATGCCCTCTTTTCCTTCCTATAAATTCAAGCCCTTGATTTTAAATGTCTCCCATCACATTCAGATCCCTCTTCTCTTCCCCTTCCCATGGCTCTCTCTCTCACCGGCTTGCTCCATCCGTGGTTGGTTTCGATGGAAGGCGTTGATTGGCTCAACTTCCGAGCTCATGGCCTCTACTCCATGAGGTATCTCCGCAACATCCGTCTTCGTCCTGAATTTTTGAAGGCAGCCGCGGTTTTCTGGGATCCGGAGGTCCATGTGTTTCGTTTCAGTGAGCAGGAGCTTTGCCCTACTGTGGAGGAATTCCATGCCTATCTAGGAGGCTTTGGTTCGGGGGAAGTCATCATCCCTCCGGTGCGTGAAAGCATCCACAAGGTTCTGTCCGAGGCTCTCGGGCTTGGTAGTGGCGTTGTCCGTTATTTACCGAGCAATGGTCGCCTCAATGTGATGCGGCTTATTGAAATGTTTTCCCCTTCTAGTGACTTTGCGGACACGACTTATCAGTCTCGGCGGATGACTGCGCTCTGCATGAGCTTGCTTGCGGCCTACCTCTTGGTATCCCTTACTGGTCATGCTAGCTCCGCTTTGGTTAGCATCGGTACCCAAATTGAGTCTCGGAAGGATGTGGTTCCAATGGTTCTGGTTGAAACTTGGACGGGTTTGGATAGAGTTTATTCTGGAGAGATTGAGATTTTCGGGGGTAGTCCTCTCCTCTTACAGGTTGGTTTCTCACTTTGCTCTCCTTTTTCGGGTTTCTCCCACGTTCTCATTTTACCTTAACACTCGGTTAGGCCTTTTAGGGTTTCTGACTTGTTTTACCTCTTCTGCAGATCTGGCTTTGCGATAAGGTGAATGTGCTGACTATTCCTCTTGGAAACTGGACGTATGAGGCTAGACTGTTGTCTCTCCGATGCTTCGAATTTGCAGACAGGCGGGTTTCTGAGTGGGTTGACGTTTTTAAGGGTCTTCGAGCTAAGACCATATCCTGGAGATGTTCATGGTTAGACCTCCCTCCTATGACCATGCATTTCATGGGCCCTCAGTGGGTCGTCCTTGCTGGTTTGGAGGTTTTCGCTTTCTACATCCCATACCGGATTCAACGGCAGTTCGGCCTTAGACAAGAAGTCACTGCTGAAGCCTTGGTTGATATCGTATTGCCCCTATTCCGCCATTCCGTCCTCTGCAACTATCAACGATCTTGGAGAACTCGTGAGGTGACCGATGCGCACCCTTTTCCTTCCGTAATGGTTTGGGGGAGTTATCGGAAATGGCTAAGGAGGGATATCGCATTAAGAGCTGGAAACTGACCCATATCCACTACCTTGATCAAGAAATAAATTTTGGACCCACCTCTGATCGTGTTGTTTTTCCTTTTGTGTCTTTTGAAAGTTGTGCTCAGTCTTATGTATTAAAAGCAGTTATGATAATAAAAATGAGTTATGGAGGGTCTCCCCTTCCTTGAATCAGTACATTGCGTTCTCTCAACTTGAATTTTTTTTTTTTTGTTTTTGAGTGATGATGACCGGGCCTCAGAGTAGGGCTGCCTACGTATCCTTTAAAGAGAAGGAATTAGGGCATAACGTAGTTCAAGCTAAGGTTCGCTCGGGTTTTAACACTATCCTTTTGCGCTCTAAATTTTGCCTAGCACCGCCCTTTCGGGTTTTCGATCTAGCGAGCTCATTTATTGCTTGCCTTATCTTTTGCCTAGGATGCCTATGGTGGGTTTTCACCCTAGCAGGCTATTGCTCTAATTTTTGCCTGGGTCTGCCCGCCCTTGCGGTTTTCAGCCCAGCGAGCTTCTCTTATGGGTAATAGCGTTTGAGTTGATCTAGGTTGATTAGAGTGGCAAATTCGTTCCCATCCAAATCAATGAGCTGTGTAGCTCCTCCTGTTAGGATGGTCTTGATGATGTATGGTCCTACCCACTTCGGTCGAAACTTCCAGCGCGGGTCATAGACTGGCGCCCGGATTTCCTTTAGAACTATATCACCTTCTGACAAACCTCTGGGGTTTACTTTCTTGTTGAATGTGCGCGCAATCCGCCTTTAGTACCCTTGAATGTGATAGAGGACCCTTAGCTGGCGTTCATTGAGCAACATAAGTTCTGCGAATCAATTACTCAACCATTCTGCCTCTTAAACTTCACATTCAATCATGGTCCGAAGAGACGGAACTTCTAACTCGATGGGGAGCACAACCTCCATTTCGTAGACCAGAGAGTAAGGGGTTACCCCCGTTGGAGTACGCACAGACGTTCGGTATCCCCACAAGGCCAGTGGCAATTGCTCATGCCAATTTCTTGCGGATTCGATGGTCTTTTCTAGGATGACTTTGATGGTTTTGTTAGCAGCTTCTACGGCTCCATTAGTCTGCGGTCGGTAGGTTATTGACTTGTGTACTTGGATTTGAAATTCATCCAAGACTTCCCTGGCTCGTCCCTTGAAGTGCACCCCATTGTCAGATACGAATGCTTGAGGGACCCCATACCGATAGACGATGTTTTGTTTGATGAAATGAGCAACTTGCACTGCAGTTAAGGTGGCGTATGAAGCAGCTTCTACCCATTTCGTGAAATAATCCACGGCTACGAGGATAAACTTATGACCATTGGAGGCAGCTGGCACGATCCTCCCAATGACGTTAATTCCCCATACCGAGAAAGGCCAGGGTGAGGTCGTCTGGTGCAGCTCTGATGGAGGAACATGAGTCAAGTTGGCGTGAATTTGACATTTGTGACACCGTCGCACGTATTCCACGCATTCTGTCTCCATGGTGGACCAGAAATATCCTTGTCTGAGAATCTTCTTGGCGAGCATCATACCACTCAAGTGAGGGCCACAAACCCCTTCGTGAATTTCTTCCATCACTCTTCTTGCTTCTGCACCGTGGATGCATAGCTTATGCATGCCAAAGTGTGACCTTCGATACAAGCTTCCCCCACAAATGATGTATTGCGCGGCCATTCTTTGAAGGGCGATTTTGTCCTTTTTGGTTGCCTCCGTAGGATATTCTCCTCTTTCCACAAACCTCCAAATGTCGTAATACCAAGGGTGGCCATCTTCAGGTTCATCGACTACCATGACATGCTGATAGACGGGTGTCTCCCTTTATTCGATCACGATCGGCCTCAACTTTACGCCAATAGGGATTTCGACCATGGAGGCTAGTGTTGCTAATGCGTCTGCGAATCGATTTTCGAGCCTTGGCACATGAGCGAAGGTTACTTTGTTAAAGTGGGGGATAAGATCTTCCAAGTCCTGATGATATGGATTCAACTTCTCTTCCTTGACTTTCCAGTCACCGTTGGCTTATGACACGACCAGGTTAGAGTCTCCTACTGCCTCCAGTTTTTCTATGCCGATCTCGATGGCTGCTTCCAAGCCTACAATGCAGGCCTCATACTCCGCCTAATTATTAGTGACTTCGAAATTCAGCTTGAATGCGAGTGGGACATGAGATCCATCAGGTGCTACCAATAATACGCCAATTCCAAACCCCCTTTGATTGGCTGCTCCATCAAAGTATAACTTCCAAACATCTTCAGCTAATGTCATTATGCCTTCATCAGGGAATATGAACTCGGTATCCTCACCTCCTTCAATTGCGTTATTAGCCAAGAAGTCTGCGACAGCTCTTCCTTTGACAGATTTCCTGGTGATGTGCTTTAGTTCGAATTCTGATAACATCAACAGCCACCGCGCCATTCTCCCAGTGAAGGCTGGTTTCTCGAACAAATACTTAAGGGGATCCATCCAAGAGATGATCCTCACAGGGTAAGTCAGCATGTAGTGCCTCAGCTTTTTGGATACCCAGACGAGTGCCCAACACGTCTTTTACAAGGGAGTATAACGCTCTACGCACCCTACCATCTTTTTGCTGAGGTAGTAAACAGCCTTTTCAACCCCATCGTCTCCTTCCTGTGCCAGCATGCACCCCATGGAAGTTGGAGTAACTGACAAGTATAGGATCAAAGGTTTCCTTGGTGTGGGGGGCATTAAAACTGGAGGGTTTTGAAGATAAACTCGAATGGCGTCGAAGGCCCTTTGGCATTTGTCATCCCATTTGAAGGGCACGCCTTTCATGAGCAAGCGGAAGATCGGTTCACAGGTTGAGGTCAACTTGGCGATGAACCGGCTGATGAATTGTACTTTGCCCAGAAAGCTTCTTACTTCCTTCTCAGACCGAGGTGGTTCCATTTCTAGAATGGCCTTGATCTTCGAGGGATCAACTTCTATTGCTCGAGTAGTGATCATGAATCCGAGCATCCTCCCCACCGTAACCCCAAACGTGCATTTAGCCGGATCCAGGCGCATCTTATATTTTCTGATCCTTTCGAAGAAACTTTCTGAGCGCTGGTAAATGTCCTTCCCGTTCTTTGGCCTTCACGATCATGTCATCGACATAAACTTCTACTTCCTTATGAATCATATCATGTAACAAAGTTGTGGCGGCTCGTTGATATGTGGATCCTGCGTTTTTCAGCCCAAAAGGCATCACCCGGTAGCAATAAGTCCCCCACTCAATGATGAATGTGGTCTTCTCTCGATCTTCCAGGGCCATGAGGATTTGGTTGTATCCCGAAAAACTGTCCATGAAAGAAAGTAACGCATGCCCGGCGGTGTTATCGACCAGTACGTCAATGTGGGGCAGCGGGAAGTCGTCTTTTAGGCTGGCCTTGTTGAGATCCCTGAAATCGACACAAACCCTAATCCGACCATCCTTCTTGGGAACCGGGACAATGTTTGCAACCCATTGAGGAAATTCGGTTATCATTAAAAATCCTGCATCGATTTGTTTGGTGACTTTTTCTTTTATTTTAAGTAACCAATCAGGCCTCATACGTCTCAGTTTCTGTTTTACAGGTTTTACATCGGGATAAAAGAGGAATCCGATGTTCTACGATTTCAGGATCGATTCCGGGCATATCGGCATGTGACCAGGCAAAAACATCTTCGAATTCTTTCAGCAAGCTGATAAGAGCTTGACGCTCTCTGCAGACAGCACAGAACCGATCTGAATCGTTCAGGGATCCCCTTCATCCTGCAGATTTATTAAAATAACTTCTTCTTTTATTGGCTGAGCATGCCTTTCGTCTTCCCTTCTGACCAGAGACCGTATTTCTTCGAGGATGCTCCAGTCGAAATCAGTCCCCTTATCATCCGGGTCGACACAACTTATTTCGAGATCAGAGAGGTAAGCGGAATCGAGTTCTTTTATTTCATCACTAGCAAAGGCCTCAGGGGCGCCATACACACGAGTTGACTCAAATTCGAAATACAGACGAGGAGTTGGACCAAGAGGTCCTAACTCAGACTCTGAAGTTTTAACAGATTCAGAAGACTTGGGCGACTCAGACTCAGATTCAGATCCATGATGGGTCGTGCTTGGCAAGAAGACCCAGTTCTTGGAATCTCTGATGGTGCCCACGATGAGCGAAGTTGGATCTTCAAGGGTGTCCTGTCCCAGTATCAGTACTTCTGCTTCCACGACTGTACCTTTTGGTTCGTCCTCCCTAACCAGGATCGCCAGACTCCCTTCATCAAAGATTTTGACCCAATCAGCTGGTTCTGCGAGTTTCTTTACAACCTCACATTCTTCCTCGCTATGTCGTTAGCGAATATCTCGAATCCCGGGAGGAAAGTATTGGTTTCTTTGTCCCAGAATGGCTCAGGCTGTCCTTGGTAGACTTGTTTTGTCATTTCTTGGACAAAGTAATCTTCCAGCCTATCTCCCTTTTTCGCCCCGCTGTCTTCTGAGGCTATTTAGCCAAGGCTGGTAGTGCGCATCAGGGTCCCACGGGTTTCAAACCTTGCGGGTCCTTGCAGATTGTAAACACCCCATTCTGGACTGTCCGGATTAGCTCTTTTATTGTCTTTGTTGACTCGATGATGATAAAAGGTTGAGAACATTGCGGGTCGATGGAGGGTCTTGAGCTTTGAGCGTTGAACTTTCCCCCTTCAAACCCATTTCAAACCCTTCAAATCCAGAGCCAGAAGGGCCCAGCAAAGCCTTACCTGCTTACGCCATCTTTTACATGGCATGTGCCAGGGAGCTGCCACGTGTCGGACATCGACCGTTGACTCAGTTTGACCTGGCGCACGCAAGGTATATAGCTGGCGTACGCATGGTCAAGGCCGGTCAAATCAGCACTTTTCTATCACGTGCTCGAGACTTTGTAACCACCACAGTACAGTGCAGAGCCTCCTGATCATTGCTTTCTGCAGGGACGTCCCCCTCTCTCTCCTACACTACCCATCAAGCAAGTCCCATGCATTAAATGCATGGGAGGTTCCCTCTAACCTAACCAAACCCCCCCTAACCCCAGCTGAGCAGCACTGGTCTCAGTCCCTCTCTCCTCTATAAATGCAACCCCTTGCATTCATTTACAAAGGTTAACTACATTCAAGAAGCCCAAGCCTCTTCTCTCTTCTCTCCCTTGTTCTTGTTTCTCCATTGGAAGAGTAAGGGATAGAGAAGCATCCTATACCCCATCTCACTGATCAGTCACCACTCAACCTCCATCTTCAATCTTCAAAGCTCAAACCACATTCCATCCATTGCACCAAAGGTATACCACCTGTGCGTGGCTTTCTGTTTTCAGCTCCTGAGGGGAACCAGAAAGGTTCTGGCTAGTAACTGATACTAGTCCAGGCCCTTCTCTGGTAAAATAAAACAATCGTAAGAGACAAACCATGGCGCACGCCAGCTTCATTAAGCCGTACGCCACCTATGGCTGTACGTGCATTGCTGGCGTGGGGATCATGGGGTGTCTGTTTATTGCTTTAATCTTTTCTGTCATCACCTTGAGCATGCTAATAACCAGTTTACTGCTTTCTATACATTAGGGCTGTTTAAATGTAGCTTTCAATACCTGCGCCTTTCTTGCTTTATAAGGCCTCCGGGGTGCTTCTGGTCATGTTCCAGAACCCAGATCATGTAAAGCCAAGCACTGGACAGGAAGGCAAGCATGGCGTACGGTCCCATATGGATGGCGTACGGCATGTAGGCCATGGTTCAGTGCCTGGCCCTTACATCACAGTTCAACCCTGGCCTTTTGTTATCTCCCCACGCTGTTTATGGGGTTTTCTGTCCTGTTCTTTGGTTTACAGCCCTTAATCTGTCTGTAAATCTGTGCATATACTATCTTATAAACTGCGTGGTTTGCCCTGGGTGTGCGCTGGTCCGTTCCAGAGCCCAGAGAGTTGAGAGCAAAGACTGTGAACAAATAAGGGGTAGTGTACGCCAGCTTTAAGGTGGCGTGCGCAGGGTATGGTGGCGTGTGATGGCTTGACCACTGCGTGCCAGTATGCTGCCTGTTCAAGCACCTGAAAAGCAGCGTACACCACCCCGTTGAAACTGCTCACAGTGTTTGTTCCCAATCTATGTTTTTATGTCATCCCAATTCAAGCGAATCGTCATTCACACACATTTCGTCATATAAACTGCAAGTTGTTACAGTATTAATCCCCATTAACTGTTCCCCCGCCCTAACTGGCTTAAAAATGATCAAAAGAGTGAAAAATGCAAACGTTTTACAAAATACCTGAGTAGAGACCGATCTCCGGATTGGGCGAAAGGGGTGCCATAAAACCCTTCTCTTCTCGTAACTTGGCTCCCGAACCTCAGATATCGAAGGTAACGATGGACCAGTCTACGCCTTTTTCAAATCAAAGCAAACGTAGCAAAGCGTTTTCGAGTTCGGTTCCTTGGGTATTCTCCCGCTAAAACCCGAGTGGCGACTCTGAATCGAAGCGTTTCGCCGCGATTTTCCAAAAAGGGCCGCACCCAACAACTTTTTTGAACAAACAAAATCCGGAGATTTTGGGGCGCGCGCCCACAGTGGCGACTCTGCTGGGGACTACATTGCATTAGTTAATATTTGGACATTAATACACGAATGAACAATCTTCAAAAGTCTGGCAAAACAGTACGCTCCGCGCTGCTGAAGAACGGAACGGTAACGTAACAGGATCTCAGCATCCGACCAATACGAACTGGGGCTTTTACTATTGTACACTTGTGTAATGGTTTTCAAGTATTGATTAATAAAAGTAGGCCAAACTCAAAAAGCATTTTCAAAACTTTTGCATTTCTCTCTTTTGATCATTCTTCGGCATTCTCCATATGCATCGATGTTGGCTAGCCCCGTTGAGGTGTTTTGGGTAACCGACACATTTTACTGGAGCCCAGGGTCCTCGAACGCCCAACAACCTTGGACGATGATGAGTCGTAATACCGTTCGACCATCGCTTTGCTACACGCATTGCAGTAGGAGGTATACCGCAGCTCTAGTCAGAGGAACCCCCTTTAAACCAAAACCAGCCTTGCCATACGTACAAAGCTCTAGAACCTTTCAACCTAAGACAGGAACCTACAGGGTAGGATCTTCTTGCATCTAACCCCCATAAACTGTCTATGTGTTACTGCTTCCCCTATCGCATGCCTGTACATACATTCATACCGATCTGCGTAGGAGCATGCTAGGGCGGCTTTTAGGTTGTCTTTGTCGAGACTTTCCTTCATCTGTTAGGATGTTGTCATGGACCGATGACGAGTCGTGCATCTCAAATGTTGCACGTTATTAAGCTTCAAGTCCTTAATCAAAGACATTTTGGGAAACCAAAACTTTCTAAGCCTTTTTAAAGCCAAATTAAAACTTCAAAATGCGAAGCGCTGGAGGAAATGTCGTGATATCTACACCATCCGGGTTAAAAAAGTGCAAAATCAGTTACACCCTCAAGGCTCCGGCACAGTGCTGCTTACACCACTTCGGTTATGGTGTCACGCCATCCATGCCCAGTCATTCAAAAATTCAAAACTTCGAGAAAGAGGTAACTAAAGGCTTAGGCTGCTTAGTGTTAGTCGATTCAATCAAGGATACATTGTCGAAAAGAAATCTGAGGATTCTATGGCAGCATCCGAGTGGAGTAGGGAGGCCTCTTTAGCTTTAGAGTCTAGGAGGACACTGACGACGATAGCATGCTCATTCTCCTTTCTTTCAAAAATTTTCAAATAATTGCTGCAGGCTGTCACTGAGCTCTTATACTTTGTTGTCTAGCTGCATTATGGGAAGCTCCGAGTTCAAGAGCCAAACCTACTTAGGACTGTCTGCGGGGGTTGTTTGAGAAACTGCTTTAGGATTTGCTTTCGGGTCAGTCACAACGGAAGCTCTGGCTTGCACTCAGTCAAGGGAAGACTCACCACCGACAACTCCGCACGAAACCCCGCCGTCCAGTCCGTCTCCTCCTTGAACGCCTAAACCAGTCAAGACAGAAGTTTAGAACATGGTCGAACTACCGCCTCCAAACCTTGCAAATACCTTGGCAGATCTTCAGCACAACTTAGCTATCATGCAAGAAAGGGCCGATCAAGCTGATGCCTCCATGGCCAACCTGCGTGCTCTAATTGAGGAGCGACTCCCCGCGAGAGGCGGAGATAGGGAAAGGAATGACCGCCAATTTGTGGCTGAAGAGACCCCTCGAGAAGAAACTCCTCCCCCAAATCCTGAAATGACTGCTTTAATCGCCAAGATGGCTAAGTTCGAAGAGACGGTGTCCAAAGCTGAAAGGATAGGAGCTGGCGGTTTGGACATGGACCGTCTTTGCCCATTTCCGAACGCCAGGCTGCCTGAAAGGTTCAAGATGCCAGATTTTGCGAAGTTTGACGGAATAGGGGATCCCAAGACCCACTTACTGGCTTACCATGGTGCTATGAAACTACATGGGGTAGAGGAGGAGGCTATGGCTCAGCTCTTCCCTCAGACTCTGGCTGGTCCGGCATTCCAATGGTTTTTGTCTCTCGACATCGCCAAGCGCCGAACATGGGAAGACATTGGCACAGCCTTTAATGCCCAATACAGCTATAATGCTCAGCTCAAGATGACCACTCGGGAGCTCGAGTCAACTAAGATGAACGCCAAGGAATCTTTTGCGGATTTCATCAAAAGGTGGAGGGCTAAGGCAGCTCTCATGACTGATCGGCCCAGCGAGAAGGATCAGATCCGCATCATTTCCCGAAACCTGCAGCCAGATTTCGCCAGAAATCTTGTACTTGTTCAGGGTGCTGACTTTGATACCTTCTTTGACTCTGGCCTTGCCATTGAAGAAGCCCTCCAAACAGGAGTTCTGCAGCGGAGTGACGCCTCTTCCTCTACTTCAAAGTCCAAGCCCCGTGCTTACACCGGTAACAGCACCGCTCTTTTCGGCAGTAATAACTACGCCAGCACAGCATCCGCCAGCAACAATGCTACGCAGGGCTCTAATCATGTCGTCAACATCAACCAAGTGCAAACCCCTCAAAAACCCTGAAACCGCAACCAACCCAGGAACTTCGCCAAATTTGAGGCTCCTCTCTCTCAAATCCTAGAGAGGTTGGTCAAATCTGGTCATCTCAGGCCTTTGGACCCAAATCCTCTCCCTTAAAACCCCTCTTCAAGCCATAACTCAAGTGCCTTCTGTGCTTATCACCAAATGCCCGGCCATTACACCGATTCTTGCTACCGCCTCCGCCATGCAATTCAAGATTTGATGGACAATGGTACTCTTCCAACTCCTCCTAAGCCTAATGTCATCACCAATTCTATGCCCAACCACAATTCTGACCCTCAAGCGAACCAGATAATCCTCACCTCCACTATAGTCCAGCCCGGCTCCACCATATTCAACCCCACTGACCATATAGCCCCAGAGCACCACCCAAAACCTGTTGTGACCGTCCCGGCGGAATTCAATGTGAACATGCTGGCGGTTGGCTGGGATATGGAAGACAAAGCAAGGGAATGGGCAGAACTCGCTAATGACTGGAACGAGCGGTACTTCTTGGGCTTCCCTCAAGCACCGGTTGTCGATCAAGCCCAGTTAGACCAATGGGAGGAAGATTGGAACGCAGCAAGGGCGGATCTGCTCGATGGCCTGTCACTGTTTATGCTTTTCTACCAGCCTGAGCCTGCTGCGGCCGAGACCGAGGAGGAATATGTGTGGGACCCGGAGCCCGACACTGCACAGTTAGCCTGGAATCAGAACTTCAATATGGAGAAGGTGGACGATGATCAGGATTTGGGCGAGCAGTACTTGGATTGCTACAGCGAAGGAGAGATCATCCCTGACGTACGTCGACAGCTAGGGGAAGCATGGCCACTATTTGACTCCATCTCAAGCGCCGTGCATGCGAGCGACCCGACTGTCAATATTGTGCCTGTAAGAATGCCGCACCCGGTAGTGCCTCCTAGGGATGATTGTTCTATCATGGTCTTGAATGCACCGCCCAATGACCTGTGGGATATCGATGAGATCATCGACCTTAACTCCAGCCCGCTGCCGGCCGATTTCTGGGACGTCGATAAAGTGGTCGACATGCAAGTGGTTGACGAGGTTTGGACTGTCAACTCTGCTCTGGTCGACGGGGGCTTTTGGGATGTGCCGTTTGTCACCAATCCGAGGCTGCCATTCGAGGAAACTACTGCACAAGATCCGAGCTTTTGGGAAGGAACGGTAATGGAAGAATTGCTATGGGATGTGACTCCGGGGCAAGATTCAGCGGCGACGGTAGCAACAACTGACAAGGGAAAGCGTAAGTTGGAGGAAATACCTGCGGACTTCTGGGGCTCGCTTGATACATCTTCTTGGTGGGACGTTGCCAACGTCACGAGGAGCGGCCGTGTCTTTCAGCCACCAAACCTATCGACTGGGAACTCGTCTAATCCTCTGGCTCAGAAGCCTGCCTCTCCTCTGACTCAAAAGAACTCGCAGTTCGTTCCGGGTGGGGCACCAGAAGAGGATTTTCTCCATAAACAACTAGACCGGATTCCTGCTGCCGTCTCTGTGTGGGGGTTGATATCGTCATAAAAGGAGCATCGTGAGAGACTCGCTGCAGCTTTGGCCCACTTTGAGGTATCGACAGACATCACTCCCGAGGCAATGATCGCCTTGGTCTTGCCTCTGCTCTCCAAGCATTCTGTCACCTTCACCGAAAAGGACCTACCCGTAGATGGGACTGCTCACAACTGCCCGCTGCACATTACCATCAAGTGCAGGGGACATTGGGTGCCGACTGTGCTGATCGACAATGGCTCTGCCATTAATGTCTGCCCGATGAGGGTTGCTTTCCGCCTGGGGCTTACAAAGAACGATCTTACGCCCTCCAACCTGGCTGTCAAAGCCTATGACAACACGCGCCGTGTGGTGGAAGGAACTCTAATGCTTAAGCTCGATGCTAAGGGCTTTGAAATGGATGTGAAATTCCATGTAGTCGACATCCCCGCCACTTTTAACTTGCTGTTGGGAAGGCCTTGGCTGCATAGAGCGGACATCATGGCTGTGCCGTCGACTCTTCACCAAAAGGTCATGCTGGGGCTTCCTACCGGAACTTTAACTATCTGCGGAGACTCTGGGATCTGCCCGCTCAAGGATGATGGGACACCAGTTTTGGGAATCATGCACGTAGAAGAGGACTCAGATTTTGGAGGGTTCGCGTTTGACACATCCGGCTCAGTCCTATCCATTGTCATGGATGATGACTTTATCCTCAGCTCAGTTGCTCTTGAAATTATGAGGAGGATGTCATTCATGCCGGGCCTAGGACTCGAGATCAACCAGCAGGGGATCGTTGAATTCCCCATTTTTCCTTTCACCGAAGGCCGCTTTGGTTTGGGATACATTCCCCCAGCCAAGGGTGACCAAAAGAGGAAAGACGTGGGAAAACCCCGAACCCTTTATGGTAACCCCAATAGGTACTTCGTCTGTGAGGGAGGTGGCACTGCTTACCTGGGACAAATCGAGCCGTTTTGGGATCCTAAGACTCACACTTGGCTTCCGGGTTTCGAGATCTTCGCTGAGGACACCTGGCCGATGATGAGGACGAAATGGCTAAAGGGCAGCTGGCGCAGGAGAACTTCAAGAAGCAGTTGGCTGAGATCAAGGAAAAGGCTGACTGGGTGAGGACCTTTGATCAGGGGACTTTGGAGCTGTTGTTCGCCCAAGTAGGTTTTGTCGGCAAGGAAGGAGAGGCTGAAGTGCTGATGCTCGGGCCCGACTCTCAAGACATCCTCGAGGATCCGACTTCTCTCATTGTAAAAGCGACCGGTAGTATAAATAACTGCATTTTTACTCCGCGTTTGACATGCATTGATGATACCTCTGAGTCTGACACAGAGTCTGTCGAGTCTAAGTCTAACTTAGAGTCGGAGTTTGAGCCTCTTGGCCCTCCACGTCGTAACTTTTACTTCGAGTTTGAGTTTGCTGTACTTGGCAGCCCTTCCGGGCTTTATGAAATGAATGATCCTGCTTCCGACTACTTTGCTGACTTTTATATAAACTGTGTCAACCCCGACGATGAAGGAATCGACTTCGACGGGAACATCCCGGCCGAGTTGCGTTCCCTCATCGAAAGAGAAGACGAAAGGCATGCTCAGCCTGTAAAAGAAGAAGTAATTTCAATAAATCTGAAAGATGAGGATGACCCCCGTATGATGCAAATCGGCTCAAACCTATCCCCGAAAAATTACGCTAGTACAATCGAGGCGCTCAAGGAATACTTCGAGGTTTTTGCTTGGTCCCATGCCGACATGCCTGGTATCGATCCCGAGATAGTGCAGCACCGAATTCCGTTAATGCCAGGGGCAGTTCCCATCAAGTAGAAGCTCCGCAGAATGAGGCCGAACTGGGTTCAGGAGATCAAGGAAGAGGTTACCAAGCAAATCGACGCAGGATTCCTAAGGGTTGCTGAATACCCCAAATGGGTCTCCAACATCGTACCTATACCTAAGAAAGATGGAAGGATCCGAGTTTGTGTCGATTTTAGGGATTTGAACAAGACAAGCCCCAAAGATAGTTTTCCCTTGCCTCACATTGATGTGCTTGTGGACAACACGGCGGGGCATGCCTTGCTCTCCTTTGTCGACGGGTTCGTAGGGTACAATCAGATCTTCATGGCCCCAGAAGATCAGGAGAAGACAACGTTCGTCACAGAATGGGGAACCTACTGCTACGTAAAAATGCCATTTGGGTTAAAGAACGTAGGATGCACCTTTCAAAGGGCCCAAACAACCCTATTCCATGACTTCATTCACAAGACGGTCGAGGTGTATGTCGACGACATGATCGTAAAGGCAAAAGAGGAAAAGGACTATCTCCCTTCACTCAGACAGTTTCTCGAATGACTTCGAAAGTACAATGTACGTCTCAACCCGCAGAAGTGCACATTCGGGGTTACGGCAGGCAAGATGTTGGGGTTTCTGATCACTAAGAGAGGAATCGAGGTCGACCCATCTAAAATCAAAGCGATTCTCAAAATAGAGCCCCCGCGATCTGAGAAAGGAGTGCAGAGTTTTCTGGGAAAGGTTCAGTTCATCAGCCGGTTCATCACCAAATTGACTCCGACTTGCGAGCCGCTGTTCCGCTTACTCAAGAAGAATGTCCCATTCGAATGGACAGACAAGTGCCAGACTGCTTTTGAGTCGATTCAGAAATACCTGCAAAACCCTCCGGTGCTGATGCCGCCTACGCCAGGTCAACCATTGATTCTTTACTTATCCGTAACACCGACAGCGATGGGCTGTCTGCTAGCGCAGGAAGGGAAAAACAGAGTCGAGAAGGCCATCTACTATTTAAGCAAGAAAATGGTGGGAAGTGAGGAGCGCTATACCCCTTTGGAAAAGACATGCTGGGCACTAGTTTGGGCTACCAAAAAGCTTAGACACTACATGCTAGCCTATTCGGTGAAGCTGATTTCTCGAATGGACCCCATCAAATATCTATTCGAGAAGCTAGCGCTCACCCATAAGCTAGCACATTGGTTGCTTCTGCTGGCTGAGTTCGATCTCCAGCATGTCACGAGGAAGTCAGTAAAGGGCCGCGCCGTGGCAGAATTCTTAGCAGATCACCTAGTTGAAGGGCCAGAGGATGTGGATTTCAACTTTCCAGACGAGGATGTGCTGACCGTAACTGAGGAAGTATGGACACTGTAGTTCGACGGGGCTGCTAATCAGAAAGGGTTCGGAATTGGGGTGTTGCTGATCACGCCTGCCGGTGCTCATATTCCGCTCGCTTTCAAGCTAAATTTCGATGTTACCAACAATCAAGCGGAATACAAGGCCTGCATCGTCGGAATGGAGGCAACAATTGCACTAGGAGTCGAGAAGCTCGAAGTGATTGGAGATTCAAATTTGGTAGTCTCTCAGGCCAATGGGGACTGGAAGGTTCGTGAGGAAAAGCGGAAGCCTTATCACCAAGATTTGGAAGAACTTATTCCTCGCTTCAATAAGGTAACCTTTACCCATGTGCCCCGCCTGAAGAATCAGTTCGCCGATACTCTGGCAACTTTGGCTTCCATGATCGAGCTTTCGGTAGGAGTTAACTTGAGACCAATTGTGATCGAGCAAAGGCACCTGCCCGCCTATGAGTATGTCAACGCCATTAATGATGTCGATGATGGCCTGCCTTGGTACCATGATATTTGGAACTTTGTAGAGCGAGGAGAGTTCCCAGCCGAGGCCACTAAGAAGGATCGAATCGCCCTGCAACGACTGGCTGCTCAATACATCATTTGCGGGGGAAAGTTGTATCGAAGATCTCACTGTGGAATGCACAAACTTTGTGTGACCGGTGCAGAGGCAACAAGGATAATGGAGGAGATTCACAAAGGAGTCTGCGGTCCTCACATGAGCGGTGTCATGCTCGCAAGGAAAATCCTCAAACAAGGCTACTACTGGTCTACCATGGAATCACAATGCATTGACTATGTGCGACGTTGCTACAAGTGTCAGATCCACGCTAACCTGCAGCATGTTCCTCCAACTGAGCTTTTTGGCATGACCTCACCCTGGCCGTTCTCGGTGTGGGGAATCGATGTTATCGGGATGATCAGGCCCTCTACTTCAAACGGACACAAGTTTATACTGGTAGCCATCGATTACTTCACCAAATGGGTCGAGGCCGAATCCTACAAGACTTTGACAACTGTTCAAGTGGCGCAGTTTATTCGAAAGAACATTATCTACCGGTATGGGGTCCCTCAGGCTTTTGTATCGGATAATGGAAGCCACTTCAAAGGCAGGGTCCTGGAGCTATTCGAGGAATTCGGGATCAAGATCCACCACTCAACAACCTATCGGCCACAGACGAATGGGGCTGTCGAGGCTGCAAACAAGAACGTCGAGATGATCATCAAGAAGATTGCCGAGTCTGCAAAGGATTGGCACGAACTGTTACCATTGGCCCTCTGGGGGTACCGAACGTCTATCCACACTTCCACAGGCGCAACTCCGTTCTCCTTAGTCTATGGAATGGAAGTTGTACTCCCCATCGAGCTGGAAATTCCGTCTCTGAGAGTCATGGCCGAAAGTGGGCTCGAGGAAGCTGAATGGTTAAGTGGGAGGTTTGTCGAGCTCATGCTGTTTGATGAAAGGAGACTTCGTGCTCTGTATCATGTTCAAGGGTATCCGTCGAATCGCCCAGGCATTCAATAAGAAAGTGAAGTCGAGAGGTCTGGTCGAAGGGGATATGGTTACAAAGGAGATCCGGGCTCCAGTGTTCGATCCTCGTGGGAAGTTCCGGCCGAAGCGCTCTGGGCCATACATCATAAAGACCATCCTATCTGGGGGTGCTGCCAAGCTTATCGATCTCGACGGTAATGAATTCAGTACCTTGGTCAATCTGGATCAGCTCAAGCGTTACTATCCCTGAGAGATGCTCATTGGATCGAAAACCACAAGGGTGGGCGATTCCAAGCAAAAGTTAAAGCAGCCTGCTAGACCGAAAACCTAAGGAGGCGGTCTAGGCAAAAATAAATAGGCAAAAGTCGAAAGCTCGCTAGACCGAAAACCTGAGAAGGCGGTACTAGGCAAAAGTTAGAGCGTAAAAAGGAGAGGTAAAATACACGAGTGAACCTTAGCCTGAACTACGTTCCGACCTGATTCCCTTCAAAAGGGATACGTAGGCAGTCTCACTTTGAGACCCGGTCACATTCTATCAAAAGGATCCAGGGTTCGACATTTTAGGTCCGCATCAAAGGTTGAAGGGCTCGAAAACAAGCTGAGACAGCGTTGGAGAATCAGAAGGGGGAAACCCTCCATCTTTCAACCTTATTTCGCAAATTATTATTTCTAATACAACAAGCTGAGTATAAAAGCCTTAAAGAAGAACTAAAGCATGAAAAACATAACAAAATGCTTGAGAAGCCTGACGGCTCACAGCTTATTCTAAGAACAGCAAAATGGTCTAGAGTCAGTCGGCATTTTCTCTTGCATGAACATCTGCTCTTAGCCACTGTCTATAGCTGTTTCTCAGCCCTGTGGTAAAACCTGGTATTTCCGCCTGGAGAACCCTCAGGCCCCAGCGCCTCTGATAGCCGTTCAACGTCTGAGCATTGAAATTTGGAAGATGGAAGCCCCCGGTGCTGATACGGACGTTTTCCTGTGGGGCGCCTAGTTGCCGAAGAATCCGACCGGGAATGTAAAAGGTGAAGCTAGTCAATCCAGCAATGACCATCCGATCGAAGTCGTCAGAATGGATCGCCATGTCTGGGAGGTCCAACTAAGGGCACCTCCAAGCAATTTCATCAGGCTGCATCTCTTGCATGAACTCGTACCAGCCTTCCACGTCCAAATCAGGATATCTCATCTCCCTCTGGTGGAGTCGTTTCGGGAACAGATCCCAGCCCGCAGCCGGTGGGTGCAGTAGACTCAGCTTGTCTGATAGCCACAGCTGCATGAGTGACAAAACAAGTAAGGAGTCAGATAAAGCCTGAGCGAAAAGACAAGTAAGACTCTAGGGAGCAGCCTAAGCCGAGTGCCGAGGTAAAATGAGAACGTGCGAAAAATCGAAAAAAGGTGAGCTGAGTGAGTTTACCTGAAGCAAGAGCGGGCTCCCGCTGAAAACAGCCGACTGGCCTGTGCTCACTAAATCCAAGCCCAGGAGTGTCTCAGCTAGGACCAAGGGAATCACATTCTTTCGGTCCCCCATTTGAGCGGCCACGCTCACCAAGGAAGGGCTGACCCGCCCGTCAGGAGGAACGAACAAATAGGCGGCAAGCAGGCAGATAACTAGGGCGAAGCGCCGACGTGCTTGAATTCCATCGCTATTCGGGCCGTCCAAGTCGACGTCCGGGCTATACATTTCAATCAGCCGGAGAATGTTCACTTAACCACCCTCCAGAATTGTGTTCGCCAAACCCCGGGAAATGTTGAGCGAGCTGGCCAGCAGTTTGGGCATGCTCACTTGGTAGGGAGGGACGACAAGAGTCGAGGACAAGTAAGTGCGAAGGTACGCCTGGAATTCCTCAATAGTCGGGCACATCTCGTCGTCGCCAAAGCGAAAGACATGGACATCAGGATCCCAGAATCTGAGGGCAGCCCGCAAAAGCACCGGGCGGATTGGCACGTGCCGAAGGAAACGGAACGAGGCAAGGCCGTGATACTAGAAATTGAGCCAGTCAATGCTCAAAAAGGACACTAACCAAGGCCTGAGCAGTGTCGGAAGGGGATTATCCATGGGGAATTGAGAATGTGCACTAAGGAAAAGGAGAGGAAATGAAGTTGTAAATGCCTCAAAGGCCAGCACCTCAGCTTTATAGGCCTTGGCATGCCGTTGCCATTTCAAATAAAGCAGGCAAAGCACTTGCTAGCCTCCAAAGGGACACAATGCCAAGGACACTGCCCCCTGAAACCACAGAAGCCGTGTTCAAACTGTGTGAGGATAAAAACAAACAGCCCTCTGAACAAAGACAGTTGGTCAGTCAAGTGGATCTGACTCTTAGAAACATGGCGTACGCCAACTCCAAGATGGAGTGTACACATCTCTTCATTCCTGGCGTACGGGCCCAAAAACCTGGCGTACGGTAGGTTTCCACACCAGAAGCCAGTTTGCAGCAGCTACTGCCTCCATTTGGTCGTGTTCAGTTCCGGGGCTCGCTTTGACCATTTATTGATTCCTACAAGTTTTAAACATCATATGGGACTGTAGTAAGGTGTTGGATCCCAAAAGCCGTGCCTATTGAAGATTTCGGACCCCCGGCGGCCCGTTTCAAGCTAAAATCAAGGATACGGAGGGTCAAATCTCGTTTCAGGGCCTTTTGCCAAGTTGTGTCATGCCATACACGTTACACAGGACTTGTGTGACTGTATGGGGGTGTCGGTTTCAGTCCGGGACCATATCGAGTTATCCTTGGCGTCTTATGTCCGTTTTTGTGACATTTTTAGTTTTTTATCGGTATTTTCCCTCCACCGGGATGTTTCTACCGGTTTTGATGGTTTGTACAAGTCATTGTATACCTATATAGTCTATTCAAAGTGTCAGTTCCTTTCGTTTTGGAGAATTACGGATTTTGGCCTATCGTCGCCTATTTTCCCGTATCCTCCGCGTGTCGGGGGTATATCTCGTATCCTGGGGCTTTTCTATACCTTTTTTTTTCTCTAAGCTAGGTTCATTTTGCACATGTGCAAGTGTCTGTGTCAATTCAGAGCAGTCATTAATGCATGTTAGATATTAGTGGACGGTTTGTTCATTTCCTTTGCTAAAAATTCAATGGCCAAGGAAGTCGATAAACAGAAAATGCAGATATTATATACTACTCCATGTTAATATCTAAAAGAAAAATGTGGCAGTATATCAAAGCGGCACAACGGCCCGAGCAAAACCCAAAGTGCCAGGCACACTTGCCCAAAAGTCAAGAAGGCACGCAGGCCCCATCTTCAAAACCTGATATGTGTCATGTCAAAGTATCAAAAGCAAAAAGATAGCAAAGTAGACTGAGGCTCAGTCATAGCCCTCAGTCGGTCAAAAGCTCCTCTCATCCGTGTCTCCTCGCTACTCTACCATCTATGTGGGTCCATCCGGAAACGAGGATCGTACTGCGGAGTCGGAAGCCGCTGAGCTCGTTTCCTATTTAAATCTACCCATTAGCCCACCTTCGAAGCTATATATATATATATATATATATATATATATATATATATGTATTATAAGGTCAAAAACGCCAAACCACTTCTCTTCTATTAGTTCCTCACTCTCGCAAATAATAGTAATAAAGGAGAGATAGCCAACACCATGGATCCTCAAGACTGCCTCCATATTTGCCCCCACTGCAACAAGTGTCTTGTGGTAATAATATGCATCTGTGTGTGAGAGGTCAAGTCTAAAGAGAGACAGAGATTTTGTATTTCCAATCTTTGTGATAGAATTTTTTCCCCCTCGTGATTCAATTTTTTGCAATGCAATAGTAGTACTAACTAGCTAATAGCAGGCTTAATTGGTGGTATGGATGGGTTTGGACGCCTTAGGTATTTTGCAATTTAATGACTCGGATTAGTAGTCTTTTCTTGTAATTATAATGTTTATTCTGCTACTTTAAGTTGACAACTTGCCAACTAAGTAGTTATGGCAGGTGAGGCATATGATTGTCACATGATATTGTCGTAGACGTGTCAATCTAGTTGGAATGTTGCTCTTTCATTGCGAAGATGTTTTTTATTATCTCTTGTCATTGTAAACCTTTGTATCTGGTTCTACTTTGGTTATTTATAATTTTTTAATTTTCTTTAAAAAAAATACTACTCGCTCCGTCCTATTTTGTTTGATCACCTTTCTTTATTGGGCTACAAGTTTTCATAATTGAAAACCACAAAAAAAACGACAAAGTTCTAACACGATTAAAGTAATTGTATTGTTCTAAAGAGTACTTTTGAAAAACTATGCATTTTTCAACCCAAAGCCTTTGAGTCAATAAATTATGTTCTCTCCATCCATTGCCATTTATCATTTATAATTTATTTCCAAGTTAAAAGTCATTAAATTTGGGACCTCTCTCTCTCTCTCTCTCTCTCTCTCTCTCTCTCTCTCTCTCTCTCAGGTTAGAGTTCCAGTGGGAACACCATTGACTAAAACAGTGACATGCGGGATATGCGGGAAGAAGTCGAATCTTTTCGCAAGACCAGTCCAGGTTCCACTCTCAACGTTGTTTATTTGTTCTTTTCGCAAGATCATTGGATTTTCTTTTCATTTGATTGGTTACTAGCTAGTCCGAAAAATAAGAAAGGAAATAGTAAACCTAATTTCAGCTTCCTCTTTTTTGTTCTCCTTGTATTCCATATTTCCATATCTTAGATGAAAAGAATTAAATAAAGGAGAAATTTTTGTGTCTAAATTCCAGATGGGGCAGTCTTCATCTCAGCCTCCCCAAGAGATGGGGCAGTCTTCATCGCAGCCTCCCCAAGCACAGTTGGATGCACAACGTATGTTTATATTGATATTTCGCTTCGTTTCTTTCAATTGTTATTTGATCAGTAAATTAATGATCAATCTAGACCAATTATTGTTCTCATGATTTTTGGGATTTTTTGGATTTTTTGGATTAATCGTTTCGCAGGTCGTGAGATGGGACCTCCACCCCCCAGAATCAATCCTTTTTTCCAGTAAGAATATAATTCCGCATAAATTTACCTATATTTTCATGAAAATTTTAAACTACCCCTCTTATTTTTCAATTGAGATTTATTTTATTTCATGAACCCCTACCCACTACTGAATTTTATTTCTTCATTCCACCCCCAATTTTCAGAATTTTTCCATTTTATCGTTTCCTAAGTAAAGAGAGAAATTTTAAGTAGCATTCCTAATGAGATTATGTGTATATCATGATAACATATTGAATATTTTGCTTATCTACGAATAGACCTATATGAAAAGTATGGTTCTTGGAAAGTTTTGAAATTAATATACTAATTAAACAATATGTCGAACTACGAGTCCACGAGGACCATGACGCTAGTATTACTCCTCCTTTTGTTGATCCTTTTTATAAGAATTCCAACTTCTTGTGAGACATGCAAATAATATTATTTTCTAATTTTCTCCCACTTCTTTTCAATTTCGAATAAATGATTGCTTCGGACAGTGGCAAAATTTTTGTTTTGATCTTTCCACTTGGAAATTCATTCCGGGACATTCTACAATGGAATATTAAGAACACATATTTAGGTTTTCTATTCCGCTATTTAATATGCTACTAGTATTTAGTGAAACCCAATTGTTATTTTTACATATTATCACTAAATTTTGCATCATATCTCAAGTGTTCTGTTTTTGTGTGCGTTTTGCCATGATAGGGAGTAGATAGAGCGCCATAATTCGAAAGCTGCTAAAGGTAAGTGTTATTATCTCTCATCAAGAGAATAAATTTTTTACACTGCTGGTGTAAACATTTGGAGGAAAGAAATGTTTACACCAGCAGTGTAAAGAATTTAATCTCTATTATCAATACGCATAGCGTCTTTAATTATTTGTTTCATTAATTAATTTCTAATGCATGCAAATTATAAAGTGGGCCAGGAACATTCTGAAGTACTTCTCCTTTTTTTTTTTTTATCGGAAAAAAAAAATTCATTAACAAACTCAACAAGGGTGCAACAATTTTGGGTGCATCAACATCGCAAGTACACATTTTCAGGTAACCAATATTTTTCTGTTAAATTAATTAAACGGAAAAACAAAACTCATTTCCCTATGAATCGAAAATTCTTGAAATGCTAAATCAGCAACTCCTTAAAAAGACTGTATTTGAATCAACAAACAATAGTGAGGAAAATAATAATAGTCAATAATCTGTGCATGGATAAAGTGCCAGAGTATAACTCTCTGCAGTAGCTCTGTTCTAACGTCTAGATTGTAATCGATGTACCCCTTCGAAATCAATAAAAAGTTTTTTTTGCTGACCAAAAAAAAAAAAAGAATCTGTGCATGGAGGCTGGAGCCAAAGAAAGCGTGAGATGAAAAAAAAAAAGTTTAATTGAATTTTCTATTATTTTCCTTTCCCTTACGGATTTTTTAACAAAGCTAAAATTACAAAGAATTAAGTTCCTTTTCTTTCTTTCTTTCTTTCTTTTTTTGGGTGTGTGTGTGCAAGATTGATGTTTAATTAGTTGGTGCTGCAGGAATGAAGTGATATAGCACAGTGCTGCAGAAGTACCAGTGAAGACAACTAGGGATTTTCGTATTATGATTGAATTATTTCCTTTATGTAGCTTCTAATTAAGTACTTCTAAGGCAACACTACTATCGGATTTTCGTATTATGCAGTATTAGATACAACTAAAAGTTGTTTATTTTGTTCTTTTCTTCCAAATATTAATTGTGTGCTATCTGCTATCTGTCGAATTCGATCAGTCCCTATATCAACAACAACTATCTACCATCCGCGATGATTGTAAGTTCGAATGGGTCGCAAATTAACTTGCAAAGCATGAGTTTGTAGGTATATAAAGGTCCTTCATGACTCGTTTTGTTCAACCAGATAGAGAAATCGTAATTTTGTTCAAGTAAGGTATAACTTCACATAAGGGTGGCATGAATATATCTTACGGTGTGTATATAGTTCTATTAATCCGACAACATAATATATTCGGAATGCGTTCTTGTAAACTTACATCGGTCATAATTTTGAACTTTTTCGATTTGTCTTGACACGAGAGATTAATTCCAAAAAATACGACGAAAAACTAAACAAAAAGTTATAAAAAATAGAAAATATAGAAATAAGTTTCAAATTGTAAGTTTACAAGAACGCAGGGAGTAAATGTACGTACGTTTTAGAGGAAGTTAGCTTCTATTAGTGATTTTTAGACAACCTTTGGGAATATAAATTTGGTTGCAGTACATCTGATTGTTTGGGTATTTGGTGTATTTTGTCATTAACTTTGCACTTTTTTCTTATTTGAGACTCCTAATTAGATGTTAGGCTGGAAGCCCCAATTGAACTTGAAACGTGTCTTTAGACAACCTTCGGAAACGTAAACTGAGCCCAAACATATATACATATAATGTTGGGCCGTCGCTATTCATATTTTCTGATGAAAATTAAGGGCTGTCCTTATACTGAAAAATCTTCCAGAATCATTTTATTTTGTATTTTATATGTTTTTCGCTTTAACTAATTTTGGTCAAATTTTTTTTTTATGAATTATTAGTTTGTCTTGATGAGAGTAATCTAAAAAATAAAAAAATTATGTTCAAAGCAAAAACTTTTTTAGATGAAGACAAAACTAATCCAAACCGGACTACTGATTTGGATTATTTTTGTCTTTATTCAAAAAATTTTAAGTTTTGAACATAATTTTTTTTAACTTTTTAGATTCTTCTCATCAAGACAAATCAAAAATTCATAAAGATTTAAAGGAAAACATACAAACGTGGAAAAAAAAATTTGAAAAAAGACAAAAGAAATAATCCTCAAGGATTATTTAGCTAACCAAAACAGTTAGTCACATAATCTAGTCGGAGGGTGGCTGTCGGTGGTGCAGTAGTGGTGGTGATATTTGAAGACTTGCAGAAGACTAGGACTAGGTTCTGAGTATTCTTGGGCTAGTTTCCTCTTGTGTGTGATTGTAATATTTGGACTTTTGGCCATCTGGTGTTTGGGCTTTATTTATTTTATTGGAGCTTTTAGGCCAAAGTGTCTAGGGGTTTGCCCTTTGGATGTATTTTCCGACATTTGGTTGGATTTCCCTTAGGCCCTTACTAAAGTTTTACTTTTGCGGATCCATATAACCTCTGCTCTCGCTCTTCTTGGCTCGTTCTCTCCTAGATTCGTTCCCACCAAGCTACCCTAGTTTGTTTGATCCGCAAGCTACCCTAGTTGTTAGCCTGTTTCAAACATCAAAACCAGTACTTCTCTTCGAGTACCAGTTCCTCTTTTTTGCAAATACCGTTCAACTACAATAATCATTACTGGATGTGCTTGAAGATTGATATGGTGCGACATGTAGCCTATCTATTCGACTCAAAGCCATCTCGAACCATTGGCAAAAATAGAAAAAAAGAGAGGGTGAACTACTGGTACAGAATATTTATTTGCTTTACTCTTGACACGCACTCACTTATTAAGAAAGTTTTTCCTCTAAATCATGAAGTTAAGCTTATGCAGATATTACGAGTGATTCCCTTGAACAGGTTAAAAATATGCATGAGGTACTGCCGTACTGAAGCATGCGTATGGGTCGAACTATGTCCAAGATGTGAGCCTGTATAAGGTGCATTGGCTCACGGAACAACCCTTGCAATTGGATAATTATAACTGTGGGTACGTTATTTGTTATAAAGTACATGCAGAGCGCACCGTTGTCATCTGGTTTTCAAATGGTAACTATCGATTATCAATATCTCTTAAACAGAATATAGGTCAACAGGATTGTATACACTAACTTATTTTGTACAAAGTTCAATCCCATTGAAAGGTGCAGGTTGCTGGTAGCTAGACTTGTTGAAAGATGTGGATAATAGACGTGTTTTGGAGTTAAAAAAAATCAGTTTGATATGTATAACATGAGGTAGCTAGGTTCACACACAATAACATTGCAACCCATCTTTCGGGTAATTTTTCGTATTCATTTTTTCTATCAATGTTACAGAATCTACTCTCTTCATATGCAGGGTAAAATACTAGAATTAAGGCTATACTTCAGGATGACAAGGCTAGTATGACTGATAATGCGGCTAAAAAGGTTGATCGGTCCAATTGCAAGAGAGCTAAAAAGTAGGCCGGGCTAAGAATGCTCTTCGTCAAGTGTTTTTCATTTCGGATTACGTCGCCTACCATTTAGGTCATTGGTTTTTGAATCAAAATCCAGTGCTTCAGCTACCACACGAATAGGGTAAAATTTTTGGTAGTTTAGCTCGCAATAAATGCCCTGACAGTAAATCTGTTTAGCGACATTGATGTACAATTATCATTTATTTATACTTGACTCCACGCCGAACTGTGGCAAGTAATTTGACTGATTTCTACAACAGGGCTCCGTTTGTTTGGACGTAAAATATTTTCCTGTAAATTGTTTTGCCTATTTTTCAGTGTTTGGTTGTGTCAAAAATGAGGAAAATATTTTACATGTAAAACATTTTCCATCAATTGGATGAAAATGACTTACCTTTAAATTTTTTGTAAGTTATTTTTCGAAATGAACCCGCTGCCTCGTACTGCAATTTTCGTTACTCAGTTTCCTCGATCGTCGGTCTTGACCCACGTTCAATTCCAATAATCTCAGATCTCTCCACCGTTTAAGCCCCCTCTTTCTCTCTCTCTGCACTATTTTGTTGATTTCTGAAAATATTTTCAAGTGCCAATTTCAAAAATCAGAAAATAAATGTTTGAAGGTTGTTTTCTGAAAAAATATTTTACATGGAAAATATTTTATATTGTAAAACATTTTACATCAAAACAAACGGAGCCTAGTTGTGAATATTTTGAAATTGGACTTGAGTTGCTTGACAGAATTTCCGAAAAAAAGATGTCAACTTATATGGTGATGCATGGTGTGGGATGTTTGAATTTTTTGCAGTTTTATTAGGCTTTTTTATTTCTATTTCTTTTTGAATTAGGACACAATTAAAAATTGGAATTTGGACACAATTAAAAACGGGAGAGGTCAATCAACTATTGCGGGCAGCCAAGTTTGGGATGAGGACTATCAAGTTTTTTGGAAGACAAGGTTAATATTGGGGGGGGACAAGAACCAAGTTTATTGCAAACTCAAAGGCATGGATGTGAAAGACAACAAAGTTTCACGTATATGTTGAATGAAACAAATAATGATGAATAGTAGTTCACTTGTTTGTTTTATGGAAATGATGTATTAGTATTAGTATTACGACGGCTTTTGTTGAACTAGTGAATGTTGCAAGGTTGCAATGTGTTGGATTATATTTGACGAATGCCATTTAGGGAATGACTTCGGTGTCCCCGGTCATTTTGGGGACACCGTGACTTTTGGCATAATAAAACCATTATGAGTATAACCAAAACCCATTACAATCATAACAGAACCATTACAAGGCATAACCAAAACCATAGCAAGGCATAACTTATTTGTTATGCCTTGGTTGGGTTTAATTACGCCTTGGTTGGTTTTTTGGATATTTCTTGATTATGCCTTGTTTGGATTCTGTTATACTTGTAATTGATTTTAGCTATGCTCCTAATGGCAAAATTATGCCAAAAATTACGGTGTCTCCAAAATGACCGGAGACACCATAGCATCATCCTGCAATTTATGGTAGTCAAACATATCGTGTCGTGTCAATGTAACCCGACACGACACAATATGGTAGTCAAACATATCGTATCGTGTCGTGCAATTTATGAGTCTCAATGTAATTTCTGAAAAATTCGACAAAGTTTTCCTTATTTTTGGTCTAACCCGACGTCACAATGTCTCAGTCAGCAGTAATCAATAGTAGTAACAGAAAAAAAAGAGAAAAACACTGTGAATGTTGCAAGTTTGCAATGTGTTGGATTATATTTGATAAATGCAACTTATGGTAGTCAAACGTATCGTGTCGTGTCGTGTCCGTATCATATCTTGAAAGACCTCAAGGTATTTTTTGAAAAATTCAATAGAGTTTCCCTTGTTTTCGGTCTAGCCCAACATCATAGCATCTTAGACAGTAGTAGTTAGCAGTATCAATAAAAAAATGAGCCAATTCAATTGCAATTGAAATGGAAGTTTTAAATCCTGCATACATGAATACATAATGTTTTACAAAAGAGGCATGAGCCGAATATCATCATCGTCGTCTATCCTAAGCTATATTATAAGCAAGATGAAAAAGAAAAATCCTAAGTGTCGTTACCAACTACTCTTGGCTGGACGCTCCATCTCTTTTGGAAGTTTCCAATTGTATCACGTATAGTTATTGCACAGAAAGGAGCACCATTCGAAGTACCTTGAACAGCGGCATATTGGGTACTTCAATTCAATTTGACTCTAAGCTCTGGACCAGCAAAAACATGCATACTATCATGATACAATGTTTCATCTTCGCATACTGCCATGATAGTTCTGCATATCAAGTCATTATTAATGAGAGATCAAAGACAAACTCAAACGAAAACAGAATTTGAAACTTGACGAAAGAAAAATATGACAAAAACATATTCTTGTTAATGTAGTAGAAAGAAGAAAACATAGAGAAGAGAAAAAAGAAACAGAAAAATAAGGAAAAAGTGGAACTAAAGTCATAAAATACAATTATTCAAGGCCTAGGATGGTTGTCTAAAAACTACTTAGAAGTTGTCAACTGCATTATCCTACCAAAACAGATTTAATTAACAGAGTTGTTTGTGTTCATAGTTTTAATTTTCATCCACTAGGACGGTTCCTCTAATGAGGATAAATCCAGCGATTAACAAAACAGAGTCCCCAAAATATTTTTAGAGCGTCACTACCTGCTACTGCGAAAAATGGGTCATATAGACATCAACTGATCAAAGCAAAGTTTTGCACATTAAGTTGGAAGAGGGCTTGGTACTTGTGGTTTATTTGGAAGGTCTTGTACCGGATTTTAGCCGTCAAGGATGCTTTGTTAAGGAGGAATGTGAGTGTCGATCTGAGTTGTCCTATGTGTGGTCAAGAGGTGGAGACAATTGAGCATTTATTTTTTCAGTGTTGGTTTGCTAAAAGGGTGTGGCGGGCTTCACATTTGGGTTTTAATTTTGATGTGGGCTCCCCAGTTTTGTTTGGGGTTTGGTTTGTGAAGTGGTTGACGGAGGCGCCCTCTTTGGAGTTTGTTTGGGACTCAATTTTTATTTTGTGGTCTATTTGGTGTATGTATAATGAAGTTGTATTTCATAATGTTGACTGCGACTTAGTTAATCCTTTGGATAATGCGTTGGCCTGCTTTTCAGGCCTCAAGAATTCATGCAAGTTAAGGAAGAAATGTGAGTTGCAAGATGGTTTGCATTTTAGTATTGGTAGTGGAGCTACTTCAAAGAGGTCTGAGTTGCAGTTTGTGTTTGGAAGAGGAGGGGATGATGTTCGGGGTTTGTTTCTTTTCCTTACGGATGGTGCGTGGCAGGCCAATACAAAAAGGGGTGCAATGGCTTGGGTTCAAGCAGGAGATGGTGGGCAAGAGGTGGCATATCAAGTAGCCAGGTGTAGCTCCTCTTCGGCAACTATGGTAGAAATTAGGGCTGGTTTGTTAGTGCTGGATTGGGCCTTTGGTCAAGGGTTGCGGGAGATTTGCATTCGTACTGATTGTGTAGCTTTTGTGTAGGGGCTTTTCAATCCTATAGATACAGAGTTTAGCTTGCAAATGGCTCTTATGGATTTTTGTTCCTCATGTACTCGTTTTAATGTAGTTAAAGTTGTTAAGGTGGACAAGCAAGTAATGCAGGCTGCTCATGTGAAAGCAAGGGCCGCAGCTTTATTGAACTTGTAATCCTGTGTTTTAATTTAATGCATTGAGCTTGTTTGTCCCAAAAAAAAAAAGTTGGAGGAAAACTATCAGCATACGGCTTGCAGATTCAATAAGACTCACCAAGACATCCACAGAAAGCTTCAAGCTTAGGAGCAAAGAATTTCCATCAGCCCCAGCAATTTCATTAAGCAATAGATCTGGAAAGATGTCAGTTCCGAAGTAGTACGTAAGTGTAATTAACAACCAAAATGCAGCCACAAGAATAAATATTACACAAATAATACCATGCGTTAATTTCAAGATATCCTACATGCGTTAATTTCAAGATATCCACCTGCCTTAGCCCTCCGTATCTTGCCTATTCTTTTTCCTTTTCTTGGCATTACTTAACTGACTGTTTTTTTTTTTTGGAATTTGGAATTATAATTCCTCTCATCCTAATCCCTGCCCCAAAGGGTATTCCTTCTTGAATATCTATCAATAACTTTAAACTGAATATTGATCAGAAATCTAACTCAGAAACCACAAAAAGCCCATCAGCCAGGATAGAATAGTTAATAGACAAAAATGCTCACAATGAGATGAGATCAAAGACTTGCAAACAATCAAACAAGATGCATAAATGATTGCAACATCAACAGAGAATGAAATACACCAAAACTAATTGAAATTGGAATACTAATTGGAACCTTAATTTTTTGTGCAATGAGAGAGAGAGAGAGAGAGAGAGCTTCGTCGGCATTCGAGATCGATACCAGTGATTGTGGTTCGAAGCTCGTCGGTGCACGGTGGTGGTGGTGGTCGGCGGTCCTTGAGGCATCTTTTTTGTCAAAGTCGTTTGCAATGGTGGTGGTTGGCGGAGGGTTGGGTTGGGTTGCTTACGCCACAACCTTGCCTTCAAATATAAGGTTGGAAAAACCCCAAGTCTAAGACTAGATCGTCAGTAGCATAATAAACTGGTAAGATCGGGATCGTACCAGAGGGAATCAAAGATAGCTTAATCGGATTGTAGGTATTGTAAGGTGAGTGCGTTTTAGACGCGCGGCCAACTTGGTTTTGGTTTAAACGGTGAAAATGTTAAGTACAAAGACTAGAAAAGAGATTTAAACTTAGTTAAAACGAGCGGCAAGGTCTAGGGGATTAAACCGCCCGACGACTGCCGATTTAACCGTTCTTTCTAACAACTCAAGCTCAAGACATAGACAATCTTGTAACCAAAACACTCAACGTTAAAAGCCGAGCATAATCATGGTTTTAGCTCGGAAATGACTTAATCTCATTTAGAAAATATTTAACTCAAACGTCGGGAGCGTTAAAAGCCCCAAGCCCCGTGTGCCAACCGAAGGTTAAAATTCCGGGCAACACACGGTCAAAGAAGGTATTAGCCCTTTGGTTTGGCTGAAAATTAGAGATTAAGCTTTCTCCTTACTAAAATCATGATCAAGTCAAAGAAGAACCATTAAAACAACTAAGTTATGAGGAAGATATCACCCAATAACCAAGCTTAAGTGACTACGCAATCATTAAACAAGAGTAAAGCATGCTAGGAAATTGTGACATTAGATTTAACTGTTAGAAACATAAATAAACTTGATTTTAATAAGGATCCAGTCCATATAAGCAACTTTAATAAATGGGAAAATGATAAACGACAATTGCTTACTTGAGGAATTAATTAGACAAAAGGTTGGGAGCTTTAATGGAGTTTGCTAGGAAAATGAAAAAGACATAAAGTAGGAAAAGCTAGGTCCTTTTGGGGGGGGGGGGGTTGGTTGTGGGGGTATTTATATAACCCACCTTCTCTCTCCACAAAAATACTAAGAACAAGTCAAAAGTGGCAACTATTTCATAAATAGAAAGTTGAAAAAGGTGAACAAACGCAGAAAATTCTCCAGGCAGTACCGGTACTGGCCAAATCCCAATACTGATACTGGATCTTCAAAATGCTGGAAAAACACAACTCTGGCAAGCGGGTACTAGTAGTGGCCATTTTCCAGTACCGGTAGTGGGTCTCAAGAATTTTGATTTTTGTTTGCCTTGGTTCGAACAGCCTTCCGTCGATCCGAGCACCTCTCTCAACTCCAATCACACACCCGTTGGAACTTGGTGAGGAGCTGTCATGCGACCTTGGTTACTCGGATGCTTCTGAGAATGATTCATGGCGACAAAAACCGCCTTAGTTCCACGAATTACCTGAAACTAACAAAAAAACAACCTTTCGTGCCAAATCAAATAAAAAGGATAACTTATATGTAAAAAAGCTACAAAGTGGAGGACTTTAAGCACCAAAATTATACAATCTTGATCGCTTATCATGGTGTGGCAGTTGTCGGCAGTCGTCACCATCTTTTATAATGAAGCGTAGGGAGGGGAACGAGAAAATTGGGTTTCTCGTACAAACCTAAACGCACATCGATTCACCGGAAAAAAAACAAGGGCAAATCATGTAGGAGATATACTATAAGGATTTTTGCTATAATAAGGACATAAATATTTTACCCCAAAGTCTAAAGGAAATTCTATCTAGGATTTATAAAAAAACTCCTCCCAAGGTTGACCAGCATTGACCGGCGTTGAAAGTGTCTAAAACCCTAGGATACCCTAAGAAGGTTCAACAAGAAAGAAAAACACAAAAAAGACATATTTTGTGTTAGGCAAACAAGGCCCTTGTCTCATTTAAGACAATTTAAATGAAAAAAAGACATTTTTTGTGTTAGCCAAGTAAAGCCCTTAGAGCATCCACAGTGGTATAATCAAAACTAAAATGTTGCTAAGATTAGCAACATAAGCTCAAAAAAGTGGTCACAGTGGAATAATCAGATTTAACAACCTCTTAGCAACTAATCAAATTTTGGCCATTGAATAATCAAAACTAGCAACTTTTTGTCAATAATCAAATTTAGTTGTTTCCATATTTCTTCAATCAAGTACACCATCATTACACAAAAACATTCTCTCTTCCATTTTCAACAAATTTCTAAGAAAAATACTTTTAAGAAAAGTTTTTTTTTTTTCAAAACTATTTTTTTTTTGCGAAAACTATTTTTTTTATTTTTATTTTTTTTTGCAAAAGAAGTTTTTTATTAATTTTTTTTTCAAAAACTGTTCTTTTTAAAAAAAATTCAAAAACTGTTTTTTTTTACTTTTTCCCTAAAACTTTTCTTTTAAATCTAAGTTTTCAAAAAACTATTTTCTTTTTTTCTAATAACCTGTTTTTATTAGTTTGAAACCTATTTTTAAAAAATTGTTTTCTATGTTCACAATTTTTAGATTTTTATAAATTGAAATTATGATGTGGCAAGTTTTGGTTATTCAAATTTGATTGTACCATTGTGAACCTCTATATTGCTATCTTTAACAATCCCTTAAATGCATAATCAAAAGATGATATGGCAACTTTTGATTATTGACTTTTGGTTATTCCACTGTGGATGCTCTTATCTCATTAAAGGCAATTTGTCTTTTCACGGACTCTAAACTATTTTTATTAATGGACTCTTCACATCACAAAAATTTAGGCTGGACTAAAGCACCTATCGGGTTATTTCATTTGAACTTTAGACAAATATGCTGGAAAAAGAAAGCACTGACTAGGGTACGTTCGCACTAACGAATAAGTTGTAGACTGTAATTTTTTGGTTTTAGTCTTATTCAAAAAAAAATTTCTTTTTTTTTTTTATTGATGTCAAACTTTTATGTAATATTAATTCATCTCGACGAGAGCAATTGGAAAAATAAAAAATTATGACTTTTACACAAATATTTTTGAAAATATATCCAAAAAAATGACTTTTGAGCTTTTCTTTGTACATGGCGCTACTAATAAGGGCGCCATTATTTTCGTTATTTGCGGACTTCTGTTGTCAGCCGTTGGATCGTGTTTTGAATTGTCCGGATCTACGGAAGGTTTATAACCGGTCACAATTAACCTTTCCCCAGAAAAATTTCATTAAAATCCGGACCATTCAAAACACGATCCAACGGCCAGTAGCCAGGTCTGCATTTAACGAAAATAAGGGAGCCCTTATTAAAAGCGCCCTGTTTCTTTGTATATTTCAAAGGGTCCTTCTATTCTCCGCCCAGGAGGCGGACGATTGTCTTTGAGTTCCATGGCATAATGACAGCCCTTTTTGCAGTGTGTCAGGATAAAAGCTGAAAATTCAACTAAAAAATTAAATGACCAAAATAGCCCTGCACCTTTACCTTGCCTGGACCTCCTTTTTTTTAATAGCATTTGTCAAACTTTCTTCTTTACCACGGACCACTTGGCGCCGCCGCTGGTGGTGGACCCCTCACCTCTACGTCTTTCCCCTTTTGCCTTTCATTATGAGAACAAATCTTCTCTCTTTCATTAATTGTTCTATTTTAAAGAAAAAAAGACGAAGGCTCAAAATTCCCGAGAAACATTTTTTCCCATCGGTTCCCGAATAATTCATTGACACACCATAGCATGGGTTGGAATATTGATCAATCCCCTTGTGCTTACACCTTGGGTCTCATACAAATACTCTCTCCGTCTCCATTTAAATGTTCCTTAAAGTTTTTTGTGCATTTTTAAATCTCCAAAAAAATATACTTTTGCATATTTTTTATATTTTCTTGCACCAAATTCTTTTACTTTTTTGATTTGTAGACAAATCAATAATCTGCAAAAAAATTTGGCGTTAAACTAATAAATATGAAAAAAAAAGTTGAATAAGAGCAAAACGTGCATTTTTTGAAGCACTTAATTATGAGAGCCCTACAGACTAAAATTAATTATGACTCTTTAAGATAAAATGACCAAAAAATAAAATTTTCGCACCAATTCAAACGAATTTGAAGCACTTAATACTGTCTAAGAAAAATTAAACAGACAAAAAATATAAATTTTAATTGATGATAATAGTGTTGGTGTAGTTATGAATGAAAAAAAAGTTAATAGTTAAGCCAAAAATATGTACTTTTCATTAGGTAGTTTATCTACGGTATTTATTGCTGTTAGGGCTGTTACTCGAAACCGGAAAGTCGATCGAAATCGGAAAAATTGGACTGGACCGAATTTTTTAAACCGGTTGAATAATTTCGATTCGATTCCGGTTTATAAAATTTTATAAACCGGAAAAATAGTTTCGATCCAGTTTATATGTTTTAAAGACCGGTTGAAACCGGACCGGTTATATATGTATAATACATATATATATATATATATAAACATGGGGGATGGGTTGAATTATGGGTTTTTGGTTGATATTTTGTAGTATATATTGGTCTAATAAATATATTTATTATATAAAAACTATTTTTATGGGCTTAATTTTGTTTTTATGAGTTTTTTTTTTTTATGTATTGGGCTCAAAATTGATCCTTTTTGTTGGGCCCAAAAAATGGTTAAATTATAGATTTTTGGTTGATATTTTATAGGTTGAATTGTGAATTTTTAATGTGTTGGGCCTAAAATATGGCTTATGAATGAAAACCGGATAAATCGGACCGGAACCGGTTGAGCCAGTCGAAACAGGAATCGTTTTATCTCAACCGGTTCCGGTTTCTAAAAATCTCAAACCGGATAACCAATTTCGATCGAAAAATACACCCAAACCGATTGAAACCGGACCAGTATCATCCCTAATTGGTGTACATGCTATTGAGCACGCAGCCCGAAATTGTTAAGAAAACTAGTAGTAGTAAAGTAAAAAGTAGGGAAAGTTACTTTTGTGGGAAAGTGTGCCTAATTTTGTGTGAAAAATAATCACATACTCTTTGTTATTTACAGGGAATGATGGGTTATTTTCGTCATTTTGGGTGTAGACCTTTTACCTGCACCAGCTCTCAGAAAACGTACAAAATTTCAGAGGTAAAGGACCCCCTTATAGTCAGCCCTGAGGGCTGACGGTAGAATTTGCCTATTTCAAAATACTTGTGTAAAATTCATAATTTTTTACTTTGTCGCCAAATTATACTGTTGGACAAAAAAAATATGGAGTTCCTCGTAAAACAAGGTTAAATTTGGTGAAGAAATTCAATTTCCTTGCGAAATAGGTCCAATTGGGCGATGAAATCTGATTTCCTAAGTATCATTTGGCAACAAATTTTGATTTGCTCCGAATTGATAGTCAAAAATTTATTCTTGAATATCCCTCTAACCTCTTTAATGCAAAGGTTAAAAAAAACTCAACATAGCATCCGCCTTTACTCATCAATATTATTCAAAAAGAACTCAAAATAGTTCAGTTTTTTTCCCCGAAGAAACACGTAGAAGAGCCGTGTATATATTCTTATAAAAAGGGTTGTTTCTTTTTCGTGTGTAAATCCAAAAATGATTGTTTCCTTTTTTACTATAGAAAAATCAATCTAAAAGATATCAACTTAAAAGCAAATATTGAATTGAATTTAAGGAAATCAACTTTAGAGAGAAATTAATTGAAAAAATAAGGGGTGCATATTTCTCTATCAGGGAAAAAAGAAACTCCTTTTTTTACATTACTGTAGGTGTATATAATAGAAAATATTCATTCAATCTGACAGCTATAATCTTATCAAAAAGTACGATCGAATGGTTATAGATGCTACTTTGTTTGTAAATATGCCTAGACATTTTTAAAGAAAACTGTTCTGTTTTATATATAACAAGATTTCATTTCATTATCAAAAGTCTTTTTCTTGTAGTTTCCTTGCAATAAAAAAAAATGAATTTGACTTTAGATATTTTTGATGGGATAATTTTTTATGACTAGAGAAAAATAAAGAGTCCACATTAGAATTGACAAAAAATGGATGGCATGCATGCCAGATTGTGAGGATCTCAATTTCCTTATTTATAACAGTTGAATTTATAAACTTAAGCCAGCATTCCTAACATACCTAAAAGGAAAATAAGGTATATAGCGAGGAAAAAAAATCAACTCTAATTGTTCTTTGATCAAGTAACCTACAAAATAGGAATACAAAATATAATTAAAGTAGTTAGTTAGGAAACTAAAAGAAGGGAAATTAATTAAGTTTGTTTGCAACTCATAAAAGTGGAGATCAGTACCATGAATCAACATGGTAAACCTTAGATTTTCTTTTTATTCGTTCCACCAAAGCTACCCTAGTTAGCCCGTTTCCTATTTAAATCTACCCATTTGCCACCTTCGAAGCTATATATATGCATATAGGTCACACTTCAAACGCCAAACCACTTCTCTTCTACTAGTTCCTCTCTCTCGCAAATAATAATAAAGGGGAGATAATAGCCAACACTGTGGATCCTCAAGTCTGTCGCAACACCATGGATCCTCAAGTCTGCCTCCATATTTGTCCCCACTGCAACGGGAGTCTTGCGGTAATACAATCTCTCTCTCTCTCTCTCTCTCTCTCTCTCTCTATATATATATATATATATATGTATCTTTGTGTGTGTGGTCAAGTCTAAAGAGAGAGAGAGATTTGTATTTCCAATCTTTGTGATAATTTGTATTTCCAATCTTTGTGATAGAATTTTTTTCCCCCTTCATGATTCAATTTTTCCAATGCAATAGTAGTACTAACTAACTAATAGCAGGCTTAATTTGGTGGTTTGGATGGGTTGGACGCCTTAGGTATTTTGCAATTTAATGGCTTGGATTAGTAGTCTTTTCTTGTAATTATAATGTTTATTCTGCTACTTTTGGTTGACAACTTGCCAACTAAGTAGTTATGGCAGGTGAGGCATATGATTGTCATATGATATTTTCGTAGATGTGTCAATCTAGTTGGAATGTTACACTTTTCGTTGTGAAGTTGTTTTTGTATATCTCTCGTCATTGTAACCCTTTGCATCCGGTTCTACTTTGGTTATTTATAAAATCTTTTCTTTCGTTGTTAAAAAAAAAAAAATACTACTCCCTCCGTCCTATTTTGTTTGATCACCTTTCTTTATTGGGCTGTAATTTTTCATAATTGAAAACCATCAAAATGACAAAGTTCTAACACGATAAAAGTAATTGTATTGTTCTAAAGAGTACTTTTGAAAAACTATGCATTTTTCAACGCAAAGCCTTTGAGTCAATGAATTATGTTCTCTTCATCCATTGCCATTTATCATTTATAGTAATTTATTTCCCAGTTAAAAGTCATTAAACGATGGGACGTCTCTCTCTCTCTCTCTCTCTCTCTCTCAGGTTAGGGTTCCAGTGGGAACACCATTGACTAAAACAGTGACATGCGGGATATGCGGGAAGAAGTCGGATCTTTTTGCAAGACCAGTCCAGGTTCCACTCTCAACATTGTTTATTTGTTCTTTGTATACCCTCACAAACACAAATATATATACACATTAGGCTTTCTCGGTAATTTGCCGAGAAATTGCACACTGTGCAATTGAGCTTTTTTGGGTCACTTGCCGGATGTAATTCAATGATCGGATCTGTTCATACAAGTGTGCTTTATAAGCATTTTAATTGTAAACCAATCAATATGTAAAAATAAATAAAATCTAACTGTATTTTTGTGGTTTTGATCCAGAGTGCGTGCGAAACATCGTTTCGATTTGTTCTTTTTTACTCTTTTACATTCATATTCGTCTCCAATTACCATGATTTTTAAACCGCGGTTATGCTTTTTCACGAGACCTACAATACAGAAGAAACCAATCATCCAATTAAGTCCGGTAAATGGCCGGAAAAACCACAAGTACAGGGTGGTTAGTTTCTCGCCAAACTGCTGCGCGAGAAGCCTAATCCATTACAATAAATCTCTTAATACGAACACCGCGTACTTCTTTAAGACCTTACGAGGGCGTGTGTCAAATCTTTTAGATTCCATTCTGAAAAATGGAATTCTGAATTTAAAAATATCGAAGTTTTTTTATTTTGTAAAAAAAATTTATATCGAACTTGATGTTTTGTTAGAATGAATGGCTTTTTATTACTAAAACTGTTTTTAGCTTAAAAGCAGAAGCAAAGACTATGACAAATACTAGTGTATATTGCTTTCGATCATTGGATTTTCTTTTCATTCGGTTACTAGCTAGGCCGAAAAATAAGAAAGGAAATAGTAAACCTGTAACGCCCCGAAAATTCGGAGACATTAAAAATATTTCAAAACAAATTATTTTCACAAAAGAAATTCACAAATTTACTACATCACCATTTCAAAAGCATATGTCATTATATTACAAACATTTCGAATAAATCAAAATATTACATTTTTCCAAATAAACTTGGAAGCTTCTTCCTCAATAGGATTGAACTCGATCGAATCGTACGACACTTCTGTTCCATCTTCGGTACCTGGCGTTCGAGTCACCAGGGCAACATAGTACAGTGAGCGATGACGCTCAGTAGCCAAAACCCACCCGAACCCATAACTTACAAGCAATAGGAATATAATTAACATGCATTAGAAATAACATAAAAAGAGAACAATCAACTTTTCTTTCATTACTATCCTTTAACCTATGTGAAATCTCGGACCTTGTCCACAGATCCGTTCCTACCCATAACCTCTGGCACAACACTGGTGTGGTCAGACTCCCCTTTTCCAGATCCGGATGAAAGATACCTAAGTTATATACCCGGTATCCCATCCGCGACCATAAGTTTGGATAAAACTTCACCGGCAACGCTCGAACGCCGTCCAGCCCGGGTTGAAATTCACCGGCAACGTTCAAGCGCCGTCTAGCCCGGGTTGTGACGCAAGCACAATGCCACCCTTATGTCCCGTCCCAATATCAGAGAGCCGACCTCCACCATGCCGTACCCAGGGTTTCGTAAATCCAACTTTCAACAAATCACCACCAAACAAACTCCAACAATTCAATCCCCGGATTCCTTGTCCGGAATCACAATCACCATCTCTCACTTTATGATCTTTTCATAAATCCTATTTTTACGTCTAATATGTTAAATCCGCACATCGCAACTAACCCGGGAACCTATTTGTCCATTCTATCAATACTACAACATTTCATGAACTTTAACATTCCAACTAAAAATACTAACATGTTAACAACATACAAGCATGCAATAAAATTTATCATGCCATAGGATTTTTCATGCAGTTAAAATAACATTGAACTGAAAATAATTAACTTACGGACTTATATTATTATTTCATATTCTCTAGGGTGGTTTTAAGAGTTATTCTAACTCAAGGGTTAAACAGTAATTATTATATTTTCCATTTCAAATTCCAGTACTGCTTTCAACGGAAATCAGTGGCTTCCGCCGGACTTAGACCCGCGACGTCGAACTCGATTAATTCTATTAATATCACACTGTAATGCTAAAAATCATAATAGAAACACGACATATACTTAGGGAGGTGAGTTCCGGACTACCTCTCATCTGGCGAAACGGGGTTCGGAAAGATTTCGGTGGTGGTCGGAGCGATGACGGAGCTCGGTCAAAAGGTGGTAGTGGCCCGGTTGGTGCTGGAGAATGAAGGAGGTGGTGATGGCGGAAGGTAGCTGGAGTAGGAGTGAAGGCACACGGCTGGGGAAGGAGAAGATGGAGATGTGAATGGCTGCCTTCTCTTTCTCTCTTTCTCGGAATGGTGAGAGTTAGCTGGGAACAAAACAAAAGGGAGGCAGGGGATTTTAAAAATGGTTTGGATTTGCATGGAGGGTATTAACTCAATGGGTAAAGGTGTGTGTCTAAATGAGAGGGTTTTAAGGAGGAAAAATAGGGATTTGGTTCCCCTCTCTTCAGCCGAAATTTTGAAGGCTGGGAAAAGGGTTTGATTTGGTCCAGTGCAACACATGCACACACCAGGAAAAATACTTGCAGGATACGCGAGCGCACGATTGATTACGGAAATAAAATTGGTGCAACGACATAAATAAATTTTTTTTTTGCATTAAATAAACTAACAAGAAAAATAAATTTTTTTTTTGTAATTATTATTTATTAAAAATACCGGGTCTTTACAAAACCTAATTTTAGCTTCCTCTTTTTTGTTCTCCTTGTATTCCATATTTCCATATCTTAGATGAAAAGAATTAAAATAAAGGAGAAATTTTTGTGTCTAAATTCTAGGTGGGGCAGTCTTCATCTCAGCCTCCCCAAGTGGATGCACAACGTACGTTTATATCGATATTTCTCTTAATTTGTTTCTTTCAATTACTATTTGATTAGTAAATTAATGATCTAGACCAATTATTGTTCTAATGAGTATTGGAATTTTTTGGATTAATCGTTTCGAAGGTCATCAGATGAGACCTCCACCCAGAATCAATCCTTTTTTCCAGTAAGAATATAATTCCACATAAATTTACCTATATTTTCTAGAAAATTTTAAACTACCCCTCTTATTTTTCAATTGAGATTTATTTTATTTCATGAACCCCTACCCACTACTGAATTTTATTTCTTCATTCCACCCCCAATTTTCAGAATTTTTCCGTTTTACCGTTTCCTTAGTAAAGAGAGAAATTTTAAGTAGCATTCCTAATGAGATTACATGTATATCATGATAACATATAGAATATAATTGAATCAAGAAAGGATAGTGAGGAAAATAATAATAATCAAGAATCTGTGCATGGAGGCTGGAGCCAAAGAAAACGTGCATGGGTTGAAAAAAAAAAAAGAAGTTTAACTGAATTTCCTATTATTTTCCTTTCCCTTACGGATTTTTCTATCTGTAGATAATTATAGTTATATCTCTTACCTTTTCTTTTTTCTTTATAAATCTAGGATTCAAAAACAAAGCTAAACTTAGAGTATCCACAATGACATAACCAAAAGTGATAGGTTTTTAAAGTTAGAAATATTTGTGCAAAATATGGCTCACAATGCTATAATCAAATTTAGCAACCTCCTTAGAAATAATCAAATTTTAGACTTTGGATAACCAAAACTAACAACCTTTTTCCAATAACCAAATTTAATAAATCTCATATTCTCAATCAAATACACACATCATTACAAAATAAATGTTCTCTCTCTTCCATTTTGCCACCCTCTCTTTTTCTTTTTCAAAAATGTTTTCAAAAAAAATATTTTACTATTTTTTAAAATTGTTTTAAAAAACTATTTTCCCCCAAAATTTATTTTTTAACTGTTTTTTAAAAAAAACATTTTATACAAAACAAATTGTTCTTTTTTTGAAAAATTATTTTGTATAAGAAAATATTTTTTCTCAAAATCTTTTCTTATATAAAAACTATTTTTTCAAAAATCGTAGTTACACAAAAGTTGTTTTTCTTAAATTTTTTTTTTTGGAAGTTTTGAAAAAAGTTCAAAAATTATTTTCTATTTTAAATAGTTTTTATTAGTCTCAAAATTATTTTAGTAAAAACTATTTCCACAGTTTTTAGTTTTTCCGTAATTTAAAAAAGTGATGTGGCAACCTTTTGTTATTTTATTTTGATTATGCCATTGTGGACCTTTACATTGTTAACGTTAGCAATCTCTTAAATGGATAATCAAAAACTGATGTGACAACTTTTGGTTATCCATTTTTGATTATAGCATTGTGGATACCCTTACAAAGAAGTTTCTCTTCTTCTTTTTTTATTTAATTTTTTAAATTTTGTGTGTGTGCAAGATTGATGTTTAATTAATTAGTTGGTGCTGCAGAAATGAAGTGACATAACATTATGCTGCAGAAGTACCAGTGAAGACAACTAGGGCTTTTCATATTATGATTTAATTTCCTTTATGTAGCTTATAATTACTTCGAAGCAACACTACTATTGGAGTTGAAATTATGCAGTATTAGATACAATTTAAATTTAGTGGCTATGTGATTTTGGTTTGGCTGTTTATTTGGTTTAGTTTTGGCTATTTCTTTTTTGTTTGGCTTTTTAGCTAGTTGTGGATGGGGGTTTAGGTATAAGGTTTGAGGCCTCCGCAGTGTGTAGTATATATTGGTCCTGCATTTCAATTTCTAATAAGCTTAAACACAAATCAAGTGGAGAATAAAAAAAAGCCCTAATATCACTATTACTACTAAATTGAAGTTAGGAAAAAAAAAAAAACCATAAAACCACTATCACTTAGTGCATCTATTCTTTACTTTCTTTTTCTTTTTTCATGTCCGAAAATATACTTATGATGTCTATGAGATATAATAATTAGCTGAGCTTATTATTCTAGTATTTGAAATATTACTTTTTCTTTTTACTTTCTTTTTCATTTGTTTTGGAAAAGAACTCAAACCCTCTGTAACTCAAAATAAATAAATAAAACTTTGCAAAAGCACTCAAATTACTGTGGCTCAGCACCCTAACAGTGTATTTATTTGTAGATTGTGATCAAGTTTGCCTTTCCTTAATCGATATCCATGCTTTTATGTACAATTAATAGTCACTCAACTTTCTTTTTCTTTTTTCTCTCACGAATTCCTTCTTTCAAGACACTCGAAAACATTTTCATATTACAAAGCCTACAGATTAATATAATACTCCTGTCTCCTCAGTATCACGAGAGAGAGAGAGAGAGAGAGAGAGAGAGAGAGAGAGATTACTTATAAACCCTTGTTCTTCGTTCAGTTGGGATTTTTTCGTTCTGGGCAAAACGTGAGAGAGTGAGATTTGTTTTGTTTGTTTGGAAAATTAAATGGACCATCTAGATCCCCTATTTACAAAAGTGCCACAGAATGTTTTTGGGCCCTCTTTCCATTGATCCGTGTGGGCCTTCTAATTATTTGTTCATGGGCCATTTTTTTTATTCTATTGGGCTAAAAAAGACTTCTACCCAAACCCAAATAAAAAAACTAGTAGAGTGCCCCTAAAATTTGGCCTTTTTGAGATGCCCAAGGCCTAGACCTCTTGGGGTTGGGCCGGCCCTGGTTTCAAATTTCTGAAAGGAAAAAAATGAAAAAGAAAGATACAATTAGTGACCTCCTTACCTGGGGCAATATATCCCATAGAACCTTTGATTGCAATTGAACTTGTGTGTCCACCATCACGGTTACTACTAATTCGGGTGAGGAACTTTGCTAGCCCAAAATCTCTCACATGGGCAGTCATGTCTTCATCGATGAGAACATTGCTCGGCTTTAGATCACAATGAACAATTGGAGTTTCACAATCATGATGTACTCTAATGCATATGCAACATCTGTCACTATACTCAACCTTTGGATAAGGCTTAAGCTCGCTTCTTGGTATGGTGTATCTTCTTTTGGATGCAACCACTTCTCCAAACTTCCATTCGGCATGTAATCAAAAAGTAGTGATTTAAAATCCTCACCTGAATGGTTTACACTTGAACGCACTGTTATAATCTTTAGAAGATTTGTGTGCCTTGTTTTCCTTAAAGCTTCACATTCAGCCATGAAGCTCTTGGAAGCTCCTGTTTGTTCAAGATTGGGCACCTTGACTGCAATTAGTTTTTCGCCTTCATGAAGAATTCCTTCGTACACAGTGCCAAAACTTCCAGCTCCAACTATGTTTGATGAAGAAAATCTTCCAATAGCTTTGACAAGCTAATCATATGAAACCCTCAATAAATCATCTCCAACGAATGGTTGGGCGAGAGATTTGTTTTTCTATTTTCTTTTCTGAAGAAAAACAACCAAAAGTAGCACCAGTAAAAGACACGGGATCACACAAGCAATTGGGACAATAATTTTGAAGCCAAGGGGATTCCCCTTCTTCATGGACTTTGGGCAAGCTGACAATTGCATTTTTGCAATGCCTCCGCAAAGGGCTTTGTTTCCAAACAAGTGAAATTGTGCTCAAGTTTCCGAAGACACCTTGTGAGGGCACCTCACCAACCAAGTTGTTAAAAGACAAGTTCATATACTTTAAAACGAGGGAAGCTAGATCTTCCGGGATTTGGCCGGACAAGTTGTTACGCGAAAGATCTAGAATTTCAATTCCTCTCAAGGAGCTATAAGAGGGAGGAATACTACCCTGAAACATGTTACCTTACAGAGAAAGGCGTTCCAATCTCAAGCAATTTCCCAAAGTACTAGGAACATGTCCAGACAACTTGTAGTCCGAAATATCTAGTTCCCGGAGATTGTTCAATTTCCCTATTTCGAGTGGTAGGGCACCGATAAAAGAGTTATGAGACAAGTTCATGAAAGTTAGAGGGGAGAAAAGGCCCACTGTTTTGGGTATGGGACCAGTTAAGAAATTATATGAAAGGTCTAAGTCTTGCAAGCCGAGGATGTTTCTGTTGGGGTCCACCCATAGTGGTGGGGTTATTTTGTATAACACCCTTAGTATTGGGTGTTGAGCGTATTTACCCTTGGAGTCTCTTATATATAGTTGTAAACTCTATTAGGGTTGGTGTGTGACATAATGTGAGGGAGAGGGTGAGGCGAGCGTGGGAGGCCGGGTTGTGGCCTCCCGGAGAGGAACCGGCGTGTGGTTCCCGGAGAGTTTTTTCATCTTTATTGTATATTGTGTGAATATATAATCAAAGGGAGTTTTTCTCTGAAATCACTGTGTGTGTTTGTGTGTGTGGTGTCCCTCACGGTCTTAACCCATAGTGGTGGGGTTAGTTTGTATAACACCCTTAGTATTGGGTGTTGAGCGTATTTACCCTTGGAGTCTCTTATATATAGTTGTAAACCCTATTAGGGTTTGTGTGTGACATAATGTGAGGGAGAGGGTGAGGCTAGCGTGGGGGCCGGGTTGTGGCCTCCCGGAGAGGAACCGGCGTGTGGTTCCCGGAGAGTTTTTTCATCTTTATTGTATATTGTGTGAATATATAATCAAAGGGAGTTTTTCTCTGAAATCACTGCGTGCGTTTGTGTGTGTGGTGTCCCTCACAGTCCTAACAATTGGTATCAAAGCGGGGTTGAAGAAGAGGGTCATCGAAAAAACCACGGGTTCGATTTCTGAAAAAAAAGTTGCTCACAAGCCTCGTGTTTTGTCACCCAAGATGGCTTGGGAGCCATTCGATCGCAGCGGGCGGAGTCGGCGACGGGCGGAGGAGGCTGTTTTGAAAAGCCCGAGGTCGTGGATGATCGAAGACAAGTTATGAGCATTGGGTTGTGTTCACCTCGAGGAAACGATCACGGATTGGGGTAGCACATCCCCGGAGGAGCTCGGAGGTGGCGGCAATGGCCGGTCGAAGGCTGCGGCGAAGTGGCGGAGGGGCGGTTCAAGGGTGGTTCGTACCAGGAGTCGTCGGATACGAGGTTTGAGCACGGGGTTGTGTTCGTCTCGTCGAGACGAGCTTGGGAGTGGTCGAAAAATCACCGGGAAACGCCGGAGTGAGCTACATGCGCCGGTCAAAGTTTGGTGTTGACCGCGAGTGAGATCTAGTCGCGCAAGTGTCGTGCACGCGCTGAGAGTTTTTCCTTTTCTCAGAGTAGGCGGCCTCTTGTTCCCACGTGGGAAAGGACAAAGGAAAAAAAAAAAGAAGAGGAAACATGCGTGAAGTGTCAGGGGGCATGTGCAGGAGGTTTTGGGTGAAGAGAATGGGAAATTATTCCATGTTGCAGGTTGCCTTGGAGTCTGCCATGTCATCATGCCACATCAGCAGGGTCAATGCCACGCAGTCAGATTTGTTTTTTGCGATTTCGGAGCCGTTCGGACTCCGTTTTTCGTGAGTAAATAGTCGATTTTGACTATCTCGACGTTCCGGATCCAACCGTGCATTCTAATTTCTGATTGGAGGCTCCTAGGCTGAGGCTAATGTTTAGTTGAGCAAGAATCAGATGTTTGGAGGTTGTTCGGGTTGTGAGGATGCTTATTTCTAGCAAGGCGATCAGTCACAGGAGACCTAGCAAGCAAGGAGACACTCGATCGGGTCAGGGGACGCTGATTTGGAAGTGATAACAGGCGCTTGTTTATGGCGACAGTTCGTGGTGATCTTGAGAAGGTCAGAGGACACTGGGAAAAAGCTAGGAATGGAACGAGTATGGACCGAGTGGTAGGAGAAGACCCGAGATGAGATGACAGAAGGGGGCAAGAAGCTCTGGGAGTGGCGGATGTGATGAAGACCTATCATTGGAAGTATCATTGGAAGTTGCAGTTGTGATTTGCGCTGCATGAGGATGATGATGGGCAACCGATACATGCTTGTGGAGAGTACAGACAGATGGAGCTGATGTTTAGTACTAGACAAGCAGTATGAGTTTTTGTGATAGTGAGCAGGTGAAGCAACAGTTGTGGAGACACACAGGAAAGGCACTGGAGTACGAGGAGTCATGACCTGAGATGTACAGGAGTGTCGGTTACCGAATCAAATTGTGTGTGGAATAGTCTGCAGACGGCGGGCAACTGGTTGTTTGGGAGATGTTCACGGAAGCTCCGGACAAAGGGATTGAGATGGAGACCAGACAATGGATCACTGGGATCTCTTCCTTTGTGGATATTTGTGACTGGATTCTCTATAGGATGTGCGGCCGCCTAAGGAGAGTTGGAGTCACAGATCGTGTCCTGTGAAAATGCGAGCACTCCGGTCAAGGGGGTGTGAGCACTCTATTGAGGGGGTGCTTAATATCGGCGGAGAAGTTGGTATTGCAGTCGGACAGCGCTGCAGGTTTAGCCTCGGAAGATCTAGTCTTGCAAGGAGACATTCAGTCAGGCAGGAGTACTTCAGTGAGGGGGTGCTGGTAGCTAGACTTGGAGTGACACGGGCGGTTTGCTAGAGAGGCTGGACGGATGCGATAATTACCCACTCTGGGTGGAGGGGGTGATTGTTGGGGTCCACCCATAGTGGTGGGGTCCACCCATAGTGGTGGGGTTATTTTGTATAACACCCTTAGTATTGGGTGTTGAGCGTATTTACCCTTGGAGTCTCTTATATATAGTTGTAAACCTTATTAGGGTTTGTGTGTGACATAATGTGAGGGAGAGGGTGAGGCGAGCGTGGGGGGCCGGGTTGTGGCCTCCCGGAGAGGAACCGGCGTGTGGTTCCCGGAGAGTTTTTTCATCTTTATTATATATTGTGTGAATATATAATCAAAGGGAGTTTTTCTTTGAAATCACAGCGTGCGTTTGTGTGTGTGGTGTCCCGCACTGTCCTAACAGTTTCAATACTTGAAGGTATCGTTCCATTCAAGTTGTTCTCATAAAGGTGCAGATGAAATAATCCAGTAAGATTCCCAATACTTTCCTGGATGGGACCAATAAATTTATTTCTAAATAAAACCAGTCGTTGGAGGTTTATCAGTTTCCCTATTTCAAAGGGAATGTGATGCAGGGAAGCGTATGAAAATAAGAACAAACACGAGAACAAAACTCACAAACTCACAATATAGAGAAAGCTCTCTGTTTTCTTATTATTCAAACTCAACCAAATTGCCCTAAGGCTTACAATGCCTATTTATAGGCTACTAAGATCAAACTAATTAGGAAACAAATAACCAAAAGGCAATACTTGCCAATCAAGAAAAAGATCTAATTACCAAAAATAAAAATATGACTTATTCCTAATGTTAATCCCCAGAGAATTCTTGCCAAAACAAGCGGCATTGCAAAAGAAGTTTCCTATTAAAAGATACTCAAATAAAATATTCTCCTACTAGAAATCAAATCAAATCTTTTCCCATATATGTGAAGATTTGGAGGATTCCTAGAAATTGTGGTTCTAGAATGATCGACCAAATAGTGGGCCTTAATCATGGGTCGCTCCTCCACTGGTATTTAAGTCTTTGGATTGTTTCGCTCAAACCGGCCCATATAATCAAGTGCGATCAATTCTGCATCATCCTCCCTGAGTTGGAAAGAATTCGCCCTCGAATTTGAGTCATCATCGGAGCTACTATCCCCAACAAAGGGAATAAGGTGCTTGACATTAAACACATCAGCTGTGCGAATATGGCTTGGGAGTTTTAACCGATAAGCGTTGGGATTAATCTTCTCAATAATTTCTACCGGGCCAATCTTCCGGACAGCTAGCTTATTGTATTCCCCTGTTCGAAAACGGTCTTTGGTGAGGACCGCATACACAAAATCCCTAACGTCAAACTCCACCAAGCGCCGCTTCTGATCCGCTTTTTCTTTGTACTTGGCTGTGGACAATTGCAGTCGCTGATGGGTAGTGGCATGAATTTCTTGGAGCTGCTCAATAAAATCCTCGGCCCTGCTGTGAACGCGTTTTAAATCTGCAACGGGTGCAAGATCTATGGGGGCCCGCGGAATGAAGCCATAAACAATGTAAAATGGGCTCATACCCGTACTACGGTTGACAGAATGATTGAAAGCAAATTCAGCTTGGCACAATTTCTGATCCCAACTCTTCAAATGATCTTGCACCAAGCATCGCAACAAATTGCCTAGTGAGCGGTTTACCACCTCAGTTTGCCCATCAGTTTGAGGATGATAGGCACTACTGAAATCGAGCTTTGTGTTTGCCAGTCGCCATAAGCAGCGCCAAAAATGCCCTAAAAAACGCGTATCTCGATCAGAAACAATGGACTTGGGCAAACCGTGAAGTTTATATACCTCGCTGAAATACAATTGAGCAACCTTCACTGCATCGGTAGTCTTTTTGCAAGGTATGAAGTGCGCCATCTTCGAGAAACGATCCACCACTACATAAATTGAATCATTTCTGCGCTGTGTACGAGGGAGTCCCAACACGAAATCCATGCTAATATCAGACCACGGATGAGATGGAATGGGTAATGGAAGATATAGGCCGGCATTAGTAGCTGTCCCCTTGGATACTTTGCAAATGTGGCAGCCCTCCACGAACTTGTAGATTTCCTTCCGCATAGATGGCCAAAAATAAGAAGATGCCACGAGCTCAAATGTCTTGTCTCTTCCTACATGCCCCTCGTCATGTAATTCTTTGATAATCCGCAATCTCAAACTGGAGTCGGGGACACATAACTGATTCCCTTTAAAAAGGAATCCATCCTCGACATGATACGCCAGTTGTCCTCCTTCGGCAAGCCTGTCTAGTATTCTGGAAAAGAGTGGATCATCAGCTAACAACTCACGGAAGTTGTCAAAACCAAGTACCTTCGTGCGCATAAGCGTGAGAAAGGAAGCTCGGCGGCTAAGAGCATCCGCGACTCGATTCAAGGCCCCTGATTTATGCTTGATAAGAAAGGAAAACTGCTGAATATATGCCGCCCACTTGGCATGTCGATCAGACAGCTTGTCCTGACTATGGAGGTGCTTCAATGCTTCATGGTCGGTATATAAGATGAAATCGCTATGAATCAAGTAATGGTACCAATGCTTTAATGACTGCACAATTGCATAAAACTCCACATCGTAGGTACTATACCGTAGTTTGGCCCCATTTAGTTTCTCGCTAAAGTACGCCACGGGCTTAGAATTTTGGCTAAGAACAGCCCCAATTCCAACCTTGGATGCATCACAATGTAACTCAAATGGCTGCGAGAAGTCAGGCAAAACTAATATGGGGGCTGAAGTCAACTTCTGCTTGATTAACTTGAACGCTGCGGTGGCCTCCTCCGTCCATGTGAACTTTCCCCCTTTCATGCAATCTGTAATTGGCGCCATGATAGTGCTAAAATTGGGTATGAAACGACGGTAGAAAGCCGCCAATCCATGAAAACTGCATATATCAAATAGGGTCTTCGGTTGTGGCCACTGCCGGACTGCCTCAATCTTAGACTCGTCTACTGAAATTCCATCCTTAGATACTATGTACCCGAGAAATAACACCTTATCTGTCATGAACACGCACTTCTTCAAGGCCCCAAAAAGTTTTTCGTCCTGCAATACTGTTAGAACCTCGCGAAGGTGTTCCAGGTGTAACTCTGGTGTGGCACTATAGATTAAAATGTCATCAAAATAAACTACGGCGAACTTACCAATGAATGGACGAAGGGCTTGATTCATCATTCGCATGAAGGTGCTAGGGGCATTGGATAACCCAAATGGCATGACCATCCACTCGAAAAGACCTTCGCGGGTTTTGAAGGCCGTCTTCCACTCATCGCTAGGCTTGATCCGAATTTGATGGTAGCCACTTTTCAAATCTAACTTTGAGAATACCTTGGCCCCCGCCAATTGATCCAGCAAGTCATCCAATTGAGGGATTGGAAAGCGGTACTTCACTGTTATCTTGTTGATGGCCCTGCTATCGACGCACATCCTCCAAGTCCCATCTTTCTTGGGAACAAGCAATGCTGGCACTGCACAAGGGCTAACACTCTCGCGGATAAAGCCCTTAGATAACAATTCTTCAACCTGTCGGCGCAATTCCTCATGCTCTTTCGGACTCATACGGTAATGAGGTCTATTGGGTAAACAAGAACTTGGCACAAGGTCAATCTGGTGTTGTATATCTCGTAGTGGTGGTAACCCGTTTGGCAATTCTTCGGGAAATATGTCTGCAAACTCCTCCAGTAATGGCTGCACATCCTCAGGCACCGTTACTGCCTTATTGACTGGTTCCTCCTTTGCTACCAGTACAAAAAATATTTTTGTCTCGGTAATCTCCTCCTCAAACTGTGCCCTTGTCAAGAGGCTAGTACCCTCTCCCACTTTGGGTTTAGGTGCCAACTCTTTTGAAGGTAATAGTGCAATCTTTGTGTTATTGAACACCAAACGATACGTGTTGGTGAATCCATCATGTTGTACCCTCCGATCATACTGCCACGGTCTTCCCAACAAGAGATGGCAAACATCCATGGTAACCACATCACACCAAATTTGGTCCTTATATTTCACTCCCACGGAAAAAGAAACTAAACAACGTTTAGTAACTTTTACCTCACTTCCTTTCTTGAACCACCCCAACTTGTACGGATTAGGGTGTACCTCCGTCTTCAACCCTAGCTTCTGGACTACCTCTTCGGACACCACATTTTCACAACTGCCTGAATCAATCACAAACTGACATACTTTTCCACGGATCGTACATGCGGAGTGGAATACCACTTTGACACAGCCCCCATCGGATCCCACGCCCTCCTTTCCCGTTCTACCCCCACCCCCACCCCCACTCTTTTTCAATTTTTCTTCTTTTTCTTTTCGTTTTTTTCTTTTTCTTTTCCAGTTTGAATCCTTCTATTTTTTTTCCCCCTTCTTTCTAATTTTTAATTCTTTTCTTTATTTGTTTTCTTTCCCATTTTTCCCCCTTCTTTTTTTTAGTTAACTCAAATTCTATTTTCAATTAACCACCACAATACCATATTTAAAACCAATGCTCCGCGCCCAAGTTAACTCAAATTCTGTTAAAAAAAAAAAGACCAATGGTCCGCGTCCAAGCTAACATACCTTCTATACTTTCAAAAATCTATATAAAAAAAACGAATATGTATAAGTACAACATTAACTAGTTTTAACATATTTTCTCTACTTTTAAAATAGGAAATTGATAATGCCAAAACAATTTGAGTCCGTGCTTGGATTGGATTCTGACTGTGCTAAGTAAATTTTTTGCTCTAAGACCTTTCAACGAACATCCTAAGACTCTTTATTTGGATTGAAAGTTGAAACACTTATGTTTTTAATTATATTTTTAATATATATATAGGGAAAAAAACAGTAGGTTTAATTTTTAACTATATTTTTAATATATAAACGGTGTAAAAGAAATAAGTGTTTCAATTTTCAATTCGTTTGAACCAGCACAAAGATGTTATTTTTTTGATCATTCCATTTCAATTCGTTTGAACAGGTGCAAAGATTTTATTTTCTAGTCATTTTATCTTAAATGGTCATAATGGATTTTTGGCTCTTAGGCCTTTCAATGGGCACTTATTTTGATTTTACAACTTTCAGACATATTATTTCCGTCTCATGAGCATTATGTTCAAACTCATGTCAGATAAAAAGAAGATTTGCAAACCCAATATCTATTCAAAAAAATCATATTACCATAAACATTCATCTAATACTTCAAACAAAAATATGGGTTTCCATCTTCTAATCCTATCATGTTCGTTAAACAAGATTAATTAAACCCACTTTTGTGAAAGTAGTTAATAAAAATTTCCTTTTTTTCCCTCCACCACATTTTGTTTGGATCCCTTCATATTAGAAGTGTTCGCTTAAATGAAAAAGTACTATTAGTTCATCTTGCTAAGAGGAATTGAAAATTTTAAAATTATGATTGGAACTCAAAATTTTTTGAAAAAACACAAAATAAAGCAAAGAAGATAGTTTAACAAACACGAAAGATTTGCAAATAGGAAATTGATAATGCCAAAACAATTATAGACAAGCAAAATAATTTTCTCTATCACACACACACACACACACACTTCGGGTAGATTTGAATTAAAAGTTGGGAGTGATTTTTTTTCACCCTTATTCAAATTGTTTTGCATTTGTTAGTTTTGCGTCAAATTTTTTGTGACTTATTGATTCATCTCAACGAGAGTAACAAAAAAATTATAATTTTTTTATCAGAACCCAATTTTTTTTGAAAAGAGAAAAAAATAAGTAAAAGAGATGTCTTTTTGACTTATTTTTGTTTTTTTAAAAAAAATATGAGTTTCGATCAAATTTTTTTACTTTTTCGGTTCCTCTCATGGAAATGAACCAGTAAGTCAAAAAAGTGTGACACAAAACTACCAAATGTGTAAAAAAAAAAAAAATTGAATTAAGATGAAAAAAAAACACTCCTTACTTTTTAATTCAAACATATCCGAAGTGTGTGTGTGATAGAGAGAATTGATTTTAATGCTAGTAGAACGGCTCGGGTGTGAGATGATTTGTGTTTTCACAACAATGGAGAGAGACAATTTCTGGTTTAGCCAGGTTTTGTTTTTGGAGGAGTCACTGAAGGTGAGTGTATAGCTCATATTGAACTCACTCTCAAGTCTCAACTCATTTAAACTCATGTAAATATGGGTTCATATGGGTTGAACCCATATAAACCCATTATACAATATGGGCGAATTGGGTTGGATTATAAGTGGATGGGTTTGGGCGGGTTCAAAAATATGGATTGAAATTGCCACCTCTAGTTATAATTAAAGATAAAAAGGTAAGGAAAAAAAAATTTGTAGAAGTCGTTATAAATGAAGATAAGAAAATGAGAAGAAAATCTGAATGAATGGTTATAATTGAAAATAAAAAATAAAAAATATTATTTTAAACGTAAAAGATAAAATAATTTATAAATTAAATAAATAAAATATTAGTTTAAGGGGGGGGGGGGGGGGGGGGGGGGGGGGGGGGGGGGGGGGGTTGGGGTTGTGTTTGACGGGGGTAACAAGGGAAAGGGAGGGGGACCGAGGGTAATAAGGGAAATTGGGCTGGGGGGGGGGGGGGGGGGGGGGGGGGGGGGGGGGGGGAATGGCAATTTGCCTTTTGCTTTTGCTTTCATGGATTAGGTTTTACCAACTAAAGATTTGTTCTTGTTGCACTATTCCTGCCTTTCATATTTTTTTTGAAATTATGGAGCAAAGGACCACTAAGGTGATTCAACTTAATAATTAAAACGACTATTTTTTGTTTATTTAAATATTTTTCGTCTTGCTAGTTTTGTGATAATTCTTTGTAAATTACTGACCTACTATGAAAAAAAACCTTTAAAACTATGGACAATGACAACAAATAATCCAAAAAATCGATGTGCTTCGAAATATTTTTGTTTTTAATACAGTAAAATTTTAAAATTTAGAACATGAGTATTTACTCTTTAGATTTCTCACGCCATGCCGAATCAATAATCCGTAAGAATTAACACAAAAGTAGCCAAATCAAAAATAATTCTTTTAGATTATTAAGCCAAAACACAACTGAGCTGTTAAACTGCCTAAACAGAGTGTAACTAATCAGTGACTCAATTGCTTGAAGTTTTTTTCTATATAAACAAACTCCTCCCTTCTCATTCCTCACCCATCCATTACAAACATCCAAATAGATATCTAGCAGAGCACATAATGGGAAATACTGAGAGTAACGAGTCGAACACCGCCGGAAGTAGTGAGGATAATTCGGCTCGGAGAAGGAGAGAAAACATAGCGGCTGCAGTGGACGCAGCAACGACCGTGGCAGCAGTGGTGGCTGCGGGGTGGGCGGCAGCCAAGCTTTTATCATCCTCAGCATCAGAAGATGAGAACACTAACGAGAGAGGGAAAATGATGGAAGCCGCTGGAAGTTCCAGGGGGGGCTACCCAATACCCAATCAGGCCGCTGGAAGGTTCGAGAGCCACCAAATCCCCAGGATCAAATTCGAGGATTTCCCATCTGACTCAGTGGTACTGGAAGGCGCTGCTGGAACGGGCAACCGAATCCCCGGTAAACTAACTCCCTGGAGTTTTCCACGTCGCGGAAAGCGAAAGATGAACATTGATGGGAGCGTCAATCCAGACCCAGTGGGTTACGGCGGGGTTGGCCAAGCGGGTTTTGGTGGTGTTATCCGCGACGAAGGAGGCGCTCTGGTCATGGGTTTTTACGGTAGATTGATGGATTGCCCGATCTTAGAAGCGGAGCTGCGGGCCATATACCGTGGTTTGCGAACCATCCAAGACCACGACCTCAGCAAGGTCGAAGAGATCGAATCGGATTCGGGAGCTGCTGTTTATCACATCAACAACGACACTTCTGCGAACTTCCCTTCTGCAATCAAGGCAATAATAGAGGAGTGCAAGGGGATGTTGCTGAGGAGGGGGTGCACGCTCAGACAAATCCCCCGCGAAGGAAACCGAGTGGCGGATGAATTGGCCAAACTAGGAAGGAATCAAGAGAGAGATTTCGTCAGCGTCGACGCCAGTACTCTTCCGCAGAAAATCACGAGGTTGCTCGACGAGGATTTCGCGAGTGCATGCAGTCATGCAGAAGAATTTGTAAGAGCCGGCTCACCTTCATCACTCCTCCGCTGGAAATAGGAATGGAAAATTCGTGGAATTTCGAATTCCAATCTTGCTGTTATTCTTCTTCTTTCTTAAGCTGGGTTTATACTGCTCCAGCTTGCTATGGTTTCCCGAATACTACTAATAATTAAGGTGTCTACCATTAATTTGTAGTACGAGAACTCAGCCGTGTAATATAGGTTTTGGTTAAGCCTTATGTAATGGTTTCTATAAATGAACAATAAAAGTAGGGATTTCATTCCCCAGTTGGAGCTCCGTTCTGTTCTAGCCATTTGCTTAGCCAAACGAAATTGAGACCCAAAACATACCGGTACTACCTCTGTTCCAAAATGTTTGTTCGATCCGTAAAACGATAACTTAAAAATAATGCATTTTTTTCATGAAAAAATTTGAACTTTTTTCATAAATTAAAAAAAACTCATCAATATCAAGTGAATTGTTGAAAAAAAATTAATTTTTTCTCACAAAAATTGTATTATTTTTGTATTCTTGGTTTGCGGACTGAATAAACATTATGGGATAGGATGGAGGAAGTAATGTAATATTTAAGCATGTTAAAACGGTTACGACACAAACACACAGAATAGATTAATGTGCAAAAGATGGGGAGATGCATGCGTATTCGTGAAGATATATATATCTACAAAAGTATTATCCACTGCGGAATGAATTATGATTAACATAACTGAACTACTCGTAATTAACAAATCAGCATGTAACTTCAACAACCAATTTCATGCATGACGAGAATCCATTCTCTCTTTACAAATGAGGTTTCAATAAGCAATAGATCATCCACATTTGACTATCTACAATAATGTTTGTTATTCCATCCGTTCCAAAAAAAATGATAATTTTTAAAATTTGTGCCATTTTTCATTACTTATATCTTTTAATCTATATTAGTTTTCACAAGTTTGAAAACTTTGTATAATAGAATTAATCGAGAATTATCAAATGAAATCCATATTTCATATTTTTATTGAAAGATATAAGTAGGGCTGTGCACGGTCCAGATCGGATCAGATTCGTATGAATCCAATCCAAATCCGCAAGTCACGATTTTTTAAAAATAAAATCCGTGTCCGAACCAAAAATCTCACGATTCGATTCAAATACGAACCGCGAGTCACGGTTCAGTTCTGGTTTTATCCACGGATTGCATCAATCAAATACTTCATCACCTGTAAATACATGATTCTATACTCAAAAAATGTAAAAAGATGATTATACTCTAATGATGTAAAAGATGATTACAGTAAGCACTTAACAAGTATTCCATGTTCTAAAACACATTACATCAACTCATCAACTATCCAAGCAAGAATTCTATTCCATGTTCTAGCAAAATACTACAATAAAAACAAGAACAATATAGATCTTCCATTCTCTAGAGCGCAGCAATTGGCAAGATATGAAACTCATTCTCTAATTGGATTAAGAGAAATCTTTTCCAAAGTTGCAATGATATGAATGAAGCTAAATTATATGTAAAATTAATTATTTAATTACTCTATGTTACATATATATTATATTTTTTATTTTTTAAAATATCTCAAGGTTCGGTTCGGATAATCCATGGTTTTCAAATAAAAATCCAAACCTAATCCGTATCTTGCGATTTTTTAATTTTTAAATCCGTGTTCGAACCATTAATCCAAAGATAAAATTCGAAAGGTACGGATCGGTTCAATCCAGACCGGTTTCACAGTTCACCGGATTTTTTGTGCGACCCTAGATATAAGGATTAAAAATTGGCACAAATATCAAAATTGTCATTTAATTTGAGACGGAGGGAGTATATGACGAAAAAGTTTTAAAAGTGCCACTACAAGAAATTGGGATCTAGCAACGGTAAAAAGTGTCACTAAAGAACACAAAAACTGTCACTAAAGGTTATACCAATGGTTCACCAACCGTTGGCCAAAGCGTCGCGAGATATCCGTCTCTGTAGAGGTATATCGACGGTTTTGATGAGCGTTGGTGTCAGGCCCGGCATCTAAAAGTATACTTATGTGATCCTAATTAGGTTACGAGATTAAAAAAAATGCACTTTAGTAAATATTTTTAGGATACGAGTATAGCACGATATAATTTTAGGGGTTTAATACTTTTCTTTAGAGAGCGAACGACACCCTAAGAAGCTATATGTTTTAATTAGTTTACGTTGTAATCTTTTTGAGTTCGGAACCCGGACATTAATAATTGAATCAGAACAATTTTTATTCGGTGTAGAATTAAAAATTGACATTCCAATTACCTTTGTTTCATGTACTAGTTATTACCACAGCTAGGAATTTAATTGGCATGTGTCCTCATATCTCTTAAGTTAAAGAATGACTCAGGGCTTTTCACCTTAAAAAAAAATAAAGAGAAAAGAAAAGAAACAGCTAGAAGAAGGAAATGGTGAAGGAAAAAGAGAGAGAGGAGGAACTCGCGAACCCCTCTGGTTAGATCCGACTTTCGAGATCCTTCGATTACCGCCGGAAAACTTCAGTGGGTAATTTCCTCTTCCCTCTCTTTCTGTATTCCCTACGCCGGCACCGCACATGGCGACGGCCATGGCGGATTTTCCCATACCTTTTTCCCCTCTTCCTTTGACCTAAATCAGATGTAGGAGTAGCAGCAGCACCACCACCGCTGCTGTGCGAGGAGTATGTCGTGTATCTTTGTATCTAGTATAAATCAAGATATGTGTATATGTGTTCGTGTATGCACTGGTGTGTTTGGGTACAACTGTAGGTATATTCTACATATGAGCTTTCAAGTTATTAAGTTTGAGTAACAGCTAGTTACGGCTTTAGTTTTGTCAAGAAGCCTAATCAAGATGATCGATTTACATAACTTGTAAGTTTTGACCCTACATTTGTATTACAGATTCTAGCTCCACTGTTACTATTTAGTTTAATTAGACTCTAAGAACTATGGCCTGATCCTGGAACTCATAAATTTGGGAATTAGGATCAGCTCCTATAGTTAGGATAAAAATTGTATATGAACTTGTTCTTTAAAAGATTGTGTGTCGTTTAAAGTAAAGAATTGTCGTTACGCGACGCTACAAGAAAAATGGGCTTAACCGCCACTTGATTTCCAGCATTTGTTAAGAAACCCCGGTAAAAGTCCAACAATTACTGTAGAAGAGCGGAGACTACCACACAAGAATTACACTAACCCCCTCTATCTCTAGAACAAAAAGAACAAGCGCTCTTCCGATCTAGGGCTTCCCTTCTCTTCGCCCATTCGCCTCCTCCTCTCTCCCTCTCTCTCTCTCTCTCTCGAGATAGATGGAGATGGAAGCGAAGGGGGAACAAAGAGAGAACGAAGTGATTCCTTCATCGGACGAGAGCCGTTCCGTCGGCGATGACCATCATCTTGTGCTCTCCGGAGTCTGGATTGGATTGATTTCTCAGGTAAGTAATAAATCTTAAAATAATCTTTGTAAATGTAATTTTTGGTTCTAGAGCTCGACTTCTTGAAGTAATTACTACGAAAATCGATCGTTCTTCATGCCTTCTTCGTAATAGACCGATTCGAGCTCGAAACAAGCATAATCGAAGGCTGAGATGCGCGATTTGGGTTCGAAAAGGTCCACATGGTGTCCGAGAGTACTCAAATCGTTGGAATACAGTTCGAATTAGTTGCGAAAAACTTTGATTCAGCGAAATAGGGCTAGATTTAGGGCTACAAAGCTGGCTGGTTGTGATATGGAGATTTAGGGTCCCGATTAGGCAATTGGTTCCAGCTCGCCTTTGAAGGTTGGTTGTGATGCTCTGGATTTTTAGGCTTATTATTGTGTGTGTGTGTGTGTGTGGTGGGGGGGGGGGGGGGGGGGGGGGGGGGGGGGGGGGGTTGCGTTTTTAGGTGGTTTATGTGAGTTCGTTTTGTTTTTGTGACCATCAAATTCTGTGTGTGTATTCTGGTTGCGTTTTGAGGTGCTCCGGCTGTTGTTTCTCTGCAATTATCTGTATGTTTCTCGATGTTTTCCTCTCTTTTTTTCTTTTCGCTCCAGTGGATCTACGTTTCACTGGTCAGGGATGGGTATCTACTTAGGGTCTCGATGAAGGATGGTTCGGCGAGGGCACAAAAAGCTTGGTTTGGTGTTACGAAAGTATAAAATCCTTACTTTGGCTATGGAATTACTTTTATAAATTCTGTGTTTGTGAATACTAGTTCCTGAAAATCCATCTCCATGCTAACATTTTGGTCACTATGTAAGCACAAAACAAGAAAGGAGAAGGGATTCAAACTGCGCATTTCGAAATGTTGAGTTGTGCTCAGTAAGGTTCATTCTAATTTTGTTCTTGCTCAATGCTTCTATTTGATAATGTATCACTTCATCTATGAATATGAACCATATTTGGAAACTGATAAGGTACATGATATTCTTATTCAAGGGGCCAGGTTAATTGGGATTTCTGTAAGACTTCTCCTCTGGTATGAGAGTTGATTAACCCACATATTGAAACCACTTTTGTAGTATGAGGGCCTTCAAACTTATTGTTGGATATCCAAACTATTATGCTGTTAGCTAAAACGAAGCTAATTACACTTGGCTATATGATATGTCAAATTCTCAAATGTCGGTGATTTATCTTCCATGGAGCATCATGGAAGATAAACTTTGATAAGCATGAGAGATTAAACTTACAGTTGTTATTTTCTAGTTGCCCTCCTAATAGAACTGTTGTTTGTTCCTCCCTTAAATTTGCTTATTATGATGTAGAAGTTGGGGGAAAACGGGACACATGCAATGTTTTCAGGTGCGCTGCATATGTTAGAGCACAGAAGCAGTTGAGCACACACAAGGCGCTGAATATCTTGACAATTGTTTTGAAGAGATTTCAATTTTCAGGTACTATTGTCTGTTCTAGGTCTACATTGTTTTCTGAAGTTCTCTCTATAGATTATTAGTGTACAATTGGAGCTTCAACTCCATAAGCATTGAAACCGTCGTTTTCTATGTTTGTTTTTTGTGTACTGCTTAAATTGAAGTTGGTGGGGGGGGGGGGTTGCGTTTTTAGGTGGTTTATGTGAGTTCGTTTTGTTTTTGTGACCATCAAATTCTGTGTGTGTATTCTGGTTGCGTTTTGAGGTGCTCCGGCTGTTGTTTCTCTGCAATTATCTGTATGTTTCTCGATGTTTTCCTCTCTTTTTTTCTTTTCGCTCCAGTGGATCTACGTTTCACTGGTCAGGGATGGGTATCTACTTAGGGTCTCGATGAAGGATGGTTCGGCGAGGGCACAAAAAGCTTGGTTTGGTGTTACGAAAGTATAAAATCCTTACTTTGGCTATGGAATTACTTTTATAAATTCTGTGTTTGTGAATACTAGTTCCTGAAAATCCATCTCCATGCTAACATTTTGGTCACTATGTAAGCACAAAACAAGAAAGGAGAAGGGATTCAAACTGCGCATTTCGAAATGTTGAGTTGTGCTCAGTAAGGTTCATTCTAATTTTGTTCTTGCTCAATGCTTCTATTTGATAATGTATCACTTCATCTATGAATATGAACCATATTTGGAAACTGATAAGGTACATGATATTCTTATTCAAGGGGCCAGGTTAATTGGGATTTCTGTAAGACTTCTCCTCTGGTATGAGAGTTGATTAACCCACATATTGAAACCACTTTTGTAGTATGAGGGCCTTCAAACTTATTGTTGGATATCCAAACTATTATGCTGTTAGCTAAAACGAAGCTAATTACACTTGGCTATATGATATGTCAAATTCTCAAATGTCGGTGATTTATCTTCCATGGAGCATCATGGAAGATAAACTTTGATAAGCATGAGAGATTAAACTTACAGTTGTTATTTTCTAGTTGCCCTCCTAATAGAACTGTTGTTTGTTCCTCCCTTAAATTTGCTTATTATGATGTAGAAGTTGGGGGAAAACGGGACACATGCAATGTTTTCAGGTGCGCTGCATATGTTAGAGCACAGAAGCAGTTGAGCACACACAAGGCGCTATCTTGACAATTGTTTTGAAGAGATTTCAATTTTCAGGTACTTTTATCTGTTCTAGGTCTACATTGTTTTCTGAAGTTCTCTCTATAGATTATTAGTGTACAATTGGAGCTTCAACTCCATAAGCATTGAAACCGTCGTTTTCTATGTTTGTTTTTTGTGTACTGCTTAAATTGAAGTTGGTACTTAGAGTAATTGGCATGTGTCATTCTCGAATTGCTTTGTTCCTTTCACATATCATCATAGAGGTTTTCAGTTTGGCTTAGTTGAAGATTTTGTCCTTAATGTGTTACATGTCTTATTCAATCATCCCTCCACTAGAGTATATTCTACTGTTAAAACAATCTGATCATGTAGAGAAAAATATTTATCACAATCCCACATTTTTCTTTTTTCATGTCATTGACTAGAAAAGTCTGTTAGTTGAAGTGAAGTCCATTAAATAAATGAGTGACAATTAGAGTCAAAGTTTATACTAATGGTACCGAAAGCAACCATGTATCTTGTGATTTTGAGAGTTGTGTTTGGTTCTTCAATATGTAGTTCTCAGAGCTCATGGTATGCAACAGATACATATGGATGTGCTGATTTGTTTATGGATATATCACTTCATATTTAAACTGCATTTTGTGAGTTTGTAGGGTGGAGTGTTGTGAGATATGATCTGCATTTTGTTGCTTTACTTACTCTGCCTGTTGTGGTCTTCTTTTGTTATTGTTTCTTTTGTGGGTTGATTCCAGTTAGTAAGCATGATTTGAGGTCAACTATTATTCATTTATGTGATTGTCTATTTTCCAGACTTAATAAGCACTAACTATAGATACTTGCCACATTTACAGACCATGTTCGCTGTTGATCAGTACTAAGGGTGGAGTCCAATGCACAGTGATATGCCTTACCCAAGAAACAAATGTCTTCCACTCCCTGCATATTTAGGTACTTTTTGGGTCGGTTTTATAAATACAAAGCACTTTTGATATGAAAAAGAAATCCAGACTATCACGTGCTTATTTGATATGGGCGCCTAAAAATCATGAAAGGCAGTAAGTAGATAGTTGCCTTTTCTGTTAGGTGGTATATCTATTGCTTGAATTTCTGTTGAAGTATCAATTCAAAATAATTCCATCTATTGCTTGTGGCATTTTTGTTTTATGTTGATTGTCGGTTCGATCTTTTCCATTCGTGGTTTTATTAAGATAAATTATACACGTGGATGGAAGCAAAGGATGCTTTTTATAACATCTGTACACTACAACACGAAAGGGCTATAGCGAGGATTTAGTTTCCTCACAAAAGCACCTGATTTCCTCGCAAAATGTATTAGCGAGGAAAAATTTTGTCTCTAGTTTTCCTCGCTAAAACACTGTCGCAGAAAGTATTAGCGAGGAAAATAAATTCCTCGCCTAATTTGACATGTTGCGAGGAATTTTTTTCCTTGCTAAACGTTTAAATTCCTCGCTAAATGTTTTCCTCGCAAATACCATTTGTCATCAAATAGGCTACGAATTTATCAATTGGCGAGGAAATTTTTTCCTCGCTAAACAAAAGAATCCCAAAACAGAAGTTCTCTCCGCGCTTTTTGTAGCTCCTGGTACTCGAACCTTGGACCTCTCCCATAAGACGCGAAGCAACTACCAACCACGCCTGTGATTAAGAAATCGCGCCTAGGCGAGGCGAGCGAGGAGGCGAGCCTTGGTCGCCTCACTGAGGTGAGGCGAGGCGAGTATCAAAGAGGCGAGCGCCTAGGCGCTGAAAGCTCGACTAGGCGAGAGTCGTGAGGCGACCCAAAACGCACGCCTAGGCGTGGTCCAGGTAAAAAACACATAAAAGGGCAGAAATAACTTACACTTGTACACAACACCCACAGTCGAACGCGAACCTCTTCTGCTCTCGCATCTCCTCTGCGATCGCCGATCTGATCAGGTAAGCTCTCTCTCTCTTTCTCTCTCAGATCGATTCTCTCTCTCTGTCTCTCGCACCCTTCTCTTCTCCTTTCCTCCTTCTTTCCCTGCCGACGACACCGACAGGTATGTGTATATATATATATATATATACACACACACACACACACACACATACACGCACGCACCCTTCTCCTCCTCCTCCTCCTCTCTCTCTCTCTCCCTCCCTCCCTCTCTCCCTTTCTCTCCCCCTTCTGGGTCAGACTAGAGCCGACTGGATTGGGTTTTGTTTTTTTTTTTTGGGTATTCTTTTTTTTTTTTCTTTTGTTAGTGCTGCTGGGGTTTTTTTTTTTGCTGACTGGAATTTTTTTTTTTTGGGTATTCTTTTTTTTTTTTTTTCTTTTGTTAGTGCTGGCTGCTGGGATAATTTTTTTTGCCAACCGGATTTTTTTTTTGGGGTATTCCTTTTTTTTCCCACACATAGTCACATACAACCATACAATTAAACACACACAATATATATATATATGTACAGAATTATCAATTATGTTTTATTTCCTTCCTTTGTTTGTATAGATATTGTAGATGTCGAATAGAACCGATCCTGCTTGGAAATATTCAAAGAGACATGAAGATAATAAGTTCAAGTTCTCTTGTAATTTTTGTAACAAAGTGGTTAATGGGGGTGTTTATCGAGTGAAGTTACACCTTGTCGGAGGATACCCTGATGTGACTTCATGTCCTAATTGCCCAGAGCCAGTTAAAGAGGAGATTAGGGCATTTATGTGTAAGAAAAAGGAAACGGCGTCGAGCATAACTCCTCTTCCAGATTTTGATGAAATGGGCAATGATGAGGACATTGATGAGGATGAGTTTTATGTACAATCGAAGCCCCCTCCTAAGAGGCCTGCTGCCACTGCTACCTCCGGCTCCAAATTCCAACTTAAGAAGCCCAAGACCAAAGGGCCTATGGATGCTTACTTCACCCCTGACCCAGAGATCGAGGTAGAGAATAGGAGAAGTGGTAAACAACCTAAAGTTGACGATAATACGCCGCAAAAGAAGTTATTGAAAGAGCGGGCTCATCAAGCCATTGCGAGGTGGATTTACGATGCTGGAATACCTCTCAATGTTGTCAATGTGGAGTCGTTTGAACCGATGATTGAGGCTATTGGGCAATATGGCCCGGGTTTGACACCGCCCACTTATTATCAAGTGCGTGTCCCTCTTCTTAAAAAAGAGGTGGACAATGTCAACAAACAAATGGAGGACCACAAAAAGGAGAGAGAGGAAAATGGATGCACTCTTATGTGTGATGGATGGACGGATCGAAAGAATAGGTCATTGATAAATTTTTTGGTTAATTGTCCTAAAGGTAGCATGTTTATTGAATCGGTTGATGCATCGAGTCATGCCACAACAGGGGATAGCATGTATAGGTTGCTTGATGAGTATGTGGAGCGAATCGGAGAAGCTAATGTGGTCCAAGTTGTCACGGATAGTGCCGCATACAATAAGATGGCAGGTAACAATGAATTGCCTTATGTTAGTTACTAGTTACTACTCAAAGTCTCAAATGAATTTTTTACTTTATTACTTACTCTTAGAATCTTATTGTACTTGTTCTAACTTATGATAGGGAAGTTGTTAATGGCAAAACGACCACATTTGTATTGGACTCCATGTGCTGCCCATTGTTTGAATTTAATGTTGGAAGACATTTTCAAGTTGCCATATTTGAAGAGGACATGGGAAAAGGCGATCAAGGTTCACGGTTATATCTATAACCGTCCGACATTGTTGAACATGATGAGGCACTTTACCCAAAGAAAAGAGTTGATTAAGCCAGCAAAGACTCGTTTTGCAACAGCTTGTTTGACTTTACAAAGGGTTCATCAACAAAAGAATAACCTACGAAAGATGTTCACATCAGAGGCTTGGAGTAAGAGCAAGTGGGCTAAGGAGGCGGATGGTAAAAAAGTAGCAGAAATAATGTTGTCGCCATCATTTTGGAACAATGTCTTGCTGGCCCTAAAATTTGCATGTCCTCTTGTGAAAGTACTTCGTTTGGTTGATGGTGAAGAAAAACCTGCAATGGGATACATCTACGAGGCCATGGATAGGGCCAAAGAAACTATTATGAACACGTTTGGCGGAGATGAAGACAAGTATAAAACTGTGTTTGAAATCATTGATGCGAGGTGGGAAGTGCAATTGCATCAACCTTTGCATGCAGCAGGCTACTATTTGAACCCTGCATTTTTTTACAAGGATGAAAGCTGATAAAGAGGTATGGAAGGGTTTGATGGATTGTATCGAAAGGCTGGTACCAACTGTGAGGATGCAAGATGAAATTCTTCATCAAATAGCATTATATGAGGAGGAGGAGGGAATCTTCAAAAAGGACATGGCAATTAGGCAAAGAACTACAAGGTCACCAGGTGATCACAATTTTTTACTCTTTGTGCTTAAAAGCCTTAAATACTACCTCTTTATTCTTTATCCTTTGCGACAATATAACTAATTGGCAATGTACAGTTGAGTGGTGGAAGTTATTTGGTCGTGAAACTCCTGAATTGCAAACATTTGCCGTCAAGATCCTTAGCCTTACTTGCAGTTCATCCGGATGCGAGAGAAATTGGAGTGTGTTCAAACATGTGAGCATTACATTAAGAGATTTCTAGTCGTTTTGAAGGTGTGAATCGTGTGATATGAACTTAAATCCCTTTTAACTTTATTTTGCAGCTTCACACCAAAAAAAGAAATAAACTAGATCAAAAGCGCCTCAACGACTTGGTGTTTGTTAAGTACAATAGAGCATTGAGGCGTCGATATATGAAGCGCGGCAAATTTGACCCGTTTTCCTTGAAGAACATTGATGAGAGCAATGAATGGTTGATTGGGAAATTGGAGGATGAGCTTGTATTTGACGGTGAAGATTTGGATTGGAATGTTGTTGCAGAGGCTAGTGGGGTTGAACAACCTAGCAAAGTAACTAGGTCAACTCATAAATCAACAAGTTCAAAGAAGCGTTCAAAAGCATCAAGTTTTTATGAAGATGATTTGGAAGAAGAAGAATTTGATGACACTATCTCAGATGAAGGAGAAGAGGAAGATGTGGATGGATATCAGTCAAATGATGATGAAGAAGATGAAGATATTGGTGATGAGTGATGAAAGGATGACTGATGATGTCTTGTTTGGAATATCTGGATTGTTAGTTTGTTACATTTATGAGCGTATTTTACTAGTATTTCGTATGTTGGAATGTTGGATTGTTGGTTATTATGCAATATGGTGATATTTGTTCTTGTTTTGATGGTAGGAGTGAATATTGGTCGTTTATGTAGTTTATATTACTTTTTTTTTAAAATGCTCGCCTCGCTTCAATGAGGCGCTCGCCTCGCCTCGCCTCGACGAGGGCTTTGTCGCCTCGCGTACGCCTCACGTATTTAAATCACTGAACCACGCTACACTGTACTTTCTGTGAAATTGGTGAAACTTTATTTATATGTTATCTCTTTCAGCGCTCCAAATTAATTTTTTCAACATTAATTTTGGCCTTTCTACTTTTTGTAGCTTATAGTGTCTGAACTTTATTTGAACAAGTTAATTTTTTGCTAGCAGAACAATTTTATCTAACAACTTTTGAAGAACTAATAATATGTGTTATTATTCTCATTTTTTTATGGGATAATCCTAACTTTTATGGAATGAGATTAATTTTGTCGTCATAAGCTTGAGATATATTTCAACGAAAAGTTAGGGACAAAGAAAATTTACCTTAGAGTGCCCCGAAAAGAGCAACTAGTGGTTGAGATTTAGTTTGACGTGTGGGACCCTATATATCAAAGTGAATCTCAACCACTAATTCTTATTTTCAGGGTAATTTTTTTTTGAACTTAGTACTAATATTTTAATATCAGATTATGAATAACAAGAAGTATCACCCTCATTTTCTAATTTTAAAAGTGAGTTTGACCTTCTTTTTTCCCAAATACAAAGGGTATTATAGACTTGTAATTTTTTTTCATCATCGCTATAATAATATGAACAAAATTTATAAATATTCATATAAGATCATCCTAAAAGCACTAAAGACCATACTTTTTAAATTTTTTAATCTTTAATAAAATTTTTAAAATTTTAAATTGCCCCTCTTTGTCTCTCTCTCTCTCTCTCTCTCTCACACACACACACACATACAATATGTATATGTATAAATAAAAGTATCCATGATACTTACAAAATTGCATTTGAAATTAATACTTAACATATTTATCTGGTTATAAAGGAATGCCATTATAATCACTTAAGTTGGTTTAAATAAAAATCAACAAACTATTTACAGGGGGAAAAAAATTACAGCATGAATGCACAATATATAAGAAATAGTGTATTTTTTGTGAAATAGTGCATTTTTATGTAGATGTTCTGAAAATAGAATTGTGATGATCCAACTTTTAGATATTTTAAATACAACATTAGTAATTTAAGATATTTTAAACTTTATCTCCTGTTGAGTTTTTCACTATTATGGAAAAAAATCATCGATACCTACACTTCAAGATATCTTTCATTGCTAATTAGAATAAGAAAAGTGACAAATATGAGGTTTCTTCACCAATTCAATGCGATTGGTGATGAAAACTATTTGTTCCCTTTTAACACTTTTTTATTTTAATAAATTTCATAATGCTATAGTTTATTATGTCATACCGTCGTGATATTACAAAATACATAGGAATATAATTAATAATAACTTATATATAAAAAAAATGAATCTTAAAAAAGGTGAAGAAATATTTTCTTATCAAAAAGTTACATTTGGCAAGGAAAAATATTTTCTCGCAAAAAGGTTACATTTAGCGAGGAAAATCTGTTTTCTCGCTAAATGTAACCTTTTTGCGAGGAAAACTATTTTCCTCGCTAAAAAAGGCTTTTTGGCGAGGAAATTTGTTTCCTTGCTAGAAAAGGCGACGAAATTGAATTTCCTCGCAAATAATATACTTTTAGCGAGGAAATTCATTTTCCTCGCCATATTTCCTCGCTATATCCCATTCGTGTTGTAGTGGTATTTGGCGTGTTTTGGATGGATTTTATTATGCAATATGCTTTAGAGTAATTATAATGTGCAAGAGTCTTCTATTTTGTCGGGCCTTTTTGGCAACCATTGTGGTGGAGAACATACATGATGCAATGTACTTGAGTTCCATTTCATTGAAAAATTGCAAGCGTGGAACTGCAGGGGGTTTGGTGAACTTCTTTGGTACAATGGAATCAAGCTAGATTATAGGTGTATGTTCTGGTGTATCCATTTGTGTGGTATTGAGAAATGAGCAGCTAATTTTCCATAAATGTAATTTAATTTCCTTTCAGGTCAATTATAAAATTTTAAGCACGTCTGCCGACCTCTTGCAGGTGGCTCTCCCTCGAGAGTCTTCCACTGGAAAGAGATTAAAGACTTGGGTTGCTAGTTTTGCTAGTTTAGATTGCAAATAACCATGTTTTTTCAGGAATGTAAGCTTTCCTTTATTCTGTTAACTTTTTTCCTATTATTTCGCCTCCATCAGTTTAAACTAATTTCTTTTTTCTATATGATTCTTAGGGTGTCCGGGACTCTCATCCATGTTTGGCAGAAGCAATACTATAGTTACATGGTTGAAGAATTTTTTTTCTTTATCCTAGTTGTGCTTTGTGTGAATGTAGATTGTGGACATGATGTAATATGATGTTGGGATGTTGCTAAATTTTTTGTTAGATGTTTCAATCCTATGGATTATTAATGAATTTGAATTTGAATGTGTGTATTTGTTATTTATTGCTTATATGTTAAGCGGTTGTTAATAATGAATTACGAATATACAGGTGAATAATAGTAAATGGGTAAAACTGGTATCTGAATTTTAAAAAAAAAAAAAAAAAAGACCATTCCCGGCGTTTACTAAACGTGGGGAATTCCCTCGCTGGAGCGGTATGTTTTCTAGCTGGAAAACTTTTCCCGGGGTTTATTAAACGCTGGGAATAGCCCTCGCCGGAGCGGTATGTTTTCTAGCCAGAAAACTTTTCCCAGGGTTTATTGAACGCCGGAAAAAACGCCGAACTATTCCCGGCGTTTTGTAAACGCCGGAAAGTATTCCCGACTACGGCAGTCGCGGCGTTCACGGAAAACGCCGGGATAAACGCCGGGAAGACTTTTCCCGGCGTTTTTTTCACTTTTCCCGGCGTTTAAAAAACGCCGGAAAAACCGTGATTTCTTGTAGCGCGACCGAGCCACCTCCAAGGCCCGTAGGTCGACTCACAATCAAGAAGGCCTAAGAATATTGATAGTGTTTGGTTGGGAGTTTAGTTTATTTTAGTTTTGGTAGTGGGTGAAGAGAGAAATAGAGTAATGATTGAAAATAGGGGTAATGATTAGAGAGATAAAGAGAGATGAGAAAGAATAATTGAAAAAATAGGATAATGATTGGGGAAAGAAGTAGGGTATTGATTGGTTTCCAAAACTAAAACGAAAATGAAAAGGCAACCGAACAAAGCCAATGTGATTACAGTTTTGAATGTATTATGACACAAAGAAATTGGTAATAGGTTGGTTCAAGGGATAAGAACGAGAACGATCCAAGTCTTTAGCGTAGCACTCGAGAAATCGAAGATGAGATACACTAACCTTGGTTATATTGTTTTCTCAAGCAAATTATGTTCTGCGTTTCTTATGCTCAAAAGTTATGATATGTTATAAGAAAGCATGATTTGATGAAATGTTTTTATATCTTATACCTTATGCCATGGAAATATGTTATGAGTTGTGTGTTGAAAGATGATGATTTTATAAGGATGATTATGTTTGAGAAGTGATGATCCTATGAACACCTTGCCATTTAAAGGTGAAAAAGAAATGACATGACGATTCTATGAGTTTAAAGTTCATTGAGGCATCCAGACAGCGGTGTCCCGGGTCAGGGGGCGGATTTTAAAGGTACCGTGACCAATGAGGGGGTTATAAGGAAGGATTGTTATGTGGCACCAGCTGCCAGTGACTTGATCATTTCACACCACGTGGGGTCGCTCCCCTATGCATGTTAAGCTGTTGGATGTGCATCGTTTACATATGCGAAGTTGATTATATGCAATTCTTCTTATGAAGTTTATGATAAAGCTATGATTTGCTATGTCAATAAGGTTTATGAAAGTTAATTCCATGGCAAAACATATAACTTTGGTGTTGTATCTCACACGAGCTATCGGCTTATGAAAATTTACTATTTTCCTACAGGTTATGGCCAGTAGAAATGAAGTATGCTGCTGCCCGGTGGACATGTAGATATTGTATAGCTAAATTTTGAAAACCAAACCGGGAATTGACTATTCCCCATTTTGTGTAAGATCACCCACGTTTTGTAAAGATGGTACATTTGCCAAAGCTCTGATGGTGTTTTGTTTAATGTAATAATGTTTCCGCAGTTTTTTTTTTTAAATTGTTGAAAAATTCTGTATTTTTGGACTGAGTAGTTATGAGGCCTTGGGTGGAAGTGAGATCCACTGACCGGTCACGACATTCCTATTATTCAGTTATTGGGATGGGGTCGTGACAGTTGGTACAAATTTTTTTTAGTAATGTTTTCTTTAGCGACGCTTATAGCCGTTGCTAAAGACAATTTTTTTTTTAAATCACAATTTTGTGACGTAATTAGCCATGTTTCCTCCACGTGGTGGAGACATGGCAACCTTGTGTCACCCACATGGAGCTGACATGGCACCCACGTGTCGTCTGCATTGTGTCTATGTGGCAGCTCGCGCGCAAACCAGCTAAGCTAGCAAAGCACTTGTGTTACTTGAAGCACATACTAATATTTATATACTATACTGACTGGAATTTTCTTAATCCAATATTTTAAATTCGTTTTATCCTATACAAACACCTACTATATCCTTTTTTTTTTTTTATTGGAACCGTTTAGTTTTTACATAGTAAAGAATACATCCTTCGAACAAAGAATGAAATTAATTGGGTGTCGCTACACTTGATCGGGCAAAATTTTTTATTTTATTAATGAAATTTTATCTCAATAAAGAAATTTTCTAAAATCGATCAAGCTAAATTTTTACGAGAATGATTTAATCAACAAGAAAAATAAAATCAATGGTCTCAATCATCACGGTTGTATCGTGGTCAAGTGACTACTGTATGTTCAAGTACAACACAAGACGTAGTTTGTTAATGAATTACATTGAACGTATATATTTTAAATATAATTACAAACTCAATTTTTACAATCGTCAATCTAAACCGTTGGGATTTCACGTCTCACTAATTCCGTCACTATCACCAACATCGAAGATTGTCAGATATCGGCGATCGCCTGATCGGACCACATTTGATGCATCCCGAGATATTAAAGTATTAGATTGTAAGACCCGACTCCCACCTGAGTCATTTTTTTTCTGATTGGAACCGTTTATCTTTTACATATTAATGAGTACCTCATTCATGCCAAAAATGAAGTTAATCGGGTATCACTACACAGTTTATCAGATAAAAAAACTTATTTTGTTAATGAAATTCTGTCTCAATAAAGAAACTTTCTAAACCTGATTGAGTCAAATTTTTATGAGAATGATTTAATCGACATGGTAAAAAAGTTAACCGTCTTGATCGTTAGTTCGAGTTTGAAAAACCGATCGTATGAAAGAAAATTGGTTTTGGCAGTGTAAAAATCTACTAACGGTTAATGAACATTGTCGCTATAGTCCGGTTTATAGTAACGATTATTAAAAAACGTCATTATAATTCAGTTTTTAGTAACGGTTATTAAAAACCGTCACTATAGTCTTGTAATCTAATAACGGTTGCATGAAAACCGTTACTATAGTCCTATTTCTAATAACGTTTTACAAATCGATACTATACACCATCTATACCGACGATTTTTCCAAGCGTTACTAAAAAAACCGTCAAGAGATCTCAAATTTCTTGTAGTTTGAGGCGTAAAAATTACTATGTGTTAAAGAGTTGTCAAGTAGAGAGAAAAAAAGGGATACATTTGACATTTTTAAGGATTTTATTACCTTTAAATGTGGGCTTGTTTATGTTTTCACCCCGTTCTCTCTCTCTCTCTCTCTCTCTCTCTCCTCATTTCTTATTTCCTCTGTCGTCCTTTCTGCCTCTCTCCTCCTTAAAGTTCACTACAAGAAGAGCCACAGGTTTGTTCCTTAAAGTGAGCTAGGAAACGGGGTCACTAAAGTGACCAAATGGTGATAGAATAATAGTACATCAAATATACTTCTTCCGTGTTAAAATAGATTGACAATTTTGAAATTTGTTTTATTTTTTATTGCTTATATCTTTCAATCTATAATATTTTTTATGAGTTTGAAAATTTTATATAATAGAACTAATCGAAAATTATCAAATAAGATTCATATTGCATATTTTTTTTAAATTCATATTAAAAGATATAATAAATTAAAATTGACACGAATATCAAAAACTAATATCTAATTTGGGACAGAGGAAGTACAAATAATAGTACATCACTTATGGTAGCAAGTGACCCCACAACCTTGTGAATAGCGTTGCCCTGACCCAAATGGGTTGCCCGCAGATCGGTTTCGTGAAGATCGGTCCGGTTCTCAATCCCGATCCGTTCGCACTAGATTGTTGTTTTCCCCATTCGTCAGCCATCTGTGAGTATGTTTGGATGGATCGATTTGGCTGCAGATTGGTCGGTATGGACGGATTGAACGGATTATATACTTGTAAACTATAGTTTGGGCGGTTCTATTTGGAACTGATCTGCTATTGCGGATAGTTATTTTGTTCATCCGCAAACAGTCCGTGAGTGTGTTCGATTGGATCGATTCAGTTGTGAATTAGTCAGTTTGGGCGATTTGAGTGGATTGAACCATCTGATTGGGCAGCCCTATCGAATACATAGTTTTCATAGTTGGTGGTGCTGATTTTGTTCTTGTAGGTATGAGCACTAAAGTAGTACTCCCTCTGTCTCGATTTGTTTGTCATTTTTCACTATTTGAGATCTTTTACAAAATTGTCTATATATTTTGGTATATAATGTTTTGTATATGCAATATCAATCTTGTTTAATAGATCTTAATTAGGTCTATAATACGATTTCAAAATTATATAAAACATTATCAATTGTTAAATGTAGACAATTTTTTGAAGGACACGTGTGTCAAAATTGGACAAACAAATTGGGACCGAGGGAGTAATACTCAATGCCAGTCCAAATCTAAGCTAATGTCGATTTCTTTTCTTTCTTTGTTTCTTTTTATAAATGGAAGTGACGGTATACCGCCACCTCAGCCAGAAATTATGTCGTCTCTACAGTTGATTTTTAAAATTCACAGTTTGTCTAGATTTTTTTTGAGATTAACAAAATGATAGAAAAAGAAAATTGCGCGTAAAAGAGAACACCGGAAGTTAAGAAAACATATACTCCGAAGAAATAATACCCCAAACATTTTACACGACCCAAACGGAGCCTAACTCAGTGACTTTGGGTTATACGAATTTCTATCCCCTCCCTTCATTCTTCCCCAAACAAACAAACGGGCCCTAAGTCTTATCTTCCACGGATACTTTTTATTTTTGTGGGAGTTAAATTAAAGACTTGTACTTTTTTTTTTATCATCAATTAGAGATTTGTGCTTGTTGCACTTATTTCTGCCTTTCGTATCTTTTTTGAATTATGAAACAAAGGAAGTTAATGGTGTTTCAGATTAATAATTTCAAAAGACTATTTGTTAGTTTTTATAAATAAAAAAAATTTACCTTCATAAATTTTGCGTTAATTTTTGGTGAATTAGTAGTTTGTCTTAACGAGATAAATCTAAAAAGTAAAATACTAGTATAACAAAAACACTTAAAAATTATGAATAAAGACAACAGAAAATAAAACAAAATCATTGTGCTTTGAATTATTTTTTTCTTTAATGAACTTTTTAAAAATCTTGATGATCATGAATACTTATAATTTAAATTCATCTCGCTAAGGCAAACCAATAATTCTCAAAAAGCTAGTAATTCACAGTTGAAGAGGCCATTCACGAACTACAATAGAAGTAGCGAAGGCAAAAAAATTCTAATAAAGACATAACAACAAGAAGGTCTTGTTCAGCTGAATAATCCATTCTAGATTATTTTTTGTCATTATTGAAAAAAAATTTACATTTATTAATTTTTCGTCAATTTTTTAAAGATTATTGTTTCGTAAGAAATCTAAGCCAAAACACTCCGAGCTATTAAACTGCTCAAACGGAGTCTAGCTAACTCAGTGACACAGTTCCTCAAACTTTTCTATAGTACAAACAAACTAGTCCCTTCTCAGTTCTCACCCACCCATCCCTTAAAAACATCCACGCACTATAGCGGTGCACGTACGTAATGGGCAATGCTAAGAGTAACGCTCGGAAAAGAGGCAGAACATGGCGAAGGCGGTGGGGGCAGTAGCAACGGCGGTGGCAGCCGTGGCCCTTGCGGGATAGTCAGTGCTCTTGCGACTTGGACACATAAAACTTGAATACCTTTAGCAACCGGCCTTATCATGCAGCTATGCGATTTACATGATAATTTTTCAAAGATTTGTCATTCATGAGTTCATGGCGTTGTTCTTGGAATCACGAAAAGAACCCCCAATGCCAATAAACAAAGAAACGAACCCAATGCCAATAATAATAAAAATAAAAAATAAAAATCAACAATATCGATCTTTAATATATAGCGGGTTGGTTACACCTCTAACCAAAATAGAAACTGAGTGTTTCCTGGTTCAAAAATGCCGAATTTGGTCTCAATTCACTACAGAAAACACCTAATAATTTTTCAATCACAAATAAAAATCTATTACAAAATTTTCACTACTGGAAACACCCTCTAAAAGCTAGTAGTACTAGATAAACAACTGAACATAAATGCTCCAAATCTGTAAAATAAAAATAGGGATTTCATTACCTAGTTGGAGCTCCGTTCTGTTCTAGCCATTTGTTTAGTAAGACGTAATTGAGACCCAAAACATACCAGTAATATTTAAGCATGTTTAAATGGGGAACGACATTACATTATTCTGAATTACGCATTACATTATAAACACACACACACCAGAAAAGATTAATGTGCAAATTAAAGATGCATCTGTATTCGTGAAGATATATCTACAAAAAGTAGTATTCACTACGGAATGAATTATGATTAACATAACCGGTCTAACAAATCAGCATGCATGTAACATCAACAACCAATTTCAATGCATGAGGAGAATCCGTTCTCTCTTTACAATTGAGGTTTCAATAAGCAATAGAGCATGCTGCATCCACATTTGACTATCTACAATAATGTTTGGGCAAAATCCACAATCAACCCAGTGGGCGGGCTGACGGTGGTGAGTCTATAGTACCTAACGAGCACAAGTAAATTCTTTATCCTGCCATCTCATTACGTCTTTCTATGCACTGTCAACTTACTCTGATTTAATTGGGTGTTTTCAGCGGCAAATGACCAAATTAACCCCTAATGGCGAGAATGATATAAAATTTGATACCTGTATAACGTTTGTGGGTATGGTTGGATATATACCTGCTGGCCATGGATGTGTGATTTTGTACCATTTCTAGTCTAGTCTCTAATAGTACCGTTTCATTAATTCCATTCTACTTTGTTGATAACTCAGTAACCAATTTTATTTGGACGGTCATATTGATCCCAGCCCGACTAGATTAACAATAATTATTTAAAAGCTATAAGAATACTTAATTTGAAATTCACAAGAAATTTAAAAGGAGAATCAGCCAATTAATAAGTAGATTAGAGGTGGCAAATGAGTAGGTTTGGGCAGATTGAAATGGATTGCGGGTCAAATATGAACGGGTCAAATAGTAAACATGTTGAAATGGGCCGGGTCGAACATGGGTCAACCCAAACCCAAACCCGCCCGACCCAACCTGTTTCCTTTTTTTTTTTTTTCCCTTCTCCCCGACACGGTTCCTTATCTCTGATATTTTTTTTACTTCTTTTGTCATCCCCCATGGAAAATACATTGTAAAAATTATACCTTGATCTCGTATGAATTGAGAGAAAACAACCAAGAAAACCTTTTTTTTTTTTTTTCTTCATTGAAATTTTGGGTTCAACCCATTATATAATATGAGCAGGTTGGATTGGGTTAAAAGTGGGCGGAATTGGACGGATTACAAAATATGGATTGAGATTAACACCTCCAAAGTAGATGAGAATAGTGCATATATATGTATGTATGTAGGTCGTAAGTGGATAACTAGCCATATTATTCTTCCTTATTAGAATCAAATCCTTTCTTCACAAGAAGGAAACATATGTTGGGTATAAATACATTGCAATGTAGTCCTACTTACTAAAGGTAACGAATAAAGAAAAAATCAATATCTGAATACAATATCTCGTGCTAGCTCTTGTAGCTTTCGGAGCAGTACAACTTTCCAACACGACGCACTTAAACAAATAAGCTTTACACCTAACACATGCATGTAAAATTAAAGGTGTGGCCGGGATTCTGATGTTGTTTTGAGATACTAAGAGCATCCACAATGTAATAATCAAAATCAAAAGGTTGTTAAAGTTAGTAATATTTGTTCAAAAAAGTGCTCACATTGTAATAACCAAACTTAGCAACCTCTTAGCAACTCATCAAATTTTGGTCTTTGAATAATCAAAACTAGCAACCTTTTTGCCAATAATTAATTCTAATGGTCCCTATATTTTCTCACTCAAATACACCCATCATTAAAAAAAAAACTCTCTCTTTCTTGCCATCTCTCTCTCTCTCTCTCTCTCTCTCTCTCTCTCTCTCTCTCAACAATGTTTCCAGAAAATTATTTTTAAAAACTGTTTTTTTTTTCAGAAACTTTAAAAAACAGTATTTACAAAATACTTTTTTAAAAGTGTTTTTACACAAAAACTGTTTTTGTAAAAAGTGTTTCCAACAGTTTTTCAAAAAAAAAAAATTGTTTTTTTAAAACTGTTTTCTTTGTGAAAAAAACTATTTTCAATTTTTTTTCACTAAACTATTTTCTTAAAAAAAACTGTTATTTTTTGGAATATTTAAATATCCATCCTCTTTATCACTGTCATGTAAGAATTCATCCCGCCCTTTTTTCATGCTTATGTTTTCATCCTCTTAGTGTGTGAATTACCTTTCTTACCCTTCACTATGATATACATATATTATGTTATATTACTTTCCTAATTTAGTGAGATTGGATTCGACTGTCCAATTTAATGGGATTGAATTGGATTATTTTCCTAATTTAGTGGGATTTGGTAAATTTAAATATGATTTATTATTATTTTTTAAATCATGGAATGTATTTGTGGAATTGATTTTTTTTAGGAATATAACATGATAAATTGACCACATCTTTGCATGTTTTCTTAAAGCTTCAAGTTGGCCAATCAAACAACAAAAAGTCATATTTTTCATTGATCTTATTACACGGAACATGGCTAAATTACCATAAATAAAAAAAAGAAATAATATGACATACTCAAACCATTACATGGTTAAATTACCATGACGATTACAATGTAGACACGATAAATATCCCATGACGATTACAACGTGAACATGATAAATACATGAGGTGGATTTTCGTCGTACTAGTTTTATGGCAAACGGTTCAAATAATTAATCATGAAATGCTAAAAATATAGACAAACATGTTTCATGGTAAATGAAGTAAATAACTTACCATGATATAAACAAAACCCAATCCTCGGCATACGGCAAATAAATAGAGAAACAAAATTGAAGACAAAGCAAAGAGATAAGGAGGATTGTCAAAGTCCAATGTAACGTCATAACAGTCTAATATACAAAAGAGAACCAGTAATGTCCAAATTCCTCAGCAGACAACAAAGAAAAATACAGTAAAAAAAAGAGGGCCTGAGTAAGGCTAGGGAAAGATCCATTCCGTTGCAACTAGTAGAACTCCTCCCCCAAATACGTACTTGATCTTTGACCCAATTTGGTTGTTTTTTCAAATCAAAGCCGTGGCATCGGTTGTACTAGATTGAGCTCGCCGGAAAGGACTGCCGGAGCGCCGTTCATTGGAGTGAGTTTCTGTTACAAATGGAGATGAGGATCAAAGAGATTTTCGGGATTATATTGGAAGTCGAAATCAAAGATCAAGGGACTGATTGCTGGTTTAACCGCGAGGACGAGAGGAGTTATGCAAAATATTGCAACTACATGCTGCTTGCAGCCGATCCATGCATAGCCACTTGGAGGGTGGAAGGAAGCCGGGCAATGGCCAAGGCGAGGGTAAGCGCAGCGGAGATGAGGACGGGACTGTAGATGACGAAGAGCGGGGTGGTGAGGGCGATGCCGCTGAGGGTTCTGCCGAGGAGGCCAGAAAGGATGGTTTAATCGAGTGGGTATGGTGATAAATAGGTAGTGCTATAATTTAGGGATTTTAACAATATACATCGAATGGAAAGCGTAGATTAAGGGATTTGATATCCCATAATAACAGATAGGACCCTAAATTTTAAGATTTCATCCCAAAAATCTCTCTCTCTCATATATATATATATATATATATATATATATATAAGGGTAGTTCTGGAATTCTTTTAAAGTAGGGATGAAATCATAACAGTTCAAAAAGTGAAGGATGAACACTTAAGTTTGATGAGGAATGAGGATGGATTTTTAAGTTTCCCTTATTTTTTTCAAAAAGAGTATTCGAATTATTTTCAAAAAATTTTAGTTTTTAGAATTTTGTAGTTTTAAAAAAGTGATGTGGCAAGTTTTGGTTATCCAATTTTGATTATTACATTGTGGACCTCTACATTGCTAACCTTAGCAATGTCTTAAGTGAATAACCAAAAAATGAGGTGGCAACTTTTGGCTATCCAATTTTGATTATTACAATGCGGATGCTCTAATAGTACGTAGTTGCTGGCTTATTTTTTCGAATGATCAATCTAAACCGTTAAGATTTAATATTTTATCAATTATATCATTCTCACCAAAACTAGTGATAATTTGATCTCAGCAACTACATGATCGTAATATATTTGGTAGTTCATGAGGCATTAAAATCCTATTGTGCACAACCTGAGGGCCACGTACTTGAGGTATTTTTTAAAATCGGAACCTTTTATCTTTTACATAAGAGGGATCAAATCATTCCTGCCAAAAATAAAGTAAATCTCTTATCATTACATATTTGATCGAATGTAATATATCATTCTAATAATGAATTTTTGTACCGACGAAAACTTCATACCCTACGGCGACACACTTCGCGTCGCCAATTGCGAAGATTGTTGGCAAACATAACATATCATTCTAATAAGGTTGCTGATTTTGCCACTACATTTTTTGTTAACGTCGCTGCTTGCGACCTTAATGTGGGTTGTAATAAGAAATACCCCAAGTGTAGGGTTAGGTCGGTTGAAAGCATAATACCCGGAAGTCCGGGGTCGAATCCACAGGGATCGCATCCATAACTTGTTCAGAGATTAGCTTGTAGAAAGTTTAGCGTTAGGACCTACAACCAAGCTTTGGCGTTGAGACGGCCAACTGAAAGATTTAGTTAACTGACTACTTAACCTAACTACGGCTTTTTAACTCGAGATTAACTAAAGGCAAGGTTTAGGGATAATCAACACCCATAACACGAGGATAAGCTCGATTCTTCTCCTTTTTAACAAAAGTGTTAAACATGTCTCGGGTTCTTTTGGTACATTTAGACAAACACAAGGAGGGACATAGCTCTATTTATCAAATGTGGCAAGAAGCTCAGCCCTTGCTTACATCTGATCAAAGAGATTAACACCTCAAAGTTTTGATACATAAAATTAGTCCAAAGCAATGTTTAAGCTAGAAAACGGGGGTTTTCGAGAGGAGAACGAGCCACACCCTTAGTTACGGGATGTTAATCATCCCATAACCTAACCCTCTACACTACTCACACATAATGAAAGGAGAAATGAAATGAACTAGGGTACGAATGGGAGAACACGAAATCATGCTGAAATCAGAAATAGAGGTTAGATTAATAAGAATCCCAAAGGAACTTACAACATTAATGAAAGCAATCACCCTCCAAATCCCCCAATCAATGCTCCATTAATGAGAGAGAAAAGAGTTGGTGAGGAGAGGGCGGTAGAGAGAGAAAGAGCTGATCTAAAATGAGACAACATATGTAACGCCCCGAATTTTGGGTACGTTAAATAAAATATTTTATTATAAAAACAAAGCGAGTCCAGCTCGTTATTACATCATAAACCCTACAAAAGTACTTTTATTTACAAAACAGAGGGATCTAGGGTTCCTAACTATAATTCTTCTTGCTTCTCCAGCTCCTCGGCTTCGAACGCCTCCAAGGTGAATAGTTCGTCCTGTTCGTCTATCAAATCTGACATATTATACCGGCGTCGCCACCCATATAATATGCCAGGGTCACCACAAGGCAACACCGTGAGCTACGAAGGCTCAGTAGTATAATCCTAATACTAGCATCGATTTCCACATGATAAGTACATAAGCAGAGCACAAAGCAATATCATATCCACATTCATTTCATAATTATCGTTGGTGTCCAAAATCCTCGAAGTTCTTCCTACGTAACCCATCGTAGACCGTGTTGTTTTTACTACCTTTCTTTTCCAAAGTCTCCTTTTTAACTCACCCAATCTCGGTTCCGCCGCGCCGGGTTCCCGAGCATCCTCACAACGGTTCCGCCGCGCCGGGTTCCCGTTGGCACACAACACTAGCATTGGCTCCTCTCCACGGATAACCAAGCCATATTACCAACAAGGCTACCACGTCCGGCCTTATTGGCAATCTTCACAAAGGGCTACCAAGTCCGGCCACCTTGTGGTTTTCACAACCCACGCAATGGGCTACCAAGTCCGGCCACATCACGGTTTCAAAACACATTTCTCTTGTTAAACACACCCTAGGTGCCATGTTTCTACTTTTCTCGGTTTTCGTGTCACGTTCTCATGCAAGACTCCGCGTGTGGGACTTTACATACAACATGCATTCAATCCAACTTCGAAATAGTATATCAAGAACATTTAAGTCCACATAGCATGCTTGAATCTCAAAAACGACATAATCATACATTTTTCCCTTTTCATCTTCAATCAAGTAACTTTTTAAACTTTTGGAAAGTAAGTAGAGATTTCAAGTAGCAAGACTATAGCTACTTATTGAAAATAAAGTAAGGACTTGAAAAATAGGTAAGGATTACTACCTTAATCCGAAACTAGTCGGGGCCGAATAAGCTAGGTGGAATTTCTCCCGAATCTGGACCAACTTCGGACGGCAGTAGCTCGGTCAATCTTTGGCCGAATACAATCGTTCTTGGGTCCAGATTGAAGATCAAGAAACCCTCTACAACTTCCGTGAAGAAAGTTAATCCTAGAAACCAATCTAAGTAGGAGAAAAATGGTGTGGAAGGAGGTGACAGTAAGCTGTCTGGAAATAAAAATCCCAGATTTTTACTGAACTTCGGATGACGATATCTTGGTCATTTCTAATCCGATTGGGGTGATTCTTGAGCCTAACTTGAAGCTCTCGAAGTTCTCTACAACTTTCCAGAAGGAAGTTGGTTCTAAAAACTACTCTAAGAAGGAGAAAACTGGGGATTTTCGAAGGGCAGTAGGCTGCCTGGGACTGGAATCCGAGATTTCTAGAGAGAAGGAAGAGCAAAGAAGTGAAGGGGTGATCTTTGAAGCTTGGAATGGCTTCTATTTATAGGCCAAGACCTTGGCTCTCTCTCCTCTCTCTCTCTCTAAGTCTCACTTGACACATGGCATGAGATCATGAAAGATCAAGGCCTAAACCTTAGGCTTGCATGGCTAGTTGGTCCTTCTTGGAAGACTTGGTGTGAAAAGAGGTGTGAACAAGATTAGTTTGTACAAGACTCTAGTGTGAAACCATAGATAATGGTACAAGGGAGTACAATGGAGGTAGTTTCTTAGCTAGGAAGGAAGTATCACCAAGATATGAAGTACAAGGAAAGATCAAGCCAAGTACTACCTTCTTTCTCTTCTTTTTCTCTCTCTCTCTCTCTCCCTCCCTTCAATGGCCGGCCCTCTCTCCTCTCTCTCCCTCCTCTCTCTCAAGTACAAGTACACACATATGTGTATATATATGCAAGAAAGAGAATAAGGGTACTTGGTACTTGAAACAAGAAACTTAAAGACTAAGTTTTGGATAACTAATAAGCACATGGTACTTGGGAAGACCAACTCTTTTACCCAATGGTTAAAACTTTCCCTAACATTTATTATCCAATGGATAATAGATATTAGGTCACTTTTAATATAAAATAGTCAAAAGTACTTAAAAAGTTTATATATTTTTTTTTATCCAAGGTACTTTAACCAAATATACTTTTAATATAAACAAATGGATTTCTATTATCCAATGGATAATAGTTTCCCTAACAACTATTGTCCAATGGACAAAGAATAAAATCAAAATAATTAAAAGAGAAAGAATATGCAATACTTTGACTAGGGTTCAAAAGGTCCAAAGTGTCTAAGGGGGGCAAAACGGTCATTTTGCGGTTAGGAAAAAGTAACTAGATAGCTTGCTAGCTCGGTTTCTCCAACTAGATGGTCAAAAGCTAGTTAGGCTTGCTAAGTAGGCCAAAGCGCAAATAACGAAAGTTTAAGGGCAAAAACGTAATTTTGACAAACTTCAAGAATTTAAGGAAATTCACGCAATAACAACGAGATTTTTATTCGTTAAAAATCGGGGTTGTTACAACATAACCCTAAAAACGTGCAAATGGGGTATTTATAGTACCCCATTAAAGTAACAAAAGAAAAAGAATAAAGGAAAATAAAATCTGCAGAACTGGGGATCTTCTACCGGTAGGAAAAGATTAGCTACCGGTAGAACGACATCGAGCAAAAAGGGGAAAGCTGCTATGACTGGGTTCCTACCGGTAGGCATTGATCCCCTACCGGTAGGTCTTGGACGGTGCAATTTTGTGACCTCTCTGGACTGAAGTTGAATTGGTAGACCAGGCTCTCCTACCGGTAGGTCTTCCTTTTCTAGCAACTTTTTATCAGCTTCATCCTGGGCTTGATCAAACTCTCCGGGGCTTTGACGATGCTCCTCCGGACTCCGCTATTACTCCATTTAGACCCCTCGGGTGCCCGATCCATGATGGGGTAAGTTCATGGCGTAAAATCCACCTTATTAAAGAAGGAAACCTGTAACCACCAAAAACGCACATTTCGCGCAATATCATTCAAAAACATAGAGTTATGCGCGCGAGCGTGGCCAAAATGAGCAAGATAAGCCCGAATATGTCCACAATTGTGGGCTTATCAATCACTCCACTACAAGTGTATTTTTACACTTGCAAGAGAGTGACGTTAACCAAAAAAGGAGTGGCAAAATCATTTCCCTTCTAAAAACTCTAATAATTTTTTAAAGATTCGTCATTCATAAGTTCGTGGCGTTGTTCTTGGATTCACGAAAAGAACCCAATGCCAATCAAAAAAGAAAAGAAAAGAACCCAATGCCAATAAAAAAGAATCAACAATATACGTAAGAACTAATTGGAATTTTTAATCTAGTGATTTTTTTTTTTAAATACATTTATGTATAGTGGACTAACTTTGTGGAACAAATGGACTATTAATTATCATGACTGCATGTGTTGTTAATTTTAATGGGGTCAAATTATGGATAATGAAAATTTACACGATAATAATAGCACTTGTTGTAAAGTTTAAGCAAATGCAAAACACCAGATATAGAACAAAGATAGTCACTCCAGAAACTATCAAGAAAATACTATTGATCATGGGGACCAACTATCAAGAAATATAGAGTATAGTATTTCTTGCAATCTTTCTTTCCTCACTCTTTGCAATAGTCTCCTCCTCCGAAACTAGCTAAAAGTTGAGGTCATTGTTTGTAGAGAAGAGATTGGGGACTGATCTGTAAAATACATAAATTTCAAAGGCCAAGGTCTATAGATGCTGCATCGATCAGTTAGGAATTGCTAACTTTGGTTTAGCTTAGCCTTTAAGTCTCCTTCATGACATCAGATATGTGAGGTAATCTGTTACGAAGGTTGATTTTAGCACTCCTGTTTGTGACTTCGTCTAAGTGCACTTCATTTTTTGTATTTATCGATGTAAAAATTATAAAGTTATCCTTTATAGTTTCTTTCTTCACGCATAAAATGGTAATTTTATAACTTCGTATGAATACAAACGAAAGAATAAATGCACTTAGATAAAATGAGAGTGAAAAAATCAATTCCTTTATATTTTTTTTCTTCGGGGTGCTGCTTCTTCAAAATAATAGTACTAACAATTACAGTAACAAGTGACCCCACAATCTTCTGAATAGCGTCGGCTTGGAGTTTTCGATGTTGCTTTTGCTTTGACAAAAACCTTTTAACGGGTAGCCCGTGAAAAGTTACTACACGTCAAAAAGGTTTTATGGCTGTGAATCGCAGTTGTCCCGTCCGATTTTGGACGGTCCGGATTTTAATAAAAAAATTTCGTTTCCATTTCGCTTTGGCTTTTGCTTTTATGGATTAGATTTTAGAACGCTGCTACAGGTACAGCAAATGATGCATAACAGTCGCGCACAGATTGTTGTTGCGCCCGTCTTGGATCCTGCAAAGATGATTGGAGCCACTCATTTTGTTCAAAATACTTCTTTTAGGATCCCTATAAAAAATCACATCAATCCGATATCAAGAAGAGGGTTTACGAATCATTCAATTTTGCTTCAAGGACCCTAAACGAGGGACTTTTGATGATTTGTAAACGCCTTCTTGATTTCGGATTGAAGTGATTTTTTATAGGGACTCTAAAAGAAGTATTTTGAACAAAATGAGCGGCTCCAATCATCTTTATAGGACTTGAGACGGGCGCAAAAACGATCTGTGACAACTGCTGTGCATCATTTGTTGTACTTGTATCTTTACTGTGTAGGCCTTATCATAAAATAAAGATTTGTCCTTGTCACACTTATTTCTACTTTTCAAAAGGACATTTTTTTACTTAATAATTCAAAAAGACATTTTTTTTTCTTTTTTTAAACATTTTTTGTCTTTGCTAATTTTGCGTTAATTCTTTGTAAATTACTGATCTATGATAACCAAAAAAAAAAACCTTTAAAACTATGGACAATGACAACAAATAATCCAAAATTGGAATGCTTTGAAATATTTTTGTCTTTAATAAAAAAAATTAAATTTAGATCATGATTATTTACTCCTTAGATTTCACTCACCAAGCCGAATCAATAATTCCTAAAAAAAATTAACGCAAAGGTAGCAAAGACTTTTATACACACCCCCTGTACTTTGGTCGTTTTTCAACTACACCCCCTCTACTTCATTTTTAATCACTCGCACCCCTTGTACTTAAGACTGGTTTGGAACTGTTAGTATTTCCGTCCAAAGTAACAAAAAGACTAAAATACCCGTTCGTATTCCACTTTCTTATTCTCCTTTTTTCATTTGCGTATTATTCTCTCTCTCTACAAAGCTCTGAGCTCTGGTTGTGCAATGGTGGAGAGAAAAATCGACAGATCGTGAATCAGCTACTTCGAGAACAGAATCTTCTACTTCAAAGAACAGAATCATCTAGGGTTTTGTTCGTAAGGTACGTTGATAGCCCCAAAATCATCAACGGTTTTTGTTCGTTTTTGTTCATTTGTGGTATGTTGACAGGCCCAAATCGCATAGGGTTTTCTGTTATGCTTTTTGAGTCATATATTGCTCTGAAAACCAGAAACTTTTCATGATTTGGGGATTTTTTAAAAGTTGTAGCCTTTTTCTGCTACAGTTATTGATTTTAGGGTTTTTGTCCTAACTTTCCATTGGTTTTTGGTTCTTTAATAGTTGTGGTCCCATACCTGAATACCCAACCGCTTCTTGGCCTTTTTGTGCTACAGTTATCGAATTTAGGGTTTTTGTCGTCACTTTCCACTAGCTTTTTGTTCTTTAATGGTTGTGGTCCCGTACTTGAATACATGTATGTTGTTGTTTAATGGTTTTTTTTGTCAATTACATTGTTTTTTAATGCTTGCATGTAGTCCCTTATGTTTGTAAAGTTGGATTTTTTAATTGTAAATGCAGGCTGACTACATATGTTACCCTTCAATTGCATCATGGGGGGTATTTCAAGCATACTCCATTGGCCACTATGTATCTGGGTGGGACAGTGGAAATGGTAGACGAAATTGACCCTGATTTGATTTGTTACTTTGACTTGAAGAGAGTAATTATGTCATATGGTTATCCCACCACAAGTAGTATTTATTACCTGATTCCTGGTGTTGGTTTAACAAAGGGACTTAGGGTTCTAAATTCTGACATAGAGGTTAGAGAAATGTTGGATGTTTACAAAGGTCTTCCAGTCATTTGTTTGTATTGTGAAAAAGGTCCTGAACCTCTACAAATTATTTACCCTGATGAAGTGGATGTTCCCCACGTGGAAACAAATGTTGTGCACTTAGATGATGAAAGTCCTAAGACCAATGAGGGCAATCATGAAGTGGTGGTGGATATACCAGTGGATAAAGGAATTGGTGATGATGAAAATGAGGAAGATGACCCTGATTATGTAGGAGATGAAGAGGATGAAGAGGATGAAGGGGATGAAGATGAAGATGATGACGATGGCTCAGATGTTAGTTCTAACCCTAGCTGGATGTGTGAGAATATGGAAGGGCCTAGTGATGACAACATTTTTGCTTCAAAGGAACAACAAAATCAAGCAAAGGATGATAAAAAGCAACCAGAAATAGAAGATTGGTACTCAGATGGGGGGAATTCTAATGAGTTACATACTATGTATGGATCAGATGAAGATGAAGAAGAGAGAATGAAATCCAGAAGTAAGAAGTGTCGTGAGTTTAATGAGGATGTGGACATGATTAAACCAGCTTTGGAAGCGGGAATGAAATTCACTAATGTGGTAGTCTTTAGGAAGGCACTAAAGGAATGGCAAATTCAACAAGGGTACGACTACAAATTTGTGAAGAATGAAAGTAACAGGGTCACTGTGGTCTGTAAGGAGGAAAGATGTGGTTTCAGAGTTCATGCTTCAGCAATGCAAGGGGAAAGAACTTATCAAATCAAAACAATGATTCCTCAACATGATTGTTTAAGAACCTACAAGAACCATCATGTCACTTCACAGTACATTGCAAGCAAGTACTTGGACAAGTTAAGGGATGATCCATGTAAGAAGGTTGATGCATTTCAGAAACAGGTAAGAAGGGAATTGACAGTTGATGTGAGTAAGGGCAAATTGTATAGAGCCAAGAGGACAGCCAAGGAAATGATTGAGGGAGACCACTCTGTGCAATATGGTAGGTTAAATGACTATGTGAAAACTATTTTGAAATTCAATCCTTCAAGTTGGATCAAGATACAGTCAGATAAGCCTAGTCCAGAACTACTCCCAACTTTCTGCAGAATATATGTCAGATATGATGCACAGTTGAAGGGCTTACTGAGTGGTTGTAGGCCTGTGATTGGGTTGGATGGAGCTTTTTTGAAGGGTTTATATGGGGGACAAATACTTAGTGCAATTGGGGTGGATGGTAACAACAACATGTTTCCTATAGCCATAGCTGTGGTTGAGGCAAAGACTAAGGATTCTTGGACTTGGTTCTTGAAAGTATTATTAGAGGATATTGGCACTGTGGAGGAGAGGGGATGGACATTTATCTCAAACAGGCAGAAGGGCTTGATAGAGACATCCAAAGAGCTAATGCCAAATGCAGAACATAGATTCTGCCTTAGGCATTTGTACTCAAATTACAGAAAGAAGTTCAGGGGTAAGGAATTGAAAGATTTGATGTGGAGGGCAGCCTCTTCAACCACAGTTTGGGAATATAACCATCACATGAAGACACTTGAGGGTTTGGATAAGGAGGCACATAAGTGGTTAAAGGAAATTCCAGCTGAGCAATGGAGTAGGTCCCATTTCAGCCCCAGAAGCAAGTGTGACTATTTGGTGAACAATCTGAGTGAGTCATTCAATAACTACACTCTAGAAGCAAGGGATAAACCTATAATTTCCATGCTGGAATGGATAAGGAGAATAGATTTCAAATTAAGAGGGTGGGAATGGAGAAATATAATAAGGGCATATGTCCAAGGATCATGAACAAATTAGATGTAATCAAGAACGATTCCAAGGACAGTTTTGCACACTTTTGTGGTGAGTACAAGTTTGAAGTGGACTGCCATGACACAACCTACACTGTGGATTTGAAGGACAAGACATGTGGATGCAGACAATGGGATTTAACAGGAATACCTTGTAAACATGCATGTGCTGCTATTGGCCTCAACAAGCAGAAGGTAGAGGAATATGTGCATCCTTGCTATAGTAGAGACACATATTTGGGGGTGTACCACCACATGATTCACCCAATTCCTGGCAAACATGATTGGGAGAAGTCCAATCAAGAGGAAATCCGTCCTCCCTTCATGAGAAGGCCAAGTGGCAGGCCCAGAAAAGCAAGAAGAAAGGCTGCAGAGGAGGTTGAGGACACAGGGACAGAGACATTGTCTAGGGCAGGAAGGTATATGTCATGTTCAAAATGTTTGCAAAGGGGTCATAATGTCAGGTCATGCAAGAACCCAATACACCCAAATTCTAATATGTTAAATGCTTGACCGATTCCTAGACCTAAAATAATGGGTTGCCCCAAGCGTAGGGCTGAGACCGATATAGCACAATACCCGGTAAGACCGGAGTCGAATCCACTAGGACGGTGAAGTGTGTGCTGTGGAACCTCGGATTGTAGAATCAAAATTAGCTCTTAGGTTGCCACCCCTTGTTGATTTGATTGAAAGATTAACTAAAACTAAGAACTTGTTTGATTTTTCTGATAATTAAAAAGGAGGTATGGTCGTAGGGTTCATAGCACTCGTAGCCAGTCTGGATTAACCTGTTCCATTCAGTGTTCTTAAAAACGTTCAACTTTAGTTTGAAAAAGATACCTCGCAAGATGCGAGATCCTATGGTCGCCGTATACCCATGCGCAGCAGGGAATGAGTTTTGGACCCTCATTCCCCCGTTCACATGGACTCCGACAATGCCCGGATTCGTCCGCGGGAAGTATTTTTCCAATTAAAAATCATTTTTTTCATTATTTGAAAATAGGAGCAATACCCGAATTGGCCACGAACTGCTGATCACCCCGCGATCTTACCTTAACAACTACTCACTAATCATCATGCATAAAATAAGAAAAATCCTAATTTGCATCATGCTTCTAAATACGAAATAAATAAAAGATACGAATCAAACAAATACCAGTGAACAACTTTGATAAAAAAAAAAATGGAAATCAAAATAAGTTATCATAACGCAAGTACTTGAATCAAACTCCAAAACTTCAACGGAAAAGAAACTCGGAAAGAAAAGGAATGTAAGTAAAGAAAAAAAACTGCTATTAATCGAACTTCTCTGTTTCGTCGTCGAAAAGAACGCAGCCTCCTTTGTGATTTGCGTCCTTTTCTTTTTCACGGCAGCAGCAGCAACAACTCCCGTTCTTTTTTTCCCTTCGCAAAAGCTGCTGCTGAAAGCCCCCCAAAAGTCGTGCGTCAGAGATCCCCGACTTAAAGCTGCTGATGCCCCCTTTATAATAATAATAAACCCTATTCTTCTCCTGCCTGCCCGAGAGCCGTGGGCCACATCAACTCCGAGAATTGGCTTTTTTAATTCTTGGCCCCACCACTTATAATCAGCCATGGAGCAATAAACATTGGGCCTACCCTTGGTCACAAGAACAAATACTTGTCAGGCCCATTAGAAGACAAAGGTCTCCAATTGTAGATTAATTGAATCCAGTGCCGAACTTTCGACTTGCAATTCGAGCACTCCACTTTGATTGAATTCAAAAGAAGCAACTTCGAACACTGTTTAATATTTTGACTTTGTGCTCTCTTTGTACCAAATCCTCCAAATATCTACAATACACAAATTAAGCATAAATCTTCAAGTAATAAAATAAAATAGACTTAGCAAGGATAAATTAAAGGGCGCGTATATAAACATTTACGCGCCTATCATTAAAGAAGAAGGATTTACCATCAACAAGTCAACAGGTCTGTCTAGAATACATGGTTTTTTGTTGGGTACCAAATTTTTTTGAAGTAAAAACATTGAACATGACATATACCTTTTTTTGCAGGAACAAAAAGGTCAACCAAAGCAGAAGAAATCAAGAACAACTGCACCAAAAACTTCAACTCAGCCCTCTGTGGATGCTGGTTTCTACACTAAACCACCACAGTCATTTGCACCAATTAACCCTGGTTTCTACACTCAACCTAACCAAGGCAGTGCTAACTGTGCCAATCCTGGGTTTTCCTCACAGGTATAACTGCTATAACCTGTAGTTTAATTATGGTATCATCTGAATTTCCTGGTTTATAGCACTGTTTAACTAAGGTTTTATGGGTGTAGCCATCTAAATTGCAATGTATTGGTGGAAAGTTTGGAGGAAGTGGTCCTAAATTCAGTGTGTGGGTTGCTAACAGTGGTGGAGGACAAACAAGTGGTGGTCAAAGAGGTGGTGGAAAGACTGGTGCTAGTAGAGGTGGAGGAAGGTCAACTGGTCCAAGAGGTGGTGGAAGGTCTGGTGCTACAAGAGGTGGTGGAAGGTCTGGTGCTACAAGAGGTGGTGGAAGGGTAGGTGCAACCAGGGGTGGTACAAGGGCAGGTGCAACCAGAGGTGGTGGAAGGGCTGGTGGTCCAAGAGCTAGTGGAAGGTCAGGTGCTGTTCAAACTGGTTCTGCACATTCAGAAGGTGGAGAAGCAAGTGGAAGAGAAGGAGATTGGTGGTGGTAGTTTACATATGCAACCTTTTGTTGGCCAGGTCCTGCTCAAACACACCTAAATTCTGCAGTTTTTTTTGTTGGCCAAGTAATGTAGTAGTCTTTGTATGAACAAGTTTGTGGTTGATACTTTTGTCTGCAATTTTTTTTGGACCAGGAATGATATGCTCATGTATATTGCTTTCTGCTTATGTTAGTGATGTTACTGCCTATGAATACTATTTTGGGTGGAATACCCTACTAGACACTTGCTGTTTCTGTTTAATGCTAAGGCTGCTACTGTTATGCTGTTGTTAAGATTGGTAGTGGTAGCTAATGTTGTTTCTCTGCTATGTATCCCTCAAGTATTGAATGTACCATTTAGTAGTTGTTCTACTATGAAGGTCTCAATATGGTTTGCATTGAATCAGATTAGAAGGGACTGCATTTCATGATAGCATAAACAAAACACTGCATATATTTTTTCAGTTCATTACAAGGGATAGACATTTTCTTTTCTGAATTACATAACGCCTAACAAAAAAGTGCATTACATACATGCACATTCTACTTAGTTAAATACAACACCATAAAGCAGAAAATGGCAACCCAAGTTGCCACAAACATCCCCCTCTGCCTTCTCTCCTCAGCCTTGCTTTTCTCCAACTCTCTCTCTAACTGATCAATGTTTTGCAACAGCTCATCCCTTCCGCAATCACAAGGTGGAAGGTCAACCCACACAAAGAAGTTGCATTTTGCCTTCTGTATAAACAAAAAAATACGTTACAACTCATTATGAATAATTAATTTTTATGTGTAAAACTACCTTAAACTTACAGGAAACCTTCCACACCCATAAAACCGTCTTCCCATGGATGATGATACGTTAGACGTACGCAGAGGAGCTGGTTCGCCACAAAAGCAAAAGGGGACCTGGTTGTTTAGTTTACCAGATGAGAGAGAAGGAGAACGGGAAAAAGAAGAAGAGGCCATGGGTGGGGGGGTGATACTCTGTTTTTCATTCTAACCTGTGGGAAAATGGTATATATAGGATGTAAATGGGTTTTTGGGGCAATTTGGTCTTAGAAAACATGTTTTAGGAGGGAAAATTCCCGCCAACAAGGCATTACCTACTTTTTCGTTACTTTGGACGGAAATACTAACAGTTCCAAACCAGTCTTAAGTACAAGGGGTGCGAGTGATTAAAAATGAAGTAGAGGGGGTGTAGTTGAAAAACGACCAAAGTACAAGGGGTGTGTATGAAATTTACCCCAAAAATAATTCTCTTAGATTAGATTATTAAGCCAAAACACCACTGACCTGTCAATTAAACTGTCTAAACGGAGTCTAACTCAGTGACTCAATTGCCCAAAGTTTTTCTATATAAACAAACTCCTCCCTTATCGTTTCTCACCCATCCATTACAAACATCCAAATAGATATCTAGCAGAGCACATAATGGGAAATACTGCGAGTAACCAGTCAAACGCCGCCGGAAGTAGTGAGGAGGATTCCGATCGGAGACTGAGGGAAAACATAGCGACTGCAGTGGACGCAGCAACGACCGTGGCGGCAGTGGTGGCTGCAGGGTGGGCGGTAACCAAGCTTTTATCATCCTCAGCATCAGAAGAAGATGAAAAGACTAATGACAAAGGGAAATCTATGGTAGCCGTTGGAACTTCCAGCTACCGAATCCCCAGGAACAGATTTGAGGATTCCCCATATGACTATTTCCCGGATGAAAAGACTAATGAGAGACAGAAAATGATGGTAGCCGCGAGCTACCAAATCCCCAGCAACGAGTTTGAGGATTCCCATTCTGACTCAGAAGATGAAGAGACTGATGAGGAATGTCCAAATCCATATCAAATAAAGGAAGGGCTCACTAGAAGGGACCGACAAATCACTGGGAAACCAATTCGCTGGCGTTTTCCGGGTTACGGAAAGTTAAAGCTGAACACTGACGGTAGCGTGAAACGCCTTATAAAGAACAAAGATGGCAGCGTAAGATATTATATAAATCCATCCCGAGTGGGTTTCGGTGGAGTTATACGTGATGAAAGAGGCTCTTTGATCGTGGGTTTTTACGGTAGATTGAAGGATGGTTGCGAGGTCTTGGAAGCGGAGCTGTGGGGGATATACAAGGGGTTGGAAATCATCCGAGGCTGCAACCTCCGCGAGGTTGAGATCGAATCGGATTCGAAATCTGCTATTCGTCTCATCAACGTTGACAGAGCTTATAAGAAGTCGCCTTTCAAGGGGCTAGTGGAGAAATGCAAGGCGATGAAGCAGGAGACGGGATGCACTCTCAAACACACCCTTCGCCAAGGAAACAGAGTTGCAGACAAATTGGCCAAGGGAGGAAGGGATCAAAACGATAATTTCTTTACCTTCACCACTCCACCAAACAATAGTATTCGGGTTTTGCTTGCCAAGGATGTCGTGTCAGCCTCTTCTTATTAGTTCTGTGGTCTTTTCCTTTGTTCAAGGGTAAAAAAAAAGGAACATGATGAAAGCCCCCGGAAGGAATTCGATCAGGGAATTTCAATTTCCTAATTCCTATGTTGATGTTATTTTCCTTTGTTCGCCTGGTTTAATTAGCCTGCTACGTTTTTCCTAAGGTTTATACCATTGTACTATGGCTAGGCTTCTGCTTTGTAATATGGGCGTTGGTTCGGGTAATGTAATGCATGTTTTGCTCTGTATGCCTGTATGGGTATGGCTATGTTAATCTGTTGGCGTCTTCTTACCATAGATTTAAATATCGGCCGGTACGAACCGTATCGGCCGGTTCGTACCGGGATTTGAGGTGGCCGATTCGGATATTGACCGGTATAACGGTGGGACTCCGAATCACAGGCGAACCGGCGGGGAACCGGTACGTACCAGCCTGTAACGGATTTAGTGGGCCGGTTCGTCTCGGTCAGGCGGGAAAAAAAATCCGTAAAGAAAGAAAAAAAAATCAGAATGGAAGAAAGAAAAGAAATTTTCAGAATTTTAGCAAAACGTGGGCTTAACCGCATGCGTGCGCGAGGCTCAAATCCCGGATTTGCACCCCCCCCGCGCGATTAACTCGTGACGCGCACCCGGTTAATTGGGCGCACCAGGTTAATTGGTTTCCGAATCAGTTTTTCAAATTGCCGTCCATTTTCCTAAACGCGCGAGACCTCCTCTCCTTGATTCCTCATTTACATACCCACTAAAGTGCAAATTCATTTAAAGTATATAGAAGTTTTGTAACTTGTTAATGTGAGACTAGAGAAAAACACCATGTTTTATAAATACACACTAAAGTTCCAACATAAACTAGTTGTGGCTAGCGATTATTAGATATTTCATATGAAGAGAATGGGCTATTACATGTCTTAAATTAATTAAAATGTGATAATTTAAGCCAATGTTAGGGGCAAAAGCCGCAAAAGTATATATTTCAAGTTTTATACATGTTGCTAATGATTTTTAAAAATTCACGACCGCGACACCCGATTCCCACGACGTATCACCGATATGTCCCGATACCGATATAGCGCGACCGATACCGCGATTTAAAACTATGCTTCTTACGATCGATATTCTCCTCACAGACTTACAACCCCTTTAAATTTTGAGATATTTTATGTTAGCTTTGTATGAACACCCAAAAGAATAAAAACCCCATGAAGTGTGGTCTGAGACTCTGAGAGAGAGAGAGAGAGAGAGAGTGTGTATGTGTTTGAGAGCTGCTTTCTCTAGAAAACCTATAGAGATCTCAAATCGCCGCCCCTTCCCCAAGATGGGTTCTTACCTCTCCCTCCCTTTTTCCGTTCTCCTCCTCTCTTACTTCCATGGCTGTGAGTTGATTGAAACTCTTCCTTAGGAGAGAAGATCTCCCCTACTGATCACCATCATTTTTGGCTGGTGGTCACCATAGCTCAGATCTGGGGAGTTTCTTGGGCTCTAAGACCTGATCAACCGTGGGGACGAATGGCTTGCTAGCATCCCTGGTGAAGGAGTCATGCAGCGACGGGTATTGGCTGCGGCTTGATGCAAATGATGGTTTCTACACCCCACCTCCACAAGTGGATTGATGGGTTCCAACGCTCGAGTTATTTTTTTTTGCTGACCAAAAAAAAAAACGCTCGAGTTATTTTTTCGGCTTTTCTTTTTGCGTTTCACTTTTTTCTTAGTATTTTTTTTTAGAATTTTGTTAATTTGTGCCCCTAAGACATATGTTAGTTCTTAATAAAAGAGTTTAACTAACTGCACTCACATATAAAATAGTAATACTAGTTGGCATATTGATGTTGCGTTTGGTTTGGTTTTTGAAATTTTGTTTGAAATATAATAGGGTTAATAAGTGGAGAGAAATAGTGAAAGAAATATTGGAAGTAGGGGAAATCTAGGAGGAATTTTTAGAAAAATTCTTTTTGAAAAGTAAAGAGAACAAGGCTGAATGAATCGAAATGTTTTTTTATTTTTATTTTGACTCAAATACCCTTTTTGCTTCATCTCCTTTCATTTTAAATTTTTTTAAACCTTTCACATTTCCTAGATTTTTACTTCTTTCTCTAATATTGTATTAGTTAATGTACGTTTTGATTTTTTTTTGATTAATCTACAATTTTATGTTGTCTGTCGTTGGAGACATTTTTAGGTTGACCGAGCACGAATGTGAATTGGAGAAAATATTTGACTAGTATGAAAACCGTTCGGTTTGGTCATAGGTAAAACAAAATAAAAAATCATTACCAAAATCAGCGGTTTTTTCTTTCTATCTAAACCATAACTTAAACCGTCAGTTATCGGTTTGGTTAGATTTATCACCAAATCCAATGGTCAACATTTTCAATCATCTGATTTTAGTTGACCAGAGGTAGCAAAAAAAAAAAAAGGTTAAATTAAAACAAAGTCCATCCGTCTTCAAAACACCGAGGAAGTGATTGTACAGTTCACACTTAGTTTTATTTCAGTAATATAATAGAATTTTCTACAATTGGTGCAATTTTCTTCATTTAGTTTTTATTTCTATATGATCAGAAAAGTGGCACAGTGAGTATAAATCATAGACAAAACTTAGGAGGGAAGAGAATTTTATAGGCCATGGGACGTTAGTGAGTTTATTAGGAGTAAATGTTAAAGCAGGGTAGTTTTGTCCGGTACATAAAAGTTACTCCCTCAGTTCCAAATTGATGGTCCGGTTTGGTCTCCAATGCAAAATTTAAATTGTTAATATCTTTCAATCTAAAATAATTTTTATATGCAATATGGATATTATATGATAGATATTAATTAGTTATATTATACAAAATTTTAAAAATCTTTAAAGACATTATAGATTGAAAGATATTAACAATTTAAATTTTGTATTGGAGACCGAACTAGACTATCAGAGGGAGTAATCACTTTAGATATACATTATGAAGGTAACTATAATAGCCCCCCCCCCCCCCCCCCCCCCCCCCCCCCCCCCCCCGTCTCTGACCCTTTTACCCCCCACCCACGTGCTCTCTCTCTCTCTCTCTCTCTTTTGATTTTTTTTTATAAAATTTTAAATGTTAATAACTTTTTTTTCACGTATTTTTTTTAAAAAAATTAAATATTTTTGAAATCTACCCAACGAAACCTATCATACGAGCCTAATATTGATGGAGAAATAATGTAAAATGGAAAAATTATATTTGTTTTCGTAGTTTAAACTGTCTGACGAGGTTAAAAAATGTATTTCAAATTTAAATCCGTTTGAACCGGTGGAAAGGGAAAAAAATTTCTGATCATTTTAGTTATGACCATTTAGGAAGTAATCTTTTTGTTTATAACTTTTGATAGGAAAGTCCAATAACGTTCGTTCTTGTTGGAGAAGTTTTAATTTTTCTTATATTTTCTGAATATGAAATAATTTCGGAACTTTGTGACATTGGCTTTTTTTCCTTTTCCTAGTAGGGTTAGGGTTTGCATCATATTTAAGGAGTTATAAGCCTTAGCGCTGGACAGTTTTTGATTATTAAATGAAGTTTGATTTCAGTTTGCATTTATAACTATTCATAGAAATATAAAGTAAATTTAAGTGGATTCAACATACATAATTTACTTGAAAACTCAAATATCGAAGTTTAAAAAAAAAAGACAGATAAAAAAATAAAAACAAAGAGATAATATATTGGGCCCAAAAAAATTATTTAATTTCAACACATTATTTCATATTCAATATTAGACTTGTTTGATAGGTTTCGTTGAATAGATTTCAAATATATAAAATTTATTTTAAAAAATACGTGATTTCAACCTCTTCGAATAGTTTATATATTAAAAAATATGGTTAAAAAATTAAGTGTTCCAAATTTTAATCCGTTTGAACCGGTGGAAAGATTTTATTTTTCTGATCATTTTATCATAAATGATCATAATTAAATTTTGACTCTATAGCTCTCGTTGATTAACCCTAAGAGATATTTGATTCTATGACTTTCTAAGAATTCATCAATGAGAGCCCTTTAGTCAAAATTTAATTATGACCATTTGAGATAAAATTATCAGAAAACTAAAATCTTTTCAACGGTTCAAACAGGTTGAAATTTGGAACAATTAATTTTCCAACCTTTTTAGACAGTTTAAACTACTACAAAAATATGTTTTTTTTTTTCGTTTTACATTATTTCATCATCAATATTAGACTTGTTTGATAGGTTTCGTTGAGTAGATTTCAAAATTTTAAAATTTGTTTAAAAAAATAGGTGAAAAAAAAAGTTATTAGTATTTACAATTTTATCGAAAAATAAAATAAGAGATAGAGAAATGGGAGAGAGAGAGAGAGAGAGAGAGAGAGAGAGAGAGAGAGAGAGAGTGGATGGGGATAAAACGGGAAATTTTATGTGATAGTGTCAACCCCCACGACAAGGGGGGTGATTAACAGCTCTCATACATTATTATGACACTACTTTTAGTCTTACATTCCCCTTAAAAATGAGCCAGATGAGGGAGTTAAAAAGTAAAAGGTTGGTCATAATGGCACGACTTTTATTTTTAGAAAATTTACAAGAAGGACTCGGGCTCCGTTCTAAAAATCTTCTTAAAAAATAAGTACTTATTTTGGAACTTTCTCAAAGAAAAATAAGAATGGTTGTTCCAGAAAATTCAAATAAGCAGCTTATTTCACATTTTCAAACTCAAAAATAGTGCGAATGAAAAATAATTTTTCAATTTTTTTTGCACCGTATTAAAGATCTCAATGAGATCTATTAAACAAGATTCATATTGATAAAAAAATTATTTGCATAAACACATGATTTTTGAGCTTGAAGTTGCCTTAACCAAAAAATAAGTACTTATTTCTTATTTTATGGAACAAGCCTTATTATTGAACAAAAAATAAGAACTTATTCAAATTCTGGAACGAGGCCTCATTTCTGTTAACTTTCTAAAAAGTAAAAGGTACAACTTTTTTTAATGCCACGACATCCTAACATAGTCTTACAATTACTACTCTTATATATGTCCTTTTTAATTCTTGCTTTTATCTTTCATGTTTTTTTTCTCTCACTGTATGAGAAATCCTTGGTTGCAAGGTAGGGTATCACATGGTATTCTTCACGCACATTCAGACCGTCCAAAAAAAAAAAAGGAATTAGGACTAGCACAGTTCTTGGGCTGGCATTAATTTAGGTCGCTTTTTTTTTTTTTAACACTTTTTGTCTACAACTTTTTCAATAATATTTACTTTTTTTGTTTAGTTTTTGGTCATAACTTTTTAGATTAATCATTTATCTTTACGAGATGAATCAATAAAAATACAAAAATGCAAGCCGATTTTGAAAAAGGTGCATATAATTAAGATGACATTTTAGACGAAAGAAGATAACTGTTTTCATATTTTTTGCTTTTGGCCATTCTTTTCTACTTTTTGCTCTCTTTAAGATAAATGATCGATTAATCAAAAAAGTATAACGCAGGTTTAATAAAAATTTAGAAAAACGAAGAAAACCAAAAAAGTTAAGTTAAATAAAGGTTCCTAGTCCCTGCAAAATAGACCACCCAAGGATGAGTGATTATTCTTTAGTGTGGAGGAGGGAGAAACCAAACCATGATATTTGGATGGAAAATAGGTCGCGTTGGCTATATCACTTTAGATGGGGATATGAATTTTTAACATGCCACTGAGAAAAAGTAGTAGTAGTGATGATAGTTCAGTCCAGAGAGAAGGCAAATCGCTACCTAAATGGAAAAGAAAGACCATATCTGTGTATGAGAAATTCTTACGTGGAAATAGGGTACGGCTAATGTAGTACCCTTCACGTATATTTGGACCGTCCCATAATGCAACCGACAGTCCGAATTGCAACACACTTTATTTTTGGAGTAGGCTTGTTAGCAGTTGGTGGTTCTCAACTGCAGCGAGCAATCGACCTATTTTCAAGCTCGTGCCGGGTCTATTTTGATGATCTAAACCATTAACTTAGAATAGCTCATTGCGAAATTCGATCAAGACAAAAATCACAATCACTAGATGTATGATCAATTTAGGTTCGAAATACATTTTTTTTTTTCGGATAAAAATGAAATTGATCCAGTATTCTTGAGTCAATTTGAACAACGTGTAAATTTTCCTTCCGGGGCAGCTGAAAGAATGGTTCCAGTGATAGTCATTCCTGTTAAACTTTCTAAGAAGTAAAAATGTCTTTGATGGAGTTCAATGAAGATAATTGATTTTAACACTCTATTTTTCTTTCTATACTCACACTCCTCTTTTTGTTAGTATATCTTATAATGTGCATTTACAATATTATCCTTCCAAGTGTTAAAAAATCCACTCAATCAAGTAAATTTTTATATAAGATGACAAAAAATGGAATGTACGTGGTTAAAAAGAAAATGCAAAATACGAAGGGGAAAAAAAATTACTAGTACTTTTCGCACTTTTCAAAAATTATACCTAAGGTTTCGTATTTTTCTTTTTTCTTTAGTCAATGTTTTTTGACATTATAAAATACTACTAGCACTAGTAATCTTTTTATGTTTTGAATACTTCTAGACTGGACACATTTGAAAAGTAAAATAAACAATTTCTCTCGACCACATATGTGATATGTGATGAAGAAAAAAGTTCGAGATACCATGTAGCAATTAAGGTTTAAGGTTTAAGAAAACTTTTGGGTGGGAATAATTTTTGGGTGGGACCTCAAGCATTGAATAATTTTTTCAGATCTTAAGGTTTAAGAAAACTTTTGGACAGTTGCCGCAATGTGCATTAATACACTTTCGTCCCTCAAACATTGTATATATTCTTTAGGGCTTCGTCGATAAATAAGGGTCTCAGTTCGTAGTTTTATTCACTCAAAAATTTAGGAAAATACTATTGTAAAAGAGTGAGAGGGAGGTCGTGAGAAATATTTCAATAATATCTTGTTGGTAATACACTCCTGCAACGAAACATGTAGTATTGAATTAACATTGGTAAACCCCATTATCAAATTGAAATTTATCTTCGAAGTATTTTCTCAAAATCAGGCTCACAAATCAATTTTGCCAAATCAATGTACTTTGATGATTGGACTCTTGATATCCAGTTTTGTTTTACTCCATAAATTTGCTAGCAGCAGAACCAAAGGCGTGATCAGGGCTAGTGCTTCATTTGCTCTCCTCTAGTCTCCAACGGAAAATCCTCATCCTCTTTTCAATCGAATTCTCGAACAAAGTTTTTCTTCATTTCCTCCACTCTATAAATGAACCACTCCTTCGCCCCCATCTCTCTCCCAGTTTCCATCAACTTCTTCAGCATATCGTTCATTGAATTCTCTCTCTAAAAAATGGAAATTTGGGAAATTTTTACTTTAGGAAGTTCCACAAAAAAGTAACTTTAAAAAAACTTGTATTCCCCTTGTTTTCTCTTGGTCTTTTTTCCCCCTATGATGTGGTTTCTGTCTTTGGTTTTAAAAAGTAACTTTAAAATAGTAACTTTAGGAAAAGTTCCAAAAGAAAAAATAAAGCTTGTTGTATTATATTCCAACCCCCGGTGTGGTCTCTGTCTCTAATTAATGAATGCTACTCCACCTTGTATAAAAGAATAATAATAATAATAATAATAATGCTACTTCAATGAGAGTCAATTCCATCATAAATTGGTTTGACAGTGATTATCGTTATAGATATCCTGATTTAGATGATGCATGGTTTAGACGACGAAAAGACCTAAGCATCTTTTGGTCTTTTTCGTCATCTTACATAAACTTTTTTTTTTCAATTTTAGTCTACATTTTTATATTTTTTCAATTTCTTTTATCGAGAAAAAAATAGCTAATGTAAAATTTTGACCCAAATCTAGTAAAAATTAAGCAAAAACAACCAAAAAAATCTTGTTGAAAGTGGGAGGATCGGAAAATGTTCATCCAAATGGGCTACAAATAGCAACGATAGGAGGTTTGATCATCTCTGTGGACATACAGAAATTAATAGACAAATTAACCTTCAAAACAGAAATAGAATTAGGTGAAAAGAGTGACTAATTTGGTTTGCTTAGCTTCCCCTGTTATTTTCGTTTTATATAGTGAAAATTCCTAATAGGATGGTCCGAAGAATCATTGTGTACGTCTCCTACATTTTTAACACATTTTGCTTTGACAAGGTATCCGCACATCTAAACGGGATAAGACTAATTCACCTAGGGCCGGCCGCAGGAAATCAACACCCCCAAAAACCGGAAAGCATTTAGAAACAACTAAAAGGGGACAACTGAACACGTACATGAGGTTAGCCACATGGACTTTCACCTCCCAAGTGGGTTGGCCTAACTTTCAAGAATCGAACTCACACCTCCGAGATGAAATTTTAACACATTGACTCAGTGTGTTCGCGTCATGTCTTGTTTTCCTTCGTAAAGCAAGTGTTACAACTATGGAGTAGTATTTTGGAACTCATGTACGTACTCTTATTTCTTACTCCAAGGCACTCTTCAAATCCCTTTTCCAAAGTCTGTATTTAAGATTTTACGGGAGTAGGACCTTTGGAATTCCAATCTTGAAAATTGTCACAAGATCAAATTGCTTTGATTCCATCTCGGAAGATGGACCATCACGAAATCCTTTACCCTGCCCGAGATACAACCATTAAAACTCATACTCCTTCTGTCCCATAAAGTTTGGCATTTTCAAGAATGCGCGTCATTTTTAAATTGTATATATCTTTCAATCCATAATGTTTTAGGTGATTTTTCAAATTTTATTTAATAGAACAAATTAAAAATCTATGAAACAAGATCTATATTGCTTATAAAAAAATTACGGATTAAAAGATATAGTTAATTTTTTCATAGGATTGAAATAGTGAAAGTGCCAAACTTTATAAGACGGAGGTAGCAGCTGTTTGGGGTTTTGTTTTTCGGATTTCCACTAGTATTTGTGTTTTTCTCTTACGGCCTGTTTGTTAGAGGTTAAAATTTGGAGGGAAGAATGCTATATCTGACTCCCATCGATCCGCCTCTAACAAACAGGCCCTTAAAAGATAAGTATTTTGCTTCTCAAACTTTCCTATATAAACTAACTTCACCCTCCTCAGTTCTCACCCATCCATTAGAAACAATCTCACAATCAGAAAGCAGAGCACACAATGGGAAGCAGCGAGAGTAATTTGTCGAGCGCCGGAAGTAGCAAGGAAGACTCGGCTCAGAACAGGGAAATAGGTGATCAGGCGGTAGGCACGGCGGCGGTGGCGGTGGGGGCTGCGGCTGCCGCTGCTCTTGTGGGGTGGCTCGTATCAGGCTCAGGCTCACAAGAGAAAACGATGAAAGCTCCCGGAAGGGACTACCGAATGCGGAGGAAAGACTTTGAGGAATCCCCAGCTGACTACTTCCGTGACCTTCGCAAGAAATAAGAATGGAATTTGTGGAATTCAGATTTCCTATCTTATAAGCTGTTGTTTTCCTTTTCACTTTAGCTTGTTTAGCTCTATGGTTCACTATGGTTTTTCCCAAGGTTTTCACCATTGCAGCATGTACTGGATTTCTGCGATGTAATATTTTAAGCCTAATGTAATGGTTTCTCTATGGTTTATATATATGGTGTGATCTTCTTGTTAGGATGCTCTGAATCTGTACGCCAAAATGGTTTTTCCTTTTCTACCATGAATCATGTAGTATATACTACTATTGAGGGTAAAGTTATTAACAATTAATAAAAATAATCTTACAAGATTCTCACATAACTTTTCTTTTTAATCAAACACATATATAGAAGAAATTACGCTTATTTTCACTTCTTCTTTTACTTTAGTTTCTCTCATTTTTATTTTCTACCATAAATTTCTTTCTAATCAAAATTCAGTCTTAGAGCCTGTTTTACTGCATCATTTAATCCACTTTCCAATTTTCATTTTTGAATTTCAGCTGGTTGGGAGCTGATTATGGACTGAATTATGCCAAAATTCGTTGTCAGAGATATTTGTCAGAGATATTTGTCAGATATTATTTTAAAAAAATTGCTATTTTTATTACAGTTCCAAAACTTATATATAATAAGAACCACAGAAATAATTGGCTTCCACCTTAAAAAAAATGGTTTTAATCAAGTCAATCCTGGTAAACAAATAACGTAGCTTCGCAGATAAATTTTTTTTAAAAAGTACTACCAACGCAGATCAATTTAAAAAATAAAAAAAGTACTACCATCCGCAAGGAAAAATAACCTTTGATGGAGTTCAATCAAATGTGTGAAACGGATTTTAATTTTGTACGGTAATGCAAAATCAGTGTTGCTGAGTTCAGCCACACCCCTCTCACATGCAAGTGGAACCCACTGAAACGGATTCCACCTGCATGTGAGAGGGGAGTGGCTGAGCAATTCCCATAGGAAAAGGACTTTAGACGTGACATAAAACCAACCACGGCCCAGGTGAAGACTTTGAAGGAATACAATCCGACGAAGACTTACCGTTAGTGGTCAAGAACCAAATTAAAGTGAAAAGCATCTGGCGAGAATGGATACACCAAAAAGAGAAATCTCATTTACTGAGCCTTCCTAAGTAAAATTTACGGAACTCAAGCGCATTTAAAAGTGTTTTTGAACAGTTTAGATTGAAAACAAATTATTACTATTAAAAGGTTTTTATTATCGGTAATAGTTTAAAAATATATGTTAAACATTGATTGCCGAAACGACGGGTGCAATTGTGCGGCCCGTGAATAACCTATTCTCGGAGCCTTTGTGAATAAGTCAATCTCCACCGAAAAATAGGGTACAATGGAACTACACCCATTTTTTGGTTTTGCTTACTAGTAGCCTTATTTGTTTTTGGGTCTCAAATATCAAAATCTTTGGACATGGTCTTTAATAAATTTTCTCTATCTATCTTCCTCTATTTATTCCTCTCAAAAACTTCTTTCAAAATTCAAACTGAACAGGGGCGATGTGCCGAAACCTTTTCTCAAGACTTTGCATTTATTTCATGTTAAATTCTCCCATTCTGCGGTGCTGTGCCAAAGCATCTTTTGAGAACAGGGGTAATGTCTCCACAGTTTTTCAAGCGTTGTTATTAGTATGGTTTTACAAGACCTTTTTGCATTCTCACGACTCTGGGAAATGGTCACAAAATCAATTCACTAATCCTTCGAATAACAGCACAGAAGATGAACCATCATCTAATCTAACCCTTTACGATTTTTTGCTGCTAATAACAATGGGAAGTTGCGAGGTCACTCAGAGTACTCTTATTATTCCAAGTATAGAACTGGAAGTGGTGATGATCAAGATTGTGCTCAGACGATCGAAAAGGAAAGAGATGATCATGAGGCGGTAGAGACCCTCAAGGTGGTTTGTGGTTTGTGGCAGTGGCTGTGGGTGTTGCTCTGGTGCCTGGTGGGATGGGGCTTCCCCAAGCTTGGTGGTGCTTCGGGAGAAAAGATTGTCAAAAAACTGACGAAAGCCCCCGGAAAGGACTTTCTCATCTTCCGGGAGAAATTCGAGCTCCACCCCGCTGCCTACTTCCGCAGCCTTTGTAATTACTACTTCCGCAGCCTTTGTAATTAGAATCATCAAAAGAGGGAAAAAAAAAAAAAAACCAATGGATTACACAGAATTGAATAAGGAGTCGGTAGTGCTCTATGATGACTACTGTTTAGCGAAGCGTTTTGGAATTGTACTGAACATTTTAGTTGAAAGTTGGTTATGCTAAATCTTCTTCTGTTTAATCGGTTTCTTCATTGTTAGATGAGCAAAAACCATAAAACATGAAAAGAGGGATTTCGTTAAAATTTGGAGACTGAAGAACTGAAGAAGAAACATAATGAAAATTCAGATGAATCAAGCTTTGCACAAACTGTAAAAATGGCATTCACTCCGGCTCTCAATTCTCGCAATAACGAGTATTAGTTATTTGAGAGGTTTTTGAAAAACATTTTTACGCTCGCACACCCGCACTCGCCCACGCATTATGTGACCTAGTCCAAGCCATTAAAATCCAGCATTTCTCCAATCGCCATTGCAAGAACACATGGGACGATTTCAAAATTGAAGCACTCATATTCTCAACCCTAAAGAGAGAAACTGTTAAAATTAATGCAGTGTTGTCTTTTATTTTATTTGGACCAAATTTATGTTTGTAATTGAGCTAGTTTGTGTTATTTTGTATTGGGCCAAATGATTGTGTTAAGCCCAAGCCTATTTTGTATGTAAAGATGCTATTAGTAGTATTTTAAGGGAAAAGTAATGAATGAATGCAGAACGGTTCCGGAGACAACTAATTAGACATCTAAAAAAACACTTAATAGTTTCATATCAAATTTTAATTATTCGACCTGCTCAATGTAATCAGAACGTGATTTTAAGGGTATCCGTGAGAAATCAAAAAAAAAAAGATCAGGAAGAGTTTGATCTAAGCAGTTTTTAGCTTAGATTTGATGAACGGTTTAGTTAAAAACTGTTCAAAATAAGCATTTTTCGGCCATATTTTTTGCTAATTTCATGCGGACACCCTTAAAATCATGTTCTGCACACATTGAACGGTTTGAATTATAAAAATTTGACCGAAAATTATAAGATTGAGATTTAAAATGTTTTTTTTAATTATTTAATTGGTTGTTTACGGAACGGTCCCGAAATGTAGGGCAAGAGAGTGCGGCCCCACTTTTCGTTTTCTTTTTCCCCTGTTTTCCAGAGAGACACATCGCTCCTTCTCTGTTTTGCTGTTCACTGCCGATGCATTTGGGCAGCCATGTTTGCCCCATTTTCTTGATTTCTTCTCCACTAAAATCAATTACTAGGCTAGGGAAAAGCCAACAGAAACCCCAATAGCCCCCATCAGTCCCAATATCGTCTTCATTGACAAATCACCAAAAAAACACCCAAGATCCAACCTTTGATCAATCAACAGAGTACACAATTTGACAACAATTTTGGTAGATCCACTCAGGTTGAAAACACACAAGCCCATCCATTATCTCGTTCAATAAAACGGAAATCTCAATTCATATTCAGAACATTTGCACATAAGCTCGCAGATGCACAGAATCCTCCAAACACAAAACAGCAACAGAGCAAAAGTTCTGCTCCAATGTATTCTGTTTGGTTTGAAAGCAAGACATACAAAGACATAAACTGCTTAACAATCAGAGAAACATAATACTAAACGATAGTAAAAGACTCAGACAAGTTCATCAATACTGGTGTTTGCGCGAAGATTGCGAAAATAGGATCTGGGATTTCCTTCAAAGACGTGCCTAGGGATCCGGGAGGGATACCTCCCGGGGGCCCTCATCATCCTCGGAGCCCTACCTCCGCCGCGGCAGCAACAGCGGCAGCAGCACCGGAGGCACGTGATCAGAACCACCGCGCCGGCGATGAAGATTGCGGCTGCTATTAGCCAGTGCTTCAGTTGCTCTCGTCTAGCCTCCGGTGATAAATATTCTTCCACTTTTTTTATCAAACTCTCGCCGAAGTTTTCTATCACTATTAGGCATTCCTTGAGTTTCTCCACTATGTAGTTGATCCACTCCTCTGCCCCCATGTCTCTCTCAGTAGCCATCTTTAGCATTGAGTTCTCTGCCCCCATCTCTGATCTCTCTCTCTCTCTCTCTCTCTCAGACCTGGAAACAAGATGATACTACTATGGAAACTTGTGGGCAGTATGTAAATGAGATAAATAGAGGCGAAGTAATTGATTTTGGCACGTCATGTTTTGATATCCACACTACAATGTTCAAAATACATATGGCGTTTTGATATCCACACTACAATGTTCAAATGTTCAAAATACATATGGCAAGACTACAAGGCAAAAATTGGAGTATGGTAAAGGGTCGGCCCAAGTCCAAGGCCTAAGAGGTTTGGGCCTCGGACATTTAAAAAATTTTAAATTCTAGGGGCACTTCAATATTATTTGTAAATATATTATTTGTTCATTTTATAATACAAATGTCTTTATTTGCTTATTGGTAAGTTGATTTTAGTTCATGTGGAGTGTTCAAGTTCAAGTTTTCTGAGTATCTTTTTCTTTTGAAATATTTTTTCCCAAAAAATAATGCTATTATAATTGCTAGGTTTCAAAACCAAGTCAAGTAGAATTCAAAGCAACCACTTTGGCTGTTGGTGAAAAAGTAATTAACATGCTTTATAAAGTATAAAGTAGTAATAGAAAGAAACATTTCTATTTGATTAATTCTAAAAATACGTAGGGCATCACCCCACAATTAGCCTTGAGCATCCAAATCCCTTAGGCTGGCCTTGAGTATGGTTATAAAAAAATAGAATGCCAAAATGACTGCCCACAATGTAAATTTAGAAAAAAAAAATCCATCTCGGATGGTGAATTGGCAAGAGAAAACTAATAGTACTAAAACGCTGAATACAAGAAATATAATTAATTCTGGACTTTCTTTGAATTGATAATAATTGATTTGTCCTTGGATTGATATTCCTACCTAATAATGGAAAAATAGTCTTTATGCTGATAGGAATCTAATTAAGTAACGAATAATATATTTCAAAAAATTAAATTTTTGTAGATCATATTCCAAATAAAACAGCATAACAATAACAACTCAAGTAAAGAAATGTAAAATTTATATATTTATAGTCAAAATCTAGTTTTAAAATTAAATCATGGTCATAAAACTAGCCTCCACTTGAATTTTCATCCATAACATCATCATGGGTTAAGTTTTCATTATGTAATTATATAAATTTGCAAATTTACCATTGTTAAGAAATGAAAATTTATACATTTATAGTCAAAATCTAGTTTTAAAATTAAATCATGGTCCTAAAACTAGCCTCCACTTCAATTTTCATCCATGACATCATCGTGGGTTAAGTTTTCATAATGGAATTATATAAATTTGCAAATTTACCCTTGTTATTTAACTTGTACATATACTAGCAAATGCATGCTCATACCTAAAGGCACATGCAAGCGTAAGAAAGAGTAGTTTGAGGGTTTTGGATTTATGGTCTAAAAGACAACGTTCATTTTCTTTTCTTTTTTTTTGGTACATTGGAAATTCACAATGTTCATTTTCAATTAGGATGGAATCCTAAAGAAATCTAAGGGACAGAACTAACATTTAAATTATCCTAAAAACATGAAAAAAGAATTCCAAAGTCGTCCTAGCTACATCCCCAAAAGTACTTTAGACTTTTTATTTTTCTATTTGTTCTTGGGTTTTTTTTTTTCTTTTCTGGTGGTGTGTTTGCTTTCTCTCTAATGAATGCTACACCATAATGGCAGGCAATCCCACCATAATTTGGTTTGACAGCGACTATCACTAGTGGTATCCTTTTTTTCTTCGAGAAGAATAACCATTCAGTGTCCTGGCTCACTGTCAATTGGCGCTTCAATCCTTTTCGACAATCACACATTTATATAGAACTCATATTGCGGGTTCTATTAGAATGCAGCGTTGTAAAAAAAATTGGAAACATCCTATAATTTGTCCAACAATGATTGGGTTATATTTTACTACTAGGATCTGACCTGCAGTCTTCATTTCAACTCTGAAAGGATTGTGCTAGTCTTTTTTTAATGCCAATAACTATGTTAATAAGTCTTCGATTACTTTCACAATAAAGTAAGAAGGAGATGATTTCTGTCATCTACAGCTTCATTTGAATCATGAAAAGATGTACATATAGGAGCGCTAGGAAGAATCAGGGGTAAGTATTCAGTGATGCAAGGTCCTCTGTTGTCTTTTCCCAAAATTAGGTGTACGCATGTATCCATGTGAGTTTAAGCCGCAAGAAGAATATTGATCCTTCACCCAAAACTCACTAGGTACATGGGGTACACCAAATTTTGGGTACAGAAGACTTCTAGTGGTACTCAATGCTCTTGATTTGCACACGCAAAACCTGAATATCTTCAACAACCTTATCATGTGGCTATGTGAACTGCATGATAATTTTTTCAAAGATTCCTCATTCATGAGTTCGTGGCGTTTCTTTTACTGCTGTAGGAATCACGAAAAGAAACCCAATATATGCTAATCAAAAAAGAGAAGTAAAGAACTCAATGCCAATAAAAAAGAAATCAACAATGTAAGTGACACAATCACACAAAATTGCATGTGAACCCCAAATGTACGTGATTGCGTGTGAGTTTATGTGCCTTTTCCACTTTTGCTCTATTAATTACTAGAATGATTTAGTATTGGGCGGAATTAACTAGTCACCTTTTAGTACTATTTTTCAATTGCATATATCTATGAATGAATCTCTCCATCTATCCGTCCACGGTGTAGCAGGCCGAGCATAATTGTGTGTTCACCATGGACCGTCTTCACTCCTTTCCACCTTCAGCCGCTGTAAGGGCGGTTAACCCACTGTGCTCGTACTCGGTCTCAGCCGAGGCATGACGGCCATGAGATCTGTGTTAGTTTTATTGGCGTTTTCCGGATTATGTCAAAACCATTGGAGTCTGTATTGTTCTTTTCTCATTTGGGTTTGGGAGGTGGTTCTTTTATTTTATCTTGTCTAGATACTCCGCCCGGTGAATGAAGATATTTTGAGAAGCTCTTGCCTTGAAGGATGCTCAGATTTCGGAAGAGGTATATGCATTCATTTGCATTTAGTGTAATATTTTCCATGCGTCACTTCTAAGTTTTATGCATAAACTTCAATACAGTAACCACGCTTTTTAATTCCATGGCATTAGTTTTCTTTGTTTGCATTGGTGGGTGATGGAGAAAATTTCCCAAGGCATATAGTGTTGGCTGTCTTTGTTTTGAAAGAGAAAATTTTTCTAAGGCACGGAATGGACAGTGAGTTGCGCTCGCGGGGCGCTTTCCTAGTGCTAGCAAGCGCTAGCTTTTCCGTTGCATGTGCTCTTGTGTGTGCCTACCTCACCAAATCAGAACCATTTGCTTTGTTGGCGTTTTCTTAAAGGTAGCGCTGCGCTAGCGCTTGGCTTATCTCCAGCATTCCTCTTTTGCCTTGCTGGCGCCTTTTTAAAGGTAGCGCTTGGTTTATGAAAATGCTGTGAAGGGCTAGCGCTTGGAAGCGCTTGGTAGCGCTTGTATCTTTAGTTGCCTGGGAAGCCATACTAGCGCGTGGTAGCGCTTGGTAGCGCTTATGTGTCGTCCTCTAATTGGCTCCTTATTAGGTTTCTGTTCAGACCTTATATATACCTATTTTTCACTCAATTAGGGTAGCACACATACACGAATTTTGGGCAGCCATTTTAGAGAGAGAGAGGGCACTCTTCTCTCTATTCATTTGGGCACAAAGTTGCATTTGATGATTTAGATCTTGTATCTTGGTCATCTTTAGTCAATCTAGAGAAATGCTTCATTTCTCATGTATTCTCTCTAGATTGTTTTAGTTTGCAAAAACAAAAATCTTCATTTCTCTAAAATTCACTCATACATGCCGATGATACTACTTGGCCGGATGATTCCGGAGCCGCGGTGAGCGGAGATCGAAGCGCTGGACTCGTGGTGGCTATGGGATTGAAAAGGAGCTCGGGGAGCTACATCAAAGTGGTGGAGTTAGGTTAAGCTTTTGGGGTAAAGTTGTAATTCCTCTCTTAGCACTTTGTAAACCTTTTGATCTATAGCAAATTTGGTAGTTAGGCCGTGGTTTTATGCTTAGGGTGTGTTGACCCTAAGTAGTTTCCACGTATATCCTCGTGTTTGCGTTCTTTAGATTTATTGCTATTGACTCTGATTGTTAAATTGTTAAAATAGCATGGAACTTGGTTAATGGATTAAAATTGGAGGTTGAGTGAATTTTTAAATTGATAGTCCTATTCACCCCCCCTCTAGGACTCTTTTAGTGCTTAATATAATTTCAATCTGCTTTCGCCTAGCGTCCAGCGACAGAGAGTTTCTGTCATGCTCGGCTACCCGTCGGGTGATGATCCAGCAAACAACCTCCGCCCGGGCCAAGCATCCTTCGCCCTCGGTCGCCTCCATGCTCGGCAACCATCTGGGAGGCGTGAACGCCGACGATAATCGCCCGGTTCGGATCCCCCTTCGGGCTCGGCAGCATTTCCGGCTTTCTGGGCTCGGCCACCCGCGCGGCCACGTAACCACCCACGTGCGAAGACGGTTACGCCTGTAGGATAATCATGAGCGCACATGGGTCATGCCAGCTTACCCCCTTGAAGCGGTTACCAGATATATCCGGTGACGTCACGATGACGCCGCTTGGCCTGCGCAAGGCGCGTGTCCGTGCTTGGGGAGCAAGTCAGGAAGGCTCTATAAATACCAAAGGATAGCGCCCCTGGGAAGGTACGCACTGATAAACGCGCTTACTCAAAACCCTAGTCTCTCCCTTCCCTCTCTCCGCACATACTCATCCTCACGCCGGAGGGCCTTGCCGGGCAACCCCCGGCCGGGTCTTAGACGTGCGTTCATTGTGCAGGCTAGGCGGAGCAGGCTAGGTAACCACCACACCAGCGGAGGAAGGAAGCGGAGCGGGGATCACGGGCCACACACACGGTATCCCCATACAAGAGAAGAGTCAATCGACTTGGAAATTGTTATATCCCTGCTTGTCTACGACTAGCAAAGTTTGCAGTGAAATTAATACTGGAAAAAGCAAGCTTGCATGTGGTGGGAGGATTTCCAAAAGCAAAAGAACTCCTCAAACTAATTAGGATTTCTCGATTAGGAATTGCTTACTTTGGTTTAGCTTAGCCTTTAAGGCTCCTTCATGATATCAGATATGTGAGGTCATCCGGCCATTACGAAGGTTGATTTTAGCACTTTATTTTGTGACTTCGTTTAAGTGCACTCCATGTTTCGTATTTATCCATGTAAAAAATTACTGCGAAGTTTTCCATTATAGATTCTTTCTTCACAAATAAAATGGTTATCTTATAACTTGTATGGATACAAACAAAACAAAAGAAATGCACTTGGATAAAATGAGAGTGAAAAAATCAATTCCCTTAAAAGTATTTTTTTTTTCCCATGGGGTGCTACTTTTGAATTGCGTCGCCTTGAAGTTCTCATAGTTGGTGCTGCTGCTTTTGCTTTCATGCATCAGGTTTTATCATCCACTAAAGATTTGTTCTTGTTTCACTTATTTTTGCCTTTCATATCTTTTTTGACATTATGGAACAAAGGAACACTTTTTTGTCTTTATTTAAACGTTTTTCATCTTTGCTAGTTTTGCATTAATTCTTTGTAAATTACAGACCTACTATAACCGAAAAACTTTAAAACTATGGACAATGACAACAAATAATTCAAAGAACTGGTATGCGTTTTGTCGTCAACAAGTTTTTAAAATTTAGATCATGACTATTTATGTACGTACGTGCTCTGCTATATATATGCGGATGTTTTAATTTAATGGATGGGTAATTGAGAAGGAAGGAATTTGTTTATGTAGAAAAAGTTTGAGAAATTCACTGAGTTATACTCTGTTTGGGCAGTTTAATAGCCCAGTGACTGGTTAAAATTTTATCACAAATGAATATAAGAAGCTAAAACAACCAATTTCACGTACGAGGAGAACCCCTTTTTTCTTTTGTAACGGAGGAACAAACCAACAACCAAGTGACTATATAAACCTAAAGAGAGAGAGAGAAACTATATTCGTCATTTCTCTAGTGAGATTTAAAGAGAGAAGAGAGAGAACCCGCCCCAATAACTTGCACTTATAAATCTTTTCACAGTCAGTGGAGTAGTTATTTCGTGGTCTTAGCACTCATACACTCTTATCTAGAACATGTTTATATAAAGTTTGTACTCTATGTGCCCATACAAATGTGTGATTTAAAAAAAAAAAAAAAAGAAGTGTTAAGAGTATCACGTGACAGCGTCGAAGACATAATAATTAACTTTGCTTAAAGAATGGTTTCAACGATAGTCATTCCTGTTAGCTTTCAAAAAAGTAAAACGTTGGTAATAATGCCACGACACTTTATTTTAACGCCACGAGTATCTCTAACAGGAGATGTTAAAGGTAAGGTGGCATCTCTAACAATCACTTTTGGCATAAATAAACAATCTAACAGATATGCCTTCACTCATACAAAAGCTGAGATGGTTTTGACTTCTCTCACTCTCATGCTAATTTTGACATCTACCTATCCACATGCCAATTTTCAAAAACTTACCTTCGCAAATTCAAAAACTTGTTAAAGTTAAAAAAGGAATTCTTCCATTTGAGGTCCCTCAAGTTTACGCTCTATTTTTTTGACATAAGGATTAGAGAGGGAGAGCTTGATGTCAAATTGAAGAGGTTAAAGTGCCACACAAACCTTAAAAAAAAAATTTTGATCTTAAAACTACTCCTATGTGTCGACCCTTTTAATTCTTACTTTTTATCTTTCATCATTTTTTTTCCCTCTTAAAACTACTCCACTCTCCCTTTCAAATTTTCCCAACTTCCTGGACCACGTTGTTTCTAAGTCTGATTTCATCTTATTGTAAAGCATTAGGCATATCTTCTTCTTCTTCACCAGTTTAAAGTGGTAATTTTGGAGCTAGCACGTGGGGCGAGTATTTAGAGAGAGGTGCGTACGAATTAAAATCCATAAGAAAAAAAAAGAAGTAAATAGATCTTGTACGTAAGTCTATTGCAAATCAAGAACCATTGCTAGCTGAATTCGTAGTCCCTCACAATTATGGACTTATTTACCTAGTTACATATATGGATGCCAGGAGACACAGAATTCTTCAAAATTCAAACACCAAACGAGCCCACATAACAGTTGGCATTGGAAAGCAAGAAACACACATAAAACTAAGACACAACACACACACACAGGGAGATCAAACTTGGAGAAGTTTTGCAACAGATATGATCATTTTCCACGGAGACCACGGAAATAAGATTTGGGGCTTGCTTCAAAGGAAGACCTAGGAATCTTGATAGCCCTGCCAGTTCCGGGAGCTATCATCATCTTGGCCGTCGATCCTCCCCCGCCACCACCGAAGAAGCAACGGAGGATCAGAATAACCACCGCGCCGACGATACAAATCTTGCCAAAGAGCCAAAGCAGTGGGAAAACGTAGTCCAGTACTTTTGCTGTACAAAGCTTGCCAAAGCGCTGAAGCAGTGGGAAAACCTCGTCCAGTTGTGCTATGCAAAGCTTGCCAAACTGCTGAAGCAGTGAGAAAACTTCGTCCGGTGCTTTTGCTATACAAAGGTTGCCAAAGCGCTGAAGCAGTGGGAAAACCTCGTCCAGTTTTGCTACGCAACGCTTGCCAAACTGCTGAAGCGGTGCGAAAACCACGTCCGGTACTTTTGCTACACAAATCTTGCCAAATGGCTGAAGCACTGCAAGAAATTCCTTCGACTTCTCCAGCTCATAGTTGATCCATTTCTCTGCCCCCATCACACTCGCTGTCTCCCTGAACTTGTCCACCACACAGTTCATCGAACCCGGTACTGCTCCCAGCCTCCCACCTCTCTCTCTCTCTCTCTCTCTCTCTCTCTAAACAAGCAACAATGCCAAACCTTGGAACAATTAGAACACTTTTAAAGGAGAGCTGAAGCTTAAAAGCATATGTATGGTATTTCTTTTTGGTAGAGTTTAATTTGTGTTCTCTCCAAGCTAACGAGAGATGCTACATATATACACCACATTATTCATTACATTTTTTGTGGAGCCCACTCCGGGTCCTAAAGAAATATAGAAATCTGTTTATAAATGTTAATCAGCTCCAACGGATATCGGTAAATATTATTTCTTGATTTGTAGGGGCGAAACTGCTCCATTGCACAATTTCGCTCCTACGAATCCAGAAATAATACTTACAGATGTCCGTTGTGGTTGATTTTTTACAGAGCCCCATAAAATATTATTTTAAAATTTATAGATATTTTTCTATGTTTTTGTGGAACCCGAGGTGGGCCCCACAAAAAATATTAGATGGTGTAGTGATGGATGTAATGTACCTAGATTTATTGTTAATCGATTACTCCTTCCGTTCCAAATTAATAGTCCGGTTCAGTCTCTAATACAACTTTTAAAATGTTAATATCTTTCAATCTACAATGTCTTTAAAAATTTTAAAAACTTTGTATAATAGAACTAATTGAAATCTATCATATGAGATCCATATTGCACATAAAATTCATTATAGATTGAAAGATATTGCTTGACGATTTCCTAAACCTAAAATAATGGGTTACCCCAAGCGTAAGGCGGAAACCGATGCAGCATAATATCCGGTAAGTCCGGAGTCGAATCCACAAAGACGGTGATGTGTGCTGATTAAAAACTCGGATTGTTACTGATTAAATGGGCTCTTAGGTAGCCACCCCTTATCTTTTGATTGATTAATTAACTAATACTGACAGATAACTTGCTCAAATAATTAAAAAGGGAGGCACGGTCGTAGGGAATCTGGCGCTCGCTACCCAATCAAAATCCGCTCGCTTTTTAAGGTTCTAAAAACGATTAAATTTAGGGAGAATTGGAAACCCCGAAAGATGCGAATCCTAAGGTTGTCGGTCCCGTACACAGTGGCGAACAGGTTTTGGTCTCCCGTTCCCGCTCACATGAGCTCGGCAATGCCTCGGACTCGTCCAACGGACGTAGTTTTCACCAACTAAAATTGTTCAATTAAATTAATGTACGAAAAAATTGCGAGACGAATCTTAATTGAATCGCGGTGCGCCTTTACCCAGCGACCAAACCTTAGAAAAACTACTCACTCATTATTAAAAATAAAAGGAATAAAACCCTAGAATTAATCATGCTTTTAAAAATTTATAAAATTGAATAAAGGGAACAAAAGATCCAAACCAAATAAAAACAATCGAATAACTTTAATGAAGAACGAAAATTAAAACGAATTACCGGAGTGCGAGTAATTGAACAAAAGCTTTAAGAACTTGAAAGGAAAAGAAAACGCTAGATAATATTGACAGCAGCAGTCGAGAACCCCGTTCTCCGTTTCGTCCGTCCTTTTTCTCCAGAAAAGCTGCCGAAGTCCTTTGAAACAAGTAGGGCAAATTGTCTTTATAAGGTTTGAAACCTCTAATCACACAAAGGCCTTTTGGGCTTCATGAAATAACAAATGAATGATTCAATTTTGAATCATTTCGCATTTGAACCCTAAACTTCTTTAAAATCATCTTTTTATCCAAAGTCTCGGACAACGGGCTCGAGTAACCTATAAACATAAAAAACACATAATAAAAATCAGTTAACAACTATAAAAGACTAATAAATGTAGATTGGAGGGCCAAAATATGTATATTTTGGCACTTATCACACCCCCCAACTTACATTTTGCTAGTCCTCGAGCAAAGAAAACAAAATGCAACTAAAGAAAACTAATTAAAATCGATAGTTCTTTTAAATCCCCAGGCGGCCCCGGTAGGACGAGTAAAGTCTCGTGAGGGTTTTCAGCAGTGATTACCCACAAAACACCGCGGATCCCTTTACTTGGAACCCAAAAACCTGCAATGCGACTCATTGATCTGCCAATGCCAAGAATATAGTATATACAAAAAATAGTTCTGAAGGCTATCAAAACATAGAAATAAATCATGGCATCCAAACTTAGCGTGTGTGAACAAAGACCTTAACCACAAGTGAACCACAACCAAGTACTCTCTCCGAACCGAGTCTCGACTTCAATTCTCACCGTGTCATGCACTCAACAAAAGAAAACACTCGAAACATGGTTCATTTAATAAACTCTCAATGTGTGCGGGCGGAAGTTATGCAATATGAAACCAAAGTACCCTGCACACTTAGACACGAAGAGAAAGCTTTTTAAGGTAAATACATGATCTCATGAAAGGAATGTCAAGTATTAAAGACTATCTATCCATCGATCCACCACCCATTGCCTCTAAGATCAAATAGGACTTTTTTTCGGTTATAATGTTGGGTAAGGAAAAGTGCTTCAAAGGGTAGGATAAATCATAAGCAAGTGTCTGAGAATAGGCTAAAACAACATAGAGCAAGTGTAACAATGTGCACCTCTTATCATTCTTTTCAACTCCGCCACATCTCTTTTATTTTTCACCCTTCACACAAATCTCCAATGAAACAACTTGTTTCTTTCTTGCAACAAATGTATGAGTATCTTCCCCATTTTCATTCAAGTTCCATTATTTTTTTTTCTTTGTTATTTGCTCAATATTTTTTTTTTAGCTATGGGGAAGAACACACAATATTTCAAGCACATCTCTCTCAAAAACACTTTCTCCATTCTCTTCAAAACATAACCTTCACATGATTAACTTGCCATTCTCAAGACACAATATGGTTGGTGAAGCTTAACAAGAAAAAGGCTCATGCAAAAGGCACAATGTGGCTTGCAAGGGATAAAGTGTTTAAGAAAAAGAAAATAACCGGCTCAAAGCACAAAAATGGCCTACTATCATCTCCTAGGGGCAATACAACCATGTAACTTTCCATTCCCAAAAGAAGAAATAATAAGCATGCATTAAGTCCTAATACTTGACGACAAAGATAATGAGATCGACAACGATCTAGCTTCCTTTTTTACGACAAACAAAGAATTTATGTGACACCACTCCAAAGAAAGGTAAGGCACTAAAGCTCACATGGGCAACAGTCTCCACTAATCTAGCCATTGAAAGCACTCAAGTCACAACTCACAAGCAGTCAAGGTCCGAGAAACGTGCAGTGCAAAGATACTAAGAGTGTATGCCAGGATAAATTCCTATCGCCAAGCTAGCAAAAAGAACTACCATGCAACATAAATATTCAAGAAATGCCCAGAGATTCTCAGCACAAGTAACCAACAAGTAAATATTGCAATCTCCAAGTCTCAAGTAGAAAGGATCCAACAAGTTTTTTTTTTTAATTTTCAAAAAAAAAACTACCAAAGTAATTCCTCCCCCCAACTTGAATAATTCGATGTCCTCATTGAATGCAAGAACAAAAATAGGACATAAAAGAAAAAGAATGGAAAGGTATCACCTCGTAACGGAGAACTATGCAAGAAATAATATTGCGGAAAGAAGACCCCCCAACTTGAACGAAGTATCCTGCAATGTTAGTCCTCACAAAAATAAAATAAAATAAAATAAAATAAAAGTAGCTAATCTAAGGAAGAGAAGAAAAGAAACCAAAAAAAAAAAAAAAACTATACAAAAAATTAATGACATTCACTCCCATCACGTGAAATCCAACTGTTCATCACACTACGAAAAGCAATCAAAATCAACATCTCAACCCACTTCAAGCATTCCGTTAAAAATTGTACGCGACCATGCCACAAAACCAAATACTTAGAATATCTTAATTGTCTTAGCCGCGTTTGAAATTTAAATTCTACCAATTGCATATTCCAAACAAAATTACCTTTCAAGTTGTTGATGAGTGTTAGAAAAAATGGATGGTAAACCATATTAAAATTAAAATTATCAACACCAAGAAAATCAATTTGTTCAAGCATGATAATCTGTTGCAACGGTGGATGCTCAATAGAAGTGATGACATCAATATCTATGGCTGAGGATATTTGATCATCAAGAATAAGTGGACTTTGCACAATTATTGGCAACGACTCCACAAGAGTCGCATCATGAAAATCCATTTCAAGTGTGCTAGAATGCTCTTGAGAAGACTGTTGCACTTCAGATAAACTAACTATTTTGTTAGTTACAAGTGACTCTGTTGTTTCATCTTCCAAAACACAAGAATTTATCACTTGAAAATTTTCAACTTGATTGCAAGAAAGAGAATCAGCTAATTGATCAAAATAAGGCAGCTCTTTTTCCTCTTTTTTCCTCCCATCAGAATTGGTATCCTCAGAACTTTCAGTCAACTCACAAAATTGGAGCTTTTGGGTTAAGTCATCTAGGTAATCCCAAGCCTCTTCAGCGGTTTTATCCAGAAATTCGTCAGTGGACCTAAAATCCACCTCGAATGTCTTAGGATTTAAACCACGGCAAAAGGTAGCCAGAAGACTGCCAAGCTCACAATTGAAACTCGACCAAGAGAATACAGTATTTTTAAATCGCTCCCAACACTGCGACAAAGACTCATCATCTTGTTGATAGAAATCTGATAGTTCTTGTAAAAGCATATGAGTCTCATATGAGGGATTGAAAGTTTTGAAAAACTGTATTACAATCTCACTCCATGTCAATCTTGGACTCAAAAAATTAAACCAATCTAGAGCACTATCACGCAAAGATGCTGGGAATACATGTAAAAGAGCTACTTCATCGCTAGCAAAAGCATTCTCAAGGTCATGAATATGCGAAAAAGGATTTTCTGATGCCATACCATAAAATATTGGAAGTGATACTGAACAATCAAATTGTTTTATATAACCTCCAAACCACCTTGCAAAATCGGCCATTTTTTTTTTTTGCTTTTCAACGATTAAAAAAAATAAAAATAAATAAAGAACTAAAAAAAACAAAATAAAAAATAACCACCCGAATTCTTAACACACGTTACCGCCCCCGGCAACGGCGCCAAAAATGCTTGACGATTTCCTAAACCTAAAATAATGGGTTGCCCCAAGCGTAAGGCGGAAACCGATGCAGCATAATATCCGGTAAGTCCGGAGTCGAATCCACAAAGACGGTGATGTGTGCTGATTAAAAACTCGGATTGTTACTGATTAAATGGGCTCTTAGGTAGCCACCCCTTATCTTTTGATTGATTAATTAACTAATACTGACAGATAACTTGCTCAAATAATTAAAAAGGGAGGCACGGTCGTAGGGAATCTGGCGCTCGCTACCCAATCAAAATCCGCTCGCTTTTTAAGGTTCTAAAAACGATTAAATTTAGGGAGAATTGGAAACCCCGAAAGATGCGAATCCTAAGGTTGTCGGTCCCGTACACAGTGGCGAACAGGTTTTGGTCTCCCGTTCCCGCTCACATGAGCTCGGCAATGCCTCGGACTCGTCCAACGGACGTAGTTTTCACCAACTAAAATTGTTCAATTAAATTAATGTACGAAAAAATTGCGAGACGAATCTTAATTGAATCGCGGTGCGCCTTTACCCAGCGACCAAACCTTAGAAAAACTACTCACTCATTATTAAAAATAAAAGGAATAAAACCCTAGAATTAATCATGCTTTTAAAAATTTATAAAATTGAATAAAGGGAACAAAAGATCCAAACCAAATAAAAACAATCGAATAACTTTAATGAAGAACGAAAATTAAAACGAATTACCGGAGTGCGAGTAATTGAACAAAAGCTTTAAGAACTTGAAAGGAAAAGAAAACGCTAGATAATATTGACAGCAGCAGTCGAGAACCCCGTTCTCCGTTTCGTCCGTCCTTTTTCTCCAGAAAAGCTGCCGAAGTCCTTTGAAACAAGTAGGGCAAATTGTCTTTATAAGGTTTGAAACCTCTAATCACACAAAGGCCTTTTGGGCTTCATGAAATAACAAATGAATGATTCAATTTTGAATCATTTCGCATTTGAACCCTAAACTTCTTTAAAATCATCTTTTTATCCAAAGTCTCGGACAACGGGCTCGAGTAACCTATAAACATAAAAAACACATAATAAAAATCAGTTAACAACTATAAAAGACTAATAAATGTAGATTGGAGGGCCAAAATATGTATATTTTGGCACTTATCAGATATTAACAATCTAAAAAATATTTTGGAGACCGAAATGGACTATTAATTTGAAACGGAGGGAGTATTATACTAAATTTATAGTATACTGAACATAAACAAAGAAAAGACCCTTAAAGTGTACATGAGCGGTTCAGATGCACTGTACAGTGAATTTGGGCCGTTCATGTACACTTTAAGGGTCTTTTCTTTGTCAATTTTCTTTGTCCCTAACACTCCTCTTAATTAAAGAGTCATTTAAGATTTTTAATTATGGGAGTAGAACCTTCGGTATTACAATCGTGGAAATTGTCACCAAATAAAATTACTTTGATTCCCTCAGGATCTGACCATCACGAAATCTTTTACCCTGCCCAATATATATACAACCGTTAAAACTCAAAACTGTTAATTTATTGTTTTGTTAATTTTTTTCATTTTCTAGTATTTAATTTTGTCTTAAAATATATTTTGCTTAAACAAATTTAGATTCTTCTCGAATCAAGGAGATGAAAAATTGAGTTGAAAAAATCTTATTTAGTAAATTTTTTTTAATAAAATAGCTCATAAAATCATATTCTTCTTTTTGCTTTTTGCTTCTAGGGGGAGCCTTTTACTGCTCTTTTTAGTGATTTTTTTTTATATAATATGATAAAAAAAACTAAATTCAATAATTTGTGTAGTTCAGAATAACCAAAGTGATATGAAGAAAATCAGCAAAAAGGTGACGCCACTACAGGCGAAAAGTACACATTCTAAAAAAAATACCACCCCAAATTTTACATTGCCCAAACTCAGGGGTGATTATTAATTCTCTATCCATTCCATATTGGTTGTCCATCCCAGAGAAATTCAACCTTTTAAGATGACACACAGTTAATGTATAAAGTTTGATTAAATTTATGATATTTTCCCTTATTAAGTGCTTCACTCCGTGGACATTCCAAAATAAAATATTGGACATGAAGTATTGGAGGAATTGAGTAATTTTTTCTAGGGGACTTAAAGAATAGTCCTTGGGTTCAACTCTTTGTAAGTTTTCATCCTGTACTTTTTGAACAATTATATTTTCATCCTTTTGGATGGTGAATTACCTATATTACCCTTTTAATAAGATATTCATATGTAGGTGTATATTTTCTTCCGAAATTAGTGGGATTCTAGTAATTATAGTTACCTAAAATCATGGATTGATTAATGGGTAGAAATGGGGGGAATTTCCAATTTTTAAAATCCTTAATGGATATATTCTAAACCATTCTCTCTCGTTAATTTCGTGAATTTTCAAATCCTTAATTTTCGTAAATTTTTGTAAATTGATCGTATTATATTATAGACATACATGAATATGGTTCGACCAATTTCACAAAAAATCATGATTTATTTTAAAATATTAAAATACACCATTTTCATTCATGAGAACACATGAATAAATTAATCAAAAAACATTAATAAATTAATTAAAATATATGAAAAAACATGAATACACCATGTTTTTAATAGATCATGAAAAATATGAATAAATTAATCGACCATGTTTTTCATGAATACACAATGAAGTATGTACCATGTTTTATTCACGGAAAACAAAAAAAAAACCCAGAATATACCATGTTTTCAAGATTCACAACTCGCCAATCACCGCTCGCCGCGTCCAAAACCTGCAAAATGGAATGGAACGATTTTGCCATGCGCGGTCCGTATATCTCCCCCTGCACCACTGCTCGTCGCTTGCTCATTTTGGAAATTTCAGAGATGGGGCATAGGCAATTGGAAATGAAAAATGGAGGATTGGAGGAGGTTTAAGGATGGATATTTAAAAACTCCCTTTTATTAATCCTTTTTTTCACAAAATTTACTTGGACGAAAATAATCTACTCTCTCCATCCCTTTTTAAGTATCCTGCTTCGTAACTCCAACTTATTAAAAAGACATCATCATTATACCTTTCACATCAACTTTTTCTTCCACTTTCCTTACTTACCCATCATCATTATACTTTTACTCACTTATTTTTCAAAATGGAATCTACTTTTAGGGACAAAATAGACAATTCACCAACTTTTACTTACTAACTTTACAAAAAAAAGAACATTTATTAAGGGACAGCCCAAAATGGAATACCGGACTATAAATAAGGGGCGGAGGGAGTAGTTTTAAATTTTACCTTTGACAAATTCTCTCAAAAAGGGGAGTATGGAAATCACTCTCCTTAAATAAAACTGATAATGCAGAATTCAAATATTTTTGGTTTAATTGTTATTACACTTTTAGCTCTAAAATTCTTATACAAAATCTATAATGAGAAACACATAAATAATTGGCTTCGAGCTTAAAAAATGGTTTTGTCCGTTCTGATTTATTTGTTCACGTTTTGACTTATTCATGTTTCAAAAAATTTGTCCATTTTAAGTTAACTCTTGAAAGTTTTCATTTATGTCCTTCCTTTTTTAAGTACAAACAAACAAATCTAGAGTACAATACTATGTATTAAACAGAGTGCTCTTATTTAATACTAAAAAATGAGGGTATTTTAGGAAACTTAATGTTAATCATTATATTTCTTAATATTTTTAATTTTAGACAAATAAATTAGGACGGAGGAAACACCTTGCAAAAGAAAAAAAATAAACTTTGATGGAGTTCAATCAAGGAGATGGCTTCTCGGCCCGGTTTGATAACAGTGATAGATGGATGAGATTCGTAAAGAGATGAGATTAGAATTGGGATTCGTAAGGAGATGGGATTAGTAATGAGAAGGGATTAATAATGCGTATGTTTGTTTGGGATAGGATTAGATGATGAGAATTAATATCATGTTTGTTTGAGATGGGATTGGAATGATAGAAGAAATTGGTAATGAGAAGGGATTGGTAATGGGAAGGAGTTGGGTTCGGACTATGAATACCAAGTCCCACGGGGTATTGCTAATACCCACTAATCCCCGGATTGGTTATCCCAACGGACTACGAATCCGAACCAATTTTGAAAACCAAACGCAGTATTGTTAATACGTTCGGCTTAGTAATCCAATCCCATCTCCTAAGAGCTTTATCAAAATGGGGCCTAAATCGTTCACTTTTTAGATCTCGTCAAGAGTTTTAATCTTGTCAAAAATCACGTTAATCACATATCGATCCATATCTTTTTGGAGCGCATTTCCCTTGGGTAAAATGGGACTCAATGACATTGAATCAAATTCAATTCTATTCAGTTTTTCCAAGAAAAAAGTGCTTCAAAAAGATATGGATTGATATCTGATGAAGACAATTTTTTGAGTCGTTAAAGCTCTCGATGAAATCTACAAAGTGAACGATTTAGATTATCCAAATAGGCCCGGCACAAGCCCTAAAAAGGATGCTCTGCACAGTGCAGTTGGGTTTCCCCAGCTGGAGAAGGCATCTCCTTCAATCAAATGTGTGTGAAAAGAATTTTATTTTCGTACGGTAACGCATCATAAAGTCTAATAGGGAAAGGACTTTAGACATGACAAAACCAACCAGGGCGCAGGTGAAGACCTGGAAGGAATACTATCCAAGGAAGACTTATCACGGTTTTGGATGATGCTTTGATTGCTACTGCTGTAATTTTTGGCATAATTTTATTACTGTGAGTATAATTAAGATTCATTAGAAGCATAATAAAATCCAAACAAGACATATGTAGGGAATATCCAAAAACCAACGAAGTCATAACCTTGTTATAATTTTATTATTCTTGTAATGAGTTTTGGCTATGTTTATAATGGTTTTGTTTTGTCAAAGTTACGGTGTCCCAAAATGATCGGAGACACCGAAATCATTCCCCACAGTTTTTGGATCGTGAACCAAATTAAACTGAAAAGCATCTAGCGTTAAGGGATACACCAAAAATAGAGTACAAAGGAACTACAACCACTTGTAGTTCCTGGGTACGGTTTTCGATAAATTATTTTTATCTTATCTTTCTCCTCTCATTAATTTCAGAAAAAAAACCCCATCAAATTAAACCCAAACCGAAAAGGGGTGATGAGCCCAATCCTTTTCAAAAGACTTTCCATTTATTTCATGGTATGTTCAAGGGATTCTGTTGTGTTGTGCCAACACATCTTTCGAAAACAGTCATTTCCACAGTTTTTCAAGAGTAGTTATTTATCACGGGGTACTATTAGTAGTAATAATGGTTACAAGACCTTTTTGTATACTCAAGACTATGGGAAGTGGTCGAAAAACCAATCTCACTATCCTTCGAATATATGCGCAGAAGGTGGACCATCATCTAATCTAACCTTTTACGCCTCCCCCGAAGAGAAATCATTCATTCTCTGTTTCTCCAAAGGACTTATTTATAAAACCAATTAATTCATCTCAACCAAGCTCACAAAATTGAACAAAGAACAAACACATACAAAAATGGGAAGTTTATCTCTATTTTTACATTTTTTTTGCTGATAACAATGAGAAGTTGTGAGGGTGCTCATTCTTGTTCCAAATATGGTACTGGAAGTGGTGATCTGGATTGTGCTGAGATCGATCAGATGATTAAGAAACTATTAGTTAAATTATTTTTATCTTACCCAAAAATAAAGAGTGTCAAGAAACTGTTGAAAGCCCCCGGAAGGGACATCCTCATCTTGAGGGAGGTTTTCACGCGCTACCCCTCTGCCCAGTTCCGCAGCCTTCGCAATTAGAATCATCAAAAGAGGACCCAAAAATAAAGAGTGTCAAGAAACTGATGAAAGCCCCCGGAAGGGACATCCTCATGCTGTGGGAGGTTTTCGCGCGCGACGCCACTGCCTACTTCCGCAGCCTTCGCTATAAGAATCGTCAAAAGAGGGGGGCAAAAACCTATGGATTACACAGAGTTGATGAATAAGTAGTCGGTAGTAGTGCTCTTTGAACTTTGATGACTGCTGTTTGGCGAAGCGTTTTGGAAATGTACTGAACTATAATCTTGATTAAAAAAAGTGTTCATTAATTGTTGAATGAACATAAATCATAAAACATGAAAAGAGGGATTTCGTTAAAATCTGGAGACCGAACAACTAAAGAAGCAACAGAAGGAAAATTAATCAGAGCACCAAGATTGAAGCTCTTATTCTCAATCCTAAAGAGAGAAACCCCAATCGCCCCCATCAACCCAATTTTTCGGTTGTTCATTTATGCCTGGACGCAGGAAGAACGAAACGGGTTTTTGATGTACTGATTCAGGTTCAGTTGTTCATATAAGCATTACGAGAAACATCTTTGCAAGATCACATAGTACTAATATAGAAAGAAACCATTACATTAGTATTAACAAACACCGATATTACAGAGCAGAATTCCAGTACAGGCCGTTGGTGAAAACCTTGGGAAAAACCATAGCAACCATGGAGCTAAACCAGATTAAAACATAAGGGAAATGACAATGCCAAAACAATTTTTGTTACTTAGTGCTAAAATTATATTGCATAAAAGACTCGTACTATGTACTACGCACTACTGTTTTGACACTAATAAAAACTGTTTTGGCATTAGCAACACCAAAAGAAAATAAGATTGAGCAAGATAGAAAACAGAAGCTGAATGAATTCCATTCCTATTTCTTGCGAAGGTCACGGAAGTAGCCAGCTGGGGATGTCTCAAACTCTTTCCTCGGCATTCGGTATTCCCTTCCGGGGGCTTTCATCATCTTCTCTTGTGAGCCTGAGCCTGATGCGAGCTTGGTAGTCCCTTTCGGGGCAGCCGCAGCCCCCACCGCCTGGCCATTTTTCCTGTTCTGAGCCAAGTCTGTCTTGCTACTTCCCGTGTTTGACAAATTACTCTCGCTGCTTCCCATTGTTTGCTCTGCTTTCTGATTCTGAGATGTTTCTAATGGGTGGGTGAGAACTGAGGAGGGTGAAGTTCGTTTATATAGGAAAGTTTGAGACGCAAAATACTACTCTCTCCGTTCCTATTTAATTATCCACTATAGTTTTGCGTGTATTTTCAAAAGCTTATACTATCTCTTAACATATATTATGTTTTTGAAATCATTGTCTTATAAAAAAAATCGATATAGTATCAAACAAGATTCATATTGCATATTTTTTTTGAAATCAATGTCTTAATAAAAAAAATTGAGATAGTATCAAATAAGATTCATGTTGCATATTTTTAGCAATATACGCAGAGAGATATAAGCTGTTTAAAATGCACGCAAAACCATAATTAACATTAATTAAATAGGGACGGAATTCCAAAGGTCCTACTTCCGTAAAATCTTAAATACTCCATGAATCTTCTAAGCAGCAGACTTTGGAAAAGGGATTTGAAGAGTGCCTTGGAGTAAGAAATTAGAGTACGTACATGAGTTCCAAAATAATACTCCATAGTTGTAACACTTGCTTTACGAAGGAAAACAAGACACTACGCGAACACACCGAGTCAATGTGTTAAAATTTCATCCTGGAGGTGTGAGTTCGATTCTTGAAAGTCCGGCCAACCCACTTGGAAGGTGAAAGTCCATGTGGCTAACCTCATGTACGTGTATAGTGGTCCCCTTTTAGTTGTTTCTAAATGCTTTCCGGTTTTCGGGGGTGTTGCTTTCCTGCGGCCGGCCCTCGGTGAATTAGTCTCATCCCGTTTAGATGTGTGGATATCTCGTCAAAACAAAATGTGATAAAAATGTAAGAGACATACACAATGATTCTGCGAACCATCCTATTAGGAATTTTCACTATATAAAACGAAAACAACAGGGGAAGCTAGCAAACCAAATTAGTCACTCTTTTCACCTAATCCTATTTCTGTTTTGAAGGTTAATTTGTTTATTTCTGTATGTCCACAGAGATGCTCAAATTAAACCTCCTATCGTTGCTACTTATAGGGTCCCTTTGGAGGAACATTTTCTGAACCTCCCACATTTGACAAGATTTTTTCGGTTGTTTTTGCTTAATTTCTCTTGGTCTTCATTCATGCATTCGTGGCGTTTCTTTTACTGTTGTAAGAATCACATACAGACGACTTCTAGTTATATTCAGTGCTCTTGGTTTGGACACGCAAAACCTGAATATCTTCAACAACCTTATCATGTGGCTACGCAAACTACATGATAATTTTTCAAAGATTCGTCATTCATATGTTTGCGGCATTTCTTTTATTGTTGCAGGAATCACGAAAAGAACCCAATATATGCCAATCAAAAAAGAGAAGAAAGGCTGGGTTTGTTAATAACATTGGGATGATCTGGTTTGCTCCAAAAAAGAGAAGAAAAGAACCCAATGCCAATAAAAAAGAATCAACATTATAAGTGACACAAAATTGCATGTGAACCCCAAATATACATGATTGTGTGTGAGTTTTCTTGCTCTATTAATTACTAGCATGATTTGCTACTGAGCGGGATTAACTAGTCACCTTTTAGAACTACTTTTCAATTGCATAAATCTATAAATGAATCTCTCCATCCATCCCTCCACAGTATCCCCATACAAGAGAAGACTTGGAAATTGTTATATCCCTGCCCGAGTACGACTAGCAAAGGTTGCAGTGAAATTAATACTGGAAAAAGCTTGCATGTGGTGCAAGGATTTGCAAAGATCGAACTCCTCAAACTAATTAGGATTTCTCGATTAGGAATTGCTGACTTTGGTTTAGCTAATTAGCCTTTAAGGCTCCTTCATGACATCAGATATGCGTGGTCATCCATTACCAAGGTTGATTTTAGCACTTCATTTTGGGACTTCGTCTAAGTGCACTTTATTTTTCGTATTTATCCATGTAAAAGATTACTACGAAATTATCCTTTATAGATTCTTTCTTCACAAATAAAATGGTTATCTTATAACTTGTATGGATACAAACAAAACAAAAGAAATGCACTTGGATAAAATGGGAGTGAAAAAATCAATTCCCTTAAAATATTTTTTTCTCACAGAGTGCTACTTTTGAATAGCGTTGCCTTGAAGTTCTCATAGTTGGTGCTACTGCTTTTGCTTTTGCTTTCATGCATCAGGTTTTATCATCAACTAAAGATTTGTTCTTATTTTACATAATTTTGCCTTTCATATCTTTTCTGAAATTATGGAACAAAGGAACACTTTTTTGTCTTTATTTAAATATTTTTCGTCTTTGCTAGTTTTACATTAATTCTTTATAAATTATAGAACTACTATAACTAAAAGAACTATGGACCATGACAACAAATAATTCGAAGAATTGGTATGCGTTTTGTCATCAATAAGTTTTTCAAATTTAGATCATGACTATTTACTCTGTAGATTTCTTTTGCCAAGCCGAATTAATAATCCCAAAAGAACTAACGCAAAAGTAGCAAACAAAAGTAATTCTTTTAGGTTAATTATTAAGCCAAAAACACCACTGGGCTGTTAAACTGCCCAATCGGAGTCTAACTCAGTGACTCAATTTCTCAAACTTTTCTGTATAAAAAAACTCCTCCCTTCCCAGTTCTAATATTTCTCAAACGGTATCTAATATTTTGAAAGATCCCAAAAAGAAAACAAACACAATAATTTAGGACGGAGAGAGTAGTACCGTAGAAGCAAGTAACCCCACAATAATTTGGTGCTTTTGCTTTTGCTTTTGCTTTCATGTATCAGGTTTTATCATCAACAAAGATTTGTTCTTGTTGCACTTATTTCTGCCTTTCATATCTTTTCTGAAATTATGGAACAAAGGAACACTAAAGACTTTTGTTTCTTTATTTAAATTTTTTCGACTTTGCTAGTTTTGCGTTAATTCTTTGTAAATTACTGACCTACTCTAACAAAAAAAAAAACTGTAAAACTATGGACAATGACAACAAATAATCAAAAGAACTGGTATGCTTTTTGTCGTCAATAAATTTTTTAAATTTAGATCATGACTATTTAATCTTTAGATTTCTTTTGCCGAACCGAAATAATAAGAAAAAAATAAATAGCCATCTTGTTTCATAAACTTATTTAGGTATCCATCCTACTAGGTTTGAATATTTAAGTCGACATCCTGAATTTAAATAATACCTAAAACACCCTTAATCATGACAAATACAGAAATTTTGGCGAAGTCATCCGAAATAATGACAAAACCATCCGAGATGTAAAACTAACATAAAAAAATTAATTTAAAGTCCTAAAATTCTTTGCTATATAGGTGAAGAAATTCCATCCTATTAGATTTGCACTTATAAATCTTTTCACAGTCAGTGGAGTAGTTATTTCGTGGTCTTAGCACTCATACACTCTTATCTAGAACATGTTTATATAAAGTTTGTACTCTATGTGCCCATACAAATGTGTGATTTAAAAAAAAAAAAAAAGTGTTAAGAGTTTCACGTGACAGCGTCGAAGACATAATAATTAACTTTGCTTAAAGAATGGTTTCAACGATGGTTATTCCTGTTAGCTTTCAAAAAAGTAAAACGTTGGTTATAATGCCACGACACTTTATTTTAATGCCACGAGCATCTCCAATAGGAGTGTCAGAGCTAAGGTAGCATCTTCAACAGTCACTTTTGGCAGAAATGAACAATTTAACAGATTTGTTTTCACTCATTCCAAAGCTGATGTGGTTTTGACATCTCCCACTCTCATACCAATTTTGACATCTATCTAACCATATACCAATTTTCAAAAACTTACCTTTGCAAGTTCAAAAACTTACTGTTAAAAGTTAAAAAAGGAATTCTTTTTGGAGCGCATTTCCCGTAGGTAAAATGGACTCAATGACACTGAGTCAAATTCAATTACATTCAGTTTTTTCAGGGAAAATGTGCTTCAAAAAGATATGGATTGATATCCGATGAAGACAATTTTTTTTTGAGTGGTTAAAGCTTTCGATGAGCTCTACAAAGTAAACAATTTAGATCATCCAAAAAGGCCCAGCACAAGCCCTAAAAAGGATGCTCTGCACAGTGCAGTTGGGTTTCCCCAACTGGAGAAGCCATCTCCTTCAATCGAATGCGTGTGAAACGAATTTTAATTTCGTACGGTAACGCATCATAAAGTCTAATAGGAAAAGGACTTTAGACATGACAAAACCAGCCAGGGCCCAGGTGAAGACCTGGAAGCAATACAATCCGAGGAAGACTTTTAACGGTTCTTGGTTCTCGAGAACCAATTAAAGTGAAAAGCATCTGGCGTTAAGGGAATAAGGATACGCCAAAACTAGGGTACGAAGGAACCGGATTCAAGAATGTTATCACGTTGGGGCATCTTGTTAATCATAGTGACGACAATTTATTTTTTTAATTAACCACAATAAGATCATACATAATTAATTAGGGCATACATTACAAACTATAAAAATAAATAACACATGCTTACACTTTAATTATGTAAAAATGAGTACAAAATCTCAGACAAAATTTGAGAGTATATTTTACATGAATATCGATAAGTTTTAGAATGATCGATATAGTTTTATTAATGATATTATTTTAAAATATTGCTCCGAGAAGGTTAAAAATAAGTACAATTAAGAAAAAATCGATCTAAATAGACAAATAGTTCAGAAACCAACAAATATAAATGCATCATATGACGAAACTGAAACATAAAACTAATTATATATGTATATTTTTGAGATATATGAAAGTGTGTATGTATAATAGCACACTTAATTTCATAATTATGCTGATTATACGAAAATATAACAAAATTATTTTAGTTTCGAGTAAGGGCACGTGCCCCCCTTCCTCTCCGTCCCTGAAAGGAACTACACCCACTTTCTAGTTCTTGGGTACCGTCTTTGATAAAAAAAAATAATTTATCTATCTTTCTCCTCTTGTTAATCTTAAAAACCTCCATTAAATTAAACCCAAACCGAACGGGGGCGATGTACCGAAACCTTTTCTCAAGACTTTCCATTTATTTCATGTTATATTCCAGGGATTCTGTTGTGTTGTGCCAAAGCATCTTTCGAAAACAGGCGTCTCCACAGTTTTTCAAGAGTAGTTATTTACTATCACGAAGTACTATTAGTAGTAGTAATGGTTACAAGACCTTTTTGTATTCTCAAGACTATGGGAAATCGTCAAAAAATCAATCTCACTATCCTTCGAATATATGCACAGAAGATGGACCATCATCTAATCTAACCCTTTATGCCTCCCGGAAGAGAAACCATTCATTCTCTCTTTCTCCAAAGGACTTATTTATAAACCCAATTCATCTCAACCAAGCTCACAAAATTGAACAAAGAACAAACACATACAAAAATGGGAAGTTTATCTCTATTTTTACATTTTTTTTTGCTGATAACAATGAGAAGTTGTGAGGGTGCTCATTCTTGTTCCGAGTATGGTACTGGAACTGGTGATCAGGATTGTGCTGAGATCAGATGATCAAGAAACTATTAGTTAAATTATTTTTATCTTACCCAAAAATAAAAAGTGTCAAGAAACTGATGAAAGCCCCCGGAAGGGACATCCTCATCTTGAGGGAGGTTTTCACGCGCCACCCCTCTGCCCACTTCCGCAGCCTTCGCAATTAGAATCATCAAAAGAGGACCCAAAAATAAAGAGTGTCAAGAAACTGATGAAAGCCCCGGAAGGGACATCCTCATATTGAGGGAGGTTTTCGCGGGCAACCACGCTGCCTACTTCCGCAGCCTTCGCAATTAGAATCATCAAAAGAAGGGGGCAAAAACCTTTGGATTACACAGAGTTGATGAATAAGTAGTTGGTAGTAGTGCTCTTTGAACTTTGATGACTGCTGTTTGGCGAAGCGTTTTGGAAATGTCCTGAACTATAATCTTGATTAAAAAAAGTGTTCATTAATTGTTGAATGAAACATTTTGACAATGAACATTTTAGTTGAAAGTTGGTTATTGGGAGCCTACTTTTGATTTTTCATTTTCAATTTTTTGATATTTTTGGCTTTTTGAATTATAGTCAGAATATGTTTTGAGAATGAAAGAGTTACTTGGGAGATATATGCAGAATGTATTTTAGAACAGTAGTATTGTTTGGTAGACGAATGATGAAAATGAACTATGGATTGATTTTTTACCAAGTTGCCTTTGACCTTTATTATTGTTTTAAAAGGTGTACAAATATTTATTTCTTTTTGCCTTTGGCCTTTATTATTGTGTTAAAATATGTAAAAATATTTAATTTTTATCATTTTTTAATTTTCATATAAGGAAGAATTTGAAAGCTCTCTCATTTCTCTTCCAATTCTGCTCCAGCAACACACAAATTGTTCCGCCGACGAGAACGACCCTTCTTCAACAAGTCTGAGCTTTTTCTCTTCTTTCTCTCTCTCCCTCTCTCTGGGTGTATCTGGTAAACAGGTGAGGAAAAGTGGATAATAGGGGGGTGAGGGCAAAAGTGGTAAAAAAAAGGAAGGAGAAACGGGTATTTTGATAAAATAGAAAAAAGGCAAAAACGCAAAAAAGTACCTTCAGAACTGATTCTGGGTTTTGGCTTCTAAAGTGAAAATCAGTGAATTCAGTATCCCAAAATGAGTTTTCATAATAGAGTACCAAACAGCCAAAATGGAAATGCAAAAATGCAAGAATTCACTTCGCAAACACCCCCTGAATGTAATTCTGGTTTCTACATTGTTGTATGAACATAAATCATAAAACATGAAAGGAGGGATTTCGTTAAAATCTGGAGACCGAACAACTAAAGAAACAACAGAAGGAAAATTAATCAGAGAACCAAGATTGAAGGTCTTATTCTCAATCCTAAAGAGAGAAACCCCAATCGCCCCCATCAACCCAATATCATCTTCATTGACAAATCACCAAAGGAAATACCAAAGATCCAACCTTTGATCCATCAACAGAGTACACAATTTGACAACAATTTTGGTAGATCCACTCAGGCTGAAAACACACAAACCCAATCCATTATTTCGTTCAATAAAACGGAAATCACAATTCATATTCAGAACATTTGCACATCAGCTCGCCGAAGGCGCAGATCATGCACAGAAATCCTTCAAACACAAAACAGGTACAGAGCAAGAGTGAGTTCAATTTGCTCCAACGTATTCTGTTTGGTTTGATCAAAGCAAGACATACATAGACATAAACTAGATTAATAATCAGTCAAAACATAATACTAAAACGATAGTAAGAGAATCAGACAAGTTCATCAATGCTGGTGTTTGCGCGAAGATTGCGAAAATAGGATCTGGGATTTGCTTCAAAGACGTGCCTAGGCATCCGGACGGGATACCTCCCGGGGGCCCTCATCATCCTCGGAGCCCTACCTCTGCCGCGGCAGCAACAGCGGCAGCAGCACCGGAGGAACGTGATCAGAACCACCGCGCCGGCGATGAAGATTGCGGCTGCTATTAGCCAGTGCTTCAGTTGCTCTCGTCTAGCCTCCGGTGTAAAATATTCTTCCACTTTTTTTATCAAACTCTCGCCGAAGTTTTCTATCACTATTAGCCATTCCTTGAGTTTCTCCGCTATATAGTTGAACCACTCCTCTGCCCCCATGTCTCTCTCGGTAGCCATCTTTAGCATTGAGTTCTCTGCCCCCATCTCTGATTTCTCTCTCTCTCTCTCTCTCTGACCAGGAAACAAGATGATACTACTATGGAAACTTGTGGGCAGTATGTAAATGAGATAAATAGAGGCGAAGGAATTGATGTTGGCACGTCGTGTTTTGATATCCACACTACAATATTACTCGTTTCTTATTCAAAATACATATGGCAAGACTACAAGACAAAAATTGGAGTATGGTTATAAAAAAATAGAATGTCAAAATCACTACCCGCAAAGTAAATTTAGAAAAAAAAAAAAAAAACCATCTCGGATGGTGAATTGACAAGAGAAAACTAATAGTAAAACGCTGAATACAAGAAATATAATTAATTCTGGACTTTCTTTGAATTGATAATAATTGATTTGCCCTTGGATTGATATTCCTAGCTAATAATGGAAAAATAGTCTTAATGCCGATAGGAATCTAATTAAGTACTAACGAATAATATATTTCAAAAAATTAAATCTTTGTAGATCATATTCCATATAGAACAGCAAAACAACATCAACTCAAGTAGAGAAATGTAAAATTTCTACATTTATAGTCAAAATCTAGTTTTAAAATTAAATCATGGTCCTAAAACTAGACTCCACTTGAAGTTTCATCCATGACATCATCATGGGTTAGTTTTCATTATGTAATTATATAAATTTGCAAATTTACCCTTGTTATTTAACTCGTACATATACTAGCAAATGCTCGTACCTAAAGGCACGTGATGCTCGTACCTAAAGGCACGTGCAAGCATAAGAAAGAGTAGTTTGAGGATTTTGAATTTCAGGTCTAAAGACAACGTCCATTTTCAATTAGGATAAAATCCTAATGAAGTCGGGGTTGTTCGGCAAAATAAGCCAAGTGACTTATTTTTTTATCCTTATTCAAATTGTTTTGTCACTACGAGAGGAATCTAAAAAGTAAAAAATTATGATCAAAACCTAATTTTTTTGAATAAAAATAAAAATAATCCAATAAACCAATTTTTTTGTCTTTATTAAAAAAATGAATTTCGATCATAATTTTACTTTTTAGATTCCTTTTGTTATAAAGAAGCAATAATCTCTATAAAATTGATAAAAAAAACTAACAAATGTGAAAAATATTTGAATAAAAATAAAAAAATAAGCCAAGTAACTTATTTAGCCAAACAATCAAGGGATAGAACTAAAATTTAATGCCTTGTTCTCTTTGCATTTTGAAAAGAATTTTTCAAAAAATTTCCCCTAGATTCCTCCTACTTCTAACATTTTTCTCTCCATTTCTCTCCACTTATTACCCCTACCATTTTTCAAAAAACTTTTCAAAACACAAACAAACAAGTCATTAAATTATCCTAAAAACATGGCAAAAGAATTCCAAAGTCGTCCTCGCTACATCCCCAAAAGTACTTTAGGCTTTCTATTTTTCTATTTGTTCTTGGTTTTTTTTTTTTTTTTTTTTCCTTTCTGGTGGAGTGTTTGCTTTCTCTCTAATGAATGCTACACCATAATGGCAGCCAGTCCCACCACAATTTGGTTTGACAGAGACTATCACTATTGGTGTCCTTTTTTTCCTCGAGAAGAATAACCATTCAGTGTCCTGACTCATCACTGTCAATTGGTGCTTCAATCATTTTCGACAATCACACATTTATATAGAATTCATAGAGTAAGTTGTGAGTTTCATTAGAACGCGGCGTTGTAAAGAAAATTAGAAACATACTTCTATAATTTGTCCAACAATGATTAGGATACATTTTACTATTGGGATCTGACCTGCAGTCTTCATTTCAACTTTAAAAAGGATTGTGCTAGTCTTTTTTCAATGCAAATAACTATGTTAATATATAAGTCTTCGATTAATTTCACAATAAAGTAGGAAATAGATGGTTTCGGTCATCTACAGCATCCTTTAAATCATGAAAAGATGTACATATTGGAGCGCTAGGAAGAATCGGGGGTAAGCATTCAGTGACGTCGCAAGACCCTCTGCAGTCTTTTCCCAAAATTAGGTGTACGCATGTACCCATGTGAGTTTCAGCTGCAAGAATATTGATCCGACACCCAAAACTTACTAGGCACATGGGTACACCAAATTTTGGGTGCAGAGGACTTCTAGTGGTATTCCGTGCTCTTGATTTGGACACGCAAAACCTGAATATCTTCAACAACCTTATTATGTAGCTATATGAACTGCATGATAATTTTTCAAAGATTCGTCATTCATGCGTTCGTGGCGTTTCTTTTACTGTTGTAGGAATCACATACAAAGGATTTCTAGTGGTATTCGGTGCTCCTGATTAGGACACGCAAAATCTGAATATCTTCAACAACTTTATCATGTGGCTATGCGAACTACGTGATAATTTTTCAAAGATTAATTCGTCATTCATACGTTTGTGGCGTTTCTTTTACTGTTGCAGGAATCACAAAAAGAACCCAATCTATGCCAATCAAAAAAGAGAACAAATGCTAGGTTTGATAATAACATTGGGATGATCTGGTTTGCTCCAAAAAAGAGAAGAAAAGAACCCAATGCCAATAAAAAAAAAAGAATCAACAATAGGACACAAAATTGCATGCGAACCCCAAATATACGTGATTGTGTGTGAGTTTATGTGTCTTTATCGCATTTGCTCTATTAATTACTACCGAGCGAGATTAACTAGTCACCTTTTAGTACTACTTTTCAATTGCATATATCTATAAATAAATCTCTCCATCCATCCACAGTATCCCCATACAAGAGAAGAGTCAATCGACTAGCAAAGTTTGCAGTGAAATTAATACTGGAAAAAGCTTGCATGTGGTGTAAGGATTTCCAAAAGCAAAAGAACTCCTCAAACTAATTAGGATTTCTCGATTAGGAATTCGTGACTTTGGTTTAGCTAATTAGCCTTTAAGGCTCCTTCATGACATCAGATATGTGAGGTCATCCATTACGAAGGTTGATTTTAGCATTTCATTTTGTGACTTCGTCTAAGTGCACTCTATTTTTCGTATTTATCCATGTAAAAGATTACTACGAAGTTATCCTTTAATTATAGATTCTTTCTCCACAAATAAAATGGTCGTTATCTTATAAATTGTATGGATACAAACAAAACAAAAGAAATGCACTTGGATAAAATGAGAGTGAAAAAATCAATTCCCTTAAAGTATTTTTTTCTCACGAATTGCTACTTTTGAATAGCGTCGCCTTGAAGTTCTCATAGTTGGTGTTGCTGCTTTTGCTTTTGCTTTCATGCATCAGGTTTTATCATCAACTAAAGATTTGTTCTTGTTTCACTTATTTGTGCCTTTTATATTTTCTGAAATTATGGAACAAAGGAACACTTTTTTGTCTTTATTTAAATATTTTTCATCTTTGCTAGTTTTGCATTAATTCTTTGTAAATTACAGACCTACTATAACCAAAAAAAATACTTTAAAACTATGGACAATGACAACAAATAATTCAAAGAACCGATATGCGTTTTGTCGTCAATAAGTTTTTCAAATTTAAATTTTGACTATTTACTCTTTAGATTTCTTTTGCCGAGTTGAATTAATAATTACTAAAAAACTAATGTAAAAGTAGCAAAGACAAAAGTAATTCTTTTAGGTTAATTATTAAGCCAAAACACCACTGAGCCGAATTAATAATCCCTAAAGAACTAACGCAAAAGTAGCAAAGACATAAGTAATTCTTGTAGGTTAATTATTAAGCCAAATACCACTAGGCTGTTAAACTGCCCAAACGGAGTCTAACTCAGTGAATCAATTTCTCAAACTTTTCTGTATAAAAAAAACTCCTCCCTTCCCAGTTTTAATATTTCTCAAACGGAGTCTAATATTTTGAAAGATCCCAAAAAGAAACATACACAATAATTTAGGACAGAGAGAGTAGTACTATAGAAGCAAGTGACCCCACAATAATTTGGTGCTGCTGCTTTTGCTTTTGCTTTTATGCATCAGGTTTTATCATCAACAAAGATTTGTTCTTGTTGCACTTATTTCTGCCTTTTATATCTTTTCTGAAATTATGGAGCAAAGGAATACTAAGAGACTTTTTTTTCCTTTATTTAAATTTTTTCCTACCTTACTAGTTTTGCGTTAATTCTTTGTAAATTACTGACCTACTATAACCAAAAAAAAAACTATAAAACTATGGACAATGACAACAAATAATACAAAGAATTGGTACGCTTTTTGTCGTCAATAAATTTTTTAAATTTAGATCTAGACTATTTACTCTTTAGATTTCTTTTGCTGAGCCAAATTAATAAGAAAAAAATAAATAGCTATCCTATTTCATAGACTTATTTAGGTGTCCATTCTACTAGGTTTGAATATTTAAGTCGACATCCTGAAATTTAAATAATACGTAAAACACCCTTAGTCATGACAAATACAGAAATCATGACAAATACAGGAATTATGGTAAAGTCATTCGGAATAATGACAAAACCATCCGGAATGTAAAACTAACATAAAAATTTAGTTTAAGGTCCTGAATTTCTTTACCTACATATTAAAGAATTTTAAGACCTTAAACTAATTTTTTATGTTAGTTTTACATCCCGAGTTTCTTCACGTATATAGTAAAGGATTTTAGGATCTTAAATAAACTGTCTCTGGTAGTTTTACATCCTATATGATTCTGTCATAATTGACATTCCTTGAACCAAATTAAATAAGGGATATTGACTTTATCGGACAAAGTCAAATTCCTTATTTAATTTGGTCCGCGCAATTAAAATGTAAAAATTATTAAGAGCTAAATGGTGGGTATTATTTAAATTTCAAGATTGAAACATAAGTTTTCAAACCTACAAGGATTAAAACTTAAGTATCAATGTAGGATAGGACATCTATTTAAGTTCCCCATTAATAATCCCTCAAGAACTAACGTAAAAGTAGCAAAGACAAAAGTAATTCTTCTAGGTTAATTATTAAGCTAGAACACCACTGGGCTGTTAAACTGCCCTAATGGAGTATAACTGAGTGAATTTCTCAAACTTTTTTTCTATATAAACAAACTCCTTCCGTCTCAGTTTTCCATCCATTAAATTAAAACATCTGCGTAGATATAGCAGAGCACGTACGTATTGGGAAATGCTGAGAGTAATCAGCAGTGGCAGATAGGCTCCGTTCCAGAAACCTTCTTAAAAAATAAGTACTTATTTTGTCACTTTCAAAGAAAATATAAGAAGGTTTGTTCTACAAAATCCAAATGAGCAAGACTATTTACATTTTCAAACTCAAAAATAATGTAAATGAGAAATAATTTTTCAATTTTTTTAACACCGTATTAAAGATCTCAATGAGATCTATCAAATAAGATCCATATTGATAGGAATTATTTGCGTAAGCTCATATTTTTGAGCTTGAAAATGTCTTTCAAAATAAGTAATTGTTCAATCTTTTCAGGAACAAGCCTTCTTATTACACAAAATAAGTTCTTATTCGTTTCTGGAACGGGGCTTAGAAATAATACAGATTGGTGTCACCTTCGAGCATAAAGTTGATAAAAATTCTCATAATCTTATATAACAAGAAAAAGTAACGTGCACAGCTGCTGTGCGCAGCTTTCTGTGCACGTAGCACAACTCTATAACAAGAACATACATTCAGAAAAAAATTATAACGAGAACAGAAAATGTTGTAAGCATTCTTTATAGAGCACAAAACTTTGAATTTAATTTTTTTTTTGTGTAAAAGAGCAAGAAATGCATTAATAATAATATTTTTTTGATCATCATTAATAATAATATATGATAATATGAAAAGTACAATTGTGTTGTCACCATTACATAATATAGACACTCCAATAACGAACGAAGACTTATTAACATACAGTAAACATTTACTAAAAACATGAGTTGACTAGACAGGAGACGGATTTGGTCTGTCTCATCACTCCACCAGATCAGTAAGAAATTGCTTGAAGCGGATGCGCGCTCGGCCTCTTCTTACTAAGCGACCTACCAAATCCCCAGGAAAGGAATTGAGAATTCCCTATCGGAGAACTTCCTGTCATGATGTTATTTTCCTTGTGTTTGTCTGGGTTTATGAGGGAAACTTATTCACGGAGCGCAATGTTATTCATCCTTTTTGACAATCAATGATTGAGATATGTTTTTAAATTTTGATCGATCGGTAATAAATATATCTCTTACTGTTAATTGTTAGTCTTTAATATCAATCGTCCAAAACACTCTTAGACTGTCGAGATATTGGCCTCAGTTTACGGAACCTCCGTAAATAATGATTTTCCACCGGTTTATATATCCTACTATGTTTTTCCGGTAATAAATATACTCCCTCCGTCCCTTATTTATAGTCCGGTCTTCCATTTTGGGCTGTCCTATAATAAGTGCCTATTTTGTAAAGTTAGTGGGTAAAAGTTGGTGAATTGTCTATTTTGTCCCTAAAAGTAGATTCCATTTTGAAAAGTAAGTGAGTAAAAGTATGATGATGATGGTTAAGAAGAGAAAGTAGAGGAAAAAATTGATGTGAAAGGTATAATGATTATGTCTTTTTAATAAGTTGGAATTAGGAAGCAGGACATTTAAAAAGGGACGGAAGAAGTATCTCTTACCGTTAATTATTTGTCTTTCATCAATTTTTTCCTCTTTAGACACACTATCTCTCTCATTTCGTTCCTCTTCTCCATCTATATATTCTTCTCCCATTTGCTCTTCTCCACTCTCCCTTTCAAATTTTCCCTACTTCTTGGACCACGTTGTTTCTAAGTCTGATTTCATCTTTTAAGAGCATCCGCATCTGTCTAGCTACTCCACTTTTTTTCCCTACAGTGGCGAGCAAAACTTGAAAAATCAGGAGCATCAGCCTTGGGGCCTTCCTCACTACTTTACAAAGATTCCAACTTTGCTACAGTGTCTCGTTTTTTCTCATGAGGCACTGTTCAATAGATTACCCATTATTTTACCATTTAATCTGTACCTCACCTACTCCCATAGTTGTTAGAGCTCGGACGGCGGCTTTGAGCTTAGCCCGTGAAGAAGGTCGCCAGAGAGAGACCGGCGTTGAGAGAGAGAGAAGAGGCAGAGGAGAGAGGGGGTTGATCGGAGGGGGTGATTTTGCAGGCGTGAGAGAGAGAGGGTGAAGTAGGCGTCGGTATGATTTGACCATTTGGGGGTTTTTTTAGCTGGTATTTTGGGAATTTGGGGTTGGGGTTGAGAAGAAGAGTAAAGTTAGAGAGAGAGAGAGAGAGAGAGAGAGTGTGAGGGTGGGTGGGTGGGTGGGTGGGTGCATTGGGTGAGATAGTTTACTATCGCCGTTTATCTTCTTCTTCTTTTTTCAGAATAAGAGAAATAATATTTTAATGGGATAACTTAAAATGTAGAGAGTCTGGTGCGGTAAATATTTTAAAAGTGAGTAGCTAAAATAATAAAATGACTTTTTGCTCTCTAACTTGGTCCAAAATTTAAAGATATTGGTGCGGATGCTCTAAAGCATTAGGCATATCTTCTTCTTCACCAATTTAAAGTGGTAATTTTGGAGCTAGCAAGTGAAGCGAGTATTTAGAGAGGTGCGTACGAATTAAAATCCATAAAAACAAATGTAAATAGATCTTCTAAGTCTATTGCAAATCAAGAACCATTGATGAATTCGTAGTCCCTCACAATTGTGGACTTATTTACCTAGTTACATATATGGAGGCCGGGAGACAAAGAATTCTTCAAAATTCAAACACCAAACGAGCCCACATAACAGTTGGCATTGGAAAGCAAGAAACACACATAAAAACTAACACAACACACACACACATATAGGAGATCAAACTTGGAGAAGTTTTACAACAGATAATGATCATTTTCCACGGAGATCACGGAAATACGATTTGGGGCTTGCTTCAAAGGAAGGCCTAGGAATCTTGACAGCCCGGCCAGTTCCGGGAGCTATCATCATCTTGGCATTCGATCCTCCCCCGCCGCCACGGAAGAAGCGAAGGAGAATCAGAATAACCACCGCGCCGATGATATAAGGAGTGGCAACTTGGACCCAGTATTTCATTTGCTCTGCTGTAATCTCTGGTGGGAAAACCCCTCCTACTTTTGCTATGCAAATCTTGCCAAAGCGCTGAAGCTGTGGGAAAACCTCGTCCAGTTTTGCTATGCAAAGCTTGCCAAAGTGCTGAGGCACTGCTAGAAATTCCTTCGACTTCTCCAGCACATAGTTGATCCATTTCTCTGCCCCCATCACACTCGCTGTCTCCCTTAACTTGTCCAGCACATAGTTCATCGAACCCTGTACTGCTCCCATCCCCCTCTCCTCTCTCTCTCTCTCTCTCTCTCTCTAAAAAAGCAACAATGCCAAACTTTGGAACAATTAGTACACTTTTAAAGGAGACCCGAGGCTTAAAAGCATATGTATGGTTTTTCTTTTTGGTAGAGTTTATTTTGCTTTCTCTCCGAGCTCTATATACATCTACTACATTATCCACTATATTTTTTGTGAAGCCCACTCCGAGTCCTAAAAAAATATTCATAAATTTTAAAATAATATTTTATGGAACCCTGTAAAAAATCAGGTCCAACGGATTACGATAAGTATTATTTCTAGATTTGTAGGGGCGAAATTGCTCCACTGCACAATTTCGCCTCTGCAAATTTAGAAATAATACTTACCGATATCCGTTGGAGCTGATTTTTTACATAGTCCCATAAAATATTATTTTAAAATGTATGGGCATTTTTTTGTATTTTGTGGAACCCGAGGTGGGCCCCACAAAAAGAGTGGTGCTACAGTTCCCGACAGGAGGAATCCCGATGTCCCGCCGGGCACACCCCGGCCACCGGAAGGACGATCCGAGCCGTCCGAAAATTCTAAAAAACAAAACCGAGTGGGCTTCGCGGGAATAAATAGCATCCGACGTGTGTAGGTGACCGATCCAAACACTCCATTTTTGGCCGATCCAAACTCAAAAATGGATTGTTTGGATCGGCCATCTACACACGTCGGATGCCGTTTATTCCTGCAAGACCCATTTGGTTTTTTTTTTAGAATTTTTGGATGGCTCGGATTGGCCGTCTGGTGGCCGGAGTGTGCCCGGTGGGACGTCGGGATTTTGGGTCGGTAAGCTTAGATTTACCGCCACAAAAAATGTAATGGACGGTGTAGTGGATGGATTTAGTGTACCTAGACTTATTGTTGAAGGATTACTATACTACTTAATTTTTAGTTTAGTGGGCATCTTAATTAAAGAGTCATTTTAGATTTTTAATTATGGGAGTAGAACCTTCGGTATTAGTACATCAATCGTGGAAATTGTCACCAAATGAAATTGCTTTGATTCCCTCGGGATCTGCACGGAAGATGGACCATCACGAAATCTTTTACCCGGCCCAAGATATATACAACCGTTAAAACTCAAAACTGTTGTTGTTTTGTTATTTTTTTTTGCATTTTCTAGTATTTGGTTTTTGTCTTAAAATATATTTTGCTTAAAAAAATTTAGATTCTTCTCGAATCAAGGAGATGAAAAAATCTTATACAGTAATTTTTTTTAGTAGAATAGGTCAGAAATCATATTCATCTTTTGGCTTTTTGCTTCTTGGGAGAACCATTTACTGCTCTTTTTAGTGATTTTTTTTAATATAATATGATCAAAAAAAATTTAATTCTTTAATTTTTCTAGTTCAGAATAACCAAAATGATATGAAGAAAAACAGCAAAAAGGTGACGCCACTACAAACAAAAAATACACATTCTAAAAAAAATACCACCCCAAATACACTGCCCAAACTCTGGGGTGATTGTTAATTCTCTATCCATTCCATATTGGTTGTCCATCCCAGGGAAATTCAACCTTTTAAGATGACACACAATTAATGGAAATCTCCTTATAAAGTTTCATTAAATTTATGATATTATCCCTTGTTAAGTGCTCCACTCCGTGGACATTCTAAAATAAAATATTGGACATGTAGTATGGGAGGAATTGAGTAATTTTTTCTATGTGAGTAATTTTCTATCATTAAATAGCTAAATTACTATATGCATTTTTATAGGTGACTAGAGGAAGTATTTCTTGTTGAACTGTAATTATTGTTTACCAATTTTTTTTTTTGAACCGCGAATTTTTTTTAGCCTAACTGCATGCCATAGTATTGAAATCCTTGGGTTTTTTTTTCATATCCTTAATTCAAATACATTCCTAGAATGAAAGCACTTATCGATCTTCTCACTATCACTCTCTCAGTTTGGCAACTTAAAGTATTGATTTGGTGGAGTTTAATGAATATGTGTTTTGAAATTAAATAATTAATTTTTGCACTGGCATAAATTGCACCTTCAGCCCACTTTCTGTTTCTCTTCAATGATTCTCGCACCGACATAAATTGGGTTCAGAAGGCCTTCTTAAATGGTACATTCGGTATTTTAAAAACTGATTACCGATCATAATTAATTTTATGTGCTTTTACACAGAAGTTGGACCATCATATGGACTTTTACACCTCCCCAGGAGAGAACCATTCATTCAATGATTCTGGAAAAAAGGGGGAAAAAAAATTTCTTTATAAACCCACCTCCTCTCCTATTCCTTCATCAAACCCAACACAAGACTCAAGAGGCTGCCAAATCTGCTCAAATCACAAACACATAACAATGGGAGGTTGTGAGAGTACCCATTCCAATTCCAAGGCTGCTGGAAGTGATCATGATCAAGATTTGGCTCAGGTGGTGAAAAAGGAGAAAGAAGATCAGGTGGTGGAGACCCTCAAGGTGGTCGGTACGGTGGGTGCTGTGGCCGTAGGCGTTGCTCTGGTGGGATGGGGTTTGTCTCAGCTTGTAGATGCATGGCTTGGAAGAAAAGAGTAACAAGAAGAAAATGATGAAAGCCCCCGGGTGGGACTTCCGGACCTTCAGGGATGACTTTGAGCGCGACCCCTCCGGCTACTTCCGCAGCCTTCGTCATTGAAATGACTGAAAAACATGGCTACTAAGATTAGTAGGTTCGCGTAGAATGGAATATTTGTTTGATTATTGATGTATTTGGTATTTTGAAGTAGTAACAATGTGGTTCTTTATGGTGAGTGATGACTATGGTTTATCTATGTTTTTGTGCACTTGCACTGGACTGTTATCAGATGAAAAGGTGGCTATGCTAGTGAAATTTCATTTTTCTTCGTCTCTTAATCTCTATACAAAAAGAAAACGTAAACCGTTCGAAACAGGGATTTCATTCAAATTTGGGGGCCAAAGAACTTAAAAGATGTGTAAGAAACAGAAGTCAAAATGCACAAATGAACTAGGCTTTTTGCACAAGATGTTGAAATATGGTTTTCCTGTTGGGATTCATTTTCCAGTCGTAGACCTAGGCTTGTAAATTCATGTACTCTTCTTGTAGTTGGGGGAGAACAAGAGAGACCGAGTTTTCAGTCTGGCCGCATGAGCTCCTCCTCCGGTGAGTTTTTGTAATCGATTATTGCGTGCAAACGGTGCGATTCAAATAACAAATGAAATTTCACCCGATTGCGTGTGTGTAGTTTGATCCCCGGAGACAATGCCCAAACCCAAGGCATGAAAACCGCCCTTCTCCAATATTCTCCATTTCAAGGAGACATGAGGCTAATTTTAAAGTGAATCTCTCAACACTAAAGAGAAAAAAACCCCTATCAACCACCTGGCATTGTCACTGGACAACCATATACAGATGAATATTGAGAAATCTTCATTGTCAAAGAAAAGAGGTACCCAGAGAAAAAACCCAATATCCAACTTTGATCGATCAACAGAGTATTCAATTTAAGCTACAAATTTGGTAGATCCCCACTGAAGTTGAAAGCACAAGTCCATCACTAATAGAAAGGATATCTCTACCCAGAAACATACACTAGTGCTTTTGCACACAAACCCACAAGAGGCGCAGATGCATAGAATCCTTCAAACACAAAAAAGCTACGGAGCAAAAGTTTAATTTGCTCCAATGTAGTATTCTGTTTGGTTTGAAAGCAAGACATACATAGACAAAAACTAGCTTAATAATCAGACAAACATAATACTAAACGATAGTGAAAGACTTAGACAAGTTCATCAACACTGGTGTTTCCGCTAAGATTGCGAAAATAGGATCTGGGATTTCCTTCAAAGACATGCCTAGGCATCCTGTAATACCTCCCGGGGGCTTTCATCATCCTTACCGCTCTCTCTCCGCTGCCCGTGCCGCTGCAGCAACATAGGCACGTGATCATAACCACCGCGCCGATGATGAAGGGTGTGGCGACTAGGTGCCAGTGCTTCAGTTGCTCTCCTGTAGACTCTGGTGGAAAAACCTCGTCCGGTTTTTTAATCAAACTCCCGCCAAAGTCCCCCATCCCGATTAGCCACTCCTTCAGCTTCTCCACTATGTAGTTGATCCACTCCTCTGCCCCCATATCTCTCTCCGTTTCCATCAAGTTCTTCAGTACATGGTTCACTGAGTTTTCTGCCGGCCCCACCTCTCTCTCTCTCTCTCTCTCTCTCTCTCTCCCTCAAACCATGAAACTGTGGAAACTTGTGACAGTATGTAAAAGTCCCTCCGTTTTCATTCTTTTCTCTCTCGTCCTATTTCAATTGGATAAAAACTTAATTATAACTTTTAATTGAAAATACTATTTATATGGATCATATTTGATAAAGGATTTTGATTTTCGCGCTCTACTTTTTCTGATGACGCTTCACTTTGTTCATAGAGTTACTACATGGAGTTACTAGTAACTTCATGAACAAAATGGAGCGCCATCAATAAAAAGAGGAGTGTGAAAATCAATTTCATTTGATAATCTCAACAAACTCCTTTAAATGATGTTTTCAAAATTACCTAAAAAATTATAAATTGCAAGATATATTTAATTGAAAAGTGACACGGATTCCCAAAAGAGACTAAAGAATGGGGATAGAGGGAATAAGAGAGATGCCGTGAATAAGTTCTTTATGGAGAAAATGAATTGTGAAAGTCCAAATGTATTTTGGACGGTCCGGATTTTAATGAAATTTTAAACTCTTCTCCGAACAAGTTTCATTTAAATTTAGATGATCGCGATACACCTCTGTAAAACCTTATTCATGGAACTACGTGAATATGATTTTCTCATGTAACTATGAGAAGAGTATTGTTATGAGAAGGCAATAACTTTAAAACCCGAAAAACTTTTTTACGGGAGTTTTCGTAAATATACTAGCTTTGACAAAGCTGAATAGCTCGCATCCAAAAGTATTTTGGAGGATTCTGATTTTTTTTTAAAAATTCGGGCCATTAATTGTCGAAACGAAAGGGTGAGATTTGCCACCTCTGTGGAACAGGGCCTAATAATCTAACGTATTAATTAGTAACACAAATGACACAATTAAAATAGAACAGAGAGAGTACTTGCATGGTTGGTATTAGATTACTAGTCACCTTTGAGTGTACTTTTTCAATTTCATATCTACAGAAGTACACATGAATCTCTCCGATCCATCCACGGTTTCAACTTTCACGAGAGAGGAATCGACTGGAAATTAATAGCCCTGCTCGAGTACTACAACTACTACTAAAGCCTTAAGTTTGCAGAGAATACCGTAAAAAGCTTGCACGTGGAGTACGATGCCATTGGAGGCTTTGCCCTTCTTTCTGTTCCTGTTGCAGTTGCTTCTTGAGAAAAAAGCCTTTCAAAATTGAAGTTGATCAAATCTATTTTTCTCAACCATGTCACAAGAATGATGAGATTGATTAACTATGTTATCAATCGAAACATAGATAGCAGATAAAATTGGTTATTTGCTGCTAAAAATATCGATAAGGGTGATAGATCTTTAAGTGGTTTCCAAATTTTTGTAATGATGCATAATTTTGAAATTGTCGCAAATTCTTTTCATGGCTTTTGGTGTTGGAATTTTATCTACTACTAGTAATCATTATTTTTGAAGTCGATTTATCCTTTTATCGTTTTACTAGTGAAATGCATTAAAGGTCCCAAGTAAGGCCTTGGAATCTTGTAACCCATTACAGGAGCTGTCGTCATTTTGACCACCGTCTCCCCATGATCGATGTTCGTACAAGTTAATCCGAAAACTTAGAGTTTTTAACAAAGAAAAACAAACAAAATGTAACCGACCAGCACCTTGAATTAAACAGAATGTGTTCTTTTTGACCAAATCAACATAGAGGATAACTACTAATTTGATAAAAACTCTTTCACTGGCTGTCCCGATCCTTACAGCCCCTCCCACTTGTGCGTGGGGTGACGTTGCATCAAGAATTGCTAACAAGGACAATAGAACTTGAGAGGAACACACCCTTAAATTCCAAGCCAAGACTGCTAACTCAACCTCTTGGGGTTAAATTTCAGTGTTGGCTTTTATTTAGTGTGAACTGATAAACCCATATGGTACTCCATCTGATTTCATCTGGTGAAGGAGAATTAGGTATGTATTCTTGTTCCCCAAATCCAACAAGGAGTAATTAATGTTTTGAAACTATCAAGAGTATTAAAGGTTAATTAGGAACGTATACTTAAAAACCCTTCACAAACATGCATCACCTGATCATCTTCTACATATTTCGAATCACCATCACCGATCATGGTCCCTCTCTCTTTATACACAAAATACTTAAGACAAAACACACAGAATTCTTTTAGTAAGTTCAAACAAACAAACAACAAACGACTCAGCAAACAGTTCGTACTTCGTCATGAAAGCAAGAAACACACATAACAATTGACACAGAAATACATAGAGCTAGATAGGATACCAAACAGAGAGATCGAGACACTCAAATGGTGAAGGAGATACGATCACTTTCCGCGGAGACCACGGAAATACGATGCGGGGTTTGCTTCAAAGGGAGCCCTAAGAATCCTGACAGCCCCGCCGGTTCCAGGAGCTATCATCGTCTTGACCCCCGATCCTACTCCTCTGCCAACCGATCCTACTCCTCTGCCAACTAGGCAGCAGCAGCCGCTGAAGTAGCGAAGGAGGATCAAGAAAGCCGCCGCGGCGACGATGTAGGGAGCGGCAACCTGGGCCCAGTGTTTCAGCTGCTCCACTCTGGTCTCTGGTGGGAAAACCTCGTCCACCTTTGCCATAAAGATCTTGCCGAAGTGCTCGAGCACTGCCAGGAATTCCTTCAACTTCTCCCGCACAAAGTTGATCCATTCCTCTGGGCTCATCGCTCTCCCTATTTCCCGCAACTTTTCAAGCACATAGTTTATCCAGTTTTCTACCCCGAATTCTCCTTCTGCTGCACTTATGTCCAGCACATAGTTCATCGAGCCCTCTACTCTCATCCCTCTCCCCATCTCTCTCTCTCTCTCTCTCTCTCTCTCTCTCTCTCTCTCTCAAAGCAACAATGCCAAACCTTCGAACAATTAGTACAATTCAAAAGGAGAGCTGAAGCTTAAAAGCATACTATGGTTTGTCTTTTTCTTTTTGGTAGAGGTTTGCTTTCTTTCTAATTAAACTTAAATACTACGCCACTACTCTTCAGTGGGTATGTTAAAGATGAGAGAATCTTTTATTCTTTTATAGAAGCAATCAATTGTGATTGTCCAAAAGTATTTTGGATGATCCGAAATTTAATAAACTCTTCCCTAAATAAGTTTTATTAACATTCGGACCATTTAAAACACTTTTAATTTGAACGTACGGTCGCAAATTGACTCCTTAAACAATTATTCACGACTTCACCATTAAGAAGATTTTCTCCTTAAAGATATCATCATATCTCTTCATTATTTGGTTTACTAGTGATACTAATACCTACTATTATTGAGGAGATCCAGTTTTCCATCCAATAATCATTTTTTTCCCTCCTCGTCTAAAGATTAATCACTCATCGTTAGGTGGTCTACTTTTTACTGTTTTTAGGGCATCCGCATCAGCTTCTTTAGATTTTGGACCAAATTACACCTTAAAAACTCACTTTTGCTTTGTTTGGATTGGAGTTTGAAATTTTTTTTGAAAAATAGTAGGTGTAATAAGTGGAGAGGGATAGAGAGAGAAATATTAGAAGTAGGGAGAATCTATGAGGAATTTTTTGAAATTGTTTTTTTGAATTGTGAAAAGAACAAGCAAAATTATTACTTTAGCTGCTCATTTTTCAAATGTCTACTACATCAAACTCTTTATTCTTACTCTTTACTCAATTAAATATTAATAAAATATTCTCCACAGATGAACAGTGCCAGATTGGAAACAAATAAAAGGAGTGGGTGAGACAAATAAATTAATATAAAAGCATTTAACAGATGAACAATGCCTCTCTTAAGATATAAAGAGGAACTGTTGTAAAACTCAGACTTTGACAAGTGGTCCCTACTAGTAAAGAACCCGATGTAAGGGTGTTTCTTCCATTTTGCTCATTAAAATAAAATGCATGGTAGTTTAGCTATTCAAATGTGGATGCTCTTACATGGACAGGAGCCTTTATTTAACTTTAGAAACAAGTTCAGTCTTTTTCTAATTCCCCAAAACCATGTAACTTGATGACTTTTCGTACATGATAAATTGAACCCTTTACTCTCAATCCTGAGAAATGGTGATTAGAAATGGTGATAAATTGAACCATCTCCATAAAAAAAAAATTTATTACAAGATTAATGCATTTTGAAATGATATCAAACGATATCCGATCAATGTGATTTTTGATGTGGCCAATATTCTCAATGAGTTCTAGAAAATGAACGATTCCGATCATTATTTTGAGCCCAAAAAAGGCTGAACGGGACTAGACCATTGCACACTGGATGGGAGCCTCTCCCCTAGAAAGGTCGGTAGTCAGATTTATAGTTTGAAAAGTTTCCCATTCCGGTCTCGTTGCTAAAGGGATAAAAAGTTGTACGTAGTGAAAATTTTGAGAAGGTGATGGGGCCAAAGAATAATTAGTTCCCCATTCAGGGTTGTAAGTATAAATTTGTTCTTATGAGTTACTGTATGACAAGAGAACGAACTATTGATGAGTGCGCATAGTTAACAAGATTTTTAAAACGAAAGAAAGAAATATGATTTATATTAGGGAAAAATTCAAAATACCCCCAACCTTTACACCCAAATTCAATTAGACTCCCAACCTTTTAAAAACTTCAATTTTACTCCCAACGTTATATTCCGTTAATCAAAATACCCCCTTCCGTCCGAATTACTAACGGATTCCATTAAAGGCTCCGTTAAATAGTGCTCCGATCGAATTTCGATGATCCGAGCCTCTCAATGTGTTCAAAATGTGATTTTAAGGGTACCCGCATGAAATCAACAAAAAAAATGATCGAAAAGGGCTTCATCTGAATAGTTTTTTATTGAATAGTTCAATAAAAAACTTTTCAGATGAAGCCCTTCCTGATCATATTTTTTTGTTGATTTCTAGCGGGTACCCTTAAAATCACGTTTAAATCATATTGAGCGGTTCGGATCATTGAAATTCGATTGAAAAAGGGGAGGTGCGGATCGATCCGAATTTTGTTTAAGTCCGGATGTCCGGATTTTGCTTCGGTCTATACCTCCCCTTTTCTGATCGAATTTCGATGATCCGAGCAGCTCAATGTGATTAGAGTGTGATTTTAAGGGTACCCGTTAAAAATCAACAAAAAAAAGGACCGGAAAGGGCTTCACCTGAACAATTTTTTTATTGAACTATTCAATAGAAAACTGTTCAGATGAAGCCCTTTTCGGTCATTTTTTTTTTGTTGATTTCTTAGGGGTACCCTTAGAATCACGTTTTGAACACATTGAACGGCTCGGATCATCGAAATTCCATTGGGGCATTATTTAACGGAGCCTTTAACGGAATCCGTTAGTAATTCGGACGGAAGGGGGCATTTTGATTAACGGAATATAACGTTGGGAGTAAAATTGAAATTTTTAAAAGGTTGGGTGTCTAATTGAATTTGGGTGTAAAGGTTGGGGGTATTTTGAATTTTTCCCTTTATATTATTTAGACAAACGTAACGTACATAGACACATACAAAGAAAAATATAAAATGCTACAATAAAAATATATTAAATACTACAATCGAGGGTGCACATATCGAGTAAAACGGGGCGGGTGAATATCATTTCCATCTAATTATCTTATCAAAACGGAGAAAACTCGTTTGGATGGGGCGGGAGTTCGGAGGCAGGGACAGCGACAGCAACGGGCGGAGAATTGAGATATGCCCCCATGAATCATCCAGCAGCGAAGGGAGTGTAGGACCAGTGGGGTCCTAGGCCCCCACTACATTTTCTTCTGCTTAGATATGTTTATTTTGTATTTTTGTCTTACAAAAATACATTTTGCGTATCATCTTATTCTAGGATTTTAATCATGTATTGGAACAATTTCCTACACTGGCCAAAATGAGATATCTAATGCATAAAAATAGCCACTATTTACTTTTTGAAACTCTCTTTTGCGCAATGTCCAAAATTTAAAAATGATCTAGCTATGGACCATTTGTGTTGTACTTTATCAAATGTCCACAATCATGACAACGGTCATGTTTTTTTTTCTCTATCGATAGAACGTACAATGCAATTTGAATTTAGAGACGGAATGATGTATGAAAAAAAATATTGATATCTCAGTTATTGTGAATTAGGTAAAGACAGGTTGCAACAAAAGATTTCTCACTACATGTACACTTTTTCATAGATGCATACATGAACGAGCAATTCTCTTAGACTTAACCCGCAATGATAATCTAAGCAATTGGTTCATTTTTATAACTTATGGAACCAACTTTTCTTAAAATGTAAGGGTTTTTTTTCTTATTCTTGACAAAAGTTTTGTTATTTGCGTAGCATTGCTTGTTACGACATACTCCAGTGGAATCATCACTCATGTGTCATCATTTAGTGGGCCACTTTATCTGTTCTAGGAATCATAACATGAAAATTAAGGACCAAAACAATACAAGAAGACTTGAGCATCTTTCTGGACGGGTTATAACTTGGTTCCATTAGTTGAATGCTTGGCTAAGTTAATTTTGGTGAAGAATTTAACTCTTACCCACCACCACTTTAGTTGAGTGCTTGGCTAAGCTTACCTTTGGGATAGGTTGTGTTGGTTATTTCATAACTTGGTTCTTAGCCATCCAAACATATTTTAGACGGTCAGGATTATAGAAAGAGAAAAAGAGAAGAGAGTGGTCGGGTGAGGGGGGAGAGAGAGAGATCGAATAAATCTGAGTCGTTCAAAACACGTTTGGACAGCTGGAATCACCGACGAGTACCACCGTGTGATACCCGCTCGGCACCCAAAAATTTATTGAGAAAAAAAGGGGCCGGCATGCAAAAACATACAGCTCAAGCCAAGTTGGGCTTGGGCAATATCATTTAAGTCCGGACTCGAACTAGAACATAACAGGCCCGATCCAATTACAAGTTGAAGTAAGCTTGAGGAAAGTTTTCAGAACAAATTCTTTATTGATTTCTTTGGACAACCCAAAGGCTGCCTTGAGCTCATTGAAATGTGTTGGGTGGGTCCCTCCAATTTAGTGGGTTGCACTGGAGGGCTTATTTATTAAGTCCAAAATGTCATGGGGTTATCTTGCTATTCTTGGAATTGCAAAGGGGAATCTTGTAATTTCTCAAAGAAATTACAAATGAAAAATCAGGAGACTTTTTAATAGGGTTGGTTAGGGCTGTCCAAAAAACCCACCCGACCGACAACCCGGCCCGGCCCGACCCGAAAATACACCGTCGGACGGTTTAAACTGAGACAGTCGGTCGGGTTCGGGTTGAGTGAGAGAGACCCGAAAGTTTGTCGGTCGGGTGTCGGGTTGTATATTTTAAGTTTCGGGTCACCCGACCCGACCGAATTTCATACCTATATAAAAGAAAAAAAAATTGGGATTTTTTCATTAGGGTTTCTTTTTCTCAGTCTCGTCTCCTCTGACTCCTCTCGGCGATTTCCACCCCACCCCACCCATCCACACCCAGCCGCACCACGGACGCCGGACGGCCCCCACCCGGCCACCCCACTCTCTCAATCTCTCTGACCGGCTACCAAATCTCCGGCCAGTCCTCTACTCCTCTCCGCTCAGACCGCTCCTGCCTCCTGCTCTCCAAGTCACCAGTCTCCGACTCTCCACATCCACTCTCCTCTCGATCTCGCTGCCGGCGACCAAATTGGTACCGTGGTACGTTTCTCTTTCTCTCTCTCTCTCTCTTGCTCACCAGTCAGTCTCCAATCTCCATAGTTTTGATTATTTCATTATGATTTAATTTTTTAACTGTTAGTTAACTTAGTTTTGAATTTCTTGATCTCCGATTCTCCAGATTCTCTGTGGACCACTCTCTCGTTCTCGTTCGCAGCCGATCGACGCCTAAATCCGGTACTTCTCTCTCTCTCTCTCTGTCTCTCTCTGTCTCTCTCTCTTTGGAAGTGAGTGGCGGCAGAGGTGGTGGTGGACTGGTGGTTTGATGGAGTTAATTTTTTAACTGTTAGTTTGGTAATTTGTTGCCAGATTTTGATGGAGTTCATCTCTGATCAGAGAGAACCCGTCTCTCTGTGTGTGTGTTCTTGTGGAGGGACGACTGTGAATCTGTGAACTGTGATGTACTGATGTTTTGAGGGGAATATCGTGTGCTCACGTTTGTATATGCTTTATTTATTGTATTTCATTTTATAATGCCTCTGCCATATTAATTGTCCATATTAGTGCATCATATTAGATGTTAGAGTTAGACTATTTAGGTGTATCTAAACATGAAAACAATTAGCTCAGTCTTTGCCTCTTTGGGTTCCAAAAGATTTAGTTTTATAAATGTCAAATGGGAAGCAGTAAGCACCTCTGTTTTTGTTTATTGCTACTAGCCTACCACTAAATTTGGTTCCTCATATAATATTATAATCTGCTAGTGTCTATAAACTACTAAACTAGTATAGAAAGTACTTTGATTCTTTTAATTTAACTGATTGAAAACCATCTGATCATCACTCTTGTTTGTTGTAGGTGATGGAGCGGGAGCCAGTTTTTGATTTCCATCCTGGTGGGGAACTTGAGGATGATGTTGTTGATATTGAAGAACTTGAACTTGAAGCTAATCCTAATCCTGCTGTGACTACCCTTGCCGATGTTGTCAATGTTGAGGATGATACGGTAGATAAAGTAAATCAAGTGAGGGAAAAAAAAACCAAGAAAAGAAAGCTTCCACCACAAACTCCTAAAGGCCCCAACCCAAAAAAAGATCGATATCGATCTCCTGCCTGGGATCACTTCGAAAAAATAATAGAGGGCGAAGATACATGGGGTGAGTGTAACTATTGCAAGAAAAGATATGCGGCTGATAGTAAAAAACATGGCGTTAGCAATTTGAAAGCTCACATCCCCGTTTGCCCGTTGTATCCTCTTAGAGACCAACATGGACAACCAAACCTTTCATTCAAAGTCAACGAAGGGGGGGAGGGGGGGTGTTGACGTTGTGACAAGTGTATTTTCCTTTAAAGAGTGTAAGAGAGCTCTTGCAGAAATGGTGATTATTGATGAACTACCATTTAGGTTTGTTGAGGGGATTGGATTTAGAAAGTTTTGTAAGGTCATGCAACCGAAGTTCACACTGGTTCCTTCTCGCCAAACGATTACTAGAGAGGTGGTTGCAATTAAAGACTACGAGAGGGGGAAATTGCAAAAATTATTAAAGGGCCATAGGATTTGCCTCACGACTGATACATGGACATCAATTCAAAACCTTAATTATATGTGTCTCACTGCACACTTCATTGATGATGATTGGAAGTTGCAAAAGAGAATCTTAAACTTTTGTCAAATTGAAGATCACAAGGGTGCTACAATAGGTAAGAAAATTGAGTCATTATTGCTTGAATGGAATGTTGATGGTATTTTTACAATGACGGTAGATAATGCAAGTTCAAACGGCACGGCTATTGAGTACTTGAAAAGGAAAACATTGGATTGGAAAAGGACTGTCTTGGGGCATGAATATATGCATATGCGATGTTGTGCACACATTTTGAATCTTATCGTCGTTGAGGGGTTGAAAGACATGAGTGAATCTATTCTGCGTGTTCGTGATGTTGTGAGGTATGTGAGATCTTCTCCACAAAGAATGGAGACTTTCAAGAAGTGTGTGGAGAAAGAGAAAATTAAATCAAAACAAACTGTGTGTCTTGATGTGTGTACTCGGTGGAATTCCACTTATTTGATGTTAGAAGTAGCCATCAAGTTTGAGAAGGCATTCCAACGAATGGGTGAGGAAGACAATAATTTCATAAAATTCTTTGGCATAAAAGAAGGTGATGAGGATTTGTCATTGGAGGGTGAGGGTGACGAAGGTGGGAGCCATATGGTCCCAACTCCAAGACAAGCAACTGTGCCAAACAAGCTTGATTGGAAGAAGTGTGGGTTGTTTGCTACATTCTTAAAACTGTTCTATGATGCAACCAAGAAATTTTCAGCTTCTCTTTTTGTCACATCCAATGTGTTCTTTCATGATTTGTTTGAGGTTGAAACCCGTATAAATGAATCAATCCTCAACAGAGATCCTTTTATGTCTAAGATGGCGATTGAAATGAAAAGAAAATTTGAGACGTATTGGGGGGATGTAAAGAAATTCAATCCCCTACTTTATGTGGCGGTGGCACTTGATCCTCGGTATAAGTTAAGGTTGGTGAAATTTTGCTATACAAGATCCAAAGGGAAGGTGGTGGGTGAGAAAATGGAAAAACAAGTGAAGGATGTTTTGAACAAGTTGTATGATTCTTATGAAAAAGAGGGTGAAGTTAGGCAAAATGTGCCTAGTGCAAGTTCAATGCCGAGAGTAACGGAGGAGAATGAGGATTGTGATCGCCGCTTGAATTTAGCTAGCGAATTTGACACTTACTTGGAGGAGGAGTATTCTAGTGTTTGTTCCTCGGAAGTAGACAAGTATTTGGGGGATTTGTGCGAACGTAGGGACAATCCAGATTTTGATATCTTGGTATGGTGGAAGAACAATTCCAACAAGTATCCAATCTTGTCCAAAGTAGCGCGTGATGTATTAGCTATGCCTGTGTCTACCGTTGCTTCCGAGTCGGCCTTTAGTACGGGTGGTCGCGTACTTGATCCATTTCGAAGTTCACTCTCACCGTCAATGGTCGAGACTCTTGTATGCACCCAAAATTGGCTTCTAAGCGCGATTCCAATCTCTCTTCGACAATCTATGGATAAAGTTGAAGATCTTGAACGAGGTAATTTAATTTAATTGATGTAGTCTACTTACTATTTAGTTTTTTCTTAGTATTGTATTCAATAAAATGTTTTGTTTTTTTTTCCAGAACTTTTACAAACTGAATCAACTGATGATGCAACATGCAAGGCAAGTTCCTCGGTATTGAGTGAAGGCCTTTGGACATTGGACCTCGGACCTCGGTAATCGGTATAACATTTAACATTATGTTATTTTGTAATCTTTTAAGTTTTCAATTCTCTTCAAAAAATTTCTTTCTATGCAACAGGTTTGGATTGGACTGACGATGCTTTGGATGGTAAAACATTTTACTTTGATGTTATTTTGTGATCCTAGGTGTTTTTAATTCTCATCTAATTTTCCTTTCTATGTTAACAGGTTTGGTCCGTTTGGAGTCTTTGGACATGGGATTGGCTGCTTGAGACTTTAGTGGATGGACTATTGGACTGTGTTTGGCTTCTTAATATTATTATGGACTTGTAGGTTTAATTATTTTGGACTTGTAATTTGGTGGTAGTTTAAACTTGTAATGTGGTGGTGGACTGGTGGAAATGTGGTGTTGGAAATGTGGTGTTTTAATTGTTGTATGGTTATTGGCTGCTGAAAAAACAGGAAGACTAAGAGAGTGAGAGACTACTCTCTGGAGCTGGAAGTAGTTTGTGTGTTAAATTTTTTATCTTGGTTGCACAATTGAACACTTGCACAGTTGCACTTAGGACTTGACACTTGTTGTAGCAGAAAACAGAGCTGGAAATGTTCTGGAAATGTTTGGAAATGTCAAGACTGACATGGGCCATTTGATTTAGGTCTACTCAAAGTCTCAAATTATAAAATTGGTGATCTAGGCGTTTGGCCTGCTATGAAATGGTGAAATGTTGGGCAATTTTGGGCTTTTTGACCTGCTAAAAGATTGGAAACTGTTGGAAAATTAGCCTAAAATAATGGCCCAGGAAAAATAAAATAAGCCCAAAAAAGGGCCCAAAAATAGGCCCAACCCGACTAAACCCGACCGAACCCGACCGAACCCGCCCGAAAACGTTTCGGTCGGAGTCCGACCAATTACTCGGTCGGTTTCGGATGAGGTTTTTCATAACCCGACAAATGTCGGGTCGGGTCTAACCCGACCCCGAACCCGAAAAAACCCGACCACTGGACACCCCTAGTTGGTAATGGGGCGGGTAGGGGATGGATATCACCATCTCCGTCCCCAAACCCAAATCCATCCCCATCCCCTCCCCGATCCCTATCGGGAAATTATTTTTACCCTCCATCCTCACCCCAAACGGGGAACGGGGATCCCCGCGGGGAATCGGGGATTCAACTGGAACCACAAGCAAAACCGGTGTTCTTAATCCGGTATCCCTCCAGCAAGACGCCAAGAACAAACAATACACGCAGAGATCTTTAAAGCTTCAGTTCCTCAGCACGACGCTATTTCATGAGTTTTCGACGAGAACAATATTTATCAGATGTGAACAATATTTATCTGACTAGAACTATCGATTTGAACTCTTCTTTCTACTAATCTTCTATCCGTGGTAAGTGAATTCAATTACTTCTATATTAATTGGCAGTGAGATTTAGTTTCTTTCTTTCTTCCTCACTCATGTATAAATAGTACTCCTATATAACTTTCATTTATGTATATAACTTATTATATATATATATATATATATAAACGGGGCGGGGATGGGGCGGGGATAGACTTATACCCATCCCCTACCCGTTCCCCATTAACTTAAAAAAATTATCCTCATCCCTTACCCGATCCCCGAAAAATCCCCAACCCATTTGAGGCGGGGCGGGACGGCTGGGATTGCCATCCCTACTTTTTAGTCTCTAAAGTGGCTTTTGCTGGGTTACTTTTCGAGAGACACAGAGAGTTCCAGAGAGCTGCCGAGAAAAAAGTGAGGGTTTTGCTCTTAGTTCAAGTCAAGATCGGACCACCGTTGCTACTCCGATTTTATGAGATTTTGGTATGTTTTTCACATCGTCGAGCTCTACGTGTTGATCGGAGCGGATTGTGGAGTTTCTCTTGGCATCAAGGAGTTTGGGATATCCATATTTGGTGAGACCTAAACTTGTATTTGTTGATTTGGTAGCAATTACGCTCCCGTGAAAGTACATCTAATTTAGGGGGAACAACGTAAAAATTCCAATTCCAAGGCTGCTGGAAGTGATCATGATCAAGATTTGGCTCAGGTGGTGAAAAAGGAGAAAGAAGATCAGGTGGTGGAGACCCTCAAGATGGTCAGTACGGTGGCTGCTGTGCCCGTAAAGACGTTGCTCTGCTGGGATGGGGTTTGTCTCAGCTTGTAGATGGCTTGGAAGAAAAGAGTAAGAAGTAGAAAATAATGAAAGCCCCCGGGAGGGACTTCCGCATCTTCAGGGACGACTTCGAGCGCGACCCCTCCAGCTACTTCCGCAGCCTTCATCATTGAAATGACCGAAAAACATGGCTACTAAGATTAGTAGGTTCACATAGAATGGGATCCGTATTTGATTATTGATGTATTTGGTATTTTGAAGTAGTAACGATGTGGTTCTTTATGGTGAGTGACGACTACGGTTTTATCTATGTTTTTGTGCACTTGCACTGGACTGTTATCAGATGAAAGGTGGCTATGCTAGTGAAATTTCATTTTTCTTTGTCTCTTAATCGCTATACAAAAAGAAAACGTAAACCGTACGAAACAGGAATTTCATTCAAATTTGGGGGCCAGAGAACTTAAAAGATGTGTAAGAAACAGAAGTCAAAATGCACTAATGAAATATGGTTTTCCTGTTGGATCCATTTTCCAGTCATAGACCTAGGCTTATAGATTCATGTGCTGTTCATGTAGTTGGGGTAGAGAAGTTACAGAGTGTGGTGAGCTGAGAGAGAGAACCAGAGAGACTGCGAGTTGAGTTTTCAGTTTGGACGTGTGAGCTCCTCCTCCGGTGAGAGTTTTTGAAATCGATCATTGTGTGTGATTCAAATAATAAATGAAATTGCACCCGATCGTGAGTGTGCGTTTTTTGTTTCGATCCTCCTCGGAGCATAACAATGCCCAAGCCCAAGGCATGAAAATGGCCCTTCTCCAATATTCTCCATTTCAAGGAGACATGAGACAAGTTTTGAAGTGAACCTCCCAACAACAAAGAGAAAAAACACCCATCAACCACCTGGCATTGTCACTAGACCATATACAGATGAATATTGCGAATTCTTCATCGTCGAATAATAGAGGTGCCCAGAGAAAATCAATATACCCAAGATTCAACTTTGATCGAACAACAGAGTATTCAATTTAAGCTACAAATTTCTAAGAACCCCACTGAAGTTGAAAGCACAAGTACTCCATCACTACTAATAGAAAAGATATCTCAAACCAGAAACATACACTAGTGCTTTTGCACATAAACCCACAAGAGGCGCAGATGCACAGAAATCCTTCAAACACAAAACAGCTACGGAGCAAAAGTTTAATTTGCTCCAATGTAGTATTCTGTTTGGTTTGAAATCAAGACATACATGCATAGACAAAAACTAGCTTAATAATCAAACAAACATAATAGTAAACGATAGTAAAAGACTTAGACAAGTTCATCAACACTGGTGTTTCCGCGAAGATTGCGAAAAATAGGATCTGGGATTTCCTTCAAAGACATGCCTAGGCATCCTGTAATCCCTCCACGGGGGCTTTCATCGTCCTCACCGCTCTCCCTCCGCTGCCGCTGCCGCAGCAGCAATGGCAGCAGCAACATAGGCACGTGATCAGAACCACCGCGCCGATGATAAAGGGTGTGGCTACTAGGTGCCAGTGCTTCAGTTGCTCTCCTGTAGAGTCTGACCTCGTCCGTTTTTTCAATCAAACTCCCGCCAAATTCCCCCATCCCTATTAGCCACTCCTTCAGCTTCTCCACTATGTAGTTGATACACTCCTCTGCCCCAATTTCTCTCTCCGTTTCCATTAAGTTCTTCAGTACATGGTTCAGTGAGTTTCCCGCACACCCCACCCCCCCCTGCAAACCATGAAACTAATCAAACTATAAGAAACTAGGAAAAAATTCAAAAAAACCGTAAAAACTTACACCGCAATGTCTCATAGGCTTTCAAACTTAACGTATTTTCAATTTAACCTCCAAAGTTTAAAAAAAAAATTAGGTGAAAGTACATAAACATCTCCTCAACTATCACTCTTTCTCTTAAACACCCCCTCACATTTAAAAGCGTCCATGGAGACCCCCTCAATTACTCCCATTACCCCAAGTGACCACCTTCCGTCTTAGAACCGTTTGCTGAAAGGTCACATGTCAGTAATTTGGGCCTTTTTTTGGTACAAAAATGCCCTTTGACAGCTATATACATCGTCTTCTTCTCTCCACAAGTCACCAACTACACCTCCACCACCGATTTCACTACCTCCATTACTATCACCAGCACAATCCCAAACCACCATACAACCACCCAATCACCATCACTGAACCCCCCCCTCCCACACTAGGTCACCACAAATTACTAATTTTTGAAAACCCCAACATGAAACCCTAACCCCAATTTTGCATTACCAAGCCTCAATCAAAAAACCCAAATTCAAATTGGCACCCCACCTGAAGACAGAATCATTGTTAAGTGTTGAAATGGGAGGGAAGTTCAATATTTAGAGAGTAAATCTGTTTAAAATAGAACATGAGGTCGGGAAAATTGTTTGGAAAATTTTTCGAGGAAAATTGTTCCTTGGAGATCCCCTTCCTCAAAGCTGGAAACTGAATTAATTCCAGGTTTTGGTTTCGAAGAAGAGTGTTTGGACGAGAGGGATGAGGGAAAAGAACCTCTTGGAGACCACGAAGCATCTGTAGAGCGATTTGATGTCGGGGAGCTTGCCGAAGATGTGGAGTGCGACGTCGTCCAGCAATCGTTGGAACCAGTTCTCTGCTTCTTCTTCGTCCACTGTTCGATGGACATTGCTCTCTCTCTCTCTCTCTCTCTCTCTCTCTCTCTCTCTCTCTCTCTCTCTGTGTTATCGACTTTGAAACCCTAGGGAGAAGTTTTATCGTAAATGATTTGGTTCCAGCAATACAATAGAGACGAACTCAAATATCCATGTTCAACAAAATCAACCTAAACAGATGCAGCAAACAATCATCTCCTGACATCACTACTCATCCATTTTCAATGGACCACAAGATTACTCTCACAGAACAGGTTGATGAAGAACGAAAAGGAATTAGGGGTGGGAGGTCTGGGTTTGTTTGGCCGGGAGAGAAAGAGAGAAAGAGATTTGTTTATTGGCTTGTATAATAATAGAAAGGGTATCTTGGTTTTTTCTTCCATTCCGTTAACGGAGTTAGCATTTTTTTTCATTTCTAACAGTTGAGAGGGTCTTCATAAGCGATTTTAAATGTGAGGGAGTGTTTACGAGAAAGAGTGATAGTTGAGGGGGTGTTTATGTAGTTTTACCAAAAAATTACAATTAAGTCTTTGCTGTCCTCTTCTGTCCAGTTACAAATGGATTATGAAATGTGTACTGTTCATCCAACGTTTAATATTTATTTGGACCCATTACAGATCCTATAAAAATGATTTAAACTGCAAGTCATTCTTCAAATATTTTTTAATACGTTTCTTAAAAAAATTAGCCCAATCTGATATCAATAGGGCTCTCCTATGATTTAAAGCTCTCTTAGAGTGTTCATTGAAAGGTCTTAAAGCAAAAAATTTATTATGATCATTTAGGATAAAATTATCAAAAAAATAAAATTTCACATCGGTTCAAACTGATTGAAAATTAGAGCATTTAATTTTTTTTATCTGGTTCAATCTGTTTGTGATTTTTTTTTAATAAAAAATATGGTTAAAAAATTAAATACTCCAATTTCAATCTGTTTGAACCGGTCCGAAAATTTTTTTTTTTTGATAATTTTATCCTCAATGGTCATAATGAATTTTTGGCTTTATGACCTTTCAATAAGAACCTTAAGAGAGCCCTAACTTATATGAGAGCCCTACCGATATCGGATTGGGCTAATTTTTTAAGGAACCTATAAAAAAATATTTTAAGAATGCCTTACAGTTTGAATCACCATTATAGGATCCGTAATGGGTACAAATAAATATTAAACGTTGGATGAACAATACACATTTTATAATTCTGTTTGTAACTTGACGGAAGAGATGACGGCAAAGACTTAATTGTAAGTTTTTTTTGTAAACTTTGGAGGTTAAATTGAAAATACGTACGTTAAGTTTGGAGGCCTATGGGACATTGCAGTGTAAATTTAGCGGTTTTTTTGAATTTTTCCCGGAAAACTATGGAAACTTGTGGCAGTATGTAATACTTTCTCCGTTCTCATTCTTTTCTCTCTCGTCCAATTCCAACCGGGTAAAAACTTAATTATGAATTTTAATTGGTAATACTATTTATATGCAATATGGATCTTATTTGATAAAAAAATTTGATTTTTCCGCTCCACATTTTACTGATGGCACTCCACTTTGTTCATGAAGCTAGTAAAAAGTTGAGCGTAAAAATCAGAGTCCTTGGATAAAATGAGAGTGAAAAAATCAATCCCCAAAGTTTTTTTTTTTTTTTTTCTCATGGAGTGCTACTTTTGAATAGCGTCACCTTGAAGTTCTCATAGTTGGTGCTGCTGCTTTTGCTTTTGCTTTCGTGCATCAGGTTTTATCATCAACTAAAGATGTGTTCTTGTTTCACTTATTTTTACCTTTCATATCTTTTCTGAAATTTGAACAAAGAAACACTTTTTTGTCTTTATTTAAATATTTTCATCTTTGCTAGTTTTGCATTAATTCTTTGTAAATTACTGACCCACTATAACCAAAAAAACTTTAAAACTATGGACAATGACAACAAATACTCCCTCTGTCCCATTTTTAAAGTCTAGTATTTCATTTTGGACTGTCCCTTAATAAATATCCATTTTGTAAAGTTAGTGGGTAAAAATTGGTACATTTTTCATTTTGCCCCTAAAAGTAGATTCCATTTTGAAAAATTAGTGAATAAAAATGTAATGATGATGTCTTCATAGATGGTAAATAACGAAAGTTGAGGTAAAAGTTGATGCGAAAGGTGTAATGACAACATTTTCTTAATAAGTTAAAGTTAAGAAGCGGGACATTTAAAAATGGGCGGAGGGAGTAATTCAAAGAACTGGTATGCATTTTGTTGTCAATAAACCAAACCAAACAAAATCAAGCCTTATGTCTCAATCACTTGGAGTCGGCTACATGAATCTGTTTCTTCCATTAAGCTCTGTTAAAGACCTCCTGTTCACACAAATCCATTATACTCATATCTTTACACACAATAGCATCTAATGTCAATTTAGGTTTACCTCTCCCCATAGCATTGTTACCTAGAGCTATCATATTTGATCTCTTTACTACTGCATCTTCTGATCTACGGTAGTTACGCCCAAACCACCTTAACCTATTTTTTCTCAACTTCTCATCTATAGGTGCTATACCTACTATCTCACGAACTGTTTCATTTCTAATTCTCTCTCGTCTAATTTTAAAATTTAGATCATGACTATTTACTCTTTAGATTTCTTTTGGGAACCGAATTAATAATCCCTAAAGAACTATAAGTAGCAAAGACAAGTAATTCTTTTATGTTAATTATTATGCTAAACACCACTGGGCTGTTAAACTGCCCAAACGGAGTCTAACTCGGTGACTTCAATTTCTCAAACTTTTCTGTGTAAAAATACTCCTCCCTTCCCAGTTCTAATATTTCTCAAACAAAGTCTAATATTGAGAAAGATCCCAAAAAGAAAACATACACAATAATTTTATACGGAGAGAGTAGTACTGTAGATGCAAGTGACCCCACAATAAGTTGGTGCTATTGCTTTTGCTTTTATGTATCAAGTTTTATCATCAACAAAGATTTGTTCTTGTTGCACTTAATTCTGCCTTTCATATCTTTCTGAAATTATGGAACAAAGGAACACTAAGAGACTTTTTTTTTATTTAAACTTTTTTCGACTTTGCTAGTTTGCAATAATTCTTTGTAAATTACTGACCTACGATACCCAGGAAAAAAAAAACTGTAAAAAATATGGACAATGACAACAAATAATGCAAAGAACTGGTATGCTTTTTGTCATCAATAAAATTTTTATATTTAGATCATGACTATTTACTCTTTAAATTTCTTTTGCCGAGCCGAATTAATAAGAAAAAAATAAATAGCCATCCTGTTTCATAGACTTGTTTAGGTGTCCATCCTCATAGGTTTGAATACTTAAGTCGACGTCCTAAAATTTAAATAATACCTAAAACACCCTTAATCATGACAAATACAGGAATCATGGCAAAGTCATTTGGAATAATGACAAAACCATCCGGGATATAACTAATATAAAAAATTAGTTTAAGGTACTAAAATTCTTTACTATATAGATAAAGAAATTTGGAATGTAAAACGATTTTGATTTTTGCACTCTACTTTTAACTGATGGAGCTCCACTTTGTTGATGAAATTACTAGTAACTTCATAAACAAAGTGGAGCGCTATCAATAAAAAGTGGAACCCGAAAATCAGTTTCCTTTGATAAATCTTAACGAGCTCTTTTAAATGATGTTTTCAAAATTATCTAAAAAATTATAGATTGCAAGATATAATTAATTGAAAAGTGACACAGATTCCTAAAAGGGATTAAAGAATGGGGACAGAGGGAGTAAGAGAGATGCCATGAATATGTTCTTTATGGAGGAAATGAATCATGACAGTCCAAATGTGTTTTGTACGGTCCGAATTTTAATGAAACTTTAAACTTTTCTCCGAACAAGTTTCATTAAAATTTGAACGGTCACGATACACCTCCGTAAAACCTAATTCATGGAGCTCCGTGAATATGATTTTCTCATGGAAGTATGAGAAGAGTATTGTTATGAGAAGGCAGTAACTTAAAAAACAGAAATATTTTTTTACGGGAGTTTTCGTGGATATGTTAGCTTTTACAAAGATGAATAACTCACATCTAAAAGTATTTTGGACGATTTGGATTTGGATTTTTTTTTAAAAATCCAGACCATTGATTGCCGAAATAAAAGGGTGAAATTTGTCACCTCCGTGAATAACTTATTCACGGCTCCTACTTGAATAAGTTATTCTCCTTCAAACAAAATCCACAATGTGGATAAAAAAAAAAGATTCATAATTATTTTTGTTTGACAAAAAAAGAAGAAGCAAGGTTCATATTGTATATTTTTTATTATTTTTATAAGCTTATTATTTTTAAATTTAAAAATATGTACTTATTTTGAAAACTGGAACATGGCCTGATAATCTAACATATTAATTAGTAACACAAATGACACAATTAAAATAGAACGTAGAGAGTACTTGCATGGTTGGTATTTGATTACTAGTCACCTTTGAGTACTACTCCCTCCGTCCGAATTTAATTGTCACTCATTCTATTTCAACCGGTTAAAAAATGAGTTATATTTTTAAATCTGTAATGAATTTCATTTCGAATATAGATCTTATTTGATAGATTTCGATTAGTTTTATACTCCATCCGTTCCAAAATGAGTGACCTTTTTAGAAAAGCATGTCATTTTCAATTGCTCATATCTTTTAATATGAGTGTTAAAAAATATGCAATATGAATTTTGTTTGATAGATTTTAATTAGTTCTATTAAACAAAATTTTCAAAGTCATTCAAAACTTTATAAATCGAAAGATATAAGCATTTTAAAATGACACGAAATCTAAACAAGGCCACTTATTTTGGAACGAATGGAGTAATACAACATTTTCAAAATCACATACAACGGTATAAATTACAGGATATAATCAATTGAAAAATAATACAAACTCCAAAAAAAACAATTAAATTGAGACGGAAGATGTTCTTTTCAATTTCATATCTACAGAAGTACACATGAATCTCTCCGATCCATATCCACAGTTTCAACTTTCACGAGGACGGAATCGACTGGCAAATTAATAGCCTGGCCTGCTCGACTACAACTACTACGTACTAAAGCTAAGTTTGCAGAGAATACTGCAAAAAGCTTGCACGTGGAGTACGATGCCATAGGAGGCTTTTACCCTTCAATTATTCCCGAACAAATAGTACAAATCACAAACATGCATTATGGTACATGAAACATTTTCGTAAAATTGGTTATTTGCTGCTAAAAATACCGATAAGGGTGATCTTTAAGTGGTTTCCAAATTTTTGTAAAGATGCATAATTTTGAAATTGTTGCAAATTCTTGTCATGTAGTTTGGTGTTGGAATTTTATCTACTACTTGTAATCATTATTTTTAAAGTCGATTTATCCATTTATCGTTTTACTAGTGAAATGCATTAAAGGTCCCAAGTAAGGCCTTGGAATCTTGTAACCCCTTCCAGGAGCTGTCTGTCATTTTGACCACCGTCTCTCCGTTATCGATGTGCTTATAAATTAGTCCGAACACTTGAATTTTTAAAAATAAAAAACAAACAAAATGTAACCGGCCAACACCTTGTGTTGAACAGAATGTGTTCTTTTTCAATGTAGAGGATTACTACAAATTTGATAAAAACTCTTTCACTGGCTGTCCCGATCCTTACAGCTCCTCTCACTTGTGCGTGGGGTGACGTTGCATCAAGAATTGCTAATAAGGACAATAGAAGCTGAGACTTTAGGAAGGAATACACCCTTGAATTCCAAACCAAAACCGCTAACTCAACCCCTTGGGTTAAATTTCAGTGTTGGCTTTATTTAGTGTGAACTGATAAACATAGTACTCCATCTGATTTCATCTTGTGAAGGAGAATTAGGTATGTATTCTTGTTCCCCAAATCCAACGAGGAGTAATTAATGTTTTGAAACTATCAAGAGTATTAAAGGTTAATTAGGCACGTATACTTAAAAACCCTTCACAAACATGCATCACCTGATCATCTTCTACATATTGCGAATCACCATCACCGATCATGGTCCCTCTCTTTATACACACAATACTTAAGACAAAACACACAGAATTCTTTTAGTAAAAGTTCAAACACCTAAACGACTCAGCAAACAGTACGTACTTGGCATGAAAGCAATTAAGAAACACACATAACAATTGACACAGAAATACATAGAGATATAGGATACCAAACATAGAGAGACACTCAAATGGTGAAGCAGATACGATCACTTTCAGCGGAGACCGCGGAAATACAATGCGGGGTTTGCTTCAAAGGCAGCCCTAAGAATCCTGACAGCCCCGCGAGTTCCAGGAGCTATCATCGTCTTGGCCACCGATCCTCCTCCTCTGACAACGCTGCAGCAGCAGCCGCGGAAGTAGCGAAGGAGGATCCATAAAGCCACCGCGGCGATGATGTATGGAGCGGCAACTCGGGCCCAGTGTATCAGTTGCTCCATGAAGATCTTGCCGAAGTGCTCGAGCACTGCCAGGAATTCCTTCAACTTCTCCCGCACAAAGTTGATCAATTCCTCTGGGCTCATCGCTCTCCCTATTTCGCTCAACTTTTCAAGCACATAGTTTGTCCAGTTTTCTGCCCCGAATTCTGCTTCTGCTGCACTTATGTCCAGCGCATAGTTCATCGAGCCCTCTACTCTCATCCCTCTCCCCATCTCTCTCTCTCTCTCTCTCTCTCTCTCTCTCTCTGAAAGCAACAATGCCAAACCTTGGAACAAGTAGTACAATTTAAAGGGAGAGCTGAAGCTTAAAAGCATACTATGGTTTGTCTTTTTCTTTTTAGTAGAGGTTTGCTTTCTTCCTAATTGAACTTAAATACTACTCCACTGCTTCTCAGTGGGCATGTTAAAGATGAGAGAATCTTATTGTTCCTTACGGCACCAATTAGTGGCGACCGTCCAAAAGTATTCTAGATGGTTCGGATTTTAATGAACTCTTCTCTGGATAAGTTTTATTAACATTTAAACCGTCCAAAACACTTTTGGTTTGAACGTAGAATCGCGAGTTGGCTCCGTAAATAGTTATTCACAACTCCACCTTAAAAAGATTTTCTCGTTAAAGATATCATCATATCCCTTCATTATTTGGTTTACTAGTGATACTAATCTACCTATTATTGAGGCGACCCAGTTTTCCTTCCAATAATCATGTTTTTCCCTCCTCGGCTAAGGAATTATCACTCATCGTTAGGTGGTCTACTTTATACTGTTTTTACATGGACAGGAGCCTTTATTTAACTCTAGAAAGGACTCGCCAGCCCACTAACTGTTCAGTCTTTTTCTAATTCCCCAAAACCATGTTACTTGATGACTTTTCGTACATGATAAATTGAACCCTTCACTCTCAATCCTGAGAAATGGTGATCAGAGGGGGAGGCTCCCGTCCAATGTAGCAATTGTCTAGTCCCATCAAGTCTCAGCCAATTGTGGGCTTTTTTTGGGTCCGAAATAATGATCATAATCGTTTACGTTCTAGATCTCGTTGAGAACATTAGCCACGTCAAAAATCACGTTAATCGGATATCGTTTGATTCCATTTCAAAATGCATTAAGTTTCAGAAAAATGTGTTAAGGGATTGCAATCCAGTGTTGCACATATATTTTTATTATTACAAGATTAATGCATTTTGAAATGATATCAAACGATATCCGATCAACGTGATTTTAGACATGGCCAATGTTCTCAATGAGATCTATAAAATGAACGATTCCGATCATTATTTTGGACCTAAAAAGAGCTGAACAGGACTAGACCATTGCACACTGGACGGGAGCCTCTCCCTTAGAATGGGTCGGTAGTCGGATTTATAGTTTCCCATACCGGTCTCGTTGCTAAAGGGATAAAAAGTTGTAGTGAAAAATTGGGAAGGTGATGGGGCCAAAGAATAACTAGTTCCCATTCAGGGTTATAACTATAAATTTTGTTCTTATGAGTTATGACGAGAACGAATTATTGAGAAATCAAAAAAAAAAAAAAAACGAATTATTGATAGTACGGATAGTTAACAAGATTTTTAAAACGAAAGAAAGAAATATGATTTATTATTTAGACAAACGTTACGTACATAGACACATACAAAGAAAAATATTAAATGCTACGATAAAAATATATTAATTACTACAATGAGGGCGCACATATCGAGTAAAACGGGGCGGAATATCATTTCCATCTAATTATCTTATCGAAACCGACAAAATTGGTTTGGATGGGGCGGGAGTTCAGAGGCAGGGACAACGATGGCAACGGACGGAGAACTGAGATAAGCCCCCATGAATCATCCAGTGGCGGAGGGAGTGTAGGACCAGTGGGGTCCTGGGTCCCCGCTGAATTTTCTTCTGTTTAGATATGGTTGTTTTGTATTTTTGTCTTATAAATTGTCTTGCAAAAATACATTTTGTGTATCATTTTATTCAAGGATTTAATCATCTATTGGAACAATGTCCTACACTGGCCAAAATGAGATGTCTAGTGCATAAAAATAGCCACTATTTACCATTTGAAACTTTCTTTTGCGTAATGTCCAAAATTCAAAAATGATCGAGCTATGGGCCATTTGTGTTGTACTTTATCAAATGTTCACAATTATGACAACGGTCATGTTTTCCTCTCTCTGTCGACAGAACGTACAACGCAATTTGAATTTGGAGACGAAATGAAGTATGAAAAAAAAATATTTTTCTTTCACTATGGAAGCAACATTGCTAAATATTGATATCTTAGTTATTGCGAATTAGGTAAAGACAGATTATAACAAAAGATTTCTCACTTCACATTTTTTCATAGATGCACACATGAACGAGCGATTCTCTTAGACCTAACCCGCAACGATAATCTAAGCAATTGGTTCATTTTTTATAACTTATGGAAGCAACTTTTCTTAAAATGTAAGGTTTTTTTTTCTTATTCTTCACAAAAGTTTTGTTAATTGTCTAGCATTGCTTGTTACGTCATAGTATAGTGGAGATAAGGTGTGGTAAAAAGGTGCCCCACTAATACTGATTCCTGGCTCACTCCAGTGGAATCATTACTCATGTGTCATCTTTTAGTGGGCTACTTTATCTGTTCTAGGAATCATAACATGAAAATTAAGAACCAAAAAACAATACAAGAAGACTTGAGCATCTTTCTGGACGGGTTATAACTTGGCTCCATTAGTTGAGTGCTTGGCTAAGTTAATTTAGGTCAAGAGTTTAACTCTTACCCGGCCACCACCACTTTACTAGCTTCCTAACATATTTATCGTATACGTTCTTACCTTTCCTATTTTTGGAGAAGTTTTCGAGTGCCGGGTGGGTACCACACACGTGGTACCCCGTCGGCGATTCTTACCGTCCAAACGTATTTTGGACGGTCCGGATTTTAAAGATAGAAAATGAGAAGAGAGTGGTCGGATGAGGGGAGAGAGAGAGAGAATAAATCTGAGTCGTCCAAAACACTTTTGGACGGCTAGAATCGCCGACGAGTACCACCGTGTGGTACCCGCTCGGCAACCAAAAATTTCTTGAGAAAAAAAGCGGCCGGCAAAAACATACAGCTCAAGCCAAGTTTGGGCTTGGGCAATATCATTTAAGTCCGGACTCGAACTAGAATATAACAGGCCCGATCCAATTACAAGTTGAAGTAAGCTTGAGAAAAGTTTGTTTGGACAAGTGTTTGGACTCCGACCTGAAATATTTTGAGCCCGATAAGACTTGGACGGGTTTTGGGCAAGCTTTGGCCCACCTTAAGCTAGGCTTTGTTAGACCACAACTTACCCAAACCCACCCGAATCGCGACCGTGACGAAAAGAAGATGCCACTCTGTTTTTTATTGAGAAAATAAAAGAGATGAGAAGGAATGAACTTGAGATTTTGAGAAAATTGTATATTTCTTTAATTTTCTAAAATAAGACATGACCCACTTTTATTTTGATGTCGTACTACTCTTCTCTCCCGTGACAAGTTGGAAAGGGTAGGCACTTCTCAGAGGTACCCGGTGGCTGTGGGTGGAAGGGTAGGCACTTCTTGAAATACAATTCTTAGCTTCGTTCTTGCCACCAAGGTATCACATATTTGTAGATAACGAAACTTAAGTTCTCCGATGCAAAAGCTTCCCCATACATCATCCGATAATGTCCACTATTGACATAACATGACCGTATTCCTCATATTGAAACCCATTCCGGTACCGCTACTTATGGCGTTGACCGTATCCGATGCATTCGTTTAGCTGGAACAACATAACAATTTCCATGCTTATTTGTCTGGTTAATTGCAGCCATTTTTACATTTTTACCTATGATAAAAACTCTGTCTATATTCGTCCGAGTAAAATTTATAAGGACCCAAGAAAAGATAGAGAATTGTTCCAGGTGGGCCAAACTGGCCCCCATGCAACAAAATAGAACTCAAAGACCATGTGGACTAATTGAGCAAAGTTTACCATCACAAGAGTCCTTAAAGCCCCATAGAACTCAAAGACCATGTGGCCTAGTTGAGCAAAGTGTACCATCAGAAGAGTCCTTAAAGCCCAAGAGGACCCCATCACATTTCTCCTAGCCATTATTGCTTATACTCCCTCAATCATGACACACAATTTCACATTTTCAATTTTCACTCTTCATTTCATACCCAAATTCTCTTCCATGAAACCAATTTTTTTTGTTTTTGGAAAGTGTCACGATACACGAACAAACTGCATGCTCAAGACAAGTCTTTAAGCAAGATAGACTCTAAAGCGGGCGGAATACAACCCGTATGAAACAAGATTTTCCTGTCTATACACTGTAACGATATCAAATGAGCAGCTTTGTTAAGGCCACGATTACACCAAACGAAAGACCACCGTCTTGTCCCTGCCCATTTCTCGATATCCGCAACAATTGTAGCTATCTCCCATGGACATTGTGCTTTAGAATCAGTAGCATAGGTTATGAGGTTCTTACAATCGGATTCAAAGATCACCTCTGGGAAGTTCTGTTCTACTGCCAAACCGCAAGCAATCCGTAAGGCCCATGCTTCGATAGCCAAAGCCGACGAGACCATCACTCCCTCATTATCTACAAACACTACATGAACAAAGATATTATGAAATGAGATTACACGCTTTTGTGATTTGAGACGTTCAACTACTACAACAAATACTCGTCAAGCCAAGAGCCAGAAATCTTTGTGGCGTTTCGTGGTGATCAAGTACCCTCCGATCTTCTTGCTCTTCCTCCTCACCCCAATCGCCATGCAACTAGAATTCTGGATGCAATACTCCACCACCCCGCCGCCACCACCCGCCCGATTCCCCGCCCACGTCATCAGGAGCCGCCACGTCACCGATTGCTTCCTCTGCCCTAAAACCAGCATCGCCACGCCTTGCTTCTTCACCTCTTCCACTATGGTTGGGCCTTTCTCTTTCCCCTCTGCCACTGCTACCTCAATATTTACCTGCCATCCCAAACACTCAATCTTACCCTCAATTTAACTCATAATAATTATTTCACCGGTTAACACGAGTAATAATCTTATAAATCACCCAAAAAAAAGTGTAAAAAATAAAATCCTCTCGTCATCTTAACATACTTTAAGTCTTTGCACTCACGTGTTTGGTTGATTGTTGCAAATTTTGCGTAATTATCGACTTCCATACGAATCTGAGGTCAAGGTTTTGCAATAACACGCAGATGTTGAGATTCCGAACATTTGCATAATTATAATTTAATATGGGGAAAAATAAAATCAGAAAAAAACAGGTACACAAACCACTGTATCTATAAAGAAAGACAGAGTACTTTTCATCTTGTGCTTATAATAAAGCTGTTCAAACATCCTTATGCCAAAGTTATTATAGGGTCATAAATTCAATAGCACCCTATGTGGAAGATCCACACAGCCCATTAATCCAGAATCCTATATAATACCCACCTCAGGTCTCTTCTGTTGGCACATGTTCTTCAATGATTCAAGGAATTCAGAAACCTTTGGAGCTATCTTCTTGCTGGTCGATTCACCTGCAACAAAAACTAAAACATTTTTGCTATTTTTTTCTTCACTCTGAATTGAATTACTGATCAGAGGAAAACAAATGTCAGAAGGGCCAGATAACCTGCAGGGTTAGAAGGCTTGGTGACATGAAGAAGAATCACCATGTCATGGCTCTGAACGGTGTGAGTCAATGCCCATTGCAGAGCTCCCTTGGCTTCCATGCTCGAATCGATGACGATCATGATCTTCCTCCCAATGGGCTTTACCGGCTTGATCACATCACCCGAATTCTCATTTTTCTGGTCGGTTTTCGCGTCGTTTTGGGTTTGGACGGGCGGCGAACGAACCCGGACATGAGGCCTGATTCTGTTTAAGCAGAAATTGGGCATTTTCACTCCAGTTCTGCCCATTATGGGGTCCTAAGTCCTAACTCCCAAGGGAGAGACACCAGCTTTAATCGGAAGAAGAGTGGAGGCTTAACTAGCAGTAGAAGAAAAAGAAAAAGGCAACAATTATACCCTGTTGTGAGGCCAATTTGTGTATCAATAGTGTGGGACATGTTCTTCTTCTTCTTTTTCACTTTTGCTGATTAATGATTTCTTGTTCTTTCTTTGCTTTTGTTTTTTTGGGTGTGGGGGTCTACCTGTAAACGTGGTAGTCATGAAGGTGTAGGGACGTACCTCATAGGGTAGTTTTGAAGCCATGAAGAACTTTTAGCCTGTTTGTGTATATTAATGGTGGGTTGTATTTTTGTTATTGTTTTTTTTTTTAGCTTTATGGTGGATGACGATGATCAAGTATCTCGGTCAGCTTACGCGCATCTTAATTAATCCCTTCGCTGGTCCAATCAAAGACAAATCATCCACGTCGGGACTAAGAAATTCACAAGAAATTTCTTTCTTGCGGCCGAACCTAAAGAACTGAATTCTGATTAATTATGTGGAAAGCAAACCCCCCAACCAACCGGATTAATCTTGGGCTGGGTTGTATTTCCTAGCTGTATCCTTCGCTTTGCAAATGACATTGGAGCAACCATTTTAGGGACGTAGCCAGAATTTTGCTTTTGAGTGACAAAAATTTATACAAGCAATTCCAATGACCAAATAGAATTTCCGCACTCTTATTAATTTCATAAGTCCAATTGTATAAGTAAAACGTCTTACAATTGAGAAGTAAAATTAACTTCATTTGACCCCAATCATGAAAAAAAATTGAATCGTTGCTATCTGGTTTCATCTCAACATAACTTTTTTTTTTTTTTTGGGATAGTTTGTAATTATGTTATGGTAGTAATATTTTATTTGAAAGTTGTGGTAATTGGTAGATACAAAAAGGTGCACCAGCTGTAGAGGTAGAAAGAATTGTTAATTATGTTAGGTATGATTACCACCAAAAAGAAAAAGGATATGACCCCTCGATCCTTATGATTATAATTAAAGGAGAATTCTTCGAGTTAAAGGCTTAATAATCTACAAATTGTTAGGGTTCTAATAGTTTTAAATATTTCAAACCTTCGGACCAATAGAGGATTTGTTTAGTCGTTAACTTCAAAGTTTAGGAATTAATTGAGTTGCGCACAAACTGACCCAAACATTCGGTTATTAAAAAACAGGGGTTGTAATGGCTTAGGTTCTATTGGAGTTGGTGAAAAGATGCATTTTAATTTTGCAATTCGTAGGATATCTACCGCAAGTATAAAAACCTAGGCAGCCCCCACATCAACATTTACATCTAACCTTGAACCATTTGATAAGACAAAACTGAGTAGGACTAGGGTTGTCCAAGAAAAATCGATAATCGTGAAATTAGTCTGGATCGAATTGATTCGTGCCTTTTGAATTTTGTCTGTGGATTAATGGTCCGGACACAGATTCGAAAATTAAAAAACCATGAGATATTGTTTATGATTGAATTTTCATTTCGAAACGTGGATTAACCGAATTGAACCGTAAGATATTTTAAAAAAATAAAATATATATGTGTGTCTAATATTTATAAATAATTATCACTTTACTAATTATTATGAATTTTTTTGAGCAATTTTACATTAATGTGACAATATATAAAACGTAAGAAATAATAAGTGTAATGTTATGGAATGTAATAATGTTATAGTGTAATAGTGTATCTGGCCTGGAACTAACTTGCTAGTATCTGGACTGAAACTAACTATAATAGTGTAATGTTATGGAACATAATAACTAATACAGTAAGTGTTTGCACTTAGTATTTTTAGTTGGTAGTAGCATCATTTTATTTTTATGGAAGGAAATTCGTGGATAAAATCGAAACCAACAGTGCTATACGCACAGATTTTCGCAACCAGACAGCTCGTACAGATGGACTTTGGACCCATTTTGAGTCCCGCAAAGATAATATTCTGAAGCAAAGTTGGGTGTTTCGTAAACCCCCTTACCGATATCCAAATGAGCTGATTTTTTACGAAGACCTTAAACAAGATGTCTTAAACAAAATGAGCTGCTCCGATCATCTTTGCGGAAATGGGTCCAAAGTCCATCTGTACGAGCTGTCTGTTTTCCGAAATCTGTGTCGGTAGCAGTTTTGAATCGAAACTGAAGAATGGTTCACTATTTGGATTGGAACCGAACCGTGAGACTTTTGGATTAGAATTAAATTGTATTTTCTAAAAATTATGAAATACTAGTGTTTACCCGTGCCTACGGCACTATGCACCCTGGTTGGAATTGCCCATGCCTAAGGTACTTGCTAGCTAGTAACTCAAACACTAAATCGATTCATTAATGTGTAGTATGTGATCCTCTTCTTAGTAACACGAAAAAGAATTACTTGTATTTACGGCACTACTCAACTAAACTTTTAAGTTAACTACAAAAAACTATCAATTTGCCTATAGGGTTTTGGAATTGGAAGATCGGTTGCATTTATGCAATTACTACAAAAAGAATATGGGCACTAATATTACATTTGCAAAGTTCCTTTCAACAATTACTATAAAGAATGTGGTCACTTATATTACATTTGCAAAGTTCCTTGTCAACTCTTGGATCAAATGAATCTCAACTCTCCTTTCAATTTGTATTTGTGTGGTCCCCACACTTTTGTATTTTATTAGGTAGATGGATTAGGATTGGAATCCAATCCAATCCGAATGGTGGACGGACAGCCGTAAGTAGGACGACCCTCCATTTGGTAGTAGGACGACCCTCCATTTGGTAGATGAGGTGCCTTTTTTGATCAGGTATGGGTAACATTCGAGCAAAAAAAATTGACTTCTGCCCCACGACTCTCGCGATGAGTCTCCAACCAAACAAGGACTTCTTTTTTTCAAAAGTTATAAAACCACAAAGAAATTTTTCAGTGCTGAATGGGCACCACGTCACTCAGCTGCCATGGTGTCCAAGTGGGTACATTCGAGCTGTCCAAAAGTATTAAACGACTCAGATTGAAACACCCTCTCTCCTCTCACCCCCACACTCTCCCTTTTTTTCTTTCTTCAAATCCGAGCCATTCAAAATCGAAAGAGAAGGTACGGATGCACCAAGCGGGCACCACGTGATACCCGCTCGGCACTAAAAAAATTGTCATAACCACAAGGTATAGACACGCGTCTCACACAAGGCCACTTGATCAAAGTTGTTTGGGTCTTTGATCGATAGCTGAATCAGTGTTTGCTCTGTCTACACCTTAGGTCACATAATAATTCAGTTTTCGCTAGCCCATCCTCTATTTATTTTTGTTCTCACAAATTTAGGGTGCATTTCCACGAAAGTAAATGTACCAGAGCTCATGGTTTTACGGATTTCTAGAAAGACTATTCTCCTTACATACATCAACCAAAATACTATTTAGCGGAAACAGCTCAACTATTGTTATTAACACTTAATCTATTTAGTTTAGCAAAAACGCAGCCTCAGTAATTTTTGGTAGTACTTTGTAAAAATAAAATTAAAAAAGCTTTTTCACTAACATTCACGTATGGCGTACTCGCATTTTGTGAAACGTAAAAAAAGCTTTGATCATATGTGGATAGCCACCTAATAGAACTAAATTGAAGGGGTGTTTCAGGTAGTGAAAATTTGTAGATTTTTATTTGTGGTTGAGAAGTTGTTAGGGGTTCCCGGTAATAAATAAGTTGTTGATGGATTTGTAAATAGAATTACTGTAGAAAAATAGAAACGAGATAGTAAAATGCTGAAACTTACCAGATGGTAAAATATTAAAATGTGTTAAGCTCTAAGATGGTAATAAGAGCATCCACAGTGGAATAAGCAAAACAAAAAGTTGCTAAAGTTAGCAATATTTGTTCAAAAAAGTGCTCACATTGGAATAACCAAACTTAACAATCTCTTAGCAACTCATCAAATTTTGCCTTTTGAATAATCAAAACTAGCAACATTTAACCAATAACCAAATTTAGTGATCCACATATTTTCTCAATCAAGTACACTCATCATTATATAAAAATCTTCTCTCTCTCTCTCTCTCTCTCTCTCTCTCTCAACAATGTTTTCAAAAAATTAAAAAAAAATTATTCTCACTATTCTTTTCAGAAAATTTTTCTAAAAAAAAATAATAATAATTGTCTTTATATGAACTCTTTTTTCTAATTTTTTTTTATAAAAACTGTTTCTTCAATTTTTTAAAACTATTTTTAAAAAAAATTGTAATTACACAAAGTTGTTTTTTTACACATTTTTTTTCATTAACTATTTTTTTATCCAACTGTTTTTAACTTAAACTGATTTTTTTCTTCCATAATCTGTTTAATTAACTTTTTTTTTCCAAGAACAAATATTTTTTTTATAAAAACTGCTTTTAACAAAAACTAGTTTTTCAAAAGATTTACGTGAAATGAAGGGGAAAATTTTAGAGAAAACTAATGGAAGGAAGCAATGATCCCATTGGTTTTGATTATGAGCAAAAAATAACCAATGGGAGACTTGACATTGCTAACTTTAGCAACCTCTAAATGGATAATCAAAATCTGATGTGGCATGTTTTGATTATTCACTTTTGTTTATTCCACTGTGGATGCTCTAACACTAGTACTTGCCACTTGCCCATCGGGATTCATTTATTTTCCTTTTCTTTTTTACTCTTTGCTAGGCAAAGTAAAGAGTAGCCAGGGTCGGAGATGCTCTAAACAAGGCCAATTCCTTAGTTTTTTTTTTTTTTTGCTTTTTGGTCTTTTTAAGTTTGTCTTCTTATTCAAAAAAAAAAAATCGCATTTTGTTAGTCTTTTGTCAAGTTTTTGTAGATTATTAGATCATCTCATCGAGACACGAAAAAATAAAAATTATTTCCAAACTCTATCTTTGATATTTCAAAAAATATATGAATAAAAATATGTGCAAAAAAAATTTAATAAGAACAAAACAAGAAAAATGCCCAAAAAACTAAGATCAATGGGCTCATTCATATTGAATATGTGAAAGGTCAAGAGACTCAAGACAAATGTATTTCAATCTGCAATTTTAATTGATTGTTTCTGGATATAGGATATGTCCAATGAATCCGATCCATTGGTAAAGTTAGCTAAAGATAAACACAAATAAAACGAACTAGGATATGGAATTGGGCAACAAGGGCTCCATTTGTAATTATTTTTACAAGTTACATTTTTTATATGTGCTTATGAAATTAAAATAATTTCATTTTGAAAAATACATCATCTCCGGTCCATGTTTTGGACTTGAGGTGTCGTCTTTATCGGGACAGTTCATTTGTTGCAATCAATGATTTAAATGTAGTTTAAACTCTTACCGAAAACCGAAACCATTAAATCTACAAATGAATGGTCCAGATCAAGATAGCCTCCTCTAGTTCAAAACATGAACATGACGGTATCTAGATCCTTTCACTTTTTGAGTCAAATAAGATGAAAGAGTAAAAAGATTATTATTCAAATAAGTGTATAATTGCTACTCCCTCCATTTCAAATTGGATGACAATTTTTGATATTTGTGCCAAATTTCAATTCCTTATATCTTTCAATGTGAATCTCAAAAAAAATCCAATATAAATTTTGTTTGATAGTTCTGATCAATTAGTTCGATGATATAAAGTTTTCAAACTCATAAAAAAATTTATAGATTGAAAGATACAAGCAATGAAAAATTATACGAATTTCAAAAATTGTCATTCATTTTAGAACGTATGATGTAATAACATGGTCAAGGACTCATCCTCTTTTAAGAAAATCTAGTTCTGTCTTAATTTATTCATCATGCTATATTTCCCGATTGATTTCTTGTTTTATTTCTTTGGTGGGATCAATTAATTCTTTGGTCAATGGAATATTAACAAGATAATCACATCATCGCATGGGATTAGAGTTGGGATAGGAATTGGATTAAATGAAATGAAATCCCAATGGAATTACTAGCATAATTCATAAAATAAGAGTCATAAGACCCGACAACAACCTACCAAACAGAGCCTTCCTAAATTCTCTCCGAAATCTCCTATACAACCCAACAACGACAGAGAGTCCAAGATTCGCAGGTTTCCACCAGTTTAGAAATTTTCAGTCAAAACGTTCAACGCTCTCATTACTCCTCAATCGCTTTCTCTCTCTATCCCTCCTCAGCCCTCTCTAGGTAGCCTTGGCCTCTCTTTCTCTCTCTTGTTGTTTGTGGGTCTTTGCCAATCTGTCTTATACACATATAAGTATTCTCCTTTTGTCTCTTGTTAATAACATGCATATTCATATTTTTCAAACTATTGATTATCGAGACGGACAACACCATCCCCGTCCCCCCAATCCATGTGTGTGTGTGGTGTGTGGTGTGTGCTTATGCTATTACATATAACATAGTTCTTGGGAGAGTTTACTCCATGAATGTGAAAGGTTTTTGTAATTCTTGGAACTTCAGATTTTTTTAATCAATTCATGCTTAATATATCGAAAAACAACGAACAGGGTTACGATCGATGGGCATTGTATGTTATAGTTACTGATGTTTGGTCTGCCTTTTTGTTGAACCCCATGGCCATTCTTGTAGTCAAATTCTGTTGCTGTTCTTTCTGGGTTTATCTCGCTGTTATAGGGATCCTGAGTTACACAATTGGTTCGATTACAGCTTGCCCATGTGTTAGTCTATTTTGTTGGAATTGATTCTGGTTTGATTAGCATTGATTTTGATTATTGTGATTTCTTTTCCCTCAGTACAACAGGATTAAGCAGCAGCAGAGGTCTGGTTAACTTAATGTAGGAATTTGGAGTGGCATTATGGGTTCTCTGTGTAGCTGCTTTCGTGTTCGTGAAGTTGAAGAGAATGTTGAATCCGACAATGGGAATTGCGTCTGGTCCAGTTGCTTCTCTCATTACTTTAAAACTAAGGTATGTTCTGAGAGAATTCATATCCCCTCAAAATCCTTTCAAATTTTGTTTCAATGTTTCCCTATTGTGTGTCTAATAGGTTTTCAATGTTTCCCAATCGTTTCGGTTAGGCTCCGATAGTCCGTTTACCTGTCAAGAAATTGGTGCATGAAAATTGTTCTTGAGAAAGTTTTAGTGAAGTGAAGCAAAGGAAAAGGAAAAGTATTTTCTTACATGTATTCATTTGATGGAAGAAATGTGCGGGGAAGTTTAAAGACATAGTTTGATTGTATAGGAAACGAAACTAGTACGTAAACAAGATTCCTGCAAAATCTTGTGTGTTCTGCAGGATGAGTTTTGAAGGAAAACTAATTCTTATGAGAAAGTTAGAGACGTGGGTCCTATAAATTTCTTCCCAACTAATACATTCCTGTAATTTCGTTTCCTTGTAACTGAACGGGGGCCTTAGGTTCTATAACCTACTTAAATGTAGGAATGTTTAAAAGACCGGATGGAGCGGGTAAAAATAGATTCAAAAACAGTCCAAACTGCGCAGGTTTTTTTTTTTTTTGGTCATATGCGACATTTGTTTTTTTGTTTTTCCTTATTCCTAGAAAGTGTCTTGTCTAGTTGCTATGCATGACAAGATTATTTGCTTAGCTGCCTTGGGAATTTGAAGCTGTGGGGCCCATTATCTGGTCTAATTCATTACTTGTGAATGTGGCCTTTGACTTCTGCATATTCTTTGCTTCTGGGTAGATCATCCATTTTCCTGCAATATCAGTTTTCCCCTTTTTCCTAAAGCAAGTTTTTAGGCAGTGTTTGGATATTGGATTTGTTGAGAGCAGCAACCTTAAAGACTTCCTCTGACTAACAACTTTTGATACAACCGATTTTACCAAATCCTGACCTCTTATGTGTGTCTCATAACTCTTGAAACAATGGTTTGGACATCTCAACCAAACGCACAATGTAGGTACTTGGCAACCAAAAAAAAAACACACACACACACACACACACAATGTAGGTGAACAAGGAACGTTGATGTAGCCATTGTTTTTTTTTTTTTTTTGGCTACAATACTCAAAATCTATTCACCATACTTAGCCATGTATACGCCAAACGACATAAATGAATATGGCAGTCCATTGCTACATTCGTTACAAATTACCTCTTAAATTGCACCCTCTTTAACACGTCGACTGGAAATTGAAGAGGTAACGGACCTAAACCAAACCAAACCAAACCGAGCCTTACGTCTCAATCACTTGGGGAGGTAACGGACCTAATGGTACTTAATGAGAACATTGGAGAACCAAATAATAGGACCAAGGTATCTACTTCCGAAAGGGGTTTCTCGTTATTACGTATTGATCAGGGTTTTAAGCGAAGGCCGTTACGTATCGTATCAGCCACTGAAACAATTTATACCTCAATCTGTCATAGTAAGCATTTTCTACTTTTTAACTAATAGATGTGTTAGTGTCTTGTCACACTCAGAACATTATGAACTTTGCTTTCATGATTGATCCTGCTCAAACATTACGATTTCATTATCCCCTTTTTCTATTAACTTGCTTTGTGGTAGCCTATAGAATCTGACTGCCGTTACGAAGCATAGTTCCAACAGCATCTTTTAGCTGCTTCTTTTTTGTTTCCCAGCTTATAGGTCTAACTTCAGTTTCTCTCACTTACCAAAAAAAAAAACTTCAGTTTCTCTCTTACTCTACTTGTTATTTTTGGGCGTACTAAGTCACCAACATTCGACGTTCGTAGTAATGGTTGTATTTTGTATTACTACTGTATTTTGACTGTTTGTCTGCAGTATGGAGCGTTATTTGGCAGAGCGGAAGAACATGCCGTTCCATCACATTTACCAAATAGTCCGAATATAAACGCAAGAATTAGCAGTATGCCTGGTTCTAGCGATGGAGCGACATCAAAAGAGTTAGAGTCCTCTAAAAAAATTCCCGGGAAGAAAGTTCTAATGGCAGGGAAAGTACGTGTCAATTCTCAACCAGAAGAGGAAGATGACTGCCCTATCTGTCTTGAAGGTAAAATCTACTCGAAGCTAATTTTATTCATCTGGTTAACAGCTTTTTTCTCTTGATAAGGACTTTAATACCCAATCTGCAATGCATTAGCAGTTTATCTGTCGTGTTCTATTTTACCTAACTATTTTGGAATAATTTTCAATAGAGTTTATACCGGATAATCCCAAGATAACTACAGAGTGTCATCACGATTATCACCTCCAATGCATCTTCGAGTGGCAGAAGAGAAGCGAGAAATGCCCAATTTGTGTGCAGGTAATATGTTCGCTCATGTCTTGTTACTCTTTTGTACACAATTTTATGTGCGTTGTATACGATATGGGCTGATTCTTGCTTAAGATACGTTGCCAGACTATCGTTATGAGACCACAGTTTTAAGTTCTATCCCTGCTTACGTCTAAGAGTCGTCCTAGCTAGTTCACTACAATGTAAGTATAATTGTTCGAGAAGCATAATGATAGTTAATTGGGGCAGAAGTATGTAAAGCTTTTCAGTTTACAGACCGTGGAGTTGCAGTTAGGAAAAGGGTGAGGGTGGGGGTGATGACTGATAACCAGCAAGCCGGTTCAAGGGTGAGTTCTCTACCCAGGGGTTGTATCATACGGCATCAGACGTAGCCTTGAGCGTGGGATGGACGTAACCTAAGCCAGTATGTGACCGGTCAGATGGGTGCGCTTTGCCGGGATTACGATGAACTTTTTTCCTGAACAATTACATGAAAAACAGGATCATCGAACGGATGGATATGGGTTGAAAACATGACATTTGAGTCCTTAAACCAAGTCAAAACACAAGACAGTCCACCGATGAGTAAGCAAAGTACCACACTAGTTTATAGAATTGCACATGAATTATTTCAATGTTTTTTTTTGGAAACGATGAATTATTTTAATGTTACCACTTTGTCAAAACTATTTACTTAATTCCTACCTCAGCAAGGAATTTTATAAAAGAGGTGCAATCTGCAAAGAAAGTTCAACTACTTTTCTAAGATACACTGTCTAGACTGCTACGAATGACTTCATAACAGCATTATGAATGTGTATTTACGATTTTGTTTGCCTCGGGCAGGTGATGGTATGTGAAGGATTGACGTGATCTTCTTGGCTACAAATGACCGAAAAGGATGGAACGATTACGAGGAAAAAAGGAAACAAATCCAGCAAGCTGTGAATGGTCTATATCCTCAAAGCGTTCATCGCGAAAGCAATTCTAATTTACCGTAGGTAGCTAATTTTTGACGGGTGAGGATAAATTTTTGCTCTTTTGTTAATGACGTTATATATGGTCGGGCTCAGAAGAACTCATTACAGAGAATCAGGCATGCTTTTGCTTGGTCAATAGATGCTTTTCTCTTTTTGATGGTTGGTTTCTTGAATTTTTCGGATCGGTTTGATTTAGTTGCAATCTTATTTACCCGAAGGCCGGTTGGAAAATGAAGGGGAAGTTGGGTTTTGTAAGCATTTGATAATCATATATCGAAACACAACAATAAGAAATCTCGTGTTGGATTAAAATCAACTTTACTGCCTTAGGCCCCGCTTTAATAAGATTCTTATTTTTTAAGTAATTATTTTTCGCTTTATGAGACCGGTCATTCTTTCACAGTAGAAATAAGTACTTATTAGTGACGATCGGGGAAAAAAAAAATACTACTTTTCTGCCTTAGTGAATCAACTTCCATGTACTATTTCCGAAGTACCCAACAGGGAAAAAATTCAACTTCCATGTTCTAACCATTGTTGTGTGGGGCCTTACTTTAGTGGTTTAAATAGGTATGTTAGTTTGGTGATTTTTGTAAAAGATTGATGAATCATTGTATTTTACTAAAAAAAATTATTATTATATTTTAATATTTAAATGTGGGAGAGGGTGCTATCCAGACTCGAACCAGGTACATGAGTGGAATACCAATATAGTGCTCAGCTTGCGCCACTGCGTTATTGTTTGAACAATTTATTCAAAACTCGTTGGTGGTACAGAGCAATTATTAACATCTAATAAGCAATATGATGTATGACATAAGGAGGCGAAGTTAAATAATTATTCACATCTAATAACAAGCAATATGAAATGACATAAAGGCAAAGTTAAATAATTATTTGTATCCACTTACATGCCAAATTATTTTTTCGGTACATAACCCGGTACTCCCTCCGTCCCATAAATTTGGTCTCATGCAAAACTACGTCTATTTTTGTACACCGTTCAAAAGATCTTATCGAAATATATCAAACACGAATCATATTGCACAAAAAATTACTCCATTTTATGTAAGTGCATTATTTTTAACCTTAAAAATTGCACGTAGTTTTGTAGGGAACCAAAATTATGGGACGGAAGCGGTACTAACTACTAATTAGTAGCAAGGATTGTCAAAATACTCCCTCCATCTCAAAAAAGTTAGTCTACTCTAGAAAACAACTTTCATTTTTTTTCTTAATTTTTGCGAAATAATTTTCACACTCTATTTTTTTAATAAATGCGCTCCACTTCTTGTCTAGTGAGACAAATTACCCATAAAAGTTTCACTAAAGAAATAAAAAAGAACAGAGTGCATTTCTAAAAAATAAAAATAAAAACAAAAACGTAAATTTTATAATTAGTTTTGTTCTTTGCTGCGTTCCAGGAAACGTAAATTATATAATTAAAATAGTTACTTTGAAACGGAAAAGACCGATGGCCTATTAGCTCAGTTGGTTAGAGCGTCGTGCTAATAACGCGAAGGTCGCAGGTTCGAGACCTGCATGGGCCATTTGCTGTTTTCTTATTTTTCTTGTTTTCATTGGGCTCACAAAAGCGTGCGGGGGAAAAAATTTCTAAAGGAGATTACGAAGTGTATCGGTTGTTTCTCTAATACAATGAACCAGAGATGCTAAGGACACCAACCACATGGGGACCGATGGACCGATTGTTGATAGACCGTCACGTAGGGTTCATTCAGGTTCTTGTACGAATAGTCCGAGTCGTTCAGAAAATGGCTTAATCCAACATATGTAGGTTTTCGATCCAGATCATGCAATCTGAAATTGAAAGATTAGATCGAGCACTCACGTACACATGTCGATTGAGTTGATTTTTCAGGGGCCGACTTAGTTTTTTTTTATTTAAATTGCAAAATGGCTTGAATTATTTTGTGAGGGATCCGGAGTGAGCCCCGCATGACGGTCAGTGCACAATCGGTTCTGCATGTGGTCGGTGTCCATAGCTTTTTTGAATATAAATGACAATTTTTACGGTCCACTTGTTAGTGAAAATTTGTGAGAGAAATTAAAAATAAAAATAAACGTTTACGTTCAAAGTTACAAATTGATAGAGGAATTTCACTATGAAAGAGATGAACTCATTGAGTTGAGGGGGTTAAGTGAAAATTTGGGTTAGTTGAGGGGGGTTTACTGTAATTTACAATCAACCAATCCATAAATACATACACTCTACACAAATGTGGTTGTGTATCCCAAGCCTCCAAACACCCTTTTTTTTTTTTTTGTAGGTTTTTTAAAATTGAGAGAGAGAGAGAGAGAGAGAGAGAGAGAGAGAGAGATTTTAAGGGAATTGTTGGTGATAAAAAAAAAAAAAAACACTTATGGGCATGCAAAAAAAAAACGAGGGGGAGAGAATTTTTTTTTTCTAATGGAACGAAGGAGAGAGATTTTTGGGGAATTAGTTTTGAGTTTATTATATAAAGTAAGATAAATAAAAATCATACTTTTTAGTTTTTGTTTATTTGCTTTGTTTATCTTACATTTTTATAAATGCCAATTACTAATTTGAACAACTACAAGTCTTTTAAAATGAAATTTATTCCATCCTATATTTTATATTAACTATCTTTGTGCCCATTCAGTTTTGATCATGCGAATGGAGAAAACACGAATGTGAATTTTTTTATTTTGGCCACATGTATCAGACCGGCACAACGCCAGTTAGCTAAATTGAATAGGATTGCTTTTGCTAATTGTGAAAACATTAAAAAAAAGTAGTGCCACTAAAGGGTATATTTCCCCAGTGATTTTTCGAACGTATTTCCGGGGTACTTATAAAGGCAAATGATTTTCAAACTCTTCTTTTATTTATTGACACTTCATTTTTTGTATTTTATTCATGTGAAATTTCTATTAAATTACTCTTACCTCTTGAGTCACTTTTTTCGTATAAAGAGCAATTTGATATTTTCACATGAATAAAGACCCCAGAAAAAACAAAAGAGAGAGAAGAAGAGTACCAACGAATAAAAGAAAAGTGTTAAAATCATTTCTCCTAATTAGTGCTTTGCTCAATTGACTATTAACAATTTGTACCCAAAAAAATGCATTATAAATAAGATAATCACATGGGGTTAGAGTTTGGATAGGAATAGGATTACTTGCGTTACTTCCCGTTAAAAATGAAATCCCAATGGAATTAATCTACCTGCTGCCAAACAGAGCCTTTGTAAATTCTCTCCGAAATCGCCTATACAACCCAACACCGACCCAGAATCCCAGATTCGTAGTAGCTCTTCTCCCTGAATGAGAAAGGTGTGTGTTCTTGTTCTAATTTCTGGAACTTCCATGTTTGTGATATTTGATTCTTAACCATATCGGAAAAACGAGGATCAGGGTAATGATCAACAGGCAGTGCATGTTATAATTGCTGATGTTTACCCTTCCTATATATTATATTTGCAAGGACGGACAGAGGGGCAGATGAGTCCGGTCGACTGCCCTAATCACCTTTTGAATTTCTACTGGAATCGTGGTAGTTTTTATCTTGAAAACATTAAAATTATACCAATGTTCTGAAAGTCGATAGGCGCTAGTCGAGCAGTCGGCCACATTCAAACTCCGAAGCTTAGCAATCTGCGATGAATCGGCACATAGCAATCAGTCGGATAGGCCGCTCCAGTGATTAATTCCTTTTTTTTAAAACACTGAATTATACTTGTTCGCCTGCCAAACCAAGATATTTAGAAAAGTGGATATTATTTGAATAGTACTTGGACTATATATATATATATATATATGATTTTTGTTTTGGAACTATTTTTACTACTCATATTGGCAAAATTATTATGGACTTTTATAAGATAGAATTTTTGTAATGTTTGCCCACCCAACCTTAGAATCTTGCGTCCGTCCTTGTATACTTTTACGTGATTTTTCATACAGCCATTTTGTTATTGCGCAATTTATGCTGTCAAATTTGTTGTTAATACCTGTTTTTGTTCTTTTCTGTGTTTATCTCACTGTTATAGGAGTTTTTTATGAAAGTAATCCTTTTTTTAGAACAATTTGTAGGAATACTCTCATTTTCAAACTATTTTTAAAACTACTCGGTAGAGCCACTTCAACAAGCGCTACCTAAGTAGTGCCATTTCAACAAGCGCTACTTGCCATGTGGCGTTCTGCCATGTGCTACGTTGGCCGTATGACGTGGACTAGCGCCGCTTGAAGTAGCTCTACCTAAATGGATAGCGCCATCTCAAGTGGCTCTACCTAATCAGGTAGCGCCATCTCAAGTGGCTCTACTCAGGTAGCGCCATTTCAACTGGCTCTACCTTATAAAATAATGTTGTGTGAGAAACGTGACTAAAACAACTAAAATCGTTAAAAAAAATTGCGAACCACGTTTGTAGTGAAAAATCGTTTAATTTGGCTGTTACAACGTGAATAGCGAAACTACTTTTTGCTTAAAATTGGAAAAAAAAATGATTGTCCAAAATATATAATGCCGGGTTTTATTAACTTCACTGAAAAAAATTGTATTTATAATTCATACACCATTTTCAGCTTTATTAAATTTGTGCATGTTTTTTTTACCTTTACTCTATTATTTCAGCTTGTTTCAGCCTTATTCAATAACTGTAGCCTTTTTCACCCTTATTCAATTTTTTCAGCTTTTTTAGCCCTGTTCAATGCATTCAGCCTTTTCAGCCTTAATCAATTCCTATAGTTGTCGTTGAACGTTTTTCAGCCTCATTCAATGGGTATACTCTTTTCAATTGCAGACTTTTCGATTCTTTCAGCTTTTTCACCCATCATCAATTCATACAACCTTTTTCAGCCTTAAAAAATTCGTACAGACTTTTTTAATCATCTTTTTTTTATTCATCATTTTATATAACTTTATCCATGTAAACTGTATTGAGCTTTTATACAACCTTATTAATATACAGCTTTTTGTGGTCCTCTATTGGCTCTTGTCTTATTGGATCCCATTAAGAGTATGAGCTATGTATTTGGCCAAAACATTTATCTATAAATTATCTTTCAACTTCTACATTTCTGTGTAGTAATCCTAGTTGTGAGATAGTTCTATCATATGGCAAACAGAGGAGCAAGTTCCAGGGTTTGGATACTTCCCAAGTTCAAGGATCCATATTGGAAAGAAAAAAGAACCAGCCCGAAAGATTACTATGTTGGTCTTCGAGAAGAATGGAAATTTAGGGTTGAAGAGCAGGAGGGATTGGTTAATGATTTGCATAACATGGGAGTCAGAATTCCACATCGTCGATCTCTAGAGATGCCAACAACAAATAAGCCTGAATATGAAGCAGCCGTGTCCCGAATCAAAGAGGAGAATAATAGAATGCTGATGCGCAGGAGTAGATATTTCATGCTTCAGTTAGCAATAGAGATGGCTAAGGCAAATCAGCGAGAACTAACGGAAAATGAACGTAACAACGCTTTGAATAATGAGAAATATCTATCTGACTATGCTATGTCTGATGAGGACATGTAGATCTCCCATTATTGGTTCTGTGTTAGGTATTTGAAGTTATCTATTGGATATAGTTGGTAAATATAGTTAACTTTCTCTAATTTATTTTGAAAACCTCATTACAATGTTAACTTCCTTCAATTATGTGGTATTGATTTTGTTATTTTGAACGGCAATTTAACAATTGAACACTCAAGCGCTACAAAAACTAATAACCACCATAATTTCGCATTACTTAGGTCTAAGAACAATACTTATCCTCTAATTTCCATGAAAGAAAATAAAAAATGAACATTACAAGTTACAGATCCATTTTAGCAATTGAAAAGTCAAACAGATGCATAGTTTTAAACATTACAAGTTACATATTTGGTACTGAAGATGACGCTTCTCCCCTCTTTGAACATTATCGCTTGTTATGCCCATGTCTACCACACAAGGTACAAGATTGTGGAAGGCTAAAAAACACACGGCACATGGCCGCTTGCGGCCATGTGTTCTGATTGTTGGCCCGTTTCGGATCGAAACCAGTTGGGCCCATCGCCTAAATCCACGATCAAAATGAAACCGGCTAGTAGAAATCCTTGGCATGTTTAAAATGAAACTCTTCCTCTTTGGCTACTGCATCAACTACCCTATGCACCATTTACGACTTACAATTATTCCTATGCATCATGGACTTAGAAGTAGTTAATAAGAAATTAAACAAACAACAAAGAGAAATGAAGACAAAATACATGCATAGTAAGACAGTGGCGTGCTGTAGTACTATTTGAGGAGCTTTATCATAGCATTCCACAGCTTTGAAAGAAAGAAGAACAATATGCCTAACATGTCCTACGGCTACGGCCTTCACTGTATCTTTAGCTAAAACTTTTAAGCCATAAGATTCCACAACTGGTAAGGTTCTAATTTATTAAGATCTAAACCGACCCAGATTTATTATTTGACGAATATAACATAACTAAAAAGCCTTCTGAAGGACGCGTAGTTCTTGATATGATATTTTATCTCACTAATTACATTTGCAGGTATTTGAATGTTTAAGGATAACTCATCCAAACACAATATGATCTCATAAATTACATCTGTAAGTATTTAAATGCTTAGGAGTTTCATTGATTTTAGGTGGGAACCTTTACAATCCATTGAAAACTACTGCGAATGGGGGTCTGGAAACAACTAATAAAGCAAACAAACAAGAATTTCTGAACCGGTGCGTGATTTAACAAATTTTCTTTTGAAAAGATACGATTTGCAGAGGAGGTTTTCGACTAATTTTATGGATAAGAGGCATGCAATGTCTATCGTTGCTCATTAGAAAAAAAAAAAAAGCACCACCAAAATGCATCATAAAAAGATGCAGCGAAGAGATGCATGTCTTAGTATCTCGTATCTACCCATCAAGTAGAGCAGAATAAGTAGGGTTTTATTAGCATAAACTTTAGAGACATTCAGCTCAGCATAGTTATGATTCATGGTTACAAATACAATACCGTGTCAAGAGAGTCAGCCCCAAGTGCTGTGAACTTTGAGTCTCCGGTGACTGCAGTTTCAGCTGGAAGTGCCAATTGTTTCCTCACTATTTCACACACTTGGTTTACCGTCTCCGGCTTGGCCTGTTCAAGCAAATCAATTTTTTTTTCTTTTGATAAGTCTGTTCAAGCAAATCAACATCACTTCAGTGCATTATAGATATGTGCCATGGTTGAAAAATGTTTGATATTGAACTGCGTGCATTGTCGGATTAGCATTTTTTGGTCTAACATTTCATGGCGTAACAAATTTGTCATTCCCATACTACTTTCCAATTAACCTAAACTTGAAAACTAAATCAACACATGGCATGGTACTACAATGATTAAAATTCACCATACTAAACTATAGTTACTGCTGATCAAAAAAAAAAAAAAAACTACAGTTCCTTGAAATTTATACCAATCAAGAATAAATAATGCCAGAAGAGCATACGCAAGTCATACTATTTTTTTTGTTGTGTGTGTTTCCATTGGCAATATTGTAACATGCTTCCTGTAATACCGTAACAATTTGTCTCCTCATTGCCCCATTTTATCGAACACATAGTATGTGACAAAATCATGACATTGTGGTAGCTAATTCTCCCTAACCCAATCTACCAACGTAGCTAATTCTCCATGCTAGTTAATTCTTCTACTTGTAGCCCTTTGGTTAAGTTGGTTCAACCACATTAAGCGTACAAAAAATTGCACAAGTACAAACCCGTACAAGCAGATATTACCAGCACATACTAACTGATCAATCATCTGCAGCAGGTAATGGCCATCAACAAAGCTATGGGTGTACGGATGTGGGTGCCAGTGAAGAGGCCGTAACAAAGAGAGGGAGAGAAAGGAAAAAACAAGCTCCACAGATTCATATCGCAATTGCGTGAAAAAATTGTTAAGGATGTGGGTGTACGAACAGTTAACCACAATCGCGTGAACAGTTAACGATCCCAAAATCAATCTGAACAAAAATAACCCTGGCACCCACATCCTTAACTGGTCTCCTTAACTGGTCTCTGTAACAAAAAATTGCTCCTTTATTTCTTGTTTTTTCCGTTTTTGTGATCCTTAACTGTTCCCAGATTCTTACCTAATCAATGAGAGAGAAAGAGAGGGAGAGAGAGACATACCATAAGATCGCAATAGCGAAAGAGAGCGGACGACGGAGAGCGGACGACGGAGTGTGGCCGGTGTTTTGGAGGCGTCCGTTCAATGGCCGGCCGGCGAGATCCTAGCAGGGGACACGAGAGATCGCAGAGGGCCTCAGACTAGAGATCCGAGAGAGGCAGAAGAAGCCTATTTTGGTTTAGCGGCATACAAGCCCTAGTGTAAAGCATTAGAGCCATCTCAGATAGCGTTGCTTGCGTGGACATTGATTCCACGCAAGCTACTCGGCTAGCGCCACTTCAATTGGCTCTACTTGGTAGCGTCACTTGAAGTGGCTCTACCGAGTAGTTTTAAAAATAGTTTGAAAATGAGAGTATTCCTACAAATTGTTCTAAAAAAAAGATTATTTTGATAAAAAACTCCTGTTATAGGACCCAAAAGTACATAATTGGCTCTACTGTAGTTTAGTTTTTTGGAAGTAAATAGTTCTGGTTTGTTAGCATTGATTATGATCTTGTGATTCCTTTACCCCTCGGTACAATGATTAAGCAGCAGCAGAGGTGTAGTGGATGTAAGAATTGGAGTAGCATTATGGATTCTGTGCGTAGTTGCTTTCATGTTCCGGAAGTTGAAGAGAATGTTGAATCCAGTAGCTCCAACCACAGTGACGGAGCTAGTATTAAGAAACCCGAGGGACCGAGTTATAACTTAAAAACGAAGGTATGTTCCGTGTATTCATATCCCCTCTCATACTTTCAAATTTTGTGTCAATGTTTGCCCATAATCTCCATTAGTTTTTGATTATTTACACTAGGTTCTCTTACGTACTCTAAATTTAGGGATTTTTAAAAGACTGGTCCTAACCGGTTAACACCCTAAGTACGTAATTCTTCAATAGGACCGTCTGCTTGTGCTCTCAATCATTGTTCCGCGCTCGCACTTTAAATCCTTGCTGTCACGAATTGTAGTAACTCAAAATATTTTTAGAATACACTTTTACACTCGCACTTGCGTACCCGCACGCCCATTAGGTGACACATTCGATCACATGTGACACATTTGTTTTTTGTTTTTTGTTTTTTCTCTCTTGATTCTTCTTCCTCTAAGATAATTTGCTTAGCTATGTGGAAAATTACTTGGTGGTCTTGGAGCACTGTCACGTGGTTACCCAATGCCCTTTATCCACCACACAATCCTCTGGGGTCCAGTGCTAAATGTATGGCCTCCACCGAAATGTATGGTGGATAAGAGCATTGGGCACCACGTGGCGATGCCCCAAGACCACTGAATAATGGCTCTGCACCGGTGGCCCAATTTCGTGTCTAATTCAGTACTTGTGAAGGTTGCTTTTTGACTTTTGCATATACTTTGCTTCTGGCTGGATCATCCATTTTCCTGCAATATCAGTTTTCCCTTAAAGAAAATTACCAGTCCCTGTTCGGATATTGGATTTGTGGATATTTACCACCTTAAGACTTCCACTGATTACTAGCTTGTGATACTAAGAAACCTTTCGGCCACTTTTACAAAATCCTAACCTTTATGTATTTCATCTTCAGGAACTCTCGGAAAAAAATTTGTTAGAACTTGTCCCACATCGTTTAATTATAACCTTGCAAGCTAGTATATGAGCTTGGCGCCTCTCCACTCATTATTCATTGGTTTTGAGTTGGATGCTTTACCAATTGTTATGTTATAACTTATACCTCACAACCACACAATCTACGCGAGCAAGTAACTCTGATATAGAATAGCTACTGTTAGTTTGCTACAATACGAAAAATCTATACACCATTCATAGGAGTGTATATGCGATACTCTAATTCATCAGTCTGTCTCTAAGTTGTACATCTTTTACATATTGACTGGAAATTGAAATGGTAAGGATAATTAGAGCATTGGAGAACCAAGTAATTTGTATGATTATGAAGTTATCTCGTTATTATGTACCCTAATGATATCCATTTTTAATTATCGAAACAACTTATACCTCAAACTGTCATAGTAAGCAGTTTCTACTTTTAACTGCTACATATGTTAAGGGTGAATTGTCACATTCAGAAAATGATGAACTTTGCTTTGATGATTGATGCCGATAAAACTTTATGATTATGATACGCCTTTTTCATCAACTTGCTTTGTGCTACCCTAGAGAATCCCATTTGCTGAATGTCAAGAGTTCTAGTTACAACAGCATTTGTGACTTTTTTCCTTTTCAACTTATAGGTCTTGCTGGAGTTTCCCTGGTACTCTACTTTTAATGAGGGGAGTCGGATTATTCATCACTGTCAGTACATTTTGAGGTTTGTAGTGATGGATTTTGACTGTTTGTCTGCAGTATGAACGATTACCAAATAATCAGAATATAACCCCAAAGATTAGCAGTGGAATGATCATGCAGCTCGGTTCTAATAGTGGAGCGAAATCAAAAGCATGCTATTTGGAGTCCTCTAAGAAATTGCCGGGTAAAGTTCTAATGATAAGTAAAGTTGGACATCTCAATTCTATCTCTGAAGAGGAAGATGATGTCTGCCGACCTGCCAATCAAAAAAAAGATGTCTGCCGACCTGCCAATCAAAAAAAAGATGTCGGCCCACTCTGCTGTACCTGTCTCAAAGGTGAAGTCTCTGGAAGCTATTTTTTTCATTAGGCAATTAAATATTTTTTTTGGCTAAACATGGACTTGCTACCCCCGGCTGCAGCACATTAGTAGTTTATCTGTTCTGTTCTATTTTAACTCGCTATATTTTGAATACTATTTTGATAGAGTTTGCACCGATAGATCCTGAGATAACTGCACAGTGTGGTCATATGTATCACCTCAAATGCATGTACGAGTGGCTGGAGGGAAGTGGAAAATGCCCAGTTTGTGCGAGGGTAATTTATTTATTGGTGCTTTGTTACTCTATGCTACACAGTTTCCTTTACATTCAACATGATATGTGTGTTCCTTGCTTAAGATGCATTGTCAGAGCCAGACTATTTGTATGAAACCACACTTTTAAGTTGTATGTCCGTTAGGTCTCCGAGTTGGCGAAGTACACTACAATGAAAGTATATCTTTTGAGTCATATAATCTACTGATTTGGGGCAAAATTATGTAAAGCTTTCTAGTTTAGATGCTGTTTCTTATTTCTGTGGTTTTATAAGGGTGAGCTTTCTATCCAAGGGATTGCTTCATACGGATACCTACAAAGGCATTGGATACTAGTAGATAAGTGTAGCCGCCAAAACAAATGATTGCCATCAATAGAGTGGACCACCATGGTCATCGGTTCTAGAAATCATGGTGTGCTAATACCTAATGTCTCACATGGCGACGAGATGTTCATAACCTATTGGAACTGTGAAGGAACTAGGGGTAACCTTGACCCAAAGTGTTTAACACTCATGTTTTAGAGGAAAATTACGGAAAACAACGAAGTTATAGACTTGTAGTGTTCGCATCCTCAAATTATAGAAACTCACACATCCAGGGTCAAAGTACCTCTGAGCCGGCACACTCAAGTTTGGAATCATGGGTGCATCCGTGCTTGGGCACCCTCCTTATGCAAGTCGATTTCAAGGGTGGGTTGAGTTCTCTACCCTAGGATTTATATCAGTGTCTCAATTACCAAGACTCAAACGACTTGTGGCGAAGCTTTGTTGCCACAACATAGATTTCGTTCAAATAATTTGGAAGTTGCAATGTACAGGGCTCCCGCATTCCGGGATCTGCGAAGGATTACGTACACACCATCGCCCTGCATGTGGAGATGTTTTCGCAAACCACATGCTCCTTGGCATGGATTATAATATACTATTACCTAAACAATTATATGACAAAACAGGATCGCAGAACCGTTACAGATGGAAACGGGTTTAATCAATTAAGTTCATATCCAAGTCAACACGCAATAGTCTACACATGAGTTAGAAAACTATAGCAATGGATTCAGAATTGTGCTTGAATAACCCAGATCGATGTTCTATTTTGTCAAGCTTATTTCGTATTTTTGTTACTCAATTTCTGCCTCACCAAGGAATTTTATGAGAAAGATGCAATTTGCAAAGATAATTGGACTATTCTTCTAAGATACACTCTCTACCTCTAAAATGAGAAGGTATGATGGCTTTATTAATTTTGCCTGGATTTGTATGACATGCCAGAGACTTCTTAAGATCATCTCTTTATGTCCTTTACCAATGACTTGATAGTTAACATCACGAGTATCTTAATTATTTTGTTTTCCTCAGGCGGTTGATGGCGTTTGATGAAACAACTTGATCTCAACTCCAAAGACCGGAAAAGATAGAAAGGGTGCAAGGAAAAGAAAACGAAAATCCAGCAAACTTTGAGTTGCCAGCCGGTAGCGTAAAAGTGCTTTTTGTGAAGCTTCTAATCTACTGTAGGTGACTACATTTTTTTTTTTTTTTGACAGGTTGAGGATAACTTTTCATCATTTGTTAATTAAATTTGCTATAGCAGAGGGTATACGGATGAGCTGAGAAAAACTCGTTACTGGGAATTTAGGCGTGCTTGTGAGCTTGGTCAATAAATTTCAGCCATACTCTTCTCTTATGTTGGTTGTGTGTTCAGTTTTTTTGGCTTGGTTTGCTTTAATGGCAATGTTACAGATGAACTCATTGACTTGTTACTGTTCTTAACTTTCTTGATTACCCTAACCTAGAGCCCCCAGATATTGCTTAGTTATGAAAAACCCTGCGTTAAAAATCACGTCAAAAGATACGCACAAACAAGAATGAAGTCGAACTTGACCAGTTGAACATAATCCGGGTTGAATCGAAACACCAGTCATAATCTTTTTTTCTTTATCCTGAATGGGAAACAAGGCATAAAAGAGCACCTCTAAAAGCCCTTATCTTTCTCATATTCCTGGATAAGCTACGAGTTACTTGAATATTGAGCTCTTTTGGTGGATAAAGATCAAATGAATACATATCAAGACACATATGCTCCTTGATCTGAACTGCAATTCCTTGGGAACTCAATAATATAATCCATAAAAGGGCATACCTGTTCAAGGTACTTTCTGCTAATAGAGCACTATCAGTGTTGCATATTTAGCCACGTCCATTTCCAGAACTTGGTCATGTGAAATCTAAATTTTTGATAACTTGTCCAAGCCAGTGTACGCACTCCTTGACTAATTCTGGGGCTCAATCCCACCACCCACTTGCGGAAAGTCCAATTAAAGCTGGCTCCGGTACGTATTGGCTTCAAGTGAGTTGATAACATTTGGGAGGTTTGAACCCAAGACCTTAGGGAGAGCAAACCCCCAAGTCTGATGCCTCGACCAACAGGCCAACCCGCGGAGTTAATGGGAAATCTAAATTGGTGGGCCAAATGTTGATATTGCATATATATAGAAGTGATATTTTGTCCTATTCCCTCTAGATTGCATGTTTTAATTCATTTGATCTTCTTGTGCATAGAAAGACAGACTGTAATGGCCTCAATGGAGGGACAACTCCTTGTTCATTAGTGTCTCAACTTGAGGGACAAGGCTGGGCCCTTGTGCCCCTGTTCGAGACCTTTCTAAGTGCTGTATTTAGCCCAAGTTGTGACCTGCTAGCTAGTGCTAGCAGACAAAGGTAGAGGTGGGTCAGTTGCACAAAAGCCTTGGAGAACATCTGCTCTCAGCTCTACTGGCATTTGAGGAGTGGTAGTCACCTCGCGATCAGGGATCTACAAAGTCTTTGGTCCACGTTCGACCACCACCACATGTTATCAATTCATGTGTAATTAGGCCAGTTTATAGTTCACATGGGATCGGGTTCCCTTGTCGTAAACGGTGAGATTAGTCACCCGAACTCTTGTGGTTTCTTTTTGTCAAAGGTTCAAGTGACGACAGAAAAGCCGCCACCTCCTCTGTTCGCCTGATATTGCTCAAACGCAGAACCAATCAGGACAATCCCAGTAGAGTTTTAAACGATGAAAAGAAGAAGAAGAAAAAAAAAAAAAAAAACCCCACCTGTTAACATACAATCTTCAATGTGAAGAGCCAACAACCCACTTTGGATTTGCTTGTTTTGTCATGGGAGTGATGGTGATGTGATAATTAAGGGCACAAGACCTAGAACTAAGGGCATGAGATGGGACTATTGGGAGAACCATTACCATGGAATGTGACTTTTGAAATGCATGGTGCCTAGCTACAGAAAACAACCAAGCATGTTTATCACTATAGGCATCTTCCCTATTTTTTGTAAAATAAATCCAGGATTTTGATTGATTGATGGTTGTTTTTCTTTATCTTTATCACTACAGATAGGCCCATACTTATCTACTCCAGCGGGCTGCTTCTTATGCCTGTGAAATCAAGATCATCGTAGCCGTCCGTCCATATGCTTATATTTTCACTTTATGACCATTCATTTGGTAATAATTGGATGCCGGATAGTCTTGTGCCTTTTTTGTTTTTTAACAGAAGCAAATGGTTGCATTCATGAAAATTCTTCCGGCACTCAACAGCTATTTTAATCGAAAGCGCGGACTAAGAAACTACGACACAAATCTACCAAGCGAAAGATAAACAAATGACAGAAAAGGAGGAGGAAAAACTCATGCCTAATATACAGGAATCTGAATTGACAGTGAAAATGAAGGTTCAATTATATTCGTTTGACCCAAAAAAGAAAAGAAAATGAATGTTCAATCGAACCATCCAAGTCTATGAACATATATATGATGATTGTTACACATCGGATGTGGAAGTAATTGCCATCGTGCAATGCCGTGTGCCATCCCAAGCAGGGTTTGGGCATGCACGTGCATGTGGTCACAAAACCCGAGGCTCTGGCTATGATGCTCCCAAGTCGATAAGTATTGACAGCAACATGGTAAGTGTTGTCAACAAATAGTGGTAGACTCATAAATTTAATATAGTGAGGATACCAATTTTCTTTGTAACTGTAATATATGAGTTACAGTTAAGCACATTCACCAAAATAATTTTAGCATTTATGATAAAGTAACAATTTTAAAGTGTGTGTGTGTATATGAATGTGTGTGTGTGTGTGTGTATATATATAGGGGCGGTTTCGGGAACACCTAAAGAAATACCTTATAGTTTCCGATCAAATTTGGATGATCCGAGCCGCTCAATGTGATCAGAACGTGATTTTAAAGATATCCGCGAGAAATCAAATCAGCAAAAAAAATGACCGAGAAGGGCTTGATCTGAACAGTTTCAAATAGTTTTTTATTGAACGGTTCAAATAAAAACTTTCAAATCAAGCCTTTCCCAGCCTTTTTTTTTTTTGCAAATTTCTTGCGAACACCCTTAAAATCACATTCTGCACACATTGAACGGTTTGGATCATAAAAATTCGATTGGGAACTATGAGATTGAAATTTTGGGTGTTTTTTTAGGTGTTTTTTTGGTGTCCCTTGAACCGCCCCCATATATATATGTATATATCGGGCAGTTCAATGGACAACTATTTAGACACCTAAAAAAACATCCCAAATCTCAATTACATAATTCCTGATCAAGGAGTGAGTGAGTGTGTGTGTGTGTGTGTGTGTGTGTGTTTGGGGGGGGGGGGGGGGGGGTTGGTGTTGGTGTACATATTTTCTACTATCAGGATTTTGAAAAACAAAAAACTCATGGGAATGGGGGACTTGAACGCCCAAACTCATGTTTCCAAAGTCAACACCTTACCACTGCATCAAACAATGCTTTCAATCCGTTTGAACCGGTGCAAAGATTTTATTTTTTTGATCATTTTATCCTCAAGGATCATAATTATTTTTTTGCTCTAGGGCTCTCATATGATTGTTATTGTTCAATTTTGCATAAGGGCAAAAATGAAAATGTATACTATCAATCCAATCTTATTCCATGGAAACAAACATGATATTAATAATTCTATCATGTAATCTCATCTCAAATAAACATACTCATTACTAATCTCTTCTCATTATCAATCCCAATTCTAATATCGTCTCCTTATGAATCATACTCATCTATCACTATTATCAAACGAGGCCTAAGTGTTGCCTCAAGGAATGGTATATAAAACTTGTTTCTGTAGTAAGTAATACCACATTTTTTTGGTCAAAAATTCTTAATACTATCTCGTTTTTTAGCAAATTCACCCCACTATCAGGATTTTGAAAAACAAAAAACTCATGGGAATGGGGGACTTGAACGCCCAAACTCATGTTTCCAAAGTCAACACCTTACCACTGCATCAAACAATGCTTACTTGCATGTAATCGACATATATAACATATATATACAAAATCGAAAAAAAAAAAATTAAAAGGGCGTTAGGCACGTGACCCCATATGCCCCAAGGTGCAGGTCCGCCTCTGTCAACAAGTAGAGCAAGTGTTTCTTACGAAAGTATAGCCATGCAATATAACACCCTGTTTGTTAAACCTGTTAATCCATGAGATTGGATTGCCAATCCTAAGGGATTAGGAATTTCTTGTTTGTAACGTTTGTTAACTCAAAACAATTTCGGACTACTAATCCTATGGACTACCAATCCGGCCAAATAGGGGTATTGGTAATATCCCGGTAGACATGGTGTTATAGTCCTATCCCATGAGACTAAATTAAGTTGACCAAATTGTCCTCATTTGGTTCTTCGACTATCTTAGGGCTCATCTATCAAAGTCATCAAGCCCAAAAATATTTATGACCATTTAAGATAAAACGATTAGAAAAATAAGATCTTAGCATTGGTTCAAACAGATTAAAAATTGGATCATTTAGTTTTTTTAGACAGTTTATATATTAAAAATATGGTTAAAAAATTAAGTACTACAATTTTCAATCCGTTTGAACCGGTGCAAAGATTTTATTTTTTTGATCATTTTATCCTCAAGGATCATAATTATTTTTTTGCTCTAGGGCTCTCATATGATTGTTATTGTTCAATTTTGCATAAGGGCAAAAATGAAAATGTATACTATCAATCCAATCTTATTCCATGGAAACAAACATGATATTAATAATTCTATCATGTAATCTCATCTCAAATAAACATACTCATTACTAATCTCTTCTCATTATCAATCCCAATTCTAATATCGTCTCCTTACGAATCATACTCATCTATCACTATTATCAAACGAGGCCTAAGTGTTGCCTCAAGGAATGGTGTATAAAACTTGTTTCTGTAGTAAGTAATACCACATTTTTTTGGTCAAAAATTCTTAATACTATCTCGTTTTTTAGCGAATTCACCCCACTTTTTGTGAGTGGTTTTGATATAAGAGTTGTAATTTACCTACTTTTCAATCTAAGGGTCCATATTTAAGCATACTAATAGAGAGCATTGTAGAAGTTTTGCACAAAACCCACACTAATTATGCTCCACTCCATTTCATTCCATATCTCATCTCTAACCCTTACTCTTTCAAGTTCTATTTTGTGAGATTCATCCAGGGCCTACGATTTCAAATCCGAATCGTTCATCTCGTATATCAGATCTATGTACTTGTCGGTCAACCTAATTTCTTTGTAGGGGCAACTAGATTAACCATTTTTGGATTCTTGACGAGGGTTATAAAGTAGTGTTTCGAGGAGTCAGGAGAGATGGAGTATTGAGAGGAGCTTAACCCATGATCGCCGTCAACATCAAATGACACAATGGAAACCCAAAAAAAAAAAAAAAAAAAGGCTGTTAACATATATACAATCTTACAATGAATGTGAGTAGCCGACAAGCCACTTTGCATATGTTTGTTTGTCCTGGGAGTGATGGTGATAATTCAGGGCACACATGACCTAGAGCTAATATTAGGCATGAGATGGGACTATTGGGAGAACCATAACCGTGGAATATGACTTTTGAAATGCACGGTGCCTAGCGACACAAAAACATGTTTCTCTTCGCAACTTGACGTACTTGACGTATCCCGATCAAGTTTTCCATAATAAAATACTACCTTTTTAGATTTTAAAAAAAAAAAAAACGAGGCAGGGAGGAGTTGAAATTTGGAAAACAACTAATTTGGGGTTGTTTTCTTAGTATCGATCACTGTAGGCATCTTCCCTTTTGTGGGCCGCTCATGGATCTGGGATTCACGTGATATACTATGATAGGTGCCTTGTTATTATCATTGAAGGCCCATACTTATCTACTTCAGTGGGCTGCTTCTTGTGCCTGTGAAATCAAGATGATAGTATATATAGGATGTACCAAAAAAAGAAAAAAAAATCAAGATGATCGTAACCGTCCGTCCTATATGCTCATATTTTATATCCATATGTAAGTGTTCGGACATTGTCTGTCCTATAGGAAAAGACTTGCAATTTTCGTATAAAAAAATAATATATTTTTGTGCATAATTTTTAAAATTTGTTGACGCCAAATTAAAGATCTCAATTCGTTCTGTAATTTGGTGTCAAGAAACTTAAAAAATTATTCACCAAAAATGGATGTTAAATTGACAAACTAATTAATTAATAATATAACTCATTGAAAGTGAAAATGGATGTTAAATTGAACCATGCATCCACATCCATACCATGCATCCACATCCATCACCATTGGCTAAAAATGGACAATTGGATGATTGTCACCCATCGCATCGAATGTTGATTTAAGTAATTGTCACCGTGCGATGCCGTGTGCATCCCATGCACGTGCACGTGGTCACAAAACCCACACTAATAACAGATGGAGCATTAATTGAGGGGAGCTTATTTATCCCAAGAATTCTTGTAAGAACGTTTCGAACAAATCAAACTGTTCCGATTATTTGTGTGAAATTCTGAAATGGGTTTCATACACTTTGGAGTACATCGGTGTACACCAAATGACGTATCTGTAGTTTTCGTGTATCTATTTCGTTTTTGCAATTATAGATGGCAGAAGACTCATCTTTGAGAGTTGGTAGAATTTTCAGTTTCATTTACGGTTGGATCGGAATTAGTCTGTTAATGGAATGCATGAATTTATACTATTTTTTTTTTCCCTAGCACTTCCCTTTTGTTATACTATAATCGATCTCTCCCAAATTCTAGTGATATGGAATAGTGATGCATTAGGTGTATGGTTGTGCATTTATTTATGGGGAGTGATTTTGGCACTCCCCTTTTTACGAACCACACTCTTCTTATTGTTTTTAGTATGTAAAATTACCAAAATATCCTTCAACTTTGTGCAAAAGCCATTTCATTTTGATTAAAAAAAAGAAAATATTGAAAAGTGGAAGGGTGTAAAGGTAACTTCACACACTAAAAACAATAAGGGAAGTGTGGTTAGTAAAACGGGGAGTGCCAAAATCACTACCCTTATTTATTTATCCTTTTCTGTTTAACTATGTTGCTACACGTACAGAAGTCGTTCCACTTTCTTAAAAAAAAAAAAAATTTTAAGAAAAAGAAGGTAATTTCAAGGTAAAAAATTATGTGTTTACGCAAATAATTTTCCTACAAATATGGATCTTGTTTGATAGATGTCATTGAGATCTTTTAAACCGTGAAAAAAATTTAAAAATTTATTTTTTATTTTCGTTATATTTGAGTTTGAAATAACCTTTTTTTTGAAAGAAAGCGGATTGGGGCCTGAAAGACTACACACAAAATTTATTTGCGGATCAATGAAGTCGCTACAGAAGGGTGCCCCAGTATCTCGATGATTTTGTCGATCTAAAGCAAAATGTCTATCCAAATGGTAAATAATTTTCGATTGTCAATTAATGACGAGACATTATTGGGTTGAAAAAGTTGTTTAAAATTTTGTAAGAGTATCATTTACGTACCATCGCAAATTGGTAATGTTACTAACGTAAGTGGCAAGAATTTTGAAACATAATTAAGTTAGGGCTGTCAAAAAAAAAAGAGCCATATTAGAGCACATCCAACCCTTGATTTCGAATTGGAGATGTCAAATTTTTTTTGAAGGCTTATATGGCATTTTGGCATCTCCAATTTGATATCAAAGCCTCATTTTCAAACTTTATACCTAATTCTTTTTATTTGATATCAATCTATTCCTCTTCAACCCTTATGTGAAATGGCATTTTTCAAATTCAAACAACCAAAATTTTCAAACGGTTATGTTTTTCAAAAATTGGCATCCACTAGCTTGATTCCAAAATTGGCATGTTTGGAGCAAGCTTCAATTACACGTGAATTTGGCCTAAGGAAAGGCAGCTTGATTAGAACGGAGGAAGCTGTCAAAAGTTTACATTAAACATCCACCTTAGATTTGGCATGCTCCGGTTGGAGATGCTCTTAAAAGAGGAAACTTGTATGATTAGAACAGAATTTCGTGTAGTTTTATCTATATGTGTAACAACGCAGCTAAAGGGACAGAAATACGTAAATGCACAACTATACATACACCTAATGCATCAATATTACGTATATCACTAGAATCCGGGAGAGCTGATCGATAGGAGTATAAATAAATTTATGCATTTCATTAACAGGCCAAATTAATTCCAAGGCTCCAATCATACAAATGAAACGGAAAATTCCACCAACTCTCAAAAAAGATGATACGTGGTACAAATTCAAAGCCAATTTAAGCATCATTTTGAAAGCTGCTCGATCCCCCACCAAAAACAAACCACAAGTGTAGAATCCAAGGAAAGCGCACCTCTCTCTGTCCCCCACAATTAACACACAAACACAAACCTCTGGATTTCCACAGCTGCATATGAAAGAAGGATAGAATGCGCTTTCTCTCAATTTCATCCTACCCCACAGTACTATCCCTTCCTCTCAGAGTAATTGTCCAGTGGTCTTGGCACGCCACCTTCGGCCAAATGCCTTTCGACCATGTATTCGCGTCAGAGTCTGTCAATTCAGACCAACTAAGAGGTCAGGAGAGTTGAGGCACCGCCACGTACCCCCGAGAACATCCGATAATTTTTCCTTAATTCGTCTCTTTTTATTGATTGATTAAAACAATCATCCACACACCCCAGGTGGGTCCTCTTCCAAGGAAAACCATCAAACATGCACCTTCATCATAAACTATTATTATTATCTGAACCCATGCAATTATTATTATTATTATTATTATTATTATTATTATTATTATTAAAAAAGTGACCCTTCCTTCTCCTCCACTCACAATCATGTCAAAGACCCCATTCCGTCTGCTAACCTAACAAATTCACAAATCCCCCCTTTCTTCTCTTTCCCTTATAAGGCTCACATAGTCATGTTCTGTGTCTCGAATTCAATTTGGATTATAGCTTATAACTCGTTAAGTGACTTGCACATAGTACCAAGATTTCGTATTCAGACCGAACCCACCACGTAAAATCTTTTATTCTTTTGTGTTGTGGGATTGCTCGGTTTCCGTTCTCGCTTTCTATATAGTTTGCGTTAATATCTTCCTGTGTAACACATGTTCCCACAGCTTTGGAACGACTACCACACTCTCTTAACCCACAACCTTTGAGAGCGCCAAGCCATGTCCAGTACGGGAGCCTCGGACCTAAATAAAACCCACAAAAAGCCGTCCCACCGGCGGAACGACTCCGGCGAGCTCGACGTTTTCGAGGCCGCGAGGTACTTCTCGGCCTCGGCCGAAGTCTCCGGCGGCCACAACGGTTCCGGTTTCGCGCAGAAGTTGCAGAGAGAAGAAAGGCAGCTGGGTTGGCGATCGGGTGGAAGAATCAGCCTAGACTTTCCCGTACGAAACTCAATTCCTTCGTCACAAACCCAAGTGATGGAAAAGCAAGTACTGAAAGAGAAAAAGAAGTACAAGCAACCGAGCTCCCCTGGTGGCAGGCTCGCCAGCTTCTTGAATTCCCTTTTCCACCAAATACCCAACAAGAAGAAGAAATCCAAGTCCACCACCACCACACAGTCCGTGAAGGACGATGACGAGAGCCCCGGCGGCGGTGGGAGGAGGAAAAGGAGGAGCAGCATTAGTCATTTCCGGAGCGGCTCTAACAACACCACAGAGTACTCGAAGTCCATTTACTCATCATCAATGAGCCCTGGATTCAGAACACCTCCCACGAAGTTCTACAAGGATTTGAGAAGCTATTCGGATCACAAACCAGTGGTGCCCAGTCTGGCCAAATATGATGAGAAATTCAAGGTCACAAGTGAGTGTGGAGAGAGGTTCACCAAGAACTCCGGTGCCGGGTTTTTGGAGAAAGAAAGGAGCTGGGCTGATAGGTACCCATCGGAAGAGAGGGAGTTTGGGAAGTTCAGTGAAGTGGGGGACGATGGAGATAGTGATTCGAGCTCTGATTTGTTTGAGTTGGAAAACTGTGATCTGGGTTATCATTCAAGTGGTTTACCAGTTTATGAGACTACTCATATTGACAGTATCAAGAGAGGTGTACCAATTTCCAATGGGGCATAGCTAGTCCTGTGATTTGTTTTCATTTTCTTCTTCGTCTTCTTGTTTTCAGGTTTCATTTTGCCATTTGATTCTTCTTGTTTGGAGATGTGACAAAAGAAAATGTTAGAATTCCTGTGCAGATATGGAGTTGTGCTACTGGTACATATCGAGAAGAACAGATTCCATGTAGACGGTTTTGGGATGCGTCTTGGGTCCCAGAAACACAAACAATCGGAGTGTTTAAGGTCTCTGTAAAAAAATTAACTCAACCTGATATCGATAAGAACTTTTGCGAAATATTCAATTTTGTCCTAGAATTTAGGCTTGAATTCTGGAACAAAATTGAATGTTTTGTAGAGGCCCTTACTAATACTGGATTGAACTAATTTATTACATGAGACCTTAAACAAAAATATTTTAAACAAAATGAACAGATCATACTCATGTGACCCGAGACGGTCCCAAAACCATCTATACATTGGATCTTTTCTTCTCAATATATATGTACCAGGAGCATTAGTGGCCTTAGATTTTGCTCTTTTTCCCTTCTTTGAAAGTTGTTCACAACTTTTCTCTGTATGTACAGTAGTTTGGAATGTTGGCATGTCTCTGCTTTTAGTTAACTTGATTACATTGTGCATGATTAGAGATCTTCCCCTTGATTATCGGATAATTTTGTACTCTTTGACTAATTTCACAACAATTATTTGTTTTTCAATGACATGATTAATTAACATATAGTTTTCGACCTGTATTTGATCTTTTTTCAATGTATCCTTTGTCGAGTATTAATAAAATTTTGTTACGTATCAAAAAAAACATATAGTTTGCGGTCTTCACCTTTTCTCCAAATGAAGAAGAAGAAGAAGAAACAAATAGCTTCAGATTAGTAACAAGTTTGACTTATAGATCCTATCTCACATGAGAAAATGGAGAAGCCTATCTACTTGTCAAAGGCTTTCCTGGATTCAGTGGAGATGCTATAATTGGTTTCGGTTTAGGATATTGAAAGGACCGTTTAAAGTAAAAGTATGTCTATGGGCACGACATATACTATATATCTTCTACAAGTAATAGCGTTGCGCACATTTAATGCACAGGACAAAAAAAATCACATTTGTGTGTTTTCTTTATCCCGTATAGAACGGGCACAACGCTAGTTAATAAAAAAAATATAATTTAAATTTTTCGACTACATGTTCGATGCACAATAGCATTTCTGCACATTCTATGCACAGGAAGACATATATCTCCTGGGTGATATTTATATCAGTTAATGAATGAACCCAATGCAAAAAAAAAAATGCATGTTGGGTCTTTGAAACAGTTTGCATCATTTTGATAATTTAAAAAGTTGGAGTGTAAATGACATGAATTCAAATTGATTTGCAATTGTGAATAAGGTAAGATAAACAAAGCAAATAAATCAAAACTAAAAATTATAATACATATTTATCTTATTTCTATCTAAAATGGAGATTTTTGGAAGCTTAGGAAGCGCAAACACATTTGAATTGAATATGTACTAATTGATTTGTGCTTTAGAGTCTAACATTAGGCCTCAAAAAATAGCAATTTTTCTAATCAAGAAATCAATTTTAAAAAAAAAAAAAAAGCATGCATATCTCTTTTTCTAAGTTAGTGGTGGAATATGCATAAAAGGCTATGCATAGATAGACTGGTCCAAGCAAGATTAGATTTGGATATAGTGAGCTCAATACCCTTTCTGTTAGACAATTACAGTATTAAACAAAATAAGGGAAAACGAAATGTTGTCTGACGATTGTCTAAACATTGGCTTTTGAAGTTTTTTTATTTTAATAACTTGAGGGTTTGGACAAGCTTACGTAGACCTCGATCCTTCAAACAAATTATTCCATTAATCACGTAAATTATAGTTGTGAAAGTTATTTTCTAGGCCATCTGCAAAATCTCTAACGGCCCAGTAATTATATAGACTCATAATTCATTTTTTAACGTCGGTTCATTGTGCGAATAATTTTATATCAGAGAATAATTTGTACTAAGTCATAACGAAAATAATATGATACATGAAACGAATACATGAAAGTGTCCATAAAAGTGAAATTAATAGTCCAAATTCACACGTAAAGTGTCCATGAAAGTAAAATAAATGGTTCAGATTCACACATAAATCTGGACCATTCATTTCACTATCAAACCTCAATTCATAGCGCAGATTCAAAAGTACACTGAATGGCAGACAGAATAAACAATAAATTTGTACCTCCATATCCTCCAAATCCCTAGAAGTAGGGTTCAAGAAGGAATGATGATATATACTATATAGCTCAAGAAGTAATAGTGTTGCGCACATTTAATGCACGGGACAAAAAAATCACATTGGCGTGCTTTTTTTATCCCGTATCGAATGGGCATAACGCTAGTTGATAAAAAAAATATAATTTAAATTTTTCGACTACATGTTCGATGCACAATAGCATTACTGCACATTCTATGCACAGGAAGACATATATCTCCTAGCTGATATTTATATCAGTTAATGAACGAACCCAATGAAAAAAAAAATTTGCATGTTGGGTCTTTGAAACAATTCGGATCATTTTGATAATTTAAAAAGTTGGAGTGTAAATGGCATAAATTCAAATTGATTTGCAATTGTGAATAAGGTAAGATAAACAAAGCAAATAAATCAAAACTAAAAATTATAATACATATTTATTTCTATCTAAAATGGAGATTTTTGGAAGCTTAGGAAGCGCAAACACATTTGAATAGAATATGTACTAATTGATTTGTGCTTTAGAGTCTAACATTAGGCCACCGTTTCGAAAAATAACAATTTTTCTAATCAAGAAATCAATTTTAAAAAAAAAAAAAGCATGTATATCTCTTTTTCTAAGTTAGTGGTGGAATATGCATAAAAGGCTATGCATAGATAGACTGGTCCAAGCAAGATTAGATTTGGATATAGTAAGCTCAATACCCTTTCTGTTAGACAATTATTAAACAAAATAAGGGAAAACGAAATGTTGTCTGACGATTGTCTAAACATTGGCCTTTGAATATTTTTTTTTAATAACTCGAGAGTTTGGATGAGCTTACATAGAACTCGATCCTTCAAACAAATTATTCCATTAACCACGTAAATTATAGTTGCGAAAGTTATTTTCTAGGCCATCAACAAAATCTCTAACGGCCCAGTAATTATATAGACTCATACTTCATTTTTTTCATGTCGGTTCATAATTTCTGTTGTGCAAATAATTTTATATTAGAGAATAATTCGTACTAAGTCATAACGAAAATAATAGGATATAAGAAACGAATACTTAAAAGTGCCCATAAAAGTGAAATGAATGATCCAGATTCACACGTAAAAATGTCCATAAAAATAAAATAAATGGTCTAGATTCACACATAAATCTAGACCATTCATTTCACTATCAAACCTCAATTCATAGCGCAGATTCAAAAATACTGAATGGCAGACAGAATAAACATTAAATTTGTACCTCCATATCCTCCAAATCCCTAGAAGTAGGGTTCAAGAAGGAATGATGATATATAGCTCAAGAGTTGGTCCGGTTTGTTGGTCGATAGGTTTACTTTCCACACCGTTTAGTTTCGAATCAAGTCGTCAGAAATTAATTTTTTGTAAATTTTCTATTGTCGGCGTGAATATTTTGCCTTTGACCGAATCTAAGAGAAAATTAATCGATGTGCTTATAAACTAACCTGAACACCCGTTTACCGCAGTAAAAAGAAGGAATGACGATAGAAGCAAATTAAGGATGCACGACATATGGGCCCAAGCGTGTGCGATTATTTTCAAACTGGCTTTAGATTAGGTTAGATTTCCCCATTCGACGCACGCACAAAGGGTGACCCATATAGATATGTTTGTCGCTTTGGAGAAAGCTACCTATATTTATAAAAATGCTGCAACCATTAACCAACCTTGTAGGGCCAGAAATAATTTTTTAACCACCTAAAAAAAAGAATGAATGGTCTAATATTGTTGCATAAATTCTCTTGGCTCCGATTGTTTAGGCGTAAAATATTTTGGGTAAAACATTTTATTTATTTTTCGTTGTTTGGTGAGAAAAAGAAGGGGGTAGGGGAGGGATATTTTAAAGGTAAAACATTTTACACCAACGGGGTGAAAATATTTTCCTCTAGTTTTGGCCGTAAGACATTTTTTCATTCCCGATGGTCCGACATTTTTTCCAAAATCATGTATTCCATTCTATTTGATCTTCTCTCCAATCATATTAGATCCAAACGAGGAGGGAGGGAGGGAGAGAGAGAGAGAGAGAGAGAGAGAGAGAGAGAGAGAGAGAGAGAGAGAGAGAGAGAGAGAGAGAGAGAGAGAGAGAGAGAGAGAGAGAGAGAGAGAGATTACTTGATTAAAATATTTCAGAATCTACAATCTGCCATTGTTTTGGAAAATATTTTTTATGTGCCAACCAAACACCGAAAAATAAAAGTTTAAAGTTCGTTAATTTTCTATAAAAATATTTTACATGATAACGAAAATATTTTACATTATAATACATTTTACATCGAAACAAAAGGAGCCTTAATGTTCTCAATACAAATAGGATTTGGGCGCACAGAAATTTACAGTGATCACCTAATGTTTTTTTGGTAAATGATCTGCTCAATACTATTATGAAGATTTGAATCACTAATGTGGGGATAAATCAGACTTAGGGCTCCTTTGGCATACTTATTTGTGACTTTTTGGCATGGTTTTCTTAGTTATTTTCTCTTCATTTTATTAAATTTGGGTCAATTTTTTTTTTTATTGACAAAAGAATTTGTTATTTATCGAAAGAAGTTACAACGATTAAAAGGATCGCGAGCAATAGGCATCACAACAGAAAAGTTGACATTCTAACTAAGTTGGCGCTTCAGACCTCACCAATCATATATATCCCGCCCGCAACCAGAAAGCAAGTTGGCGAGATACCAACATAAACAATTAAAAAAATTAGATCGAAAGATACCAAAAAAATCGGTACAAAACTACAATAAAGATCGAAAAAGACCGACTTTTTTTTGGCAAGACTAACAGTTGAGTCTTTCTCGTTATCTTTTTGAACTTTTTTTAACTTTAATCTATATTTCTATACTCTTCTAATTCCTCTTATTGGGATGAACAAGGTAATTTGAAAATTCTAAACCCAATTTACTAAGAATTTAAAAAAAAACAAAAACAAAGAGACAATATCAAAACTGTATTGGGTCAGAAGTACTAAAATTTGTCATCCACCTAGAAAAAGATGTAGATAGTGGTAGGCTCCACTCTGATACATTTCAGTGAATTAATATATACTGAACGTTCAGTTGCACGTGAAAAATGGCTGGGTCTTAAATATTGGTGAACATATTTTTGTGCCACTGTGGTCTTAAAAGAATGAATCGTCTATTCTACCATAAATTTTCTTATAATTTATTGAAAACAAATATTAATTTTTTTAAATGATTCTGCTCAATAATATGAAGGATTTGATGTGGGGGATAATTCTGATTAGTGCAGCCACCACAGACGACGGACGATTAACTCCCAAAATCGATGTCATTGCTAAAAAAAAGAGTTGTATGGGGTTGAACCTAGGTCACATAAGTTGTGTGCGTGAGTGGAGCTCAAGCAGGAAAAGTGTCTTTCAAAAATATCACAAATTACTAAAGTTCAGGGGAGCGAGAATTGATAGCTTGAACATGGAGCCAGAATTGAGAGCGCATGAAGAAGACAATACTGAAAGGTTATGTGAGACTGTGAATAACTGTTTTGGCTAGCTAAATAATCATTGGGGATTTTTTTTCCCTTTATTCACATTTTTTTTCTCGTTTGTTTGCTCTCCTTTAAATTTTTGTGGATTTTTGATTCGTGTCAATGAGAGAAATCTAAAAAGTAAAAAAATTTATGTTCAACTTAAACTTTTTTGAATAAAAACAAAGATAATTTGAAATAGACTAGTTTTTGGATTACTTTTGTCTTTATCTCAAAAAAGTTTTAGTTTTGAACATAATTTTTTACCTTTTAGATTCCTCTCGTCGAGAAAAACTAATAATTCAAAAAAAAAACTGACCAAAATTAGTTAAAGCAAAAATAAATAAAGAAAGAAAACAAAATAATCCTCGAAGATTATTTAGCCAAAGTAGAACTATAAAGACGACCCTTAAATTTGCATCAATAGCGACGGCCCAACATTATATGTTTGGGCTCGGTTGTATTGAGAAGCCCTGGGTTGAGGTACAGTCCAGTGGCTCTTACCATCCAATCTGGTCCAGTGTGGATTTTCGGGCCTGTTCAGGGCCCAAAAAAATGATCGGAATCGTTCATTTTATAGAGCTCGTCGACAACTAATTTAACTCTACAAAAATTCATATCGATCAGATACCAATCAATTTTATGCATGGGAACGCATGCTGCCCCTTTGGAGATATATATTTTTGTCCTCCCAAGTCCCAAGTGTTTGGAGAGTATTATAAATAATTTTGTCATTCATTCATCCAGTTGTATTTTTTTTCATTTAATCACAAAGCAGTCGAAGTTCAAAATAAAAATAATAATAAAAAAATCTAAGCAGTCACTGTAAAAAAATGTTGTACGGAATTTACATTTGGTATGACCAGTATTTGTTTAATCTCACAAGGGGAGTGGGTGTTGAATTCAAATGGGACGGCGCATTAAAAACTTTTTAACGGCAAATCCATGAAAATAATTTACGGCTCTCAATTGCGCACGTTCAAATGTGTTTTTGACGGTCCGAATTTTAAAAAAACTATTTTTTAGAAGAGTTTAAATCTTTATGCGAATAGTTTTTTTTTTTTTAATCCGGACGATTGATTGCCAAAATGAACGATTGAGATTGCGCAGAACCGTGAATAAGTTTCTCTCTGTCTACTAAGGCCTAACCAACATTTCGGACTAAATGGAATTGGATGACGAAAACATCAATCTATCTAACGTTGGATATGAATTCATGGAACTGTTGCACCGTACGTGCTAGAACAGTGGGCGCCGTCGACACTGTATGAGAGAGAATTGAAATTGTAATGAGTGTATCTGAGTTGAGTGATTGTAATCCTCCTACATATAGCGAATTCGCTTCTAGCTTGTTTGTGCGTTAAGTACGTAGTTTGGATATCAAGTTGTATTATGTTTTATTGGAATATCAATGTATGGCTTAATGACGATACTCAGCTTTGTACCCTTGGGATGAGAACAGCCCAACGTGGGCCTGCGGATGACACGAGAATTTGGATTGTTCGATGAGTAGGATGATTAAAGGCCAGGCATTGGGTTTATTTGTGAATTCAATTGTGAATGGTAATTTAGGAAGAGAAACGCTTAGCGTGGGTTTATTAATATATGTGAATTTCGATTGTTGGACGATAAAAGGCCCGGTGTGATCTTATTAGAGTATTTTAATTGTGAATGGTAATTTAGGATGGGAAACGTCCGGCGTGGGCTCATATATATTGTTGTTTCTGATGTTTGTTGTTGCTATTGTTAGTTTGAGACGCAAGGCGTCGGGTTAGACCATATGGCAAGGAAATTCTGTCAAAAAAAAAAAAATTTCCCGTTTTTAATTGTGTCCAACTCCAAATTCCTTTTTTTAAATTGTGTCCTAATTCAAAAAGAAATAGAAAAAAAAAAAGCCAATAAAACTGCAAAAAACTCAAACATCCCATACCATGCATCACCATATAAGTTGAAAAATTCTGTCAAGCAACTCAAGTCCAATTTCAAAATATTCACAACTGGTGTAGAAATCAGTCAAATTACTTGCCACAATTCGGTGTGGAGTCACGGATTCTTTGCTGGCCCCAGCTTTTTAGCTCTCTTGCGATTGGACCGGTCAACCTTTTTAGCCGCATTATCAGTCATACTAAGCCTTGTACTCATCCTGAAGTATATAGCCTTAATTCTACTTTACCTGCATATGAGGAGAGTAGATTAATCTGTAACGTTGATAGAAAAAAATGATTACGAAAAATTACACGAAAGATGGGTTGCAATGTTATTGTGCGTGAACCTACCTCATGTTATACATGTCAAACTGATTTCTAAACTCCAAAAAACGTCTATTATCCACGTCTTTCAACAAGTCTACCAGCAACCTACGCCTTTCAATTGGATCGAACTTTGTACGAAATAAGTTAGTGTATATATAAAATCCTGTCGACCTATATTCTGTTCAAGAGATATTGATAATCGATAGTTACCATTTGTAAACCGGGCGACAACGGTGCGCTCTGCATGTACTTTATAACAAATAACCCACAGTTATAATTATCCAATTGCAAGGGTTGTTTCGCGAGCCAACGCACCTTGTATAGGCTCACATCTTGGACATAGTTCGACCCATACGCATGCTTCAGTACCTCGTGCATATTTTTAACCTGTTCAAGGGAATCACTTGTAATATCTGCAGAAGCTTAACTTCATGATCTAGAGGAAAAACTTTCTTAATAAGTGAATGTCAAGAGTAAAGCAAATAAATGTTGTATACCAGTAGTTCACCCTTTTTTTTCCTATCTTTGCCAAAGGTTCGAGACGGCTTCGAGTCAAATAGATAGGCTACATGTCGCACCATATCAATCTTCAAGCACATCCAGTGATTATTATTGTAGTTGAACGGTATATAAATCTACACATGCACCAAAACAACATTATTGTGACACTGGTCATTCAACCCTTTCTTGTCATTCTTATTTTGATGTTAGAAAACAAATACCAAACGATATTACCTCATCAAGAGCATCAATTGGACCGGTGTATCCTTGCCTTTTGAAATATAAGTCTGCTACACGTTCATTGTTTCCCTCGTATACCTCATTCTTAATGATCATTTGCTACATGTATATGGTGAATACATCACACAACAATATGAACATAATAGAGACCTCCTTTTACTTTCAAAGGTAGCATTATGACCACTGATAAATGAAAATTTAAACAGATTGAGGCATTTGATCAAAATGCACGGCTATTTATTAATTCAGCTTCCACTAAACAACCAAAGATGAAGATCGTGCATTTCGCAGCGGTGTCTGTAACCATGGTCTGATATACAATCAAAATCGGTCCCGTACCATACATTTATGTGCATATATGATATATCTACAAAGGTCATTTTTTACTCTGTGTGCGTAGCACGAGTGTAATGCTAATGTTATATAACATATTAAAGGTTACCGAGAAAGAAAAGAGTATGCACCGAGACATATAACGGCATGTACCAAACCCTATGCTTTCCATCCGGGTACTTTGTCCTTTGTTTGTTTGTCAGTTGAATAACTACCAGGTTTATGACCTACATTGATTGTTCCAAAGGTTATCACACAATGTAAAATTATTAGAAAGAATGAATTGGTTAATCTGTAAGAGGCGAAGACAATACTTACCATAGTAAGTATCCAGGCATAGGGTTTCAGACAACACATATGCTGGCGAGTAGCAATTTCAACCGAATTAGTAGAATGAAGCCCCATTGCAATGACAGATTCCCTGGAAGGAGTAACATCATAGAAGAATAGTAAGAGGTTAAAAGCAGAACTAACTAACAAATTATTAAGAAAATTTCATATGGGCAATGCTTGAGTACCCTTGCATGCAATTCTCATCAAATATGAACTTCACCATCAGTTCTTCCTCCGTAGTTAGAGACGTAGATGGACTTGTTTTCTTGATCAACGATGACTTGTTTTTTATGGAACATAAAAGAATAAAAAGTTACATTTATACAGTAGAGATTTTCAAATTAAGCAAATCAGTCCTTAGTCATGACAACTTTAATAAACATTAACCTGTGTACTAATTTGTTCATCCGATGTTCCAAGAATATTATCCAAAAATTTACTCATCTCCCAAAAGTGTTGATACACGCCCTCGTAGGCTTTTAAATAGTATCGGTAAGTGTTTGATCTAAACAATTTTTATAAAACTGTTTCTATCAAACTTTATGAAAAACTATTTGAATCAAGCACTTCCCAGTCATATTTGAGCTAATTTCTCGCGAGTACCCTTAAAAACATATTTTAAACAAGTTAAATGATTTGAATCATCAAAATATGACCCAAAAATGGGAGGTCCACATATAAGCAAAATGAGAGATCACTCTAGGAGTTGGACACACACACTGCCCCCTGTCACACACACACAAACACAAACACATGGAATTAATTTTTTCAATTTTTCATCTTTTTATTCTTTATTCTACACTTTTTACAAAACGTAAAATATATCCTTTAGTTTTTTTGAAAATGAAACTAAGTTCAATCAATAATAACATAATAGATAATCCTTAAAACCTATCTCTTTTCTTCATTTCTTAATTTTTTTATTGTTGTGAAATTTTTCAAATTATTTTATGGGAAAAAGGAGTAAATTTCAAGAGCCATACGCAGTGATTCACTGATATGCAGGTCCACAGGAAAAACGTTCTCAACTAATTTTTTTTTTCCGTCCCTGTGCATGGAACGAGCAAGACGCTAGTATATAAACATTATATATTTGTGTTTGTGAGTATGTACAAAGAACAAATAAACAATGTTGAGAGTGGAACCTGGAGTGAAGGTGTTGAGAAAGGATCTGACAACTTCCCGCATTCCCATAACACCGTGAAAACCCCCTTAACAACTCTAAAGATAATTTTCAAAGTTATGGCAACAAAGAGCATAATGTAATAACATAAATTAGGTGAATACCTTCCCATCGAAGCAAATTCCAAATTGCTCTAACAGGGGAAAAAAAATTGGAAGAGAGAGTAACAACATGAATAAAATTAGGAAGAACTATAGATATTTTAAATTGGCAATATGCATAAAACTCTTCGTTGTCACCCAGTAAATGCTTTCTCTAATTCAAATATTTACAAACATTATTTTAGCATATTAAAGAGCACGACCAGTTAGACCAAATGCTAATCCATTTGAACTGCAGCTTCCTTGTACCTTGTGCTCTGGTTAGGTGTCATCTCCAGTTGTTCGCCTTGACATGGCATTTCAACTAAAGGGCTGTGAATGTGCATTTAGAGCATTCGCACCGGTCTCTTTAAATATTGGATCAAATTAACCTTTAGAAAGCCACCTGATTACTTAGCCAGCTATTTTTACAATGTCTACAGAATCTAACTCTCTATCCGAAAACTATACCAGTAAAATATTAGTATGTTTTTATTCTTTCTTTTTTATTTATTCTATTATGTTCTCTCTCAAGCAAGAAGCAAGTGGGTGAGGAGGGACCACATATGGGAAAAAAGTAAGAAAAAAGTAATATTTCATAGGTAAGTGTGTGAATAGTGGGTCGCTTCTAAAAGCGAGGAACTGTAGCAAATTTTGCTTTGACCGAACAAGTAGCAAGGCTGATGCAAAGTGATTTTTGTCCTTTCACTCGTTATTATAGCGTCATATGAGAAGTGAAGAGTGTGATGTGGATACTCTAAGCTAGTTATAACCTGTTACCCCCCTGTCTTGAAAAAATGAACCTGAACAACTAAAAAAGAATATGTATCAAAGGCTTGAAACTTAACTGTTAATTACAATGACTTTTAACTTGGCAATAAATGATAGATGGCAATGGATGGAGGGAACATAATAGTAGTTAATTTTGTGAGTAAACGTAATTATCAGTTGGTACTTTTGATTTTAGTAAATATATTACCTCCTTCCGTTCCAATTTATTTGCTCATTACGAGAATTCGTTCTATTTATTTACTAAAAGACTTTGGGTTGAAAAGTGTATTAGCTTTCCAAAAGTACCCTTTAGAACAATAGAATTATTTTAATAATTGTGTTAGAATCTTACAGTAAAAGAGTATAATTGAAACTTGTCCTTTTGGTGGTTTATAATTAAGAAAAAATTGCAAACAATTTGAGACAGTCTAATAAGGAAAGGTGAGCAAATGATATGGGATAGAGGGAGTAGTAAGTTAGTATTGTCAGTTAGTACTTTTTATTTTTGGTGAATATTACTTAGTTTTTTTTAACAACGAAAGCAAAGATTTTATAAATAACCAAAGTAGAACCGGATACAAAGTGTATGTTTACAATGACATGCAGGAGATATATAAAAATGTCATCACAATGAAAAGAGCAACATTCCAACTACGTTGACATCTTACCCTTTCGGCAATCATATGACCACCTGTCATAACTACTTGGTTCAGTTGGTGGGCAAGTAGTCAACCAAAGTAGCAGAATAAACATTACAAGAAAGACCTACTAATCCACAAGTCATTCAATTGCAAAATACATAAGGCGTCTAGCCCATCCCAACCAAAGCCTGCTACTAGTATTAGTCACTATTAGTTAGTTAGAACTGTTGCATTGGAAAAATGAATCACCGGGGGGGGGGGGGGGGGGGGGGGGGGGGTGTGTGGGGTGGGTGCAACATTCTCTCACAAAGATGAATAAAACATTCATCTCTTCATTAATAATCTCACCTCATTACTAATCTCAATTATAATCTCACTTCATTACAAATCCCCCAGAACGAAATCTGTCATCAAATACGAAGGTTGTTTTTCTTTCGTTTCTCATCCCATAGCACCGATAAATGCTTGTAAACCGGGAAAAAAAAAAAGGAAAGAAAGAAGAAGATAAACATAGAGAGAACTCTACTCCATTGATTTTAATTGCATTGGAAGGAATAATCGAGGGGAACAATATAAACATGACAAGGGTGGCTATGTGGATAAAAGCAAAGTATGACATCAGGGTTTATTCGGTGGAGGATTTTAGGAGCTTTCTAGGTGGAATCCGTAAGTTGAAGCTTTAAGGTTTGGGTTGTATTGTTGTCTCATCTCCTTAGCTTCCACAATGCTTCAAGGTCTTCCTGTAGCTAGAGTTTGCCATCTCCAATCTACCCTTTGTCGAGGTTTTTTTTAACAAAATAAAATCTTGTTGCCCACCCAAAAAAATATTATCGACCGTTCTTCTTGCTTGCTCTTTGTAAAAGCTCATATTGCAGATGTAGACCAAAAAATTCAAATATTTAGGGTATCGAACGAGACTCATGAGAGTTTTTGGTGGAACTGGCGGTGAACGACGCGAGCTGGTTAGATGCGTGGGATAGAGAGTTTGTAGTACCTACTAGCGCAGCTATGCAGTGGAAGGGAAGGAGCCTAAATCGACCCCCACCCGATCAACTATGTATTAACCAAAGTATTAATATATACACAAATCTCTCTGTAAATATACATTATATTACCTTAAGAAAGATGCCGCAATGGATGCAATAATGGACCCAGTCTTGAGACGACATATACACGGTGTTGGTTTTCTCTCCTTCATTATTATTTGCGAAAAAGATCGATCGAGGAACTGGTACTCGAAGAGAAGTACTGGTTTTTGATGTTTTAAACAGGCTAACAACTAGGGTAGCTTTGGTGGAACGAATCTAGGAGAGAACGAGCCAAGAAGAGCGAGAGGATCGGCAAAAGTAAAACTTTAGTAAGGAAAGGGTGAGGGAAATCCAACCTAATGTTGGAAAATACATTAAAAGGGTTTGGCAAACCCTTAGACACTTGATGGCGTAAAAGCCCGATAAAATAAATAAAGCCCAAACACAGATGGCCATAAGCCCAAATATTACAATCACGCACAAGAGGAAATTAGCCCAAGAATATCCAGAACCTAGTCCTAGTCTACTTCAAGTCTTCAAACATCACCACCACTACTGCACCGCCGACAGCCACCCTCCGAGCAGGGCCACCAAACTAACCAAACAGACAACAGACCAACTAGGCCACCGCCACCCACCCACCGACGAAACGAAACGTTCCCACAACAAACCCGGTCACCTTGCCACGGAAGCTCACCGAGCCTTTAGGCAAAAACCGAAACACCCTACAGTGTAAACGGTGGAAGACCAATGCCGATTGTGTCCCAAATTGGCAGAACCCCTAGCCGTTAGGCCGAAAACCGATTTACCCAAGAGAAAATCGGCGGGGTAACAAACACAAATGAGCACAACCGAGAGAGGGACGCCGGAGATGGACCGGCCATGCAAGAAGAGGACCCAAAAGCAAAATTCATACAGTACGTTATATGATTATATATTATACATAGATTACTTTGAAAATTACCAAAGAATAGTACTATATCTACAAAATTTTGCAATATTGTCAATGAAATACTCTAACAGTCTGCCCATATACTTTATGTCTATCTTTAAAATGCCGGTGGCTGTTGCTAAGGTTTTAGAAAAGATTTAGAGACAATTTTTCTGGGGTGACACAACGGAGAAGAGAAAGATTCATTTGGTTAAATGGGAGTTGATTACCAAAAAGAAAGTGTTTGGAGGGTTAGGGGTGAAGAATTTGCTTGTCCAAAATCTTTCTCTGCTGGCCAAGTGGTGGTGGAAATTTAATAAAGATAGCGATTCTCTTTGGGTGAAGGTGATTAAGAGTAAATACAAGTTAGAGCAAAGTTGTTGGCTACCTCGCTTGCCGTCTTCTGGTAAGATCTCAAGTATTTGGAAAGACATCTGCTCGGTAGGTGACTCTTCCTCTTGCATTGGATCCATTATTCAGGAGGGCTTTAGAATTGTAGTTTATTCCGGGCAAGAAATCTCCTTTTGGAATCACGTCTGGTTAGGGGACTCAACCCTTAGAGAGGAATTCCCTCGTTTATATTTAATATCGACCCAAAAACAGATGGTGATCAAGGATCTCAAAAATGAAAATGGGGATGGGAGCTGGAACTTGTTATTTCAAAGAAGGCTAAGGGATTGGGAAGCCCAACAAGTTGATAATCTGCTATTGCAATTACAGCCAGTAATGTTGGATCCATCCAAACGTGATGAGCTGTGCTGGAGATGGGCATCGGATAAATGTTTTTCAGTTAAATCAGCTTATAACAAATGGGAACAAGAGGGATTCTCAAGCAATTGGGTGCTGGGTTCAATATGGAAAAGTATTAGTCCCCCAAAAGTGGAAGTTTTTTCGTGGTTGGCACTGCAGGATCGAGTAGCAACAAGGTCGGTACTCTTATCTAGAAACTTTATCCCTGAGGGCCAATCAGTACCATGCCCTCGCTGTTCTTTACTCTTACAAACGCCAGAGCATCTTTTCCTTCACTGTCAATTCTCTTGGCTTGTGTGGTCTTTAATTTTGGATTGGTAGCATGTTAGTTAGGTGTGCCCTGCATCCTTATTTGACTTGAGTTCTTGGTGGCTTGGGAATGGTTTCAAAAATTTGGAGAAGTTTTTGTGGGAAACAACTTTCCAAGCTACTATTTGGTCATTATGGTTGGTTAGGAATGATCTTGTGTTCAACAATGCTACTTGGCGTGTGGAGGATCTTGGGGAGTTAATCAAAACTTGAGTAGCTATATGGGCGAAGGTGAAATTCGATATAAAGGTGTACTCGGTGGAGGACTTTAAGGGCTATTTTGACGGTATGAGGAAGGTGAAAGTTTGATTGCTTGTGTGAGGAGTGGGCGGTCCAATTATCTGTTGGATGCAGGGGCGGACGCATGTGAGGGCAAGGGGAGTCATGTGACCCCACTGCCCTCCAAACTGTCATGCCCTCGATTTTCAACATAATTTAATATCTCATTTCGATAAAAGATCCTCGCATAAGGTAAATAATACCCAAAATGGTTTCCCACCTGTTTAATTTACAAACCAAGTTCCGAAATTTAAAGAATTACAACCTTGGCACCACGGCCCAAATTAACTTAAACACAAGCACGAGTGTTTAGAAAATTACAAACTTAAGTCAAAAGATAACACAAAAGTGAATTAGTTACAAGGTCATCTTTAACCAAAGTAGTCTATTACATAGGTGATGGAGTAACTAAGTCAAATTAGCTTCCAAAAATCTTCATGTCCAATCACCCCATAGCATGTAATCTACTACCCGGCATTTAAACCTGAAAAGAAGGATTTTGTTGAGCTACACTAGCCCAGTAGAAATTCTATACTCAAGCTATATGAACATGCGATGACGTATGAACCGAGAATGAATGAGTGTCAATAAGTGATCACGAGAAACAATGATTAACCATCAAGAACAATCAGACCACAACTATAACATTCTAGACTTCTTATAAATATTCCTTGCTATTCTCACATCAAACTAGCAACTTTAACAAACTCGCATCAGTTTACATCACTCAATAACCAATCCTCAATCATCTCATCGTTTCTCGTATGACACCACAATCTTTCTTGTTTTCACCTTGTTCGTCATCAAACCCTTTTTCCATAAAACTTCAATTTTTGATTTCCAAAACAATTTTAGGGGAAACTCAAGACCACCTCGGGTCAAACTCCGTTGATTCAAGTTTGAATGCCGGAATCCGTTGATTTGTACCCAAATACCGGATCCATTGATTCGCTCAAGAATATCGGAGGATTTTTATCAAAAATCCTATTTTCAAAAAAAAGTTTCTTTCTTTAATAAAACCTCAATATAATCAACATTTCATTCTCTTCTTCAGAAGCCACAATCTTAGTCAATAAACAAACCAAACATCAACATAAACTTCTACAGTCAACCATAATTCGCTTCATCAAGTGAGACATTCAACTGTTACCACCCCTTGCATCACATTGAATTCTCTCCACCTGGGTTTCCGCATTACCACACCTTGCGTTGCGGGCACTCTAGAGTCTCCGCATTACCACACCTTGCGTTGCAGGACCCTCAACTCAAAATTTACAATTCAAGTAAACATAAAAGCATTATCAAACCATATATATAAACAGACGTCACTTTCCAAGTCACATTCGTTCTTATATCATTAGAACAATGCATACAAACTCATAAGTTCACACATTTTCCCGAGGTCATAGTATGTCATTCATCATCATTCAAGGCATTACACACTCACAAACATGTCCTTTTGTACATTATTAAATACCTTAGGTTCACGTTATCCTTTAAAGTCCGTCACGACGCCCTACGTCTCGTCCCAATCCCACAACAACTCCCCGACATGCCACCCTCTAGGTTCTAAACAAGAATCTATAGAATGAATACCAAATGAACTTAGGATAATCAACCAAAGTGAAGCACGGAGATACGAGTTAACCTATTCTCTTCCGGACCACTAGGCACACCCCTATCGACCAACCGTGCACCCTACGATATACTAGATAACCGACGATATTCAATAATAACTCCACGGTGTCCGCCAATCCACCCATCACTACGTCATGCTATAGCACTTAACAAGTCTATATCAATCAATGAAACATGCCACAACATCTACTCCAATCAACCAAAGGCGCAAATAATGTACGAGTGTCCTAATCATTTAATTTTACACTTTTCTAAGCTACGACGAGAGCCCAAAGAGATCGATTGGTCATTGAATATCTCGAGGTACAAACAATCAAGTTTGGAAGTAATTTGAAGCTATTCAAAAGATGTTTGGAGTGCTCGAGGTTCAAACGAGCACGAAAATAAATAAATGAACCAAATCTGTCCGGAACAAAAATGAGGTATTGATACCCCGAATAGAGGTATCAATACCTGGCCAGAATCTGGTCCAGAGGAGAGAGGGGTATCGATACCCCTTTTGAGGGTATCAATCCCACGGAATTTTTCTGCAGATTTTCAACTTTTCGACAGCGAAATCGCGACAACAACGACGAACTACAGCACGATCAAAGCACATAATCAACCCATAAACACATAGAGAGAGTAAGAAATCCCTACCTCGAGTATCTTAGTCGAACCCCACGAGAGATCGAGCCCTAACTTCCAAAATCGACTCCGAGAGCAATACACCTCCACCGAGCACTAGCCAACGATGCATGTACGACCTCCAATACGCGCGTAGATGATGGATTGGAGGTTGTTTGTCTTGGGTTTTGAGTTTGGGGTAGAGTTTTTGAGTGATGGGGTTGAGAGAGGGAGAGGAGCCGAGAGAGGGGAGGGAGGCCGGGAGTTAAAGAGAGAGTGGGAGGAGTATTTTACTCCTCTACATCCACACCCACACATATATATACTAACACATATCACAAATTGCACAGGCACCCCTCTACAAACAACCTTCCCACATTGACCCCAAATCTAATGATTCAATAAATCCCTCATTTATTCCATATTTTAGAATTAATAAATCTTTTAAACTATTTTTTGAAAATACGGGTCTCTACACAAACTACCTCACGATGGCTATACATATTTGGGACATTTTAGTAAATTTGCCCCAAGTACTACAACAATAATTCAATTCTTGCCCTCACCATATTCGTTGCCCAAGGGCAATACGTGGACTTAGCCAGGTGGTGCCTCCCACCAATAAAAATTCGCCCCATTGACACACGATTCTTCTCTCTCCGAACACAGCTTTCTCTCAAAAATCAAGTGTTCCAAATTACAATCCATTTGGATGGATGAGAAGATTTTATTTTATTTATCATTTAATTCTAAAATGTCATAATTAAATTTTAACTATAGGGTTCTCATTTATTAGCCCTAAGAAAATCGTAGAATCAAATATCTTTTAGGACTAACCAACGAGAGCCTTAAAGTCAAAATTTAATTATGACCCTTTAGAATTAAATGATCAGAAAAATAAAATCTTCTCACTCATTCAAACAGATTGAAATTTGGAACACTTAATTTTTCAACCTGTAGTTTATATATTAAAAAATATGGTTAAAAAATTAAGTGTTCCAAATTTCAATTCGTTTGAACAGATAGAAAGATTTTAGTTTTCTGATCATTTTATCCTAAATGGTCATAATTAAATTTTGACTATAGGGCTCTCGTTGATTAATCCTAAGAAAATCGTAGAATCAAATATCTCTTAGGACTAACCAACGAGAGTCCTATAGTCAAAATTTAATTATAACCCTTTAGAATTAAATGATCAGAAAAATAAAATCTTCCCACCCATTGAAACAGATTGAAATTCTAATGGGTTAGTTGTTAGCGGTAACAACAGGGGTCGAGCACAACAAAGTGGGACGGAGGGAGTGTAAAATTTGACCCCACTGCCATGAATTTCTGGGTCCGCAACTGGCTGGATGGTTTTGTTCTAATTGCCTGCGTGTGGAGGATCATCTTCTTTTTCTTTCCTTGTGGTCTGTCTCCTTTGCTCGTAAGCGCTTGTGCTTTGTGAGCTTCATCTCGATGTACCCTTTTCGAGTTAATAAAATTCTTCCTTTTGCCGAGCAAAAAAAATACTCTATATTACTATTCTTCGGTAACTTTCAAAGTAATCCTGACCAACAACAAAGCCGAAAGACATTTTCTAGTTCGGTGTTTTTTGCAACGAAAAAATTTCATCGTCTAATGGTTGCATATATTCAACACTCGGCGACGAAACTTTCTGTTGCCTATACATTTAGTGACGAAATTTGACATTCCAGTGACAATTTTTTTCCCGTCAAGATCCATTGAACATTTTTCTTGTAGTACTCATTAGCAAGATACATCGAGGAAGAGGTCCCAAATTAACCAAACCAATGAGAAGTACTCACTAGCAAGGTTAAAGGAAGGAAAACGGGTCCGGTTGGGTTAGTGTTTGGGTATGAATTGACCCATGTTTGACCTGATTCGTTTTAGCCCACTTATTATTGACCTATGTTCAATCCGCTCATATTCAACTCATGACCCATTTCAACTTGTCTGAACCCGCTCATTTGCCACCTCCACCGCAAAAGGAGAAAATCCAGTGAAATGCTAAGAAAGAAACAAAAAGGATTACGTCAAAGTTTAAAATAAAACATTGAAGACAGCCTGGGGAAAGATCTTCATTAGACTCTGTAGGAGAAACAAACCCAATATGCGAATATAAGAATAATAAAGAAATCAACACATAGAATTTACGTGGTTCTCTAAAATCGGGTATGTCCACGGGAGCGAGAGCAATAGTGTTTCTTATTATCACTGATTCAGGTTTTACATATTGTATGTATAGCTCACTAATTCCTAACCATAATCCAGGTATGTACATGGCCTTCTCTTTCCCACAAAAATACCCTTAGAACCAGTGGCGGAGCCAGAAATTTGGTACAAAGGGAGCACTAATTGTTCATGTTCTCTATCTTTTTTTCACAATCAAGTCCAATGTTATTTCCGGTCTTGTTCAAATTGAAAAACCTTAATTTCTAATTAACATGCAGTCTGCAGATAAATTTTAAAAACAAAAAATCAAAAGTACGTATTGTAACCGATCAACTTTGGAATTAAAGCCATACCTTTCAAGAACACTCTATAAGTAATAGATTCGACTTGAAAATCGAGCAAACGAACCGTATTATTAGACATTCATGACAAAAATGACTTGTAAAACTAAAGATGAGAGGTGAATTTGGAGAGAAAAATGGTGAAGCAAATTAATTTAGGCTACTTTTATTGGTTTTGAGGCTTATGAAAGTTGATGAATTATAATTTCTAACTATATAGGGAAACTAGTGTAAACATTTTAGGTTGTGAATGAAAATTATACAAATTAATAGGGGACTAAAGTGCAGTAGTTCAAACCCAAGGGGGCACGTGACCCTCTTGGTCCCTCTTTAAATCCGCCTCTACTTAGAGCATCTCCATACCTTACTCAAATTTTTACCCAAGTTTGAGTAAAAATTTGGGTAAAAACTTGATTTGGCCGGTTTGAAGTCTTCCACTCCCGAACTCATATTTTACTTAAATTTCATCCATTCACCACCATCACCACCGCCACTCCACCAAAATCCAGTTGCTCTCTCTCTCTCTCTCTCTCTCTCTGTCTTCGCGCTTCAAACACCCAAAACCCTAGGTTGTCTAGAAACCTATAACGGCACCTCCCAGAACTCTAGATCGACACCTCCCTAGCATCACAACTACCACTAGCAACCACGACCACCAGCGCCGACCATCATCACAGCCACAACCTACCACTAGCAACCACCACCTGAAAATTTGGTGAAAGATTTGGTTCAATACCAAATTTGGGAAAGAATTTGAGTGAAAACCAAATTTGGTATAGGTTTGGGTAAGGAGAGGAGGTGGATTTTGGAGGTTTTTTACTCAAATTTGAATTTGAGTAAGCAGTGAAGATGCTCTTATACCGCGGGGGCTACGGTGCCCGCACCCCCCAACCCACAAGCCTTCGGCCCAGCAACTAGCCTCTTTCTAGAACTTCTTCGTATCTCCTCATATATAACGTATGAGCCACAAGTTCTAAAAGTCTGAAGTAAAATTCATACCACCTCCTCAAATTATATCCTCGTGTAGAAATTTTATTTAGCTAATTTAAACAGGAATATTCATGGTAACCTTTTTTTCCTCTGGGAAACAAGAAAAAGTAGTGTGAGGAACAGATTTGCTATGACACTTCCAAAAGTAGATTATGTGACTAACTGTTTTGGTTAGCTAAATAATCTTGGAGGATTATTTTTTTTATCTTTATTCAAATTTTTTCTTGCATTTGTTTCTTTTCCTTTAAATCTTTATAGATTTTTGATTTGTCTCGATGAGAGAAGTCTAAAAAGTTCAAAAAATTATGTTCAAAACTTAAACTTTTTTGAATGAAAGCAAAAATAATCCAAAACAGTAGTCTATTTTGGATTAGTTTTGTCTTTATCTAAAAAAGTTTTGGCTTTAAACATATTTTTTTATTTTTTAGATTATTCTCGTCGAGACAAACTAATAGTTCATAAAAAAATGAGCAAAATTAATTAAAGCAAAAAACATATAAAATAGAAAATAAAATTATTCTGCAAGATTATTTAGCCGAAATAGATCTTTAAGGACGGCCGTTAATTTTCATCAGAAAATGAATAGCTACGGCCCAACATTATATGTATATGTTTGGGCTCAGTTTACTTTCCCGAAGGTTGTCTAAGGACACGTTTCAAGTTCAATTGGTGCTTGCAGCCGAACACCCATACTTTTTTTTTTTTTTTTGGGTCAAAAAGTGAGAAGATTGTATTGATAAACGTCCAACAGCACTTACAAAACGGAAATCAATACAAAGAACATAGACAAAGCCTAACTAATTGTCTAACAAATACAAAATGAGTAAATCACAAGGCAATCGATGTCTTTCATCATAACCCAAGCATGACCTGAATTAATAATAACATTTTTAAACTGCTTAATATCTAATTAGGAGTCTCAAACGAAAAAAAAAATGTAAAGTTAATGACAAAATACATCAAATACCCAAACAATCAGATTTACTCCAAGCCAACCAAATTTACATTCCCAAAGGTTGTCTTAAGACACGTTTCAACTTCAATTGGGGCTTCCAGCCTAACAACCCATACTGGCCGACTCAAAATGCCCACTTTTCAGTGTGTGTGTGTGTGTGTGTGTGTTGTGTTGTGTGTGTTTTTTTTTGATCCGCCAAGTGTTTGCACAATAAAAATTGCCATTCACTTTTATTGCACCCCGAAAAAAAATCACCAAGGCCCCGTTCAATTGCCAAGAAAGTATAGGAAATGATAGGAAAATCAACTTTTTCATAACTTTTGTAGTGTTCAGTTGGCAGTAAAGTAGTGGGAAATATGCTTTTAAGTTTTCTTGCAAGATTTACTTTCCTACAAAAGTGATCCAGCCAAAAGCATAGGATTTTGCATCACGGGAAAAGTTTTTTCCATTGTGGGGCCAAAATAATTGACGGGTAAGAAAAAAAGTGAATGACGCCAATACCAAAAAAATAAGAATTAAGTTCTTAGAAAGACACTTGAGATTTACGTGAGTAACAACAATTTCGACTACTATGGTGTTTTCTGAGATAATTGTTGAGGAAAAATATTGATAGTTTATTTTTTTTTTGGAAATATTTATTTATCTTGTCATTAGTCTTTAATTCTGTTTTGTATTAACTAATTTTCAGTGAGTTTTTGCATCGACAACTAATTAAGCACGGTTGTTTAATATTTCTTTATTTAGTTATCGTCTACTTATTTTTTAAACTTCATTTGTACGGTTGATTAATAGAGAATGACAATTTAAATGGGAGATTTGCATGACCATTCAGAATATAACAAATTGAATAGGAAATTGCAAGTCGATTTTTTCATTTCATGTTAAGGTTTTGCATTCGATAAAATACATTTTCCATATGTGTTAATTTTTGAAATGTGATAATCTATTATTTAGCTCTCAAAGTTACTTTTATTTTAAATTAGCGACAAGAATAAAAATAAAGAAGTTTCTCATAAATGTCTTTTCTCTGCAAATGAACCACTAAATTTTAGTTTTCCTGTAAAAAAAATTTGTCAAATAAATACTCACAGGAAAATAGATTTCTTTTTCCTTTATTTCACTTTACTTAACTTTTCCTGAGAATAACTTTCCGGTACAACATTCCTGGTAACTGAACGGAGCCTAATAGAGTCTAACTTCCTATAAAAACATACGTACATTTACTCCATGCGTTCTTGACTTGTAATCTAAAACTTATTTCTGTATTTTTTATTTTTTGTAACTTTTTGTTTAGCTTTTCGTCGTATTTTTTGGGATTAATCATTCGTGTTGAATCGAAAAAGTTCAAAATTATGACAGATGTAAGTTTACAAGAACGCATTCCGAATATATTATGGTGTCGGATTAATAGTACGTACTACACACCGTAAGGTATATTCATGCCACCCTTTTGTGAAGTTATACCTTACTTGAACAGAATTTAACCCAATACCAAATATTATATGATCGCCTTAGACATGGTGTTTTATATGATTTCTCTATCTGGTTGAACAAAACAAGTCATGAAGGACCTTTATATACCTACAAACTCATGCTTTGCAAGTTAATTTGCGACCCATTCGAACTCACAATCATCGCGGATGGTAGATAGTTGTTGTTGATAGAGGGACTGATCGAATTCGACAGATAGCAGATACCACACAATTAATATTTGGAAGAAAAGAACAAAATAAACAACTTTTAGTTGTATCTAATACTGCATAATACCAAAATTCGATAGTAGTGTTGCCTTAGAAGTACTTAATTAGAAGCTACATAAAGGAAATAATTAAATCATAATACGAAAATCTTGTGGGTAGAAACATGGGTAGAAACATGATTGTAGAGGCACACTCTATTTCTTGCCCCCTATGCTCTTTGCTCATGGAAACTCCACAACACCTGTTTTTGCACTATCTATTTTCATGGGTTGTTCAATGGATTTGTCCCGAATCTCTAGATGACCATCTAAGGTGGTGGATGGATTTTCAGTTCAAAAATCTAGAGAAAAGCTTGTGGGAAACTTCCTGCTTTGCAACGTTGTGGTCGTTATGGTTGGTGCGAAATGAGTATATGTTTAACAATGCAACGGTGACAGCTGAGGTTGTGGTGGACAAGGTAAAGACTAGAGTCGCTATGTGGGTTAAGGCCAAGTTCGATATTAAGGTGTATACGGTGGAGGAATTTAAGATTTTTTTGGATGGAATTAGATTGTTAAAACTGTGAGGAGTTGTTTTGTCTGTTAGGTAAGTTTTGTTTCCTCCAACGTTTTGCTGGAGGGTGATGTCAAGTGTTCTTTTTTTATTTCATGTTTTGTGCTTGATCGCGTAAGTGTTGTATGCTTACTGTGGTTGAGATCTCGATGTACCCCTTCGAGCTTGCAATAAATTTTCGTTTGCAAAGCAAAAAAAAAAATCCAAATATTACAATCATGCACAAGAGGGAACTAGCCCAAGAATACCCAGAACCTAGTCCTAGTCTTCTGCAAAGTTAAAAAATAATGTTCAAAACTTAAAATTTTTTGAATAAAGACAAAAATAATCCAAAACAGTAGTCCGTTTTGGATTAGTTTTGTCTTTATCTAAAAAAGTTTTTGCTTTGAACATAATTTTTTCATTTTTCAGATTACTCTCGTCAAGAAAAACTAATAATTCATATAAAAAAATTGACCAAAATTAGTTAAAGCGAAAAACATATAAAATAGAAAATAAAATGATTCTGGAAGATTATTTAGCCAAAATAGATCTATGAACGGGCCCTTAATTTTCATCAGAAAATGCCTAACGGCACTTACAAAACGGAAATCAATACAAAGAACATAGAACAAATCTAAACTAATCGTCTAACAAATAGAAAACGAGTAAATCACAAGGCAATCAATGTCTTTTATCCTAACCCGGCCAGGCATGACATGACGCAATAATGACACTTTAAACTACCTAACATCTAATTAGGAGTCTCAAACGAGAAAAAAGTGCAAAGCTAATGACAAAATACACCAAATACCAAAACAATCAGATGTACTCCAACCAAATTTATATTCCCAAAGGTTGTCTAAAAATCACTAATAGAAGCTCACTTCCTCTAAAAACGTACGTACATTTACTCCATGCGTTCTTGTAAACTTATAATTAATCTGAAACTTATTTTTATATTTTTTATTTATTGTAACTTTTTGTTTAGCTATTCGTCGTATTTTTTGGAATTAATCGTTCGTGTCGAGACGAATAGAAAAAGTTCAAAATTATGACCGATGTAAGTTTACAAGAATGCATTCCGAATATATTATGTTGTCGGATTAATAGTACTATATACACACTGTAAGATATATTCATGCCACCCTTATGTGAAGTAATACCCGGAACAAAATTTAACCCCATACCAAATATTATATGATCGCCTTAGACAGATAGTTTTATACGATTTCTCTATCTGGTTGAACAAAACGAGTAATGAAGGACCTTTATATACCTACAATCTCATGCTTTGCAAGTTAATTTGCAACCCATTCGAACTCACAATCATCGCGGATGGTAGATAGTTGTTGTTGATATAGGGATTGATCGAATTCGACAGATAGCAAAAAGCACTCAATTAATATTTGGAAGAAAAGAACAAAACAAACAACTTTTAGTCGTATCTAATACTGCATAATACGAAAATCATAATAGGAAAATCCGATAGTAGAGTTGCCTTAGAAGTACTTAATTAGAAGCTACATAAAGGAAATAATTAAATCATAATACGAAAATCCCTAGTTGTCTTCACTGGTACTTCTGCAGCACGGTGCTATATCACTTCATTCCTGCAACACCAACTAATTAAACATCAATCTTGCACACACACACCCAAAAAAAGAAAGAAAGAAAGAAGAAGAGGAACTTAATTCTTTGTAATTTTAGCTTTGTTAAAAAATCCGTAAGGGAAAGGAAAATAATAGAAAATTCAATTAAACTTTTTTTTTAATCTCACGTTTTCTTTGGCTCCAGCCTCCATGCACAGATTCTTTTTTTTTTTTGTCAGCAAAAGAAACTTTTTATTGATTTCGAAGGGGTACATCAATTACAATCTAGACGTTAGAACAGAGCTACTACAGAGAGTTATACTCTGGCACTTTATCCATGCACAGATTATTGACTATTATTATTTTCCTCACTATTGTTTCTTGATTCAAATTCAGTCTTTTTAAGGAGTTGCTGATTTAGCATTTCAAGAATTTTCGATTCATAGGGAAATGAGTTTTGTTTTTCCGTTTAATTAATTTAACAGAAAAATATTGGTTACCTGAAAATGTGTACTTGCGATGTTGATGCACCCAAAATTGTTGCACCCTTGTTGAGTTTGTTAATGAATTTTTTTTTCAGATAAAAAAAAAAAAGGAGAAGTACTTCAGAATGTTCCTGGCCCACTTTATAATTTGCATGCATTAGAAATTAATTAATGAAACAAATAATTAAAGACACTATGCATATTGATAATAGAGATTTAATTCTTTACACCGCCGGTGTAAACATTTGTTTCCTCCAAATGTTTACACTAGCAGTGTAAAAAATTTATTCTCTTGATGAGAGATAATAACACTTACCTATAGCGGCTTTCGAATTCTGGCGCTCTATCTACTCCCTATCATGGCAAAACACACACAAAAACAGAACACTTGAGATATGATGCAAAATTTAGTGATAATATGTAAAAATAACAATTGGGTTTCACTAAATACTAGTAGCATTTTAAATAGCGGAATAGAAAACCTAAATATGTGTTCTTAATATTCCATTGTAGAGTGTCCCAGAATGAATTTCCAAGTGGAAAGATCAAAACAAAAATTTTGCCACTCTCCGAAGCTATCATTTATTCGAAATTGAAAAGAAGTGGGAGAAAATTAGAAAATAATATTATTTGCATGTCTCACAAGAAGTTGGAATTCTTATAAAAAGGATCAACGAAAGGAGGAGTAATACTAGCGTCATGGTCCTCGTGGACTCGTAGTTCGACATATTGTTTAATTAGTATATTAATTTCAAAACTTTCCAAGAACCATATTTTTCATATAGGTCTATCCGTAGATAAACAATATATTCAATATGTTATCATGATATACACATAATCTCAATCGGAATGCTACTTAAAATTTCTCTCTTTACTTAGGAAACGATAAAATGGAAAAATTCTGAAAATTGGGGGTGGAATGAAGAAATAAAATTCAGTAGTGGGTAGGGGTTCATGAAATAAAATAAATCTCAATTGAAAAATAAGAGGGGTAGTTTAAAATTTTCATGAAAATATAGGCAAATTTATGCGGAATTATATTCTTACTGGAAAAAAGGATTGATTCTGGGGGGTGGAGGTCCCATCTCACGACCTGCGAAACGATTAACCCAAAAAATCCCAAAAATCATGAGAACAATAATTGGTCTAGATTGATCATTAATTTACTGATCAAATAACAATTGAAAGAAACGAAGCGAAATATCAATATAAACATACGCTGTGCATCCAACTGTGCTTGGGGAGGCTGCGATGAAGACTGCCCCATCTCTTGGGGAGGCTGAGATGAAGACTGCCCCATCTGGAATTTAGACACAAAAATTTCTCCTTTATTTAATTCTTTTAATTTCATCTAAGATATGGAAATATGGAATACAAGGAGAACAAAAAAGAGGAAGCTGAAATTAGGTTTACTATTTCCTTTCTTATTTTTTGGACTAGCTAGTAACCAATCAAATGAAAAGAAAATCCAATGATCTTGCGAAAAGAACAAATAAACAACGTTGAGAGTGGAACCTGGACTGGTCTTGCGAAAAGATTCGACTTCTTCCCGCATATCCCGCATGTCACTGTTTTAGTCAATGGTGTTCCCACTGGAACTCTAACCTGAGAGAGAGAGAGAGAGAGAGAGAGAGAGAGAGAGGTCCCAAATTTTAATGACTTTTAACTTGGAAATAAATTATAAATGATAAATGGCAATGGATGGAGAGAACATAATTTATTGACTCAAAGGCTTTGGGTTGAAAAATGCATAGTTTTTCAAAAGTACTCTTTAGAACAATACAATTACTTTAATCGTGTTAGAACTTTGTCGTTTTGCTGGTTTTCAATTATGAAAACTTGCAGCCCAATAAAGAAAGGTGATCAAACAAAATAGGACGGAGCGAGTAGTATTTTTTTTTTTAAAGAAAATAAAAAAATTTATAAATAACCAAAGTAGAACCGGATACAAAGGGTTACAATGACAAGAGATATAAAAAACATCTTCGCAATGAAAAGAGCAACATTCCAACTAGATTGACACGTCTACGACAATATCATGTGACAATCATATGCCTCACCTGCCATAACTACTTAGTTGGCAAGTTGTCAACTTAAAGTAGCAGAATAAACATTATAATTACAAGAAAAGACTACTAATCCGAGTCATTAAATTGCAAAATACCTAAGGCGTCCAACCCATCCAAACCACCAAATTAAGCCTGCTATTAGCTAGTTAGTACTACTATTGCATTGCAAAAATTGAATCACGAAGGGGGAAAAAAATTCTATCACAAAGATTGGAAATACAAAATCTCTGTCTCTCTTTAGACTTGACCTCTCACACACAGATGCATATTATTACCACAAGACACTTGTTGCAGTGGGGGCAAATATGGAGGCAGTCTTGAGGATCCATGGTGTTGGCTATCTCTCCTTTATTGCTATTATTTGCGAGAGAGAGGAACTAGTAGAAGAGAAGTGGTTTGGCGTTTAAAGTATGACCTATATACATATATATATAGCTTCGAAGGTGGCAAATGGGTAGATTTAAATAGGAAACGGACTAACAACTAGGGTAGCTTTGGTGGAACGAATAAAAAGAAAATCTAGGGTTTACCATGTTGATTCATGGTACTGATCTCCACTTTTATGAGTTGCACACAAACTTAATTAATTCCCTTCTTGTAGTTTCCTAACAACTTTAATTATACTTTGTATTCCTATTTTGTAGGTTACTTGATCAAAAAGAATTAGAGCTGAATTTGTTTCCTCGCTATATACCTTATTTTCCTTTTTGGTATATTAGGAAAACTGGCTTAGGATTATAAATTCAACTGTTATAAATAAGGAAATTGAGATCCTCACAATCTGGCATGCCATCCTTTTTCTGTCAATTCGAATGTGGACTCTTTATTTTTCTCTAGTCATAAAAAATTATCCCATCAAAAATATCTGAAGTCAAATTCATTTTTTTTATTGCAAGAAAACTACAAGAAAAAAAACTTTAGATGACGAAATCTTGTAATAAAACAGAGCGGCTTTCTTTAAAAACGTCTAGGCATATTTACAAACAAAGTAGCATCTATAGCCGTTCGATTGTACTTTTTGATAAGATTATAGCTGTCAGATTAAATGAATATTTTCTATTATATACACCTACACTAATGTAAAAAAAAAAAAAGAAGTTACATGTTTTCCTAATAGAGAAATATGCAACCCTTACTTTTTCAATTGATTTTTCTAAAATTGATTTTCTTACATTCAATTCAATATTTGCTTTTATGTTGATTCCTTTTAGATTGATTTTCCTACGGTAAAAAAGGAAACAATCATTTAATTTGGTGCTTCCAGCTTAACACCCATACTTTTTTTTTATGGGGTCAAAAAGTGGGAAGATTGTATTGATAAACGTCCAGCAGTACTTACAAAACAAAAATCAATACAAAGAACATGGTCAAAGCCAAACTAATCGTCTATTAAATACAAAACAAGTAAATCACAAGACAATCGATGTCTTTCATCCTCTAACCCACGCATGACCTAACCCAATAATGACACTTTTAAATTGTCTAATATTTAATTAGGAATCTCAAACGAGAAAAAATACAAAGTTAATGACAAAATACACCAAATACCTAGACAATCAAATGTACTCCAACGAAATTTACATTCCCAAAGGTTGTCTAAAGACACGTTTCAAGTTCAATTGGGGCTTCCGAGAAATTTTTCAATGCCGGGTGGGCACGGTGCCACGTGGTGCCGAGCACCATCTCACATTTGGACGGCCCAGATCTGTTAAGGTAATTTTTTTAGTATTAAATTACCAAAATGCCCCCTCAAGCCCAAACAAATCTAGACCGTTCAAAATACATTTGGACGGCCGAGATGTGCTCGGCACTGAAGAATTTCTCGGGGCTTCCAGCCTAACAACCCATACTGGCCGACTCCAAATGCACCACTTTTTAGTGAGTTTTTCTTTTTGATCCGCCACTTTAAGTGTTCACACGATAAGAATTGCCATTCGCTTTTATTGCACCCAGAAAAAAATCACTAATAGAAGCTAACTTCCTCTAAAAACGTACGTACATGTACTCCCTGCATTCTTGTAAACTTATAATTTGAAACTTATTTTTGTATTTTTTATTTTTTGTAACTTTCTGTTTAACTTTTCGTCGTATTTTTTGAAATTAATCATTCGACAAGACGAATCGAAAAAGTTCAAAATTATGATCGATATACATTTACAAGAACTCGTTCTGAATATATTATGTTGTCTGGAAAACGATATAGAAGAAGTGCTTTTACTCTCCACATTAGCAGTTCACTTTACGGTATGAAATAATTGCAAAGTACGTAAAATGTTGCTTTCTCCCAAATACATCAGGAAAAATCACTGGAATGGGTCACTTTAGGCCTAATTTGCTTAAGTAGCAAAGTGAGATGGAAGTTGCTTTTTATGGACTGAAATTGAAATTGTATTTCGGACCATGGACCCACGAATTCTGAAAACTGAAATTGACTCAATTATCGAATGCCACTCAAAACAAAAATTCGAAACCAGCTTCATCATACCCAAAACATAACAGCTAAATAGGAGTACTTATGGTTGTGCGTGTACGTTGGCCCGAACACCTGAGTTATAAAAAAGATAATTCCTGTTCTGCTACTCCAATATGTATTCCGGTACGAACATTTTATGCATGTCTTATCCTATATAATATCTGAATCTCTTTTCAAAAGAAAATTATCTCCATCACAACCAACAAAACACATTCAAGGCAACGCAAATCACTAATCTCAGAAGAACCCAGTTCCAGAAGCCAGTGTAGAATCAGAATTCTTACAGTCTCTCTATTCCTGTTATATGACTAAAATTATGGTGCAGAACGAGGAAGGAACACCACTCAAAGAAGTCGTCCGCTACTCGCACTTGATAGAGCCGTATATATGACGAACAAAGAGCAAGGACGTACGGAAACCAATTGTCCCAAGCATTAGGAAAATGCCATAGCAGATGCAACCCATGTAACCGAAGAAGAATGACGTTTGGAGGAAACCAGACATATCCGACCTTCGATAGTAATAGTACAAGCAATAGCCATAGATAAACAAGCCAGTTGAGCCACCACAAAAGAATGACCTGTGGAATGAGGTGGCAAGAATCACAGTTAAGGCAGCTATAGAGTAAACAGCATCTCACACAAAGTGAGAACTACAGTAAAAGGATAGGATAATACAGGTATAAAATAAAAATAAAAAATTTAATGGAAGTAGCATTTTCCAAGAGAAACAAGCTCTCAAGAAGCCTGGCTTTGATGGCAGCTAAGGCAATTTCCAGACAGAAGAAAGAGAGTGTTTAGTCGTTTGCAACTCCCAAGGCATGGCCAAGTGACAGGTATAGCATGTTTAGGACTGTTTAGTGGACCATGCAACAGACAACATCACAACACATCTCCTTCTCACTAAGATCAGCTTTAGCATATGTCTCACGAAGGGGAAAGTGCCTGGACTCATGAGGGGGAAAGTGCCTGAACGAAAGGCTCACCAATACGAACCATGCCATGATGACAAAGGCCTTGTGAATGGCTAAAATGGAGATAAAACTCTGAATAGAAGGATCATTAGACCAAGCACAAATCTTCGTCAGGCTCTGTCATTTGTCGGCCACCCCAGAATATGAGAGTGCGACATAGGGTGTGGAGGCTACAGATACACACTCAAACTAAGCCAGTCAAGCTAAAGTTCTCGAAACACCTTGTTATAGTCCATGTATGCCATTGATTTTGGAGATACATACCAAGTCTTTAGCCTCACATTTGGACGGAAAGGGAACCTAGAGAACAGGACTAAATTGGCGGTACACGCTGTAATAATAAACCCATGTATCCATGTACTTGCCAACAAGTGGGATCTCGGACAATGTCAATTATTCATGCTGCCATAGAGTGATATGCCCATAAGAAGCAAACACTACATTACAGTTTTTGGGCTTAACGTTACAACAAATTTTTGTTTCTAGGGGTTGTTCAATGTCAGAAAAATCAAGAAATCCACAAAGACCATGAAAAAGCTTTTTACCCACACTACTATAAAAGAATCACCAAGTATCAGCTTAGCAAAGCTATGAATTGTACTCAAGCGCTACCCCAATTCTATAATAGAATTTCAAGATGCTCGTAGAGTCGTAGTAGAATCAAACATCATGGATACCCACGAAACTCGTACTGTCAAAGTTGGTTTGTCAATTATGTGAATTAATCAGCTTCTACAAATAACCAATATCATCTAGCTACCTTACAATATATGGACTACGTTTAACAATTCATGCAGCTGTAGAGAAACAGATATGCAGAAGAAAACTATGCTGCACCCCTACACTTAAAAGCAAGACTTTGAACTCAAGAAAGTTGGAGTATAATATACAAGTGAACCAAACTTTAAAAAAACCAACATAACCAAGACAAAAAACGCATGCGAGAAGACTATACCTCCACCACCATTCATGATCTTCGGCAGCAAGCTGAAAGTACGTCAAGGCCACAGTCACGAAAGCAGTTATGATGACGAGAATTATAAAGACAATGAGCAAAATGCCATATATGACGTAAAACCGGTGACCCCATATGCTAGCCAACAAATAGTAAGTCTCGACGTAGATAACACCAAAGGGCAATATCCCCGCCACTGCCATCTGGGGTAAAGTACCCCTGTACCAGCGAAGAGTTGGAATCTCTCTAGGACACTTGGTGGTTCTGCACGGAGCTTGTAAATCGGACCCACTATTTCTCCCAGCAATTCCACCACACAAAAGCAACGGTGATGCTCCAAACAGCCATATAGACAACAATAACAGAATCGTCCCTAGTGGAAGGGCTGCATTCACTCTGTACGAGATAGCAACAAAATTTAGGAAGCAGAATACAAGGAGGAGTGGCCCTCCAAAAACACATCCTGTCAGCAGTACGTTCCTTACCTGTCACAGCGAAAGGTTGAATTTTTCTAATGAGTCCATGTGGCTTACTTTCACTAAGCATAATCAAATTCAAAGTAAAATCCACATAAAGAATTCCCTAAAAACACACCCAGTTGGTCCCTTCAAGCTGGTAATATAAAGAAACTGCTGTATATCCTGCAATCACAGACGTAATTGCATAGACAAACACCAGCGCAGTGAATAGTGTTCCTCGGCTATATGGTTGAAATACTCCAACTACTCCTAGCATTATAATGAATATTGAACTGCATGGAGCAATAGAAATTGCATACAAAATATCAGATAATTTGCAACGTGCCAAATTGAACTCCATGTTCACGGAAAAAACAACAAAAGACAGTTGCAAAGAGATACTTACAGAACAAATAATTGGGTACCAGAACCAATGGCTGCAGCAAACAAAGACTTGTGCTTTGGATACCGAAAAACATCACCATGGATGCTTTTCCATCCTGTTTCTTCTTGATTACCAAACAACTCCTCATCACTCGCATACCTTCCAGAAAGTAAATAGATTTACCAACATTCGAAGTAAACAGAACATACAACAAAAAATACAATGGACAAGTGGCATTCATTTATATATTAACGCTTACTTATTAATATCCTTCTTGAGGACTCGCACATAAAACGTCAGCAGACAACCAAGTACGATGAGAACTGTCAAACACGAGTTCATAACTGCGAACCAGTGGACTCTCCGGTGATACGGCAGTGTAGAAAGGTATTTATCTATCCTCTTCTCAAACAGGCTGTCTGTTTCCTTCCATCTCACTGTGTATGTGAACTCCACGTCAACTTCCTCGTCTTCTGTTAGTTCCACCACATAAATTGGGTGTGTTCTAAGAGTGATCTCAATCACATGTCCCGTATTGTAGAGGATCTCAAATTCAAGATGAGTAAAAAGGTGGTATTGTTCGACTATACCACCATCATAATGCTTGTCTTCAACCTTTCCAATGAAAGCCCAAATTGGCAAGTCATCGTAGTACATTTGAAAGTAATAGTCATGCGCAACTGCAGCTCGGAACTGAGAAACTTCTTCTTTTGTCAGTTTCTTTTTACATGCAACTTCAGACTCCTTCTCAACTAGAAAGTCAAGTTTATATGCAGTAGAAACAAGACGATAACCATTCAATACCTCACCTAAAGATTCTTTCTTCTGTTCCACCTGATCTGGCAATTAGGTGGCCCCATCATAAGAAAAATAAGATATGGTTAATAGTGGTGTGCCTCCTAAAGAGCAGCAACTAAAGCTTTCATGTAAAATATGAAGACAAAAACCTGGTGGACAGTAGGGAAGATCATTATAAGCATATGTTTCACTGAAAACAAAGAAAGGCAAAAACAATAATAGTATTAGAAACCTGATATAATGATTCATCTAAGGAAACAAGAAATATGTATTAGGCTAGGATCTTGTGCTATCAACCAGACTTTCCCAAATGAAGCAATAAGCAAAGCTATTCCTACATTAAAACTTTGCTACATATCTCATAAGTCATAATGTGACGTCGTAATATTCAGCGTAGTCGCATACATTGAGAAATACAGGAAGTACACAATCAAACCATTAGTACGGTCGCATTGACATAAAGCATGCACTATTAAGAGAATAGCAATGGCATAGGATGAGAAATAGATCACTTTGAGAGGATACATGATCAAACATGATAATTATTAGGAGTTGGCTAAGCAACTCTGGTAATAAGTTGAAGATCAACGATAGTAACTTACACAAGGAAGCAAATAAAAGATTGAAGCAACATACCAAACGGTCCGTACCCCATAAACTCCATATGTATGGAAGGATCAAGGATTGAAGCATTTACCTAGGATTACGAAATGGGCCTGCCTTGTTTGCATAAAGAGGGATTATGTCTCCGGCTTTGTACTGATGGTTTAACCCATCGGATGTCACTTGACTTGCACAACACATTATGAGAAAAGCAACAAGACAAATTGCTGAGCATTCAGCCATTCTCCTAGCCCTTTAACAGAAGAACATAATCAAATTCCATGAAACAGCTACGTAAAATTGATGGTAGAGTATACAAAGAAAAAAGTCAAGAAACATTGACTTCATGCCTCTGGCAGAGTCTGCAAAGTTGTGTGCACGAACTTTCCAGGATCATTCCAAAATGGCAAGGACATTTTTTATTAGATCATTACATCTTCGTATCTTCATTTGGGAATCTTGAACAATGCTTTCCACTGTTTCAAATAGGCCGAGATAAGTAAATGGCCGTGTACAAGAAGCAAAAAAGAAAAAGACGGTGGACATTTCGACATAGATAGTGCTTGCCAGAATATTACAGGTGGACATATAGGTGAAATGAGACGGAAGTACAGGGTGGTAGCAGCATCAGAAAAATTGTGGAGTTGATGATGGGTTGTTCAAAAAATGACATTGTCATTGTGCAGAGAATGGGATTGGAGGTGATCAGTGGCAGACGTAGATTTGTGCATAGTAGAGGCCCAAATCACATGTATTTCAATACTGATCATAAAAAAAACATATTTCGTACATATATATTGGTACTTGCGACATCCAAGGAGGAGATGAGATTATGTGTATGTGCATAGCCACCATTCAACTTTTTACACATAACCCATAAACGATTGATAACTTGATATTTAATGGATTTTTACCACAAACATATACTAACTTTAAGAAATTTCATTCAAGAGACTTGCAGGGGCCAATCCCGTAGAATTATTTTAAATTAACCTAAATAGTATAGTACGTGGTAATATTTGGAGTTGAGGAGGGGCTGGGCACCCCCCGTCACCCATTTCTGCCTGCCACTGGTGGTGATAACACACTGAGAATCTTGATTGCTTAAGTAAACCAAACTTTGAACAAGTCATAGCTAAATGTTATCCTTTTGCAAGGATAATAGAATTGACAAGAAATAGAAATTCAATGATAACAATGATAGTACTGTTTGTGAAGATCCACAAGTTGTGTGATGATAAATGAGGTGGCAAGAACGAAAAATGGGCAACCAGTCCTAACCCAAGTTCAAACAGCGACAACAAAGAGCTACTGATAGCGAAGACCATGATGGCTACCATTAGTAAATTAGTCAATCTATTCAGCCAATGATCGCAAATGCTAGGTACAGGGGCGGACAAGGGGTGCAAGCGGGGCCCAGGTCCCCGCACACCTCCCAACGATCCCATTCTTTCTACTACAATTTGGGTTTTGTAAGTAAAAATTGTGAAGCTTCAGGTCCCTCAAAATTTTGTTATTATTATGTAAGGATGATATTTTATTGTTAATATATGAATACATGTCATTTGGTCCCCCGCAATAAGAACCCTTCATCCACCACTGGCTAGTTAATTCATGGAATTCACACAACATAAGCGGATAAATTGTTCTAACATCACATCTAAAAGTGAAAAATCGGGTTCAGTACACACAAACTACTTGTACAACTCTCACTCTCTGTTCTGATTTACTAATCAACACACAGAAACAAGCATTAAGAAGTCAATAAATTGCAGGAAAGAAAGACGAACCAGTTTGGTACTATTCGTTCATCTGTACACACACACACACACAGAGAGAGAGAGAGAGAGAAGACCTGTTGACTTGTCGTTTCGGCAATCCGATTGCCGAGTTCCTGGGTACCTTGTTGAGAGAGAGAGAGAGAGAGAGAGAGTAGTGGTAGTAGTCTAGTCAATGATCTGGGTTCTATGCAATACGCAGGATTCGTACTTGGAGAAGTTCGAATAGAAGAGGTCTCTGTTTTTTAGGAGGCGGGGGGGCTGCTCCCCCCCTTCCTGCTCCCCTTCCTGCTCCCCTCCCTTTCCGGGCCCACTCCGGTCTCGCTCCGATGATCGGACACGTTCACTTTGTAGAGCTCATCGAGTAGAACAACCATGTCAAAAATCAGCTTGATTGGATATCATTAAGTGCCTGATCGGAGCCCATATAACTCTCGGTCCATAGGTTACAATGGATTTGATTCAGTGTTTCGGATCCATTCTTTTTAAAATAAAAAGGAGCCCATATAACTCTCGGTCCATAGGTTACAATGGATTTGATTCAGTGTTTCGGATCCATTCTTTTTAAAATAAAAAGGTTCCGATCAAGGACTTAATGATATCCAATCAAGCTGATTTTTGACATGGTTGTTCTACTCGACGAGCTCTACAAAGTGAACGTGTCCGATCATCGGAGCGAGACCGGAGTGGACCCGAAAAAGGGGGGGGAGCAGGAAGGGTAGCAGGAAGGGGGGGAGCAGCCCCCCCGCCTCCTGTTTTTTAATAGTAGCATAATAAACCTTCAATAATTAAAATTTGTCATATCACATTTTTAACTAGTAAAAATTTAAAAATTATCACTCTATAAAAAATGTTTAAAATAATTTTCAAATTAGAAATAGAAATAGAAAATAAATTTTTGTAAACTTTTATTTTAAAAAAACACTTTTCCGAAAAAGCTTTAAAAAACAGTTTTTGAAGGAAAGACAGTTTTAAAAAATAGTTTTCAAAAAACAATTTAACTACTTTTGCAAAAAAAAAAAAAAAAAACTTATTTTAAAAATATTTTTTCTTTGAAACATTGTTTTGAGAGAGAATATTTTAGTTATCGGTAAAAAGTTGCTAGTTTTTATTATCAAGGGGCAAAATTTGATGAATTGCTTAGAAGTTTTAACTTTGGTTATTCTATTGTGAGCTATTTTTTGACCAAACATTGCATCGGTATAAAATAAATAAATCTAAAACCACTAAGGGAATATCAATTGTAAACTTTGTTATAAAAAAAAATACAAAAAGAAAAAACTCATACCCCTCCAGTCTCAAGAGTGCTAATAGTCCTATAGCAACTCAAAATGTATAACCCTTAAATTTTCTTTTTAAGAAAATTAAAAGCCTTTACACAGGGGCATAAAGATGGTGTAGCGACAGAGAAATAAATATAACACAAAGCAAAGGGCACATAGTTTTTTTTTTATTGGCAAAAGAGTAACATTTTATTAAGAAAATGGGAAAAGAGATTTCCAACCAAGGTCGGAAAGTACAGCCAAATGGGACAAACCCATATACTCCTAAGGGCAAAGCCCAAAACGCCTAGAGCAACTTTGACCCATTTTAAGACCTAAATTTAAAATTTGGGCAAAACTCACAAAAAAAACCCTCTCCAATCTTTGACCCAAACCCTTCTCCATTATGGGTTTCACCCATTTCTTTCTCCAAATTTGAGACAACCCATGTCTCCCCCCATTTTTTTCCCCAATATTCCAACGGCTCTTTCGTTTTTCAATGGCTCTTTTCATGCCATTCTAAGAGTATGGTGTCGGCTTTTCCACGCTAGGATACCTGCAACTCTCTCTCTCTCTCTCTCATGGCCGCTGCCACCCGAACGAGTTTCTACAGCCAGAAAAGAATGGAGGATATATGGATCAGAGTTCTCTGGGTGGTGGTAACTGGTAGACTATTTGGGTAGTTGGCAGTGGTTATGGAGGTGGGCCGAGTTCTTCTTCTTCTTTTTCTTTATAGCAGTCAATCCCTTTCAACCCTAAATCAAATTTGTTCCCTTCTATTATTTACATTATAATTGTCATTCAATACTTATAAAATAATATATTTGGGTAAAAGATTATTTTGGCATTGGAGAGAACCTGACCCAAAATGAGTTTTTACCCAAAATTGGATATAACTTTGGGTCAAGGCTAGAAATGCTCTAAACGTCTCAAAACCCAAATATTACAAATGAAGTTCAAAAACACCAGATGGCCTAAAAAGCCCAAATATTACAATTAAGCACAATTAAATAAACCTAACCCACCAAAGTGGGCCAAACCCAACCCCAAAAACCCAAAACAAACCCTAACGATGCAAATCTTTCATCCCACCGCGCACCAATCAGACAGCAGCCAAACCCAAATTGCCAATCAACCGCCTTCGACCACCACCAAGCCACCTCTGGCCAACCCAACCGGATGAGGAAAAACTAGTGATCAAAAGCACAACCCAGCCGCTGCCGCAGGAGCTCAACCCAGCCATTAAGCGAACACCATGGAACCCAACAGTAACCACGGCGAGAGCCAATGCCGTCCGTGCCTCCCCCAACCTCGAACCCCTTGCCGGCCGTTAGGCAAAAATTGGAGCCTCAGAAGGACAAAACCCGACCGGAGAAAGAGGGAGAAGACTCACGGCCATGATTAGGGCGAAGACACGAGGTGAAGAAGAAAATTTACAGTGGCAAGCTTTTGGGTTGAAAAAAAAAAGGGAGAGGGAAAAGGAACCAGATACCTTATCGACGTCGTCCTTGTCGCCATTCAATAATCCCACAAAACGACTACCAAGTAACCGCCAATCAGAACCCATAAACGATCTGGAGGAACCCCGAACGTCAAGCGCCATAACCCCAGCAACAGTAACCAGCACCGCCGCCACCAGCTGACTTGTTACACCTGCCGATCAAGAAGAGAAAAGAGAAAACAACGGAACAAAAACTAAGGAGTTGAAACTAGGACAGGAGAGACATGAGGAGTTGAAACGCCTACAGAGAGAAAGGGAAAGTCTATATCCAAATGACTTCTTGTTGGGAAATTTTGGTCCCATTGGTTAAATTATCCCTTTAAAAAACAAAGTTAAATGAAGCCCCGGGGGTTTTCCAACCCTTTGCCAATTGGTTTTTGGGAAGTTTGGAATCTTTAAAACAATTTAATCCAAACTCTTTCATTTTTGTTTGTCCATTTCAGCACATAGTTAATAAACAAAAGAAAGAAAATGTAAGACTACCAAAGATGATAGATGAAATAGTAAAACAACCCAAAATTTGAACACTGAAGATCATAGTTCTCCTTGGAGATAACTCCTCGTGGTCAATACATCCATTCAAATCTATATTCAGTAATCACTAACTCTTCATATATTGTTATGCAAGTCATTTCACATTCTTCATTTTTATGCAACTCGATGATAATTTTTATTATAATGAGAGATCTTCATAAATTTTTTTCAAACAATGTGTGAGAGAGAAGACCTGACATCTAGACATTGAAGATATACTTGCACAAAGAAAAAAGCGAAAGTAATGTCCAAGTGAATTCAACCATTTTTTGTTACTACAAAACACAATCCATTCCAATCAAGAAACACATTGATATACTACGAAAAATATACAAATGATGGAAAAATACACAACCTTGTTTGAATCATGAGAAGGCAAGATCTAATAGTAGAGGTGGCAATCTCAACCTATGTTTATTAACCCGCTCAAATTCGTCCATTTGTAACCCAACCCAACCCGTCCATATTGTGTAATGGGTTTATATGGGTTCAACACATATCAACCCATATTTTTATGGGTTTACATGGGTTGAGAGTGGGTTTAATATGGGTTAGAATTAAAAATGGTTACTCCCTCCCGTCATCCCGTCATCTCAGATTCTCACAGGAAAAGTTCAAAATAGAGTCTGAAGACGGAAGACCAATTGTACTAAAATCGACGCACTCTCTCTCTCTCTCTCTCTCTCTCTCTCTCTCTCTCAAAATAGAGTCCGAAGACCAATTGTACTAAAATCGACTCTCTCTCTAACTGCTCTCTCCCTCCCTCTCTAAATGTTTCTGCAACAAAACTCAAAAAGTAACGCACTAAATTTAGGGTGGGTTTGATTTTAAAAGATAAGTGGCTTATTTTTGTCCTTATTTGATTTTTTTGCATTTGTTAATTTTGCGTTAAACTTTTGTGACTTAATGATTCGTCTCGATAAGAGGAATCGGAAAAATAATTTTTTTTTATCGAAACTCATACTCCCTCCATCCCTTTTTTATAGTCCGGTATTCCATTTTGGGCTGTCCCTTAATAAGTGTCCATTTTATAAAGTTAGTGGGTAAAAGTTGGTGTATTGTCTATTTTGTCCCTAAAAGTAGATTCCATTTTGAAAAGTTAGTATGTAAATGTAAAAGTGTAATGATGATGGGTAAGTAGGGAAAGTAGAGGAAAAAATTGATGTGAAAGGTATAATGATAATGTCTTTTTAATAAGTTGGAATTACGAAGCAGGACACTTAAAAAGTGACGGAGGGAGTAATTTTTTTCAAAAAGACAAATAATATAATTACAAGATCAATCCCTTGAGCTCCTCTCCCTCTTTTGGGCTTTTTTTTTATTCGCTCCAATCAGAAAAGTAAAAAATTATGACTTTTACTTAAATATTTTTGAAAACATCCAAGATAAAACCCAAAAAGCCAATTGTTCGGATTTATCTTGAATATTACAAAAAATAATTAGGGTAAAAGTAAAAATTTTTTTTACTTTTTTGATTCTCTTATCGAAATGAACTAATAAAGATAAAAAGTTTGTCACAAAACAAATAAATACAAAAAAATTTGAATAGAGACCCCTCCCCCCAAAAAAAAAAAAGAAGAAGAAGAAGAACAGGTCGGGTTGGACGGGTTTGGGTTTGGCTTGACCTATATTCGACCCGACCCATTTCAATCCGTTTACTTTTTGACCCATATTTGACCCGCCATATTTGACCCACGACCCGTTTTAACCCGCCCAGACCCGCCCGTTTGCCACCTCTACCTAATAGTAATAACAGTTGAGACCAAAATAATTATACTCGAATCAGAAAATCATAATCGCCAAGAATCACCAACCAACTGAATTAGTATTGATTTTTTAAATGAAAAAAGTACACAACCTTGTTTGAATCATGAGAAGGCAAGACCTAATAGTAATAACAGTTGAGATCAAAATAATTATACTCGAATCAGAAAATCATAATCCCCAAGAATCACCAACCAACTGAATTGGTATTGATTTTTTAAATGAAATTGAAAGGATCAGAGATATGTTTAGTCTAATCTCATATGAAATTGAAAGGATCCTTTCAATTTTATGGTCTGATCAAAATACTATGGCTATGCATATATCCGTCTGTCGCACATTTCATCGAACACGTTAATTGCAAGTACAAATGGGAGTATATGATTTTAGGAAAGTAACATGCCATACTGTTCAAGGAAAACAAATTCATGTAGATTTTCTAAAGGTAAGCTACACTTGCCATACTGTTCAAGGAAAACAAATTCATGAAGATTTTCTAAAGGTTATATACTTACGGAATTTTGCGAGGAAACCCGGTGCAGAGTTCGGAAGGTTATCACGTCAATCCCCTAAGTTTTGAACCAGAGTTGTGTCTGCAAAGACTACAAATTAAACAAACCAAAATTAAACAAACGGATTAAAACCAAAAAATTGTATTGTCGTCTAAAATATAACCACCTCGAATCCTAGTAGAATACATGTGCGGTCACCATCATGATTTCCTAGAGAGAAAAAAATGAAAAACATGAGAGGAGCGCAAACCATCATGACCACCAAACCTCCCCGTCATCCAACGATCTCCATACTTGGAACACATTTGATAAGAAAAAAAATATACAAAGAAGAAAGAAACACCTCATACACATGGTGCTAACTGCAATTCCCTCATGTGTCGTAACCAAAATATCCCAAGCATCTTTCGCGATCTTACATGTACAAATACGGTGAAATTCCTTAGTATCAACATATGTGAACAAAACATTTAACGCTTGACTATTAGCAGCCATTTCAGTTTTTTCATCCTTTGAGTACCTTGAACTTTCCTTTGGTACCGCAATTCCATCAACGGTTTTAGTAGGAGGCGTATATTGGACTTCACAAGCAATCCAAATATCCTCTTCAATAGCCTTCAGATAGGCTTCCATTTTTGCTTTCCACTGATCGAAGTTTGTCCCATCCAACACCGGAGGATGATTACAACTCAACTCCATAGCAAATAAATGATCCGCTTAGAAATCCTATGATTTCCAATACAAAGCAACCCTCTTTGATACCAATTGAAAAACCCTAGCTTGTCTAGGTTTATAGATTTGCTATGTATCGATCTCTTTTAGTAATTAATCCACATTCAATAACTACACCAATAGCACAATGGAAAGCTACCAATTGAAGAACAATCAAATGAGGCACAGGGTTTATGTGGAAAATCCCAATACGGATAAAAGCCGCGGGATGGATTTATGCACTAAAAATATTGTACATGATCGCCGAATCCTGAATCCTTAGGCCTTCCAAAAATATCAGCGGTGAAATTTAGGTGGAGGCTATTCTAGGGTGGGTGCCCCTGCTGAACATTACAATAATGCCCGAGTGTAAATGGCCTGCTTACGTTCTACCCGTGATCTAGCGAAGGTTTCAGCATTAAAATTAACCCTGTAACGGATTGTATCAAGAAGGGGCACTTGGGAAAATGCAATTACAAATGCTTATTCTTCTGAAGTCGGTCTGTGCAGAGGATCATCCGCTGCTTCAATCAAAGCATTTTTTTTCTGGCGGACCGAAATTCCTGATCAGACCGATCCCACCCCGAATCAAACCAAACTCAACTTCGATCGGGATCGGTCCTGAAAATATTTGGACCGAACCAAATCGATCTTCGGGATTTCACTCCGAACCGAACCGAAATCACCCCTAGTTAAATGGCTGGGAAAATGACGGCCAAGGACGTGTTTTGATAATTAATACCTGTCAAGAATATTTGTAGCATTAACAAATGTTCTTAGTTAAGTTTCTCCCTCATTAAACTTCTTTCTCTATTCTCTCTCTACTTTTACCAGTTAGGGTTTTTTTCTGGAGGGGTGGGGCTGCTGCCCCTTGCCCCACCTCCTCCCCTCCTCCTTTGCCGGCCACCCCACCTCACCTCGCCGCCCGTCGTATCCCTTCCCTAACCAAATCCGATCTCTCCTCGCCTCTACCCTCTCTTCCTCCTCCATAGCCTACTCCTCGCCGCCTGTTCTCCGCCGCCACCGCGTTCTTCTCACCGCCTCTCCTCCTCCACCTCCTCTGCCGCCTGCCGCCTCCACCTCCACCTCCTCTGCCGCCTCCCGCCTCTCCGCCTCCACCTCCTCTGCCGCCTGCCGCCTCCCTCTGGTTTGGGGTTTTTGGGATAGCTCTGACGGAGAGATGAAGTATGGTGGCCCGGTTCCCTCCGGCAATAAGTCTCTAGCTTTCGGGGTGGCGTTTCGCTGGCGATAGCTCCATGGTCGGAGGTTTCAGTACCGGCTGTCTTTGGCTTGGTTTTCTCCCGGCCGGTCTCCCCGGTCCGGTGACTGTACCGGTCTGGTTTTCCAGATCCGGTGGGCGTGGTAGGTGGGCGAATAAGTTTTCAACCTGTTTAGTTTTTTTTGTTCTGGTTGAGTGTTGATTTCATCCGTGCTTATGGTTATTGTTTGAGCTGAGTGTCCCTTTGAGCTTTACTTCTAATATCGGAGACGGGTTCATTGCCCTGCATTTATGTATGGTCTGCCTTCGGCAGTATGTGCTTAGAAGACTCCTAGTGGATGTTCTTCGTGTCTAGGTTTTAGTTGTTTTGGCTCACTCATGTATTCTTTGATGAAATCGTTGTAGCCTTCGGGCCTTTACCTTCGGGTAGTGAAATGAATTGACTGACTTTTCAAAAAAAAAAAAAACAAATGTTCTTAGTTTATTCTTGGAAGGTACTAATTATCAAATCACGTCCTGGGCCGTCATTTCCCCATCCATTTAACTAGAGGTGAATGGATATCTACTTTCCCAAGTACCAAAAAACAAAAAAGGATATCTAGTGTGTGATGTATACTTTAGCTTCATTTTTGCTGGTGTATGTAATGTAATTTGTTGATAAAATCGTAACTAATATGCGAGTCACGAATTAGATTAGAATCGGACCGTAGAGCTTTTTGGTTCGAACACAAATTTCATTTTGTAAATACCGTGACTCACGGATTTAGTCTCAGATTCGTATGAACATAACCGGACCGCGAGCAGCCCTAGCCGTGAGTACGATCAAGCCCATTTTGCAGCATTAGGCCTTGGATTGACGGTTCTCATTTGTTGTTTTTTGTCATAATAGGGTTAAAATTGGTTTCCCAACACATGTATCGGTATCTGACAACCGAATTCGGTTTTGGGGCGCCAGAGAAAGCGAAGGAATTATGTTGTGCAGAAAGATGGGAGACGAGGTTGATAAGCGGAAAGAGGACGATAGTGTTGGTGTAGTAACAAAGGATAATGAAGAAGACGATGACTGCTATCTGGTTCCTCTGTTCCCGGGGATCCCATTAGCCCCTTCCATTCGAAATCCAAAACCACCCAGGGTTACCTTTGTGCTCGAGAAAGCTTCACTCGTTCCTGCTTATGTTGGTAGGGTAAGAAACCTTCTACTACTGCCAAGATTTTCTCTTGCCAAAGAATTTTTATTTTAGTTTTCGCTAAATGTCTTGTAGATTGTGTTTAAAAAAAACTTTCACTGAAGTTCCTTTCTTTCTAACTTTTGTCTAAAAAAATTTTCGATAATTTTTACTTTTAATAACTATTTTAACAATTTTTTTTTTTGTTTTGGTCGTAATTTTTAGGTTAATCATTCGTCTTAGACCACCAAATGTTGAGAAAGGTTGTTACAAGACGACACTTTAGAAACAAAAAAAAAAAAAGGCCAGCTATATATATATATATTTTTTGTATTTAGTGAATTTTTTTCATAACTTTTTACTTTTTAGACTCCTCTTATCGATATGGATGATTAATCAAAACAATATTACACAAATCTAACAAAAATTCAAGAAAGGCGAACAAAACACACAAAATAGAGAACACAAAAATGATAAGGAGAATGGAGGGTTTTGCCTATTTCTCTCTTCTTATTAATTTATTAATTGCATACTGATTACCTTGCACAGAGCTACCATATTCTAAATCCAGAGGAGCATGCTGATTTCTTGCGGAAAAAGAACATGAATCCTTATGATTACAGGCCTGATATCGTACACGAGGTAAATAACAATCCTTTGTTGATTCAATCCGTTTTACTGGTGCTTGACCTTCAGTTTTTCTAATTCGCAATAGGCCAGCAGAGAGAAATAGGCAGAGAATTTTTCTTTGAATGTGGGAATGTCAAAAAAAAAAATATTTTTGAAGGTTTACGTGACAATTTGACATGTTAGAATTTTACATCTCTCCCTACTCCCTCTAGAATACCCACTCCAACTGATATCAAATTTCTTGTTTAATTATGTTTTCACTTTTAGTTAAGTTTTGGGGATGTAAAGTAATTGAAGAAAAGATTTGACACAAGAGAGTAGGTGCCAAAGAAAACCTAATCTAAGCAATTGACATCTTGGTTGGGGTTGGTTCACATGCCAATTCATCCACTTGGCATGCCATATTGCCTTGTCAAATTTGGCATCGAGATGCTCACGTACTTTTTTTTTTTTTTTTACATAACCGAATGTCCGGGCCAGCTTGTGCACCTTGACTAATTTCAAGGCCCTGAAGGTAACGACTGGACATAACCCACAGTGGCTCTAAGGTTTAGAATATTTGACCTCCGTAGGAATGTAACCTGTGACTTCATGGAGGAGCACTTGCTTTCTCACAACCACTTGGCCAAATCCCTTGGGATTCACGTAACTATTTTGTTAAAAATCATCTTGCATTTGTTTTTATCAAGTATTGAAAATTGAGTAGGAATTACTAGGTTGCCTAATTTCTTGGTTATAGTGAGTATTAATTTTTCTCCTCCTTGTGTAAATGTGACCTTTGTGAATCAATGAAGGAAGAGTTTGTGAGAAGTCTTCAATTGTGAAGAAAGAGGTCAGGTTCTCCTCAATTGGATCACTTAGTGGTCTTCCCCACTCGAATTGGGACACTTCTTAATCTTGCCTTTTGTTCTATTGTTATTCTTGTTTGCAGTAAGTTTCGTATCAGAATCCGTACTTTTGTTGATCAGAAATTGTGGTTCTGTTTCTTAACAAAATAAAATGGTCGGCAGTTGTCATTCGTTTCTATCTTGGTTTGCGAGGACCATGGCCCTTGGGGACATCTTATGTAATTTTTTGATAATAACTTTGCCTGGTGACCGTATGCCATCTCCAGTTGTGATATTGAGACACAAAATTGGGTCTCACAGTTATCACTTTGTCATTGGAGTGTAACACAACACTTCAAACGCAATTCAAAAACACAACTGGAGAGGGCCATAGACAAACTGGCATGGAGTGTCTGAACTCATTATATACTTTACACTTACAATGTGAGGTATTTAAACAAGTATTTTCCTGTTTTCGACATTTTCAATTCCTTGGGGATGATGATGGTCCTAGCTAGGGATGGGTATACCATTTAGATAGCCATTATGTACCCGTCGATGGCGCACGAGCTACCAACTTGAAACTCAAATAGTTTCTGTCATTTCTATTTATGAAGCCTTATGTATAATGTTTTGGCTCCAGGTCTTTTCACTGCCCAAATCATTGTTTTTGCCTGTGTAGAGCTACATAGCTATCAACTAAAATAAAAGGCAGAGAAAACAAAAAGGAACCATTTCCTCAAGACATCCAACCCGATACAGAAGTAATACAAGGGTTTAAAATACCCTGGGGAATGTTCCAAGATAAAACACAAACAACTGCTATGACTGAAATTGTGTGTTTGTTATTCATGCTCAAGTTTGTCGTCACATGTCCTTTCTGCAATTTTGCATATGTTCAGGCTCTCCTTCAAATTACGGGTAGTCGACTTTGCATGGCTGGTGGGGTAGAAGCGGTATATATCAAAACTGTTCAAGGTGTTCTCATCAAGGTTGAGCCACCTACACACATACCAAAGACATTGGGGCTGTTTTGTGCCATGATGTGTGAGTCTTCCTCTGTTGAATGATATCAGCTTCTCATTCTACAACCTGCAGCAATTTTCTTTCATGTTTTTTCTTCTGCTTTACTATCTTACCACTTTTACAGCACAACTACTGCAGAAGTTGAATATTAAAGCAAGGGGTAAGGGTGAGAAACTCCTGCGTCTTGTTGAGAACCCTGTGACAAAGCATTTACCTTTAAACTCCCATATAATAGGTGAGCCTTTGAATATGTTTATCTCCATTCTTTCTGGAACTATTTGAATGACATGAAGCAATGGTGTTCCTCAGGCCTTTCATCTAGTTCAAAGAAGGCAGTACGTGTAAGGGATTACATTGGTACTATTAGCAATGATCAAAGTCTTGTTTTTGTGGTATGTACATACACACTAGGATTGGCTTTCATTTCACGCCTTGAGTTAGATTTCATATTTCCTTTGGTAAACTGTATCTCATTGGATATTTTCAACCAGGTTGGTGCAATGGCACATGGGAAAATTGATAGTGACTACATCAATGATTTTGTGTCAGGTTATTTCCCATCAGAATGTTCTTTCTTAAGTTGTTTGCAGCCTCAGTACCATTCCATGCATGTATGAGTAATCGAGACGTTTCTGTGCTTCACCATTGGCTGGTTATTCTGGTAAAAAGTTTCTGCCTGTAAACATGGTAGCAGCCCTCACATGCTTCTCATGGTCGTCTTAAATGGTATGCATTTAGGCCGAATAGTAACATCGAATCCGTCAAAGGAGTAGCTGGTATTGATGATATGATTCAGATTGGCATAGAACTCATCAAAAGTCTCATCTTCCTCCACATGGATCATCTCAAATTGTGTCATAATACGCTGCAATTTTCCTTGCTTCACGGTGTCTGTTTCCTCATGTGTTGTAACCAAAATATCCCAAGCATCTTTCGCGATCTTACATGTACAAATACGGTGAAATTCCTTAGTATCAACATATGTGAACAAAAGATTTAACGCTTGACTATTTGCTGCCCTTTCAGTTTTCTCAGCCTTTGAGTACCTTGAACTTTCCTTTGGTACCACAATTCCATCAACGGTTGTAGTAGGAGGCGGATATTTGACTTCACAAGCAATCCAAATATCCTAATCAATAGCCTTCAGATAGGCTTCCATTTTTGCTTTCCACTGATCAAAGTTTGTCCCATCCAATACCGGAGGACGATTAGAACTCAACTTCATAGCAAATAAAGGATCCACTTAGAAACCCAACAATTTCCAAAAAAAGCGACCCGCTTTGATACAAATTGAAAAACCCTAGCTTGTCTAGGTTTATAGATTTGCTATGTATTGATCTCTTTCAGTAATTAATCCACAATCAATAACTACACTAATAGCACAACGGAAAGCAACCAATCGAAGAACAATCAAATGAGGCACAAGGTTTACGTGGAAAACCCCAATACGGGTAAAAACCACGGGATGGAATCATGCACTAAAAATATTGTACGATTACAAATATTCTTACTCAATGACTGGGAATCCTCACCACGAGTCCTAAGAACTATTTGCCGAATCCACGTTCATCGTACCCTTGCATGATCACCGAATCCTGAATCCTTAGGCCTTCCAAAAATATTGGCGGTGAAATTGAGGTGAAGGCTATTCTAGAGTGGGTGCCCCTACTGAACATTACAATAATGCCCGAGTGTAAATGGCCTGGTTACGTTCTACCCGTGATCTACCGAAGGTTTCAGCATCAAAATTAACCCTATAACGGATTGTATCAAGAAAGGGCATAACTTGGGAAAATGCAATTACAAATGCTTATTCTCCTGAAGTCGGTCTGTGCAGAGGATCATCCGCTGCTTCAATCAAAGCATTTTGTTCTAGTTCTTGCCTCAGTCGGTCAATCATTATCGACTGGTGCTTCGACTAGCTGAACTATTTCTGGAGCCTTCTGAATTTCCTCTGCTATTCCTTTTAAATTGGAATTGTTGCGCCATCTTATGCCCTTGGAAATCATCACAGTTATATTCCATTTTCATTGGTAGAAATTGAGCTTCTCCACTCTACCCTGTTATTCTTTTGTTACGACCCTTCCCTTCTGTTTCCTTTTCTTCTCAATCAAGGTCTTTACCTTCTTATAATCGCAGTGGCTTCAGATAAAATTTCCAATGTTTCTGAAGGCCGTTCTTAAAATCAAATTTCCTGATGTGGATCATTTGTGGAATTCGTGCAGCATTCATGATAAGATTTTATTATGGTCATTGGTCTTGGTCTGTAGGAGTTAGAAAGTGGTTGCTTTCGAGGGTTATTGATGTTCTTGTTCCCTGTACTGTCTTTGCAGTCTCTAGCTTTCCATTGAGTGCTGCAGCATGTTTGAGACGGATATGCATCGCCGTGGAGAGACAACGGAATATCCTATGAAATGTTGCCATTGCGTAGGTACATATGTTTCGAGCCTTATGATGCAGCTTGTGGCCTTCCATTATGCCATATGGGGTTTTTGCGCATCGAACTTGTTCTGAAGGGTTATGGCAACTCATTCTGAAGGGTTGAGCCTTCAAGGCGAGTTGTGTAAAAAAACAGAGTCGCCATTGGTTCTTTGAAGTTGCAAATTTAATCTGCAGAGATTAATTTTGTTGATGTGTATGTTTTCCACTTTTCCTCTAGCTTTTTAGCGAGTATTTTGGCTATAATTGTAGCGCGGGTGCTCGCTTCAGAAAAATCCAGCACTCTTGTAATCCTCTATCTAACAAAATATAAAGTTAGCGTTGGGGTGGGGTGGGGTGGGGGTGCAAAAATGGGAGCGAATGTAGTCTTCCACCATGAAGCAAAATATGTTAATGTGACTCCATCAAACAGTCTACAAAACAAAATGATAATTAGTAGAATTAAAACTCAAACACTTGGACGTAGGGCAATAAACGAACTGAATCGAGCCAAATTTTTTTTCAAAGCTCGGATTCGGCTCGGTTGGGTTCGTTAAGGTACTAGTTTGGCTCGAGTTCGACTAGAGTTTGATTCGAACCTGAACGTCTTGGCTTGAGTTCGGCTCGTTAAACTCAAACGAGCCGAGCCGAGCCAAGCCGAATCTAAGCTCGAATTGAACTCGTCAAAACTCGGGTTTGGTTCAGCTCGGCTCATTAAACTCAAGAAAACCCAAACTCTCTCATTAATCGTGTAGAATTAGGGAGAAAAATAAGTATTGAATTATATATACAACCTTAAAATTTTTTAATTTTACAAATATACCCCTATTGAATTATTAATTTAATTTAATTATAGGTTCGCGAGCCTAACCGAGCGGAATACCGTTAGGCTCAGGTTCGGCTTATTTACGGAACGAGCCTAAAATTGAAGTTCAGGTCGTTTAGTAGACGAATCAAACTCAAACGAACTTTTGCCAAACCAATTCTCGAACAGTTCACGAATTGAAATATAACCTAAAGAAAATAGTCATATGAAATAAATAATAAGATGAACTATTTGGTATATGATGTTACTTGCTAATTGGTGGATTACTACTGAGTAGTGTGTTCTGAATCTTTTTATTTTTATTTCGAAACCTATCATAAAATCTATGAATTTTGATAAATGTAGTGATTTTTGGTGATTTCATTATTCTCAACATAATAATATTGAATCGATTAGCTTTAAGACAAGTTATCATTTTTTTTTTGTACAAATATTAAATGTATATATTACTACTACTAACTGTGGTTCAAAATCGGAAGCGAACCGTGGTTAAATGGTTTCGTTCCATAAATTTTATGGATTGGTTTGGTTCTCAAATTTTTGAAACCATAAACTATGGTTTTGTTTTTAGTTTCCTATGGAACCGGACCAATCCAATCCATGCACAAAGATGTTTCCTACTTTTCAATGTAGAAAATGTGGCCATAAGCAACCTTTTCCAGGTGCACCAAACACCTAATTTTAGTCTCTTATTAGAGAGGCTAGAGAAGTCATCAGAAGACATTTCTTCGAAAAGAGAAAGGGGCAATCTAGAAGAAGAGACTATAACTAAATAATCCATTTTTTTTGTGTGTTAGTGGCTCTATCCGATGGCGGACGCAAAATTGTCTGTAGCTGGGGCTCCAATCACGTGTATTTTATTTTGATAATAAATATATTTTATCAACGTATATTACTACTTGTAAGGTCTAAAATAGAGACGATAGTGTGTCTATGTGTGTACGTACCATACGTCTAATTATTTACAAACAAACTAAAAAATAATTGATAACTTGAAGTTTTAGAAATTTTTCCCTCACAGAGAAATTTCAAGAAATATTTTTACTAAAGGAACTTGCAGGGGCCTACTCCATAGAATTTTTCCTAATTTACCTAAAATCAGCATAATAAGTGAGAATATTTGGAATTTTGTAGGGGTCCCCGGCACCCCTCCCACCCATTGGGACCGCCCCTGGCCCTATCTATGCTAGTAATTCTACAGTAATATTTTTGCACAAGGGAGCAACTTTCTTCTTAGAATTCATACAAATCATTTTCAGTTTAAAATCCCAGAGCCGATGCGATTGATCTTATCATTTCTGTTGATTCATAAGATCAAGCTACTCATCTTGGTCTTATTATCTTTCACCAATGACACAAACGTAGCCTCCAGATTAAGCAACGCAACAGATCGACTAGCTAGCACTGCTTTCCTTCAAGGAACTTATATATAGCTGAGGATCCCCTCGGCTCGTTGAGTTCATGGAGCAATTCTCTCAATCTGTGCGAATGGCACGGAGTAATGTGCAATCGCAAGCATCAAAGAGTGGTAGTTCTGGACTTGAGTGGTAAAAGTCCGAGGGGGACCATGTCACCTTTCTTTGGAAACCTCTCTTTTCTCAAATCCCTCTACCTCCAAGACAACAAATTCCAGGGAGAAATCCCCCAAGAGCTCGGCTCGTTATCATCGATCTATCGTATAATGATCTAGTTGGAAAAATTCCAGCCTCATTTGGTTCACTCTCCAAGCTCACTGATCTTCAACTTATGTCTAACAACCTCATCGGAGGGATTCCACCTTCTCTCGGTAACCTCTCTCTCCTCCAAGCCGTAAATTTGGCAAAGAATAGTATCACAGGAACTATTCCACATTCCATCAGCCGGATTCCCAACCTTCGGGAATTCGGCGCTCATTGGAGAGAATAAATTGTCAGGCACGCTCCCTCCTCTATTTTACAATATCTTGACTCTCACGTATCTAGTCACTATAGATAACCAACTTACCGGAAGTTTACCCCAAGATATTGGCCTCACCCTCCCCAATCTGCGAGTGATAAGCGTTTCGCAAAACCAATTATGGGGACCCTTTCCAGCTTCTCTTTCTAATGCATCTATAATGCAATACCTTGCTCAATCATTTAACAACCTTTCCGGGGGAGTTCCCTTTGACCTAGGGAGAAAGATGAAGAATCTATGGTGGCTAAATATGGGTCAAAACAATTTAGGGTCTGGGGATGCTAAGGACTTAAGGTTCATTGATTTGCTAGCTAACTGCAGTAAGTTACTAACATCGGGTTTCGATGGAAATTCCTTCGGTGGCGTGTTACCCACTGCCATAGCCAATCTCGCGAGTCAACTCAGTGTGTTAACAGCTGGACGGAACCAGCTAGTTGGAAACATACCCGTGGGAGTCAACTTAGCTGCATTGGGTTTGGAAGGAAACCTTTTTTCAGGTGTCATTCCCTTTGAAATAGGGAAGCTTATAAACCTCCAACGATTGGTTGTATTTAGAAATAAATTTATCGGTCCCATCCTGGAAAGTATTGGGAATCTCACTGGATTATTTCATCTGCACCTTTATGAGAACAACTTGAATGGAACGATACCTTCAAGTATTGAAAACATCCTCGGCTTGCAAGACTTGGACCTTTCATATAATTTCTTAACTGGTCCCACATACCCAAAACAGTGGGCCTTTTCTCCTCTCTAACTTTCATGAACTTGTCTCATAACTCTTTTATTGGTGCCCTACCACTCGAAATTGGGAAATTGAACAATCTCCGGGAACTAGATGTTTCGGACTACAAGTTGTCTGGACATATTCCTAGTACTTTGGGAAATTGCTTGAGATTGGAACGCCTTTCTCTGCAAGGTAACATGTTTCAGGGTAGTATTCCTCCCTCTTATAGCTCCTTGAGAGGAATTGAAATTCTAGATCTTTCGCGCAACAACTTGTCCGGCCAAATCCCGGAAGATCTAGCTTCCCTCGTTGTTTTAAAGTATATGAACTTGTCTTTTAACAACTTGGTTGGTGAGGTGCCCTCACAAGGTGTCTTCAGAAACTTGAGCACAATTTCACTTGTTTGGAAACAAAGGGCTTTGCGGAGGCATTGCAAAAATGCAATTACCAGCTTGCCCAAAGTCCATGAAGAAGGGGAATCGCCTTGGCTTCAAAATTACTGTCCCAATTGCTTGTGTGATCCCATGTCTTTTACTGGTGCTACTTTTGGTTGTTTTTCTTAGGGAAAAAAAAATAGAAAAACAAATCTCTCACCCAACCATTCGTTGGAGATGATTTATTGAGGGTTTCATATGATTAGCTTGTCAAAGCTACTGGGGGATTTTCTTCATCAAACATAGTTGGAGCTGGAAGTTTTGGCACTGTGTACAAAGGAATTCTTCATGAAGGCGAAAAACTAATTGCAGTCAAGGTGCCCAATCTTGAACAAAGAGGAGCTTCCAAGAGCTTCATGGCTGAATGTGAAGCTTTCAGGAAAACAAGGCACAAAAATCTTCTAAAGATTATAACAGTGCATTCAAGTGTAAACCATGCAGGTGAGGATTTTAAATCACTACTTTTTGATTACATGCCGAATGGAAGTTTGGAGAAGTGGTTGCATCCAAAAGAAGATACACCATACCAAGAAGCGAGCTTAAGCCCTATCCAAAGGTTGAGTATAGCGACAGATGTGGCATATGCATTAGAGTACCTTCATCACGATTGTGAAACTCCAATTGTTCACTGTGATCTGAAGCCGAGCAATGTTCTCATCGATGAAGACATGACTGCCCATGTGGGAGATTTTGGGCTAGCCAAGTTCCTCACCCGAATTAATTAGCAGTAACCGTGATAGTGGACACACAAGTTCAGTTGCAATCAAAGGTTCTATAGGATATATTGCCCCAGGTAAGGAGGTCACTAATTGTATCTTTCTTTTTCATTTTCTTCCTTTCAGAAATTTGAAACCAAGGCCGGCCCAACCCCAAGAGATCTGGGCCTTGAACATCTCAAAAAGGCCAAATTTTAAGGGCACTCTACTAGTTTTTTTATTTGGGTTTGAGTAGAAGTCTTTTTTAGCCCAATGGAATAAAAAAATGGCCCATGAACAAATAATTAGAAGGCCCACACGGATCAATGGACAGAGGGCCCATAAACATTCTGTGGCACTTTTGTAAATAGGGGATCTAGATGGTCCATTTAATTTTCCAAACAAACAAAACAAATCTCTCTCTCTCTCACGTTTTGCCCAGAACGAAAAAATCCCAACTGAACGAAGAACAAGGGTTTATAAGTAATCAATCTCTCTCTCTCTCTCTCTCTCTCTCTCTCTCTCTCGTGATACTGAGGAGACAGGAGTATTATATTAATCTGTAGGCTTTGTAGTATGAAAATGTTTTCGAGTGTCTTGAAAGAAGGAATTCGTGAGAGAAAAAAGAAAAAGAAAGTTGAGTGACAATTAATTGTACATAAAAGCATGGATACATCGATTAAGGAAAGGCAAACTTGATCACAATCTACAAATAAATACACTGTTAGGGTGCTGAGCCAGAGTAATTTGAGTGCTTTTGCAAAGTTTTATTTATTTATTTTGAGTTACAGAGGGTTTGAGTTCTTTTCCAAAACAAATGAAAAAGAAAGTAAAAAGAAAAAGTAATATTTCAAATACTAGAATAATAAGCTCAGCTAATTATTATATCTCATAGACATCATAAGTATATTGTCGGACATGAAAAAAGAAAAAGAAAGTAAAGAATAGATGCACTAAGTGATAGTGGTTTTAGGTTTTTTTTTTTTTCTAAGTTCAATTTAGTAGTGATAGTGATATTGGGGCTTTTTTTATTCTTCACTTAATTTGTGTTTAAGCTTATTAGAAATTAAAATGCAGGGCAAGTATATACTACACACTGTGGAGTCTTAGAGTATATCTCTCCCATTTGCTTGTGAGGCCTCAAACCTTATACCTAAACCCCCATCCATAACAAGCTAAAAAGCCAAACAAAAAAGAAATAGCCAAAACTAAACCAAATAAATAGCCAAACCAAAATCACATAGCCACTACGCAAAATTTAAATTGTATCTAATACTGCATAATTTCAACTCCAATAGTAGTGTTGCTTGGAAGTAATTATAAGCTACATAAAGGAAATTAAATCATAATATGAAAAGCCCTAGTTGTCTTCACTGGTACTTCTGCGGCATAATGTTATGTCACTTCATTTCTGCAGCACCAACTAATTAATTAAACATCAATCTTGCACACACACAAAATTAAAAAAATTAAATAAAAAAAGAAGAAGAGGAACTTCTTTGTAAGTTTAGCTTTGTTTTTGAATCCTAGATTTATAAAGAAAAAAGAAAAGGTAAGAGATATAACTATAATTATATACAGAGAGAAAAATCCGTAAGGGAAAGGAAAATAATAGGAAATTCAGTTAAACTTCTTTTTTTTTTTTTTTTTCAACCCATGCACGTTTTCTTTGGCTCCAGCCTCCATGCACAGATTCTTGATTATTATTATTTTCCTCACTATCCTTTCTTGATTCAATTATATTCAATATGTTATCATGATATACATGTAATCTCATTAGGAATGCTACTTAAAATTTCTCTCTTTACTAAGGAAACGATAAAACGGAAAAATTCTGAAAATTGGGGGTGGAATGAAGAAATAAAATTCAGTAGTGGGGAGGGGTTCATGAAATAAAATAAATCGCAATTGAAAAATAAGAGGGGTAGTTTAAAATTTTCTAGAAAATATAGGTAAATTTATGTGGAATTATATTCTTATTGGAAAAAAGGATTGATTCTGGGTGGAGGTCCCATCTCATGACCTTCGAAACGATTAATCCAAAAAATTCCAATACTCATGAGAACAATAATCGTTCTAGATCATTAATTTACTGATCAAATAGTAATTGAAAGAAACAAAGAGAAATATCGATATAAACGTACGCTGTGCATCCAACTGTGTTTGGGGAGGCTGCGATAAAGACTGCCCCATCTCTTGGGGAGGCTGAGATGAAGATTGCCCCACCTGGAATTTAGACACAAAAATTTCTTCTTTATTTAATTCTTTTCCTCTAAGATATGGAAATATGGAATACAAGGAGAACAAAAAAGAGGAAGCTGAAATTAGGTTTACTATTTCCTTTCTTATTTTTCGGCCTAGCTAGTAACCGAATGAAAAGAAAATCCAATGATCGAAAGCAATATATACTAGTATATGTATACAAAGAACAAATAAACAATGTTGAGAGTGGAACCTGGACTGGTCTTGCGAAAAGATCCGACTTCTTCCCGCATACCCCGCATGTCACTGTTTCAGTCAATGGTGTTCCCACTGGAACCCTAACCTTAGAGAGAGAGAGAGAGAGAGAGAGAGAGAGAGAGAGAGAGAGAGAGAGAGACGTCCCATCTTTTAATGACTTTTAACTTGGAAATAAATTACTATAAATGATAAATGGCAATGGATGAAGAGAGCATAATTTATTTACTCAAAGGCTTTGGGTTGAAAAATGCATAGTTTTTCAAAAGTACTCTTTAGAACAATACAATTACTTTAATCGTGTTAGAACTTTGTCATTTTGATGGTTTTCAATTATGAAAAATTGCAGCCCAATAAAGAAAGGTGATCAAACAAAATGGGATGGAGGGAGTAGTATTTTATTTTTTTAACAACGAAAGAAAAGATTTTATAAATAACCAAAGTAGAACCGAATGCAAAGGGTTACAATGACGGGAGATATAGAAAAACATCTTCACAACAAAAAGTGTAATATTCCAACTAGATTGACACGTCTACGACAATATCATATGACAATCATATGCCTCGCCTGCCATAACTACTTAGTTGGCAAGTTGTCAACCAAAAGTAGCAGAATAAACATTATAATTACAAGAAAAGACTACTAATCCAAGTCATTAGATTGCAAAATACCTAAGGCGTCCAACCCATCCAAACCACCAAATTAAGCCTGCTATTAGTTAGTTAGTACTACTATTGCATTGGAAAAATTGAATCACGAAGGGGGAAAAAAATTCTATCACAAAGATTGGAAATACAAAACCTCTCTCTCTTTAGACTTGACCACACACACAGAGATTCATATCTATATATATATATATATATATATATATATATATAGAGAGAGAGAGAGAGAGAGAGAGAGAGAGAGAGATATTGTATTACCGCAAGACTCCCGTTACAGTGGGGACAAATATGGAGGCAGACTTGAGGATCCATGGTGTTGAGGCAGACTTGAGGATCCACAGTGTTGATTATTATCTCCCCTTTATTATTATTTGCGAGAGAGAGGATCTAGTAGAAGAGAAGTGGTTTGGCGTTTGAAGTGTGACCTATATACATATATATAGCTTCGAAGGTGGCAAATGGGTAGATTTAAATAGGAAACCGGGCTAACTAGGGTAGCTTTGGTGGAACGAATATAGTGAAAATCGAGGGTTTACCATGTTGATTCATGGTACTGATCTCCACTTTTATGAGTTGCACACAAACTTAATTAATTTCCCTTCTTTTAGTTTCCTAACTAGCTTCTTTAATTATATTTTGTATTCCTATTTTGTAGGTTACTTGATCAAAGAAGAATTAGAGTTGATTTTGTTTCCTCGCTATATACCTTATTTTCCTTTTTGGTATGTTAGGAATGCTAGCTTAAGTTTATAAATTCAACTGTCATAAATAAGGAAATTGAGATCCTCACAATCTGGCATGCCATCCTTTTTTTTTCGATTCAAATGTGGACTCTTTATTTTTCTCTAGTCATAAAAAATTGTCCCATCAAAAATATCTGAAGTCAAATTCATTTTTTTTATTGCAAGAAAACTACAAGAAAAAAGACTTTTGATGACGAAATCGTGTTATAAAACCGAGTAGTTTTTTTTAATAATGTATAGGCATATTTACAAACAAAGTAGCATCTATAGCTGTTCAATCGTACTAGCTTTTTGATAAGATTATAGCCGTCAGATTAGATGAATATTTCCTATCATATACACCTATACTAATGTAAAAAAAAAAAAAAAAGAAGTTACATGTTTCCCTGATCGAGAAATATGCACTCCTTACTTTTTCAATTGATTTTTCTAAAGTTGATTTCCTTACATTCAATTAAATATTTGCTTTTAAGTTGATTTCTTTTAGATTGATTTTCCTACAGTAAAAAAACGAAACAATCATTTGGTGCTTCCAGCCTAACACCCATACTTTTTTTTTATGGGGTCAAAAAGTGGGAAGATTGTATTGATAAACGCCCCGCGGTACTTATAAAATGAAAATCAATACAAAAAACATGGACAAAGCCAAACTAATCGTCTAACAAATACAAAACGAGTAAATCACAAGGCAATCAATGTCTTTCATCCTCTAAATGGCATGATCTGACCCAATAATGACACTTTTAAATTGCCTAATATTTAATTAGGAATCTCAAACGAGAAAAAATGCAAAGTTAATGACAAAATACACCAAATACCTAGACAATCAGATATACTCCAACCAAATTTACATTCCCAAAGGTTGTCTAAAGACATGTTTCAAGTTCAATTGGGGCTTCTGAGAAATTTTACGTGGTGCCGAGCACCATCTCGGCCATCCAAATGTGTTTTGAACTGCCCAGATCTATTTGGGTATTTTCTTTAAGTGTAAAATTACCAAAATGCCCCCTCAAGCCCAAATAGATCTGGACCGTTTAAAATACGTTTAGACGGCCGAGATGTGCTCGGCATCACGTGGCACCATGCCCACTCGACATTGAAGAATTTCTCGGGGCTTCCAGCCTAACAACCCATACTGGCCGACTCCAAATTAAATGCACCACTTTTTAGTGAGTTTTTTTTTTTTGATTCGCCACTTTAAGTGTTTGCACAATAAGAATTGCCATTCACTTTTATTGCACCCCGAAAAAAATCAGTAATAGAAGCTAACTTCCTCTAAAAAAAAAAGTACGTACATTTACTCCCTGCGTTCTTGTAAACTTATAATCTAAAACTTATTTCGATATTTTTTATTTTTTATAACTTTTTGTTTAGCTTTTCGACGTATTTTTTGGGATTAATATATCGTTCATGTCAAGACGAATCGAAAATGTTTAAAATTATGACAAGAATGCATTCCGAATATATTATGTTGTCGGATTAATAGTACTACACACCGTAAGGTATATTCATGCCACCATTTTGTGAAGTTATACCTTACTTAAACAGAATTTAACCCAATACCAAATAATATATGATCGCCTTAGACAGATAGTTTTATACGATTCCTCTATCTGGTTGAACAAAACGAGTCATGAAGGACCTTTATATACCTACAAACTCATGCTTTGCAAGTTAATTTGCGACCCATTCGAACTCACAATCATCGCGGATGGTAGATAGTTGTTGTTGATATAGGGATTGATCGAATTCGACAGATAGCAAAAAGCACACAATTAATATTTGGAAGAAAAGAACAAAACAAACAACTTTTAGTTGTATCTAATACTGCATAATACGAAAATCATAATAGGAAAATCCGATAGTAGTGTTGCCTTAGAAGTACTTAATTAGAAGCTACATAAAGGAAATAATTAAATCATAATACTAAAATTCCTAGTTGTCTTCACTGGTACTTCTGCAGCACAGTGTTATGTCACTTCATTCCTGCAACACCAACTAACTAAACATCAATCTTGCACACACACACCCAAAAAAAGAAAGAAAGAAGAGGAACTTAATTCTTTGTAATTTTAGCTTTGTTAAAAAAATCAATAAGGGAAAGGAAAATAATAGAAAATTCAGTTAAACTTTTTTTTTTTCAACTGACGTTTTCTTTGGCTCCAGCCTCCATGCACAGATTCTTGACAATTTTTATTTTCCTCACTCTCGTTTCTTGATTCAAATATAGTCTTTTTAAGGAGTAGCTCATTTAGCATTTCAAGAATTTTTGATTCACCGGGAAATGAGTTTTGTTTTTCAATTTACTTAAATTAACGGAAAAATATTAGTAATTGAAAGAAACGAAGAGAGATATCGATGTAAACGTACGCTGTGCATCCAACTGTGCTTGGGGAGGCTGCAATGAAGACTGCCCCATCTCTTGGGGAGGCTGAGAGGAAGACTGCCCCATCTGGAATTTAGGCAAAAAAATTTCTCTTAAATAAGTACGCGGGGTTTGTATTAAGAGATTTATTGTAATGGATTAGGCTTCTCGCTCGGCAGTTTGGCGAGAAACTAACCACCCTGTAGTTGTGGCTTTTCCGGCCACTTACCGGACTTAATTGGATGATTGGTTTCTTCTGTGTTGTAGGTCTCGTGAAAAAGCATAGCCGCGGTTTAAAAATCATGGTAATTCGAGACGAATATGAATGTAAAAGAGTAAAAAAGAACAAATCGAAACGATGTTTCGCACGCACTCTGGATCAAAACCCCAAAAATACAGTTTAGATTTTTTTTTTTTGTTTACATATTGATTGGTTTTCAATTAAAATGCTTATAAAGCACACTTGTATGAGCAGATCCGATCATTGAATTACATCCGGCAAGGGACCCAAAAAAGCTCAATTGCACAGTGTGCAGTTTCTCGTCAAACTACCGAGAAAGCCTAATGTGTATATATATTTGTGTTTGTGAGTGTATACAAAGAACAAATAAACAATGTTGAGAGTGGAACCTGGACTGGTCTTGCGAAAAGATCCGACTTCTTCCCGCATACCCCACATGTCACTGTTTCAGTCAATGGTGTTCCCACTGGAACCCTAACCTGAGAGAGAGAGAGAGAGAGACGTCCCATATTTTAATGACTTTTAACTTGGAAATAAATTACTATAAATGATAAATGGCAATGGATGAAGAGAACATAATTTATTGACTCATGGGCTTTGGGTTGAAAAATGCATAGTTTTTCAAAAGTACTCTTTAGAACAATACAATTACTTTAATCGTGTTAGAACTTTGTCGTTTTGATGGTTTTCAATTATGAAAAATTGCAGCCCAATAAAGAAAGGTGATCAAACAAAATGGGACGGAGGGAGTAGTATTTTTTTTTTTTTAACAACGAAAGAAAAGATTTTATAAATAACCAAAGTAGAACCGGATGCAAAGGGTTACAATGACGAGAGATATACAAAAACATCTTCACAACGAAAAGTGTAACATTCCAACTAGATTGACACGTCTACGACAATATCATATGACAATCATATGCCTCACCTGCCATAACTACTTAGTTGGCAAGTTGTCAACCAAAAGTAGCAGAATAAACATTATAGTTACAAGAAAAGACTAATAATCCAAGTCATTAGATTGCAAAATACCTAAGGCGTCCAACCCATCCAAACCACCAAATTAAGCCTGCTATTAGTTAGTTAGTACTACTATTGCATTGGAAAAATTGAATCACGAAGGGGGAAAAAAATTCTATCACAAAGATTGGAAATACAAAACCTCTCTCTCTTTAGACTTGACCACACACACAGAGATTCATATCTATATATATATATATATATAGAGAGAGAGAGAGAGAGAGAGAGAGAGAGAGAGAGAGATATTGTATTACCGCAAGACTCCCGTTACAGTGGGGACAAATATGGAGGCAGACTTGAGGATCCATGGTGTTGAGGCAAACTTGAGGATCCACAGTGTTGATTATTATCTCCCCTTTATTATTATTTGCGAGAGAGAGGATCTAGTAGAAGAGAAGTGGTTTGGCGTTTGAAGTGTGACCTATATACATATATATAGCTTCGAAGGTGGCAAATGGGTAGATTTAAATAGGAAACCGGGCTAACTAGGGTAGCTTTGGTGGAACGAATATAGTGAAAATCGAGGGTTTACCATGTTGATTCATGGTACTGATCTCCACTTTTATGAGTTGCACACAAACTTAATTAATTTCCCTTCTTTTAGTTTCCTAACTAGCTACTTTAATTATATTTTGTATTCCTATTTTGTAGGTTACTTGATCAAAGAAGAATTAGAGTTGATTTTGTTTCCTCGCTATATATACCTTATTTTCCTTTTTGGTATGTTAGGAATGCTGGCTTAAGTTTATAAATTCAACTGTTATAAATAAGGAAACCGAGATCCTCACAATCTGGCATGCATGCCATCCTTTTTTTGTCAATTCGAACGTGGACTCTTTATTTTTCTCTTGTCATAAAAAATTATCCCATCAAAAATATCTGAAGTCAAATTCATTTTTTTTATTGCAAGAAAAAGACTTTTGATAATGAAATGAAATCTTGCTATAGTATAAAACAGAACGGTTTTCTTTAAAAATGTCTAGGCATATTTACAAACAAAGTAGCATCTGTAACCATTCGATCGTACTTTTCGATAAGATTATAGCCGTTAGATTGAATGAATATTTTTTATTATATACACCTACAGTAATGTAAAAAAAGAAGTTACATATTTCCCTGATAGAGAAATATGCACCCCTTATTTTTTCAATTGATTTCTCTCTAAAGTTGATTTCCTTAAATTCAATTCAATATTTGCTTTTAAGTTGATATCTTTTAGATTGATTTTTCTATAGTAAAAACGGAAACAATCATTTTTGGATTCATACACAAAAAAGAAACAACCCTTTTTATAAGAATATACACACGGCTCTTCTACGTGTTTCTTCAGGGAAAAAAACTGAACTATTTTGAGTTTTTTTTGAATAATATTGATGAGTAAAGGAGGATGCTATGTTGAGTTTTTTTTAACCTTTGCATTAAAGAGGTTAGAGGGATATTCAAGAATAAATTTTTGTCTATCAATTCGGAGCAAATCAAAATTTGTTGCCAAATGATACTTAGGAAATCAGATTTCGTCGCCCAATTGGACCTATTTCGCAAGGAAATCGAATTTCTTCACCAAATTTAACCTTTTTTTACGAGGAACTCCATATTTTTTCGTCAAACAGTATAATTTGGCGACAAAGTAAAAAATTATGAATTTTACACATGTATTTTGGAATATACAAAGAAACAGGGCGCTTTTAATAAGGGCTCCCTTATTTTCGTTAAATGCAGACCTGGCTACTGGCCGTTGGATCGTGTTTTGAATGGTCCGGATTTTAATGAAATTTTTCTGGGGAAAAGTTAATTGTGACCGGTTATAAACCTTCCGTAGATCTGGACAATTCAAAACACAATCCAACGGCTGACAACAGAAGTCCGCAAATAACGAAAATAATGGCGCCCTCATTAGTAGCGCCATGTACAAAGAAAAGCTCAAAGTCATTTTTTTGGATATATTTTCAAAAATATTTGTGTAAAAATCATAATTTTTTATTTTTCCGATTGCTCTCTTTGAGATGAATTAATATTACATAAAAGTTTGACATAAATAAAAAAAAAAAGAAATTTTTTTTTGAATAAGACTAAAACCAAAAAATTACAGTCTACAACTTATAAGTTAGTGCGAACGTATCCTAGTCAGTGCTTTCTTTTTCCAGCATATGAGTCTAAAGTTCAAATGAAATAACCCCATAGGTGCTTTAGTCCAGCCTAAATTTTTGTGATGTGTAGAGTCCATTAATAAAAATAGTTTAGAGTCCGTGAAAAGACAAATTGCCTTTAATGAGACAAGGGATTTACTTGGCTAACACAAAAAATGTCTTTTTTTTCATTTAAATTGTCTTAAATGAGACAAGGGCCTTGTTTGGCTAACACAAAAAATGTCTTTTTTCGTGTTTTTCGATCTTGTTGAACTTTCATAGGGTACCCTAGAGTTTTAGGCACTTTCAACGCTGGTCAACCTTGGGAGGAGTTTTTTTTATAAATCCTGGACAGAATGTCCTCTAGACTTTGGGGTAAAATATTTATGTCCTTATTATAGCAAAAACCCTTATAGTATATCTCCTACATGATTTGCCCTTGTGTTTTTTCCGGTGAATCGATGTGCGTATAGGTTTGTACGAGAAACCCAATTTTCTCGTTCCCCTCCCTACGCTTCATTATAAAAGATGGTGACGACTGCCGACAACTGCCACACCCATGATAAGCGACCAAGATTGTATAATCTTGGGGCTTAAAGTCCTCCACTTTGTAGCTTTTTTACATATAAGTTATCGTTTTTATTTGATTTGGCACGAAAGGTTGTTTTTTGTTAGTTTCAGGTAATTCGTGGAACTAAGGCTGTTTTTGTCGCCATGAATCACTCTCAGAAGCATCCGAGTAACCAAGGTCGCATGACGGCTCCAACGGGTGTGTGATTGGAGTTGAGAGAGGTGCTTGGGTCGACGGAAGGCTGTTCGAACCAAGGCAAACAAAAATCAAAATTCTTAAGACCCAGTACCGGTACTGGAAAATGGCCACTACCAGTACCCGCTTGCCAGAGTTGTGTTTTTCCAGCATTTTGAAGACCCAGTATCAGTATTTGGATTTGGCCAGTACCAATACCGCTTGGAGAATTTTCTGCGTTTGTTCACCTTTTTCAACTTTCCATTTATGGAATAGTTGCCACTTTTGACAAGTTCTGAGATATTTTTGTGGAGAGAGGTGGGTTATATAAATAAACAATCCCCCCCCCCCCCCCCCCCCCCCCCCCCCCCCCCAAAAAAAAAAAAAACCTAACTTTTCCTACTTTACGTCTTTTTCATTTTCCTAGCAAACTCCATTAAAGCTCCCAACCTTTTGTCTAATTAATTCCTCAAGTAAGCAATTGTCGTTTATCATTTTCCCGTTTATTAAAGTTGCTTATATGGACTAGATCCTTATTAATATCAAGTTTATTTCTGTTTCTATCAGTTAAATCTAATGTCACAATTTCCTAGCATGCTTTACTCTTGTTTAATGATTGATTAGTCACTTAAGCTTGGTTATGGGGTGATATCTTCCTCATAGTTTAGTTGTTTTAATAGTTCATCTTTGACTTGATCATGATTTTAGTAAGGAGAAGGCTTAATCTCTAATTTTCGGCCAAACCAAAGGGCTAATACCTTCTTTGACCGTGTGTTGCCCGGAATTTTAACCTTCGGTTGGCACACGGGGCTTGGGGCTTTTAACGCTCCCGGCGTTTGAGTTAAATATTTTCTAAATGAGATTAAGTCATTTCCGAGCTAAAACCATGATTATGCTCGGCTTTTAACGTTGAGTGTTTTGGTTCCAAGATTGTCTATGTCTTGAGCTTGAGTTGTTAGAAAGAACGGTTAAATCGGCAGTCATCGGGCAGTTTAATCCCCTAGACCTTGCCGCTTGTTTAACTAAGTTTAAATCTCTTTTCTAGTCTTTTTACTTAACATTTTCACCGTTTAAATTAACCAAAACCAAGTTGGCCGTCTTAAACGCCGAAACTCACCTTACAATACCTATAATCTGATTAAGCTATCTTTGATTCCCTCTGGTACGATCCCGATCTTACCAGTTTATTATGCTACCGGAATCTAGTCTTACGCTTGGGGTTTTTTCAACCTTATATTTGAAGGCGAGGTTGTGGCGTAAGCAACCCAACCCAACCCTCCGCCAACCACCACCGTACCACTGCAAACAACTCCGACAAAGAAGATGCCTCAAGGACCGCCAACCACCACCACCACCGTGCACCGACGAGCTTAAAACCACAATCCGGTACATCTCGAACCTGCGAATCTCAACCCCACCGCCGCCGTCATACGGCAATGGGTCTCCTTCTCTCTCTCTCTCTTCTCTCTTCTCTCTCTTTCCTCTCTTCTCTCTCTCAAAAGTTACGATGAACTGGTTAATTTCAATTCAATATTGGGGATTTTTGCAAAAAAAATTCCAATTAGTATTCCAATTTCAATTGTTTTGGTGTATTTCTTCTCTTTGATGTTCAATCATTTATGCTCTTATTTATTGTTTGAATCTTTGATCTCATCTCATTGGGCATTTTTGCCTATCCTTTCTTCCTGGCTGATGGCTTTTTGGGTTTTGATTAGATTTCATCAATATTGTTAAATTTTGATGAATATTCAAGAAGGAATACCCTTTGGGGCAATTAGGTGAGGGTTTTATTCCAAATTCCAAAAAAAAAAAATCAGAAGAATCCGAAAAGGAAAAAGAATAGGAAGATAGGAGGGCTAAGGCAGGTGGATATCTTGAAATTAACGCATGTAGGATATCTTGAAATTAACGCATGGTATTATTTGTGTAATATTTATTCTTGTGGCTGCATTTCTGTAGTTAGTTACACTTACGTACTACTTCGGAACTGACATCTTTCCAGATGTATTGCTTAATGAAATTGCTGGGGCTGATGGAAATTCTTTGCTCCTAAGCTTGAAGCTTTCTGTGGATGTCTTGGTGAGTCTTATTGAATCTGCAAGCCGTATGCTGATAGTTTTCTTCCAACTTTTTTTTTTTTTTTTGGGACAAACAAGCTTAATGCATTAAATTAAAATACAAGATTACAAGTTCAATAAAGTTGCGGCCATTGCTTTCACATGAGCAGCCTGCATTACTTGCTTGATCACCTTAACAACTTTAACTAGGGGTGCTCGCGGTCCGGTTCGGTTCGGATTTCTAGGAATCCGAGGACCGAACCGCTAGTCACGGTTTTTTACAAAATGAAATCCGTGTCCGGACCAAAAGTCCTACGGTTCGGTTCCAATCCAATCCGTAACTCACGGATTAGTTACGGTTTTGTCCACGGATTTTAGCAAAAATAAAGCTCAAACCTATATTCCACACTAAAAGTGAAGAAGGTTACATTCAGAATTAAGTTAAACACCGGCCACTAGAAAGTACTTGTTATTTTGAAGAAACGGAGAGAGAGAAGAGAAGGAGGAAGAGGTGAAGAAGTAAGAACGGTGCGGTGGCGACTTGAACAAGAAATGAAAATTAGGAAAACTGGAAAAGAAACGAACTAGTGAAACTAAATTAGGATTACCCATAACTTATATAAAAAAAAAAAACTACGATTTACCCCATATATTTTTTACATCTACACTATATCCCATTATTAAGATAAAATACTTAAATTGGTAGAAAAAAGTTTTAACATTACTAACAATTAATTATATAAATACACACATATATTTATATATTATTTATTATTTATATAAAATAAATATCTCACGGTCCGGTTCGGTTAATCCACGGTTTCGTAACGAAAATCCGTGGACCGAACCGCGAGTCACGGTTTTCTAATTTTTCAATTCGTGTCCGGACCATTAATCCACGGACAAAATCCAAAAGGTACGGATCGGCTCGGTCCGGACCGGTTTCACGGTTCACCGGATTTTTTGAGCAGCCCTAACTTTAACTACATTAAAACGAGTACATAAGGAACAAAAATCCATAAGAGCCGTTTGCACGCTAAACTCTGTATCTATAGGATTGAGAAGCCCCTGCACAAAAGCTACACAATCAGTACGAATGCAAATCTCCCGCAACCCTTGACCAAAGGCCCAATCCAGCTCTAACAAACCAGCCCTGATTTCTACCATAGTTGCCGAAGAGGAGCTACACCTGGCTACTTGATATGCCACCTCTTGCCCACCATCTCCTGCTTGAACACCCAAGCCATCGCACCCCTTTTTGTACTGGCCAGCCACGCACCATCCGTAAGTAAAAGAAACAAACCCCGAACATCATCCCCTCCTCTTCCAAACACAAACTGCAACTCAGACCGGCCTCTTTGAAGTAGCTCCACTACCAATACTAAAATGCCAACCATCTTGCAACTCACATTTCTTCCTTAACTTGCATGAATTCTTGAGGCCTGAAAAGCAGGCCAACGCATTATCCAAAGGATTAACTAAGTCGCAGTCAACATTGTGAAATACAACTTCATTACACATACACCAAATAGACCACAAAATAAATTTGAGTCCCAAACAAACTCCAAAGAGGGGCCTCCGTCAACCACTTCGCAAACCAAACCCCACACAAAACTGGGGAGCCCACATCAAAATTAAAACCCAAATGTGAAGCCCGCCACACCCTTTTAGCAAACCAACACTGAAAAAATAAATGCTCAATTGTCTCCACCTCTTGACCACACATAGGACAACTCAGATCAACACTCACATTCCTCCTTAACAAAGCATCCTTGACGGCTAAAATCCGGTACAAGACCTTCCAAATAAACCACAAGTACTTTGGAGGCAAACGCAACCCTCTTTTAATGTACAAAACTTTTTTTTTTTTTTTTGGTCAAGCGGAAAATTATGCATTAACTTAGACGAACAAGGTCAACAAGCCAGATAGATGGCATACATAAAGTTACAAAAAGACTACAAGAGTCGTAGACTAAATCCTAAGATGACCAACACCCATAGCATCGGCCAGAGCGAATTCCCTAGCTGCAAAAGGAATGGAGCTAGAGACTACTAAATTTTGATCCTGCTGCGATCCAAGTCTGGCCAGGCAATCGGCAGTTTGGTTGGCTTGCCGATAGATGTGGACAACGGATGAATTTGTCTGGGTAGCAATTCTTCGAGCTTCTTCCACTATGTGACGGTGGGGGTGATCAACCAGTGATCCTTCATTGCAAAAATCAACTGCCATGCTCGAATCTGACTCTATGGTAACATTTGACATGCCCCTTTCCAAAATGATTGTGAGGCCTCTGTAAATAGCCCATATCTCTACTTCCAAGCTGCTGGTGCAGGTTGCTTTGCCATAAAAGCCTAGGGTCCAGTTCCCCGAGCTATCTCTGATCACCCCTCCAAACCCAGCTGTATTGGTGGACTCGTAGAAGCAGCCATCCGCGTTCAACTTTAGATGTCCTGGTGAGGGTAAAACCCAAATATTAGAGTCCCATGATGTTTATCATTGGCATGCGAAGCCTTAAAAGCAATAAAAATTTCCTTAGTGTAGTTATTAACTTGCCTTAAGCACAAAGCTGATGTTGTTTCAACATTGTCAAAGCTCAACTTGTTGCGAGCTTTCCACAGTTGCCAAAGTGAAACCACAAAAACCATGGCCCAGGGCATGTTAACATCCAAGCGAAAAGGAGTTTTCTTTTTGGAGTTAAGAATAATCCAGTCTTTGACTGGTAAATTAAGGCTCGCACTTAACCAATGAGGATGCCGAAGGCATTTCCAAAAATCTACAGCTTTAGGACAAGTGCGAAAGATGTGATTAATGTCCTCAGGGGTTTCATCACATCTAGGGCAGTAGTCCATGGGAATAATGCCCCTTCGAACTCGTAAAGAGTTTGTTGGGAGACTATTATGTAACACAATCCAGAGGAAGAGTTTCAGTTTTGAAGGAATTTTTAATTTCCAAATCCAAGTCCAATCAGAGGTAGTACTGGACGTAGGGTTAGTAATGTTATAAGCTGTCCCTACTGTAAAAGCACCATTAGAAGCACCTACCCAAGTAGGATAATCAGGGGAAATAGAAAACAAAGACAGATTTAAGGCAACAATACCATCAATAGTAGCAATATCCACAATTTGAGATAGAGAAGAGAGGTCCCAGGTACCATTAGTAGTAATGATAGAACTCAATTTCGTATTGTTAAAAACAGTGAGTACCAGGAAATTTATGAATTAAAGGACCATCTCCATACCACCAGTCCAACCAAAGGTCTATGCGTTGTCCATCTCCAATGACCCATTTGATCCCCTTTTCCAGGATTTTTCTGGATTTCATAATGCTACGCCACACAAAAGAGGCAGGTTTCTTACCTGTCCAAGAAAAGATAGAAGTATTCTGCAAATATTTATCCCTAATCAAAGATATCTAGTGATTTTCTTCTTGATTAGTGATCTTCCAGCCAAGCTTAGCTAATAGAGCAATGTTTGATGCCTAGCTTTTCTAATTCCTAGACCCCCATTATGCTTATTCATGCAAACTTGATTCCAGTTTATAAGATGAATCTTCTTTTTTGTTTCAGTATCTCCCCAAAGAAAATTCCTATTAAGTCTGTCAAGTTTCTCACAAACACTTACAGGAAGTTCCATGGTCTGCATAGAATAGCTAGGAATGGTGGAGGACACAGATTGTATCATAGTAGCCCGACCAGCAAGATTCATGGTATTATTTATCCAGCCAGAAAGTTTACCCTGGACCTTTTCCACAATGCTAATAAAGTGATTTTTACTCACCCTACCATGTATAAGGGGAATACCAAGATATTTTCCCAAATTATTAGTAAGCTGAATTCCCACAATATTGCTCAACCGATTAGCTCTATCCCTAGGCACATTGGGAGATATGAACATCTTAGATTTGTTGAAACTAATGCACTGCCCCGACATATCACGAAAGGTGTTAAGGGTGTCAATCATGGCATGGCAAGTATTAAAATTATCAGCACCAAATAAGATTAAATCATCAGCAAAAAATAGGTGAGTTAAATGAGGGGAATGACGAGAAACCTTGATTCCTTTCCAACTACCTTCACTAGCTTTCTTATTAATAAGAATTGATAATCTTTCCATGCATAACAGAAATAGATAAGGGGAAAGAGGATCCCCTTGTCTAAGCCCACGTCCCGGAGAAAATTCAGGGAGAGCCTCTCCATTCCATAGAATAGAAGTGGATAGGTTAGTAACACAAGTCATTATGATCTTTATCCAATTAGAGCTGAAATTGAAAATTTTCAAAGTGTCAGCAAGGAACTCCCAAGATATCTTATCATAAGCCTTTTCCAAATCAATTTTAATAATCATTCCACCCTTTTTCCCTTTCTTTTTTGCCAAAGTGTGGAGGACTTCTTGAGTAATAATAAAATTGTCCGAGGTGGATCTCCCAGGAATGAAATTGTTTTGATTGGGGCTGATGATGGATTTTAGAAAAGGCCTCAATCTAGCAACAAGAATTTTGGTGATGGCTTTATAAATCACATTGCATAAACTAATAGGCCTAAACAATTTGACACAATCAGGCTTATCGCATTTAGGAATAAGAGCAATGTAAGTTCTGTTAAGCTCAATTGGTATGGTCCAAGTAGTGAAACAAGTTTGAATGAACCTACAAACCTCCGGACCCACTATGTTCCAATTTTATGGTAAAAAATAGCTTGAAAGCCATCAGGACCAGGGCTTTGTAAGGTTGGATACTTTTAAAACTTTCCCAAATCTCAGCATTAGAAGGGCAAATGTTCAAAAGCAAATGGTCAGAGTCAGGAATAATATTGTGATTCCCTGACGAGTGAGCCCTGGTAGAAGAAACAGGGGATCTAGTGAAAAGATCAGTAAAGTGGGATTGAACAAGATTGGCAAGTTCACTAGGTTCCTCGATCCAACTATTATTAGCATTTTTCAAGCACGTGATTTTTGCCTTATTTCTGTGAATGATAGTGGACAGATGGAAAAATCTAGTGTTTTTATCACCCGAAGTGATCCACTTAGTCCTGGACTTTTGATACCAAAGAATCTCCTCCTGTGCTTTGATGTCTATATAACCCATTTTTCGCAGTAGCAGGTAGTGACGCTCTAAAAATATTTGGGGTCTCTGTTTATTAATCGCTGGATTTATCCTCATTAGAGGAACCGTCCTAGTGAATGAAAATTAAAACTATGAACACAAACAACTCTGTTTAAATCTGTTTTGGTAGGATAATGCAGTTGGCAACTTTTAAGTAGTTTTTAGACAACCATCCTAGGCCTTGAATAATTGTATTTTATGACTTTAGTTCCACTTTTTCCTTATTTTTCTGTTTCTTATTTCTCTTCTCTATGTTTTCTTCTTTCTACTACATTAACAAGAATATGTTTGTGTCATATTTTTCTTTCGTCAAGTTTCCAATTCTGTTTTTGTTTGAGTTTGTCTTTAATCGATCTCTCATTAATAATGACTTGATATGCAGAACTATCATGGCAGTATGCGAAGATGAAACATTGTATCATGACAGTATGCATGTTTGTGCTGGTCCAGAGCTTAGAGTCACATTGAATTGAAGTACCCAATATGCCGCTGTTCAAGGTACTTCGAATGGTGCTCCTTTCTGTGCAACAACTATATGTGATACAATTGGAAACTTCCAAAAGAGATGGAGCATCCAGCCAAGAGTAGTTGGTAGCGACACTTAGGATTTTTCTTTTTCATCTTGCTTATAATATAGCTTAGGATAGACGACGATGATGATAATCGGCTCATGCCTCTTTTGTAAAACATTATGTATTCATATATGCTAGATTTAAAACTTCCGTTTCAATTGCAATTGAATTGGCTCATTTTTTATTGATACTGCTAACTACTACTGTCTAAGACGCTATGATGTCGGGCTAGACCGAAAACAAGGAAAACTCTGTTGAATTTTTCAGAAAATACCTTGAGGTCTTTCAAGATACGATACGGACACGACACGACACGATACGTTTGACTACCATAAGTTGCATTTATCAAATATAATCCAATGCATTGCAAACTTGCAACATTCACAGTGTTTTTTCTCTTTTTTTTCTGTTACTACTATTGATTACTGCTGACTGAGACGTTGTGCCGTCGGGTTAGACCGAAAATAAGAAAAACTTTGTCGAATTTTTCAGAAATTACCTTGAGACTCATCTTTCAACATACAACACGGACACGACACGATATGTTTGACTACCATAATCCAACACATTGCAACCTTGCAACATTCACTGGTTCAACAAAAGCCGTCGTAATACTAATACTAATACATCATTTCCATAAAAAAACAAGTGAACTACTATTCATCATTATTTGTTTCATTCAACATATACGTGAAACTTTGTTTCTTTCACATCCATGCCTTTGAGTTTGCAATAAACTTGGTTCTTGTCCCCCCAATATTAACCTTGTCTTCCAAAAAACTTTATAGTCCTCATCCCAAACTTGGCTGCCCGCAATAGTTGATTGACCTCTCCCATTTTTAATTGTGTCCAAATTCCAATTTTTAATTGTGTCCTAATCCAAAAAGAAATAGAAAAAAAAAAGCCTAATAAAACTGCAAAAAATTCAAACATCCCACACCATGCATCACCATATAAGTTGACATCTTTTTTTCGGAAATTCTGTCAAGCAACTCAAGTCCAATTTCAAAATATCCACAACTAGGCTCCATTTGTTTTGATGTAAAACGTTTTACAATATAAAATATTTTTCATGTAAAATATTTTTTCAGAAAACAACCTTCATACATTTATTTTCCGATATTTGAAATTGGCACTTGAAAATATTTTCAGAAATCAACAAAATAGTGTAGAGAGAGAGAAAGAGGGGGCTTAAACGGTGGAGAGATCTGAGATTATTGGAATTGAACGTGGGTCAGGACCGACGATCGAGGAAACTGAGCAGCGAAAATTGCAGTACGAGGCAGCGGGTTCATTTCGAAAAATAACTTACGAAAAATTTAAGGGTAAGTCATTTTAATCCAATTGATGAAAAATGTTTTACATGTAAAATGTTTTTCTCATTTTTGACACAACCGAACACTGAAAAATAGGCAAAACAACTTACAGGAAAATATTTTACGTCCAAACAAACGGAGCCCTGCTGTAGAAATCAGTCAAATTACTTGCCACAGTTCGGCGTGGAGTCAAGGATGAATAAATGATAACTGTACATCAATGTCTCTAAACAGATTTACTATCAGGGCATTTATTGCGAGCTAAACAACCAAAAATTTTGCCCTATTGATAGCTGAAGCACTGGATTTTGATTCCAAAACCAATGACCTAAATGGTGGGCGATGTAATCCGAAATGAAAAACGCTTGACAAAGAGCATTCTTAGCCCGGCCTACTTTTTAGCTCTCTTGCAATTGGACCGATCAACCTTTTTAGCCGCATTATTCAGTCATACTAGCCTTGTCATCCTGAAGTATATATAGCCTTAATTCTAGTATTTTACCCTGCATATGAAGAGAGTAGATTCTGTAACATTGATAGAAAAAATGAATACGAAAAATTACACGAAAGATGGGTTGCAATGTTATTGTGTGTGAACCTAGCTACCTCATGTTATACATATCAAACTGATTTTTTTAAACTCCAAAACACATCTATTATCCACATCTTTCAACAAGTCTAGCTACCATCAACCTGCACCTTTCAATTGGATTGAACTTTGTACAAAATAAGTTAGTGTATACAATCCTGTTGACTTATATTCTGTTTAAGAGATATTGATAATAGATAGTTACCATTTGAAAACCAGGCGACAACGGTGCGCTCTGCATGTACTTTATAACAAATAACCCACAGTTATAATTATCCAATTGCAAGGGTTGTTCCGCGAGCCAATGCACCTTATACAGGCTCACATCTTGGACATAGTTCGACCCATACGCATGCTTCAGTACCTCATGCATATTTTTAACCTGTCCAAGGGAATCACTCGTAATATCTGCATAAGCTTAACTTCATGATTTAGAGGAAAAACTTTCTTAATAAGTGAATGCATGTCAAAAGTAAAGCAAATAAATATTCTGCACCAGTAGTTCACCCCCTTTTTTTTCAATCTTTGCCAATGGTTCGAGACGACTTTGAGTAGAATAGATAGGCTACATGTCGCACCATATCAATCTTCAAGCACATCCAGTAATGATTATTGTAGTTGAACGGTATTTGCAAAAAAGAGGAACTGGTACTCGAAGAGAAGTACTGGTTTTGATGTTTGAAACAGGCTAACAACTAGGGTAGCTTGCGGATCAAAAAAAAACTAGGGTAGCTTTGGTGGGAACGAATCTAGGAGACAGGGGCGGATCCACCATAGGGCATGTGTGGTCACATGCCCAACGCCCTTTTTTTTTAAAAAAAATTTCCCAATTTTGTGTCTATATATTATATATATCCTAATATGTTGTAACAAGTTGAAGTTTGGTGCAATGGTTAGCAGCAAGCTCTTAGGAGTCAGCGGCGTGAGTTTGACTCCCCACGCTCCTGCACTCTTTTTAATTTTTTTTCAAATTCCACTAAAACAATTCAACTCCCCCCTGCACTCTTTTTAATTTTTTTTCAAATTCCACTAAAACAATTCAATTCCCCCCGCACTACGAAGTTTTCTTTTTTTATTTTTTTTCAAAATCCACTAAAAACTCTTTCACAACCAAGGTTTCTCCCACTCCCCACCGTCTCCCTTCATTTGTATAGTACTCAATATGAACTCGCACATTGTATTTGTACATTTTTAGTTCCCGAAACTTGTACTTGTAGAGTTAATAATAGAAAAAAAGATGATAAACATGTGATAATTTTGTTTTAACACATAGTCAAGGTGCGCAAATTTGCCCAAGTAACTTGTTTTTAAAATGCATATATACTATTAAATTATTACATTATCATGGATGCTAAAATTATTTTGGTGTGAATGTGTTTAATTGTAACGCACATATTACGGAGTTACAAAGAAAATTGGTGCCCCCACTATGTCCAATTCCTGGGTCCGCCACTGCTAGGAGAGAAGAGTGAGAGCAGAGGTTATATCGATCCGCAAAAGTAAAACTTCAGTAAGGGAGGGCTAAGGGAACCAACCAAATGGTGAAAAATACATCCAAAGGGCAAACCCCTAAACACTTTGGCCTAAAAGCTCCGATAAAATAAATAAAGCCCAAACACCAAATGGCAAAAGCCCAAATATTTCAATCACACACAAAAGGAAACTAGCCCAAGAATACACAGAACCCAGTCCTAGTCTTCTGCAAGTCTTCAAACATCACCACCACTATTGCACCACCGACAGCCACCCTCCGAGTAGATTATGTGACTAACTGTTTTGGTTAGCTAAATAATCCTTGAGGATTAATATTTTTGTCTTTTTTCAAATTTTTTTCCACGTTTGTATGTGAGGAGATTGTATTGGGCTCACTTTATATGTATAGATGTTTGGGCTCACTTTATATGTATAGATGTTTGGGCTCAGTTTACCACCGACAGGCCCAATTGAACTTGAAAAAGTGAGCCCAAACATCTATACTAACTGTTTTTTATCTTCATCTTTTTTTGGGTCAAAAAGTGAGAAGATTGTATTGATAAACGTCCAGCGACACTTACAAAACGGAAGTCAATACAAAGAACATAGAACAAATTCAAATTAATCGTCTAACAAATACAAAACGAGTAAATCACAAGGCAATTGATGTCTTTCATCCTAACCTGGCTAGGCATGACTTGACGCAATAACGACACTTTTGAACTGCCTAACATCTAATTAGGAGTCTCAAACGAGAAAAAAGTGCAAAGTTAATGACAAAATACACCAAATACCGAAGCAATCAGATGTACTCCAACCAAATTTATATTCCCAAAGGTTGTCTAAAAATCACTAATAGAAGCAAACTTCCTCTAAAAACGTACATACATTTCCTCCCTGGTAAACTTACAGTCTGAAACTTATTTCTATATTTTCTATTTTTTATAACTTTTTGTTTAGCTTTTCGTCGTATTTTTTGGAATTAATCTCTCGTGTCAAGACAAATAAAAAAAGTTCAAAATTATGACCAATGTAAGTTTACAAGAACGCATTCTGAATATATTATGTTGTCGGATTAATAGTACTATATACACACCGTAATATATTCATGCCACCCTTATGTGAAGTTATACCTAGAACAAAATTTAACCCAATACCAAATATTATATGATCGCCTTAGATAGATAGTTTTATACGATTTCTCTATCTGGTTGAGCAAAATGAGTCATGAAGGACCTTTATATACCTACAAACTCATGCTTTGCAAGTTAATTTGCGACCTATTCGAAATCACAATCATCGCGGATGGTAGATAGTTGTTGTTGATATAGGGACTGATCGAATTCGACAGATAGCAGATAGCACACAATTAATATTTGGAAGAAAAGAACAAAAAAAAACAACTTTTAGTTGTATCTAATACTGCATAAACGAAAATCCAATAGTAGTGTTGCCTTAGAAGTACTTAATTAGAAGCTACATAAAGGAAATAATTAAATCATAATACGAAAATCCCTAGTTGTCTTCACTGGTACTTCTGCAGCACAGTGTTATGTCACTTCATTCCTGCAACACCAACTAATTAAACATCAATCTTGCACACACACCCAAAAAAAGAAAGAAAGAAGAGGAACTTAATTCTTTGTAATTTTAGCTTTGTTAAAAAATCCGTAAGGGAAAGGAAAATAATAGAAAATTCAGTTAAACTTTTTTTTTTTTTTCAACTCACGTTTTCTTTGGCTCCAGCCTCCATGCACAGATTCTTGATTATTATTATTTTCCTCACTATCGTTTCTTCATTCAAATACAGTCTTTTTAAGGAGTAGCTGATTTAGCATTTCAAGAATTTTCAATTCACAGGGAAATGAGTTTTGTTTTTCCGTTTAATTAATTTAACAGAAAAATAATGGTTACCTAAAAATGTGTACTTACAATGTTGATGCACCCAAAATTGTTGCACCCTTGTCGAGTTTGTTAATGATTTTTTTTTTCCGATAAAAAAAAAAGGAGAATTACTTCGGAATGTTCCTGGCCCACTTTATAATTTGCATGCATTAGAAATTAATTAATGAAACAAATAATTAAAGACGCTATGCGTATTGATAATAGAGATTAAATTCTTTACGCCACAGGTGTATAAAATTTATTTTCTTGATGAGAGATAATAACACTTACCTTTAGCCGCTTTCGAATTCTGACGCTCTATCTCCTCCCTATCATGGCAAAACACCCACAAAAATAGAACACTAGAGATATGATACAAAATTTAGTTATAATATGAAAAAATAACAATTGGGTTTCACTAAATACTAGAAGCAATATTTTAAATAGCGCAATAGAAAACCTAATCGGTCATGAGGAATTTAGTGCACTCCTTTTGTCACAAAATATGTGTTCTTAATATTCCATTGTAGAATGTCCCGGACTGAATTTCCAAGTGGAAAGATCAAAACAAAAATTTTGCCACTCTCCAAATTAAGCTATCATTAATTCGAAATTGAAAAGAAGTGGGAGAAAATTCAGAAAATAATATTATTTGCATGTCCCACAAGAAGTTGGAATTCTTATAAAAGGATCAACGAAAGGAGGAGTAATATTACTAGCGTCATGGTCCTCGTGGACTCGTAGTTCTGAAATACGAATACCTATTATTGCGGCATATTGTTTAATTAGTAGTAGATTAATTTCAAAACTTACCAAGAACCATACGTTTCATATAAGTCTATCCGTAGATAAGCAATATCACTACTAGAGAATTTCCGATAGGTGACGAAAAAAGTGGTGATGAAATTTACTGTTTTACTATAGGTGACAAAAAAACAAAATTTTCGTCACCAAAAATTACGATAGGTGACGAAAATTTTATTTTTTGTCACCAAAAGTGACTTTCGGAGACAAGCTATAGGTGATGAAATATACTATTTCAATCGTCACCTATAGGTTGTCTCCAAAAGTCTTTTTTGGTGACAAAAAAACGAATTTTTCGTCCCTATAGTAACTTTTGATGACAAAAATTTTGTTGTTTCGTCAGCTATGGTAAAACAGCAAATTTCGTCACCACTTTTTTGGTCACCTATCGGAAATTTTCTAGTAGTGTATTCAATATGTTATCATGATATACATGTAATCTCATTAGGAATGCTACTTAAAATTTCTCTCTTTACTTGGAAACGATAAAATGGAAAATTTCTGAAAATTGGGGGTGGAACGGAGAAATAAAATTCAGTAGTGGGTAAGGGTTCATGAAATAAAATAAATCTCAATTGAAAAATAAGAGGGGTAGTTTAAAATTTTCTAGAAAATATAGGTAAATTTATGCGGAATTATATTCTTACTGGACAAAAGGATTGATTCTCATGCGTGGAGGTCCCATCTCACGACCTGCGAAACAATTAATCCAAAAAATTCCAAAACTCATGAGAACGATAATCGGTCTACATCATTAATTTACTAATCAAATAGTAATTGAAAGAAAAGGAGAGAAATATCGATAAACGTACGCTGTGCAACCAACTGTTCTTGGGGAGGCTGCGATGAAGACTGCCCCATCGCTTGGGGAGGCTGCGATGAAGACTGCCCCATCTCATGAGGAGGCAGAGATGAAGACTGCCCCATCTGGAATTTAGACACAAAAATTTCTCCTTTATTTAATTCTTTTCATTTAAGATATGGAAATATGGAATACAAGGAGAACAAAAAAAGAGGAAGCTGAAATTAGGTTTACTATTTCCTTTCTTATTTTTCGGACTAGCTAGTAACCGATCGAATGAAAAGAAAATCCAATGATAGAAAGCAATATATACTAGTATTTATATACAAAGAACAAATAAACAATGTTGAGAGTGGAACCTGGACTGGTCTTGCGAAAAGATTCGACTTCTTCCCGCATACCGCGCATGTCACTGTTTTAGTCAATCGTGTTCCCACTGGAACCCTAACCTGAGAGAGAGAGAGAGAGAGAGAGAGAGAGAGAGAGAGAGGGGTCCCATATTTTAATGACTTTTAACTTGGAAATAAATTATAAATGATAAATGGCAATGGATGGAGAGAACATATTTTATTGACTCAAAGGCTTAGGGTTGAAAAATGCATAGTTTTTCAAAAGTACTCTTTAGAACAATACAATTACTTTAATCGTGCAAGAACTTTGTCGTTTTGATGGTTTTCAATTATGAAAAATAGCAGCCCAATAAAGAAAGGTGATCCATCAAAATGGGAGGGAAGGAGTAGTATTTTTTTTTTTTTTAACAACGAGAAAGAAAAGATTTTATAAATAACCAAAGTAGAACTGGATACAAAGGGTTACAATGACGAGAGATATACAAAACGTCTTCACAACGAAAAGAATAATTAACATCTCGATCAACTAGGTTGACAAGTCTACGACAATATGATATGACAATCATATGCTTCACCCGCCATAACTACTTAGTTGGCAAGTTGTCAACCAAAAGTAGCAGAATAAACATTATTACAAGAAAAGACTACTAATTCAAGTCATTAAATTGCAAAATACAACCAACAAATTAAGCCTGCTATTAGTTAGTTAGTCCTACTATTGCATTGGAAAAATTGAATCACGAAGGGGGAAAAAAATTCTATCACAAAGATTGCAAATACAAAATCTCTGTCTCGCTTTAGACTTGACCTCACACACATAGATACATATTATTACCGCAAGACACTTGTTGCAGTGGGGGCAAATATGGAGGCAGACTTGAGGATCCATAGTGTTGGCTATCTCTCCTTTATTACTATTATTTGCGAGAGAAAGGAACTAGTAGAAGAGAAGTGGTTTGGCATTTAAAGTGTCACCTATATATACCTATATATATATAGCTTTGAAGGTGGCAAATGGGAAGATTTTAAATAGGAAACGGGCTAACAACTAGGGTAGCTTTGGTGGAACGAATAAAAAGAAAATCTATGGTTTACCATGTTGATTCATGGTACTGATCTCCACTTTTATGAGTTACACACAAACTTAATTAATTTCCCTTCTTTTATTTTCCTAACTACTTTAATTATATTTTGTATTCCTATTTTGTAGGTTAATTGATCAAAGAAGAATTAGAGTTGACTTTGTTTCCTAGCTATATACCTTATTTTCCTTTTTGGTATGTTAGGAATGCTGGCTTAAGTTTATAAATTCAACTGTTATAAATAAGGAAATTGAGATCCTCACAATCTGGCATGCCATCCTTTTTTTGTCAATTCGAATGTTTGCTCTTTATTTTTCTCTAGTCATAAAAAATTATCCCATCAAAAATATCTGAAGTCAAATTCATTTTTTTTATTGCAAGAAAACTACAAGAAAAAAGACTTTTGATGACGAAATCTTGTTATAAAACAGAGCGGTTTTCTTTAAAAATGTCTAGGCATATTTACAAACAAAGTAGCATCTGTAGCCGTTCGATCATACTTTTTTATAAGATTATAGCCGTCGGATTAAATGAATATTTCCTGTCATATACACCTACACTAATGTTAAAAAAAGAAGTTATATGTTTCCCTAATAGAGAAATATGCACCCCTTACTTTTTCAATTGATTTTTCTAAAGTTGATTTCCTTACATTCAATTCAATATTTGCTTTTAAGTTGATTCCTTTTAGATTGATTTTCCTACGGTAAAAAAGGAAACAATCATTTGGTGCTTCCAGACTAACACCCTTACTTTTTTTTTTTAAGGGGTCGAAAAGTGGAAAGATTGTATTGATAAACGTCCAACGGTACTTACAAAATGAAAATCAATACAAAGAACATGAACAAAGCCAAACTAATCGTCTAACAAATACAAAACGAGTAAATCACAAGGCAATCGATGTCTTTCATCCTCTAACCCAGACATGAGCTAACCCAATAACGACACTTTTAAATTACCTAATATTTAATTAGAAATCTCAAACGGAAAAAAATGCAGAGTTAATGACAAAATACACCAAATACCTAGACAATCAGATATACTCCAACCAAATTTACATTCCCAAAGGTTGTCTAAAGACACGTTTCAAGTTCAATTGGGGCTTCCGACAAATTCTTCAGTGCGGGATGGGCACGGTGCCACGTGGTGCCGAGCATCATCTCGGCCGTCCAAACGTGTTTTGGACAGCCCAGATCTGTTTGGGTATTTTTTTGAGTGTAAAATTACCAAAATGTCCCATCAAGCTCAAACAGATCTGGACCATTCAAAACACATTTGGACGGCTGAAATGTGCTCGGCACCACATGGCACCGTGCCCGCTCGGCACTGAAGAATTTCTCGGGGCTTCCAGCCTAACAACCCATACTGGCCGACTCCAAATGCACCACTTTTTAGTGAGTTTTTTTTTTTTATCCGCCACTTTAAGTGTTATCAAACTTAGCTTTCATCCACATAGCTACTCTTGTTTTGATTAAATTTGCCACTTCCCATGCCTGAGGTGATATATTGTTGAAAATATATCCATTCCTCCTATCCATATAGACCAAAGGGTTGCAAAGAAACACACCTCCCAGATACATTTCTCCAAGTTCCAAAATCTATTCTCAAACCACCAAGATGCTATTTCAGCTAATGAAGATGGGCATGCCCACTAGATTCTCCACCAGTCCAGAATATTTGACCAAATTTCCCATAAAAACCGACAGTGCAAGAGCAAATGCTGAGCAGTCTCCACTTGCTCGCTACAAAAGGGGCACAGAGCCAATTGAACCTCCGAAATCAAATTCCTATTTAGAAGCACCGACCTTGTTGCAACTCTTCCTTGAATGGCCATCCATGAAAAAATTTCCACCTTCGGGGGACTTAGGTTCTTCCACAGTGAGCCTAGAACAATGTTACGAGATTGAGTCTGAGTTTCCCATTATCTATACGCTGAATTTACAGAAAAAATTTTGTTTGCTATCCATATCCACAATAGCAAGTCAGATTTAGATGGGTCTAGAACCACTCCATGCAATCTTTGCTTCAGTTCCTCCAGTTCTAGACTCTCCCGCACGCACATTCTTCCCCTAAATTGCAAGTCCCAGTCACCGTTATCCCCTCCTACAAAAACACTGCTCAGAACCGCATCTTTTTTAGTAGATCGCAAGTACAGTCTGGGGAAGTCATCTTTAATAGCTGTATGGCCCAGCCATGTATGCTCCCAGAATAGCGTGTCTCGACCTGAATTTACTTGCACTTTGAATCCCTCCCGAATAGAGAAACCAAGGCTCGAATCATTATTGCCCACTGAACAAATGTCCTTCCAAATATTAGAGGTAGAACCATTGTTTTTTATGTACGGTAGCCAACATCTCTGGTCCAAATTCTATTTCCCTCGAATAACCTTAACCCAGAGTGAATCCTTCTCATTTCCAAATCGCCGTGGCCACCACCATTTAGTCAAAAGAGCCAAGTTCTGTTGTACCACCCTCTTCTAACTAGGTGCATCTTCTTCTTGTCCGGTGTATCTCCCCAAAAAAATTGTCTTTGTAGTTTGTCTAGGATCCTTACCACTGCTGATGGCATTTTGAAAAGGGACATGTAGTAAATTGGCAAAGTGCTTGAGTTGGAATTGACAAGAGTTAATCTACCCCCTGTAGATATGGTTCTTGTTCGCCAAATACTTAATCTCTTTTGAGTTCTTTCGATAACGGACTCCCACGTTTTGATCCTTCTTGGATTAGCTCCTAGTGCTAGTCCAAGGTATTTAATGGGCAAAAATTCTACTCTACACCCCATCGCCCGAGCAAGGGCTGTTATATCCTCAAGTTGAACCTTTACACCACAGAGGGAGCTTTTAGAGTAATTTATTTTCAGGCCAGACATCAACTGAAAGCACCTAAGAATCCTCTTAATATTTGTCATCTCCTCCATATTATTATTACAGAACAAGATTGTATCATCCGAAAACTGGAGATGAGAAATAGTCACTCCATTAGTTCCCAACTTAACCCCTTTAATGATATTTTTCACTCGGGCTCTTTCCAACATAATGTTGAGTGCTTCAACTACGATGTTGAAAAGAAAGGGAGATAAGGGGTCCCCCTGTCTCAGTCCTTTTTGAGTTTGGAACTCTTGAGTGGCTGACCCATTGATCAAGACAGACATAAAAACTAAGGAGCGCATTCCCTAATCCACCCGCACCACCTTTCCCCAAAACCCACCTTCTTAAGCATATCCTGCAAGAAACCCCAGCTTACACAATCATATGCTTTCTCAAAATCCAATTTAAGAATTAATCCCCCTTGAGTGGAGTGTTTCCAACTGTGGATGACTTCATTTGCAATAAGAACACCATCTAGAATTTGTTTGCCCCCTACAAATGCTGCTTGAGACTCACCAATAACAGAATTAAGATGTTCTTTAAGCCTATTAGCAAGGACTTTAGAAAGAATTTTATAGATGCACCCCACCATGCTAGTAGGCCTAAATTCTTTAAAAGAAGAAGGGCAGTCAACCTTAGGAATCAACGCAACAAAAGTAGAATTAATACCTTTCGAAAGCTTTCCATTTGAGTGAAAATCTGAAAAGAATTGGATAATAAGAGCCTTCATGAAATCCCACCCTTTCTTGATAAATGAAAAGTTAAAACCATCTGGTCCCGGAGCCTTTAAGCTATTGCATCCTTCCAGCGCAGCCTTAATCTCTCCTTCTTCAAATTGCCTTTCTAGATGCAATTTTCCATCTTCATCCAAGTGTCTTGGGAAATGTCCCCCCAACGTCTCTAGCTGCTCTTTCCTCGGTGAAGTTATTGCGAAAGTAGGCCACCGCAGCGTCCTTGATTTCCTTAGGATCCTCCACTAGCCTCCCATTTACTTTGATTGAGCCCACCATGTTTCTCTTAAACCTGTTATTCGCTGTGATCTGAAAAAACCTTGTGTTCTTGTCACCTAATTTCAGCCAATTAACCCGTGATTTCTGTCTCCACAATGATTCTGTCAGCTTATAGATCCTCCAGTATTCTGCTTTGGTTTTGCACCTTAATGCCTTCTCCTCTGGGTCAAGTGGCCTATCCTCAGCTAGAACATCCAACCGGTGAAGTTGAGCTTCATTATCAAGTAAAGCCTGATTAACATCCCCAAATTCCTCTTTGTTCCAAATCTTCAATCTCTCTTTGATAGCCTTTAATCTCTGGACAATGCTAAAGCCTGCCCACCCCGCCACTTGAACCTCATTCCACGTCTCCTTGGCTATCCTCATGCACTTCGGGTTAGAAAGCCAAATATCCATAAACTTGAAAGGTTTGGACCCAATCTCTGCGTATCATCCATAATTGTCACTGGGAAATTTGTGAGACTTTATACTTTTCAAGCCATTGATGAGAGATCAAGAACCTGTCCGGCCGGCTATGGATGGCATGATTTTGATAATTAGTCCATGTATATTTCCTACCCAGCATGGGAAGGTCCATCAATTCCATATTATTGCAGAAATCTATGAAGTCCTTCATGCCTCTTTCATGCCACTTTAAGTGTTTGCACAATAAGAATTGCCATTCACTTTTACTGCACCCCAAAAAAATCACCAATAGAAGCTAACTTCCTCTAAAAACGTACAAACATTTACTCCCTGCATTCTTGTAAACTTATAATCTGAAACTTATTTCTATATTTTCTAATTTTTGTAACTTTTTATTTAGTTTTTCATCGTATTTTTTGAAATTAATCTCTCGTGTCAAGACGAATCGAAAAAGTTCAAAATTGTGACCGATGTAAGTTTACAAGAACCCATTCCGAATATATTATGTTGTTGGATTAATAGTACTATAGACACACTGTAAGGTATATTCATGCCACCCTTATGTGAAGTTATACCTTACTTGAACAAAATTTAACCGAATACCAAATATTATATGATCACCTTAGACAGATAGTTTTATACGATTCCTCTATCTGGTTGAACACAACGATTCATGAAGGACCTTTTATATACCTACAAACTCATGCTTTGCAAGTTAATTTGCGAGCCATTCGAACTCACAATCATCGCGGATGGTAGATAGTTGTTGTTGATATAGGGATTGATCGAATTCGACAGATAGCAGAAAGCACAAAATTAATATTTGGAAGAAAAGAACAAAAAAAAACAACTTTTAGTTGTATCTAATACTGCATAATACGAAAATCATATTACGAAAATCCGATAGTAGTGTTGCCTTAGAAGTACTTAATTAGAAGCTACATAAAGGAAATAATTAAATCATAATACGAAAATCCCTAGTTGTCTTCACTGGTACTTCTACAACACAGTGTTATGTCACTTCATTCCTGCAACACCAACTAATTAAACATCAATGCACGCACACACCCAAAAAAAGAAAGAAAGAAGAGGAACTTAATTCTTTGTAATTTTAGCTTTGTTAAAAAATCCGTAAGGGAAAGGAAAATAATAGAAAATTCAGTTAAACTTTTTTTTTTTTTTCAACTCACGTTTTCTTTGGCTCCAGCCTCCATGCACAGATTCTTGATTATTATTATTTTCCTCACTATCGTTTCTTCATTCAAATACAGTCTTTTTAAGGAGTAGCTGATTTAGCATTTCAAGAAATTTCAATTCACAGGGAAATGAGTTTTGTTTTTCCGTTTAATTAATTTAACAGAAAAATAATGGTTACCCTTAGTATTGTTTTTCCTGCTTCTCTTGCTGTCTGTTTCAACGGGGCTGAGCTGGGGTCGTCAAGAAGATGATTTGAAGCTGGTAGTCTTATATGATTGAATATACCTTTGTTTAGAGTTGTGCTGCTGGTATTGATTGGATTGATTGCTGAATCTTGGGCCTCTTATTCCTAGACTCATTCAATATCCTTTGAATGTTTTTTTCTCCTTTCATTTTCTTTCTTCTGTAGGCCTTTTATGGTACCTCATTCTCTGGGGTCCGTATTTGGTCTCCCCTCGATGTATCCTTAGTCGAGTTCTAATAAAATTTTGTTGCCTATCAAAAAAAAAAACAGAAAAATAATGGTTACCTAAAAATGTGTACTTACAATGTTGATGCACCCAAAATTGTTGCACCCTTGTCGAGTTTGTTAATGAATTTTTTTTCCGATAAAAAAAAAAAGGAGAATTACTTCGGAATGTTCCTGGCCCACTTTATAATTTGCATGCATTAGAAATTAATTAATGAAACAAATAATTAAAGACGCTATGCGTATTGATAATAGAGATTAAATTCTTTACGCCACAGGTGTATAGAATTTATTTTCTTGATGAGAGATAATAACACTTACTTTTAGCAACTTTCGAATTCTGGCACTCTATCTCCTCGCTATCATGGCAAAAGACACACAAAAACAGAACTCTTAGCTTGAGATATGATGCAAAATTTAGTGATAATATGTAAAAATAAAAATTGGGTTTCACTAAATACTAGTACTCCGTAGCATTTTAAGTAGCGGAATAGAAAACCTAATCGGTCATGAGGAATTTAGTGTACTCCTAAATAGCGGAATAGAAAACCTAATATGTGTTCTTAATAATCCATTGTAGAATGTCCCGAAATGAATTTCCAAGTGGAAAGATCAAAACAAAAATTTTGCCACTCTTCAAAGGAGTATCATTTATTCGAAATTGAAAAGAAGTGGGAGAAAATTAGAAAATAATATTATTTTCATGTCCCACAAGAAGTTGAAATTCTTATAAAAGGATCGACGAAATGAGACGAAAGGAGGAGTAATATTACTAGCGTCATGGTCCTCGTCGACTCGTAGTTCTGAAATACGAATACCTATTATTGCGGCATATTGTTTAATTAGTAGATTAATTTCAAAACTTACCTAGAACCATACTTTTCATATAAGTCTATCCGTAGATAAGCAATATATTCAATATGTTATCATGATAAACACATAATCTCATTAGGAATGCTACTTAAAATTTCTCTCTTTACTTAGGAAACGATAAAATGGAAAAATTCTGAAAATTGAGGGTGGAGTGAAGAAATAAAATTCTGAAAATTGGGGTTGGAATGAAGAAATAAATTTATGTGGAATTATACTCTTACTGGAAAAAAGGATTGATTCTGGGTGGAGGTCCCATCTCACGACATTAATCCAAAAAATTCCAAAACTCATGAGAGCAATAATCGGTCTAGATCATTAATTTACTGGTCAAATAGTAATTGAAAGAAACGGAGAGAAATATCGATAAACGTACATTGTGTAGCCGACTGTGCTTGGGGAGGCGGCGACGAAGACTGCACCATCTCTTGGGGAGGCTGCAATGAAGATTGCCCCATCGGGAATTTAGACACACAAAAATTTCTCCTTTATATATTTAATTCTTTTCATCTAAGATATGGAAATATGGAATACAAGGAGAACAAAAAAGAGGAAGCTGAAATTAGATTTACTATTTCCTTACTTATTTTTCGGCCTAGCTAGTAACCGAATGAAAAGAAAATCCAATGATCGAAAGCAATATATACTAGTATTTGTCATAGCCTTTGCTTCTGCTTTTAAGCTAAAAACAGTTTTAGTAATAACAAACCATTCATTCTAAAGAAACTTCAACTTCGATATATATTTTTTTTACAAAATAAAAAAACTTCAATATTTTTAAATTCGGAATTTTCAGGATTCCATTTTTCAGAATGGAATCTAAAGCGTTAGACACACGCCCTCGTAGGCTCTTAAATAAGTACGCGGTGTTTGTATTAAGAGATTTAATTAATTACCTTTTTATTGTAATGGATTAGGCTTCTCACACGGCAGTTTGGCGAGAAACTGACCACGCTGTAGTTGTGGTTTTTCCGGCCACTAACCGGACTTAATTGGATGATTGGTTTCTTCAGTACTGTAGGTCTCGTGAATCAGAACTACCAAAATAGAGTTTAGATTTTATCTTTTTTAACATATTGATTGGTTTTCAATTAAAATGCTTATAAAGCACACTTGTATGAACAGATGCGATCATTGAATTACATCCGGCAAGTGACCCAAAAAAGCTCAATTGCACAGTGTGCAGTTTCCCAGCAAACTGCCGAGAAAGCCTACTGTGTATATATATTTGTGTTTGTGAGTGTATACAAAGAACAAATAAACAATGTTGAGAGTGGAACCTGGACTGGTCTTCCGAAAAGATCCAACTTCCTCCCGCATGCCCCGCATATCACTGTTTTAGTCAATGGTGTCCCCAGTGGAACCTTAACCTGAGAGAGAGAGAGAGAGAGAGAGAGAGAGAGAGGTCCCATATTTTAATGACTTTTAACTTGGAAATAAATTATAAATGATAAATGGCAATGGATGGAGAGAACATAATTAATGACTTTTAACTTGGAAATAAATTATAAAAGATAAATGGCAATGGATGGAGAGAACATAATTTAGAGGCCGTTCCACTTTCTAAAAATAAGAACTTTGAGATAAAGAATGTAATTTCAAGATAAAAAATTATGTGTTCAAGCAAATAATTTTTCTACCAATATGAATCTTATTTGATAGATCTCATTGCGATCTTTTAAACGGTGCAAAAAAAATCCAACAAATATTTTTTATTTTTATTATATTTGAGTTTGAAATAACATTTTTTTTTAAAAGAAGATTTTGGGAGAAAGCGGAACGGGACCTTATTGACTCAAAGACTGCATAGTTTTTCAAAAGTACTCTTTAGAACAATACAATTACTTTAATCGTGTTTGAACTTTGTTGTTTTGATGGTTTTCAATTATGAAAAATTGCAGCCCAATAAAGAAAGGTGATCAAACAAAATGGGATGGAGGGAGTAGTATTTTTTTTTTAACAAAGAAAGAAAAAGTTTTATAAATAACCAAAGTAGAACTGGATGCAAAGGGTTACAATGACAAGAGATATACAAAAACATCTTCACAACGAAAAGAGTAATTAGCATCCCAACTAAGTTGGCATGTCTACGATAATATCATATGATAATCATATGCCTCGCCTGCAATTAGTTAGTTAATACTATTGCATTGGAAAAATTGAATCACGAAGGGGGAAAAAAAATTCTATCACAAAGATTGGAAATACAAATCTCTTTGTCTCTCTTTAGACTTGACCTCACACACACAAAGATATATATCTATCTATTCGGGGCAGTTCCGGGGACCCCTAAAGAAACCTCTAAAAAAACCCCTCATAGTTTCCGATCGAATTTTGATGATCCGAACCGTTCAATATAATCAGAACGTAATTTTAAGGCTAACTGTGAGAAATCAGCAAAAAAAAATGACCGGAAAGGGCTTCATCCGAACAGTTTTTTATTGAACTTTATTGAACGGTTTAATAAAAAACTGCTCAAATCAAGCCCTTCAAGGTCATTTTTTTTTGTCAATTTCTCGCGAACACCTTTAAAATCACATTCTGCACACATTGAGCGGCTCGGATCATCAAAATTTGATCGAGAACTATGAGATTAAGATTTGGGGGGTTTTTTTAGATGTTTTTTTAGGGGTCCCTTGAACCGCCCCGATATTTATATATATATATATATATATATATATATACATACACACATACATACACACACACATATTTGTATCACCTCAAGACAACAGTTGCAGTGGGGGCAAATTAATATGGAGGTGGGATTGAGGATCCATGGTGTTGGCTATCTTTCCTTTATTACTATATTATTTGCGAGAGAGAGGAATTAGTAGAGAGAAGTAGTTTCACGTTTGAAGTGTGACCTAGCTATATATATATAGCTTCGAAGGTGGAAAATGGGTAGATTTAAATAGGAAATGGGCTAACAACTAGGGTAGCTTTGGTGGAACGAATAAAAAGAAAATCTAGGGTTTACCATGTTGATTCATATGGTACTGATCTCCACTTTTATGAGTTGCACACAAACTTAATTAATTCCCTTCATTTTGTTTCCTAACTACTTTAATTTTATTTTGTATTCCTATTTTGTAGGTTACTTGATCAAGAAGAATTAGAGTTGATTTTGTTTCCTCGCTATATACCTTATTTTCCTTTTTGGTATATTAGGAATGTTGGCTTAGGTTTATAAATTCAACTGTTATAAATAAGGAAATTGAGATCCTCACAATCCGGCATGCCATCCTTTTTTTTGTCAATTCGAATGTGGACTCTTTATTGTTCTCTAGTCATAAAAAATTATCCCATCAAAAATATCTGAAGTCAAATTCATTTTTTTTAATTGCAAGAAAAAAAAACTTTTGATGATGAAATTAATCTTGTTATAAAACAGAGCGGTTTTCTTTAAAATGTTTATGCATATTTACAAATAAAGTAGCATCTTGAACCGTTCGATTGTACTTTTTGTTTTAATTATAGCGGTCAGATTGAATGAATATTTCCTGTTATATACACTTACACTAATTATGTAAAAAAAAGAAGTTACATGTTTCCCTGGTAGAGAAATATGCACCCCCTACTTTTTCAATTGATTTCTCTAAAGTTGATTTCCTCACATTCAATTCAATATTTGCTTTTAAGTTGATTTTTTTTAGATTGATTTTCCTACAATAAAAAAGGAAACAATCATTTTTGGATTCATACACGAAAAAGAAACAACCCTTTTTATGAGAATATATATATACACCCGGCTCTTCTACGTGTTTCTTCGGGGGGGAAAAAAACTGAACTATTTTGAGTTTTTTTTTAATAATATCGATGAATAAAGGAGGATGCTATATTGATTTTTTTTAACCTTTGCATTAAAGAGGTTAGAGGGATATTCAAGAATAAATTTTTGACTATCAATTTGGAGCAAATCAAAATTTGTTGCCAAATGATAGGTACTTAGGAAATCAGATTTCGTCGCCCAATTGGACCTATTTCGCAAGGAAATCGAATTTTTTCACCAAATTGAACATTTTTTTATGAGGAACTCCATATTTTCTCGTCAAAAGGAATAATTTGGCGACAAAGTAAAAAATTATGACTTTTACACAAAAATTATGGAATATACAAAGAAACAGGGCACTTCTAATAAGGGCACCCATATTTTCGTTAAATGCAAACCTAGCTGCTGGCCGTTGGATAGTGTTTTAAATGATCCGGATTTTAATGAAATTTTTCTGGAAAAAAGTTAATTATGACCGGTCATAAACCTTCCGCAAATCCAGACTATTCAAAACACTATCCAACGGCTGACAACAAAAGTCCGCAAAATAATAAAAATAATGGCGCCCTCATTAGAAGCGCCATGTACAAATTAAGAAAAGCTCAAAAGTCATTTTTTTGGATATATTTTCAAAATATTTGTGTAAAAGTCATAATTTTTTATTTTTCCGATTAATCTTGTCAAAACGAATCAATGTCACATAAAAATTTGACATAAATTAAAAAAAGCAATTTTTTTTTGAATAAGACTAAAACCAAAAAATTACGGTCTACAACTTATTCATCAGTGCGAACGTACCCTAGTCAGTGCGTTCCTTTTTCAGCATATTAGTCTAAAGTCCAAATGAAAAAACTCCATAGGAGCTTTAGTCCTGCCTAAGTTTCTGTGATGTGTAGAGTCCAATAATAAAAATATTTTAGAGTCTAGAGTTCGTGAAAAGACAAAATTGCATTTAATGAGATAAGAGCTTTATTTGGCTAACAGAAAAAATGTCCTTTTTTCATTTAAATTGTCTTAAATGAGACAAGGGCCTTATTTGGCTAACACAAAATATGTCTTTTTTTGTGTTTTTCGATCTTGTTGCACTTTCATAGGGTACTCTAGGGTTTTAAGCACTTTCATAGGGTACCCTAGGATTTTAAGCATTTTCATAGGGTTTTAGAGTGCACTTTCCTATTATATAGTTTTAGCGGTTTAGATACTTTCATATATAGGGTATCCTAAGGTTTTAGACACTTTCATTTGGTACCTTATGATTTTAGGCATTTTCAACACCAGTCAATCTTGGTCAACGCCAGTCAACCTTAGTCAATACCGGTCAACTTTGGGATGGGTTTTTTTGTAAATCCTGGACAGAATGTCTTTTAGACTTTAGAGAAAAATATTTATGTCCTTATTATAACGAAAACCCTTATATGTCCTCCTACTTAGGGCTTGTTTGATAACCTAAATTCAACACTTAATACTGAATCAATTAAGTAATAAGCGATTCAGTAGGTTTGATAACCATATTTTACATTACTTAACAAATTAAGTACCACTTAAAATATAGGCTAAAAAGTTGAAAAAAAATTAAGTAGCTTTGAGCTACTTAATTCTGGCTGAATTTTTGTATACTTATATTCAACCATCATACCATCACCACAACTACTCCCACCAACACCTCCACCACTCCACCACCACCACTACCACCACCACCTCCACCACCACGACTACTACCACCACCACCACCTCCACTACCACTATTCCTCCTCCACCACATCACCACCACCAGCTCCACCACCACCACTTCTTCCACTACCACCACCACCACCAACACCTCCACCACCACCACCACCATTACCACCACCTCCACCACCACCACTCCACTACCACCACCACATCACCACCACCAACTCCACCACCACTTCCTCCAATACCACCACCACCACCAGCTCCACCACTACCACCACCACATCATCACCACCAGCTCCACCACCACCACCACCACCACCGCTCCTACCACCACCACCACCATCACCACCACCACCACTACCATCACCATACCACCACCACCACTACCAGCACTACACCACCACTCCTACTACCTCCACAACCATTACCAAAAGTATATTGTGACTGTTAATAAATTAAGAGAGAATTTGAACAAAATTAATTCATCAATTTTTTAATTCAGTACTTAATATATTTATCAAACAGCTTTTTAGCTTAAAAATTTCAGCATTCAGTTTTCAGTACTTAATTTTTCAGCTTTCAGTTTCAGTTTTCAGTTTTCAGTTTTATCAAACAGCCTCTTAATTTACCTTGTTTTTCAAGTGAATCGTTGCGCGCATAGGTTTGTACAGGAAACCCAATTTCCCCGTTTACCCACCCTACGCTTCGTTATAGAAAAAGATGACGACTGACGACAACTGTCACACCCAACCCAATCCACCGCCAACCTCCACCACTGCAAATGACTCCGACGAAGAAGATGCCTTCAGGACCGCTGACCACCACCACCGCCGTGCGCCGACGAGCTTCGAACCACATTCACTGGTATCGATCTCGAATGCCGACGAAGGTCCCGACCGCCGCCGCCGCAGCCATACGGCGACGAAGGTCTGTCTCTCTTTTTAAAGCTAGCTGGTATCGATCAAACTAGGATTCCAATTTCAATTCGTAGATATTGGGGATTTTTGCACAAAAAATTAGAGTTCCAATTAGTGTTCCAATTTCAATCAGTTTTAGTGTATTTCATTCTTTGTTGATGTTGCAATCATTTATGCATCTTATTTGATTGTTTGCAAGTCTTTGATCTCACCTCATTGTGAGCATTTTTGCCTATCAACTATTCTATCCTAGCTGATGGGCTTTGTGGTTTCTGAGTTAGATTTCTGATCAATATTTAGCTTAAAGTTATTGATAGAATATTCAAGAAGGAATACCCGTTGGGGCAGGGATTAGGATGAGAGGAATTTTACTTCCAAATTCCAAAAAAAGTAGTCAGTTCAGTAATGCGAAGGAAAAAGAATAGGCAAGATAGGGAGGGCTAAGGCAGGTGGATATCTTGAAATTAACGCATGTAGGACATCATGAAATTAACGCATGGTGTTATTTGTGCTATATTTATTCTTGTGGCTGCTTTCTGGTTGTTAGTTACACTTAGATACTACTTCGGCACTCACATCTTTCCAGATGTATTGCTTAATGATATTGCTGGGCTTGATGGAAATTCTTTGCTCCTAAGCTTGAAGCTTTCTGTGAATGTCTTGGTGAGTCTTATATTCAGACTCTTATTGAATCTGCAAGCCGTATGCTGATAGTTTTCTTCCAACTTAATGTGCAAAACTTTGCTTTGATGTTTGTACAACCCATTTTTTGCAGTAGCAGGTAGTGACGCTCAAAAAATATTTCGGGGTCTCTGTTTATTAATCGCTGGATTTTGCTCATTAGAGGAATCGTCCCAGTGAATGAAGATTAAAACTATGGACACAAACAACTCTGTCTAAATCTGTTTTGGTAGGATAATGCAGTTGACAACTTCTAGGTAGTTTCTAGACAACCATCCTGAGCCTTTAATAATTGTATTTTATGACTTTGGTTCCACTTTTTCCTTGTTTTTCTATTTCTTATCTCTCTTCTCTATGTTTTCTTCTTTCTATTACAGTAACAGGAATATGTTTGTGTCATATTTTTCTTTTGTCAAGTTCCAAATTCTGTTTTTGTTTGAGTTTGTCTTTGATCTCTCATTAATGACTTGATATGCAGAGCTATCATAGCAGTATGCGGAAATGAAACATTGTATCATAACAGTATGCATGTTTTTTGCTGGTCCAGAGCTTAGAGTCACATTGAATTGACATACCCAATATGCCATTGTTCAAGGTACTTCGAATGGTGCTACTTTCTGTGCAATAACTGTACGTGATACAATTGAAGAACTTCCAAAAGAGATGGAGCGTCTAGCCAAGGAGAGATGATAGCGACACTTAGGATTTTTCTTTTTTCTTTTTGCTTGTAATATAGCTTAGGATAGACGATGATGATGATGTTCGGTTCATGCCTCTTTTGTAAAACATTATGTATTCATGCCAGCTAGATTTAAAACTTCCATTTCAATTGCAATTGAATTGGCTCGTTTTTTCTGTTGCTACTGCTGACTATTACTGACTGAGACGCTGTGATGTCGAGCTAGACCAAAAATAAGGAAAATTTTGTCAAATTTTTCAGAAAATGTTGAGGTCTTTCAAGATACGATACGGAAACGACACGATACGATACGTTTGACTACCATAAGTTGCATTCATCAAATATAACCCAACACATTGCAAACTTGCAACATTCAAACTTACAACAGTAAAGTGAGTTGGACAATTAATTTTTTATTTGTGGACGTGGTTTGACCAAGTTGTTTGTTCTCACCATTGCCTTTCCAGCATGACAACATTCAAACCCTACATTCCTCGCGTTTCCATTTTTTCTCCTTCTCGATGATCTTTTCGCAACAGCAAGCCCTTTTTCTTTCGCATATCTTACATAATATTGATAAGCGTCCTTCGATGTGTCGAATGTCATACCCTTCTTTGATTCTTCAACTTTATCTTCACAATTTTCTATTTTCTCCTTCCCATCCTCAGTAGTTTCTATCTCATCACAGTCTTTGCTTGAAGGACCCTAATTTGTGAAGGAGAAATGAAGTCCTAATTTTTGAAACACATGGATCCAAAAAAGAAGAGAGTAGCAAAACAAGTAGCTCTACAATAATTCTTCCATTCAAAAAACCAGCTCACATCTAGGTAATGATTTTGGCGAGCTTCATACACTGTCATCAATTCAGTGCAAAACATATTAACCCCTAATTCGAAATAAAATCCTAATTTTCAAAATAGGGATTTTTTTTCAGCAACTCAATTTCGGGTTTCGTTCTATAAAATGGTTAATTTACACACACACAAAAAACTCAATTTAGGTTTTTTGTCTTTTTTTTTCCTAGCAACTCAGTTAAGGGTACTAATTGAAACAAGGAGGGAGAGAGAGACCTTCGTGTTGGAATGCGTAGAAGGCGGCGACAATAGCAGTCGGAGGTGGGGGAGCGCTGGATTGGGTTGTGGTGATCGCCCCCTATCTTATCTGTATCGTGAAAGTGGAGGGAAGGCGAAAGGAAAGATTTTAGCGCGCGACTAAGTTTCAATTTTGGTTTTGTTTGGAACTCTCCAAAACGACGTCATTTTGAGGAGATAGTGAAACTAGATAATGTACGTAGACTAAAATTGGGGGAAAAAAATCCCCGTCTAAATTCAAATTTGGGCCAGTAGTTTTTTTTCCCAGTAATTATACCAACACAAAATTTTCAAAATAGACAGCCCGCACAGATGATATTTGGACGCATATTGGATTCCACAAAGATGATTGGAGCCGCTCATTTTGTTCAAAACATCTTGTTTAAGGTACGGTCCCGGTAAAAAATCAGCTCATTTGGATCTTGTTAAATGGGTTTATGAAACACCTAACTTTGCCTCAAAAAATAAGCCAAACAAAATAAATCGCTCCGATCATCTTTGTGGGATCCGAAATGTGTCCAAATTTCATCTGTGCGGGCTGTCTATTTTGAAAAACCTATGCGTGTAGCACAGTTGTTTTTTTTGGTACATCCCTCCTATGACGGTCCAAGAAGAAACTTAACAACAACCAAACGAGGCCTTAGATCCTGAAAGTTTTACTCATCTCCCCATTAATCTCCACAACCACCAAAAACCTCTACTCATCGAATTCATGGTGTTTTTGAGCTAGGATTTGGTTTTCTGTAACGGATTCCTCGCTATTCTCTCTTTCTCACACACACATAGGGATAGGGATGAGAAAGTCTATCAAATCGATGGGTACCCGAATCGTAACCGAAAAATTCCCTGTGGGTATGAGTATGGTTAAGGACTTGGATAATTGAACAGGTATCGATGCGGGCAAAGCTGGCCCACCCTTAAGGCCCAAGAGGCCTGAGTCTTGGGCATCCCAAAAATTTCAATTTTTAGGGGCACTCCAATATTTTCACTATTTGGGTTTTAGTAGGACTCTTTTTAAGCTTAATAGAACGGAAAAAAATGACCAATTAAAGGTAATGATTTAGCCCAACCCCTCATCCAATATGCCCAAGTGCACAACCCACTAAATCTCCAAAATTATTTCCTCCAAACCACAAAGTAACACATCTCCAAAATCGTTTCTCCCCAAACCCACCACAAAAACTTGAGGATATAGTATTTTGTGTTCGTGTGTAATGATCAGTAGAATTTTGTATTGATTTAGCTTTTTCATATTGTGATTGTTGCTGTATAAATTATTAAGTATTAACTCTTTCATGACATACATTTTTTTTATTAGGTTTTGGGCACTAAAAATTCTTGGGCCGACCTTAAATGCGGGTATGATTTAGCAAATCCCAGAACTGAACCAAACCAATATAGTACACATTGAACGGTTCAGATTTTCAAAATTTGATTGGGAAATGAAAATCCCGCATTTTAACAAAATAAGGGATCCCTCACTTGATCTGTGGTGTGTGTGTGTACAGTCATTTTCAAATGAGGAGCTCCTTATTTTAGTTAAAATAGGGACCTCTCCATTTTTCCCATTTTCCGTCTGAATTTTGATAATCTAAGCCGGTCAATGTGTTCGGAATGTGATTTTAAGGGTACCCGCGAGAAATCAGCCAAAAAAAAGACCGGAAAGGGCTTCTTCCAAGCAGTTTTAATTTGAACCGTTTGATAAAAAACGAACAAACAATGCTCGGATGAAGCCCTTTCCGGTCTTTTTTTTGCTGATTTCTCCCTAATACTCTTAAAATCACGTTCTGAACACATTGAGCGGCTCAGATCATCGAAATTCAATCGGGAAAGAGAGGTCTTTATTTTTTTAAATTAAGGTGATCCTTAGGAGAAGGGAACTATATATATATACACACACACAGTTGTTATCCAGTGAGGGATCCCTTACCAGTCTACCGTGCGGACCTCCCATTTCCTGAGCAGACTTCGATGATCCGAGCCTCTCAAAGTGATCAGAACGTGATTTTAAGGGTACACGCAAGAAATCAGCAAAAAAAATGACCGGGAAGGGCTTGATCGGAGTAGTTTTCATTGAACGGTTCAATAAAAAACTGTTCAAATCAAACCCTTCCCAGTCATTTTTTTTTTGCTTATTTCTCGCTTGTTCCCTTAAAATCACGTTCTGCACACTTTGAGCGGCTCGGATCATCAAAATATGCTCCGAAAATGGGCAGTCCACACGGTAGACTGGTAAGGGATATGTATATATATATATATATATATATATAAACACACACCGGTTCTTACGAGGGATCCTGGATTTTGCTGTTTGTGCGGGACTCCCATCCGAATCCAACGGCTCACGTTTTTAAAATGGGGCTCGTGGGTAACATGGGGGTTGGGTCGGATAATTTTATATCGCGGACCACGGGTCTTTCACAAACGGGGCCCTTGCCTTCAGCTTCCATTTCCCAAAGGGAAAAGCAATACTACTCCTAATATATTTCCGAAATCCTTGAATCAAACCTTATTAAAAAATAAGTAATTTATATTACATTTTCAAATTTAAAAAATTTAAAATAACTTAAATAAAAAATAATTTTTTAATTGTTTTTTCATCGTTTATAATTATTACCTTCTTAAAATATAACGGCCTTTTTGCATTCTGGAACCCATTTATACGCTGCTCCTATAATTCAATATTCACCCACGCCCGTACCCCAACCCTATCGTCTTCTCCGTCCGCCGTCGCCGCCGATCATCACCACTTCGTCTGTCGTCGTCGATCTCCCTCTTCTGAGTTTTCCGGCCGTAAGTCTCTCTCCTCTCTCCCTTTCTCTACGTTAGCAATAACTGTTGTATAAATGGGATTCGTTTCTTTTTGTAGATAATCAGTTGGTTGTTTTGAACTAAGACGAAGTAGGGTTTGCTCTAGACCTTTTCTTTAATCTGATTGTGCTTCCCTAACAGTATTTGTTGAGATTTTGGTTCATCTTAGATTTTGTACCTCTGTTTTTCATTTTGAGATGAAACTGTTGTATAAATGGGATTTAGTTCTCTAGATGTATTGTTAACAGATCTGGACGATTACCAGAAACAAACAACCAAGGTCTCTCTTGTTCCGTACAAGAACCAGAAACCCTAACCCTTGTTTTCAAACACAGGAGAACGAGAACGAAATCGACAGATACGAAGGGCTGGACAAGAAGGTATCTTTCTCTCTCTCCCTGGCTCATTCTCTTTCTCCCCATGTTGATTAGGGCTTTTTCCATGTCGATTAGGGATTTTTTTTCTGTTACTCGAAATCTATGACTTAGGGTTCAAATCTCTCGTTCCATATCGACATGGGGTAATCTGTAATTCGTGCAACTCTTGAACACATGGTGCATTTTTTTCTTGAACACATGGCTGATTAGGTTGTTTTTTTTTTTTTCTGCAAGTCGAATCGTTAGGGTTCGAATCTGTTTTTTTTTTTTGGTTGGAACACATGGTCAATCAGGAGTACTGGTGGTAGTTCTGTTAGGGCTTTTTGATGATGTTAAATGAACTTCTTCTTTTTTTGTGCTAGGCATGTGAAATGGTGAACTTGTGTAATGGATAACTTTAATCATTAATGGAATTTTATTTTTATATTCAACATATCATATCCTACTTTTGGAAAAATCACATATCCGCATATCCGTATCCGTGCTTCTTAGCCCTTAGGATAGATAGGAATGGTGCAACTGACAGTGGTAAGACTTGAACCTGAACATCATATGCCTAGTAAGGGATTGCCTTATCCATAAGCCCAATCCCTTGGCTTCCTCAATATTGAGGAGAATAAATTTCATTTGTTGGTCCAGTTGACCTTAGTTAGATGTTTGCTTGCTGGACGTTGTTCAGCTTTAAAAGCGTGTTGATGTAGTTGTTTACCCTATAAATTGTACAAGAAAAGCACATATAAAGATAATACTTCAAGAAAATCGCAAAACGGCACAGTTGTTTATTGCACAGACTTGATATGTGTTAATAGAAAAGACTAGTATTCTAGTTAATCATGTTTGTACCTAAATAAAGCTCTAGGCACTTGGTACCACCCTCTCATAGGTTGTTTATCTCTTAAAATAAGTAATTTCGAAGATTGTATCTATAGAGCCACAGTCCCATTGTACCACAATTTAGGCATGTGCGTGTTGTTATTTGTGTTTCCTTTCTGTTCCCTCCGTTGCTCGTATTGGAGCAATCTGCATTCCAGGTGACATATGAGTATAGGACCTGATACTTGCAATTAGCACAATGTCTCATTTCACATGTGCATGGATAATTTTGAAGTAGGCAAGCCTTACATAGGAGAAGATTTCTCCACTTTGATTTTATGTTTACTAATATAACCTCATAACCCTTTTCGATACAATGTGCTACTTACCAAATGAGAGACAATTGTGTCCATGTTTATGGTTGCAATTTTTTTCTTTGATACTTTGATTTATATTTTGGATCTTGTGCCAAAATGGCATCAAGGAAGAATAACTTTCAAGTTCAAACAAATACTCATTTTGTTAAAAATTTGTCGTTTGCGTCTTCTTTTTGCAAGTAAAAAAGAGAAACCAGTTGGTTTTACTGCAGTAAGCATTCTTAATCTCTCACAGCTTGATAGGTCAAAAGATGCTGGTGGGCTGGGGGAGAGAGTATGAGGGGGAGGGGGCGGGGGCGGCAAATGGTGCTTTACATTTCAACTTAGTTGCAGATGCTTCAATCTACTGAACTTCACCTCACCTATTGGTTCATTTTCATCATTTTGTCCTTCAAATCCAACTATTGCCTCCATAATTCCATAGTGGAATATGTCTAGTCGTTCCAGGTGGACAAGTTCTCTTGCGGTGCATGGGGAGAAGAGATACTTACACTTTACAACAGCTAACATAGTTAATTTATTGAACGACCATGAGACTTTGAACAAATGATTTTGGCTCACCAATAAGATATTTCATGTCATCATGACATGATCTAACTAAGAGGTTTTTCAAGTCAATAAATCTATTTCCAACCCCTCTGTCATGAAACACCTTCTTCAAACCCTTAATGCCATCGAGGTGTAGCGTATTAGCTTTGTCTATGAAAGGAATGAACTCATTTCTTAAAGAAGATCATTCATATTTCAAAACCTTGTTCCTAAAAAATATTCACATACGAAATTTAAGTTGCCAGCTAAAGTGGTCATTGACTAAAGGTCAATTAACCACTTTACATATCCATATATACCATATGTCATGCTATTACCCAATGAGTGCCTAAAGTTTGAGAACCTGAAGGAATTTAGGATCTTCTCAATGGACAGTCAAATTCAATTATTTGTATATGAATATTTTCGAGTAACAAGGTTTTGAAATATGAATGGTCTTCTTTAAGAAATGAGTTCATTCATTTCGTGGAACAAAGCTAATACATGCTACACCTCGATGGCAGTAAGGGTTTGAAGAAAATGCTTCATGACAGAGGGGTTGGAAATATAGATTTATTGACTTAAAAAACCTCTTAGTTAGATCATGTCATGATAACCTAGAATATCTTATTTGTGAGCTAAAATCATTTGTGCAAAGTCTTAATAGTTTCAATAATTAAATGTGTAAGCTTTTGTAAAGTGTAAGTTTAAGTATCTTTTTCTCCTCATCCACCGCAAGAGGGCTTGTCCACCTGGAATGACTAAATGTATACACTGTGAAACCGTGGATGCAGTAGTTGGATTTGAATGAGAAAATGATTAAAAAAAATGAACTCATAGGTGAAGTTCAGTAAACTGAAGCACTTGCAATTGACAGGTCTGCCAAATGTCAGAAGCTTCTATGCCGAAAAGGAGGAGACGCGGATAACCATGGGAAGTTCTTCTGCCTGTGCCGAGCCACTTTTCGGTGAAAAGGTAAGCTTTATCGTTATCTGTTTTTTTAATTTACTGGGATGTTTAAATTGAGGACTAGTTTAAAAGTTTGTGTATCCCCATCTTTGTTCAAAGATAGTTAGTTGCCTTGCAAAGGGCATGTGATGTGACCTTTATTCTGATCACGTCAGATTGCACCTTGTCCGAGTATGCATGAAAAAATCTAGTTGACTGATAGTCATTGCCTATTTAATTTGTTCTCAAAGGAATGGTCGGCAGTTATTAGTTAAGATAACATACTACAAATTGAATATACGAAATTAAGTGATATGATGATTGAATTAATCTGATTTTTATTATAAATAAGATAGGCATATTGGCCTAAAAATTAAGAAGTCTTGATTGCTGAAAAAGGTTAGGTGGTTGGAGAAGTTGAATGATAGACAATGCCGTAATTGTACATTGGAGAAGCCAAGTTCTTGTTACTTATTTATGAGAAACACTACAACACATATGGCCTTTTATAGCATAATTTTACAGCGTTCTTTTACTTATGCTATCATAGAGAAGCAAGTATAGGGTTCTGTAGTGAGAAAGGAAGGAAACCCCTCGCGCCCGAATATAATAGCGTTTCATTAAAAGCCTTCAACAGCGTTTTGCCAAAATTATAGGCACCAAGATTAGTGCACAAAATCGCACACCCCTTGTGAAAATTTCAATCGACGTCACAGTGGCATCAAAACTCCCAATCGTTTCATGCAAACTGGTGGAAGATTTCTCAAGTTGGGTGAATTGGTGTTGGCCGATAATGGATCGATCGTGGTATTCTAGGGTTAATCGTGAGTAGTTGGTAATCCCACCCAATCTTTTCTATTTCGTTTTCCCAACTTTGCTAGGGTTCTCCTATTACAGGTTTTCATTCAACCTATCAAGTGGGTTCTTCTCCTCATCGACAGATTTTGCCCGAACAGGTAGTGAGTCTAGTGACGTTCAGAAGTACGCCTTTCTTTGTTGCTTTCATCTTCGTGTTCAAGTAAGAGAAAACAAATAAGTCTTGATTTCGATTCTAGGATTTTATGATTCATGGGCCCATAAATAGTTTAGAACTAATTTATAGTTTCAGTTGTGTATGTATGTATATCTTGCCCCATTAGTTTTAGGGCTAATCTTAATTGTTTAATCTTCTAGTTTCTTCATCTTACATCCATGCTATAAAAAAATCGGTTGATTATTGATGTTCATTCGTCCTTTGTCAATGTATAAAACATCAGTTGGTTTATATCTTAATGATTTCTTGTTCTAGGGTTTTGATTTGTGTGGTGGAATTGAGGTTTACGATTCATGGGTTCAGACGCATTTGTCGGGATTACTTTGGTTTATATATTCGTAGAGATTGCGTATTTCCCTAGTCTACTAGGTGTCTTGTACCAGTTTCCATCCAAGGAATTCTTGATTGAATTGTGGGGTTTGTATGTAAGAGGGTTAGGGGACAAAGTATCTTGTCCTCTCCCATAGGAATCAAGTGGGCTCTCCTCTTTCATCGAAGTATTCCACCGGGAGAGTTTTCATTTGTGTGGTGGAATTTGGGGTTTATGATTTTAACTTTTAAGGCTAATTAATTTGATGTTGAAATTTTGATTTCGAACCGGTCAAATTCGAACGGACGAATAGAACTTACAATCGCCATTGTGGTGTCGAGAACGAAGTTCATTGAAGTTTTGTGTTTGCAAGGCTAAGTTGAAAAATTAGATTTATGTCACTTTGTGGGTGACTCACATAGGAAGGTTCTTTTTCTCTTGTTTATGTGAAGGCTTCATACTCTAACCTTGAGAGACCAAGGAATCATCTAATGAGCACAAGGGAATTACTGTTTGATGGTCTCTTGTTTTGTGTGAATTATGTTGTTTGATGGCCACTCGTGTAAAATTAACAGATGCTTGAAATGGTTAGTGAACTTAATAATAATATCCTTTTTATCTTTCGGCCAAAAAAAGAAGAGAGAAGTGTGTGGGACCACGTCGTTGTCACTTGTCACCAATTGAAACATGAAAACCTTCCCTTTTTCAGCAGGGCTTCTACATTTCACCTCAAATGAGTTTATGAGAGTCTGACCAGGTGACAACAACGCTCGATTGAGGAAGACGAGTGGTTAAGCGTCATAAAGTATTTGATTTAAACAATTAAACTCAGAAGCTTTGTATGGATTTTGATTTCTTTGCTATGACACACCTAATACATGTCATTTTATTTACAACTAGAGGTAATAGAGACCTTTTCTTTTGTATGTTATAGTTTAGAAAGATTACAACTCCAGGTTACTGAAGTTCCTAACTCAGGTTTTGGGTAAGGATATTTATTCAAGGCCACCACCTGATATTTTTTTATCGTGACGTACTTGTATGTACTAAGTCATTGTATGTGCTGAATGATTATCTGCATCTATGCTTATATATAAATGAGATGAGTAATAGACTTTTTATCTTAGTCTATAGTCCTTGTTTGGTCTTGACAACATGGTTAATTGAATGACTTTTTTGGTTGAAAATTTGTTGCTGGAATTGTAAAATAAGTAGCAGAAACTACAAATTAAGTGCAGGAACTTGATGTTAAATGCTAAAAATGGTTTTGTTGCTTGAAATATAGGTGAACTGCTGGAATACGATATTCTAGTTGCTGGAACAGGGAAATTAGTTGTTGAATTTGGTGCAGGGAAGTTGGAACGGTTATTTTGGGGAGCCTAAAGCTATTTACTTGTTAAAAGGTTAGAAAGATATATTCTAGGTTGGATTTATAAAGCATGATATGAGTATGCCAAGTGCAGGATGATGGTGAAAGCTATCTTAACTCCACTATCATATTGTGATGAACCCAATATTCTTGTGAATGGCATTGTGGAGCTAAATAACATGCTGTCTTTTGCAAGGCATTACAATTTGACAGTTCAACTGTTGGCTTTTGCAGGGCACATTAATTCTGTCCTCTATTTTTTGTTCTATGTCAATCTTTGTTTATTCTACTATATATGGGTCAAACAATTGTAAGGCCATGGCTTCTTGTTTATTCTACTATATATTGCGATAGTCACCTTAATTATTTAGTTTGGTTGTTGGTGATACAATTTTTAGAAGGAATTATTCATCTTCAACTAATCTTTGTTTTTTTAATTTTTTAATTTTTGTTGAGAGGAACTAATCTGATAGAAGATGCTCTTCTAAAGCCCTTGGTCCTTAGAGGTGTGGACGTGTAAGAGGAGTGGGAAAAGGAGTCGCACAAATAAGATCAGGTAAGTGAAGAAACTGTTCAGTTCAAATCGCAAATGGCACATGTGCTTAATGTAATCGACGAGTTAAATAAAAACCAAGTAGTTTGTTGTTTTCTAGATTTAATGTTATTGTGGACTACTTCTAATAATGACGTTTTGCCTTCCTTTTTTTTGGAACTATCTAGAGTCACAATCAGGCAACTAATGAATGACTAGCATCTACACCCACTGATCCTCCCTTGGTATGAAAGTTAATTGTTTTTGGAGCTTTCGAAAAGACTGCATAATTTCAGATTTTTGCATCTGAAATGTTAAATGTGACGAATCTTGCTTTTACTTTTCCAATTATTTGGAGATTGTAGTCTATGATTGTTGGAACTGGAAGTTCACTCATTGAATTCATTTAGCAATTGAGATGCTACTACTGAAATGTGGTGAAACCGTGAATTAGGGAGTTGGAACTATGAAATTTGATGTTATTGTTGTAAATTAATTTGGTTTGCTTAAAAAGTGGACCAAACTGATGGGGATATTATAGGTTGCACATCTGTATCTATATCTTGTAGGATACTCTTGTTGTGGGGGGCTACAAATTTCTGTTTTTCCGGTTTGAATATGTTGTTTTCAGGTGGTGCTTGTTTGTTGATGTTGTCTTTTGTTGTATTTAGGAAGCATTTCCAAGAGCATTAGTTTGTAACTCCACTTAATTGTCTGTTTGTTTTGCGTCGCCTTGTTTACCTTTACATAATGGAACGAACATATTTTTGTTTACTCTATCTATGAAGATGATTGGTTTAAAATTCTAATTATTCACTCAAATTGAAATGTGTTCTTCTTGTGCATGTAGGTCTATGGGTTGAAAGAGAAGATTGATGAATCATGATTTTTGTGCTTGCTGACGATATGATGATGCGCTAGTGCCGGTTGGATATAGTTGAGGCCTTCCCTTTGATATGTATTCCTTTCTTTTTGCTAAATAGGCTTGTTTGGGATATAGATGTTTAGGGTGTGATTTTTGTGCTTGCTGAAGATATGATGATGCGCTAGTGCCGGTTGGATATAGTTGAAGCCCTCCCTTTGATATATATTCTATAGCGTTTTTTGCATGTAGTGAAAGACACTTTTTCCATTTTAAAATATTTGGGCAGCGTATTCATCATTTCACTGGACTCCATCGAAGGCATTTTCAATTTTTCTCTTTGGTCAGTGATAATGTGACGGATATTTGTTTTAGTGCCACGATTTTTTAAGTCTACTGATTATTGTACACTCGTCTGATTACTGTACTTTAATCAAACGAGGAAAAAATGTTGTGGAGAAGGTAATGGTAACCGTAAACTTTTAACTCTTCGTCTTCCATTAATTATTTAACGTAGAAGGGTGCGTGACCCACTTCTGCCTTCGCTCAAGTATTGGTCCCGGAAGTAGGAAAATTTTGGAAGGGAGAGTGAACTGTGAAGAAGAGCAAGTGGGAGAAGAATAGATGGCTGGAGAAGAAGAACGAGATGAGAGAGAAAGTGTGTTTATAGTGAGAGAGGGAAAAAAAAAAAAAGATGAAAGAAAAGTAAGAATTACAAGGGACATAGACAGGAGTAGTTGTAAGACTAGGTTAGGATGTCGTGGCATTAAAATTAAGAGCGGTGGCATTGCAACCAACCTTTTACTTTTTAGAAAGGTAATAGGAATTACGATCGTTGAAATCATGGTTAATTAATCTGTCTTCGATGTTGTGACGTAATACTTTTACAGGGTGTTTGGATGGAGGATTTATTTTGGATGGATATAGAATGAGAGTGGATTTGGAAGTGAATATGTCATGAGGGATGATATGTTAAGAATGATGGCCCCACCTCTTAAAAAGAATGGATTTGTAATGAGATATTTGGATGATTTTTCGAGAAGGGGTATTTAGAAGGTGAATATGATGGAATAAGGTATTAAATGACTTATTTGCCGCCGCCCCACCACCCTCCCCCACCACCACCACCCCCCCCAAAAAAAAGTATTTTAATGGACAAATTAGGTTTCTTTCATTATAATTACAGTAAATACATATATACAATTAATTATTGCATAAATTTGAATCAAATTATCTTTAAAATGTTTTAACCTTTTTTATTTATTATTTTAAAAAATCTGAATTATTTATTTTCAATTTAGTAATTAAAAAGTACATTTTGTAATTACAGTAAATACATATTTAGAACTAATTATTGCATAAATTTAAATGTAATTATATTTAAAATGTTTTAACCTTATTTGATTTATTTTTTTAAGAAATCCTAATTATATATTTTCAATTTAGTAATTAAAAAAGTACATTTTTTGTAGTTGAAAAAGAAAAGTAGGTGCACCAAATTTTGTAAGATAAAAGCGTGTTTACCAAAATTGTTTGGCAAGTGGTTTATAAATACCACTAGCTATCTCAGATCATTGCACACACACACGATCGCAAATGGAGTGAACAACCATACCTCAGCCAGTGTAAGGAGGAAGACGAGGGAGAGTTGTAACCGTCGGTCCGGCAGTGGAGTCACCAGAGTTGTTCAGTGACCTCCTCTCTTCTCTCTCTCTCTCCGTTGGTCTGGGTTTCAAAACACAATAAAAGAAGAAATGGGATGCGAAAAGATAAATCAAAGGAGGATTTGAAGGGGTAAAACTGTCTCAAAACCCCCCGAATTTGCCAAGGCTGGGGTCTGAGCTCCTCTTCACAAATCCACCTCCAACCAGAGATGAAGCCACTACAATGTTTATCTCCCCTTTTCAAAAAAAACTGAACCAAACACCGGATTTGAAGGAGAACCGGAGTACAAATTAGGGCGCTTCACATAACCCCCTTCATCTCCTCCATCCAAAGAGGCTCTTAACATAATTTTGTATCACACATTTGTAGGCGCACTTGCATAAACTTCATATAAACATGTTTTTGTAGATAAGAGTGTTGGAGTGCCCAAGGCCAATGAATATAAGTATACTCACGTTATAAAAAAATAAAAAAACTGAATCCATCGCATTGGTTGATCAGATCTTAGAGGCCCAATAAATTCATGTTTGATTCCCAGATCTAAATTGCCACTATCGAAATACGATGGGGAGAATGAGAGATCCTTTTCCCAAGAAGAGAGTTCGAATTGAACCAACTCATTGCCATCGAAGTAGTTGAGGAGGAGGAGGAGAAGGGGAAGGGGATGGAGGAGGCGAGGCAGGAACCACCTGGGGTAAGGAGAAGGAAAGAAATGGGGAGAGGCGATTTGAGATCTCTATAGGGTTTCTAGAGAAAGAAGCTCTATCTATTGGATTTGGAGAGAAAGAAACAAGAGAATCTTTCAGGACCGTAGTGTTTCTACTTCAGTTTTGGGTAGGTTGATTATTGAGAAAGTCTGTGTTTCTTTATGCTCGTGGAGAGGCTATGTGATGGTATGAGATTGTTAGCTCGGTCTTGGAGTCTTAACTCTCGCATATTTTCTTTGTGAATCTTTTCTTTGTTTGGTTTTGTTTTCTGGTTTTCCTAGGCAGCTAGAAATGTGTTAGTTCTGCCTAGGTTCTCGTTGTATGTTGGGATTTTCCTTTGTTCTTAGTTGGTTTGCTTTATAAAATGGTTTAATTACGGGAAAAAAAAAAAAAAAGAGTTCGATCGGAGTCTTTTTTTTTTTTTTTTTCTTTTGATATATCCTCACTCATCTCGATCGAACTCTTAATTACTCTCTTTCTCACACCACACTTTAGAGGGTTCAGTTGTTCACATGTAACGAACACTAACATACCATTTCTCAAATCTTACATCTCTTATAAACATAACCACTGCACACAGAGCAAATCATCAACGCCCATATTACACCTTAGAAGTCTAGTACAATGGCATAAGCCTTAGGAGAAACATATATATATGGTAGATAAACCAGACAAACAAAGGAAAATAACATCATGACGTACCAGGAATTAAGTAGTCCGATGGGGAATGCTCAAATGAAATCCATGTCAAAAGGGTTTGAGCCATGGTACCCCACTCTAGATCTCTCACCCCAAAAAGCCTTTACTGGTAGTAAGAAGAGGCCGAGCGTGCATCCACGTCAAGCAAACTCTTAATTTCCTTTGGTAGAGTGATGAGACGGACCAAATCAGTCTCCTCGTGATCCCTTCCTAGCTCGGCCAGTGCATCCGCAACTTTGTTTCCTTTTCTGCGGGTGTGGTTCAGCGAGCATCCCGTAATCTCCAACATCCCCTTGCATTCCTCTATTATATCATTGATAGATGACATCTTACGAGTCTTGCTCGTGAGGTGATTAATAGCCTGTTCTGAATCCGATTTAATCTCGATCTCGACCTCGCGGAACTTTTCCTCCTGGATGATTTTCAACCCATTGTATATGGCCCATATCTCCGCTTGCTCGGGATTCGAGCAATCCCTCGATACTCTACCGTAAAAACCCATGATCCAGCGGCCGCTTCCATCACGGATGACCCCGCCAAAACCCGCCCGGGATGGATCACCACTCAAGCTAGCATCAGTGTTCATCTTTAGCTTTCCTCCAGTGGCATCCATCATTTTTAGTGTTGCATTCCAGGTATTAAGAAGAGGCCGAGCGTGCATCCGTGACGAGCTGATGAGACGGACCAAATCAGTCACCTGATCCCTTCCTAGTTCGGCCAATGCATCCGCAATTCCTTTTCTATCGGTGTAGTTCAGCTTGCATCCCGTACTCAGCAACATCCTCTTGCATTCCTCTACAATATCATCGATACGTGACTTCCTACGAGTCTTGTCCCTGAGGTGAATAACAGCAGGTTCCGAAACCGATTCGATCTCAACCTGGCGGAACTTTTCACCCTGGATGATTTTCAACCCATTGTATATGCCCCATATCACGGCTTGCTCGGGCGTACAATCCCTCATCGATATTCTACCGTAAAAACCCATGATCCAACGGCCTCCTTCATCACGGATGACCCCACCAAAACCCGCCCGGGATCGATCATCACTCAAGCTAGCACCAGTGTTCATCTTTAGCTTTCCTCCAGCGGCTACAATCAATTTCCCTTTGTCATTGGTCTTCTCATCCCGTAAGTAACCCTCGAATGTTCGTGGGGTAGCCACTGAAACTTCCAGAGGTAGCCACTGGAACTTCCAGCGGCTACAATCAATTTCCCTTTGTCATTGGTCTTCTCATCTTCTGATGCTGAGGATGATAAAAGCTTGGTTACGGCCCACCCCGCAGCCACCACTGCCGCCACGGTCGTCACTGCCCCCACCACAGTCGCCGTGTTTCCCCTCTGTCTCCGAGCCGAAGAGGCCGAGCGTGCATCCACGTCAAGCAAACTCTTAATTTCCTTTGGTAGAGTGATGAGACGGACCAAATCAGTCTCCTTGCGATCCCTTCCTAGCTCGGCCAGTGCATCCGCAACTTTGTTTCCTTTTCTACGGGTGTGGTTCAGCGAGCATCCCGTAATCTCCAACATCCCCTTGCATTCCTCTATTATATCATTGATAGCTGACATCTTACGAGTCTTGCTCGTGAGGTGATTAATAGCCTGTTCCGAATCCGATTTAATCTCGATCTCGACCTTGCGGAACTTTTCCTCCTGGATGATTTTCAACCCATTGTATATGCCCCATATCTCCGCTTGCTCGGGATTCAAGCAATCCCTCGATACTCTACCGTAAAAACCCATGATCCAGCGGCCGCTTCCATCACGGATGACCCCGCCAAAACCCGCCCGGGATGGATCACCACTCAAGCTAGCATCAGTGTTCATCTTTAGCTTTCCTCCAGTGGCATCCATCATTTTTAGTATTGCATTCCTGGTATTAAGAAGAGGCTGAGCGTGCATCCGCGGCAAGCTGATGAGACGCACCAAATCAGTCACCTGATCCCTTCCTAGTTCGGCCAATGCATCCGCAATTCCTTTTCTATCGGTGTAGTTCACCTTGCATCCCGTACTCAGCAACAGCCCCTTGCATTCCTCTACAATATCATCGATACGTGACTTCCTACGAGTCTTGTCTCTGAGGAGAATAACAGCAGGTTCCGAAACCGATTCGATCTCAAGCTGGCGGAACTTTTCGCCCTGGATGATTTTCAACCCATTGTATATGCCCCATATCGCCGCTTGCTCGGGCGTACAATCCCTCGTCGATATTCTACCGTAAAAACCCATGATCCAACGGCCTCCTTCATCATGGATGACCCCACCAAAACCCGCCCGGGATCGATCATCACTCAAGCTAGCACCAATGTTCATCTTTAGCTTTCCTCCAGTGGCTTCCATCATTTTCCCTCTCTCATTAGTCTTTTCATCCGGTAAGTAACCCTCGAATTTGTTCGTGGGGTAGCCACTGAAACTTCCAGAGGGGTAGCCACTGGAACTTCCAGCGGCTACCATCAATTTCCCTTTGTCATTGGTCTTCTCATCTTCTGATGCTGAGGATGATAAAAGCTTGGTTACGGCCCACCCCGCAGCCGCCACTGCGGCCACGGCCTTGGCTGCCCCCGCCGCAGTCACCGTGTTTTCCCTCCGTCTCCGAGCCGAATCCTCCTCACTACTTCTGGCGGCGTTCCACTCGTTACTGTCAGTATTTCCCATTATGTGCTGCTAGATATCTATTCGGATGTTTGTAATGGATGGGTGAGAAATGAGAAGGGAGGAGTTCGTTTATATAGAAAAAAAAAGATTGAGAAACTCCATTTGGGCAGTTTAACCTAGGAATGTTCAAGAAAACCGTCCGAATCGTAAAACCGATTCGATCCGAACCGAACTGTCCTATTTGGTCTGATTTTGTGGTTCTGTGGTCAGGTTATGGTTCCAAAAAAATAAGAACTGTTAATTTTGGTTCCGTTACTGGTTCTCAATTAAAGAACGTAGTTAGAACAGAACCGAACCTTTTAAAACTAATATATATAATTATATAAAAATAAATATGTGTGTAATTTGGTAGGTTAATCTCTTTCTTACTAAACTTACTTTATTTGGAGATGAAATCTCATTTGTTAGGAAAGTTTTTACTGTCTTCCTTAATTTTTCTGTTCTAATACATTACTCCCTCCGTCCCTTTTTAAGTGTCCTGTTTCGTAACTTCAACTTATTAAAAAGACATCATCATCATACCTTTCACATCAATTTTTTCCTCCACTTTCCCTACTTACCCATCATCATTACACTTTTATTTACTTATTTTTCAAAATGGAATCTACTTTTATGGATAAAATAGAAAATTCACCAACTTTTACCCACTAACTTTACAAAATGGACACTTATTAAGGGACAGCCCAAAATGGAATACCGGACTATAAATAAGGGACGGAGGGAGTACCTTTTTATTCTTTCAATTCTTTGCAACCTTATTTAATGGATTAGTCTTTATAATTTCAATCTCATGTCTCTCTTTCTCATACACCGGTGATAAGTTTGGATGCTAATTGAATAGAATCGGAACCGGAATCGAACCAAAACCGGACCGATTTTGCGGTTTGGTTCTGGTTAGATTCCACTTATATATTGGTTAGGTTCTGGTTCTTAATTTTCTAGAACCGTTTGAAATAGTCCGGTTACTGATTTTTTAGAGAACCGGACCAATTCGAACCCTGTACACCCCTAGTTTAACGGCTCAGTGGTGTTTTCGAATCTAAAATAATTATTTTTGTCTTCGCTACATTTGCACTTAGGTTGGAGGACTTCATAGCTTGCAATGCGATAGGTGAAGGACGAAGTAAACGAGTTTGATAATTTGAGGACTAAGTAGAAAAAGGGTATATAATTTGAGGGATATAAACTCAAAAATAAATAAATAACTCTTTGCTATCATTGTCCATAGTTTTAAAGTTCTTTTTTATTATTATAATCGGTCAGTAATTTTCGAAGAATTAACGCAAAACTAGAAAAGATGAAAAATATTTAAATAAAGACAAAAAATATTTCTATTTGAATTATTAAGTCAAAACACCTCTTAGTGTTCCTTCGTTCCATGATTTCAGAAAAGATATGAAAGGCAGAAATAAGTACAACAAGAACAAATCTTAGTTGATGATAAAACTTGATGCATGCATGGATTGAGGAATTCGTGGGTGCAATTAGGAAACGGTTGACGTGATATACTTTGCGCACATTTGAGTCGTCAAAAAATATAACCAACTATGAAACACACTTTTCCTTTTTCTTTCTCTGATGCATGAAAGCAAAAGCAGCAGCACCAACTATGAAAACTCCAAGCAAGCAAAAGCAAAAGCAGCAGCGCCAACTATAAAAACCCCAAGCAAGCAAAAGCAAAAGTAGCAGCACCAACTGTGAAACCCCGAGAGCCTCTTTTCACACACCCCTGACACACCCCCCTTTCCCGGCCCCACTACCTTTCCCCCTTGCCCCTCCTCCCCCTCCTTTTTCGTTTTTTTTCCTTTTTACTTTGATTAGTTTTTTCTTTTACTTTTAAAAGTAAATAATTACTTCTTTTTTTTTTACTTTTACTAGTTTTTTTTTATACTTTTAAAAGACTTTAATTACTGTTTTAGGTTTTTTTAAACTTTTACTAGTTTTTTTTTTGCTTTTAAAAGACTTTAATTACTGTTTTTGTTTTTTTTAACTTTTAACTTTTACTAATTTTTTTTTGTTTTACTTTTAAAAGACTTTTTACTATAATTTTAATTAATAAATGAACAATTAAAACATAACTTGTACTAATTTCGTCGAAGAGTGAAAATACTTGAAAATTCAATTTTTAATCAATGTTTCCACCAAATTCTGCTCATGTCCCTCTTGGTCTTATATCCATTATTTCTTCCCACAAACTAATTCGTGTTGCATAACGAGCAGCCCATCTTTTAGTTTGGTTTGATGCATTGTTCCACCACCATGTTGGGAAGGGTGGTACAGGATAATGAGGCTGCAAGAAAAGTTGCACAAAGTGATTGTTCCCAATACGGGCAATAGCTATTTCAATGCGCTCTTGGACTGGAACTGGAGGGGATCTCAATGGAAAGTGAGTAAAACAACCTGAAGGAAGCTAATCAAATGTATGCAAAACAAGGTTGTATGCCGAAGCGATGACAACTTTCAAACTCATAGCGTCCATCCAATGGTCCTGTCGTGCCGAATCTTCAAAGCAATTTAAAGACTGTATTAGCTTGTTTGCCCAACCCCTTTCTGGATATAGCGCATTGTATAGATCTTTATTTTGTACATAAAGAAATTAAGTTACGTATATAATATTAAATAATTTAAAAATACATATAAAGAGTAAAAAAATAAGTATTTCGATTTTTAATTCATTTATACCGGTGCGAAAATCTTATTTTTCTTATCATTTCATCCTAAATGGTCGTAATGAATTTTTGGCTCTAAAAACCTTTCAATGAGCACTCTAAGAGAGACCTGAAACTAAATAAGAAGCCTTAGGGTACTTGTTGAAAGGCTTTCGAGCCAAAAATTCATTATGACCATTGAAGATAAAATGATAAAAAAAAAAAGATCTTTGCACCGATTCAACCGGATTGAAAATTGAAACACTTAAATAATATTAAATAAATAAAAGTGAAAAAAGATATAAAAGTTATTAAGTAAATAAATAATAAATAAGAAAATGGGAGGAATTATTGCCGTGGGTTGAGCCGGGGTATTTTGGTCGTGGGGGTTGGGGTCCACGGGGGTGGTGTGTCAGGGGACGCGCAAAGAGATTTACGTGAAACCCCCAAGCCTACCTATTAGAAGGTTGTGGGGTCACTTGCTACTATAATTGCTAGTACTATTATTCTGTCAAAGTAGCACCCCCTGAGGAAAAAAAAAAACCTCTTAAGGGAATTGATTTTTTTCACCGTTATTTTATCTAAGTGCATTTTTTTTTTTAAAAATTGATCTAAGGTCCATTATAGGCTATAGCATGTTTGTAATTCACCAAATCCACCTCTCAAGTTTGTAACCTACTGATCCACTCAGACAAGGCCCTTATTTGGCTTAGACAAAAAAATGTATTTTTATTCCTTTTCATTTTTTGTGTTGCCTGGGCCCTTGTCAAACCAAAAATAAATTAATACAAGACAAAAATTCCCATGCTGGCTTTATTTCGTTTTTTTTTTTCATTTTTTAGAATTTTGACAGCTCTCTCTCTCTCTATACATTCCAAATCTCACCCGCTCTACCGCTCCACAGATAATATTATATGTTCAGATCTGTTAGGCCGCTACGCGGATCAATTTATATAAAGTTGTGTATAGTTATATATGGTTATGGTTTATTATTCTTTTATAGGGTTATATGGTTATAACGAGTAAGGAACAATATGGTTATATATTCAGATCACATATAATGTTATATGTTTTCCTTTTAAAGGTTACTTATTACACATGCTGACATTTAACCATGTATACATAGACTAGATTGGTACATTTATGATTATATGTCACGCCCTCGATTTTCATCATAAATATAAATGTTTTTCATAGATAAAATCTCCCCAGAATCCGTACGATAACCAAAGTAATGTAGCGTTCCCAAAATATTACATCTTTGGCTCCAAGGCCCAAATTAACATAAGTACTAAGTATTCGAGAGTTAAGGATTACAATATTCCATCGTCAAAGATTTACAAATAAAGTTACAAATACATCTTCAAGAAAAGATTTACAAAGACGCTTAAGTAACTCTTCAATGTTAGCTTTCAAAATAATGATCACATTCAAGCACTCTAAGCATGCATACTATTGCCCGGCATCGGTACCTGAAAATGATAATAGGCTTGAGCTACACTAGCCCAGTAGGAAATTCTACACTAACATTATATGCAAAAGAAATGCAAAGATGATCAATGAATAGGAACCTAAACAAGGTCAAAACGGAAATCAACACTCTTGACTTATTAACCTCGAAACAACAACACGATGATCACCGCTTAACTCTCACTAAAACCATTCCCACCTTCCATGCGTCCAAAACCATCTCGTCGTATGTGTCATGAGCTGAAGTTCCTGCCAGGCTAATTATGGAACCCTGATATCCTCTGCCAAGCACCCACCCGTCGATGGGCCCCGAATGTTCTCGTTGTGTCGATAAATGTCCAAGAATCTCGTACTCACATAAGGTGTCATTTCAATTCAATTCAAGCGAAATTCATGCATTAATCGATATCAAAATTTATCGAACAAGGCAAGGGATGCAAAGAACACACAACGAACTCAAGGAATAAGATTAACAATATTATGGAGTGATTTGGTAATGACTAGAACCAGTTAGAAATGAGCGGGGGTCAAAATAATGGAGTTCGAAACAAATAATAAAAACTGGCTTTAGGAACTGTTGTATAGATACTGATTTGCCAGTATCTATACAAGCACATTTAAAAACGTTCCAGAGACCATTGTAAATCAGTATCGATACAGCAATAACTAAACTCGTTCCAGAGATTCCTGTATCAATACTGATTATAGCAGTATCGATTCAAACGGGTGTTCGTCCAGATTTTCTGCAGATTTCGACGATTTCCACAACAACAACAACAACCAAGGACACGATTTAAGATTAGAAAACACTTCTATTACATATATTGAGAGGTAGAATCCCTACCTCGAGGCCGAAGAACGAAACCCATGAAAATACGAGCCCTAACTTTCCGAAATCGAAACCGAGAGAGATACGACTCCACCGAGCTCCAACCGGCGAAATACGGACCACAATACGCGTAAAGGGTGAAGGATTGAAGTTTATTTTGAATGGGTTTTGAGTTATTTTGGTGGAATTTGGAGAGAGAGCAAGAAAGAGGAAGAGAGCCGAGAGATGAGAGAAAGAGGCGTGAGGAGTGGGGGAAAAAAAATTATCTCCTACTCCCTTACCCTCCTATATATACTCACATATATGCTAATTACACTTGCACCCTTCTACAATCAATTCAAACACTTTAGCCCCAAATCACATAAACGCCGCATTTCTCATTTTCCTCATTTATAAACATTAAAATCAATTAAATTAAATACGGGTCTCTACATTATATGTGCAATTCGTTATCATGAATATTATACAATACAGTATCAAACCATAACACGCCATCAATTTCAATATATCCAAAATGTACCATATAATACAAAATGTCCCACCTAAATCAGTGGGCAAGTCAAAACATGTTCAACATGAAACATCATTAACGTTCGGACCAACGAAGACAAAGTTTGTTCAAACCCCCACAAAACATAATAAAAAATTTAAAAAATTGTCCCAATGACACCATCTCAATCCTTCTCTATCACCATCTCATCATTTCATCCGTGCGGGAGGGTCTATTCTTGCTATTGGTAGGGCATTATATGTTCGTTCCACGAGTACCAACTTTTTACCTTTCTGATTTGGTTTTGTTATTCCTACAAAGATACACAGAGTTAAACATATGCAAACATATATAGCCTAAATACTAGCATGATAATAAAGTAGATTCAATAGTCATGTATAACCTAAACACTAGCATTCAAATATAGCCGTATATGTTACTATAACCATAAATAATAGTAGACAACCCTATATGAATTGGTTCGCGCAGCGGCCTAACAGACATGGACATATAACCATATATGTTACCCAACAGCAGCTAAACAAAAGTACAAAAAAATATTCCCAAAATCTTCAAAAATACAGTTTCAATGCAAGTGGACTACCATTACTGAAATAGAAAGACATTAATAAAATACCTAACTCCACTTCAAACGACTCCAGTCATTCCATGGTTATATAAATGAAAGAAAATCACATATATCAAAATAATAATTGAAGCTGGGACATATAATCCTATATACAATAATAAAGCATGATCAAATTTGGACATATAACCCTACGAAAGAATAATAAAGCATGATCAAACTTGAACACACACACACACACACACACATTTATATATGCATATGTGTCTCATATACAGAGAACATACCATATTTCTTTAAAATATGGTTATATGTACAAATAAAACTAATAAATTTATACTTGAAAACTAATAAAACTATTAAATTAAGTTATTAAATTGGTCCGCGCAACGGTCTAATAAACTTGAATATATAACCATATAATCATATTAAAGTAATTTACATGTAACCATATGATGACATGATATATGGTACACAATTGGATATATAACCATATGTGTCTCATATACAAAGAACATACTATATTTTTTTTTAGAGCAAATTTTCGTAGTAGTCCCTGTAGTTTTACGATTGTCTCACTTTCGTCCCTCTAATTTCAAAGTGCTCGAATTTCGTCCCTGTAGTTTGTTTTACGTTCCAAATTGGTAAAATCGTTAACGCCGTTAATGAAACTAACGGGAAAAAAAAAATAAGTGTTCCAATTTTCAATCCGTTTGAACCGGTGTGAAGATCTTATTTTTTTGATCATTTATCCTAAATGGTCGTAATGAATTTTTGCCTCTAAGGCCTTTCAATGAGCACCCTAAGAGAGCCCTGAAACTAAATAAGAAGTTTTCGGGTGCTCGTTGAAAGGCCTTAGAGCCAAAAATTCATTACGACCATTTAAGATAAAATGATCAAAAAAATAAGATCTTCACACCGGTTCAAACGGATTGAAAATTAGAACACTTATTATTTTTTTCCGTTAGTTTCGTTAACGGTGTTAACGATTTTACCAATTTGGAACGTAAAACAAACTACAGGGACGAAATTCGAGCACTTTGAAACTAGGGGGACGAAAGTGAGACAACCATAAAACTACAGGGACTACTACGAAAATTTGCCCTTTTTTTTATAATATGGTTATATGTACAAATTAAATTAATATATATTCACATAACAAAATGACATATATAAATAACCAAAAGGAGAATATATAACGCCATATAATGCTACGCGATAACATTACAATGTTATATGTTATAATCTAATGTTTATATGCTTACATTTGAATTCATATATATATATATATATATATATATATATATATATATATGTGTGTGTGTGTGTGTGTGTGTAATATGTATGAGCACAAATCTGAACATATAACCATATATGTTACTCAACAACAGCCTAAAAAAAGTATAAAAACATTCCAAAGCCAGAAAAAACAGTTTCAGTGCAATTGGACTACCATTATTGAAATAGAAAGTCATTAATAAAGCACCTAACTCTACTTTAAACGACTCCAATGCTTGCGACCTTAATATGCATTATAATAAGAATACCCCAAGCGTAGGGCTAGGTCGGTTGAAAGCATAATAATACCCGGAAGTCCGGTGTCGAATCCACAGGGAGCGCATCCATAACTTGGTTCGGAGATTAGCTTGCGTAGAGAGTTTTGGCGTTAGGACCGCCAACCAAATTCGGCGTTGAGACAGCCAACTAAGAGATTTAGAAAGTGGCTACTTAACCTAACTACGGCTTTTTAATAGGAGATTAAACTAAAGGCTAGGCTTAGGGATAATTAACACCCATAACTCAAAAGTAAACTTGCTCCTCCTCTTTTTAACTAAAGTGTTTAAGCATGACTAGGGTTTTCGAGACATTTTGACAAACCCTCGGAAGGACATAGCTCCAAGCATCATATGTGACAAGTAGTGTAACCCTTGCCTACATATGATCAAAGAAATTAACACCCCCAAGTTTTGATACATAAAAATAACCCTAACATAAGCTTAAGCTAGAAAACGAAGATTTAAGAGAGAAGAACAAGAAATACCCTTGGTTACGGGATGTTAACCATCCCACAACCTAGCCTTACTACACTACTCACACATAATGAAAGGAGACATGAAATGAGTAAGGGTAAAGATAAGGAAAATACTAAACATTGATTAAATTCAAAATAAACACAAGATCCTTGAAAAGGAGAGAATTCCTTACAATTTTAATGAAGGCGAAAAGCTTCGAATCTAAACGGATCGTACCCAAAAACCTTCCTCAAAACATGAATGAGGAGAGAGGTGGGAGCTAAAGCTTTAATGGAGGTAGAGAGAGAAAATGCAGGTATTCAATGCCCTATAATCGGGCTTAAGTTGGTATATATACCCCTTTTACAAAATAATTACAAAAATACCATTAAAAAGTTCTCGCGCAGACATGAGGGATTGATACACCAAAAAGGGGTATCGATACCTCGTTCCTCCCTGGACAGCACACTTCTGGGGATTGATACCCGGTGTTGGGGTATTGATACCCCGAGTTTCTCTAGCTGGTTTTGGCTGTATTCTTCTTTCTTTCGGTCTTCGAGAGCCTCAAAACCTTCCTTGCATGCTTTGATTGCTTCATTTGAGATTCCGGGAAGGATCCTAATGTGCCACACGTACTTGAAAGATTCTGCATTCCTCCGGAGATTATTGGGAGCCTTGGAAATGTCCTTTTCGCTCCGATTTTCTACTTTCCAACAAAAACACAACTTGCGCGCAAAATCAAATAGAAACAAGTATAAACCGCTGCAAGTGCAATAAAACGGGATAGATATGCCCCATTATTTACATTATTTAGGGCTTATCATCCAATCATTCCATGGTTATATATGATTCTAATGAAAGAAACTCACATCTATCAAAATAATAAAGCATGTTGAAGTTAGGACATATAGCCCTATATACAATAATAAAATATGATCAAACTTGAAAATATAACCGTATAAAAAAATAATAAAACATATAACCATATAACCATATTAAAGCATTCGTACTGAGAAACAAAAGAACAAACACTAATACCTTAATTGAGCCAGATAAGATCAAATCTATTTATCAAAGTGATTCTCTGATTGCTCAAGACATCTCTTTTCAACTGAGAAGCAAAACAAGATCCTTTCGGTCCATTTTTAGTAAAATAATGAAGGATATTCCATTAGTAATGGAAAAAGGGGGTGGAAATAACCATATATAGATAAATAATCCCATATGTTAAACAACTCAAATACTAAACGTTATATGTTCTCTATTTTTGGATTTACAAAGCACAGAAACTCACATATAATCATATGTGTCACTTAAACGACCAAAACCCTACTCCATTGTCTATTACCTATATTGAATTGGTTCGCGTAGCGGCCTCATTATTGGCTTCTATAATATGTAGAGAACAAATTTGGACATATAATCATATATATATGTCAGTTAAACAAACAAATTAATTGAGTAAAAAAATGAATTACACAGATATGTACATATAACCATATATGATAGTTCCACTGTTAGGGGTGTAGACAACCTTCAATAGTGGTTTAGCCCGAGAGCATGGGGGCACACCCCGAATTGCGACGAAAATGATATTTTCAAGGACTTAGGGTGTAATTTCAGCCATAGGACCCAACCTAATTATATTGCAGTCTGTATGTACTTAGGGTTATATGTTAAATAATCAAATGTAAACATATAGTATCATATGTTCATATCATTATATGATTCCATAAGTTCACACAAAACCCTAACCAAACCAGATCTGCACAAATAGTAACAAATAACCGTATATGTTCAACCCTAAACTAAACTCAACTTACCTATCTGTGTTGAAAACAACAGCGATGGTGGAAATGAAGCCGGCAATGGAAAAGGACAGCGATTTCATGGAGATTTGTGCAAATCTCGTTGACGTGCTGTCGATCTTCCAGAAATGGCAGGGAGATCATCAACAGGGTTCGGATCAAAGGCGACGATGATCGTCACCAACACGCCGGCCAAGGACCTCGCGTACTCCAACTTTGCCTTCTGCTCACCCTCGGATCTCCAGACCTTCTCCATCGCCGGATCCAAGCTCGCCTTCGCGATGGCGATGGTGACTTGTTGGAAAAATTTCGGCAGTAATACAAAATTCCAGAGAACATTTTCATTCATAATGTAACAATTACAAATACATAACAAATTACAGAATGTAAATGGAAGAATAGAATACAAAAACCGAGATACAAACAGATTTTTGTAGGATGAAACCGAATCCTGTGTGGTACCACAGTCTCCTTAAGAAATATTCGCCGCCTACCGTGGGTGTTGTAGGTTGCGTCGGCGACTTTCTCCCAGGGTTGGCTCTGCTAAACCGCAAGCCGTTGGAACACCTCCGTCGGCTGCCTTGGCGAACTCACTACAGCCTGTCTCTCTCTCTCTCAAAGAACGAATCTCAGGACTTGTTAGGACTGCTCTGAATTTTCTTGTGCCTGTACAAAAACGGGATGCCCCTTTTTATAGCAAAAGACCCAAGCTGATAACTCCCATAGTAAATTCTGGCCATTGAATTCTGGAATTGATTTCTGCCATGATGAGGGAGGGGAGGTTACGGGAATAATTCACCATCATGAGGAAGGTTACGAGAGTTACAGATTTCCACAATCAATACATCTATTGATTGTGGTGCGTCCAGATTCAACGAACCCGGGACCGGTTGCCTCGGGAGACCCTCCAAAATCCCGGTTTCATTCACCCGAAATTCTGTAAATTTCCAACAATGGCGTCGGCGAGGCTAGGACAAGGAGGCGGGACGCGATGGCAACACCCCCCCCCCCCCCCCCCCCCCCCCCCCCCCCCCCCCCCCCCCCACACACACACACACACTCTCTCTCTCTCTCTCTCTCTCTCTCTCTCTCTCTACATTTGAATGGAATGAAGGGAATGGAAAAGAAACAATTATTAGGGCTACATATATTGGGGTATATTGGTATTTTTGTAGGCTAGTGAACTTAAGGGGTTCTGAAACTTAGAAATGGACTAGATGGGTTTAAAACCTGCTATAGTGAACTTATGCAAAATTCTCTCTTTATTTTTTTGTTTGTGTGCATACAAAGTTATTAAATTACCATTTTATGTGTGAAGAAAGAATCTATAAAGGATAACTTTGTAATTTTTACATCGATAAATACAAAAAATAAAGTGCGCTTAGACGAAGTCACGAAGGGAAGTGCTAAAATCAATCTTGGTAATGGATGACCTCACATATCTGATGTCATGAAGGAGCCTTAAAGGCTAAGCTAAACCAAAGTCAGCATTTCCTAATCGATGCAGCACCATATCTGATGTCATGAAGGAGCCTTAAAGGCTAAGCTAAACCAAAATCAGCATTCCTAATCGATGCAGCACCTATGGACCTTGGCCTTTGAAGTTTTATGTATTTTACAAATTAGCCCCCAACCTCTTCTCTGCAAACAATGACCTCAACTTCTAGTTTCATTCAGTCAAAAAGAGAAGGAGACTATTGCAAAAGCCAATGAGTGAGGAAAGAAAGATTGCAAGAATTCTATATTTCTTGATAGTTCCTGAAGGATTGATCTTTTTTCTATACCTGGTGTCTTGCATTTGCAGCTTCAGCTTTACAATAAGTGCTACAGTATTATTATTGTGTAAATTTTTATTAGCCATAATTTGACCGGCCCCATTAAAATTAACAATCCATGCAGTCATGATAATTAATAGCCCATCCTTTCCACAAAGTTAGTCCACTATATACGGAATTTATTTTTTTTAAAAAAATACACTACATTAAAAATCTCAATTGGTTCGTATATTGTTGATTCTTTTTTATTGGCATTGGGTTCTTTTCTTTTCTTTATTGATTGGCATTGGGTTTTTTTCGTGCATGATTCCTAGAAAAGTAAAAGAAACGCCACAAACTCATGAATGAAGAATCTTTGAAAAATTATCGTACGTGTAGTTCACATAGCCAGATGATAAGGTTGTTAAAGGTATTCAGGTTTTACATGTCCAAGTCGCAAGAGCACTGACTACCACTAGAAGTCCTCCGTAAATTTGGTACGTGGGTATTTCAGGGATCAATATTCTTGCGGCTGAAACTCACTTGGCGGTACCTAAGGCCACTGAATAATTACTCTTGAGAGTGATTGTGAAAAAACAATGCTTTCAATTTGAAAATGTGTATTTGGATGAATAATTTATCTTATCTTAGAACACGAAGAAAACAAGAAACACATTCTTGGGGAAGGGGCGGCGATTTGAGATCTCCACAGTGTTTCTAGAGAGAGAGAAGCCTCTCAACACTCTCTTTCTCAGACCACCACTCCATAGGGTTTTTATTCTTTTGGTTGTTCATATAAAACTAGTTACTAACATACAATATCTCAAATTTAAAGGGCTTGTAAGTGTGTATGGAGAATATCGTAAGAAGAGGCCCATCGCATTAACATAACCATGCAGAGCAAAACATTAGGAAATTGGTATGAACCTAAGGAATTAAAAACATAGCAGGGATAAACCAGACGAACAAAGGAAAATAACATCAACATAGGAAATTGAAATCGAATTCCTTCCGGGGGCTTTCGTCATGTTCTTTTTTTTTTTTTTTCCCCCTTGAGCGAAGGAAACGATCACAGAACTAAGAAGAGGCAGAAGCGACATCCGCGGCAAGCAACCTCTTAATAATTACTATTTCCGTTTGGTGGAGTGGTGAAGAGGGTGAAATATTTATCAAATCGATCCCTTTCTCGCTCAGTCGCTTGGCCAATTTATCTGCAACTCTGCTGTAGCCTGTAGGCATGCCTACAGACTATAGTACGCTTAGTTAAATTTTAGGGAAAAATTCAAAATACCTCCCAACCTTTACACCAAATTCAGTTAGACTCCCAACCTTTTAAAAACTTCAATTTTACTCCCAACGTTATATTCCGTTAATCAAAATGCCCCCTTCCGTCCGAGTTACTAACGGATTCCATTAAAGGCTCCGTTAAATAGTGTCCCAATGGAATTTCGATGATCCGAGCCGCTCAATATGTTCAAAATGTGATTTTAAGGATACTTGTGTGAAATCAACCAAAAAAATGACCGAAAAGGGCTTCATCTGAACATTTTTTTATTGAATAGTTCAATAAAAAACTGTTCAGGTGAAGCCCTTTCTGGTCATTTTTTTTCCCGATTTCTTGCAAGTACCTTTAAAATCACATTCTAATCACATTGAGCGGCTCGGATCATCGAAATTAGATCGGAAAAGGGGAGGTACGGATCGATCCGGATTTTAAAATATTCGACTGCTAAGGGTCTCGTGTTGTGTCCAATTGGTGTATGCATTGGCTTCCTATATGCTTCCTCAATTAAAGAATCTGCAAATCCTCGAGATGAAAGATTGTGTGGAGTTGGAGGTGGAGGTGGAGTTCCAAAAATGCCTGATAGTAGAACATTTTCAATATTAGACATTTAATGCCACCTATAATGGGTTTATTTCTTGGTTAAGTTGTTAGGCTTGGTTGTTTTTGTGGATTCTCACAGTTGATATATTGTCCCATTTGTTATTCGTACTTCATATATGATGTAAATTATCTCTCTTTTTTTATTAGGGATAAATTCAAAGGATTACCTGCGTGTCTCAACATAATAAACTAACTTAAGAGCATTGGCGCGCTCAAAAAGAATTTAATTTAACTTCTTGAAGATCTTACTAATTAATTGTCCTCAATGCAATATATCCTCTTTCGATAACTTACAATTTTCAAGGATAATTCAAACAAAAGGCAGATATAGCTAGCAACACTTTGGCCTCGAGCATGTTGTAGAAGTTAATCAGCAAAACTTCTGGAACAAATCCTAGTTTTGATTTGGACATGAACTGTTAATTAAATACTGCTTGGAAATTTTGTTAACACCTTTCAAGTAAGGTTTCGAATCTCGTGTTGTACAGACCAGCCGGTAAATACTAGCAGAGTGAGTCGCCTAAGTTAAAACTTGAGGTGCAGTCGCTTTAGGCTCCCAAAAATTTACAAACTGTAAGGGCCCTCATATTTTGATAACCACTATAATAGCCTGATGAAAAAGGCCCCCATCTTTAAATTTTGTTGTAGGCCCCCGAAAAGTGGCCCCGATGTACCGAATTTGCCTTGTAACGCTCCGATTTTTCAAGGAAATTCGGGTGCATTATTCTTAAAATACGCCGAATTTTACAAACTTCTAGGCCCCCTTTTATCCTTATACAAAAATTACAATTTCAAAATAATACAAAAATCTATGTACATTTATTTAACAAAAGCAACTCCAGAGCGACTCTAGTTTTGACACGAATTCCAAGCAACGTTGGCCCAGACCCCGTTCCAAGAATCCCACTCGTATCAACTGCTCCACTGTAGAATCCTGCACACTCTGGCAAATTGAACGCCGAAGCAAACGATTTGCCAGAATACAAATGTATCCGTGAGTGATAATTCACCCAGTAGAATAATCCCAATCCTACCAACCCCTTACTCTACAATTAGCAAATCAACAATATAATAATTCATAATTCACAGAAAATACAAAATAATAACACATCGTCTTTTTCTTTACTATCCATCATCTTACATGTAATCTAAGGATCATCTCCACGAGATCCTTTCCTCCCACATCCACTAACTACAACCGTCTCATGGGTCCACCCTTCCTCTTGCTTATCCTGCACCAGGGTCCTAGGTGAGCGCACCTAAGTTATGTACCGAGTATGTTCTCACTTAAGACCATAACAGGAGGATTGAGTCATCTCATGACGTATCGTACATTAGGGTCGGACATCCACTACCCCACGCTAACTATAATCGTCTCATGGGACCCATTCTCTTTCCCAAGAGAAACTTCCCATGACGTATCATACGCTAACGACTCACTAACTATAATCGTCTCATGGGACCCATTCCCTTCCTCGAAGAGAAACTTCCCATGACGTATCATACGTTAATGTCACAACATATCTCATCACTGGGCCCCGCAGGTAACCCATTTCAATACAGGGCCCCATAGGTTACCCTTGCCATAGCCATGGCTCAAATCACAATCCACACACTCACACTTCCAACACTTTACCATTTTCCATTTACTTAGTATCGTCTACATGAATCACTACTCGTAACCATCCAGTGAACCTAAGTCCATTCTAGCACGTACATCATGATACAATCAATAACAACTCAATTCATAACATGATACATTTCAATGAGATCAAAAGTGCATATCGATCAAATAATATTGTGCGAGTATGTAAACACATGACATTTTAATTATGATTAGGCCGATGCCTCTTGAACTATTTTGTTCAGTTGACCAAGTATTTTATTCCATTTTTTTTTGTTATTTCTAATCTAAAGCTTTAAACATTTTACGTTACTAAGTAAATAGTAAGTTTTAAAGTAATATATAATTAATCTACGTTGTTGAATGTTTAAGTACTTATGATACTTAGTAATACATTTTGTTAATTAAAATTTTAAGGTACCTTAAACTAATATCAGTACTAGACAAAGGTAATACGTTCGTGAAATATTTTTTTTTATCATGCTTGGATTTCAAGATTTCACAAAAGAAAAATTGTATAAACAAGAGGCAATTACTTTATTAAGGATAAAAGTCCATAACTTTAATGACTGCAGAGGTGCTAACTGTAATTGTTAAACAATGTGTTACTTGTACGTTGGGCCAAAACCATATACTAGTGTAATTTGAAGGACCTAAGTGTGATTTGAGCAAAAGTATTAGAAAGCCATCACTGTGTTCATGCCGTGAAACATATGGGACCGACTGGTTCGGGCGTGCGATGGTTCGGATCGTTTTCTTTCATTCTGGAGCATCAAAATCAATACATAATCACATATTATACTTAGAGAAAAGTAGGGAAGCGATTGTCCTACCTTAAATCCGGCCGAAAAAGCGGTTACTAGTTTGTGGACGATTTTCAGTAAATGAAAAAAGGACTGCGGCGGTGGCGAGGAACTCGGGGCTTACTTTAGTCGAGCGGCGGATGTTTCTCTTCACAATTATGCAGCTACGAAAATGATTTGGTTATAAATTTTCGGAATATAAGGGATGTGGGTTTTGTATATGTAAGTGAGAGAGGAAGAGAGTGCAAGTGTAGAGGTAGTAGGAGTGTGGGGGATAAGTATGGAGGTGATGGAGTGTGGGAGGGAATTGAGAGAGAGAGAGAGAGGAGGAAGAGATGAGGGAGTGGGGTGCCGAGAAGATTGAAAGAAGTGGGAACATGAGCCATTATCTGTTGGTTTCAAATTTAATTAGATTGGATGTGTATGTACATGGATGGAAAGAAGGCCATGTGAAGAGAGTGAGAGAAGGCCTAATTTTCGGCTAACTAAACAGAGTTGTAGTCCTAGCTGGTTCTCTACGGATAATATTTTAACTAGGATTCTTAGGAGTAGTTAGAAGGATTAAGGGATAATCATAGTAGGTATATGTGAAGTATTAATAAAAACCGTACAATTCATTGGTAGAATAATTATATGCTTAATCATGTATTTTACTAACTAATCTAATTAATTATTGATTTAGGAATTTAACAATATAAATTTATTTATTTATTTATTTTTTAAAATATTGGGTCGAAAATCCGGGTCGTTTCATGCCTAACCCTTCTATTTTTGTTTCACTTCGAATACCCATCAACACGAGCCATATCAGAAAATACTGGACTTAGGTGAATACCAGACAATACCAATATACATTGTTTTGGGAGGGTAATTCCACAATTAAGATCCTCGGACTAAAAAAGTATATGTAATTTTTTATTTCTTAATATGTGAGCTTCATAATCATGAATAATAATTTTTTTCTCAATATTTTCATGTTAATTGATTTTTTTTTGATCTTTTTAAGCATACATTGATACATATAAGTGTATGCATATTAACATACAAATATATATATATATAGCGCAAAATTTGAAACGGTACCTAAAATTATTCTACTACGGGTACTTATTGTACCACTAAAAAATACGGTACCGCTACGGGTATGACATTCAAAACCTTGTTTCAAAGTACAAGAGAATTTGGAAAATTTAGCAAAAATGAAATGTTTGTTGTTAAATGATGAGTTGGATGGTACCGTATATACTCTGTAAAGTGTAGACACCTTCAAATCGAAAAAATAAATATTTACGACGGAGAGGTCAAGCCAGCAAGGTCGTTGTAGTATAGTGGTAAGTATTCCCGCCTGTCACGCGGGTGACCCGGGTTCGATCCCCGGCAACGGCGCTTCTGTGTTTTACAAAACCCCGTTTCCACTTAATTTTTTTACGGCGCTTCTGTGTTTTACAAAACCCCGTTTCCACTTAATTTTTTTACGGGTGGAGGGAATTCATAAAACACCGAAAATTCGTTCCCACCATTTAAGTCCTCCCCCCTCTCTCTCTCTCTTAATTTGTTGAGCTCTCAGCGTTCGAGTGGGAGACAACGAGTCCTGAATCACTTCAATGGCAAAACCCGACAAAGAGAAATCGGACGCCCTCGAAGTCATCTCAATCGGAAAGCTATACAGTGGCCCCTGGGACAAGAAATACTGGAGCTCCTCTAGGGTTTGTTTACATGTTCTTCTGGAGACAAGCAAAACAACGTGTGCTTGTTATCATGTTTGAAGAGTGTTGTTTCGGTGAATCTGCGAGGATTTGAAGTTAGGTCAAAAATGTCATTCGGTATACACACGACGATTTTCTATTAGGTTGACCTGTATGTAGTCAAAGGATTGTTTGCAGCTATTGATTTTAGAGATTAACTTATTCACGGAGAAGTCATGAACATGTCTTAATATAATTTGTGTAAACCGATTGATGACCCAATCAATCAATCTGTCTAGTCCCAATTTCCATCTCAATTAGACAGGAGGTTCCGTAGTGGTGATCAAAGCTCGAGTCCCACGAGGGGCAGGGCTTTGGGGGCAAGAGCTATGGATAGTCTTTGAACCCCTCATGTGCTAACTCCTCATGTGCTAACTCTAACACCCCCAGTAATCCCACTAATTTATACAATATTGGCAAAAAAAAAAAACTAGACGGGAGGTTTTGATTGATGAGTTTGTTGATAACCCGATCAATCTAATTTATGCCACTTGATTTCATTTAAAACCGATTGATCTGATCGCATAGGGTGTTCCAGTTTCTATTCCTTTTGAAAAAGTTCTTTTTTTTCAAATTTCAAACTCAAATATAATGAAAATGAAAAATAATTTTATGATTTTTTTGGTACCATATAAAAGATCTCAATGAGATCTATCAAACAAGATAGATTTTTGCTTAAACACATAATTTTTTAGTTTGAAATTTGAAAAAAAAAAAAAAACTTTTTCAACAGGAATAGAAACTGGAACACCCCCTGAGACATCCTACCTTTGATCATTCGATTCACTTGCAATTACATGAAACATGACTCCTTCCGCTTAATTTCCACACAGACTCACTTAGCTCGAGAAAAGTTAGTGTGGGCCCTTTCAAAAGAAAATGAATAGCGACGGCCCAACATTACTACTATATGTTTGGGCTCAAAGAGAAGGTCGTCCTTCTATCATACGAACTCATGCTTTGCAACTCATTCGAACTCGCAATCGCCGCAGATATAGCAGATGGTTATTGATATATGGACTGGTCGAATTAGATAGATAGTAGATACTTACTTACACAAGGATATATAAATCAAACCGAGCCTTATGTCCCAAGGATATGTGAAAAAAAAAAAAACCCAACTCCTCTTAGTAGTATCTAATACTACTACATTAAGGAAACTAAAGCATTATGTATATGAAAAGCCCTAGCTAGTTGTCTTCAACGGTTCTGCAGCACAGGGTCATCACTTCATTCCTGCAACACCAACTAATTAAACACCAATCTTGCAAAAAGAAAAAAGGGGAAAAAAAGGGGGGGAATTTCTTTGTAATTTTACTTTGGTTTTGAATCCTAGATTTATAGAGCAAAAAGAAGGTAATTAAGAGATATTGGTGTTACTATATCCCTTGCCATATTTAAGGAGTAATTGATTTAGCATTGGAAGATTAATTGTCAATCCACATGGAAATGAGTTTTGTGCTGTTGAATTTGTCACTCTCCCTTTTTGTTAACAATACTACCCTGCAAATGTATTTTTAGTGCAAAAATACGTTTATAGGAGAGTGACATTAACAAAAAAAAAAAAGGTAGCAAAATCATTTCCCTTTTCTTTCATTCGGTTCTTTAATTTAACAGTAAGCATTGGTTAACTGGAAAATGTGTACTTACAATTAACGTTGCTGCACCCAGACATTATTGACCCGCGGGTTGGCGAATTTAATGCGGACCGTTCCTGGCCCACTTTATAGTAATTTGCAGTAATTAGAAATTAATCAAATAATTAAAAGAAAGGAAAATGACGGCCAAGGACGTGTTTTGATAATTAATACCCGCCAAAGACATTTTCAGTATTAACAAATGTTCTTAGCTTGTCCTTGGCGGGTATTAATTATCAAAACACGTCATGGGCCGTCAATTGCCCTTAAAAGAAGCTTTGTTTATTGGTAACGTACACACAAGACCGGCTCATATATTTTGGAGGCCCGGAACAAATTTTCTATATTGAACCTCTTACATATTCATGATTTTTTTTTAAAATGACAAAAGTAAAAAAATATTAAAAAATCAAACTAAAAGGATACAATTATGACAATATAAATGTAAAAAGATATGATTACAAGGGTTTTCAAAGAAAATACTCTGTAAGAGAAAATTGTGTTTTTATTTCAAAATATTCTAATATTAATATGTAACTTATGTTACAGTCGGGCATCCATTTTAAACCGAAATTCGATGGACCAAAAGCGATCTCTTTTCTCGCCTCCCTTATAAGCCAGTGGCATGCATATAAATATGTCTAGTTGATTTAAATAGCACTTACATTGAGTTTAGCGGTGGCAAAAGCAACTTGATGTGATATATGAGGATCGGCAGTTTTGAGGCTGCGTATCTCGTCGCTATCATGGCAAAACACATACTATAAATGCAGCACACTTGATATATATAGAGGGAGAGGGAGAGGGACAGAGAGAGAGATGCTATGGGGACCCACAGGTTGTCCACTGAAATCATACCAACGGTTCTTTACGCACATCGGATGCTGTTGATTTCCACATTAGTCCTCTCGTTGTTTTTTTCAGTATTTTTGGACGGCTCGAATCGGCCGTCCGATGGCCGGAGATGGCCCAACGCAACTGTCAGTACGATTTCGATGGCAAACCTGTCGGTCCCCATAGGTTTTCACTTTTCTGTAGCAATTTTAAATAGCGGAGTAGGAAACCTAATCGATCATAAGGAATTTAGTGTACTCCTTTTGTTACAAAAATAATTGTTCTTATAATCCATTGTAGAATGTCCCGGAATGAATTTCCAGGTGGAAAGATCAAAACAAAAATATTGCAACTTTTCAAAGCTATCCATGTAGGCGAAATTGAAAAGAAGTGGGAGAGAAAAATATTTGGGTAAAAGTAAAAAAAAATTAATTTTCCGATTTTTATTGTCAGGACGAATCAATAACTCACAAAAGTTTGGAGTAAAATCAACAAATACGAAAAAAATTCAAATAAGAACAAAACTCTCAGATTTAAGTTAAGTTCAAAAGAACACAGCCTAAGTCTATTGCTGCCTAAAATTTCTCTCTTTACGTAGGAAAGGATAAAATGGAAAAAATCTGAAAGACAGTAGAGAGAAGGAAGAAAGTAGTATAAATTGGAGGGTGAATGAAGAAATAAAATTCAGTAGGGGGTAGGGGTACTTCATGAAATAAAATAAATCTCAATTGAAAATAATTAAGAGGCGTACGGTAGTTCAAAAATTTCTAGAAAATATTGGTAAATTTACATGGAATTATATTCTTACCTGACGAATTTATTGTATTTGTTTGGAGGCTTGTGGTTTATCTTAGGAGCTGCGAAACAATTAACACAAAAAATCCCAAAACTCATGAGAACAATAATCTGTCTAGATCATTAATTTACTGATCGAATATATAGTAATCAAAGGAAACGGAGGGAAAATGTCGATATATGTACGCTTTGCTGCTTGGGGAGGCAACGTCGGTGGTGGCGTTGATGCGGATAAGGTTGATGATGAAGACTGCCCCATCTGGAACATAGACAAAAAAAAAAAAAAAAGAATAACAATAATCTAAGCTTCAAAAAAAAAGAATAACAATAATCTCCCTTATTGAATTCTTTCTATTTAAGTATGAAAATATGGTATACAAGGAGATCAAAAAAGAGGAAGCATTTGAAGAATGATACTGATTACTGAGTCAAGCGATCGAGTGTTTTTGTATATAACCATTAAACTATGTGATTGATACCGAGGGCCCGTTTCAGAACCGGGATAAGAACTTATTTTTTATCTAATAATAAGGTGTGTTCCACAAAAGGGGGAATAAATATTTATTTTTTAAAAAGGTAATTTCAAGCTCAAAAATCATATGCTTACGCAAATAATTTTCCTATCACTATGGATCTTATTTGATAAATCTCATTGAAATCTTTAATACGGTGCAAAAAAAATTGAAAAATTATTTTTCATTTACATTATTTTTGAGTTTGAAAATGTGAAAATAAGATGCTTATTTGAATTTTGTAGAACAAAGCTCCAAAATAAGTACCTATAAAATAAAAAATTTCTGGAACGGCCCTGAGTCAATCAAGTGAGTTTTGCTTCTTGCAAAACTTTTAACTTGGATATTTTTAAATTGTGATGAATTTTCAGGATTCCATTTTGGGAAAAATTCAAAAAAAACCCCTGAACTTTGAATCCAATGTCAAACAGGCACCTGAATTTAAATAAACTTCAATTGAACACCTGAACTTTCACTCCGTTATTCAATTTACCCCCTTCCGTCTCAATCCGTGACTTTCCTGACGGCAACCGCTGAGCTGGACACTAACAGATACAACAAAACATTAGAGGGAGAAATTGGAGGGAAACAACAGTGATCTGACACCTTTTTAAGGCCCCGTTTGGCTAAATAAGCATATTGGCTTATTTTTTGTCCTTATTCAAAAAAAATTTATATTTTTTTTTGTCATTTTTTGGGAATTATTGTATCGTCATGAAAAGAGGAATCTAAAAAGTAACAAATTACAATCGAAACCTACTTTTTTTTAATAAAGATAAAAATAAGTCAATAAGCCAATTTGCCAATTTTTTCGTCTTTATTAAAAAAATGGATTTTGATCATAATTTTTTACTTTTTGATTCCTCTCATTATGACGATGCAATAATCTCCAAAAATTTGACGAAAACCTAACAAATATGAAAAAAAGTTAAATAAAGACAAAAAATAAGCCAATAGACTTATTTAGCCGAACGGGGCCTTAAAAAAGTGCCAGATCACTGTTGTTTCCCTCCAATTTCTCCCTCTAACGTTTTGTTCTGTCTGTTAGTGTCCAACTCAGCGGTTGCCGTTAGGAAAGTCACGGATTAAGACGGCATGGGGTAAATTGAATAACGGAGTGAAAGTTCAGGTGTTCAATTGAAGTTTATTTAAGTTCAGGTGTCTATTTGACATTGGGTTCAAAGTTCATGGGTTTTTTTGAATTTTTCCCTTCCATTTTTCTAGGATGGAAACTAAAAATGTTGACAAAAACCCTCTTTTACCAAATTAGTAATGCTATGTTTGGATTGGTGTTTGAAATTTATTTTGAACAATAGTAGGGGTAATAAGTGGGGAAAGATATATAGAAAGAGAAATGTTAAAAGTAGGGAGAATGGAGAAATTTTTTGAAAAATTCTTTTTGAATTGTAAAGAGAACAATGCATAAGTCTGTTCACACAATTCCCACACAGATTGCGCACAGATTCGTGTGTGTAGTGGGGCTACTACAAGTCTCACACAAATGATCTGAGTTATTCATTAAATATAAAACATATTTTCAAGGGCCCTTACAAAAAATCAGTTTAATCCAATACCTATAGGTGCTCGATTCAATCATCTAACTTTTCGTTGTCCTGAAATCCAAATGAAAAGTTAAATTATTAAATTGAGCATCTATAATTATCGGATTGAGCCAATTTTTCGCGGGGTCCTTGAAAAAATATTTTACATTTAATGAACCACTCAGATTATTCGTATGCGACCCATAGTGGGCCCCACAACAAATCTGTGCACTTTTGCTGTGTGTGTAGCATTACTGCTCTTAAATAAGTAAGCAGTGTTTGTATTAGGAGATTGATCGCGGACCTTTTAATTAATGGATCAGGCTTCTCTCAACAGTTTGTCGAGAAACTGCACACAATGTAGGATTCCATTTTTCAGGATAGAATCTAAAAATGAATGAGTGGTTTAGTCTATATTAATTGTAGATCTCATAAAAACACATAATATGGTTTTAAAATCGCGTTAATTGAAGACTGAATTAGAATGTAAAAGGAGTAAAAAAAAAACAATAGAAAACGATGTTGTGCACACACTCTAGAATATCAAAACCACCAAAATACAGTTTCGATTCGCTTTTTAATTTGTTCTGTTTACATAGTAATTGGTATTCAATTATCATATATGGTTATAAAACACAATTGTGTGTTTTGACGAGATCTACAATGCGAACGAAACCAATTATTGAATTAAGTTTGCACGGTGATGAGCGAAAAGAGCTCAACTGCACAGTGTGTAATTTCTAGGCACATTGCCGATCGAGAAGCATATCCCTTAATTAATTGCGAGAAATTATATAGACTTCATACTCTTATCAATATTACAATTACGTATCTCTATTATAAAACAGAAGTGTGTGGGGACAAGTTGTTGGAACGACTTAGATTCATTTGATCCAAAGGCTATAGTGCATCCTCCCACTTTCCGGTTAAGTGTCCATGATTTTCAGTTTTCACCAAAATCACACAATTGTCATCCCCTTCCAACAGGGATGCGTAGTGCTGTAGGCACGGGTTAACACTAGTATGTCTATATATAGATACACAAAGATAATAGAGACAAACAATGCTGAGCTAGATCGAGTGGAACCTGGGGACCAGCTGTTTTTTTTTTGGAAACATGGGCGAAAGACTTGATTGCAACTCTTGTTCAGGCATTGCACTGGCACTCTATCCAACGACGTCATTTCCTCTAGAATCTCAACCTGAGAGAGAGAGAGAGAGAGAGAGAGAGAGAGATGTCAAGCATATAGGAGTAATATATATTCACGTACCACATTTTAATGACTTGTAACATGGAAAATAAATGTAAAAGGAAAAAGGGCATGCAATGGATGGAGAGAACATATAGTTAATTTTATGAAGAAATATATTAATTACTATCAGTTAATTAGTACATGCAGTTGCATTGGAAAAATTGAATAACGGACGGAGGGAAAAACATATATATTCTTCTATCACAAAAATTGGAATTACTATGTTTTCTCTACATGGATATTGGATTCGTGGAGGCTATATATATTCAGATCGATCCGAGTAATATTTGAGTACGTCGAGCTTGTTAGCATTTGATATATAGTACTGGAAGAAACAATATATAGGAAAAATAATCAAGGAACTAAAGGTGTGAGGTTTCATTTGGTTTTTCTTCCCATAGAACCGAAAAATACATTCAACAATCATATGGCAACCCAACTCCCAAGAGATACCACGATTGCCAAGATTTCAAACATACAGTTGAAGACACCATAGAATCGAAAAATACTCTGTCTCTTGTTAGATTTGACCACACATGCAGCTTGATACATATATATTTATTTACCCGAAGAGAGGTGTAGCAGCGTGGGCAACGGACGGGGGTTATAGTAGAGGCCATAGCAATGGTGCATGTACATAGGTTGGAGAGAAACTAATACTAGTAAAAGATAAGTGGTTTTTTGATGTTTGGGCGTGACCTATATATATAGCTTTATAGGTGGCAAATAAGTAGCCTAGATGTAAATAGAAAATCTAGGCTTTACTACTATGTTAATTCATGGTACTGATCCGCTTTTATGAGTTGCACGCTGACAACCTCACTTCCTCGACCAGAAATGTTAAGTGCAAAGAAAATGAACAAAGAAAATATTCTTAAAATATACATAAAGAGCTCAGTGAATCTGAGTCGTTCATGTACATTTTTAAGGGTCTTTTTTTTGTCTCTAGCACTCCTCCTTCTTCGACAGGCTCTTCAACAGAAAGTCTACAGCCAATGACGCCATGTGGGGCCCACTTCGGGGATCCGGGGTGCTATAGTGCACCTCTGTGTAGGGCGGCATACAATCATCGATCTCATCAATCAACGGTCCATATTAAAAATCAATTATAACCTGTAATAAATGATTCTTATCTCAACTATTCATTATCAACATCGATGGCCCGTGTGTGCCTTACAGAGTGCCTTGAAGGGCCTTGCACTACAAAATTTCTCAATTCCCACTCCAAACCCCTCACAGCTGCTCTTCCATCGGTATGGGGCCCTTGTTTAGTTCTTTATTTATGGCAGTATATATTATGGGTTTGGACGTTTGATCGTATATCTTTTTTTACAATATTCCAAAATACCAACAAAAAAAAAAAATATTTCTTTTCTATAAGCAAGAAAATTGTTAATAACTCGATAAGGATACATGGAGAGAGAGAGAGAGAGAGAGAGAGAGAGAGAGAGAGAGAGAGAGAGAGAGAGGGGACATGCCAGTATGACATGCGTAAACTCAAAATGAAAGAGAAATTCAATATACTAATTGATTTGGTATTAATGATGTGAACTACTACAATAAACGTAAAAGATATGGACTTTACTTGTGAGTGTTATAATTTAATCACAATTTTAAAATCATGGTGGATTGGGATGTTATCGAAAGTCACGATGATTCGATTACAATTTTTACCCGTTATTAAAATATATATCTACACTAATATTGAAACCCATTCCGCGCGTGCGATCATAAATGAGGTAAAAGCATGATTTGTCCAAATTAAAATAGCGTTGTTGTTCATTAAAAGTATTATATGAATGCAGTTTCCAAGATAAAATTGCAGTTAAATCAACAATATCATCACAGTTTAAACGTAAAACTATGAGCAAAGATGGTATAAGATCAAAGGTTGGACAAAATAACGAGGTTAAAAATATTGTACCATTATTGTGGTGCGAACGAAAATCGTAATTAAATTAAATATACCATCACGCGGTTATATTCAAGTGAAGATAACAGTTTTTATGAAAAACCATGGTCATTCTTAATTAAATAAAAGATTACGTTTTTATGTGGGAAACCGTGGTTTAATGGTTTATGCATATTGCCAACACTTTTCATTAATGTTGTGCTTGGATGAGTTTTTGAGAAATTTTTGAAAAATTTTGTAGGGTTATAAGTGAGGGTAAGTGAAGAGAGGAATGGGAGTAATAATTGGAAATAGGGATAATGATTGGGGAGAGATAGGGAGAGAAATGAGAATAATGATTGGAGACATGGGTGAGTAATGATTAGAAGTATGGGTAATAAGTATTTTTTGAGTTGATTAATTTTTTTTACTAAACGCTACCCAAACAAGGCATAAAAGTGTGATATTCTTCTTAAACTTTTTAAGTGTGGTCTTTATCTCTGTATTCTGGAAAAAAATTTAGTGCCGAGGGTGTACCACGTGATACCTGCTCGCGCATCCGAGCCATTTATTATGTGTGTGAATGACTCAGATTTAGAGAAAAAAAAAATGAGAGAGAAAGTGTTGGGGTGAGAGAAGAAAGAGGGTTTCAATTTGAGCCATCCAAAAATGTATCGAATGGCTCGAATGCAACGAACGGATACCACTTAGGATACACCCGCTGGGCACTGAAAAATCACTCCTGTATCATAAGAGACTTCTTGTTAAAGATGAGTGGGGTGGTGCCATACATACTCCGTAAACACCTTCAGATGGAAAATTAATTTAGAGCTGTGCTACGTGCACAGCAAGTTGTGCACAGACCCCTTTTTCTCTCGCCTCGGGTCGCATAAAGATGATCGGAGCCGCTCATTTTGTTCAAAATATGTCGTTTAAGATCTCTGTAAAAAATGAGCTTCGTTCGATATCGTTAGAGTCGTTAACAAAACACCCAAAATTACTTCAGAATTTAGGTGTTTAGTTTTGGTTTTAGTTTTGTTTTTAATCATTACTCTATTTCTTTCTCCAATCATTACCCTATTTTTTCAATTAGTACTTTCTCATCTCTCTCTATCTCTCTCCAATCATTACCCATATCTTCAATCATTACTCTATTTCTCTATCTATCCACTACCAAAACTAAACTAAACTAAACTAAACTCTCAACCAAATACAACCCTTATATTTTCATTTTTTGAGCTCAAGGATAAGAATATTTTGCAACCAAACATAAGTACAAATGTGTCGAAAACTCGAGGGTATTATATGAAAGTCCCTAAAACCCTAGGATACCCTACTTATGAAAGTGTCTAAAATTCAACGGTACCAAATGAATATGCCTAAACCATTAAAACTCTATAATAGAAAAGTGGACCATAAAATCCTATGAAAGCGCATAAAGATGTTTTGGCCTTATGGCTAAGTTAAATGACCTCCATTGAAAACAATTTTGCCGGTGTACTTCTCCTAAATGAAAACTATTTTACCATCCTTATGGCTACTTTTCCCAATATTTCATATGTTGGAACAATGAATTCTCTTCAAATCAAACAATGAAGTAGATCTTCATCGTATTCCTCTTCTTGCTCAGACTCTTCTTCATCGGAGTTGGAACCACGCGGCGACGGGCCCTGAAGTTGTCGAGGTCGTCGTTGGAGGTGAAGGGCCGTCGCGAGAGGGGAAGGGTAGCACGTCGGAGGCAAGGGAGTTTGGTGTGGTTGTGGTTGATGGAGAATGTGCCACAGGCAGAGTGGGAGGGGGTTTGTGAGCTCCACCGGTGCAGTCAAGCTTGAGGTGTGGGCCTTCTGTAGGCATGTAAAAATTCTAGCCTATCACAATTGCCACGTGTTGCTAGGGCATACAAATTGGCCAATCAAATGTCGCCAAGTGCCTGTAAGTCAAAGTCAAAGTTTTATGGACGGACCAATCTAGTGATGCTAATTGTCCGTGGTCAAAAGTTAGAGACATGTAAATGGACCAATCAAATGGTGCCATGCAAATAACCAGATTTTTAAAGGTGGCCCCCAAATTAGACCAATTGGTGTTTATACCAATTAAACCTTTTCCAAATTTTTACAAATAATTTTCCCTTTTAAATTCCCAAAAAGGAAAATTGGACTTAAAGTTTGAAGGGTCCCCATCCCCAATTCTAAAAAGGAGCTTTCTCAATTTTTCCTATGCCTTTGGCCCGCCCTAGGCTTTAAAACCCTTGACCAAGGAGGAAGGTTCTTTTCTTAAATAAAACCCAATAAATTCCTACCCCCTTCCCGTTCCGGAACGGAAAGCCTCAAACCCTTCAGTTTACCCCCCACCGGAAAGCGGGGTGTCACAGCTACGAAGGCCCTTCAGAATCTTTCGAGTCCACATCAAACTAGATGCTCATCAGTTCAAAACATCAAAGTATCCAAGCCCTGAAGAACGTTCAAGCCAGGTCCACCAATCATCAGTCTCTTTCAACCAAGTTGAAGAAGATCTCAAATACCGATTTAAGACCAAGCTCTAAAGCTCTCAAATCAACATCTACAAACTTGCATATCCTTCAACCAAATCGAAGAAAATCTCAAATACCGATTTGAGAAAAAGCTCCAAAGCCCTCAAGTCAATATCCATAAATCCATCATCTTTTTCCACCTATATTGGGGAAAATCAAGCAATTCAACTTGAGAAGAAGCTTCAAAGCCCATTAAATTCGCCGTCATCTAAGCAAAAACCGCAGAAGATGTCGCCATTCAAATTGAGATCAAGTTGTCAAACCCTCGTTTCAACAATCGAAGAGAAAAATCAGATGATTAATTTTCTTTGAAAATTGCATCAGAGATTGTAATCCTATATTTCTCAAATTAATAAAATTGAATTATTCAACATCTTTTCGTGACGCGAATTTTGGGTGATACGCCTTCTGTCGTCGTTCATCTGTTTGAAGGATTGAGAATTTGTGACTGTTTGAGGGAGAGAGAATGATGACTGCTTGTGGAGCATGCTCGATGAGAGAGAGAGAGGACTTGAATGGCGCTAGTTGGTTTACGGAAGACAGAGAAGAGAACGAGTTCTCTCGCCACGTCAATCGGTTCACCGTCGGTCCATTCAATCGGTCCATATAACATTACTCATACAGATTCATTTTGTGCCCATCTAAGATTTTACAAAGATGATCGAAATCACTCATTTTAATCAAAATAAATTATTTAGGGTCCCGGCCCTGTAAAAAATCATTTCAATCTGATACCGGTAAATGCGTTTACAAATCATTCAACTTTGTTTCAGAAATTCAGGCCAAATTCTGAAGCAAAGTTATATGATTCATATACGCTCTTACCGATATCAGATGTAGATAATTTTTTACAGGAATCTTAAACAAAATATTTTGAACAAAATGAGCGGCTCCAATCATCTTTGTGGAATCTAAGAAGGGCCTAAAATGGATCTGTGCTCGGCTCTGTACAAGGTTTGTTGTCACCCTAGAATTTCTAATTGTGCTAACAAGGTTGTTGTTGTACCTCCTATGCAAAAATACTAACAGCAGAGACAATCTGCAGAGATCCACGCAGAGATAAATGCGTTTGGCCCCATTTCGGGTCCTGAAAAATTTTAGAAAAATATCGATAAATTTTTGAATATTATTTTATGGAGCTCTGCAAAAAATCAACTCCAGTGGATATCGATAAGTATTACTTTTGGATTCGTTGAGGCGAAACTGCTCAATTCGCCTCTACGAATTCAAAAGTAATACTTATCGATATCCACTGGAGTTGATTTTTTGCAGAGCTCCATAAAATAATATTCAAAAATTTATCGATATTTTTCTAAATTTTTTCAGGACCCGAAATGGGGCCAAACGCATTTGTCTCTGCGTGATTCTCTGCGAATTGTCTCTGCGCGTAGCAGAGCTCCGCTTCTCTTTTTTGAAACCTCCTTACCACTTCTTCAATTTTTTTACGCACTTAAACGTGCGGAAGAAATTAGAAATAATAAAAGAAAAGTCCGGGGAAAAATTCTTCTTTGTTTTTTTATTTTCTTTTTTATTTCCTCCCAAACTAAACAAGGGTAAATTATTTGAGTTTGAGTTCTGTCCGAATGAACCTGAAAAGATAACTTTTTTGCCACAGCCCATTGTGAACCCTACCAAGCATCAATTGCAGTATTTGGTACTGTTTATTTTGTAGGGTCTGCAAAGTAACACGTTCTTGCAAAAAATTAACTTGACTGGATATCAAAAGCTATATCAAAAGTTGATTTTCAAAACAGATGGCCAGATTCTGTAACTAGTTTTAAAGTTATAAATTATTCATAACTATTTTATTTTATAAATTAAAATTTAATTTTTGACATAACTATTGATGGTTTTGTGAAGTTAATTTTATGCGTGGATGATACTATTTTGCAAATTCTGTAAAATGAACAGTTCAAATTATAACAACGAATGTACAAGGAGCTCACAATGAACAGCAAAAACCATGGGTTTCCACCTCATCTGAAAAGAATTTAAACTCAATTTATTTTTCCCTTCTTTTCCTCTCTTTTCAATAGGATCCAAGCAAAGCCCAATTGCCTAAAACACCGAAAATTCGTTCCCGCCATTTAAGCCCCCTCCTCTCTCTCTCTCTCGCTCTCTCTCTAAAATTCGTTCCCGCCAGTTAGGCCCCTTCTCTCTCTCTCTCTTTCTCTCTCTCATGATTCGTCGAGCTCGCAGTGTTCGAGTGGGAGATAACGAGTCCTGAATCACTTCAATGGCGAAACCCGACGAAGAGAAATCGGACGGCCTCGAAATCATCTCAATCGGAAAGCTGTACAGTGGCCCCTGGGACAAGAAATACTGGAGCTCCTCTAGGGTTTGTTTACACGCTCTTCTGCATTAATATAGTATACGCCTTTATATCTTTATATAAATATAAATATATCTGTGGACAAGGAATACAACGTATGCTTTTGCTATCGTGTTCGAAGAGTGTTGTTTTGGTGAATCTGTGAAGATTTGAAGTTAGGTCGAAAATGTCATTTGGTACACACACGACGATTTTTGATTATGTTGACCTGTAGTCGAAGGATTGTTTGTAGCTATTGATTTTAGAGATTGACTTCCGTGAAAAACTTATTCATGGAGGCACGCAATCTCACCCATCCATTTCGGCAATTAGTGGTCCGGATTTAAAAAACACTATTCCGGCGAAGAGTTACTCCTCCGTAAATAAGTTTTCTCTTGATTTTACTAGGCGCTTTGTCTTTCGGTGAATTGTTGTACAGATACGTTCCTTTTTTTTCTTTTTTTTTTTGTGGCAATGGAAGAAGCATATCCATTTAAATAAGCCATATAGCATCTACAGCTTAGCACCGAATACAGATTAGGCCATACGACATAAAACGATTCCCTTGCAGATACGTTTGAAAGGGAAAGCAGGATAAGATTGACGCCATACACACTAGTGAACTTATAGTGTGAAGACTACTGAAGAGAAAATTCGCTAGGGATTGAAATTGGTTCAGAAGATGACAGTTGAAGTACCTGAACAGGTATATCGATAGTGCTATGGCAAGTTAAGCAAACGGTGAATATAGGGGCCTGATGCAGCAAGTGCATTTGATACTTTTGATCTAACTCAAGTCTGCGGTAAAATACAAATGTGCTAAGTTGAACAGGCCAACAGGGATCGACTTCGAAGAGAGAAAATTGTGGCAACACACTTGGCGTAAAGTAATAAACAACACCTTAAAGGAATATAGGACTTACTAGAGAAGTGGACAGAAAAGAATAACCAACCTGGCATCCTCTATAGGTGTTTAGAAACATTAGGCATTGACAACTACAACTTGTATTTAGTTTCAGTGATGTTGGATATGATGTGATGACGATTCAATTGCAGTGTGTGTATCTAAATCATAACTGAAGTTGGAACTTAAATGAACTTTAATGTATTGAGTGAGGTGGCATGCAGAACAGTATTGTTGTCCCATTGACTAGAGAATGGTGCATCCTCCATGTATAACAGACGCTAAACTGAGAAAGTCCAATAGATTTGATGAATAGAAGTTTAGAACAATCAAATGTATATTGTTAAAACACTCATTCTAAAACGTCCATTTTAAAATATGTTAGACTACTAGAATACTGAGAAAAAGCTAGTTTCAGAAGTCTATGAAGCACTAGGCACTAGCATTTGAATGCTGTGCCATTGAATAATTTTTCAGCTGAAGGAACAAAATATTATGAAGCATGGTAACTTGGTAAGAACTCAGGAAGTGAGTGAGTTGTTTTGACATGAGCAGATGTGGTAACTTTTTATCTTCATTCTGGAGTAATTCAAAGGAAAAAAAAGCATGTCCAAAGAGATTGCAATGCTCCCAGTGGTTTGATGTATGGACATTGCATTATTAGAGGGCCAAGAGAGCCTTATTATTAATATGCTCCAGTGGTTTCGTTAGCTATCCTGTCCTGTGTGGAGAAACCTACATGATGCTTGATTGTTGTTTTACATATGACATCGCTCTAAAGGTTGTATATGAAGATTACTAATTTTGTGCCTTCTTGCAGGGTAAAGATCGCTATCCTTACCCAGTTGGATACAAAGCTGTACGGACACATAATGGAATGACTTGTAAAATGGAAATTCATGAAGGTCTCAAAGGCCCTTTATTTTCGGTCTGTTACTATTCTCAACTGTTTTTGTTCAGCTTACGTGCCTATGGTCATTAGATTTGCTAAATCCTCAACCCCTCCCTCCTTTTAATAGTCTATGCATTTGGCAGATTGTTTCTGATGGACTGCCGTGCTCTGGGCAAACTCCAGATATTGCATGGGAAAGCTTTCAAAAGAAAGGCTGCCCTCGCTTAAAGTTGTGGCATGGAAAGAGATATTCATGTAATATCGATGGTATTGAGGTACATCTTGGTGTTGTTGCGGTTTCCATTGGGCACATGCGCAGTCAATAGTTGTTCTCTGGATCCTGTGACATTTTTTTCTGCCTGTGTATTGTGCAATAATTTTTTTTTTTTTTAAAGAACTTTGTTCTGATGCCATGGTATGGGTAATACACAAGTTTCTTCTCTATGGTTGTTATATTGTGAATTAGTTGCGTCCAAGCATTGTCATGGCATAACATGGACATGCAAAATCCTATCACACTCGAGAAGGACTTCCATGGGTAAACTTGGTCTACATCGATTGTAACGTCCTTGAATATACCCGTTTAAATTGGTTCCGTTTTAGGTGCAATAACTAATCGTTTGTTGTAGAGTTTCATAGAGTTAAAGGATATCTCATCTGTTTTTTTAGCTCAATTTTTAGCAAATGATTTGTACTCAATTGCATGTAACTGTTTCATTATTTTTCCATAGCCAAAGTGATGTCATTAGGTCTTTCTGATTTCTTGATAGCCTTTTGTTTCTACTTGAACCACTTGGCTTCATCAAGTTCCCTTACCAGGAAAATCCTCTTGTCCAACTGTAATGCCAGCATAAAGTTCTCAGAAATGCTGTGATTTGATTTCTTATTTCGGTCTTTAATATTCACCAATCGTCCGTCAATGGATCTATAAAAGTGAAAGAAAATTAAATTTACAAATATGATGATGGCTTGCAAACACCTGAAGTGATCTTGGGACCCTCGGATGCAGTAAATGGCAAGAACATTGGGAAAATGTTGTTGACTTGAAAACACGTAAAGATAGATTGGACTAACAAATCTTTTTCCTCGCTGTTTCTAAGATTTAGTGCCTAATTTCCTAGCCGCATTTAAGCAAAGTAATTTGGCCATATATTAACTGTTGACTGTCCATGTCCTAAAATGCCTCAATGTTGGGGTAGGCGTGTGCATATAAAGCTCCATGCATCGGCCTCACTAACGTGCATTTGTGGACTATTGTTACCTATGCTTTTCTTTTGAACCATTACCAGCTTGAATTTACGTTCTCATGGGGTATTTCATAACTATAATAGTTTGGCTTACTAGAGGTGCCTTGATGTGTTAGTGATCTTTCTCTTTGCCCATAATGCTAAACTTCAATTTCCTGTTCTTTTGGCTATGGTCTGTTGTACATTGTTTTGTGTCTTTTAACCTTAATGAATTTTGAAGGACACGGAAATCTGATATAGCTTATTGTGCTAAGTATAGTTCCTTTCTTTGCATCCTATGCAGTTTTTTGGATTCAAAAACCCCTTTGTTCAGAGGTTACTTAGGGAATTGGTGGCAAATGTTGATGGAACTGCAGAGCAGAGTTTCTTACCATCCAGCTGTAGCAATGGGGATTTGGGAACAAAGCATCATTCTCAATCCACCGAATCATGTACATCTCCTAATGACCAATTGCACTCTGCAAAACCACAGATTAAAGGGAAGCGAAGCAGGAGGGGAAAACCCACAACTTTTAATTCAACATGTGAAGCTAGCTTTAAAAAACTCAGGCCCAAAGATCAGAATCGTCAGATGCATAATAATGATGCCACTACCAATTCCAGACAAGGGTTTCAGAATTATCTTAATGGCAGGACTTCCATCATTTACTCTGATTCAAATCAAGAGCGTGACGGAGGTAGTGATCTGGAAGCTATGGAAGCATCAGCAAGCTTGGAAACTGCAGTTCAGAGAGAAAATGATTTGGTCAATGATAGTTTGCCTTCGGAATCATCTCAATATTTTGGTCATCTTGGAAAGGAATTGCCTCCCCATAAAGAAAACAATCATGTTAGTTCTGAAAATTGCATAACCACTGGAATAGCTGGCAACTTATCACCCCTTGATCAACATGTAAGCATCTTACCTACAATTTAGCACTATGTACTTAACTTTTTCTTCCGATGACTGAATTTTGTATGCGTACATGATTATGGTTGCAATTCTTTTTTCTTATATACTTTGATTTATTTTTGTTAGATCTTTTGCCAAAATAGCATCAACGAACAATTTTGGGTAAATTTGTCATTTGCGTCTTCTTTTTGCAAGTAAAAAGAGAAACCAATTGGTTTACTACAGGAAACATTCTTAATCTCTCACAGCTTGATAGGTCAAAAGATGCTGAAATTCAAATGCTCTGTTCATCAATGCCATCCAAAGATAAAGATGGTGAAGTGCCAATTCCAAAAGATACTCAAAATGTCAGTGATATGGATCTTTGTGCTCCTGATTCTTTGGATCCTCTGCAGGGTATTTCTCAATCCTACACTGTTTTAATCTGGACACCCCGAAAAAGAAGCATATACCTTTTGACTATGACACTGTATATTCTAATTGAGTTCTTTGAATTTCTTCTTCTTTGTGACTTTGCGTCGACAATGTTTCATCTTCTGCCCACCTCTCCCCCTATTTTTCCATAAGTAAAGTTTTTTTTGGCAGACACTACTTCTGATCCTCAACCAAATAGGCTAAAGGAAAGTCCTTGCAATGCGAGAAGTGAGTTGACTTCTGAAAAACTAGTGGTTTCTGAGAGTCCGGCACCTGAGTTGCATCCACTCGAAGAGGTGGGCACGTTAACTGCAAGTTCTGAAAAGAGTGATTTTGATTCAGTTGATCAGGACATAGCCAATTCGATGATGACATTTCTGCTTCCTCGAGCACTCCCACTGCTCAAAACATTTTCAAGGAAGAAAAAGAAAATCAAGAATGGTTCAAAAAATTCTCCTTGTGGGGAACAAAACCAGAAGAAAGCTAACAGAACAGACTACCATGCAGATCTCCCACTCCCTGGTAAACCATAACTTGCAAAGCATGGCATTTGTTGTTCATACCTGGCACAGTTCATTTATGTGTAATTGACATTCTTTTGCTTCTATTGCATTACGATTTCATTTGTTAAAATTGCAGCCGAAGCTCATACTCAGAGTTCCCTTTTAGACCAGAAGGAAAAGCAAAAGATGCAAATCTTAAATGCAGAACCTGGTTTAGTTCTCCCAAGTTTTGAACTATATCCACCTGTGGTTCATGATAGCGTCAAGAATGGTAAATCTGGTTCTGACGCCGCTGAAGCTGGTGTAGCAGCCTTGGGTGAAAGCATACCTAGGTCTGACGATTCGGGACTACCTGTGAATGTTGATACATCAGCTCATTCATTAATTGGCCATGCTGGTGGCAGTGACAGCAATGACATCTTCACTTTCAACAAAGCACCTATGTCCTCGATTGGCAGGTCTAAGAATGGTGATAATCTCATACCTGAATCTACCTTAGGTTGCATGCTTTCTAGTGAGCATGTTATCCTTGCAAGTAACAAGGATATCTGCAGTCATTCAGATGAAAAGGTAGTGCACTGTGATATCCATTCCAAGGAAAAGGACTTAAATGAATCACCAAGTTGTGTTAAAGGTACTATTCTGAGCCATTGATCTCTTTTGGTTTTTGACTTAAAAGTTATTCCATGGGGCATTCTTCTCCAAAGTTGCTTAGTCAGATTCCTTTGGCAACATATTTTTCCACTAGCGTCTGGAAAACTAGTTATTTTATCATTCTTTGTTGTAGACTGATATGCAATTAGTACAAAACTTTCTTCTGTCAAAAGATCAAGAGATAGCACACAAGAATTTGGGATCTATTGATCTTGAAATTCAAGAGCTATCATTGCACTGAAATTGCCTGATAAACCATTTCAAGATTTGAAGTTTTTTTTATTCCATTTTCCTTTAGATCAAGTCAAATCCTGAAATCAATCATGTTCCTACAACGATAGGTACAGTCAATGACAACTCGACAAGCGTTGCGAGATCTGTTCAAGTATCGCATGGGGAAATCATTGTTAAAGAAGGAGAAGCTGATACTAGCAATGCTTCCTTTACCCATATCCAAAATGAAGCTTCGACAAGAAAACACAATGGTCCTCTCACAGAAAGCATCATATTCAGAAACGTTAATGACAGTTATGGCCCTAACATGTATACTGCCACAAACTTGTTGCTTGCCTCAGACATTCAGCCAGCCAGCCCCTTCAATTCCAACCCACATACAAGTTATTCATCTGGTGTTGATGCCATAAATGACGGACAGACCAACAGTTTGCACGTGCAGAAATTTACTAATAATTGTAATGGTAGACTTCATAATGTGGCAGCTGTTTTACAAAGCCAATCATTTATGGGTCCCTCCAATTTCGCTACCAATTTGGAGGTTATTAATCAAACTTCTTCATGCAATGAAAAATCTCTGGCCAAAGCTGACAAGGAGCTGCAGTGGCGCCAAAATATTGTTGATATGACCAATCCTGTATCACGGTTTCATAAACAGGGAAGGGATATATGTGTGAATAACAGTGAAGTTGCAGATGATTCCCGCTTAAAGCTTCCAATGGACATGGGGGATAAGGACAAAATGGAGAAAATAATTGACTCAGTTGGATGTTATGTCCACCCCTTGCCAGTTTCATTGGTGTTATTGAGTATGAAAGAGAGAGAAATCTATATTTGTGTTCTATGCGGTGTTTCTGCGGATAAGAGAACCCTGTTTATGTACAGGTTATCGCTAGAACAGCAAAGCTTAGGATGCCCTTCTTTTATTGGCCACACTCAAATACTATTGCCAACTTCAAAAGATGCATTTGGTAGAGAGGTAAGTTCTTATATGCTATAATTTTGTTTTCATAGTACCGTTCTTTGGGGTTGTTTCTTGTCTGCTCACTAATTTATGTGACCCTTGTTTTCTTTGGACTAGATTACTCTAGAAAGATCTGGTTTGCAATTCACTCCAGATGGGCAGTGCCTTGTCTTACTGAAAAGTATGAAAGCTCCTCACTGCAGGTGGATTTTTTCTTATGTTGTTTGCAATGTTATGTTCAGTTTATTTTGTCCTGAAATCATCAATCATGGAGCATTAATTTTTGATCCATCTGTTAGGGAAGGGAAACTTCAGTGTCCATGCTCAGGTTGTAGATCGGAATGCTTTGAGAACTATGCAGTAAAGGTTGTGCAAGTAAAACATGGTTATATTTCTGTTGTGGCAACTTTAAAGACAGTTGACAATGTTCACTGTCTATTAGTTTGTGAACCTAACTATGTTGTCGGCGTTGAAGAGAGTGGGAAATTGCACCTATGGATCATGAACTCAACGTGGAGGTAATGTGTTTTTTTTCCAATTTAGATCATTCCTTTTCTTATAGTTCCTGTTTGTCCTTGGAATCATGGCCATACCGTTTTCTTTTGTTTTTAGTGGTCAAGGTTCCGTTTTCTCAATCATTTGTCAATGCTCTGCTTTCTACCAGAAAAAATCCTCAGTGTTAGTTTATATAAAGTTTGCAAAGATTTTATGCTATTTACAATAAAGTTCTTTGTAATTAGGATAATGGCAGCTTCATGAACTTAATTCGAGGCATGGGTAATTTTACATTTTAGTACAGCCATTTTTTAAACTTGATAGTTCTTGGCAAATTGTTGCCGGTTTACTTTATCAGCACTTTCGTCTATCTTGATGTTGTTGTCTTTCATTATCTACTGGCATTTCAAAACGCTTCTGTTATATTCTTATTCACTGATTGCAGTGCACAGATAGAGGAATGTGATTTATCAACTTCTGACTGCATATTTCCGTGCATAGTTGAGTTGAAGAGAGTCCCCCATTGTGCTGCTCTTGTTGTTGGTCATAATGGCTTCGGGGAATTTGGTTTATGGTATGGTATGCTGCTTTTGTTGTTGCAGTTCCTACTTATATGTTGTATTACTTTTTCCTATATATGCACCTGTAGTTTCCTTCATGCACAAATCTACCCGTTCTAGGGTCTTTCAAGATACTCAAAAATTGCATGGCGTAGTTAGATATTGAGAATTACACTTCTACTAAAAGCAGTCACAAAAAGGAGTTACTGGATTTGGACTCATTACCTCCAGGGACATAAAATAAACGCTATCTAGTTGGACCATTAATTTCTTCTAAAACAATTCTCAATTTTGTACTATTCCATTCTCTTGAATGTATTTCTTGTTGACATGGATGTTAACATTGAACGCTTTTAGTTTCTGCTTGGGCAGGCTGAAGACAGCATTCTAAAACTTCTACGTTCATCATTTACCGGAAGATTTTGCACCAGGAAATGAATGATGCACTGTTCAAATTAGGCGTGCTTTTGTAATGGAAAATAGAAATCTGGTTTTCATGAAATTTTACTGTAATTTGATATTTGTGTAGATGGACTAAATAGGCATTTGTCTATTCCAGAATCCTTTGACTGATTTACGAACTACAACCGTATCTCTTTTCTCTTCTGGTAGTTTGGGAAATTATTTGGTTCTTACAGAAGTCAGAATCCTGTGTACTCAAGTGGGAGTGAGGAATGGAGTATACTATGTTCTATTAATTTCCTTCTGCCGCAAGTGGGAGTGAGGAATGGAGTATACTATGTTCTATTAATTTCCTTCTGCTTTCTGCTACTGCAACATTTTTGTTATTTGGTTATATCCCTGTATATGTTGCATAGTTATGGTCTCAATACTGTTATGAAATAGATGGTTACAATATTGATTGGTAATTTTGCGATGATTTTGATGCACAGCAGTTTCCATTATTCTCAGGGATATTTCCATGCGGACCTTTGTAGCAAGATTTTCTTCTCCAAGTACTTCAGTTTGTCAATTCCTTCCAATCGCTCTATTTAGATGGCAAAGTAAAGCTCATGGTCACATCAATGACCTAGCAGCTGCGAGAAAAGCATTGTTTTTGGAGCAGTGTGAGAACCATATGTCTACTCCAATAGACGGGGAAGATGTTGCTGTTTGGCTTTTCATCTCAACTGTCTGCAAAACTGATGTTCAACAAGACTTTCAGTCTACTGACTGCAAAACAAACCCAGTTGGATTCTGGAGGCTAGCTCTGCTGGTGAAAAACAGGGTGATCTTGGGAAGTGCATTGGACTCAAGGTGCTTATAGTTTCATTATAAAGAAATGTGTCTCCATGTTTGAAACTAGAAAGTACAAGTCGACTCCCCAATTCTAAACTTGAGACGGAGTTTTGAATTTGCATAGCTGTTCAAAAAAAAGAGTTTTGAATTTGCATATATTTTAATTGCCATTTGCTTTACAATAATGATAAATGAACCTAGTAATTATGGCACTGCAGTATAAACAGAATTTATGACCTGAAATTGTAAACAGAAAGATGTTTGCTTATTTAAATCCTTTGGTGGGACAACAGAAAGCCATCGTTGTTGTTCTTTCTGTACTGCAAAAATGCTTCTGCAATGTTATCCTACTTAGTTCCTGCACTAAATTTTTTTATCCATTGCATATTTTGACTAACGAGTGATAATTTCCACCCAGAATGACAACGTTGATATGGTTGTACCGCATTCCAACAGAAGACCATCAAAATGCCCTGCCACATATTTTAGCTGGAAATTGAGTGCATTGTTCATTACTGCCTTCTGCATATTATGCCCACATTGAACATTCTGAAAGGAGAATCCTCTCTCTGTGTAACATGACAAGTGAACATTTTCATGCAGTACTAGGATCAATTTGAATTTAAGAAATTGTGTCTCTCATTGCTTTCTATAGGATTATCAAGGGTGTACGTATTTACATTGTAAATTGAGTTCACCCTTGAGAGTCGAGGGTGGCTTCTTGCCTGACAATGCTAAGTTGCTGATGTGAACTTGCTAATTACTGGAAAAAGAAGTCTGAAATGTAGAATTCACTATTATGTAGGGCTGCTGCAATTGGTGCATCGGCTGGCCATGGTATTATTGGAACAGGTGATGGACTTGTTTACATGTGGGAACTGTCTACAGGAAGCAAGCTTAAGGATCTCCAGTGTTTCAAAGGTATGTTTCACTTTCACCTCGTAACTAGTACCTGTTCTAATGCATCAGTTACAGACCTTGTATACTTATCTGGTCTCAGCATTCAGCATCGGAAAATGAAAATGTAAATCTTACTACAAAAGCTTCAACCAAGTATGTGCAGTGTTTCACCCTATCCTCCCTGGATATTCTAATTGTAATGGTCAGTGCATAGTAGAGGATCTATTTCCCAGGAAGCAATTAAAAAACCTCCTTGATTACCGGAATTAAGTTTCCTTATAGGTTGTCGACATCCATTTTTCTTGCAGTTGGTGGGAATTCCAGAATATGGTTAAATTTGATGTGCATAAATTTCATTTGTTTGTCCAGCTGACCTATATAGATATTTACTGGACTTTGTTCAGCTTTAAAATGAGATCTAGTTGGTTACCCTATAAATTGTACTTGTTCCTTCGAAAAGCACATATAAAGCTGGAGTAATACTTTAAGAAAAGCACAAAACGCCGTGTTGTTTAATTTACAGACTTGATGTGCTTTACCAGAAAGCACTAATACCCTAGTTAATGGTGTTTGTACCTAATTAAAGCTCTACTGCTCTAGGCAGTAGGCACTCAGTACAACCTCTCATAGGGTTTTTATCTCTGAAAATAAGTAATTTCGAAGATCATAATCTATAGGACCAGTCCTATTGTACCACAATTTAGGCATGTGGCGCATTGTTATTGTGTTTCGCTTCCATTCCTCGTATTGGAGCAATCTGCATCCCAGGCGACATAGGACCTTATACTTGCAATCAGCAATCAGCATCCTCCTTTTCTAAGCTTTGTTTGGCCTTCTGTACAATTGGAGTTTTTTGTGTCAAAGATGTATCAAAGTGAGGCACACTTCATTTGTGCTTTCTTTCTAACTTTTAAAGTGATAACAGGTATTGGGGTCTCATGTATCGCTACAAGTAACTCTAAATCAGGTCCTCTGGCGGTTGCCGGTGGAGACCAGCTGAGGGTTTATTTGCACTCTCAAGGGGGCCTTTTGTGATCTACTTGGTGGCTTACCGGTAATTAAACAAGTTACTCATGCTCAAGGATGGTTGCATATATATGGATCTGTGGGCCAGGCTGGATTTCTATTCGTTTTAAATTGTGGCACGTAAACTACCATCCAACGCATAGAGGACAGTTTTTGAGGTGTACAATTCAGGTGAGAATTTGTAACTTTTGCCGTAAATGGCTTAGAAGTTCGAACTAGGCATGATGTAGCCCATGCGGTAAAGAAAGTACGAATAAATCATAGCCGAACATCTGTGCATGTAAATTTTTTCATTCCTTACCCATTTTATCGTATTCATGTACTCCTCACTTGCTAATCTCGTTGATCTGCTGAAAAATAATTCCAAAAAATTATTGTTCAAGTTCAAAAAAGAATTCCAGAATATGCTTTGACGACAGCAAAATCTGCTGAAATTCAGTAGAAATAATGCGCTTTCAGTATCGGGTTAAGCTTATTTTCAACTGATGGAATTACTTACTCGGGTCAGCTATTCAACTCAAACCAGGTAAAATTATGTCCCTCTTACATTTGCAGTAATTTTAATAGAGAGTTTCAAATTTTCACTGCATGAAATTTGGCATTAAGTTAGATCATGTTATTGGATACCCAGTAAGGGATTGAATGGGGACGGATTGCATTACAGCTATGTCTAGACAAGTTTTAGGACTCCAATTTGAATGTGTTGAACAGGAACATGAAATTTTCATTATGTTCAAAGACAAAATGTTCTTCAGTTCTGTTTAGGCTAAATTTCTGCATATTTCTACCGAGTTCAAAATGTTAGTACTTCGACACCCTCACGTGCAATCCATTTGGTGCTTCAACTCTTGGGAATTTTATAAGCTTCTCTTCCCCAACTTCTTCCCATCTGGCAATACAAAGACAAAACGTTGCTATGTTAGAACATATAATAGTAATTGAAGACTTGAAGTATATAGGTTGAATAGTGAGTAGTATCATTACCGGATTAGAACATTGAGTTTATTAGCCAATTCTCCTTCATGAGATGAACTAGGAAAGCTTAGCTAGGCAATTTTTAAGCAACAGCGGTGTTACATTTTAGCCATCTTATACATCCATTATTCACATACCTCATGAAATTTCATAAAACAATGTGTCCAAGATATAATCCCGCTGCTCTATTTTACATCGACTCAGATGCGAGTGTGCCTAAGTGTCAGATTCATCTAATACATACTCGTGAATATTTGTATCTTCTCTTTTCTTGGATATATTGCATTTGCTTGATGTCCTGTATCATTTCCTTCATTATGCTTGAGCTTTCTACGCACAATTTCCCAACAGTATACTCTAACCATTGCACATGGTTTTTAAGTGAGCTTCTAGATACTTTTTCAAACAAGTATCCTGCACTTCACCCTTACGCAAGTGTAGAGTGTCCGACACGAGTACTTTAGACGTATAGAAGAGTCTTTGTAACATAGTTGCTGCCAGTGCCACCACAGGACTCGGAATTGGACGAGTAATACAAAATTTGAGTACCTGTATCTAGTGACGAAGTAGTGAAGGAATATTGCAATTGTAACTATTCCCAACTCCTTTCCCGGACAAAGCCTGCTTCCCCCTCCAAACAAGAAGCAGTAGTTGTGAGATTCCAAGCTCTTTTCCTGGCGGATGGCATTTAAGAACCATATCAAGTTTTAGAATCGTGCACGAGCAGAAAACACAAGCAAAAAAACCTTAACAGCTCGTAAAGAAATAGATTTTCTCGTTAGCTTACCAGCCATCTCCACGGATAAAATTTCTGAGGCTCTGGATATAGGAAAGGATCGTAGTTGATCTCCCTTGTATAAACATAGATTCTCCATCCTCTTGGGATAAAATATCCTGAATAAGAGTGAACATGAAATTGCAAATCTGTCACTCTTTTGTCTGCAGGAAAACCCTGATAAACAAGCGGCGAAATAAAATTCTGCCCTGATTCGACCTAAGAGTTTCGTAGCATACCGTTCAATTCCATTCCTTCTGTTGTCTTTCTCAAAACCCCGTTGACAACTGTGGCCAATCTTGATGTTTCAAATATCACCTGCATTGAGAGACATACAGTTCCAATAAGCATATTAGGAGGGGAATTGGTACTGAGAGGTGCAAGATCCTTTATTTTCAAAATCTTTGTCCCCCTCTACCAATACACTTGCGAGTTGCAACCGCATGATGATGTCTCGGCATTTGGTACCCGGAGACTCTCCATGTTTCGTTTAGTTTAGAGTACGTTAGGAGAGAAGGACAGAATCACGGTGGCAGGATTTCTAGCCGTATAGAGTGGGTTTGTCAATTCACCTACCGCACGCGTAAAAACCATCGCCTTGTAATCGTTCCAGTCAAGTGGCTCTTCTGGCTTTTTCCTTCCTCTTATTGCAAAATGCTCATCCTACAGACAATTGCATCGTAACAGAGTTATTGACCCTACAAGTTTTCACCAACGATGGATTTTCAACAATGTATAGACTGTTGCTCACTCTGATTTCTTGAAGAGCTGATGGATGATCATGAAGATACTTGATGGCCATCATTGAAGTAGTCGATACGGTTTCGAAACCCGAATAGAGAATCATGACTACTTGATCGAGAATTTCCTCGTCGTTGAGTTTGTATCTTGGATCCTCTTCCTTTAGCAGATACTCTAGCATGTCATAATTCTTCATCAAGGAATTTCTCCTCTCCTCCATGACATCTCTCAAAATTCTAAGGACACTCTTTCTTGCCTGCAAAAGAACATAAACTTCAATAAGCCCGCAGACTCATTACCACCATCAAAATCAGTTGGCAGAATACCTTTCACAAACTACATTTCGAAATACGAACACTTGTTTGTGTTTCTTATCCTATTCATTTTCCAGCAACGATGTTTCTCGAAAACGTTAAACCATCTTGTGATATTTTCATAGGGTCTTTTTCGCACAAAAATATCCTAGAAAACCAAGTTGGAAAAAGCTGTCAAATATTTTCGTCCTCAACAAATTACCAGGAAACCACGATGGTAAGTTGTTCCGGGAATGTTGATTGGCAGTGAAAGTGTCCCCGCCATCAGCTTATCAAACTCCGCTTGGAAAGCCTCATAGATAGAATCTGATTCAATTTCCATTATCTGCTTGAAGGCTATCAGCAATGCCATCTGAATGAATGAATACGTCCAACACATCAAACTTGACACCTCGAAGACAAATATGCACAATACATATCGGATTGTGATCATCTTAACTTACATCAGAGGTTATCGTTTGGATATCAATAGTTTTGCCTTGCAAATCGCGGAGGTGCATTCTCATGTTCTTATCGATCTTGGGAAGGAGTTGGTCTTTGAGCATGGAAGGGTTGACGAGAGAGAGAAATGATCCTCGTATACGTCTGTGATCGGATCTGTGTACAGCAGCAATGTTGGATTTCCCTAGTATGTCGAGCGCGGATTGAGGGTAGCCGGGGACAAGACCCTTTCCTTCATTCAGGAGGATGTATCTGTTGAGCTCTGGATCCATGGACACAATCGTAGGACTGCCTAGTATGTGGGACTTGAAAACACTTCCATATCTGTCAATTCAACAGTTTAAATTTTCTTGCTATTAATAGCTGTTTTAGCTAAATCTTGATTCACTACATACATATATATACAGACACAAATGTGTCAGAAATCCATAACCACAGAGAGAAACTCTAAGAAAGAATCAAGAACTCAATAGCCATTTCCCCCATTTTTTGTGGGTCTTTTAAGTCACTTCTTCCTTATTTTTTTCTTTCTTTCTTCATTTGCCTTTATTTTGTGAATATTTTGCAATAATAACCTATATACATAGCATAAACTCTACTAACTTTTTTGGGTAAGAAATAATGCTTCCCAATATCCAAGAAATATTCACGAGTCTTTAGCAACCACTGGATAAACCCTTGTTAAAATTTCGGAAAATTCTTACACACTCCATGTAAGTTTTCTTTTAACTGATGTGTTCGGACGAGCTTACGCGCACGTGATTAATCCTGAGGAACCAATCTCACTGCCCCGAAACATGTAAATAAGTTGTGTGTGCCACTAGTCAAACCAAACCAAACCGAATCTTATATCCCAATCACTTGGGGGTCGACTCGTGTGTGCCACTAGCACAGCTCTAAAACTTTTGGCCAGGTTAGATAAAAGGGTTTTGTAGCCGATCAGGACCATCTTGGAAAATACTCTTTCTCCACATGCATTGATGCAATGATCGGCACCCAAAATTGATTCAATGATCACATCCAGGGGTGGACCAATATTTGGGGCACGTGACCCATGTGCCTGCCTCCACTCAAAATTGTTTTTTTTGGGTATAATTTAGTAATTCTTATTTGTAACAATAGTGGAGAAATACCCTGTAAGAAAGGTCATTTTCAGAAGCCTGTTGAGGTCCATTCTGCTTTAAAAACTTGTTTAAAATTTTTCTACTATCTTTTAGAAACTTCTGTAAAACAAAATGCGTTAGAGACATTTATGGAAAATACAAAAATGCTTATTGTGTAATGCTTGTTGTGATCAAATAGAAAATAAATTTTCACTAATCATAGTCAATGTTCCAAAAGTCGCTAGGCACTGCCCAGGCGAAAAAGGGCCGCCTAGTTGGCTGCCTATTCTAGACGTTGGACCACCATTTAAAGCCAACTTAGGCGTTGAACCACCACCTAAAGCCTAGTTGGCTACCTAATCTAGACGTTGGACCACCACCTAACACCTAGACAGGAAGTAGTCGGCCTAGATGGCCTACTTTTAGAACACTGATTATTGTAAAAATTACTCTAAAAAGTTTGATTCCTGAGTCTGTCACTTATCACAAAAGAAAGTAGAATATTGGGAGCTCTGGTAGTCCAGAGAAGTGAGATTTTGAGACTCAGTTCACCAAAAAACTGAAGTCCTTCTGGAACACACACACAGAGAGAGAGAGAGAGAGAGAGAGAGAGAGAGAGAGAGAGAGAGAGAGAGAGAGAGAGAGAGCTTCTTCTCAAACATGTGATGGGAACTGCCGAACTGACCTTGCTCTCTTGTGTTTCATGAAATCTGGACCTTGCCTGAGAAACTCTGTTGTCTCTCCGAAGACAGGCCATCCCATAGTCCCTGGAGGCAACCCTTTCCTACTGTACCTTATCCCATTCCACTTCAGAAGACCAAAGCAAAGAAAGAACCCCATGGCCAACATGCAAACCCCCACCATCACAATCTCCATTTTTTGCTCCCAATTTAGAAGCTCTGAACAAAATTGCAACCTCTTCAATGGTTTTGCTGTAAGTTAATGATATGGGTTTGGCTCAGAATCATATGAGTGAATGTTGAATCATTGGACAGATATATATAGTGAGAGAAACAGAGGTTGCAAAAGCATTTATAGTAGTGTTATTTATATAGGCCAAAACCATGCACCCCCACTCATGCCTTTACCAAGTAGGAGTATGTGAGAGGTCGGGTTTTAAATCGCGGTACCTGGAAACTTAAAAGGTATTGGTGATATGGTCAATATTGGATCGATATCACACTGTATCGATAAGCAAATAAATAACGATATGGAATGTCTGAAATTCCGTAACTAGCGGCCGATACGATTAGTAATGACCTTTATTTAAACAAGTGAGAAGCCATAAATACATCATAATCTATGTTCCGTTACATTGGAAAAAAAATCCCCCAGTGATTAATTGAATTTTGTACCATTTTTGTCTTGGATTTTGCAGCAAATGCTCACCTGGCTCAAGAATCTTTTTTTCTTTTATTAGGAATTTGAAATGAATGTTCGAAGGTAGAGATAAGTTTGACGGGTGCTTTTGGTAGGGTATGTGAGAAAGCTCTGCACTCATCCGGATAATTGACATTGACATTGACCTTTTTCCATTGATGTATGACCCTTTATTTTTTTAAATTTGGACTTTTTTCCAGGGAAATATTTGGTCAGTTTAAAGAAAATCTACTCCTTGATGTCCCAAATCTTATACTCTTTCCGTTCCATATTAAGAGTCCACTATAAAAAGTCGTATCATTTTTTAAATAAAAAAATTAACTGCTTCCGTGAATGATTTTTTGAATTTTTTCACACCAAATTAAAATATGAATCGAGATCTTTAATACGGTCACGAAAGTATTAATTTTTTTATTTGAAAAGAGGTAAGAGAGAGAAACTGAGACTGTCATGGTGGAACAGAGGGAGTAACGCAAATATATCAACAATGCTACGAAAGCATAGGGCTTGTCCGGTTGGGTTTTTTGGATTTGAACTCTAAATTATTACCTTACCTTAATAGCCACTTATTATCCTTATCTCTAATCATTATTTTTCTTTTTATCTCAATTTCTCTCCAATTATTATCTCAATCATTACCTTTATTTTCCTGCCCTAATCATTACAAATTTAAATTCCAAATCCAAATCCAAAATCCCAAAAACGAATAAGCTTAGATTTCCAAAACTTCTTTTTTTTTTTCATAGTTCAGTCCCTGCATTTACGACATCCTGGTTTCGTCCCTAATCAACACGTACCCTCCTCCAAAAATAATGAATAGAGCCTCACTTTTGAATTAAATTCTTCTGGTGGGTTTTGTTTTGTAAGTCCATGGTTATTTTTCCGTACAAAGAGTTTTTACCTGAAAATCATCTAAAATGCACTATTTATAATCGGTCGTGCATTTCAAGTGATTTCTAGGTAAATTATTATTATTTTTTACCTAGTAGCCCTTTTTCTCCAAATTTGCACCCAAAAGTCCCCCAAAAAAGCATGCCTACCATGATGAGCATTTGGCAGGAGACCAAACACACCTATAAGAGTAAGAGTACACCCCCATCTTGTCCATGTCAAAATAAAGAGAAAATCTTTCAAAACTTTTGTCCAAATCTGTTTGTAACAAGCCAGCCAGGTACACCCCATGCTCCTCCTGTGATTTGCATTCAGCTGACCCTCACGTGTTGCAGAGGCGGCTCCACAGCCAACCAACCATGGTCACATGACCACCTAAAAAAAAAATTTTTTGTTAGAATACATGTAGAAATTTTAGGGTAGCCCATGTTTTGAACACCCAAACTCAAATGTCAATGAACATCCAATTTTAATATTCTTGAACACCTAGCTCAAAAACAAATTGAACACCAAACCCAAAACTAATGGAATACTCAATCACAACTCAATTATAACTCATCAATCTAGGTAATCCATATTGAACACTTACCACATTACCTAAAATAAAGCTCACAAACATAATGAAAAAGTAAGAGAAAAACAAGAATATATTAATGTTTTGGTTGGCTCCTTACTTTCCTTTGAGTTTGGTTCTCGAGTGGCGTTCGCCGGTGTGCCCTTGATCAGTTAAATATTTATACTCTTTTCAAAGATTTATAAAGAATTTTTTGCTGGTAAAAGAAATGCATTAGTGTAAGTATTATGATCTGCGTTCTCTCTTCATCTTTATTGTCGATGGTCTAAATGTGTTGATTTTGCGTTCATGACAATAACTACTTTTTTTGTCTAGTTAACTTATAGAATTACGAAGAAAGTTTAAAAAAAAATTCAACTACACTGCAAAACCCCCATTAATTTGAATAATACTCCTTCGAATTAAAGATTAGGATATAAAATCTCATAATATCATCTTAAAAGAAGAACATATTTTCAAAAAGGCCAACCACAACATATTTGCTACAATTTCTTTCAAACTTGTTATAGTAGATTAATATATCGGTTAAACGTTGGCACAAAATATGAGAACTCATCAAGGACAACGGCAAAATTTTACCCCCTCCATTCTCGAAACATTGTCTACTACGCAATAAGATAATTTTCAAAAAAAAAAACTATTAAAAAATATAAGTATTTATTTTTAAGTTCTCATTTTGCATCGTACTTAATTTTTTCAAAATATAGGCAATGTTTTTTTACCGCACTATTTATATTAATATTTTTTATTTTTTATATGTATTATCGGTTAATAGATCAGCTAGTAGAAATAAGGTAATTTCTGAACACCCTATTATAAATTCCTGGAGCCGCCACTGACGTGTTGTTGTTTTACTCTATCTCATAATTCACCATTGTTTGGGACCAACTCCCCAAAGCCTGGTTCCAATGAGCTTGTTGGGATTTTTATTTATTTAATTTTTTTTTTGCATTTGTTAATTATCCGCTTAATTTTTAAAAATTATTGATTCATCTCATCAAGACGAGCTGAAAAAGGTAAAAAAATTAGGACATTTATCTAAATATTTTTGGAAATATCCAAGACAAAGCCCAAAAAACCTAAAAAAGCTTGTTTTTGGGACTTTTTCTTGGATATTTTCGAAAATATTTGGGTAAAAATAAAAAAATTACTTTTCAGATTCCTCTCTTCGAGACGAATCAATAATTCACAAAAATTAGGCATAAAACCAGCAAATGCGAAAAAAAAAATTGAACACAAACAAAACAGGAAAAAAAACTCCAAAAAGCTTAGCGGAACAAGGAGTGGTCAGGTAGTTGATTTGTAAATCACTAATTAATTTCTCAACAGAATGAATTAGCACAGCAAAGCATGGTTAACTGACCAACTCAATGTCATCATCATCATGCATGCACTTTTTAAGGTTAACTCAGGTCGTTAATTATGTGGGTTCATGCGAAATGACAACACATCAATTAGCCTAAACAGGAATGGGTATATAGAGAAATTAAATTCGAACTAATTAATCATATTCCAGGCAAATTAGGCCCTGTTCTGGAAAGAAAAATAAGTATTTATTTTTTAAGAAGACTATTTCAAGCTCAAAAATTATGTGCTTATGCAAATTACTTATCTATCAATATGGATCTTGTTTGATAGATCTCATTGAGATCTTTAATACGGTGCAATTATTGAGATCTTTAATACGGTGTAAAAAAAATTGAAAAATTATTTTTCATTTACATTATTTTTTAGTTTGAAAATATAAAATAAATACTTATTTTTTAAGAAGGTGTTCTGGAACGGGGCCTTATTAGGTACACTTTTGTAACCACCGAAATGATTTCATTTTTTTCTGTACTCTTGTGTTCTTGCTTCAAGTGTTCATTGGATTTTTCAAGATATTACCAACGTAATGACGATTTATCTTTGTGGACCTTACCGACACTACGGCTCCGTTTCAGTTTTTTGGAAAATGAATTTTTTGAAAAGGAAGGTAATTTTAAGTTTAAAAATCATGTGTTTATGCAAATAATTTTTCTACCAATATGGATCTTATTTGATAGATTTCATTGAGATCTTTTAAACGGTGCAAAAAAATTAAAAAATTATTTTTCATTTTCATTATATTTTAGCTTGAAATTAATATTTAAAAAAAAAAAAAAGAGGTTTAAAAAGAAAGCGGAACGGCACTTACATCTCATAGTGTATTGACACACTATAGGGCCCCGTTATTCAGTAGAGCATGGAAATTAACCCCATTGCTGAGGGAAGCAAAAAATTCAGTTTTACGCCTTAAAAAATGCCTAATATAATGAGTGTAAATTCTCAAAATCAAAAATTACCATTGGTGGCAACCGTAGGGATGAGTAAAAGTTGATATAACAGCATCCACAGTGGATGCCTTGAAGGATTGGTTAAGTTCGTAGGTTAATGTCCTCTTGTGTCAAATAGGCAATGGTTTTAGTTTGAAGGGTATCGGGCGCTAGTGGCGGATCCAGGAATTTGACATAGTGGGGGTATCAATTTTTTTGTATCATAATATACGAGTTACAGTTAAACACATTTACTCCAAAATAATTTTAGCATTCATGATAAATTAACAATTTTAAAGTATATATGCATTTTAATAACTAGCTACTTGGGCAAACTTATGCACCTCGATTATATGCGTTAAAACGATATTGTCACATGTTCATCGTTTATTTTTCTATTACTAACTCTACGATTACAGTTCTGGGGACCAAAAGTATACAAATGCAATGTGGGGATAAACTCAAACCCACAAGCAGTATAAAAAACAAGGTACACACTACTATTTTCTACTGCTTTTTGGGAAGAAAAAAAAAACACATTTTTCTAGCCTTTTAGAAAAAAAGAAAAAAAAACCTAAAGCGGAGTGTGGGGCAGTCTCGAATCCACAACCTCTTATTTACAGGGGAGAGCACTTTACTACTGCACCAACAAACAACTATGTACATGCATTTGACATAAATAAAATATATACAAAATCGCAAAACAAAAAAAAAAAAAATTTGAAGGGCGGGGGCACGTGCCCTATGGTGGGTCCGCTGGCTGCATTTGGCACTACGTTAATATCGTCAATGTTGATATATCAATGGTGTTGGAAAGGATGAGAGAGAATGAAAACTGTGAGAAAATATACTAACTAAATTGATAGAACACTTGATGCTCAAAAGAAAATTATCGTCACATAACACTCCCTTTTTAACTCAAAATGTTTTACGTCTCCATGAAGAATTTGGAAATTGACGAATATGCAAATCACAAGCTCTCTTCGACGCTACTTGCACACTTGTGCACTTCGATAGATCAGGGGTGGACGCCACTCTTCTCTTCGCCTACAAAACAAAAATATTCTTTTCGAAAAATTGAGGTTTGATCGATTAATAACTTTAGAATCCCGAGATTAGTCACGGACCTCATGGTGCACGTAAAATTCACCCAAATCCCCGATTACCAATTAAAATAAATAATCAGGAGTGAATATTGCAGCAATATGTAATAATTAAGCAAGGTAACCTGGCACATGATGATAGTTGAAGGGAGGCAATCTGTAATTCCCTTCTTTTTCCTTTATTTTCTTTGTGCCAGACGATATCGAACAATAGTATTTTAATATGAGATTAAATTCTTTCTATCGGCGCTGGAAAATTTCACTTTTCCACCACCATATTTTTTGGTTCTACCGTGTATTTATTGTTGATCTAAACCGTTCATCTTGTAGATCCCATATAATTGTGTATCTATGCAAAAAATAAATTTGATCGGACATCGATGAGAGTATCAAAATTTGAATTTTTCTTTGTAAAATGAATAGTTTATCTTTATTATTATTGACAGAAATCAGATCGTCTATTTTATAAACTAAAATTCAAATTTTGATATATTTATCGACTTCTTATCAATTTGATTTTTTTGCATGATAATACTATATTGCGAATCTTAAAATATGAAAGGTTCAGATTACAACAATAGACACTCAGTGGGGCCCATAATAAATAGTGTTGAAAATTTGAAATTTTACACCAGCGATAGATAAAATTTATTCTCTTTTAATAGTATTTGTTAGATTACTACGAGATTCGAACATCCATGCAAGTCGAACCCCCACCGTCATGCTCCAAAGCAATGCTCTACATAACCATTGAGCCAAACCCGAAGGTCGGTAAATTTGGTTGGGTTGGTTCAAGCCAACAATGGAATTCTGCAGACCCGCCCAACGGCAGGCCCAGCCCACCTGGGGAAGTTTTGACCCCTCTCTCAAGCAAACAGACCCAGGTTTAGATTCTCCCTGTGGAATCTGGTGTGGGATTGGCTTGGAATCCCAGACCAGGCCGATAAAATAGAATAGAATGATGTATATTCAATTGAATTGTACTTACCTACTGCCTACATAAACCCTTAGAGAGAGAAAGAGAGGAGAGAGAGACTCACGGAGCAAACATGCCGACATTAACGAAGCTATACTCAATGGAAGAAGCTTCTCAGCACAACACCAACGGCGACTGCTGGGTCGTCATAGACGGCAAGGTATGTTTCAATTGGGTTCCTGTTGGATTTGCTTTGAATTGCTTTTGTGTGGATTTCAAATTTTTGGGTACACTAGCATCTGTTGAATGCTTAAAGCTTTTTTTTTTTTTCTTCTTTGGCTGCTGGTTGTAATGTTGTTAAGAGTTAAGTGCGCGTTTGCGAGAAATTATTTTTATAGATTTTGAAATTCTAGCCTTTCAAAATCAGTTTGGAGTGTTTGTCAAAAATTTTAGATAACGGATTTTCGGATTCTATGGATTCTGGCAAAGCTAAAAAGGAATTAAATTTAAAAACTTAAAGCTGGATTTGGGAAGCATTTGAGATTCTTCTCAAAAAAAGAATGAAATTCACATAATCTCACAGCCACAACAAACATGTTTCTCAATTTTTACTAAAATTTATAATCTAAAATCTACAGCTGAAACCAATGGGTAATTCTTAGTTTCTTTGGGTATATGTAACTTAATTTTGACAAAGAATTGGCTTAGACGAAGTTAATCATTAGTATTTTAGGGCTTGTGGAGTTGAATTGGGCTTATCAAGATGGCATAGGCTGGCAAATACGCCTCCTATAACACTGCCCCTTCCTGAAATTTTACATCCTTGACTGTTCAACCCTGGCAAAATTAAATCATTGGTCATTCATCAATCTGTCCTCTACGAGGTGCTTCCATTGTAAGGTTAAAAGTATGCAAATTTTGAGACAACTTAATGGAACATATCGGCCTATGTCTTACGTGATGTGATTTGTGTCTGAAGTTTGAATTAGAAGGTGTTTTGATGTGCAGGATAATGGATACGTAGCTATTAGCTAGTCTACCTTCTGTTATCTTTGATGCGGCTTGTAACTTTGTGATTAACTACCTTTTTGGGCGGAAGGCTTTTCTCTGCACCAGATTCTGTGTCTTTTGGTATACTATCAACCATTAGCTGTTTTGGATGACCCAATTTTCTTGCATATGCCCTGTTCTCTCCGAGTGGAAACAATAATCTTCCAACTGAAACTTGAAGGGTTATCACCATAGGAGGAAGCACCCTATCACAGGGGCTTTGCTGGATCCGGTCCCCAAGCAAGGAATTGAATCGAAATCTTCCTGCTTTAGACTTTCCCATTCCAGGGTGACCCCATTTGCGCGTGCCCTAGTCGAGGGATGGCAATATTGTTTCGGCCTGGCCTTTTTATTAATTACTCAAACATGTAGGCTGTTCTACACGGCATGGTTGGTTATACACAGCAGCATAGAGTACTTCTAGTATTGACAAATCCGTTCTTCAAGAATTAAATTCTGACTAATTTCCTGGTTATCACTTATCAGAACTAAACCAACTGATTCCAAAGTATAACTAGTTGCTTATTTTCCCAGTTTCCATGCTGTCTTCCCCCGCCAAAGTCATTCTTGAGTTTCTCCCAAATAGGTGTGTTTAAATTTTTGTGATTTTAGATGCATGTTGCCACTTAATAGTATGAGATTGGTGTTACCAGTTTACCACATATAGCTTTGGTGGTGGTTGTCCAACGGGAGTATTAGTGTGTGCTTTAGGTTATACAATCACTAAATGCCAGTAAATGGTGAAGGTGTCTAAAGCTGGAGAATGTGCTGCAGTAGTAGGATGCAAACATGATGCTGAAGATGTAGCATAATAGAGATATGAAAAAGAAGTCTCATGTTTTAATTCCTTCCATATTTTTAGGAATTTGGTTGCTCAGTCAGCTCATATCATGTTTCCAGTCCATCAACTTTATTGACCATCTAGCATATAAAGATCCGAGGGATTGTTCGTTTTGATTGAATAGGCCTTTCTTTTTGGTACACGTGGACATGATTTGATGTTTTCGTATTAGCTGGCATCCCAATACAAAATTGATGTTTCGAGTCAATCAACTCCTTTATCAATCTTTTCCCAAACTAGTGATGCCTTTTCAGATCCTTAAATTTTGCGTCTTCTACCATGTCTCAGGTTTATGATGTGTCAACTTATTTGGATGAGCACCCGGGTGGAGACGATGTTATCATTGCCGCAACTGGTACATATTCCTATGCATTGTAGTGGAAAGCTAATTTACTATAAATTCACCATCAAGTGGCCACCTTAAAAACGTAATTGATCGGAAGATGTAGGTTTCTGTTGTCTGACTTGGGATTGTGTTTTTTCAATGAAGGGAAAGATGCCACCGATGATTTTGAAGATGCTGGGCATAGCAAAACCGCAAGAGAGCTAATGGAAACCTTCTGCATTGGGGAGCTTGATCCAACCTCTCCTGCCATCCCAGAACTTGAAATTTGCTCCAAGAAGCAGCCATCAGAAATCAACCAGAAGCTCAAAGACTTGACAAAGCAATACTGGGCCATTCCAGTCGCAGCTGCCAGTGTATCCGTGGTCGTTGGCTTCTTGTATTTGCGAAGGAAGTGAAGGGACGACAATTTTTATTATTACGGTCACCAATTTTGATCGATTTAAACTGTAATCAGTATTATTCATACCGATTTGAGGAGTTGGATATTGAATTTGATGGTGATGTTTCTTTATTCTTAATAATAATAAGAGTTGTGACACCAATGAAGTTCAGGGCGTTTGAAGGAGGAACTACTAGTATCTTGATTAGCTAAAGCTTTGCACCTGGTCCAAACCACATGAGGATTGTGTGCTCAATTTTAAGCATACAAACCTCACTGGCTCCATCTATATTCGCAAGTCCTTTTCGAAACATACTCCACTGAAAAAAAAATTCGACAGTTGTGTAGGAGTTTCGCATGCTCTTATATTATGCGTTTACGTCGACGATGAAGAAGTGAGAGGCGTGAAAGAGCCTTCCGAATAGAATAGCTCAGTGGTTGAGCTTGCTCCTTTGGAGCTCCTCCATCTACCAGGTCGGGAGTTCACCTCCCCCGCCCCCCACCTTTTAGAATAGAATTGAGAGCAAAAATAAAAATGAAAGATCCTATCGAAAATAAACGCAGACTAATCATGCCGACCCGACCCATCATATTGGCCCATGTATTATGGGGGCAAGGCAAACCTAGGAAATATCATTCAATGCTCTTGGGGCACCATCACGTGGTGTCCCAAGCCGATTTTACACCACATATTAGTGTGGGGCCCAAGGAAATTACGTAGACTCCACTAACTGTGTGGTGAAAAAGGGCCTGAGGCACCATGCATGGCCGGCCCAAAGATCTTAAATTTTTTTAGGGGTACTTCAATATTTTTAATCGTTGGGTTTGAGTAGGACTCGTTTTAAACCCAATAGAATAGGAAAAAAAATGCTCAATTGAAGGTAATGAGTTAACCCAACCCATCCTCCCATTCATATGTAATGACTATTAAAACTTTATATTGATTTGATTTTCTTGTATTATAATTGTTGCCGTAAAAATTATTAAGCATTAATTCTTTAAGGGTACTTTTTTTATTATTAAATCTTTGGTACTAAAAATCTTTAGGCCGACCCTGCCATCACACCGTGGCCGAAGGTATTGAATAATCCCTCCAAACCTAGGGGTCGTAACAATAATTCTAGCACCACATACACTTACACACCCAAATACACACCCATACTCACATGAGTGGTGAGTCCCACACACACTTGAGCAAGGTTCGGGGTCGTAATTGGAGTGGGGTGGCCCAATTTACGTGGACCCACACAAGACCATCTCTATTATAAAATAGAAGGGTGTGGGGACAAATTGTTGGAACCGCTCGGATTCATTTGATCCAAAGGTTGTAATGCATCTCCCACTTCTAGGTTAAGTGCCCATAGTTTTCGCTTAAATTACACAACTGTCATCCCTTTCCAACAGGGATGCGTACGGCACAACGGGCTACCACTAGTGGTATATAAAGTTGTTCGTTCTTCGTTCTCTTTAGAGCCCAGAAGAAACTGAACGCTGCAAGGAGGGAGAGAGAGAGAGAGGATTCGTGGAACTCCAGGACTCACTCCTCCTTTCCAATGATGAATCAACCAGTTCAGAAGAACACTCTCTACGTAGGTAATCACCCAATTCCTCTCACTCCTATCAATACGCAAACATCAATCAATAAATCAATCTATATCAGTACATATCAACGCGTGTGTATGTATGTGTTTGTATTCAGGGGGTCTAGCGGAGGACGTGAACGAGTCGATACTGCACGCGGCGTTCATACCGTTCGGGGACATTAAAGACGTCAAGACGCCGCTGGACCAGGCCACTCAGAAGCACAGGTCCTTCGGCTTCGTTACCTTCTTGGAGAAAGAGGACGCCGTCGCCGCCATGGACAACATGGACGGCGCAGAGCTCTACGGCCGTGTTCTCACCGTCAATTACGCCCTGCCCGAGAAAATCAAGGGTGGGGAGCAGGGTTGGGCCGCTCAGCCCCGTAAGTTTTTAACCCATAACCCTAACTCTACTCCTCTTACATATCTCTTTCTACAATTAGGGCTGATAAACGCAAAGGTATGAGTTCAAGCTTGTGTTCGTTCGTTAAATGCTCATTCAAGATCATTTTGTTGCATAAATAAACCAAGCTTGAACAATTCTTCGATGCTCATTAAGCTTTTAAACCAAGCTCAAACGAGCTACTAATGGGCTCGCTCAGCCTACGAGGTACAAAAAGTCAAGCTACCCGAGAATCAGGGGCGGAGCCAAGATTTTTGTTTAGTGGGGTCGAAAATTTTAACTATGTATGATTCACTTTTTCTAGTTGCTATTTGAAAGGAACAATCAAATTAACAAGTTAATCAAAAAGTAAATATATATTAATAGCAAAATACAGCTTTGATTTACAATTGACCTCGAGAGCGAGAACAACGTTTTGGGAATTTTTGTGGGTGGAAATTTTTTTTTGACTCCTCTTTTTGCTAAGTACAAAACCCTTATATATGGGTTGGGGCAAAAACGAATTTTGAAAGGGGGTCAAATGAGTAAAAATTGGATGAAAATTATACCAATCTCTAAAAAAATTTGGGTGGCAGCGGGGTCGGCTGCCCCCCTTGACTCTTAGTGGCTCCGCCCTTGCCGAGAATGGATCATGTTTGGTTTGATTAAAGCTCAAGATCATCTCGTTGAACATGTTTTGAAGCTTGTTAAGTTTACAAGCCAAGTTTTTAACAAATAACTGCTTGGCTCATTTGATTTGTTTATCACCCCGATAGACTACAATTGGATATACATCTAGTAGTCTACTAATCTACATACGCATGTATGAATACTGTTTTTGGGGTAATTTTTGCTTGCTTAGTGATATTTATGTCTTAATTCTGGGTTGTCTTTGGTGTTCGAGGGTTTAGGGTTTTTGTCGTTAGCAATGGGGCTTCTCTTATCAGTTAGCGCACTAGGGTCATATGTACCTGTTTGTCCCCTGGATTTTAAGATGCACGGTCGCACAAAAGATACCAGTCATAGTCATTTGTGCGAGCACATTGCTGAAATTTCACAGGAACAGAGGTACAAAGGCATTTTTGATACAAATGATTTGATTTCATCAGTTAGAAGATGAAAAGTTTCAGTTTGTAGTAAATGAGAGAATTTGCCACTTTGTTATGAATATATTTGTATCTTTATGTACATTCATTCCTTTTATGCCTCTAAATGCTGACCGTAGTTTTCTTAAGTCTACAGCTGTGTATTAGCATACGTACGGATATCTGGTTAGGCTTGCATTGTATTACTATGAAGTATGATGTATATCCCTTAGCTGTTCGAGTTCTGGATTGTGATTGGTTTTTAGGGCTAAAAGGGTGAAAAGATTTAGTTTGTACTTTGAACCAAAAGATGGAATTCAGATTAACTAGAGATAGTGTGAAGACTCTGGAGATAAAAAAGAATGGAACTTTTACCATACAGACATGCTAAAAGGATAATGATATGTTTCTCATGAACCATGTGTGAAAAACTGTAGAAGTGACAATTGGGGACAAATACTGCATCCTCAATATCTTGAAGTCAATCTTGACATTGTTCAGGAGACTGTCTTCTAAATTGTTTCTCACATAATAAAATGCCACACTCTTAATGCTAGTATAATTTGTTATGTAGGGTGTGTGTATGCGTGTTTGTGTAAATAATTACAACATTCCATAGTATCATGAGATCTTGGATTAAATAAATACCGCCTTCCATAGTATCATGAATCTTGAATAAATAATGATAAGTACAAAGCATAGGAGCCTATAAGGCTTGACATACGGGACTTTTAATAGGATTATACATTTCATTCCTTAGTCAGTGTGTTCAATCATTTAAATGGATGATCAAGATATTTAATGGGTTATGGTCAAGGTGTTTTTGGGACAGAGGTTTCTTTGATTTTCTCGTCTTGTTTCCAGTTGTTATCGATATTAAAGTCTCTGGCCCAGTAAGAGACGCTGAATATGAATAGTTGAAGTGCTTGTTAAATATAGTCTGCTGTGCTTACGAGGTTTGGGCTTGCTGTTGGATACTTGCATTGTGAGCAAATCTTGTTGTGTGGTAGAAAATACTTTCCAATTTACCCCTCAGCTGTTGTGCTAACTATGCTGAAATTGTGCCGGGCGTGAGTTACAGCATTAGGGTTAGTATTCTTCCGGTTGTAACGGTTTCTTTTTTGTTTTCTGTATGTCTCAGTTTGGGCGGATGCTGACACATGGTTTGAGCGGCAGCAACAAGAAGAGGAAATGCAACGTATTCAGGCAGAGAATAAAGCTGCGATGGAGGAAGCCGAGGAACTTCATAGAAAGAAAATGGCCCAGGAGCGAGAAGGTGAAAAAGAAGAAGAGACAGAGGGCAGGGTCAACCCAATGGCGATGGCTGAAGCTGAGGTTTTGAAAGTTGAAGTAGATTAGCTCTTAGTGGGGCAACGCTGGAAAAACCATTAGGGTTTCATTTGATTGCTCTTTCAGCTCCAATGGATTCATTCTACTGGAACAAAATGTAATAGATGTTGGAGATTCAACCAGTTACAGTCATATTGAGTTCAACCAGAAAAGAGATAGGCTATTGGAAGTATTGTGGCTGAAAACCAGTGTGGTTTTTGTGTGAATGATCCAGTGGTATTATACTTTAATCTGCATTTTTGAAAAGGCATGTTCCAATTTCCACTGGTTCTTAATTTCAAATAATTCTATGGTAGTACTTGGTAGCAGATGGCTAAGGGTGGCGTAATCTTGTGGGCAATGGCATTTTTGGCGATCCTTGACTTGCATATGTTGTTTACCTGTTTGATTATGTTACTCAGATAAAGATAATGGAAAACACGTGCCATCCCCATGCACCTCAGCTGCTTTTGCGCCCGCACAGTTTTTATCTCAAGGGAAATGTTACCAGCATATCACGCTTCCTATGGTGAAAAACGACCCCTTGAATCCCAATCATTGTAGTGATACAAGACAGCTAAAAAAGATCTGGAATATATGTTGAATCATTGGTAAATGTTCATTTCTGGCCTCAATATCTCTCGATGCATCCAGCCGAAAAAGCCTCCTAACGCAGCCTTAGCTTTGGCAATATGGGCAGCTGCAGCATAGAAAGAGATCGCATTCTCACAGCTTTTCAAACGATGCCCCTTTCAAAACAACGCAAGCCAAAGCTAAGAGATTCAAGTTACCTTGCACCATCAGAGGAGAGGCCTCCAACAGGTTAGCATCAAAATAAGAAGCATCACCACCAGGAATGCCGTCGTCTGGATCATCAGCTACACGAAATCCCAGAGGTTGCATCAGATAATGGTTATGTATCAAGGTTTTTTTTTTTTTTTTCCAGCACTTCGAAAATTTTATCAAAAGGTCATGTATCAAGGTGAGAAAGGCTCACTTGATGAAATGAGAACTGTTCTATGAAGCCAAATAGCCCAACGAATAGCCATGTCAGTGGGAAAGGCCAAATACTCGTCAAAGAAACTAACAGGTGATCCTCATCAAAATTCAACCTCTGATTTTCTCCATGCATTTAGAGGGGACACTGGAAAAAAAATAAAGAAATCGATAGAATTCTTTATTTTCCAACGTTCCTCAAATGCCATCAGTAAGCAACTCGCACCCCCATAAAATACTTACGACAGTCTTTCCCAGGAGAATCCGACAAAGAGAATCAAGTGGTATTTTCTGATGTATTAGTTCTTATCATCAAATCGACCTCCTCCTTTTCAGCATCGCATCACAAAGCTTCACAGCATCAAGACAATCTCTAACGTTATGCACTCTAACAATATTTGCACCACCAAGAACCCCAGCAGTAACAGAAGCAACACTTGCCGGATCTCTATCAACTGCAGCAGGCCGACCACAAACATCACCTAAAAATCTCTTCCTAGACGGTCCGATCAACATAGGAGCACGAGTCAAACCTAAACTCCTCTTTTCAATCTCTGCACGAACATTCGATAAGCCATTGAGAAGGTCCAAATTACTTTCAGTATTCTTTGAGAATCCAATTCCTGGGTCAATAATGATCCTCCAAGCTGGCACACCTGATAATTCTGCATCTCTAACCCGCAAGTACAACTCAGATGCAACTTGTTCGCAAACATTTTCATACTTCAAGTTCTCACTATTCTGCATCGTAGAAGGGTCCCCCCTCATGTGCATGGCAACGTAAGGTACCTTAAGGCCAGCGACAACACTAAGCATTTTAGAGTCTAATTGTCCACTTGAAACGTCATTTACAATATGAGCCCCTTTTCCGACCGCTTCTGAAGCAACCTCTGAATAAAAGGTATCCACGGATAAAAGTTTCCCCTCAACCTCAGGCATTTTCATAACAGCTTCTAGGACTGGAATTAGTCTGTCTAATTCTTCTTCGGCAGATACCCTAGTTGCCATTGGCCGCGTCGATTGTGCACCAAGATCGATTATATCAGCACCATCTGATATCATCGAACGGACCTGAGAAACTGCAGCTTCAACGGACTGAAACTTCCCTCCGTCGCTGAAACTATCTGGGGTGAGATTAAGGATGCCCATGACAGAGGTCCTTTGTGACCAGTCCCACAAGTGATTTCCAATGGGCAAAACGCGTTTTAATCCATCTTTCCCTATGAGGGATTCACCGCCAAGTTTTTCCCATGATTTAAAAAGTCCACCGGAATGGATAGATAAAGCATGCCAACATGCAATGGTATCACTATCCACATATGATCCTAGTAAATCCATCAATGGAGCCATTACAAATGGCCTCTCCCATATTCTTTCATGTGGGACTGTAAGAATCTCGGATTGTATTTTGAGTTTCCCATAGAACAATATATCCAAGTCAATTGGTCTTGGGCCATAACGTATGCCATCAGTACGTCCCAAGTCCTTCTCGATTTTCTTAAGCACACCCAATAGTTCATGAGGTCCGAGTTTTGTAATGCCTCTAACAGCAGAGTTGAGGAAGAGAGGTTGATCTGTCACATAAGCAGGTTCTGTCTCATATAAGCAGGCATGCCTTGTGATGTGTATGCCTGACTTGTTCATCAACTGTAATGCTTCGTTGAAATTGTGAAGTCTATCCCCCACATTGCTTCCTAAAGCAATTACTACTTCCTCTTCTTGCGCATGAACTTCCACGGATGTGTGTGGAGGGGAATGAAATAAAGAAAAGCATGCTGCCACATGGAAGATACAAGTATCAAGAAAGCAGCTGAACCATCCATTCATTAACAAAATATGACATGCAATTTATTATGGCTGTTACATTGTTGTTATCTGACATGGACTTTTCAAAATTGTCCAAACTACTCATGTTGGGCACTCTGAAACTTGGATCATAGTATGGGTATGCATTTGATAATTTTAGTAGGACATTCACCTCAGAAACATATCTAGTGTCTATGTTTGAGTCAGAAATTTTATTATTTGAGGTGCCCTCTTATCCTCAAAATGAGAATTGATGAATTCGACATTTGGACACATACCCGATTCTATGTAACATAACATTTAGATATCAAAAACTTAAGTCATTCGACATTGGTGTCGGAAACTTTTTCTGCTCAAAACATTTGTCGGCCACCAATATCTATCCTACCATAATGACCCCTATTCTGATGATATAATGTCGATTATCATCTAACTCCAAATTCGAAAACCCAATTATACAACCAGGTCCAATGGATGAATAATGAACAGGAGCTTCACATTTTCTTGCTTCCTTACAGTGCTATAAGAAATTGAGTATCCAACTAAAATCATGAGCAAGCAAACAAGTGAGTTGAGACTACCTCTATAAGATTTGATGGCAGCCCCTCTATTCCCATGTTTGGTGAGTGCTAGCCGTTTGAAAATGTTCATTTGAGGACTTCAGCACTGCAAATACAGCCATAAACGCATATACTTATAGACTCAACATGAGCGAGAGACTAAAGACTGCTTGCAATTTACAAAAGCAGATGCGTAAGTTGATAAAATCACCAAATGGACATAACCCAGTTGTCTAATTCGTTGAAATCGTATGAAAAAGCACCTGGATAATGCTAAAATTGCACAAATATACTGAATAGCATTCCGGGTTTGATGTCTCGCATACAGGCGAACCCACAAAATGCATACGCGTACATACAAACGTACGGATTGGCAAGGGGGATAACTTATCACCCCAGATAAGGACGTGGGCCCAGTTCTTATACCTGGTTTGGGAACCTAAATGGCGAGGGGTTTTCGTTAATCCCCGTCCTTGCTTAGTTCGGTTGGGTTTCGAGCTGTCCATAAGTTATCCGGCCTAATCCCCTGAAAATTGGACGATTTCACCCCTCCTTATCCCGCTCCCCAAACCCCCAACCCACCTGGGTTTTTTGACGATTTACAGACAGTGAAACAAGAAGAAGAAGAACAGCATATCAGAGAGAGGGAGGACGAACCAGACCGTGACGTTCACCAAGGATCGGAGAGAGGGAGTGTGTCGTAGCTCTTCTTCTTCTTCTGCCCCTTTGGCAACATAGGCGAGAAAAGAAAAGATCGCTGATTTGAAAGAACAAAGGAAAATTATTAGGTGTATGTGTGAGCATGTGCGCATCATACACCCCCACCCATAATCAATTAAAATGAACACATAATTAAATCGTAAAGGTAAATTAAAGAAAGGTATTAAAAGTTTCCCACTTTAAAAAAATGAAATTACTAAAAAAACTCTTTAAAAATTAAATTTAATTTTTTATAGTGCTTATTAAATTAATGAATTTATTAGTAGGGAAATGATTTTGGCACTCCGGAAATGATTTTGGCACTCCTTTTTTTGTTAACGAAACTCTCCTGCAACTGTATTTTTGCACTAAAAATACACTTGCAGGGGAGTTGCGTTAAAAAAAAAAGAGCGGCAAAATCAGCAGCCTATTAGTAAACTGAATTATTATTGTTTAAATATGAAAAATTAATTAGTTTTGTTGAATTTTACAATTTATATTTAATTTAATAAATAATCTAATTTAATATTGCACAAGGGCAAACAAGTCATTTTACAATTTTTTATATCATTCACTCTTCCTTATCCTCCTATTTTATCTCCCAAGTACTATTTTATCATTCATCTATAATACTTCATCCAAATCAACGGAGCACTTTTTATTCCCTCATTCATAAAAGTCCCATCAATGTGGGACCCTTTCTCCATAAATAATATCTATAATCCTTATTCCGCGTCCAAAAGGGCCCTATAGTAGACAAAACTTCTATCATGCTCCCAAGTGGTATGGGAGCATCATACTCCCAATGAATTACAACCTTTGGATTGAAAATAGATAAATCACAGCCCTTAGATCAAAACCAAAAATTAAAAATAGGATGGTTTTGTTAAAAACGAGGCGGTTTTGATCTAAAAAACGAAGGATTACTTACCACAGAATAGACAACACTTACCATTCACTAAGGCAATACTTACTATTGTATAAGGCAGAACTTACCACACAAGTTTGGTTACTTCTACCTTATACAATGGTAAGTATTGCCTTAGTGAATGGTAAGTGTTGTCTGTAATTCATTGGGAGTATGATACTCCCATACCACTTGGGAGCATCATAGCATTTGCCATAGGTAGATGGCCGTAGGTAGATGGATACGTCCCAGCTGTAATGTCTTCGATCTATCGGCTTCGGAGAACGAAGGGCTTCGCTCGACTGGTAGCTTTCAATGGTGTTTTATCCAGTTGAACTGTAATCTGGTATTAAGATTCATCATTTAGCCCGAAGGCCTGCGGCCCATCCGAACTCCCTGGGCTTTTACTCGGCTTGAGCCCGTTCAACGAGCAGGCTAGCCTAGCCCGTAGTTTTCAATGGACGGGCTTGGACCTAAGTATTTTTGTTTGACCCGCCCAACAGCCCGCCCATTATACTAGTTTATTATGCTCCACTTCAGTCCACTATCACCAACTATACTAATTTATTATGCTTCACTAAACAAATAAAGAAAAGAAGAAGTTTACTTCCCAAGAAAGAGAAACAAAAGTCTGGTATTGAAAGACTAGAGAGGGGTGCTTTATGCATTTGTGGTTGGCTGTAGAAGCCTTGTCAGTTGGAGAAATTCTTTTTATGCTCCCAATACTATAATATATAATATATACATACAATATATAATGTGTGTAACTGTACTGAGTGTGGAGTGCTAATATTATATACATTTTTTTATCGTACTAATATAATTTTTTTTTTGTGAGGCCCGACCTGTGAGCCCACCCAAACTTTGGCCCACCAGCCCGTTGCGGGCTTGGGCTTCAACTTAATGAAACACAGTCTGGCTTGCAAAAAGAGAAAAACCATCTTAGCCCAGCCCGCAAACGGGCTTGGGAAGTGACTTTGCAGGCTTAGCCGGGCCAGCCCGGCCCAATGATGACCCTCATATGGTATAATACTATAATGCGTAGGGCATTTAAATGACCTGCGAAACAAGTAAATTGACAATAAAATCTCAAAAGGAATTTTTTTTTTTATAACCCAACTAAAATTATTGGCGACTCTACTATACTTTTTTTTTTGGGTTTGCTGGACCGAAAGGATGGAAAGGGGCGACCATTATAGCTTCTCCATGTGCATGATTAGGGCTGTAAACGAGCCGAGTTTTGTCGAGCTCGAGCTCAATTTATTTACTAAACGAGTCAAAAATTTAAACTCGTGCCTTAACAAGCCGAGCTTAGTTATTTATTAAACAAGTCTTTTTAATTGAACCAAGCTTTTGTCGAACAACTTTCTAAACGAGCCAAAAAAACTCAAACTCGAGCTCCTCGCGAGCTGCTCAGTTCATTTTTCCACCCACTATGAAGATGTTCAGTTGTGTATTTCGATTAGGATCATCACTAACAGCCCGTCACCGTGACCCCTAAGGTGCGAGTGGGCCAAGGTCCATACAATATCTTGTTCAAGAGTCCTACCACCCGCAAGCAGGATTCGAAGCCAAGGCCGTGTGGGAGGGAGAGAATTTCACCCCAGCTCCTCGGTCATCTCAGCTACCACCTTGGTGGTTACTCTTCTACACTCCAAACCATGTGCATAGTGATTCTTCATCAAGGTATGAGATCAGGAGAGATTTTTTGCTAGGTCGAATTTTGATTTTATGTTTTTTTTGTTTATGGTACTGTTCCATGTGGATTGGAAATTTTGATTTTTCAGTTCTCAAGATGTTTGCAAGAATAATTGTCGCTTTACTTTCAGTCATTTCTGTTGGGAATGGTAAAATTATTTGTCCGTTGTAATAATAATCTAAGATATGATGTAAAGAATATATCCAAGGGAAGCCATGTAGGGAATACGTCCACAAGTATGTCAATGTAGCCATGTGGCATCATTACGCTTTTATGCTTTCACATTCCTAGATTTTTTGCTTTTCCTTTGCGGCATGTGTGGAATTTTGCAGATGTTATCGAGGTTACCAAGTAAAGCTCTAAGTTTTTAACACAGGATAAATTAACATCAAGATCTCTTACAATTTTGACACTAAAGATCACAACAGATCAAATTTTTAGTCAAGGAGGCAGCCCAAGCCTAGGCCATTGAGACCACGGCTTATGGCCTCCTGATACGACTTCTCCAAAGGCCTCGAAAAGTCCCGTCCGGCCACCCCTGACCGGACATACTTGCTCCACTTCGACACAGAAATTTTTTCGTATTGTTTGCGACAAATGTGGCTTCCAAGATAAGCTCAAGGAGCACAACGGTGATAGAGTTCCTCGTAAGTCTTGACTGATCCACCACATCCATTATTTTCTTTTCTCTGATGCTCTGATAGATTTCGCAAGTAAATATTTAGAAACTGAGCCTGGTTTCCTTATGAAACAAAACCTCCCCTTGTGCTAATTTGGCCTTGCTACACCCATGCAGAATGTTGGAAATTATTAACAGACTGCCGAATTGAATATGCCCTTCACTGTTGCGTACGTAATCGACTAATGGCTGACGACAAGGACGCGTGCCTTCCCTCCAAAAGAAGGAATCGAAGAAAATGCTGAACCCAGTCCAAAGGGCACGAGGTAAATTACTGAGAAACAATACCGGACGCTGGTGCCTATAATTCGATCGTAGTATCCGTTAGACAGGCCGGGATTTCGCAATTCTTGTACATGGAACTAATTTCCTTTTTTTTAACATATAGTTTTTCGTTATTCTTTCTTGGGATATCAGCTAACTTGTACGACACCAACTAACTTGTACGACACCAATTATGAGCTGTATGGATAATGGCAGATTTTAGATAAGTCATTTTTCAAAGATTCTCTGGCTTCTTTTTTCTTCTCTCTGCTTATCATGCTGATCTGGTGCTGATAAGGAATTCCAACAGTCACAGTAATATTTCAACTCCAAAATTATAAACTATCAGGTTGGTGTGGATCCGGCGGCCGGTTGCAGATATTCTGCAGTTGTGGATCCAATCTGACCTGACTTGGAGATTCCTTGTTGGAGGGGGAAAAAAAAAAAATTCTTCTGTGCTGATCTCATTCCTCATGGAAGAAGTATGCATCCCATTGGACAACTAGAGGGCATCTTAAAATAGAGTAGGTGAAGTAGCTAAAACTTTGATTTTGATGAAGGATTTTCAACTGGTACATCGACATGTCTTTCCATTCGCGGAAAGGTTACTTACGGAATCTCAAATCTCTTGACATCAAGAATTTTTCATGTGTCGAGGTTGACCAAAGGTTCGGCTTCCTTACCCACCCCGGCTTTTGAGCATTCTAGGCCCCTGATAAGATAAGAACCACCCCGGAATTGGAAAGAAAGACCGGAATGGAAAAGAAAGAAGACATGAATCCCAGAATGGACTCCAAAATATGCATTTCTGTTCAAGAATCCGCACAGATTCTGTTTTTTATACTCATGATCTTAGCTAGAACCCTCGCCCTCCATCTTGAGAGAAAAACAATAAATGAATCAAAAGAGAAGATATTGATGAGTGTTTTTCTTCTTTTTCATCGTCAAAAGGGAAAAGATGAATCTGTAAGGACCTGGAATTGAGACATAAGCGAATTCGAGACTAAAATGAGAAGAGCATTTTGTATTGAAGGCTTGAAACTTATTCACCTCTTCTTCCAAAAGTATTCTCACACTTCCTCAACCTCCTCCAAAAGAGAGGAACAAATGCCAAAAAGGGCATATAACCCAACTCAAAAAAGGAAAGGAAACCAACGGAAGAGGAGATTCACAAATATAAACCTCTGCTTGGCCCTACTCGGAAAATTGAGCACTGTCAAGTTTAGAACTAGCCGCCTTCTCCAGAAACCAAACCAACTTACCCTTGGTAGGCCGAACCATCCTCGCTGGCAACGACGGGCAGGCGGGACCCACATCATCAATCGCCAAGTGTACGGCCTCCGACTTGCTGCCACCTGTCACAACCACGGCCACGTTGGATGCGGAGTTGATGACAGGGAGAGTGAAAGTGATTCTCTCAGGCGGAGGTTTGGGTGAATCGGTGAGGAAAGTTACCCATTCGTTGTTTTCATCCAGCACGGGGTGATTAGGGAATAATGAAGCAACATGACCGTCAGGACCCATTCCAAGAAGGATTAGGTCGAACTTAGGGCAGTCGTTGATCTCGGATACATTGATCACACGTGTTCTTACGAGCTGTCTGATTACAAATTCGTAGTCATTGGCAGCTTGTTCAGCTGAAACTGAGTCGTTGATTGAGTGTACGTGACTGGGAACAATTGGAACCTGAAAATTACGAATGCGTAGCATCTTCAATATATTGTCTAATAGATAAAGTAACAATATGAGAACATATAAACATCCACATGTACATAAACACAGGATCGACATTGAATTAGTTGTTTAAAGACTTGGAATACAGAGCTACTTGCAACTATCTTAATCCAGTTGATAGCAATATCCTTGAAAATGCATCAAAGCATAAAGCTTAGAAATTGAGACCTGAATTGAGCTGAGTATTCTCTCAATCATATACCTCATCAAATACTTGGTCAAATAACTGACATTTTGTGATTCTAGCAAACTTAGAAGTTAGAACTATATACAACCTCTCTCAACCTTCAAATCATCATCGATTCATATTATGAAGACGCCCGAACCATACAGACTACTCTGGCAGAAGTTCAAGAGCAAGGGAGTTTTCCAATGGTATGAACACTAAGTACTTCTCCTTAAAAGCTAAAATACACAGGGTAGCAAGAGAGTCACCCAGAAAATATTAAGGATCTAATCATGAACCAAAAAGTCTATAGGACGTAGTTGCAAATGTTCCATCAGGTTCTTTTGGCCACTGATACCGTATGTCGGGTTGAGTACCGAAAGGCTACTTGGGACAGGTCTAGCTGGAACTGCTGAAGTAGATTCACAGCTGCATCAACTACTCTCGAGGAAAGAAATTGGCCAACTACCACTGTATAACCTCCTAATGTTACACTAACGTGTTATTATGTGTCATGCTCCAGCATGCCCGACTAAAAAACATATATGAAAAGACCATATACATGTTCAAGCATCTCTGACTAGTGTCCGCAGCGTGTCCTGTGTCCATGTCTGACACAGCAAAACGTGTCAACATCCGAAACGTGAGGATGGGAATTTGCCAGTGCTTCTTTGGTCCTTGCAACAACTGAAACAGCAAAGGTGCAAACAAAAAGGTAAACAGGGAACGTACTACTCCAAGGAATCCCAATCTAAGTATTTAGCACAAAGGTTTAGTTTCTCCACATCACACTTCCTTTTGTTCTTGGATGATAGTAGTTGGATGCCATGGATACTGTACCATACAGCACTCTAAATGGCAAAATAAAAATGACAAAAAGAACCCCAAATTTGACCAATCCCTCCCTTCTCATTACCAAATGCCACTTCTTCATGAAAAGAGGCAGAAAAAACACAAAACAGCACATTTATAAGGTTCCCTTGTGGCAATCTTTCATCTTTCTTCTGTTCTACAATTCCGTTATGTTATGAACATTCCTGTAGTTGTCCATGTCGTCTCTGTTTGATAAAAACTTGGCATAGAGACTTCATAAATTGTTTACATTCATAAATCTGGCAACCAATGAATTCCAAAAATATGACAAAATAATTAGTGAAGTATTACCCAAAATCAGTCTACCTATAAAGAATCAGACGCCAAAATCACTATGAGAAATATACGTTGAGTACTTTCTTGATAGTTCATTCCATCTTTGACATGAATCACTTACATAAAAAACAAAACTTCCCGGGCGAAACAATTCCCTACTCAACTAATTTTCCAAGGTTACTGTGGCTCATGGCGCACTTCTTACTTTTGGTGCGAGTAAAAGGGAACATGAACAAAGTAATGACTACAATCCACAAGCCAAAGCTATATGGTTGGCAGGAAATTTAAGAGATGATGTCCATTGAACTGCTTTAACAGGCCATGGAAGTCAAAGCATGTCAGCAACACAAACTGCTGCATTGATGCTGCCTCAACAAAATTTATTGCCACACCATAGTGAAATATGTGGAAGATAGGCTAGAAATAGGACGTTAATGTATCACAAAAGGTTGGAACTATTAAATTGAGAACTTGCAATTACTTTCCCCAACATAGAAACTTGCCACTGGAAAGATCATTCCTCAATGCTGGTCCCTGAAATTGAGGGAGCCTACAAATAACTATGTTTCGTCTGATTCACAACAATAAGATACCTAATCATAACTGAACAAAATAGGTTCTGTTTAGTGAAATGACACGACGTGCAAGCTTCAGTGGTTCATTGAGTAATAGTTGAGCTTCGAAAATCGTAGTTTGATATGCAACCTATCCATTGTGTCTAGTTCTTGGACGGACAGTTATTTTTCTAACACAATCAAGAAACTAGGGACTTTCTACTAGAGGGGAACTTGCAAGACCTGTACTCCTTATCTGACCAACCTACCAATTACGTTCTCAAAATAGGAGAAGATAAGAATATAACACAGATCAGACCAAAGAACATTCTTCGCAAAGTGGTTTTGAAGTATTTGGTATTCATTACTGGGATTAGCAACACCGAATAAGATAAGGATAGAAACTGTATTAGGAGAGGTGGCTTTCACTCAAATAGCTCATTAATTCTCCAAGGGCGGCAAATTAGATGTATGAGCTTACATTAAACTAGATTCAATCAGCCAATACCTTTGATAGAAGGCCATCCTTTGCCAGCTTATAATTGCTATCAGCATGACTTTTACCCACGACACGCTCATCAGCCCAAAATATGTACCACTTGGCCCAATCAACAGTCTTGTTATAAGGAGCTTCACACAGTTTCCTGATTTCAACCAGAAATACAAGCAAAATGCATAGGACCACTTAAAAGAAAAACGGAAAACAAAAAAAGAAAAAAGAAAAGGAAAGTATTGGTACCCCATCAAGGCAATGAGAGAACCACCAGATAAAGCAATGGCAAAAACACCACGCTCCTTCACCGACATTTCTGATAATTGTGCTATATAGTCTGCCAAATCTGTTCTTAGCTCATCCAAACTCTCATGAATCCTCTTCTCTCCTGTATCATTATGTGCCCCAAAAAGAGCCATGGCTCTAATCTAAAGGACAGCTCTGATTAGAGACAACCAACAATACAATGGATCAAGTGTTAGTCCAAAATGTTCCATTAGAAATGCATTAGCTGCAAATTTGTTAGGAATTATAAATCTCAAAACAGCAAACATGGAAAGAAAAAAAAAACAGGGGAAGACAATAAGGAAAGAGAGTCCAGTATTTCTTAAGAATTAACCAGAATTAGGAGGAGGTTCATGCAAAGATAACTGGCAGACACCAGGTTGCACAACTCAGCACTCATAATTCCGAAATTCAAGACAATATTATTATGAGCAAAAAAAAAAAACCCCCACTGTGGTGAAGCCAACCAAAAAAATAAAATCACTGCATTGAAGGAGCACAAATTATGAACAAGGCAACACAATTCCAACTAAGGAAATGACAGTGATTAACTAAAGTTCGAGGCAAAAATCCACATCCAACAGGCATATCAAAGGTCAATCACAACTGCAACTTAATTTAGACCGAACCCAGATCACAAAACATTGTACCTCCAAAACCCATTTGAGCAAAAGTCTGTTATCCAACAAAATTACCATATCAAAGGTCAATACATGCAATTTTAGACAAAACCCAGATCATAATATGTTTCTCATTGACATCCCATTTGTGTACTAAACTAAAATTCAACAAAATTAAAAATAAAAACTTAAAACCAAAATATTTCGAAGATTCCTCAACGAATAGAAGAACATTCGAATACAACAAGAGAACTTACGATGGAGGAGGAGAAGAAGAAAAAAAAGAGAGATGGTTGGCAGAGAAGGAAGGAACTGACGAGGGTGGGAAGATGGGTATCAACGAATTATCAAATATATATACAGATATAGAGATAGATACATATAAAAATGTAGATACACAATCATCTAATCCAAATTTACTGATTATTAAACCACCTGCCAACTAGGAAGAGCAAAGAATTTACCCTCTGAACTTCCACGTGCATCCAATGACCTTGATCAAACACACAGAGGGAAGGAAAACTAACTCTCTCTCTCTCTCTCTCTCTCTCTCTCTCTCCCCAAAGTAAACGCGGATAAAACTAGATAGAGAAAGAAAACGAAAATAGAAGGCCCATCTCTATCTTCTTCTTTTTCAAGAGAGAGATGGGAGAATGAGAAAAATCTCTCCCTATACATCCTATATACTCTCTCTGCTATATCATGTCATGATGTCAAGCCGGAGAAAACAACATGCAATAAAGTAGTACTAGTATATAAGCAATTGCATCTTCAAGGAAAAAAAAAGGGTATAGACAATTATGAGATACATGCACATTCCAAAATTTAGAGCGTCTGATTAAAATTACGCTACAAAGTTTTTTCATAACCGGATGTCTGAGCCTGTTTGCACATACCTCGATCAACGGTCGGGTGAACCGAAAACTCTCTATTGTTGGAGGAATTTTTCAGTTATAAAACAAAGGACAAATAGGATTGATGACTTGTCGCAGAAAATTGGACATGAGATAACTACTTGAAATTCATGGTTCAATATATACTTGATTTCATGTGTTTTGAAGTCATTTGGTAGAACTAAATATACTCCCTTAACACGCGATATGATTTTAACTTCAATCGAGATATACACATTTAAATATTGCACGGAAAAATATTAAAAAAGATTTTCAAAAAAGTTGTGAGGTAACAATTGAAATATTGCGTTTTTGATAGAATATAATATATGTGCCCTTGTATAATTAATTATTGAATCTCATATACACATGTAATTATTGTGAACCTGAAGTTATAAGTTATATGAGTGGCATTATTTTATTAGACACAAATGTACGAAAAATCCTTAATTATGTCACGATGCTCCAAGAGCACAAAATAATCACTTCAAATGGACAACTTAATTCTTTCCTTTTAAATGCACCACTAAAAGCACTCTTCCATACTAGGTTCATGTTTGGGGAAAAAAAAGTAGTGGGTTGAAAAAAAAAACGGTAATGATTTTCACACAGATAATTTTGCACGTATTTTACATATACATTTTTATGGGGTTCATATCGGGATTCAACAAAATGATCCAAACTGTTCATCTTTTTTCAAATATTTTTTGGAGGGTTCCTGTAAAAAATCAGCTCCAACGAATATCGGTAAGGGCTTTCTTAGAAATCGTAAGGCGAATCATTCTATTTTGCCCTACGAATTCTGAGAAAGCCCTTACCGATATCTGTTAGAGTTGATTTTTTTTAGGAACCCTCCAAAAATATTTTTAAAAAGATGAGCAATTCAGATCATTTTATGAGACCCCGATATGGCTCCACAAAAATGTATGTGCAAAATATGTGTAAGATAATCTGTGCAAGTAGCACGGTTGAAAAAAAAGTTTAGAAGATTACATACTCAACTAAACAGCTGTCCCAATAAGATGGCGACAAGTGCACCAATGTGGTAGTGACTTGCAAATCTGAAATTGAATTATTAAATCTAAGGTGGTGATTTTTAGTATTTTACATTATCTTAATATATCTACAACACACATAGAATTTTCTTTTACTCAAACTCTTTTTTGTTTTCGGATAAAAAAAAAAAACTTTCTTTTGTTTTTTTTTTGGCACATAACTTTCTTTTACTTTCAGGGGGAAAGAATGTTTCTATTTCCTCTTTCCTTTACTTTTTCTATTTCTCTTTTGAATGTCTCCCCAAAACCAACTAATTGTCACTTTTTATATATATGTCTCTGTATGTATTTTACATCTTACCCTTTACCCACTACCCTCTCGTCTTTTTTTTTCTGAACATTCACGTTTTACCCTTTTTCTCGTTAAAAACAAATTCAAGTTTTTGGGTCAGTATATGCGCACTTCGACTAACTCTAACGGTCCAATTCCACCGCCCGCTTGCCACATTTTCACCCTTCTTGACCCCTCTATGTCCCACTAGTTTTTTTTTTTTTTTTTAGACATCTGTTCCACTAGTGGGAGACCTATTAAATGTTTTGAAAGGAACAAAATTGTAGGTACCACCTTATGGGTACGCCCATCATATATATATTTAGCAAAGCCATAAAGCAAACAAATGGGACCCACTAAATTAATTTGGTTCTGAATGTTCAATTTCCACTTGAATAGACATAGGTATTTTTCACTCAAGTAGAGGTTTTTGACAGTTTGCCCCCGCAAAGTTTTGAAAGGAGTACTAATTTGCCTCTTATGTATCAGTTGGAGCAAATTTACCCCTCAATGACTACCTCATAAGTATTGTTAAGGGTAAATTCTAGATACACCCCCTGTACTTTGGTCATTTTTCAACTACACCCCCTCTACTTCATTTTTAATCACTCGCACCCTTGTACTTAAGACTAGTTTGGAATTGTTAGTATTTCCGTCCAAAATAACGGAAAAGTAGGTAATGGCTTGTTGGCGGGAATTTTCACTTCTAAAACATCTTCTCTAAGACCAAATTGATCCCAAAACCCATTTACAATGATAATTCATCACTACCATTAATTATTGGTCGAGGACGGAGTCACTAACATATTTTACAAGTTAATTGGCCAGACATTTCAAATCCATGTGTTCTGGATTTTTTCTTGAAATTCTGAGAATGGGGTTATTCTAAGAATAATTTATTTAGGGTACTGTGTAAATTTCATATTTTCTGAGACCGAAACCCCGGGCAGCTTCTCGGCTACGCGTGTGCTTGGGCGTTTGGGACCACTTGCGCATGCAAGTACACATGTCACGCTTATAGACACATGGCATGGCCAATTTGACACCTAGAATTACACTCATGCATGTGTAAATATATTTGGTTATAACATTTTTTTTATCATCTTGGTAAAAACTAGTCAAACATGTATTTAATTTTTGAGGGAGGGAGCTACGAAATTTGAAGAAAGAGGAGGAGGATGGTGTTCTTCCACGCCCCCACCTCAGTTCCACCATGAGCCACCACCTCCCGTCACCATTCTCTCATCTGAAAACTTATTTTCTTGCCGGTAACTTCTTAAACTTTCTTGACAGCTTTCTGGACCATCACAAATTCGTCTTTTGAGAAACCTTTTGCTATGATTCAATTTTTGAAGTCTTCATAACTTTTAAAGTACGTTTAAAGACGAAAATTTTGATACCAAGAACATGCAAAACCAATCAACACAGAATTAGTTATGATTTTCGCAATATGAACTGATACACATGTTTCGAAATCTGGGCAGAGCCATCTTCTTTTATTTTTGGGAACTATCCTATTAAGTTATGAATCTGATATTTTTACTGAGAATAATACTTTACATTACGAAACTTGAGAGTTGGTTTCAATATTTTTGGAGTTGAAATGAATTAGTTATGGATTTTCTACGAAGACATGATTGGCTGCCCTGTTTTTCTGTAGAACAGCTTGTTCTTTTGAAATTTGGACAATATTTGGTTGATAACTAATCTTTCAATTTTTATAGTAGATACATATGGATGTTACGCAAGTTTGGGCGCTGGTTTGAGTATTTTTGGACCTTATATGAATAAGTTATGATTTTTCAAAGAAAGGGAATACGAATGGGTATATTTCAGTCTTTTCGTTACTTTGGACGGAAATACTAACAGTTTCAAACTAGTCTTAAGTACAAGGGGTGCGAGTGATTAAAAATGAAGTAGAGGGGGTGTAGTTGAAAAATGACCTAAGTACAAGGGGTGTATCTGGAATTAACCCTATTGTTAATTAAACACCCTCTTTCCGATTAGGAGTAGGAGTTATATAAACACTCTTTCTTCTATTTTCATTAATCAGAAATTCTTTCACATAAACGCGAGGCGGTATGATAACATCTTCCTAATTTAACCCACAAATTTGACAGGTATTTGATTGTTCTAATCATTGTTGATAGTGTGATTATGTAACTTCTTTTCGTGGAGAAATTTATTTTTTGATGAGTCTCACATCAAGACATGGTCCAGAAGGCTTTTGCACATGCATTGCTCTCTCCTTCATGGACCGTCCAATTCATTTAAAACCAACTTTTATATCAACTTTCCTACACTGTTTTTGTATTGAAATTAACATATCATTATCAACCATCATTTTCTTTAGTCTCTCCCCAATATCCACCACCTTGGATGTATGAAATGATGTGCCATCAACAAAAAGAAAGATAGATGATGATCATATCAGTGAAGGTCATTTTGGTCTTTATCTGTCATACACCACTATGATACAGAACAACAGACAGCTTCTATTTTCACACCCTTTTTCATTTCAATTGACATGCCATGATATATTGTAACCCTTATTCATTTTATTATTTTTTACATCAATCAAAAAGTTCAATAAGAACACCCACTCACCTCATCCCACTTCAATCCTTTGCAGTACCTTAGCTCCATTGCTAGTTTGTACCACCATTCCAACTATGTATGTTACCACCCAATCTCCCACCATCCAAAGTTCCATAACTTGCGCCACCACTCCTAAGTCCCACCGTGCCAACTCCACCTCTACCCAAACTATCTCGACAATCTCATTAATTCCCTCTCCAACCCCATTGTCAACTCCTGACTTCCTTTTCCCTCCTCCTGTTGTCAAAAAAGTAGTCATCTTGTTTTTAATCAAAACAAAACGGATATAGAAAACACAAGAGAAAGTAGCTTGGTTAAAAAAGGTGGTTCGAGGGCGGGGTTGGAGAATCGGCTTGGGGCCTAAAATAGTGTCGTGTAATGTCACATGCAAGCCCGGGCCCGTACCCGCTATTTAGAAATGTTAAAAGGTATGTGTAATGAGATAATTAAAAAAGTGTGTGGAAATAGAAGCTCTCAAACAGTACGTACTGCCCAGAGAGAAAGGGTCCCTCCAACTAATCAAAGAGATATAAAGGCCCTCCAACTAATCAAAGAAACCACATCATTACAAATCAAAGACTTCCTACCCCAGTTCAAGAATCTAAATCATCAAATTAAAAGCCAAAAATATTGATGAATGACTGAATTTGGGAATACTCCCCTCGGTTAGGGATTCGATTGCCTATCGGATGAGTACCCTGATAGTAAGTGAAAAATCGTGACTGACGTGGCCTCTGAATCATCAAATTAAAATCCAAAAATATTGATGAATGACTGACTTTGGGAATACTCCCCTCGGTCAAGGATTTGATTGCCCATCAGATGAGTACCCTGATAGTAAGTGAAGGATCGTGACTGGTGTGACCGCACTAGTTCCCCCAAGGTTTGAGTTGCGCAGTTGAATCCAATTGTGGCTCAGTTGAAGGGTTATTTCTCGGTTTTAAAAAATATATATATTGATGAAATCTTGCAGTGTTTTCTCGTTTCGGAGGAAACATGCATGGACCATGAAGCAGGCCAAAGCTCATATCTAGCTTCTATCATCCCCTCTTGATTCTATATTTTCAAGGAAAAAATTGAAACAAAAATTATAGAAAAAAATTAAAAATTTCCACTTTTACAACTAAACTTACAACCACAACCGATTTGCCATATTATAGTATGCGACCTTTATCATTTTGATGATTTAAAACATTCACTTTACAGAGCATGTTGAAAATAGTAATCACACAAAAATTCATATTTAGCTAATGTCCATAAATGCATGATCGGAACACATTTATCTTCTGTGTAAATTAGTTACATATGTGTTCCGATCATGCATTTACAACATCCGATCAACATAAATTTTGGCATTGGTACTATTTTTTATTTATTTTTATAAAGTAAACGTTTTCGATCATCAAAATGATGACTCCCATACGCTAATATGGCAAATCGATTGTAAGTTTGGCTGTAAAAATGGGAGTGTCAATAAGGTTGGAAAATTTGTGAATGAATTTGGAAAATTCGGAGGGTATCCCGATGCAAACGAACAAACCTGCTTTGGTTCATCGAATCTGGACGAGGCATCTCTAAAGTCTAGCGACTACAGATGGTTAATGCCCTCATGCTATGACATTTATGACACATAATTCATTCCAGCAGTTACGTGTATTTAATTCCCCCACGCAACTCAAAGATCCTCCTTTGGGTATATATTGGACCTATGCCAGATTTCTTTGTTCAATACGTTTTCCACCATATTTCGATATTATTTTTGTGTGACAGATAGGTAGACGTTGAGTCATTTCGCCAAGACTGCACACAGTGGTGTTCTGCAAGTAGTGGTTCGAACCGAATAACTCCAGGGAAACAGACATCGGTTCAACCTCAACACCCACCGATAGTCGGCGAATCTGTTTTAAGGACACTATTCGGTTCACTTTTCTTTATCAACATTTGTATCACTTTCCAAATCGATTTTCTATTATTTTATAATGGAATTGTATTCTGGAAATTGCCGATTAAATTTTTTCCAACAAATAATTTTTTCTTAGTTATAACACCAATTATGCTTTCAACAAGTTCAAGAGGAAAAGTATCAGATTTGGGAATTCTCATTCCTTCAACTCCAAATCACTCTATTTCATTTTGGTTAGGTTGGTTACACCATAAGGGCCACATGCATTTTGTCTCTTCACTGTAGGAGTTTTTTCTCAAAAATTTCATGTATTCTTTGGTGTATCTGGTTGGCATGGAACAAGGCTATTTTTGAGTTTATCTTTTCATCCCCCTCTCAAGTTCTCACTCATGCTAACCACCTCACTCAATCCATCAACCACGCTTTTGCATCTCTGAAACCTCCCATATCTCTATCTCCACTCCCCTTCTTTAGAGATCTTTCTCCTAGAACTTCTAATCCTTCTCATTCTGAAATGCATGTTTTTCATGTTACTCCATGTTTATGCAATTGTGATGATCCCGTTTTGGATATTTTTTGTGCCCATGCTTATAATATGCAGCGTAACAAATCTGGTGTGGGTATCACCTTTAAGGTTCAGTCCAGGACTGTGGGGTCTATTTTCAGAAGTTCTTCCTCTCCAAAAGATTGCGCCTCTATTCTCCCTTTAATTGAGGCAGTGAGTTGGGCTTTAAATAGAAATATGTTGCATATTCACATCCATACTAATGATTCTTCTCTTTTTTACCAGTTGAGAAGCATTAAGGAGTTTCCAGCCATTGCAGCTCCATTGTTTTTTGATTTCTGCTTCCTAGCGCAGTCTGTTCATTTCTGCATCTTATCCCTATGTGACCATAACAGATTACATCAAGCATATTTTTTGGCTAAGTTTGCGGCATCTTCCAGAATCCATACAGAAGTGGACTCTTCTTATCCTTTTGACACCAGATGAGATATCAATTGTTCTTTTGCTTTGGAAGATTGTACCTTTGGATATGCTTGATGTATTCTTTTATTTTTGTTTCACTCAGCCTTGTGCTTTGGCTTGTAATGAACTATGGGATGTAATGACTCTTTATTCTATGAAGTTCTTCTTTATTGTCAAAAAAAAAAAAAAGAGGAAAAGTATCACTCAATGAAAGTTAACTAGAGGAAAGGGACCAACTTTGCAATTTCTTTCACTTATTAATTAAACGAATGAAATCAACAAATTATAATTGCATAATAGCTCCACATGTTTGATTCTCAAAAGACCTGCCTATATGTTTTTGCCTTCATAAGTCATTCATCTTTTTGATTGGAGGAAAAAACTCTTCCCCCGCGAGGCTTTAGATACTTTTTTTCTTCGTCAATCTACGCAGTTAAATTATACTCTCTTCGTCCCACTTTGTTGTGCCTGTTTCGTTTTCGGAACCTCGCAAAAAAATTGTCTATATCTCACAATTTATAATATTTTTTATGATTTCAAAAATTTTGTTTAAGAGAATTAATTGAGATCTATCAAATAAGATCCATATTGAATATATGAAATATTATAAATTAAGAGATATAGACAATTTTTTGAAACGTCCAAAAAAAGAAACAGGCAGAACAAAGTGGGACGGAGAAAGTATTAAGAAGCATAAATAAAAAATGGGAAATGATATTGGCACTCCAAAAATTGATGCAGACACCCCAAAAAACAAAGAAAAGTGACTTTGAAGTTACACTGATTTTGGAGTGCCTACATCAATTTTTGGAGTGTCAATATCATTTCTCTACAAAATAACTGAGAACTACAATCTTTACGAGGTAACGCAACATCCCGGTACAGTGATTGGGTGTGTCCCAACTTATCCCATCAAATGCTCGTGAGTTGCTCCAACCCCATTGTTTGGCCGAAAAGAGAGAACTTTTAAAATGGAAGTTTTGAAAAGATGAATGCAATGCTTTCATTAATTTCTCCAAAAAAAAAAGGGACAAGAATGAACAATTAATAAATCAACCCCCTATTAGTGCTTGGAACACGAATGGAGTAGGCACTAATTGGTCCCCAACCCCACCCAATTTCCTTGGAAGCTAATTCTTGTCTCGTTGTACATTTTATTCCACTTTGTCTCGACTTTAATTGCATCCCGTCAGGGAATATTAGCGGAATGGACTCTTAAGAAAGGTCGTGATGCGCGTAAATTGGACCGGCTAGGCAGACCCTGAGTTATAATTAGATCAACTTAATACTCATGCCAATGTTTTTGGTCCCGTGACCTAATTTTTGTACTTTGTAATGAAAAATAATGAAATAGGAGAGACAAGTCTACTAAATTTAGTTGCCATAGTCTCAAGTAACAAAAGCATCACAAGAATTACCCAAAAAAAACAAAAGCATCACAATCAAGCGACGACGTCTTGCATAAGCTATTAGTACTATTTTTAATGTTTCCCGTAAATAAAACAATGAGTGGACTTAGGCTCTGTATGTTTGGGCGTAAAATGTTTTCCGGTAAAATATTTTACCTATTTTCCGGTGTTTGATTGTATAAAAAATGAAGAAAACATTTTACGTGTAAAACATTTTCCATTAATTGGATGAAAATAACTTACCCTTAAATCTTTCGTAAGTATTTTCCAAAATGAACCCGTTGCGTTGTACTACAATTCTCACTGCTCAGTTTCTTCGATCGTCAGTCTTGACCCATGTTCAATTCCAATTTTCTCAGATCTCTCCACCGCTTAAGCCCCCCAGCTCTCTACATTATTTTGTTGATTTCTGAAAATATTTTTAAGTGCCAATTAAACACCGAAAAATATAAGTTTAAAGTTTATTTTCTGAAATACCATTTTATATCGAAATAAAAGGAGCCTTAAATTAAAGCCAGATTACTTACGTAGAGAAAAAATAATCAAATAACACCTGTTGTATTAAAATAGTGGCCCAGGTACATTATCATGTGAGAGTTGACTTCAATGGATTCAATATTTTTTTTTCCTTTTCTTTTTCTTTACTCCTAGATTTGCAAAAATCTGTTTGTTTTGTGGGAAATTTCGATATGAAAAAAAGAACGGCAAAATTAAATGACCACCTGATAGTTCGTACTATATATTTTGACTTGTAATAATGTGCTTAAAAAAGAAGTGATTATCGTCGTGTGAGCAAACTCATACGCATATATGTACCACTTGCACTTGAATTGACGGATGATTGAACCCTTGTGACCTTTTGCTTGGTTCTCCCGTCTCACGGAAGCTTGGTTTCCCACTTGGCCCTACACAGCTTGAACGAAAAGCTCATTTCATGATGATCGATATCGATGGAGAAAAAACGTAAGCCGATTTTTATAGTCTCTCAAGGGAAAATAAGAAATGAGTCATTATTAATTACTCCACCATTTGAAAATCGAATTATGCAAATCATTTTCACAATAAAAAGCCATAATTGGCACTGCTAGCCAACAAACTGAAGGTAGGCAGCGGTAGAAAAGTGAAACGACTAATTGACAATTTCCAACACTTTACCAAGCTTTGTAAAACTCTTTTAGTGTGCAAGCTTTGGCTACCTCCTTCAATTGTCAACCAAACCATTGATTAGATCATGATGAGAAGCTAATTCCATTCATTCTCTACTTTCTTGCCAATCTTTTTTTATATAATCAGGCGTCTGGGCGAGCTTACACGCACCTCAGCTAATCCTATAGGACCATAAATCCATTATTCCCTAGCGGGGCCCACTTTGAAGCCAGAACAAATTCTTCGCCTAGACGAATTCCGAAGGAATTGATAGCACATGAGAGATACTTTCTTGCCATTTTCTTGAACTTAAGATTTGACGTGCCTTACACGACACTAATTCTCGTTTTTGGGCAATACATTTTTAATTGTTTTAAGCAATTACAACCACATCTATAGCCTAACACCTTGTGCATATTCTGTGGGTAATCCAAAATCTGAGAAAACTCTTTTAAACATGTTATTTGAAAGTTGTCCACCAACCCAATATTGAGCTTTCCAGCACTGTTGGAGACGACAACGATAACAAACCAATGTAAGCTTTTTTGGATATTAAAAAAACCCGTCTAGTGGTGGAGGGAATCTTCCCTCTTTTGTGGGCTCAATCATTAGGCTTTACTAAAATGATTTTTAAAGACCGATGATTTTGTCACTTCCTTTTTGTTGACAAAAATACATTTGTAGGGAAGTGGCATAAAATACACTTGCAGGGAAGTGACATTAACAAAAAAGAGAGTAACAAAATCATTTTCCTTTTCAAACTGGGAAAAGTAAGTTTGCTCTTCTCCATCTTTCTTCTCGGGGTGACTTTTGCACTTCCAAAATTATTAACCGCATTTTCCTTATCAACTCTGTATTGATTTTCGCACTCCCTAGAGTTAATAATTTGGGAAGTGCGAAAATAACTCTATATTGATTTTCGCACTCCCTTTGGAGGTGCGGTTAACAATTTAGGAAGTGCGAAAATCGCTGCACTTCATCTTCTACTTTGTCGTTGGAGTTTTTTTTTTTTTTTTATGTTGTTATCCCTCAAACTATCACTCATTTTTCTACTCCGTCCTTAAACCACCAAAACCACTCATTTCGTTCTTAAACTATCCAAATCCCACCCATGGGGTCCAAATTAAGAAACTAATTAATCCTTCAATGAGTCGTTTAATGAGTCCAAATCCCATTCTTTGGACTCAATAGGTGAAATTAGAACGGTTTTAAGGACAAAATAGTATGTGGTTTATACATATACTGGGTACATCGAAAAAATTCAAATTAATGAAGTTCAACACACAGACAGAGTCATAAAATACAAACACAGAGCTCATGGAAACTAGCCAAAAATAAAGGCAAACTAACATCTAAACGGCCAACAGCTAGGCTGTTTTCACGCACGAAAGTCTTGTGGATGGAGGCATGAATTTCAGCCATTTCTGCTGTGACCACGAGGTTTTCCGCTTGTCTCGCCAAATGTTCAGCGCATTGATTCGCTTCACAGTTCGTGTACGGTAAATACCATGATTCAAAGTTCTGCACCAGTGCGGTACAAGAGGATTCTGGAGTCTTTTAACAATATTCTCCTCCATAGAGGGTAATTGTGGAAAGTTAGATTCTTTGAAGTGTAATACTTGTATCTCCAAAAAAAAGTTTGATTTACAAAGTTAAAAACTTAGAGTATAAGATATCTTCCCGGAAAGATTGATTTTGTGGAACCCATACTTGCGAGACTACTCACCTATTCGGAACAGTTATCGGAGGGGATCGAATTCCAAGAAATAAAAAAAAAAACTCGACTTCAATGATGACATGAGCAGTTGGGCAGGCATAAAGGAAGATATTTTGTATATCCATGTATGTATTTGTTGATAAGATTAGTGGGCCACAAAAACTTGGTATTTTCCAGTGGTTTTGCTGCATGGGATCCTATTTCAATACCCTCCAAATTCCCAAATGTTACTTTCCTTCTGGATGCCAACAGAGTTTTGTTGTCACACGTATAGACCCCATGCTCAGGAAAGGGACTCTATAATGCACCAAGTACTGTGAAGCATCCATTTCAAATAATGGGCTGGAGACACCTAATTATTTTCTGTGTCAATTAGCAATGAAAGAAATGTGTGAAGTGGGCCAGGATTATCTCTGGTTAACCTGTTCCACAGCCTGAGGGACCTCCCCCAAATATGGACATTCTCTTCTTTTTGTTGAAACAGATCTTTTGTCCAATCTGGATTCTTTGTACATATTGATAGCGAAAAAACACAATCGACAACGTAAGGATAAATCGAGCCGAATTACACCAAGTTGGGGTTAACAAATCGTACTTCGATACATTTCTGAACTTGTTTTCTTTGAGCTTGTTTCGAATCCAGTTCAATAAACCTATGAGCACAACACGACCATTTAAAAAGAACCCAAAGTAACTCTTATTTCAAGCTGATCGGTGTATTGATATGCTAGCCAATCAATACCAAACATGTAGGATAGGAGATTTCCACTATGAATACAACACTCAAAAAAAGTAATCACTTCCCAGCTCGACTCGGCTCTTTTGCAGCCCTTCACTTTACAATGAATATGGAACTGGCTTCAGGAGCCATTTCTTGGTACAATGGTCAAAATTAAATATCAACAGGTGAGTAATTAAAACACAACCACCAACTCATGATAGGCCAAATTGGCACTTTGATTTTGTCATTCATAGCAAGTCCAAGCAGGATAGAGAGTGGTCCTATCAAGGCCCAACCTAAAGCTGATCAAATATTCATTCCATTCAGCTACTATCCATTTAATGCATTACGATGAAAATTTAATCTTCATAAATCAGTAATCAAGGTACAAAGTTACCCTTTTAAACATAGCATAGGGAAGATCTAATCTCCAATCCTTCAGCTTACGGCTTAATGGTCTTCCTTTCGCCGATGGGTCTCTGTTTTCCTTCACGTCTGCCAGCCTCCATACACATCTCCCTGTTTCAGTTTCAATCGATTCTAGGTAAAATACCCCAAACTTTTCTGGGGATCTAGCCTCTAGGTCTTCTATATAATCTACTCTCATAGGCATGTCTTTGAACCTATACAAGTCATCTGGTACTTTCAGTAGCCGATCTGCACCGGGAGACGATACCTTCAAAATCCATAAAAGACGGGTATTTCACATAATGTAAAATATGAATGCACACGTCTTGGTAATATTGAAGCAGCAATGAGAAACTTAAAATAGGTTACCTCAAGAGCCAAATCGTCGGGTATTTCTCCAGACGCTCCAACTTCGTCTAATCTTTTTTTGTATTGGCGGCTGTAACTCTCAATCTCGTCCATACTTGGACACCCATATCTAATAAAGTAATTGAGTTTATAGTGAAAATAGTTAATCATTCATAACTCCAAAGTCAAAAATGGAAAATCAAAATTGCTGCAGTAAGAGGTGCTGCAGTAAAAGGTAAAGGAGTAAGGTAATAGCTTAAAACACACAAATTTCCTGTGGGATTTTCCATGACTAGCCTCAATGATGTCATTTATGAGGCATTTCCAGAGGCAGAAATCATAATTGGTGCCAGGGATATAGTTGGTGACCACTAATAAATAGGTCTTTTCAGAAAAAAAACAGCAATCAGATTCAATCTCTTTTAGTCAGTCGAGTATATAACATGACACGGTTGAACCAAACATCTGACCAGTTCACCAGCACCTAATGTTTGATGTCCAAAAGTTACTTTATATGCTTGACGGAAATTGATGAATATAACAAGTAGGATACATTTTTTGACGGCAATACATATAAAAACCAAATTACAAAAGGAAATAAGACTTCTCAGATGATGGTCCCCATAATCTCATGCTGCTGACCGTACAAGAATGTGAGGGCCCATGCTAATGATAGGATTATAGGTACCTCTGGAGAGAAGTGCTATTATCACTTTATAAACCAACGTGATTCACATGAAGCGAGGGAGAGACATAGGAGGAAGAGAGGAAAACAAAGAGTACTCAAAGGAAGCCAATAATCTTGACCGACGGTTTCATTTTTCTTTAAGGGACATAGTTGATTGGGGAAACACAGCATTTGCAAGGATACTACACAACCAAAATCAACGATGAAACTAGAGGACAACTGGAACTTTCTTTACTGTTGTTGGACCCCAACTCCATATGATCAGTATTCAGTACAAGCCTGCAATGCAACAAATCTTGAAGGTTCTATGGCAGCACAGAAAATTAAGCTCCCTAATCCCCAAACATAAATGAAACAAAAACAAAATGCATAGAAAACCCTTACTCATGTGCAAGTTTGTCTAGTCTCACGTAGATGTATCCCCGAGGAGTCGTCTTAAAAGAAAAGAGTTCCATGCCATCCCCAAACTGCAGGAGGACCTCATGGGCTAGTGATAGAGCACGCTCACCCCAACGGCAATTTTGTAAAACAACTCCACCACCATCCCCTCCATCGCCAATCTAAACTTTTTGGAATAACTGATATCACTAGAAAGGAAATGAAGATACCAAGGCTCAAATTGAGCAGCCGAGTGATTGTTGGAAAACTGCATACCTCAGGCTCAGCATCATCTTCTTCTTCCCATGAATCAATGGGTTCTACCTCTTCATCCGTCTCATCTGAAAATCACACAGCATAACTCAAGTGAAGATTATATCTATCTAACACAAAACTCTGTATAACAACTGACAAGTGAGAACCAACAAAAAAAAAATTGACATCCATACTCTCAACCGGACAAACTTACAAAGATTCATTTCCTAATTTCCATCTCCATATGGAAGAGGAAAAATTAAACACACTTTAGGTCCTACTCTGAGGTTCACTAAAACACGAAGAACAACTTACAAAATTGCATCTGCTGCTACTGCTGCTGCAGAACAGGTTGGGTGACCAACTAACAATACACCTTGTACAACAATTCCAAACTCTCCTACAGTGAAAAGAAAAAAGAAGAAGACAAACAATAAAAAAAATCAACAACTTTCAATCACATAGACAATGTAATCTATGGTTTACAATCTTATTAGTGAGACTTCTAACCACTTCTTAGTTGATGTGTTTATTATTGGGGAAGCAACAACCGCTCAGATGCATTGTTGAAAGCCGCTGGTCAAGTGGGTATCCTTAAAGATGTAAGTTCAAACCCTAAGAAGTCCTCTCCTGGGACTGTGAGGTGTTTCTGACGCAGTCGCTGTAGAATGCAATCGAGTTCCTACCTTTCCAGAAATTCATCAGCAACTACAGGCACTTGCTGGCTTCCTACTAATGGTGGGGCCGGTCGCATCTTGGTGTTCTTACTAACAAATCTTGATCAGTGTCTGGTCACCTTGTTTTCCCCATGATTTTCTTTAGCAGGTAATCTCTTGGTCCTCTTTTCTCCAACGTGAATCACCCATCGCTTTGCCTCTCCTTACAGAGGCTTAATTTGTTCTTTTGCCCAATGCTCACATCATTGGTTGATTTATCTTCTAGGGGTGCATGAGTTGATAACAAAATCAAAACCTAAAGCACTATAATCAGCAAAGAGAACAGTCCAAACTTCAAACATTTCCATGTTAAATGTGTTTGAAATACTCAAGATGGATAGCTCGGGTTAATTTTGGATGATGACATTGCCGATGCAGGTAATGATTCGATTAACAGATCAAATTTCGTTCTTCCCCATTTCAATAAACATCTATTATAAGTCCGAAAAAAAGTGATTAGTGACATTTGTCACCAGTTCGGTCTCCTACAAACGAGCATGGGAGTCAACAAACGACTTCATGAGAATAATCGTCACAAATCCGGGAAGATGGTTTTGATAACGAGTACTAGGGTGGAAAGAAAAGTTAGATCAAGTAAAAATGCCACCCCTTTCTACTACACTTGTGAACAGAACCACAGGCAGCATCTTGATCTTGGTTCATAGACCACATCTTCATCTTAGCCTAATAATTACTAATAACTCGAACAGAAGAATTGCTCAAAATGTTCTAAACTGGCAACTTTAGCACCATTTTTCATGTCAAACAAACAAATTCCCCTAAACACAGCTTTCCCCGTACTCTAACTTCACAATATTAGCTACTTCAGGAAAAAACGGACGTATGTGTTCGCAATCTCCTTTTATCTTCTAAAAGCCATATTTATCCACAGCCACACGCTTTTCTAACCCGCAGGTACACACACAGGGTTTAACCCTGATCACACCCTCCAAAATAGGAGGCAATAACAGAGCATATCACAGCTCTTTTATCATTAACTATCAGTATATACCAAACTAATGGACTATTACAAATACTCAAATCAGCAAAGAAGTCCACATAGGCTCCCAAAACATTAAGAAGAGCTACGCTGGCAACTTTCCAATGGGTTTTTTTCGGCCAATAAAATCGATTTCAAAACCAAGTCAACTTTTGGGCTAACAGCTAATGTATACGTCATTACGTGTTCAATTATGAATAACCTGAACTAATGAGTGTTCATATTATAGGACTGAGTGTTCAAACAAAGCCTGAAATAAAATTTCTCAACAGAATAAACAGCTCTGGAAACTAGACAAAATTCTGAAATTTCAATCAATGAAAACACGTGCGCAAAATCCGAAAACAATGGGCAACCATGGGAAAGAACTGAGCTTACCCTCAACTGGGGTTTCTTGAATTTCACCAGCAGCTTCAGACGTAGTTGTACTGATCAACCGAAGAGTCGAAGGAAAAAAGGATGAAGTGGGTTTCGAAGGAACGAGTCTCAAACGGAAAGGGTTGTGGCTGTAATTAGAACCAGAAGAAGGAAAAGGAGAGTTAGGGTTTAGGAGGGTTAATGGATGTTGATGGGTTGAGACCGAAGAAGCGACGGCGGCCGAAGGCGGTGGAGCAGAGAAGAGGGACGTCCGACAAGGGCCTCTGAATGTTCTGTAGAGTAGCAAAGTGTGCATTCTACTTGCGTTGCCCCTCATCTTTCTGAAGCTCCCCCTTTTCTGTATTTGCTAGGGTTTTAGAATCATAGACTGAGTTGCATTTGCATGGCTACTTGCTCGTCTTGTGTCGAATTTTCGGAGAACCCCTCTTTTTTTTTCTTTTTAGAACAGCTGAGAACCTTTGCGGCTGCCTAGGCCGGTAAACGAGCATAGTCGAGTTTTGTCGAGCTCAAGCTTTAAAGAGCAGAGCTTTTAACGAGTCAAGTTTAATCATTTACAAAATGAGTCTAGTTAATCAAGCCGAGTCTCCTTCAATGAGCTGAGTTTTGTCAAACGAACCGAGTATAGCTCAACTCATTTACTAGACGAGCCAAAAACTCGAGCTCGACTTGTTTACTCGCAACTTACTCGGTTCATTTACCGCCCTACTTCTACTGTTTTTTTCCTAGGATGTATAGAAAATAATGTAAGGGGCGTTTTTGTTAAGTTAGAAGTTGTGCACTACTTGTTGGAGGAGTAGTTATATGTAGTCAAGTTCTTTCAATTAAACTAAAAGTTATAAAAAAAAAATGTGTTGAATTAGTGAAAGAAAATGTGTTGAATGTTTTTGTTCAGTACTATAAACAACTTAACTTTTGACCAAAGAAATTTAGTTTAGTATGAACAACCTAACTAAAGCCAAAAAAAAATGAAAAACAAATTTAGTAGAAACGTGGCCTTAGGAGTAAAATGTATTTTGTCTTTAATTATAACTCTTTAGACTTATTTTCCTTTATTTTTCTCGGCTTCGAGAACAAGAAATGAAATAATTTCGAATTTGAAAAAAAGAAGTGAACAAGAAATAAAAGAAAGTTCACGTTTTTTTTTCAATACTAAAGATAAAAAAATGGACAGTGAAAAATGGAATCCTGTTTCCTATTTTTCAGACAAATATTCGGTTACTCATTCAGTTTTTGCAATATCCTCGAACACATGAGCTGTGGCTTTCTAGGCCAATCTAAGATAGAACATACCTGAGTCTGAGAAACGAACATATGAACGAGTTCCTGGCATTGCAAAAATTGTAAATGAAAATGTAAAAACGAACATACGAATGGGTTCCTAGCATGGCTTGTTTTCAGTGCACGGCGATTCACCACCATTTCAAATAACCCCAATAGATTGATAAAATTCGAACTATTTACTGTGGAATCCTAGTTTGACCCCAAAAGAAAATCATTTTTGGCGACGCAGGAATCTGAAAGAGGGAAATATCAGTGCCATTTTACAGGAACTTCAGAAGGATAAAGTAACTACGCATCCGAAGTAACAGTTTTTATTATTTAGTGAATTACTGACCTAAAAAAGACTTGAAGATAGGGATAACGCCCCATCGTATCAAAGTCTATATATTCAAGAACACTACTACAAGCTCAGAGCCTCGCCTCTACAACAGATAAAAGTGATGAATTTACAAGCAAAAACACAAATGATCCTACAACACGGGTTTACAAAACGAGAGCTGCAGGAAATTCTAATTGATTACCCCAAGTATTGTTTTTCAGGTACTCGGACAAAATTTAAATAGGTACAACATACACAACTAGTGTAACGAGGGGGAAATGTCGTAACGAAGACTCCCCTCAACATGACTGATTACAGTCGTAGAATAGTTCGAAGAGTATCACAGAGGTTCTGAATGGTTTGTTGTTCTTGTGCTGCTTGCAGGTCCTGGAGTGGCATCTCTTCGTAACACCTGCAACAATCCACATGCATAAAAACAAGGAAAAATGACTTAAACCATAAGAGAAGCGTGGCAAAATTCTGAATTTAGGGCTCACACGCAAAAAACGAAGGCCTGTTCGCTGGAATACATTTTATAACTGGGAGAAACCAGGCAATTTTCAAGAACATGAAGGGAGGGGCAAAAGAACAGCATAGAAAATGTGTTCAGTGAGGTGGGGAACCTCTCGCTGGTTTTTGGAATTTGACATCAGGAAGTGTTTTCACACCATCGACCAACATTGACTCATCTGAGATCTACGAATTATGAGGAACTGAAGGAGCTGTCCGACTAGCAACTGGCAGGGGCACCTCAATCAATGAGAGTCGAAGTTCTTGCACATGGAATGAATTAAATCGAATTTTCTTAATAATCGTATGATTTAAAAGTTCGGTGCCCCAACTATTGGTTTGAAGGGGACCCTGCTCATTGACATACCGAGCTCCAGTGAGGAAGACATTCTATCTTGGTCCAATCCGAAAAGTTCCATCTTTGCAGTGGGAGAGATGATCAACATAGAGGAACTCCCGGCTTGGGGTGCAAGGTGGGCTGCCTCCCATTGTTCTCAAATAACTGGGAGAAACCAGACGATTTTCAAGAAAGTAGTTTGAATAGTTATCCAGAGCTTTAAAAAGTCAAGCAAAAGATAAAAGTGTTGCAATTTACTGCATTCTCAATTTCTGAAACTCCAAAAACAAAACCATGAACAGCTTCATGATTTTCTGCTTGTTCCTACTACAAAGCCTTTTTTTTTTTTGATAAGCAGTTCCTAGTACGAGCTTACTCATAAGAGAATCAAAGGCACAAGCTTTACTTATGACTATTGGCCTTGTATTGAATAAAGAGAAAACACAAAGAGATTGCGCAAAAGAAGCCATACATTTTGTGGTAAGCTAAAGCCTGGGTGAGATTCATTAGTGTAGAACTTGATGTAAGCCTTTGGTAAACACTTGGAGGAAGTGGCACCTGTTGCACATTAAGTAACAAGAGTAAGCTCAATTAAATAGCTCAGAGAGAGAGAGAGAGAGAGAGAGAGAGAGAGAACCTCATTCTGTCCCCTCCTGCCTTTTTTCCACTGTCCATCGCCACAAAAAAGCTCCTGCACTGCTTCCTCAGCTATGTTTCCACTTCCACCACTGCCTTGCTGCAAACCTCCAAGTACATTGTCCGATAACAGTGCAATTGGTGATATATCCGTTGCTCTTAAGAACGGGATAGGAACTGTATTACCAGCCGCATATATAGACCAAAGCTACATTGAAAATAAACACTTAGTAACGAGCAATGCCTTAAGTACGGGAAATTTTTTGTTTCAATGAATGATTCAAAGAAGTTGATAAGCTGATTTAATGAAGAATTGCATTTTCAAGCACTTCAAGGGATGCATAACCTCCATACTATTACCCAACTCGGTAATCAAAATATTCGAAACTTCGGCGCAGTTCAACAGCTTGAAATTGTACTTTCCTCTAATTGCATTTTGGTTTTAGTTTAAACATTGGTTAAAAAAAATAAGGAAATCGGGCCAGATATGACCTAATACCAGATTACCACCACCGGAGCAGAAGCTAAAAGTTTAAACTGTTGTCAACCGACACAACATGGGAGACGTAAAGGGACTTATGAGTTAGAGAATAGAGTGTACCTTATCCAATGCTTTCCGACTGGCAGTCTCACTTTTAAATGTGTCACTGCTAATGCCACCACCACTTCCAATCAAAGCTTGAGATATGCTATTTTTCTGGTCAGGAGTTGTAAAAATTGAGGGAGAGGATGCTTGGATGGTCTGTGCAACAGATTGAGATCTAATCTGAGAGTTATCCGCATCAACCCCTTCTGCATTCCGCCCCCTGACAGTACATCCATCTGAAGTTACTGCCCGAACAAAAGTTGAGAGAAGTATCTTTCCATACTGGAAACTAAAGTATGGAATGTTGAAGGGCATTATACAGAGTTGTTCCCACCAATGTAGGATGATGGGAATGGTTACCATTCTCAGAAGTTACTAACTACCCAGAAAAACGTGTTCAAATATCTACTATTTTTCTTACTCACCTCACCACCTTGGCAACTAGAAAGAATTTGAGGAACTGAGATTCCAACTAACTTTAGTAAAGATACACCTCATGAAGCTTAAAATGAGATATATATATATATATATATGGCGTGTGCCGCATGGGGCTACCAGTACGTAAGTGTTGAATTGGAGTGCAAATTTGTTTCTAGAATAGAGTGTTCAGAAGAAAGTGGCCGATTAACAGATAACTGTGAGGTGAATGAGAAGATGGTCCACTCATTTTTCTCCTTGCACACTCAGAGCTCCGGAGTTGAATTGCTTGAATCCTACTAATAAAGTGATCAAACAGTTAAAAAGAGGTCCTTTCCTCCTCTCAAAGCTAAAAAAGCCACTTGAAATAGAGCACAAAATCTACAACCAAGCGTGGGTGCGCGCACACGCCTTAACAAGTGAAAGGATGAAGAAGATTCAAGGATCTCAAAGGCCATCCGAATTTTAGGAGCACATAGAAAAGAAAGTACCACGGGTCAAGTGATTTATCTCCTGCACCGCTGATGGTACGAGCTTCAGCATGCCAGGAACCCGGTGAGGCTTCTATTGCATTGGATGCCGATGTTTGAGTAGGTTTTTTATCTTTCTCATCTCCAGCATGAACTATTACAGTCCCAAAGTCTCCTGATAAATACAAGTAATCATCAAATCAAGAATTGTGTAATACTCTGATAACAAGGAACAAAAGCAGCTAAACACAAAATTAATGCCGATACCACACTTTAGTGTACATTTGGTACCACACTTTAGTGAACATTTGGTACCATGTTTAAGCCACCTACATGGTTCAACTACAAGTCAATGACATTTTTACTCTATCAAACTGAGTCAAGTACCATCTTCTCAATGTTTTCGCTTTTCTACATCTTTTTTAAGTCACTTTTCCGATGGCATGAGTCAAGGTCACATCATGTTTTAATTTGAGAATATAAGTCAGATGACGCAAGAGAACAATGATCAAGACATGAGTACCTTCCCCAGTAAGATCCACAGCACCAGAAACGCTTTGCTTTAGTGTACCTTGAAGTCCATCATGAGGCTTTGACGGAACTGTGTCCCCGTAGTCTTCATTCACTTTAGGACCTCCCAGTGCCTGTTTATATTAGAAACAAGCACAGAAAGATGAGAGAATACTACACACACACACACACACACACACACACACACACACACACAGAGGATGAATTTTGAAAATTGACATACAGTATTTCCTGGTATAAACGTCCCCGAAGGAATATTTTGTGCTTCTAAAGCCATAGAGGCTCTAGTTTGCCTTGCCTTCTCAATCTTCAGCAACATTACCGAAGGTCCAGATTTGCACCTCTCTATGAATTTGTGCTAATTTTAACACCAGAGACAACAAGTTCAAGTTAGATTCAAATCATGGTTAAGTGTATCCGAGGTAAGAAAACCATAGACAACAGACGCATGAGATAGTGCTTCATGCAGTTGCCTGTTTTGGTGGCTACTCGAAGAACTCATGCATTTGCCTGTTTTTGGTGGCTACTCGAGAAACTCGTCTAACCATGCCTATTGCCTATGCAACAAAATGAATAATTGACATTACAAAATCCATCCAGAGTTAACGAGCAACTCAACAAGTGCCCCTCCTCTTTCAACAAGTAACTTCTACTTGCATGTTTTAAGTCTTTGTTTGATTGGATCTCAAGGCCACCAACCAGGCATTCAACACCAGCATGGTAGTTATGCTCTCTGAAGACCATAATAGTCATGCCCTATTTCGCACCTGGTTCTCGTGAACTTCAGGACAACTTTCTTCTCTTTTTATACGTGAACTTAATTACCCATAAAATTCAAAGATGCATATTGCATAAAGTGGAGAACTCTCAAAAAATACGAAAACGAAAGCGGGAGTGTGGTGGGGGACAAGAAAGTAAAAAAATGAACTTTACAAGAGAGAGGCCATTGAAGAATTGGTACCAACTACCAACGGTACCATGAGCAAGATAAAATATTCATAGACCACAGAAAAACGAAAAGAAAGAAAAGATCAATAAACTTGAACATGCTACATTGGCACAGGTAAATGTTCCACATAAAAATGTTCTTGACAAGTACTAATTCCGACTCCAGTCTTAAAGTCCCCTTCTTGTTCTAATAGATGCAAGGTTCAAATAGGACCAAAACACAAATATTGCTTTTAAATTTCAGTAAGTGAAGACAAATCATTGAGACCAAAATACATACAACCGCCAAGGATTTTAATTTCTTCAATATCCAACAGCTTACATAATAGAATAGAAGACCAGCTAAAGGAGGGAACTATCAGATGAAGGCATACATTTGGAAAGGCAGCCCTTACGAAAAAAATCACTCATAGTTGTTACGCAAGCAGTCTAATAAAAAACAGTTCAATTTATTGCTTTGTATAACAATGGGAGAGCTCTAGAGACGATTAAGTGGGAAATAACAATGTAATTGTTAGAGCTTGTCCCAAGTTGGTTAATTATAACCTCCAAAACTAGTACATAAGCATGGGCGGCCTCTCCACTCATTGCCAATTGGCTTTGAGTTGGATGTTTTAACATGGTATCAGAGCTAGGCTTTCGGAGGCTCATGGACAAGACTCTCTTGATTGTTTGCCCCGTTGTTTGCTCCGTAAGTGCACCTTGTTTTGTTGTTTGTTGTGGTCCCTACGTTATGGATTCGTTGTTTACCTCTCCACGTGTGGGTCAGGGGTTGCACGTGCAGGGGAGTGTTAGAACTTGTCCCATGTTGGTTAATTACAACCTCCAAAACTAGTATATGAGCCTGGGCGGCCTCTCCTCTCATTGCCAATTGGCTTTGAGTCTGATGTTTAACAGTAATCATTCCTCAATGTAAAGTGCCAAATTACAGAATTGTAGAATCTTAAATCTATCGAAACTAGTCTTCCATATACCTTGAGCAGTTCAGATGCCGTAGGACGTAGGCGGGGTTCTTTTGTGAGGCACTTCGCAATAAAGTCATGGAACACAAGGGACCTGCAAAAGTAGACCAGATCATTAGCCAAGACACCACTCAGTATAAAGGTGAAGGCAAGAGCCTAAGACCATTAAGAGCAATGGTGGGGCTTCACAGCCACCAAAGGGAGAGAGTTAAAGAGGCTTGTAATGCTCAATTATAAATGATGAGAAAATTGTGGAGGCCAACAATAGATGTGAAGTGTTCCTTAAGTTTTTTGCAGTTGTTAGGCTCTAAATTTGTATTGATCCATCTCTTTGTGTGCTTCTGTTCTCCTCTTTTCTTCTTATTTCTTTTCCTTTTCCCTCTTCTTGATTTGGGTGCTTTTCCTGATGCAATTCTTTTGATTACCTATAAAATCAGCCAAGACACCATAGCATACAATGCAACAAGCATAAGCTGTATATATATGATAGACGGCAAAGTGGGAATCTGGTAAACAATTCCATGTACACTATCAGAGACTTTTGGCACATTGACACTAGGAAAGTTCTGCTTCTGGAGGGTGGATTCATTGATCACAGGTATACCAACCACAATGAGGCAATAGCGGACTGCTAAGCACGTACTCTTTGCCCTGGAAAATTCTTCCATGCATAGTGACTCCATTTCATGAACAACAGTGAGCTGCATGCATTTAGTTATCTACTTGATTTTGTTGCCTTGAGGATATGAGTTTGCATTGGATCCTTCATGTTGTAATCTGGAGTAACTTTTAAAAAGAAACAGCATAGAATTGTGGAGCAGGATTTCAAACAAATTTACTTAGTTACCATTTTGTTTGGGTCTTTCCAGAAGGGATTGGAGGAAGCTATTCACCTCTATTCTAATTTCATCCCTTCAGAAAACCCTACCTTGAAAACCTAACCAAAACTCGCCTCATTTCAGCTGCGTTCGACCCTTTTCTCTCAACATCTCTTCTGCACTTGCTTCCACGTGGCAGACGATCTTAAATGCAGTAAATGCAATAAGATATGTAGAGAGAAAGGGGCGGATGATCTGAAACGAAGTAAATGCAAGAAGATTTGTAGAGAACTTCCACGTGGCGGACAATCTGAAACGAAGTAAATGCAAGAAGATATGTAGAGAGAAAGGTGGCGGCCGATCTGAAACGAAGTAAATGCAAGAAGATTTGTAGAGAGAAAAGGGTCAAACAAATGCAGAAGAGATGTTGAGAGAAAAGGGTCGAACACAGCTGAAATGAGGCAAGTTTTGGTTAGGTTTTCAAGGTAGGGTTTTCCGGAGGGGTGAAATTAGAATATACTATAGCATTCGGCTCAAGTGCTCATGTTAAAGCACTACAAGGGAAAGATTATGATATGACAGAATAGGGATTGAAGGTATGTAACAAAGAAAGAAGACAAGATCTAGAACCCAACCAGGCAAATGTTGCCGATCAAAAAAACCTACAAATGTTCATGAATTTGCCTCACAGTAGTAGCCATTGACGGATTGATTAATTGAAATTTAAGTCTTCATGCAAAATAAACGACAGCATTCTCAAATATGAAAAGTAAATTGAGAAAGGTGAACTTTTTGAAAGTACATATTAATAGGTAAGTGATGAAGATCAAAGACAAACCATTTCTCTTTATCCTCAAGCATTGGAGCTGGTTCAATGGATATCATGAACAATACCTGTCACCAACACTAGATCCGTGAGGTCTTTCTTTTACATAAATCTACTCCTACCAACAAAAAAACACAAATCAATAGATTTTTAAACAATACAAAAGTAATGGGGCGGAGTATCTACTGAGTTATGTGCTGTAAATAGAGATGGCATATTCCAATTTATACGTCAATGGTTACTCTTCCTGAATTTCAGAACTAGGAAATAGGTTTGGTTATTCGCACCTTTTTCTTGCTAGAAAAACTAAAAGGTATGCCAAAATAAACATTGAGTAGTTCAGAGATAGTGAATACTACGAACAGCAATTAACAATCAAAAGTACAAGGTCAAGTACACCTCAAAGTTTGCAGAACAGAAGCCCAAACAGAAAATGATTGAAGGAGCTAATGCCAAGTGGTAATATAACACACATCCAGTGACCAAAGGATTTTTGAACACGATAAGATGAATTAGATAGGCCGAGAACTCAGAAACTATGAATAGAAGCTAAGAGTACTAATCTAAATCACATTAGAAGATGATTATTCCAGAAATGACTAACGAATTTATGAAAACACGGTTAAAACTCACATAACAGCAGAGGGCAATTCAGTTAAGCAATCACCTACAGGAGGCACGACTTGGGCTGGGGGAGCCAGGCGCTAAGCAAGTACTTCGGAACATAGGTTTATTGAAAAGAAAATTAATTTTGGTCCCCACAATGAGAGAGATTTTACAAACAGGTATGACAACAAGTTTGGGCTTCCTACAACACAACTTATGAGATACAGCAAAGATTAATCAGGTTTCCCCAGTAAATCTACAACTTCTAGCCCTACCTATGTACTACATTTGTATTTGTAAGTACATGCCTATTCAGGGCTGGGTATCTGAATATAAATCATTAGCATTTGTAAGTACATGCCTTATAAAAGAGGAGGATTGTTCAAGTGATCACCCAAACATAGCATTCAGAGATAGGGACTGCAATAATGCTGTAGCGAAGCAGTATAAAGGTGCAAAAGGTTTCACAGCTATAACCTTCGGAGAAGAGAACAGCAAGTTCATGGCCTGATTGTTCAATATACAAGCAGACAGGAATTCCAAGGCTGGACCTAGTTGTAAATTACTTAGTTTGTTTAGATCAACATCCTTTATCCCTCACATGCTCTCCCTCGTAGTTATAAGATGAAGTTCATAACCAAGTAACATCTGTGCAACTACTTATGTCATGCTTTGGAAGGATATACTTTCAGGTGTTTCCACTTTGAAATGTTATGCCTTGATCCATTGGTATGCAATTGTTTCCTGTGAATAAGATTGCATGAATGAAGACTGAATTCCCCATCCTAATTAGACCACAAAATTCCAAGTGTTTCATTTGAATAAGATGAAAGCATACCAATAACAATACTACAAATCTTTAATCTATGGGTGCTACTGAGTGTGGGATGGAGTGAATATGTAGAGTTATACCACTATGAATTTCAATCAGAAAAGATTAGGCCGTATATCAGAAGTTCCACAAGCAGTGTAGCACTTACTCTCATAGGATGCACTGTTGACCTTGGAGGAAGTCCCTGGGAAAGAGAGAGAGAGAGCTCTTTTACAATGTGAGGAATCATATATTCACCAGATTTCAATATCTTGCACATGCAAAAAACAACTTAAGACTTTCTTCCTTTCGCCTTCTACTCTCTTTCATTCAACTTTATGACAGGAGTTGACACAAATTATATTCAAAGAGAACTAGCTTTTGTCTGATACATCAGTTCATCAACTGACTGCACCAAGTGATTTTTGAGTTCATGCAACCCCTATTAACCTCAGGATTTTGAATGGTCAAACTGGTCTGGCACAAGCCAAAAAGAACAAAACGAGTAGATAGGTGGAGACTGCAAGAGCCAAGCCTCCTAGTTTCCCTGAACAATGTAGACTGATACACATACCTCTGCCATTTCTATAGCCGACACTCCAAGAGCCCACACATCCACCTAAGAAAATAAGGTCAGCGGCTTAGTGCAAAGAAGTTAGTACAAGCAAAGACTTCCGCCATGGCAATAGTAGTATTTCAGAAACATGAAAGCTTAGGAAACTTATCTCATAAAGAAATCAATCATGATTCAATCGGAGTTCATTACACTTAGATGCTTAGTATTCCTTCTACCATTAACACTTCATGATTACTATCATACAGCATTGAGTCACACTGTTGAATGTAATGGGGTATATTCATATAGGAAAAGTACATTCACTTCTTTGAGATTGTTCAGCTTCTGATTCGTTGTCAATGTAAAGTCAATAATTAGAATTTTTCTGTGGATACGAGGGTCAGTCAATTTTTGCCTTACGTAGTTTGTTGACTCTTTAGAAGAATCGCAGAGGCCTGTTACTAAAGCCCTTAAGTTTCTCGATCCATACTCTATAAAAGGTACTTACCCTGATTTTCTCACCCCTTGATAGATTTTTGCATATCAAAAAAACAAAAGCCTTGATATCACTAACTAATGAGTTTTGTGTCCTAGCTGGCCTCAATAATCTTCAACCATCTATGGCTTTTAGTAGCAACTGGATAAAACCATGGTATATATTTCCACATGAAACTATATTTATCACCAAACTCCTTACAAATCTAACGCTGAATTGTCTCCTCTCAGAACCACCTAATCCAGCTCGGCAAAACTCACTTCCAAATTGAAATCGACTACCGCCATAGCACCTATGTACTTAGGTATCAGAACTAATTAAATTGTATGTCAAGCCCCAAAGTACTAGGAAGAGTTCAATTTTTGGATTCAGCTTACCCAAGTCGCAGCCCTACAATGAAGAAAGAGTAAGAGGGAAAACAATATAAAAAATCATTCCATGCTGGCCTACCTTTCCATCGTAACGGCTTTCCTGAATAACTTCTGGAGCCATCCAATGGGGAGTGCCAATGAACTGAAATAAAGTCAAACATAAACTACAAGAACTTCACAAAACATGTCACCAGAAGTCAAAGAAAAAGGCAGAGGAGGACAAAAGATGACGCATGATTTAGTAGCTACCAACAAAAAATGGAGAGACAAAGATGCAATTATGTTGTGCCAAACAACAGCAAGCAATTATGTCACACACTACTGTGCTGGTTGCTTCCTATTATGAAGGTAGACGGCATCATGCCCAACTTTTCCATAAAGAAAACATTTGTTGAACATGCTCACAAACTTATTCGTGTATCTACCATATTCAGGTTTAGACTGATTTTAGAGTTAAAAGTTTAGAAAATTCCTTATTTAAATTAGGAAGTCTCTAGTCTATATGTAAGTATGTTATGCCCAAAAAATAAGGGAGTTGAATATTATGAAAAAATTTATAGCTTTTGAACCCTCTTTTAAACTGCTAAGCTCACCGTGTTACGCTTGGACATTGTTCTTGTCAGTTGCGCAGCAACGCCAAAATCACCTGCTCGAAAGGTCATGGTGATTACACCAAAAGTTTGAATCAACATCCCACTAACAGCAAAATAAATGTTAATCACTTGCTGAAAACAAGCCTAGAGAAGAAAATCCTCAGAGATCTAATTACATCAACTCCTACACCAGTAAACAAATAGGAAAAAAATGAAAAGCACTAACCCAATTTGACCTCCCCTTGTTCAGTCAACAAGATATTACCACCTTTAATATCTCTATGTACCTTAAAAATCGAGTGCAAATAAGATAAACCCTGCATCAAATGGAACAAATATTTAGGACAAGAAGCACAAAACAAAGGCGAAGGATAGCCGAAAATCTTTTAAACGTTTGCAAATCAAGGCCTTAGATGACTAAGAGAACATGCAGAAGAGAAGGAGGTCCTCACTGCCACTAGGTTTACAGTCTTCTATACTAGATAAAAGCGGTAGTTAAATCAAATTAAACAAACTTGTCTTCCATATGAGATTAGGCGAACACTTTTAGCTTCTGTTCAAAAGATATTAACAGCATTTTTGTCAGCTGTACCACGACATCCTATAAGAAAAAGATTTCAAACCATATCCTTAGGTTACCTTCAATGCTTCTCTACAGATATATGCTATTTGGATCTCCTCTAAAGGCTCATCGGTATTGTTCATCAAGTCAGCAACACTTCCACCCCCACAGTACTCCATTACTATCTGGCATCACATTGGAAATTGTAATACATTCGAGTCCAATAAAATGATCAAGCAAAATCTCCACGCCAGAAAAAAGGATATCATAAAAACGAAAGAGTGAGACTTCTTAAACAAACCAAAAGACAAACATTAAACTAATAATTCAGTTCCCACCCAAAGGTACTCTTCTCCCTGGTAGCTTCCAAGGTAGCGGACAACATTTGGGTGACTACATTGCTGCAACATCTCGATTTCTCCACGAATTTCCTCGTACCCCTCCTCCTGAATGCATCCAACATTGCATCTCGATTAGTCTACCCAACTAGTTCAGTTATCAAACTCAATTACTCAAACATAACAGACCAAACTTACCCCTTCACTCAACGATATAACTTTAATAGCGACCAATTCTGAAGTCTTTATGTCTCTAGCTTTATAAACAGCCCCATAAGAGCCTTTCCCTGCCATTACCCAACACCAAACTCTCTTTCATATACAAGAGATATACAAGAGCTAAATTGCACAAGGCTATGTTTGGAAAGATGGAGATTTCAACCGAAGGGATTTGATGTTCAGTCTAGGTGGCTTGTAAAACAACAGTAGAAGGTGGGTTTGGAAGTAGAAGAGATGAATTTACTCTTGGGGGGGCCCACACTATTTCAGTGGTATTCTGAGAGCAGTCACTTTGTGCATATATTGCTAAATGCATATCTTGCTAAAGGTTCGGACTGTCTTCAATCATCCCCACCCATAAGCCCAATGATTGGGGGCTGCATGGTTTATGTTGTAGTATACAACTACAATCTTTTCCGGATTACTGATACTAAATGGGAGAAGTTACTTAAACTTACAGCTCCGAAATCCCTAATAAGTAAACTATCAAGCTTAAATTTCAGGCAAAATCCCATCGAATTCAAACGTCAAATCCCTTCAGTTATAAAATCCACAGCTACACAAACCTAACCTGAAAGCATACGCTAATTCAGCAACCATAGCACTAAAAACCCAAACTGCAATGGGGCTGATAGTGTATACGAAAGCGAAAGAATAACAGAGTCAATCATATAACAATTCATAATATTTACCGAGTTCGTTAAGCAATTCGTACTTGGTACTAGGATCCTCCCTGGTAACGCAATACTCCGGGATTGAACTCGACGACACTTTACTCCCCTTCTGCTGCCCATACCTACTACTACTCTCATCGGGAAACGAACTAGAAGAACCACTGCTCGTTCCTTTCCCCTGCTGCTGCTTCTTCCCAAAGCCTAGCTCCCCCACCGCCCGCATGCTTGCCACCGCCATACTCATCGTCGATCCACCGCCTCCGCCACTCTCTCTCCTCACCACCGTCCCCGTGACCGTGTCTCTCTCTCCAGATCTCACCACAAACGTCGAGAAATCCCCCTCCTCCTTCTCGTCCTCGTCCTCTTCCGCCTCGATCCTCTTCCTCGGACTCGCGGCCAAGTTGCGATCGAATAGCGGCGCGCTGCGCGGCTTCCAGGCGGGGGAGGAGTAGGAGGAAGAGGATCGGCCGCTGCGGTCGGTCTTGACGATCATGGTGCCGGAGATGTTGCCGACGGCGGAGGAGTCTTCGCCGGAGTCGAGGATGGTGCCGAAGTCTTTGGGGAGGCGTTTGAGGAGGGGAGGGAGGGAGGAGTCTTCGTCGTCATAGTCATAGTAGTCGTCGATTGGATCGTCCATTGTTGTTGGGGATACGACGTCGTCGTGGATGACGACGGTGGAGTAGAGATCGGCAGTAGGCGGGGCTTTGCGAGTCCGGCGAGAGGTCGGGGAGGAGGACGCCATTATAAGAGAGTGACTGCTGTTATAACGTTGTTGTGCACTATGGAGTACGGAATTTTAGACGAATAGTAAATTGTTTCTGTCTTTTTTTATTTTATTTTATCAGAAAGTTAGTTTTGTGTGTGTTTTTAAATGAGAAAATATCGTAACATGTTACGCAGTTTTTATTTTGATGAAAAATTTGACAGTTTTGTATACTCCTATCATTTGTAGATTTTAATTTAATTATTTGTTTTGGTTGAAGCAAAAATAAATAAATTTATGCATAAAAAATCATTTAGTTTTAAATTGAACTAAAGAATAATATATAACACAGGTCTACGTTCCACAAATGAATTGGAAGATATTTAAATTAATAATAAGTGTAATTGTAGGTGCTAGAATAATAAGGCTATTTTAATTCCGTGATGTTTGTTTTAAAATAAAGTCATGTTTGAATCTCTATATATAATGTGAAATACTATGTATCAAAAAGAAGTCAAACAATTTCAATGTTTGAGTTAATTATGTTACCGTTAACAAACAAGAGTTGATTGCGATGAAATTTTATGTATCAGCAAGCGAGTCTTTTCTAAAATTTTGAAAAATTTATGGTGATTTTTTCTACAATTTTGAGAGATTATGGTGTTAATTTCTTTGTTTGGGTAAAGAAGTTTGGAGGCCCAAATTTCATCTACTTTTTAAATATCTTATCCAAATTAAATAGGAGCATTTCATCAAAAACAGAGTGGCAATTTCTACCCAAATTCAATAACAAACTCAACTCATTTATTAGTTGAGTCACGTAATTAACCTAAACGCATCAGACCTATTTTTGGAATGACTCTTAATTTGGGTTTTAAATTGAAATTTGATTTTGCCACTTTCTTTTTTTGTTAATGTCACTTCCTTTCTGTCACCAAATAAACCATCTGATCAAAACACAAAATGGGTGACATTAAAAAGCAAAAAAACCAAAGAGAGGCAAAATCACTCTCTTTAAATTGGGTCTCAAATGGAAAAATAACGGCTAAAGTACGTATTTTTTGATAATTAATAGCGTTAAAGACGGTTTCTTAAACTCCTCTTCCTAACGAGGTTTCCCTCTCTCTCTCTCTCTCTCTCTCTCTCCTGACCAACAGCATAGACAACCTCCGATCAAAGAAAACGAAGGGGAAGAGAATAGACGACCTCTCAAGGCAGTGGAGGAAAGGAAACTGGGCTTACCCCAATTGGTATGTACTCGGAACAATTCTTCCTGCTTTCCGTCTTGGGCTTTTATTAGTTTGGTACTTTGGTGGAATGCTCATTAGCGGGCTTATTTTTGTCGGGGTGTAATTTTCGGCTGCGTATTTGCTAATTGGTGCTCCTCGATCTATTTGCTCCCCGTCGTTTCCTTTCATTGAAACGACTTGTTTTCCGATGATCTTGTAGTGGTTCATTCATTTGCACCGAAATTGTTTGATGAAATGCTTAATCATAGGAGAATTGCTTACTTTGATTCATGCACTCTCTATTGTTTTTATTCACTCCAAATCCATCGAGAATTCCAATTCTGTCAATTTGTTGACAAATAACAACGGTATTGAAATTGTTTAAAACGGTTTGATTGTTTTAATGGTATTGGTTTATAAGAATTTACCCAACTTCTTAACCTACATATTGGGGAATATAGGGAGGAGGTTCCGTGGGGAACAAATAAGGAGAAGGTAAAGATTTCCCCCTCTTATAGAATTGGAAATCAAACAACAAAGAAGTCTTCTCTCTTCTCTTCTTTCCCTTACAGCTAGTTTGGATTGAGAGATTTCAAGAGAAAGGAAAAGAAATGGAGGTAGAAGTGATTCTTTCGCACGTTTGGATGATGAAAATGGAAAGAGAGGGTGAGAAATGGGGAGAATGAGAAACCCCTTACTTGCCCATTTCGTTTCTCACCAATTGTGGCCAGATTCCTTGAGAAAGGACCGAGTTGCCAATTTTGACCACCTTCGTCTGAAAACCCTAGGCTTCAAATCTTCTTCGTCTTAACCGAGTTGCAAATCTTCTTCAGACTACCCAGTTGCAAATCTTCGTCTTTCTTCGAAAGTCTGGTTTTGTGCGTGGATTTGGGTCAACAAACCCTTGCTACCAACATTTTGGGTATGGAAAAGAAAAGGTTATTTTGGTAAAAATATACATGACATCCTCTTCTCTTTTCTGTCCTTATTTTTGTCCATCCAAACAAGATGGTGAGAAACTACACTCCTTTCTTTTCTCACCTAGGTAGCCAAAGGGCCTGTTATTTTCAAACGAACTATAAATCGAACAGGCACTCTCTCTCTCTCTCTCTCTCTCTCTCTCTCTCTCTCTCTATATATATATATATATATATATATATATGTATGTATATATAAATATATATATATATATATATCGCTCTTTAATTGCCTTCGTTCATGGGTAATTTAGAAGCTTAAACAAAATTTGTTTGGGGTCTAGTAGTGAGTATTGGGATGTCCGATCCCCGCACCAGGAGTGAATCACTTCAACGCATATGCAAATGCACGAGTACCAGACATTTTGGTGTCTCTCCACCTAGGGTTAAATTGGTTTTAGGGTGTATGCTTCCAAATTTAATATGGGCGAGTTTGGACTAAATTAGTTTTAAAGACAGTGGGAATTATTTAATATAACTTTTAGTTACTGTTTTCTAATTGGTGCTCTAATTTGCTCGCCTTCATTTAAGGTTCATTTCCTTAAATGAAGCGTACTACTATTATTTTTCAATGATCTTGTAGTGGTACATTCATTTGCACCAAACTTTTATGATGAAATGCTTAACCATAGGACTTCCCTTGGTAATTGTTGTACTATTGATAGGAGCATTACTTACGTCATGCACTCTCTAAGTCTATTGTTTTCATTTACTCCAATCCATAGAGAATTCCAATTCTGTCGATTTGTTGACAAATAACAACAGTATTGGCATTGTTTAAGAAGGTTTGATTGTTTTAATGGTATTGGTTTATTAGAATTTACCTGACTTCTTAACCTGCACATAGATGCAATGATAGAGGGAGCACGTCTGCGGCTTAATGGGTGGCAGCGGGCTGCAGTTGCGGTTGGTTCAGCCGCGGGTGCATTGCTAGACCCACGAAGAGCAGATTTAATAGCTGCTTTGGGAGAGACAACTGGGAAGCCTGCTTTTGAAAGGGTTCTTGAAAGGATGAAGAGAAGTCCTGAAGGCAGAGTAAGGCTTCTTTATTAATTTGTTATATTCTGGGGTTTCTAATAGTCACTGGTAGTGTTAGGTTCACTGGAATGGTCATTTCCTGGCATCCCAGTAAAAAAATAGATGAGTGATGATGCCCTTTGTTATATATGTTCTCTTATTTCTTACGAATATCAAGATGAGCATTCCAAGGGAATGACTGTAACATTCCAGTGAATGAAGTACTGCGACTACATTAGTGTCTACGAGTGTTTTCCTTGTGTTGTTGGTAGAGGTAAATTTTTGTGTTTCATTCTGTTACATCATTATAGAAAAATTTATGTGGCGTATTGACAGAGCAAAAGGTTGTGGTTAATAGCTTGGAAATCTTTATCATAATAGATTGTTTTCCTTAATGCAGTCAATTCTGTTGGCTTGGTTTGATGCCTACTATGTGTGTCCAAAAAAGGCTGCATAATTTAACTGTTTAGATAGCATTGTCTTTACGACATAGGGTGCCATATAGTTATCTGCTTGTAAAAGCTGCTAGGATTAGAAATCATGTCCTGTTGTTATATGCATATAATTGATTCTTTGGGCTTGGAGAAGTTTAAATGTAAGCGCTTAGTATCATTGCTATTTGACTTGGACATATTGTATAAATAGTTCTTGAACAACATTGAAGTACATATTTGAGGCTACCGGATTTTTAAGCTGCGGTTTCAGTCGTGTTTCATCGAGTAACCATTCATGTTTTGGGGGGTAATTAAAAGAAAGTTAAGGCTGCCGAGTAAGGGTTGTCATGTTTCTGTGGTCTCTGTACCAGCAAAATTATCAGAATCGACACCAATTATTTTTCCCTTAAAAAAAAAAGGATTTACTGTGTGTTTGGCTAGATGCTTCACCCTTGGAATGTTTAAAAAATTTCTTGCCATAGGTATTATTTTATTGGCATTACCCAATACCTTTTTTTTTTTTCCGAACGGAAGAAACTTTCACTACTCAATACTTTCTGAGTCTGTTATTTTTTGGCAGCTATCGATGCTAGAGCAGAAGAATGTGTTTTATTACCTGCATTGTGAACTACGGGCATCTTATTCATTTGCTAGATTAATTTTCTTATTTAGCTAACTAGTGATGCATCTCTCTCTCTCTCTCTCTCTCTCTCTCTCTCTCTCTCTCTCTCTCTCTCTCAGGCAGTGCTATTGGAACGACCTCGTGTCATCTCTTCAAATGTGGGGCATGCATGGGACCTACCAGCTAACACATTTGGTGCGGCCTACGCAAGGTTCATGGGATCCAGGAACTTCTCCCCAGATGATAGGCCACCAGTCCGGTTCATGGAAACAGAAGAGCTGGCCTACGTTGCCATGCGTGCACGGGAGGTGCACGATTTCTGGCACACCCTATTTGACCTTCCCACCAACTTGATTGGAGAATCAGCACTTAAGGTGATAGAGTTTGAGCAAATGTTGCTTCCCATGTGCCTATTGTCGGTGGTTGGTGGCACCGCAAGATTCAGTGGAAAACAAAGGGCATTGTTCTACCAGCATTACTTTCCATGGGCCATTCGGGCCGGCATGCGATGCACTGACCTCATAGCTATTTACTATGAGCAGCACTTTCATGAGGACTTACAAGATGTTCGGAGGAGATGGGGCATAATTCCTGCTCCTGCTCCTCCCAGCTGAAATTTGGGCAGATTTACTTGACCAGAAGCACCTTCTACATCGAGGACGAACCTAAAGATTGGTATATGAGGCACGACCCTTCCTGAAGCAAAAAAGTCGCCGTTTATTAAAGTTCATATATGCTTATGAGTTGCAATAGCTTTTTGGTCACTTACACGTGAACAAACTTTAGAATAGACTCTTTGCTTCTTTATGTTGCGATGGGTGTTATTTTGGGCCTTAGCACAAACTCGATGATAGATTATTTTTCAAGTTTTAGAAGTATGTCGAATGTCAGAGTGATACATAAATGATTCGATGTTTAGACTGAATAATATCCTGAGTGTTGAGAATGTAGTTCATGTTATGGCTCCCTTGAATGCAAAATCCCGGTTCCTTCCCTCTTTGGATGTTTTGGTAATGAGAAAGTTCACCGGAAAAAGTGCACTTGTTTGGCCATTCTGATATAAGGTAGGTAAATGTAAATGCACAAACGGAATTTGGGTTTGAACTTAGAACCACCTGGGTAAGGATTGGATTTGGAGGAATGGCCTTCTCCTTTCACCTGGATTGTATCTTTTCCAGTGAAGATTTTAAGTCATTGATAACCGCATTGGTATCTGTTTTTGTAGTTGATGTTGGATCTTGGTAGATATGTAAAGACAAGGAGAGAGACGGAGATTGAGAGAGAGAGTACAAGCAACTCTAACCACACCAAAAGAAAAACAGTTACTGGAGGGCCAATCATGCTGTTCGGAAATCCATATCCGAATTGAAGATGGTTGGTTGGGATCGTTAACCAAACAAGTGAATAATGTTCGAACTCAATTCACCCCAAAAAATAAAAAATAAAAAACAATCCCAGAAATGTCGCTCTTCAAACCGGTGCTGCCAAACCATTTGGTTCCTGAATTCAGGACAACGGTTATCTGTTCAACCCTACAAATCTGGACAATAGACATTTTGTTCAACCTTGAAAGTCTAATCAACGCGTGGCTGAAGATGAATAGTGGTGGTTGATTGGCGGCTAAGAAGGAGAATGGGGAGTGTTTGGATCAGGTCGGGGAGGGTATGTCAGCCAGGGGAAGGTTGGTGAAGGGCCAGCTTGGAGAAGCTGTCAAGCTGAGATAGTGGGAATGTGTGACTGGATGGTGAATTTGGTGAGAGGTAGAAAGTGATGGCGGCAGCCGTGCGGCTGGTGCTGGATGGTGGGCTATGCCTAGGCTGGTGGGGCTTATCAAGAGCTGGGAATACCTTGAAGATTTATGGGATGTTTTCAGTGATAAAGAGTGTTGGATTTTTTTTATTTTTTTTATGTCAAGAATTTCACTCAAGAATGTCGAAGGGCATGTACGAGAAGATTTTCTTACGAAAATTTAGAAGAACCCAAGCCATCATGTGCAAGCATCATACTCTATTAACAAATACTGCTAAGCAAAACAAAATTGAGTTCGGGAGTATTGTCAATTGAAAGGTGAGGTGGTAGAGAATCCAGAAGATGAAAAACTCTTAAACCGAAAAACTACAACACAAGTGCAGTGCACAATGTTTTCAAAAGACAATCCCTAAGGATTCAAAAGATCCATAAATGAGAGAAACACTCCATAAACAGAGGGGAAAAAACAACAAAATAGAAGGAGGACGCAAAAACCGCCCCATATTTGGTATTCCCGATCGAGTGTTCACTACATCTACCGCTTTAGTCATATGATCCGACTCCGAAGTTGCCAGAGCTGAAATATTGTCACCAGAGTCTAGGATGGAAATCACCAGATCCGACTCTGTTAACGCCGAGATGAAGTGTTTTTTGGATGTAAATGGACAAGGGAGTTGGGACTGTGAGTGTCAATAGACTAGTAATGAGAAGATCCTCATCAATTTGGCTTTGTTCCTGTCAAACAAGTACAAAACCTAAACAACCCTACCGGCTACAATCCAAATCTTCATCACAGGCATTAGAGAAGTGTATTCAGAAAAAAGAAAATACAACCATGATAGAGAACATAGAGCGAGCAAAGTATTGCAAGATGATACTTAATAGTCAACAACCCCCAAGTTAATCAATACAATTGATACAGTAAGCTTCACAACACATGTTCTTGAATTGAGTATTCTCAACCACAACCAGGTCCGCCACCATCCCACCTCAATATTACAATACATGATAAAGCAAGTTCCCAATTCATGAAAGCCAAAAGAAAATAAACCTTCCAAGATGCAAGTTCCACATAAAATCGATTGGCAATATTTCCATTGCGGTAGAATGGCAATTTTCAGTTGCCACCACCACCAAATAGGTAACCTAGAGAAGACCCACCTCCAGGGGCAGCATGGACCTTAGTCGAGGGCCGATCCTGCAAAAGGGGAAGTAAGCCATAGTGGGACACAGGTAATTTGATACAGCAAGAGGAGAACAGTGAAGATTGAAAATATTGGAATGAAATGCATTGTTAGACTAGCAAGTAGCAATGTTAATAACATTATCACATGATAAAGGGGAGGTAGTTTCTGAAATTGCATCAAAAACAGATATTTCCCTCAATCCATCATGGATCATGATCACATCCTGTTAAGAAAAGAAATTAGATGAAACTGTACATAAACTTCCAGAAGATTGGAGTTGCAACCCTAAGATCTTTTATTCCCACAGCTCAATGATGTGTGCTGAATTTATCAACCTAATCATTCCAGCTTTGAATGGATGTAGCACAATCCTATGTCTTGGCACTGATTATGGGAATATAAAAAACGACAAACAACAGATAAACATCCAAGACAATGGAGTTGCCAGCCTACTATCTCAAGAAATAATCTTTGTTCAAAAGGAAGGGTTGAACTTCTATTACTAATGATGAAGATATATCTTTTCAATCTCCTTGATTATGAAAATTAACTACTTCCACCAAAATATCATGTCATGAACCCAAGCACACTGAAGTAACTGCATGCAGAACTGATGGAAATGTAAGGGAAAATGACGGCCCAAGACGTATTTTGATAATTAATACCTTTTAAGGACATGCTAAGAACATTTGTTAACGAACAAAATGTCCTTGGCGAGTATTCATTATCAAAACACGTCCTTGGCCGTCATTTTCCTCTCTGTTAGAAAAAAGTTAGTTTTTTTTTTTTGATAAGTTAGAAAAAAGCAAGTAATTTACCAACTTTTTTTATAACAGCTATTATAGGGACTATAGACGTACTGTAATAAAATTTCCACTGTTCTGACCATCTGCAGCATTGCTATTTATACCCGCAGGAATCTGCTTGGCTACATCTACTGGTTGAGAAGGTGCAGCAGCCTTGGAGGGAGGCCCATTATTTACAGCTTGCCTCTCGCTAGGAGCAGATTGTGGGTTGTTTGAAGCTGTCTTTGGAGCCTCTCCACTCCCAAATAAGTAACCAAGTGAACTCTGTCCACCGCCACTGCTGACACCACGCCCCATTTCTCAGACTCTTTCTTAGACAAGACAATTTACCCTGCTCACAGTATAAAGTAGGTTACACAAACGTAATGTATAGTACACAGAATCAATGAAGGAAGGAGTACAAGTAGGGAAATAAACGTTGAAAGAAGTCGATTGAGAAGCTAGAAACTAGAATCAGGTACAACAGACAAGCATGATCATGAGAACTAGGTTAGGATTCACTTCAATGAACTCATTTTGCAAAAATAGAACATTTGAATTCTTGCTTATTGATGTTCATCATTTCTTGGCGTTTTGACAACCCTACTATGGCATGTATATTTGCTGGCCTCACACAAAGGGGCGACAGACGACAGCTTGGTCTTTGGCTCAGACAAATTTGTTGCATGACAAAAAACCCAGCCTCTATGGCTTCTCGTAGGTAGTGCCAGCAAACCCTAGTTGAAAGCAGTCCTAATAGTACTAAGGTCACCAGTTGACAGACCAGTCCAAGTAAACCTAAAGGAAGTTGGGATATAAACTGCCGGACTGCATATACAAACCATACCAGTGTTTGCAATAGCAGAGATTGTGGATTGCAATCCACGGGATAGTGGCACGTGAAACACCATCACACTGGCACATTAAGAACTCTATTTCCTGTTTGAGAGAAAACTTATGTCAACCTAGCCTGTCCAGCAGTATAGGAAACTTGATTCCCAAACCTTACAAAGCTCCTTTAATTGATTCAAGTGCCATAATCGACTCCGGAAAAAAGCTACTAAAAAGAAAGGAAAGACTCAACATAAGGCACAAGCAGCACAACATTTCCGCATCACACTTTTGATTCTAAGACATGAAAACTATGTTAGATATGCTCCACCATAACCGTCAAGTTCAAGCCTCACCAAGCAGCTCTAAATGTCCAATTTCTCTATCCTTGAATCTCTACCATGAAAATGTGAGCTGCTAATATAGGTTGATAGCTTTTCCTTCTTTCAATGAACCAACTACGTACCACGTTTCTCCCTCCATTGAATACAATCAAATTCGGTAAAATGCCCATTGATCGTGTATTTCATTAATAGGTCAGTGATGTATCCTTTCACAAAACATCCCTTCGACTTGCATTTTCGAAGTTGCGATTGAATCTACTAAAAAGAATCGATCCGATACATTTCTCAAGCACCCATGGATGATATAGAGGACATCAAAACAAGTATCCTACGAAAGAAACATAATCTACTATCTAAAGATATACTCAATTGAACCCATCCCTTCCACTAGTGAACAAAAACCATGGTAAGGGAAAACACTTCTGAGAAAAAAGTTGAATTTCCGCATCGGCCTCTACAACATGTAGATGCACAATTACAAGCATCTCCAGCCTTCACCTATACTTTTGCTCAAAACCCAAATCTAACCATAAATTTGAGTAAAAGCTTCATTAATGGCACAGTTGTAAAATGGAGCAAAAATAACCTTCTAAGATATGATTAAGGACTTGAGTCTCCCTCGACTCGAGTAAAAACTCAAGCAAAACTCTCTTTGATATAAGTTCGATTCGAGGGGTGGAGTTGAGAATATGAAAGTGTTTTCACTTGAATTTTGAGTTTAAGTGAGAAAACGATAAAAAGGGTTGGAGACACGTATATACATTCACAAAATTTGTCGGGTTTTTTTCACAGATTAAGCAACGAAAAGCAACAAGAATTTAAGAAAACGGGAAATGCATTGGCATCGAAAATCATCGTTAGCACCAGAGATTAGTTTATAAAGAGAAATAAACAACTTAGCTTGAAAATGAAACCCCAAATGTGAGAGGCGAGCAATCACACATTCCATAAATCGAGCATGTAATAAGAGATCTAGGTCTAGGCTTTCGTTACCTTAGCTTCTTCTGGATCGGGATCTGGTGAACAAGTGAGAGAGAGGGGTAGAGAGAGAGAGTGAGGATGTGAAAGCTATGATTGATGGTACTCCCACTATGAACAAATGCGCTATTGCCACGCCAACTTCATGATTTTCCACTTTTCCAGGTACGTACCTAGTAGTGGTATTTTATAGGGGCAGAATTTATGGGTAATAAATTCATTTTCATTTTCTTCAAATTAATTAAATATTGTGTCACGTCGTCATATTTTATTAATTGAGACTACTATTTTGACACGTGTTGTAATACAATTGATTTATAGGAAATAAATGTTTATACCGGCGGTGTAAAGAATTTATTCTCTTTCTTTTCTTTTCCCTAAAATGAGGGAGAATTGATGTTACTTTATTATTTTTTGGATTTATGCATTTGCATTGTTTACTGATTCATTTTTAGATCTTACCGAATCATGTATTCAATATTTGTTCGATTCGTTTAATTTATTTCATTAATTAAACGAATGAAATAATTTATTGGTTCATTAATTTATTAATTTATCACCATGGGATGAAATAAATTAATGAAGAAGGTTTATTGGTTCATTTTTAGAATCCTATATTCAATCTTTTTTAATTTATTTGTCACCATCTTAAGGACTTGAAAAGGACTATAAGAATTTTAAAATAATAATCGCAATTATATTGTCCTTATCACATATAATCTCAACCATAACTCTTTCTTTTCATGTACTAATATTTTTAAAATGTCATTTGCCATCTCATGGATTTGTTTAAAATGTTCTTTTACCGGTTAAAATATTTCGGTAACTTACTTCTAAAATTTACATTGAAAGAATACAAAACTAACATAAAAAATGAAAAGTGAGAAAGAAAGTCCCAAGCATATGTTGAGTACATTTTTCATTTAAGTGGACCAGATTTAATTAAATTATTCGTAAAATCTTTGTTTAATTTATCTATGTATCAATACAACATAAAAGGTATTGAGCCTCCGCAAACCTCCCCATTCTAAATTCTTAATATCGTACTTTTGAATTTACTAAAATTGAGGGAGAGGGATAACATGGGGAGGGGTGGAGAGAGAACATGGGAGGGGGTGTGGAGATTTTTAGACAGATTCCTCCAATGTGGAGAGTGGAAAGTTGGGCATTATTCGATGAAAAAGAATTGTTCACATTTTTCCATTTGAGTCAATTTCACTCTGACTTCAAATTTTAATTTCATACCCATTCCCGTGTAGGGCTGTAAATAAGCCGAACAGCTCGCGAATTTGCCTCGGCTTGGCTCGTTAACGCTCTTCGAACTCAATTTGTTTAGTAAACGAGCCGAGCTCGAACTCGACAAAACTTGGCTCAGATCGGCTAGTTTACAGCCCTATTCCCGTTCATAGATCACGAACAAAGCTGATGAGATGATAAAAAAAAAAGAGAGGCAAACGATGAGGAATTACTGGAGACAGCAAACGGGGCGTGGAAATAGAATCTTCCATGCTGTGTAGTCGGTGACTCGATGGAGCATGTAGGACGGAAATGAATTCACGTTTCACGTGTTGCTTGCATTTTGAGCAACTGCTATTAAATTTTATAATTTCATGTCCGGACCAGCTTATACGCATATCGACAAACCTTACGACCAATCGAGCAATTCCACCCGTTCACTAGCGGGAGTCCTGAAGAACGACGTATAATGCGTGCGAAGTTTTGAACCAGATGCTTGAGAGGAAACAAACTCGAAAGGCTCCTGATACCTGTTGGGTTAGAGCATAAATCCAATATTACCACTTCACATTCTTCTTTCATTACACAAATCAATGGTCTAGAAGGTAAATACAAAGCCCAAAAGAATCCAAATACGAAAAATACGGAAATCCCCTTAAGTTAAACATTGCTTATTTGTCACTCCAATTTCGTATGGATAAACAACAAAGAAATTACCTTTAAGCAAAGTAACCAAACAGGCCCTAACCTTCCCTAACATTGTCAAAGACTAGAAGAGCTTGCCAAATTAAGACTCTGAAGCAACTAAAGAACTCAAAGAACCGCGCCGCCGCAAGCACAATTGAGTCAATTGACCATACCTAACTAGAGTTCATTATCAAATCAACAGTGCATTGCAGTACATATATTTGTACACGTAAATACCGTTGAAGAGACGCTGCCAACGCCGAAAAATGGCTGCCATAACCCCACTCCAGCTTTGTTTTCATATTGAAATAGAGCCTTTCAATAAATAGGGCTAAGGATGTTGGCTTGAGAACGGATCACCTTTCCTGGAAACTCCTTGCCACAAAACAAACATGCACCTGCAAATACTTGGCAGGCTTATCAACCTTTTAGACCCCTTTCCAAGAATCAGATGCAGTTGAACAAATCCCCTCCAACAAGGCAATCGATATCTGCATCAAACCTGAAGATATAAAGGTTTGAAGGAGACGAGACAAGAAAATTTTACAAACAAACATTCATCTATAGTGTACTTATTTTAGCGCGGAGTTGGTTTTTCAGAATTAGAAAACATCTTTTCGTGTTTTCGTAGAAGTAGGTTCTTTTCCAAAACTGTTCTTGTTAAGAGTTTTAAACCCCATCAACCAAACAAGTTTTCTGAATAATTGTTCCGAAGACTGATTCTGAAAACAGAACCACACCAAGTCGCCTCACACAATCAGTGAAACCTAAATAAAACGATTAGGGACTATCCATCAAAGTCCGTATCTTTATGCTCAGAGAGCCAAAATAGTACATGCTACCCCATGCCTGCAATTACTAATGCAGGAACTTTGAGACAACGTGAATGGCGTCATTGTAGCAAAGAAGACACGAAATTGCAACCTCGAAAATACAGAACGACAAAAACAAGTCATTCTCACCTTCAATATTGATGCCATGACTTTCTACTCCTTCAATGTGTAGTATTGAGGAGCCAGCTCAGGTAACCACAAGTAGTCAACTCTAGACACATTCCGAATGTAATTATGATTTGTACGTACTAGTTCATCAAAAATTAAGCAGTCCGGTTTGGTCCTGAATAACACAGAAGAAGGGTGGATCTGCACCGACTGACCACTTGACAAAACCCTGCCATTTAAAGTGAAATGTGAGAGATGTTTTAGAAAGGGGAGAGGAAGACCATTTCCAAATAAATAGCAAAAGCAAGATACAAATATAAAATTGAGGACATTATTTTTGGGAGAATAATTGATTCTCCCACATACATTTTGAGATGTTTGACATAGATTTTTTGAAGGGATTATCCAAAACCAAAAGTGATTCTCCGATGGTAAATGATTTTTGCACTCTACTTTTTTATAAGTGCACTCATTAGTTTGTCTTTTAGCTATTTTATTGGGGGTAATTGAAGCACTAAAAGACAACTTTTGAGTGCATTTACAAAAAATGTGGAGAGAAAAAATCATTCCCCTTCTCCGATTCCTTTACGCACTTCGGAAAACTTTTAATGAAATTACCGCCACCTCCACCCACCACCAAATAATTTCTGTTTTCTCACAGTTCCACACAAACCAGGAAGGACACTTTGCAGAAATCCACATCCAAAATCTATTTCTCAGATGATACTCCCATACGCTAATGTGATGCAGAATCTATTTGCCAAATCTCTCCCAAAAAAATTTAGCATCTAAGTAAATCCCAATTATAGAATCCTAAACCACCTTAGATTTCATCTCCAAAACAACCTCGAGGTTTGCTAGTAAAGGTGGGCAAGGGAATCAGCATTTGGAAATAACGGGAAAGAATATACGCTATCCTTTCGAAAGTAGTTCTAGCAGGAACCTAGAAGCACCTGCTATAAGAAAAGTATTGCACTAGGCAGGGACGGATTCAGAAATGTCATTTAGTGGGGGCACCTTGTTAATCATAGTGGCGAAAATTTATTTTTCTAGATCGTTACATAATTAAGACATACAATACAAACTACAAAAATATATAACACATACTTGCACTTAAATTATGTAAAAATAAGCACAAAATCTCAGACAAAATTTGAGAGTGTTTTACATGAACATCGACAAGTTTTAGAATGATCGATATAGTTTTATTAATGATATTATTTTAAAATATTACTCTTAGACGGTTAAAAATAAGTACAATTAACAAAAGAATCGATCCAAGTAGACAAATCGTTCGAAAATCAACAAGTATAAATACACCATATAACGAAATTGAAACATAAAACTAGTTTTATATGTATATTTTCAAGATATATGCACTTGTTTATGTGTAGTAGCACACTTAATTCATAATTATGCAAAATATACGAAAATATAACGAAATTATTTTAGTTTCGAGCGGGGGCACGTGCCCCCCTATCCCTCCTTCCCTGGCACTAGGTACCTGTATGTACCATCAGGCTGCTTCAAAGCTGCATTGAGGAAAAATGCAGCAGCAAGGCAACGACGAAATTGAAGCATATCATCTCCACAAGAAGCAACATGCAGACCCATCTGTTCAACATTTTCCCGAATTTGCCTGAAACAAAGCACAAGGGATTAATTAAGGAATGCACATCTGAGAGACTATCATATATCAGAAAGTCCCTCATGGATTATATACGAGCATGTCCAATGCAAAACGCCTAAAATAACATGTCAAACTAAATTTTGGAATGCTACAGCTACAGAACTTAAATTGCCAAATTTTAGCAACCTTACTCCATGGCTAGAAATGCAATTCAGTTAGTTTCTTCAAGAAATCCCCAATTCAAACAGCATGTGGGCCCCATTACGTGAGAAAGAGAGGAAAGTTGGCATGCCACATTTTATATGTCATAAACGGCACAAATTATAGCATTGCCAAAAGCTAGCAACTCATTTCGCAAGTACATTGAAGCAACAAAAGATAAAGAATTGACCCTTCTGCATCTGCATTGGAGATACTCTCAAGGTGAAAACGTTTAGGCGATGGGCGAGTGCATCCCCGAAAAATCAAAGGTCAAATTAATAACTTTAAAATTGAAACAAAAAGGAAACCAGTCATATTTTGGCTTTAAACTCAAAAAAGAGGATGTAGCTTGCCTGTGAATGTCTCGAGCTTGCCTTACGGAGCGGCTATTGATGAAATTTTCTTTGCACCATTTTCTCATGTTTTTTTCAGCTTTTTCTCTGTTGTTTCCTATCTTGCTCTTCTCAAATAACTCATCAGAAGCACGGAATACGTTAATCAATGTCAGATGGTCTCCCTCCAGACTTGAGAAGCACTTTGCTGCAGTCCGAGCCTGGCCAAAAGGGGGAAAACCAGTTGGAAAGGCTTGATTTCCAAATTAAGCTCTCTCTCTCTCTCTCTCTCTCTCTCTCTCTCTCTCACACACACACACACACACACACACACACACATACACGCACATACACGCACACACTTTATGTAAAACCTAACAGCTGCAAGAAAACAAGCAACATGCATTTGAAACAAATTATCAACTGCTACCTCCTCTAGCTTCTCACGAGGTGCATAGAAAATAGATTCCACTGAGAGCATTGCGACAGTTATTAACATTTCTTCCAAGCAATTAAACTGACTAGCCAAGATCAGTGCCTTGGCATGAGTTGGATCTAACGGCAGCCGGGCCATTTGATGTCCAACTGGTTTCGACAATCTGGATTCTTCTGTTAGAGCACCTAGCAAGGCCAATAACTCCAATGATTTGATAACAGCTTCCCTGCTCAAAGATAAAATTAATGGTGATAAATTTCTCCAAGGGATACAATAATCAAATTCAGCAAGAATAGCTTATAAAATTCAGTAAATGTTAAATGCCAATAGTTTTCTGGTACATAGCGCAGAGCAGTTTTTTGAGTATTGAAGATTGTGCGATGTGTAACTCTCAGGCTAATGCCAAAGTGATTTTTCTCTCATTTTCTTTTGGTACGGATGGACGCAAAATTCAGCGCTCTCTCTCTCTCTCACTACTATAAGGAGTTTGCCACCGCCCCTACACGCCATACTAAACTGGACATGCCTCCAGACACTGATAGAATATTGGGGGGAGGAGATCCCTGCTCCAAATCGGGATTGATACTTCAGGGAGGTGGTGTACCAAGTACAGGTGGGCCCCTATAATGATAGTATGAAGATCTCTCTCCCGCTCTCTCTCACAGAGAGACACACGTGCTCGCGAATGTTTTATAACCTTAAAAGCTAATTTTCTGCACTAATTTTTTGGCACCAAAACCCCATACTAATAACCCCAGAAGAGCTTCCTACAGTAAAGAATAGAGGGTTCTACTCGTATTTGTCATTTCTTTCTTGGAAAAAAGAGAGAGGTGGACAATCAAGGATACAAAGATATAGAGTGAATAAGCAAATACGATGAGGACCCATAAAATTAAATTGGGCTCAGCAAAGTAAACACAATCAGGAGTCATTAAAGTACATGAACCAATGGCCAAACCTGCAATGCTGAGCAAAAGTGATAAACAAACACATTATCTTATTTTCTCTACCTTAATGGTTTTTCCATGAAGTCGAAGCCAATAATATCATCAACACCAAGAGCCTTCAGTTGCAAAACGACTTTTGAGAGGTTGCAACGCTTGATCTCTGGAACTGTGGAATCACTGAGTTTCTCGAATTCCCTCTCTGGATAGAGGCGGAAGCACTTGCCAGGTCCTTCACGGCCTGCACGTCCACTGTGATAAAACATTGCAGGCAGAAGATGAAAAACCCATTTGTCATTTTGGTCTATAAAAAAAGCATGAAAGAAAAAACAGGGGAGGAATAACAAAATCACTAACACTAAGAAATGAAATAAGAACAAAAACTGGCGGATTTAGCCATGCATATAGAACCCAGCGTGCTGTGCTCCCTACCTCCTTTGAAGAGCCTGTGCTTTTGAAGTTGGAACAACAACCAAGGATTCCATTCCTGTACGAGCAGAGTAGGTGCGTGCTTTCACCAATCCAGGATCGATCACATACTTAATTCCAGGTATAGTTACAGATGTCTCAGCAATATTGGTTGCTAGTATTACCTAAACAGAAAATATGAGGATATTAATATTGTTAGAACAGTGCATAAGCACAATAAAATGATGGACTAAAATGCAAGTGCACTCAGCACCTTTAAGTGAATAATAAAAGGGAACATGTAGCCTCTTCAAAAGTACTGCCAAAAGAACTATGAAAATCGAAAAGCAAAAGCGTTCCAATACTAAACATCAGAAAATAATGATGCAAACCAATTCAAGTGTGGGAAAATGACGGCCAAGGACGTGTTTTGATAATTAATACCCGCTAAGTACATGCTGAGAACATTTGTTAATGCTGAAAATGTCCTTGTCGGGTATTAATTATCAAAACACGCCTTGAGCCGTCATTTCCCCTTAAATTGTTAGAATCAACAAGAGAGAGATAATCCCAATACTACGGAATAAAGAGCTCTAGCTCTATAATCAATATATAAATTCATCAAAAACTACCACATGAAGGACTCACACACCTATTTTTATAGACTCAAGACTTTTCTACCACTAGATGATGCCAGAACGACACAAATACTCTATATCTACTGCATCACATTTAACAGGACTGCAGCAATATATCTCAACAGAAACATCAATCATACACATGAATCGACATCTTAGAGGATTAAATGAACTGTTAAGTACATGACAGCATCTCCAGGGACATCATATAACAACAGTCAGTGATCTATCCGGTAGATACACCTGTGAAACTTCCACAGAATTCAACAGAAACCACGTTTCTGATGCACTTGCCTGTATCTTTTTAACTCTTTATTAAGCTTCAAATAGCGTACAAGCTAACCACAGGAGTGAGGTAAGTAGATTGTAGCACTCACCAAAGTCAGTCCAGTATAACTCTTGTCAGTTCACTTGACGTGCATCAGCTAATTAAGGGTATTGCCGCTGTTGATATTCACGTGCTTCGGTTCGGAATAATGTTTTATATCTCATTCTTTTTTCATCAACCACGTTCGTGTATATAGCTTCAGACAAGAATAATAGGCATGCTTTACAAAATTTCAAATCATATGGCACATAACAATGTCAATTTGGACGACATTGTGCAGTATTTCTTATGAAAGTGTGGACTGTGGACCTCTGCAGCCTAAGTAAAGTCATTCTTAAATAATCTGCTTCAACCAAGAGAGGACACTCCTGGAAACAAATATTCATGCCCCAAAAACATTGTCAATCAGGACAACCATAAAAAATAGTCATTACTAGTTTTTTTTATCCAAAATCAGAGTGTAAAAGTAACCAAATATTAATGTCAATAATACATGTCCCAAAACATACATAACCAAAAGCATCCAGATCATACACGACCGAAAAGAACTCAAACATGAATGACAAATCTACCTTGCGAAATCCAGTTGGAGCTGGCATGAAGACCTGCATCTGCTTTTCAGATGGAAGAGATGAGTATATAGGCAAAACTTTTAACTTCCGTTTTTCTTCAGGTAACTGTTGAAGTTTTTCTAGGACAAGCCTCTCAACAGATTCAATCTCCTCTTGGCCAGTAAGGAACACAAGTACATCACCAGCACCCTCTTCCAAATGTATCTACCAATATGAAAATTGAGCAAATAAAGTTATAACATTGAATTTAATGATGACAAACAATGTCTAGTAACAAAACAATTGCAAAGCCAACTTGATTTAAGTCAAGACCAAGATATATATAGTTTTCAGAAGGCCTTTGTATTTGGCCTCTCTTGTATTTGGGCGGCATTCCCTTAATGCCTTTTTGCTAATAAATTACTTATCAAAAAAAAAAAAGAAAGAAGGCGGCCCTTGAGACGTACTCGAAGAATAACTGGAAAATTGAGTCCTCCCATGTCAAAAGAAAGGGGATGATGAAAATAAAAAGGAATAGCAGGAACAAATATCCAAAAAAGCTTTTAAAGAAACCACCACACAGACAGCAAAGAAGAAGGAACCAAACCTCCGTAGTGTATTCAGCTCAAGATAGGACTCAAGCAAGATCAAGATAGCTATATACCATATTCAACTGTCCTAGACAAGATCTGTTTGATATTCGTATTAGGAGTTTCTGATTCTCTTCTGTAAAACAAACTCCCCTAAACATCATGATTTGTAGCCTCTGCCAAATCCCGCATAAGATTTGGCCTTATTAGATTGTTAACCACCAATTCATCTATAAACTTAAGCTATTAGAGAGATAAGCAACTTTCTTATTTAAATTCTCAACACGCCCCCTCGTGTGTAACTAGGCTCTCCCCCATAAGCGGGCTAAACACGAGTAGGCGGTGAGGTTCGAACACATGATTAATTGCCTACTCTGATACCATATTAGATTCTTGAAGGGTTGCAACCTAAAACCAATTGGTAATGAGTGGAGAAGCCGCCTAGGCTCATAGACTAGGTTTGAAGGTTATATTTAACCGGGACAAGCTCTAACACTCTCCCGTATGTGCAACCCCTCACTCGCACGTGGTGAGGTAAACAAACAATTCAACACATACGACAACAATCAACGACAACAAAGGGGAACCAACCATCAACGACATAGAGTCTTGCCAAAAGACTCCAAAAACCTAGCTCTGATACCATGTTAGATTGTTAACCGCCAACTCATTTAAAAGCTTAAGCTGTTAGAGACTTAGAGAGATGAGCAACTTTATTATTTATGTTCTCAAAAGGCCTCAACTCCTTAGCAGAGACATTGTTTACCGAAGGTATCCTTGCATTGGCTTTTTTCAGACTTTTTTTCAATAAATTTACAATTCACCCAAAACGAAATATAATACTGGGTTACTAGAGAGGCTCAATGAACAACCTGAAATATAGTTATTAAAGTGGCATCAAGGTAATCTGTCTCAGGAGCTTTAGTGTAGAATATATCAACAGGAAACTGTCGCCCTTGAACATGAACAGCTCTTGCACCACCAAAGTACTCAGAAAAACCACGTGCATCCAGACTGGCAGACATGATGATTAACTTCAATGGACTGAGCTTTAGGCCTCGGCATTGATTGAGACTACTAGCACGTTGAGAATCATTTTCTTTGTCTATCACCACTCCATTGTTTACCTTTGTGTGATCGATATTAGGGAGTTGATTGATGGGTCTCGACCTATCTTTCTGTACACTTTTCAGTATGCCCAGCAAGACATCAGTGTCAACAGTTCTCTCATGAGCCTCATCAACAATAATAACAGAGTACTTAGATAGATATTTGTCCAATAATGCTTCCCTGCAAGCATAGTGAACCTTACATTAGTTTTTTACCAAAATGATATCATGAAAAGCTCCAGTTAGTAAGCAACCCTATAATCAGTTCATGACTGCTTTAAAACAAAATCTGAAACTCCGACACCATAATTGGAAGACATGAAGATCCCTATGCAAACTGCGTCGTGGGACTAAACACACCACGGGGGCTATGTTGTCACATCACACACCACCATTGCTCTAATTGTACTAAAATCCCCTGTTCCTCTTACATTCTTAAACTTCCTCTCCTTAGTGGTGAAATCCATTTCACCGAAAGTGACTAATTGAGCTTGAAGTCCATTAGTTATGCACTCATGCTGGACCCATAATCTCCAACTTGTACCAGCTTGGACAATGTAGGCACATACTTTTGCTGCCATTTAAAAGCACCTTCAAAGTGAAGAGACAAATCAAGAAGCCAAAAAAAAGTATGAAATGCTTTTCCAAAACATGAAACCATTGAACTAAAACAAACTAATGCGATGAAGTCGTGGATTTTTACCTCAATAACAACCCATCTGTCATGTATTTGATCCGTGTGGAACTGGAAGTCATGTCATCAAATCTAATGGAATACCCAACTCTTTGGCCCATTTCAACACCACATTCCTCAGCGACCCGTTTTGCAACAGTAACAGCGGCAACACGTCTAGGTTGAGTGATCCCGATGATTTTCCCATCACGGCAGAATCCCGCATTAAATAGATATTGTGGCAACTCTACCCAAAGTAATAGCCAAAATATAAAAGAAGAAGATTAGATGAAGATAAGGTGTGCAGAGGCAAAATACAAGGTGAGTAGAGTTCACATTTTTTCCCTTTTGCCCAGCGTATGGGGGGAATCTAGAATAGAGAAGAGCTTCATGGTAGTTTTGGATAGATCCTTTCATCACCCAATTTTATTTTAATGAGCAAATTTACCATTCGGAGGAGTCGAAGGTCATTGCGTAGAAACTAAATCAAGGCAAAGGGCAAATATAAGTCTCACGTGACGTAAAATACGAGACATAAACTAGAGCAGAATTATGAACATGTTACCGAGTATACATGTCTATGAATTGCATTAGATCACTAGGCAGTCCAGTTAGGATCAACATGATTCTTTCTTCAAAACAAAAGGCTAACAGTATCTCGAAGGAGCCATTCCTCAGCTGTCTTCACTTTCTCAAGTGAAATGCACTTCTACAGTCTACACTGAGAGGTCTATTAATGAGCTAGTCTTTTTCCTTGTCTTACTCTGAATAATGCCTGAACTGTTTTCTCTTTTTATTAATGCTCATTTACCTGTTACCACTAAAAAAAACAAACTATCACATGAAGACGCCTATTAACTATTGCATACAACAACTTAATCACACATTCACAGTGCGTTGTTGGGCATTTGAAGAAATATGCAATAATTTAGGACAGGGTCACAGGAATACACAAAAAAAAAAAAAAAAATTAAAAAAATACATATTTCAATCTACCAAGTACCAAAGAACATATATGATGCATAACAATATGAAACACCATACATATACTCCACTGGAAACTTTCTTCAAACCCTCAGAGCCCATAAGACCAAATAGCCCAAACAGAAAGGAAATAAAAACTAATAACCACAAATTCATAGGGACAAAAAACAAGAACTTACGTGTTGTTTTTCCACTTCCAGTTTCACCAACAATTATAAGAATGTCGTGACTCCTGACCTCATCCATGAGTCGTTTTTCAACTAGGAAATCATCAAGATTAGAAACCATAAGAAAGAGGACAAATTTACAAGCATGCAACACATACAATTTTACCTCCATTATTCCTTTTGTATTCCATTGCCAATGTCAGCAAAAGTATGAATAATAGATTACATGAAGGTTTCTAAAATATAAATTCCAGGAACTTGAATTACATTAAAATACCATAAGATAGAATCTTGAATAAATGTTACGGGAAATGAGATCCTTCTCACAGGATGTCTTTGATTTTTTTCAACCAAAAATGGCCAGCATATCATGTGATTACATATTTGACGGGACTCAAATTTCATTTATATGTTCCTCCTTTAAGTAAAGAGGTTGTACTCAATCTGAGTGAAACAAGGAAAGCTAAAGATTATTATCAGTTCCAAGGAGTGCTGGGAGATGATATGGCATCACAGGAACCAGCCTTTTGTCAATTATTATATTACCTATGTAGAATGACACTTCAATACTCATGCTTCCTAGTATTATTAAGGCAGTTGCATATTAGAGACAGGTGAAATGACATCCCTCTAATGTCTCGAGTCTCTCGACTACAAACAAAAAATACACCACTGTGTTAAGAAATTGGACGTCCTAGTTTTTGCCAGGGGAAAACTATGCAATGACAAAAACACCACAAAGATCCAATAGGAGGGAATGACTATCTGTCCACAGCAGGTCAATAGAGATGCCCTCGAAACTTTTTCCAATCCTTTGCTTTTTGCGAAAGTAAAACATCTGTGAGCAGATTTTGGAAATTAATCGTTAAAAGATTAAAAACCACGGCCTGAATCTCCTCTTATTCCCCCGGAAAAATGCCTCAACCACAGGGAAACACCTCAGACTAACTTCTTTCAACACTGGATATGCAACTTCGAATTCAGAGCGATTAGCATTTTGAGCCCTTACTCAAACCTTGAACTATTTTCCATTTGACCAAAAAAAAATCTTTAATCCTTTTTTAATTCCCGTAAAACCTCCCAAATCCTTCTCTATGATTACTCAAGCTCATATAGAAATCAGTTTAACTCTTCCATTTTTGTTACCCACATCATGAGACACTTAGTCAAAATATCCAAAACTACTTTGTGGCTTTCAAATTTACTGCTCCGCCAGATTTGAAGCTTTTACTCAAGCTTTATGCCTGAATCTGGCTTGCGTAGTGCTTCATATCAAATAAAGCTTCTATTCTAAGTGAAATTTGGAGTAAAGGGCTGTAGATGATCTAAACAAAAAAATTGAGCACAAAAGGGGCTGATACGTTGTATTTAATCACATGAAAATATATATATAAAAACAAACTAGAATAACAATTGAAAGGAACAGTGGAATTGGAAAGACGACGAGAACTAGAGCAGTAACAAATACAAGTGTTCACCAGCATCAAATCAAAACGTTAAGAAAAAGAAGTACCTGAAGCAATAGGTAGGGATTTTCTCTGCTGCTCAATCCTTTGCTTCCTGTGAGTGTATTAAAATACGTACTAGTATTAGTAATAGTACCATAATGCATACACACGCACAAATAGAATGACAAAAATCAGATATGGATGGAAAGTGTATGAGACCTGGCGAAGAAGTCGGCTTTGGGGCCGCCATTAGAACCTTTGCTTCCGACAGGGTCCATTGATGGCATCTTACGAGCGTAAAGGGAGATTGTCGCTGTGTGAGTATTATTATGTATGGTCTTAAAGGAACTACTAAAACCGATATTCCCTTTTGTTTTTGGGCTATAAGACTCTTCTGCGTGCATAAGCTTTCTACCGATTACGCCTCGGTAAAAAAGCAAGCAACGGAACTTGCCTTCGATCGCAAGCCGATGAAATTTGGGGGTTCTGATTGGAGACCCACTTGGACCTCACCAGTCGAGGCGAAACGCTAGTCTCAAAAGTATAAAGAAAGACTGCGCTACGTTTTACTGGTATGGTGGTCGCTATTGAGAGAGAGAGAGAGAGAGAGAGAGAGAGAGAGAGACAGAGAGAGAGTAGTCTTGCTGTCGAAAGACCAGAGCTTTCAAACAGGACACCGCCGTCTGCGGCGGTGGTTAAAAGGGAAGGGGTGGCTCGTTTGGCTAGGGAACGGGGGACCTGCTCAAACTGGGTGGCGCCGCTTTTGGGCCAGTGAAAACTGCATAAAATTTGGAAGGGAAAAAAGAGACCAAAAAAACCTAAATTGTGAGTACATCTAGTCTACAATTACAAATTCTATAATTACAAATACTTACCCACAAAATCACTCACATTAAATTTGGAATTTTCTCAATTTTTTAATTTTTTATTCATTATTCTATCCTTGTTTGAAAAGAGAAAGCTAAGTTCAATCGATAACAAAACAAATATATACTCTCTTTTTTTTTGCGTGAAACATACTATCTTTTTTCTTTGCGGATCAAAAAAAAAATACTATCTTTTTTCTTGGTTTTTTTTTTGTAGTTTTGGAATTTTCCCAACTTTTTAGAGAGAAAACAAAACAAATTCAAGAGCCATACTCGCTCACCCGCTAATGCACATTGATATTTTTCTGTCATGATGTATCGAACCGGCAAGACGCTAGTTTTAAATTATTTCCTTGTATGATGATTGGTGAGTCACATATTTTGGGCACAACAATTATTTACTTGTTCCCGTCAAAACGTTCAATTTAAGTAAAATTTCCCATCTCAGTTAGAACTTAGAAGAACAAAAAAAATAACTAAGAAGCTATTAAATAGAATGGTTTGCCGGAAAAAATAAGTTGTACTCTAGAAAAAATAAAAATGTGAGAAATTAAGCTGAATCGGAAAAATTTCTTTGCGAATGGAAAATGAATCTGGTAGAAAACGCAATGGAAATCATGTCTCCACTACAAGCGTACTTTTGCAGGGGAGTGGCGTTAACAAAAAATGAATGGCAAAATCAATAGCTTTATTTCCTATAGCAAGTCAAGTGATGGAAAGTCAGGTTCCAATGGCTTGGACAGCCTCAAGTGAGTCAAGTCTTTGCCCGAAACCGAACTCAATAGTAATTGGAGCTGTAGAATTTTTCCTTCCCCACACCACTTACATGGTTAAATTAAGCAAATCTTCTTTTGAGAATAAGAATGTAAGCAGTGTAACGATTCCCTATTTTTTTCAACCAGTAGCTCTAGATCGAGGGCCAGATGCATATTTTTCCGGCACTCTCCAGGATCTAATTCGATTGTTTAACCCGTGATAGATTATTACACGACATTGAGCAAAAACCAAAAGCAATAAAATGTAAAACCATGCATCAATTTCTGACAACCTTGATTTTTTTGCAAAGACGCATGGAGAACTACAACATGAATGACTCGGGTTGTCGATAGGATGGCCGTGGATTCCTTTTTGCGTCACATGAGGGACACCAGGAACCATCACACTGAAAAAATCCGAATTTGTGATCGTTATTACACAATTAAGTAAAATCTTGGACTTCAACAAGGAGAGCTGTTAATCGCCCCCGTGTCAAGCCCCCCGACATGGGTCCCCTCCATTTGCCCCTTTTACCCTCACCTCCACATGCTCTCTCTCTCTCTCTCTCTCTCTCTCTCTCTCTCTCTAAAATTTTAAATGCTAATAACCTTTTTTTTATGTATATAGGCCAAGCTATCAATGCTCTGTCTAATTTACAACGGGTTACTATTGCTGCACCTACAACTTTGAACCAATGCTATCAATGCTCTGTCAAATTTGCAATGAGCAACTGTTGCTACACCGGCACCTTTTAGACTGTTTTAGACAGTTTACAAGTGTGAACCAATGGTCATAATTAAATTTTTTTGAACCAACAAGCAACTTTGACAATTTGACAGTTTTCAAATTTGAAATAATGGTCATAATTAAATTTTTTGAACCAACGGGCAACTTTGAACCAATGCTTAATTTTTTAAACTTTTTGGACAGTTTATATATATTTAAAAATATAGTTAAAAAACTAAGTATTCCAAATTTCAATCCGTTTAAACCGGTAAAAAGATTTTAGTTTCCTGATCATTTTTTCCTAAATAGCCATAATGAAAATTTTTGACTCTAAGGCTCTTGTTGATGAGCCCTAAGAGATATTTGATTCTACGACTCTAAATTTTTTTTTATGTCCATTAAAGATAAAATGATTAAAAAAAAACAAGATCTTTCCACCGATTCAACCATTAGGATATTTTTTGGCCCAAGCGGTGGAAAGATCTTTAAATAAATAAAAAAGAAAAAAGATACAGAGTATAAACATTAGTATTAATTAAATAAAGAAAAATAACAAAAAACAGGTTCGGATATTTTTGGGCCCAAGCGGGGGTATTTTCGTAACAGGAGTGGACCCGTGTCGGGGGGTCTGACAGGGGGGATGGGGGGGGGCGACCAGTCATGGAGGGCAGCATTGGTAAATTCTTCACGTTGTGGCTAGTTCATCTTGCAAACGACTAGTGTGCTTGAAAAAGTACTTGGCACCAGCAAGCAAAAGAAAGCTTACTAAGCTCATCGAAACGGGAACCACCAAACTCTTACTGTGTTTGCTGCTGTCTTTACCACTGGATCTGAATGAGCCAGAGGAAATTAGAGACGGGTTCTTCATGAACGAAGAATACGCATTGACTTCTTCTACAGTTAGGGCTGGCTTCAATGACTTCCTCACAGTCTGGAAGTGACGATTACAGACAACAGTGGCAGATATATCCTCTCTCAGAGCCACGATTCCAGCTTCCCTGCATAATCCCTCAAGCTCCGCCCCTGTGAAAAGCTCGGTATCCTCTGCTATTTGTTTGAGATCAACATCATTGTCCACTTTCATTTCACGAGTATGTACATTAAGTATCTCATATCGAGCTTCTAAATCAGGTGGCGGCACATAAAGAACCTAAAATTTCATTGGAGAGAAATTAGCAACACTCCGGACAGGAATCAAACTATTGCTCTGCTTTGCTCACTTGGACGCGAAAATAAACAAAAAAAACAAAAAAGAGGACAGAAAATGAAGGTTGTTGGCTTTCAAAGAAAATGATGCGATGCCAATTAAAAATGAAAAAAGGCAAGACGCTAGAAAAGGAAAACCTTGAACAAATCACAATGATATCCAAGAATTCTACAAATACCATCCTAGTTGGAGGGAAATTATTGCTTGAAGTCACCACAATATTAGTCAATAAAAAAAGACACTAGAAAAGGAAAACCTTGAACAAACCACAGTCATATCCAAGAATCCTACAAATACCGACATAGTTCGAGGGAAACTATTGCTTTAAGTCGCGAAAATATTAGTCAAAAAAAAAAAAAAAATTTGTTACTTGGGCATGTCAAGATTCTCCTTGGGTAAACAATTTTGGAAAGGCAAGTGGTAGAGAATGTTGCATGAAAATTGCAGCTGCTTCATTTTCTTTCTTCGGGAATTAACAGGATCTTATATCACTAAGGAAAGTGCCACTCCAAGATTCATTATTGCCACTCTAAAAATTACTATGGCCACACCAAAAATTACTATTGCCACACTAAAAATTACAATTGCCACTCCAAAAATTGTTGTTACCACACCAAAAACTACTATTGCCACACCATTTCATTACGGATAAGAATGGCTATTCCTAAGTACAACCAAACTTGGAAATGGAAATGATATTTCCAATCTCATTTCCTCCAATTCTATTCCAACCTCAATTCCATTCCATCGAACCAAACACACCCTAAAAGGAAAAGAAACCATGGACGAGTTCTGAGAAAAAATTTCTTACAAGATCAAAGCGTCCAGGTCTCATAAGTGCGGCATCAATAGCATGAGGGCGATTTGTGGCTGCCAAAACAAGAATTCCCTACGGAAGAAATCAGCAAAAATTAAGTTTAGTTTGTTAATTCTCACCTGTAATTTCCAAAAGGTGATGGTTTGAAATCAATTGGGATCAAATTCATTTACGAAGTTCAATGCTTACTTTTGCCTGTTCTAAACCATCCATTTCAGTTAGTAGAGTAGATAGAAGCCTCTCTCCCACTGCGATGTTACTGCTTGATTTCCCTCCTCTGCCAAAGGAAAGAGAGTGACAAAAGGAAACAATAAAACCAATATGAAATAAACCCCCCATTCAAACAAGTAGAGGAAGACAACTAGACAAGCGTCAACAATAGCATAAATGAATTTGCCTACCAGCAGATTTTAACATACCATGCTGTTTGTCATTTTTTCACAAAGCGAAGTAAAAGGAGGAAAGACTTGCTAAGCAAGAGTAGTTATTAGGTCACACATGCACGCAAACATTGAACTATCACTGTACGTGATGACATCATAAAACCTCCATTTATGTGCACATACCAAAATCGACACTTATATGAACCTAAAAATTGAAGTAAAAGAAGGAAGGTTATCCTTGTGTAAAGACAAGTCATGTTCAGTTTTAATTGACAATAAAAAGTGCCCAACCAAATGAAGACAGAACGCTAACCTTTTGGCAGCAACAACATCTGCCTCATCAAAGAATATTATGCTTGGTGCTGCAAGGCGAGCTCTCCGAAACGTATTCCGCAACAAAGCTTCACCCTCTCCAACATACATCGAGTATAATTCTGCACCACTGATTCATCATTCATGAATTTTCATGACATCCAACTATAAAAAATACTGATCAGAAATTTTAAAAAAACCCTAGCTAAAGCAGGTCGTATTCCAAATTCACATGGATGGATATTTACGATTATCCTGCTGCTTATGTACCAACAAACAAAGCATTTAGAGAGGTGATAAGAGGGGCCGGGAACAGTAGAGGATGACAACACAATTTCTCAATGGAATGTAATGTTTCCAAAATGTAAAGCTCGGGAGAGGAAAAGGTAATGTCTCGAAGACATGGAAGGTGTTGACAAACAACGTGACTTCTAAAATCAAAGGTAATATCCAATTATGAAGCAAACGTGGACAACGAAGAGAGGCAACACATTCATACCCAAAAAAGCTACTGCCAACTAATCTCACTCTATTGCCAGCCATATCAACTGTATGCCTACCCTCAAGTTGACATTGACCTTCTCCTGACCGTCCCCACCCCCACCCAAAAATGAAAAGGTTAAGCTATTACAATGTAATATTTGCCAGTTCATCATTTGAACCATCCCAAATCTATTCATCAATCTGAAGACAATAAAAGACGATCAAACCTCAAGGAAAAAAAAGAAGCTTGTGCAGCATGAGCAGCAGCTTTAGCAAGGGTAGTTTTTGAGCAGCCTGGAGGTCCATGAAGAAGGATCCCACGGACAGGTGATACTCCCAGCCTTGAAAACGCAGCAGAATGTTTTAAAGGCCACTCAACAGCTTGCTGCAGCTTTTTCTGTTCCACATATGGAGATGTCGTCAGAGGTCAGTTAGAGTTTCACATCAAATACATAATTCATTATTTGTTGATTGGCATCTCATAATTTACAACTTTTTTCTGTCTTACTTTGGGTTTTTTCAAATCTTTTTATTAACTTAAGGTAAAAAATTCTTACTTCTCTATTTTGTCTCAAAACAAAATAAAAACCAAATGGACAAGGGTTTACTAAAGACAAAAATAAGGCAATTTGGACTGGCTTATTTTCAGATTTGGACCAGAAGTGTTGACTCTCTCAGTTTCTCTTGTCCAAATGAGTCGATAACCATAATATGTTGACTTGAAGCGAAGATAAGTTCACTAAAAACAGAAATAAGGCTAAGAGAGGGTAAAAAGAGCCAAGGCATCCCACAGATTTGACGGTCACGTACCTTTAAATCTTTCAGTCCTCCAATATCCTCCCAAGAAACCTTGGGAATTTCCACAGTGACACCCCTTGTTATGCTCGGGCCCACAACAGATCTTGCATGCTTCCAGTCCTCCATTGTTAAGCTAGGCATACCAGCTTCCTCATTTGTTTCTGAAGATTTTTGCACTGCACGCATGGCAGCCTCACGACACAAAGCTTCCAAATCAGCCCCAACGTAGCCATTGCAAGAGGCAGCTATGGCTAGCAACTCAACACTGGTATCCAAAGGAATCTTCTTTGTATAAAGCTGCAAAATACATTAGATGGGAACAAACTATCACCTTCAGTTCCATAAGAACCTTATTCAGCATTAGGTTGAGTAACAGTTGAGTTTTCCAGATGAGCAACCATTGGTCATGCGGCTGGTGGGCAACACAGAATAATTTCCACAAACAAACTCCTAAAATGTTAAAATCTCACCTTAAGTATCTGAAAGCGTTCTTCTTCATTAGGTGTAGTAACTTCTATTTCGGCATCAAAACGCCCCGACCTTCTGAGAGCAGGGTCAATTGAATCCACTCTTTGTACATGAAAACCAGATACCAATAATAAAGCTTTATGGTATATGTGAAACTTAAATCCAAAGAAATAAAATTAAGGATCTAATGAACGATGCATAAGCAATAATACCTACAATGACACCAGTAAAGGAGTTAGCTATGGTCTCTCTCCAAATTGGCTTGGAAATTCAAACAAACATGGTAGTATGCAACTATGTGTGGGAATTTTACCCAGACTAAACATTCTTCAAGTGATTTTAGATGTTTCACCAACGCAGCAATAAGCAAGAGAAAAACAGGTTTTTACTTTGTCATGCCATTCCTTTTAAGCCCTCTACCGATGCATTAGCTGAGCTTCAGTACGACTATGTACCAGATACATCCAAAGAACTATGAAAAGGTTTTTTTTTCTCTTTATCACAATTAGCTACAACCTCAGGGGCAGGCTATAAAGACAAAGGGTAAAGACTGCAAGAAGAACCTGTAATCAGAGAGAGATTAAACTGGGAGACAAAAAACAAAATGGTATTTGTTAAGTTACCAATTGTCCCAAAAGCTTAACACGTTAGGAAATGGACACAACAACATATATATTGAACACCCTTCCTCATGTGCAACCCCGTCTTGCGCAAGGAGTTGCAAACATCCATACATAACGCAAAAGAACACAAAGGAGAGAAGCATAATGCAAACGGGGAACAAATGCTACCAGAGAAAGTTCTCAAGACCTCTCGCAACTGGAGGATCTCTGATACGGTGGTACCATGATAAGTTATCAATTGTCCCAAAAGCTGAAGATGTTAGGAAATGGGCCCAACAATATATATCAAGCTATTCAGTATTATCACACTGACTAATTTTTTAGGGAAGAAATCCACCCCTGGAGACTCAAATTTATGGCATTGTAGGACATCGTACAGAATTCTAACATTTAACCTTGAGTCCATCAGCTTCAGCATTTAACCAAAATCATTCAACGGAAACTCCTTGGTCTCATACAATTAGGCCAACCTCTTATTAGATATCAAAGTGGTAATGGTGCGCAAACCATTTTGTGGTGGGATAATTGGCACCCAATTGGTCCCTTGTATGCTAGACTTGGTGATAGGATGGTGAACAATGTGGGCAGATCTCTTATAGCTAAGGTGGCTTCCATAATCGACAATGGGGCTTGGAAATGACCCAGATTACGGAAACCCCTTATCCAAACTATTATCACTCAAACTCCTCAGAATCTCATCCCTCATCTTGATAGAGAGGATTTTGTTCTCTGGTTGCCTCACCCTAGAGGTGTTTTCAACACTAAATCTGCATGCAAAGCCATAAGGGAGAATTTTCCAGTCCAACCCTGGCAAAAGATTGTGTGGGGCTGTCATATTGTTCCTCGTTGGTCTTTTATTCTCTGGCTGGCTGTGCTTCGTAGACTCAATACTAAAGACAGGTTGAAAAGCTGGGGTGTGGCAGTGGATGGGGAATGTTGTTTTTGTCAGAATGAAGAAGAATCTCACCAACATCTATTCTTTGCATGCCGTATTCTGTAGCAGTTTGGCAGCAATTGATGGCTAAGAACAGAGTCTTGACCATGCCTAACCAACTTGAAGATGTTCTTGATTGGTTACGAACTTCTATATCTGGGGGAGATCTCAACTTCATACGTTTGAAGTGTACTCTGGCTGCAACAGTTTATGGGTTATGGCAGGAGAGAAATTCTCGTATCTTTCGTGCTGTGATTAAGGGACATGCTCAGGTAGCTGAAGGGATTATAAATGGCATTCGGGATTTCCTTAGTTCAAGAAGGAAGATGAAAAACTCCACTCAAAACAAATACATTTGTGAGATGTGGGGGCTATCAGATAGGATTCTACAATCTGTATAGATAGGGTAGGATTGTTGTTCTAGTTTCCTGCTTTGTAGTAGCTACTGTAATTTGTGCCTTGTCAGGGAGCCTATCCCTAGTGCTTTGTTCTTTGTTGGAGATTAATAAAAGAATGTACACTTATCCAAAAAAAAAAATTCGTTCAACGAATACGATTGAAAACATAGATATAAATACCAAAGGAAGTTCTCAAAAATTGATGCGTTGATTGATGAATAAAATCATCTGATAACTTTAATGAAAAAGTCTAGTCAAGTAACATAGAATGAAGATGTTTCCAATGATACAAAACAATTTACAAAGTATCCATTATAGCCTAACAAAATTGAATCCTGGGCCAACCTTTACCAATTTAAGTTGCAAGACAACAATGAAACCCTTTGCCACAGTACTTCAAAGAAACATTTGCACACTCTTTGAGGTTTCTAAATAAAATGAAAGAATGGCCAAATGCAACTATCCAGCAACAAATTACAACTATCCAGCAACAAGGTGGGCCTTCAGCACAAATGAGTACAGCATTAACCTGTTTGTAGATGCCACCACAACCACTTGCAGCTTAGACTTTGCTGATGGCTTGTTGGAGTCCATCAGCATAAAAAGCTGAGATGCTACACGAATATCTTGCTCTCTTCTGCATTTCAAGAGTAAAAGAATTGTGTAAGCAGGTGCATATAGATGATGGCATGTTTTTCTACTCTGACTACTGTTTTTTTCTCACTTTTCACAGTAGTTTCGCAAAGATAGCAAGAGAACAAAGAAATGGTCTGTTAAACAAGAGAAGGTACTTTGTTACCAAACTCATCATCAGTAGCACGTACAACCAATAGAACGTATAACAACAACAACAACATAACGGAACCCATCTAGTCCCCAATCATTGGGGGTATGGGCGGGGGATGATTGGAGACAGACCTAACCTTTGGCAATATATGCACAAAGTGGCTGCTCTCAGAATACCACTAAAACAGTGGCCCCCCTGAACCTCCAAGAACCGAGGAGCTACAGGGACGTTTTGTTGTAGAACCATGCCCCCAAAATCAAAGCCAAATGGCATTAGAAAGGGCTGACCTAGAGACCCAAATCAATTTATGTGCACATTACCAAGCTTCCTTCATAATAGTCCAGAGCATCGGTATGCACAACCAATAGAATGTATATCAATCGAAAAGATAATTCAAAGTTGGCTCGAGCTCAGTCAGTTGTCACATGCCTAGAATCACGGCGAGGACAAAGTGCATCAATTTCATCAATGAAGATAACCGATGGCTTGCCCAACTTTGCATGAGATGATGCTTCAGCAAAAGCGTCTCGCAAAATTCTCTCACTTTCTCCAGCATGTGCCCTGTGAACAGAATGGGGACTGCAAGATACAACCCACAAACCATAATAACACAAATTACCACAACTCACAAAATAACTTATCGGAGAGCAGACTTTCCAAATCGAATTTAGAGCTCCATTTTAATTTCTAGCATTTCAAGGCCTGAAGGGCCCATCTGAATGATGTCATTGTTGAAAAGGCAAGAATGGTAACTGTAGTAATTGCCCGTACAGTGACCATGTTGACAAATACTCAATGCTTACTTCCCATCAAACACCATTTCATGTAGGTTATGTTTCATTTCCGGATTAGAAATTGGATTGGAAACAAATCCGAAGAGACTGCATTTTCGTCATTAAAACATACAACAAACAGAGGAGAGATTACATATCCTTACATAACCAATCCCGCAAAACATGGAATACACTAACCTTGGGTAACCAGCTCAATATAATCCAATGTGATTACTCACGTATCCTCCTACATATCCTTACATAACCAATCCACAAAGCATGGAATACAGTACCTTTGTCTAATCCGCTCACCAGTCACCATAGTCCAGTATAATTACTTAATTAAGGCTCACTTTAAGAACTTTTTTGTGACTTTTTGGCATGGTCTTTTTTGCTGTGTTCTCTTAAGTTGTACTAGATTTGGGTATAATTTTATGTCACATCATCTGCTCGACAAAGGGAATCAGAAAGAAAGTCGTTTAGTGTCTTTTGATTATCTTTAGTGAATTTTTATCAACTTTGGACAATATTTTTACACTTTCCCATTCTCCTACTTTGAAGGAATGCTCTGCTCTGGCCTGGTTTTTTGTGACTTTTTGGCATGGCCTTTTCTGTTGTTTGTCTCCTAGTTTCTACTATATTTGGGTATAATTATTACATTACGTCATTCCGTCAAACATAAACTTAATGTCCATATTCAGAATGATCTAAGGCTATGGAAGATTTGATACACAACACCATCAGATGACCTAACCTTCATGGTCCAAACAAATAAGCCCTAAACAACCCAAGATGTCGAACAATGTGAAAGGATTGAAGCAAAGCAACTGCACAAACCATTCTATAATTACCAGAGCATCTCTGAGTTATTGTTGTGTGAAAGTCAAAGGAAACAAAATTTGCAAACTCAAAGAATGCAGTACCTTATAACAATTAAATGCGCACCGCATTCACGAACCACCGCTCGAACCAAGCTCGTCTGAGACAATTCAAAAGAACAGGGGAGGCCCAAAAAAAAATATTACAAAATTTTCAAAAAATCGACAACAGAGAGATTATAAACTAATCATTAAGCTGATATTTTCACCAGTTAGCACGAGATAGAGATAAAAATTGAATACAAAGATGGTACCTTTCCGGTGCCAGGGGGGCCGTAGAGCAGCAAACCTCGAGGCCACTGAAGAAAGTACGTCAATTTAGAAGTTATACGGTCATCAATTGATAATCTCGAAGAGAGAGAGAGAGAGAGAGAGATGTACTCTTAGGCCGAGCTTTTGGGATTGACGGGAGTAGAGGAGAGGGAAGGTGATGAGTTCCCTAAGGGCTTGAAGCGCTTCGGCGTTGCCGCCAACGGCCTCTTCTGCTCTAAACTCGCCGCCGTCGCCGGTGGTGGTGCTGTTGCTGCTACTAGCTTCCATGTTTGTGCGCGCCGCGCGCGTGTATGAATGTGTGATTTTGAAACATTCGGAGAGAGAGAAAGTGAGTGAGAGAGAGGGAGAGACACATACAGCTGCCGGGTGTGTATGTGTGAGAAAATTGGGAGTAAACCCAAGTCCAGGCATATTTTGGCCAAATAATTCAAATAAATTTTTTTTTGGTTTTTATTTAAAAAAAAAATTATACTCCCTCGGTCCCTTTTTTATAGTCCGGTATTCCATTTTGGGCTGTCCCTTAATAAGTGTCCATTTTGTAAAGTTAGTGGGTAAAAATTGGTGTATTGTCTATTTTATCCCTAAAAGTAGATTCCATTTTGAAAAGTTAGTGAGTAAAAGTGTAATGATGATGGGTAAGTAGGGAAAGTGGAGGAAAAAGTTGATATGAAAGGTATAATGATGATGTCTTTTTAATAAGTTGGAATTACGAAGCAGGTCACTTAAAAAGGGACGGATGGAGTATTTATTAATTTTGCATCAATTTTTCATGGATTAATTGCTTCGTCATAGAGGAGGAATCTAAAAAATAAAATATTAACATCAAAATCTAATTGCTTTTATTTTGACGAAAATATTACTTTTTAGATTCCTTTTATCATAACGAAATAATAATCTAAAAAAATCGATGCAAAACTAACAAATGCAATATTTTTTGAATAAAAATAATAATAATAAATCATCATTTGAATTATTTGGCCAAAATAGGACAAGTGACAATTCCCCAAAATCTATTTCATTTTGTGGGTTTCACACATTCTGTAATGAAAACCTCACAAATGTGTGATGAAAGATGAGATTGGGATCGACACCCATGACGGTGCAGGGCATTGAATAATTTTTGGAAAATTGGGCTACGCCCTGAACTAGATAGTGGGCCTTATACGAGAAAATATGGACCAAAAAACGTGCAGTGACCATAACCAAAAAGAGAATAATGAAAAGATAAAAAGAAAGTGAGAAAAAGGAAAAGAAAAAGAAAAACACTAGCAATGAAGAAGGAAAATGTGAGAAAAATAAAGATTAAATTTTACTATTCCTTAATGCTCTGTTTGTTCCTATTCTCTTCTTTTTTCTCTAAAACCAAACAAGAGAGAGGGAAAATTTTAAGAGAATAAATTATATACATCGACGGTGTAAACATTTGTTTCCTTAAACTTTTTTTTCATTACTCTAGGTTCCGAACAAACCCTCATGGTTATGACACTTCATTACCAAAGAAGGAAAGTGTGAGAAAAATAAAGTGGAAATTTTACTAGAAGATTTAGTGATAGGTCTACAATAGACATTTTATAAGCACACAAGTCCACCTAATAATTTTGTAAAGTCGCAAATTTACACAACCTAAATCCTAGGGTAATCCATGAAAGTGCCTAAAATCCTAAATCCTATAAAAGTGCCTAAACTATTAAAATCCTATAATAGAAAAATGCACCTTAAAACCCTATGAAAATGCCTAAACCTTATGGTACCCTATTCTATAATAAAAAAGTTCACTCTAAAATCTTATGAAAGTGCTCAAACCCTAAGGTACCCTAAAATGGACTTGAAACCTTGCAAAATTAATAGGTGGACTTGTGAACTTATGAAGTTCACATAATGGATCTAAAACTAATTTTTTAATTTTTTTTTGAGAATATATTCTTTATATCACCAGTGTAAACATTTGTTTCCTCCAAATCAATTGCATCGCAACAAATGTTTTGACACGTGTCGCAATGCAATTGATTTAGAGGAAATAAATGTTTTACACCAACCGTGCGAATAATTTATTCTCATTTTTTTACTATTCCTAATGCTCTATTTGGCCATGACTCATTTTCTCTTCTTTTTTCTCTCAAACCAAACAAGAGAGGAAAAATTTTAAACTTTCCATTCCTTTCTTTTCTTTTCCCTAGGTTCCTTTTATTTTTGAAAATATTATTTTCAAAATACTTGTGTAAAAGTCAAAAAATTCTACTTTTTCAATTCCTCTTGTCAAAGACAAGCCAACATAAAAATTTGGTGCAAAACCAACAATGCGAAAAAAAAATTAAATAAAACCAAAACCAAAAAATTGTGGTCTACAATTATGGTGCTAAGGACAATATTCTATGATAGTTATGCGAAGTAGCCTTTTTACACAACTATTTTGTGTATAGAAATGTATTTAATACACGACGCTAAAAAAAAGAGAGGAGACAATCACAATCATCATTAACAACATTTGTCACTCAATGGATTATGCTACAAAAAATGGACAATTAGCCCTAGAGAGTAGCATCAGAGCAACAATACTAGACCCATATCGTATGAGAATCTAAGATTCAATTCGTTTTAACTTCCCAATACTACTTTTGTTATGAAAATAAGATGGTACACCAGCAGTGCCAAAGTCTTTGTTTAGGCTGCAATGGGTGTGAAAATTAAAAATCTGTCAAAATGTATGTCTTTAATTAGGAGGTACAAATGCTGCTTAATACCGGCTTCAATCTTCCACGACCGCATAGTGCATAAATTCAGCTTCAGATACTACCAAGATTTTACTGGTAAACTTTTCGAAATGCATTTGGGGCAATTTGTTGCAAACATACTCCAAAAAAGTATCGTCATCCTTTTATGGCCTTGAAATTTCTGCACTTCCTGCAGATGCTAGGTTTGCTGCACGATTACTGCCAAAATTCTTTCGGTTTGATTCCCTTGCGATTCTTGAGCCAAACTAAAAGCAAGATAGCAGCAAAGGTTAGACCGTTCAATAGAGAAAAGTCCAGTACAAGGAGAAAGGATAAAGAGCAAATTGTAAATTTCAGATGCACTCCCTGTACATCAACACACCCATATTGCTAGTTACCAAAAAACCAAAAAAAAAACATACCCATATTGGGGAGTAGTTTTTTTTCTTTTTTCTTTTGGAGCCTCCCAGAACCCACCCTGGGCAGGTGTCCTTAGTCCCACCACGGATCTGGATTTGGGTAGTATTTCTTCTTCTTGTTTTCTTAGTACAAGTATATCATGTCTATAACCTTCATTGTCACCGAGCAAAGGATGAAGTAATGCACATGCAAGCTAGTTACAAAGGAGAAGAAGAAAAGGGCCTCCACGCAAAATAGAATTTCCTCTCTTTTATGCCATTTTCTGCTGGGTAAAATGGGAGATCACAAGAAGTAAATATATTTTTGTATCACGCAAAGAAAATAAAATGCAAACCTGGATTGCTCTTTTAGGTAGAACAGCTGCTTCATGCAGACCAAGTAATTGGGCAACCTTCAAGAATATCAGACACTTGATATAAAATGCATGCTCAGGAAACATCAATTGAAGGAGAAAATTCAATTAATCCAACAGAAATGGGGGAATGCACAAAAGACTCTTTAACGGTTTTGGGAGTTTCAATTTTTTGGAGTTCCAAAATTTAAAACCAAGAAATTGGATTCAAGTGATTTTCTAGATGACTGTCTTATAGTTTCACACTGGGTCGCTGAGTCCATATCAGAGTACAGAAACAGTGTGTATCACACCATGGCACCAATAGATGTAAACAGAGATCGTAAGAAAATAGCACGAACCTCTCTCAGTATCTTTTTATCTCCCTTTCCACTTGGTTGATCAAGGTCAGCAATCTCCCACAAAGGAAATCCAAGCAGAGTCCTTATAACATCCTCATCCAAGAAAGGAAATCTAGCCTAACGAACCAAATAATGGAATAATTAATATACCAAACCAAAAACAAATCATATTTTCTTCTTATCAGCAATACCTCCTTGCCGTTATCGGCAATGCATCTATCATCTCTCCCTAGGTTTCTCTTCCAAATTCTCTGCATGTCCAATTTCATTTCCTCATGCAGCCCAATCCAACTGATGAGTTTATTGAACCACGACATATGCAGGACGAAATGAAAAGATAAGCGAAGCGAATACACAAACAAAATGTAAGAAAGACAGAGGCAGGGAGGGGTAGAAAACAAGAAAGTGCATATAAAAACAAGGATACAAACACGTAAACTGACACAACACTCAAGCGGACAAGTATGATTTAGACCCTAGAAGTCTCTAGAATACTAGACGCTCTAATTTTCAAGGTAATATCAGTATACCTTCCATTTCTGTATTTTGTTCTATGCCTCCCATACCCAGCACATTGCTCATCCGCACCAGAACCAACTAGGAGGATCCTGGCCTCAGACTTGTACTTTATGCTCTGACAGTTCTCAATATCATAATTACTATTAACATTGCCAATCCTTTCTTCATAAACCCAACCACTTCCCGAAGATGCCAACCACAATGCTAAACCGATATTGAGGTCCTGAAGAAGAAAACTATAATTACACTAGAACTTGAGAAACAAAGAAGAAATGCTGTCACACAAAGAAGCTGGATAGTTTGACAATGAAGAAATAGTTCATTTCCATAACAGGCCCTTGTTAAGTGAAGAACTTGTAAATTACATCGTATGTGAAAATAGAGTAAAAAGTAAATCGTATACATACCTATTCCATGAAACTAGGACCCATTACTTAATAAGTAATATTGACAACAACATATTAGAAAAGCTATTTGCTTACATATTCCAGAAGTACTTTATACCGGCGATATAATTAACAACTCATATTTAGTAAGTTAATACTAATACCATGTACGTCCTTGCAGGATTTAGAAGTGACATGACATGTCTTGTCTCTAAGGTCAAATTTGATAGGTCAGCATCAATCTCTACAAGTTTCCATCTGCATTGACATCCAATTCAAGTACAATGTAACCAAACTAAGAGATTCAAACGTTTCATGGTTCATATGCAAAACCAAAAGAAAATCATCACATCAATCACATATCCATCCGAGCAAAGCATGCTAAAAGTTCACCAATTTTTGGTATATCCATGGCCTCCAATGTTTGGAGTCTTTTCTGTCGTATGATAATTGTTAGAACTATGGCTCATAGAGTTCTAGAAAGAAGGCCAGATGCCGGAGCGTAGCGGAGCGGAACGAGTGGAGTGGAGCCGCAGTACGGTACGGTTCGTACAAGGGTATTTTTGGGATACAGCCCAAATCCGATTCGGGTTAGAATAGAGTAGTTATAAATACTCTATGTTGTAAACCCTAATTCATTACTGTGATAATAAAGAACAGCAGCCGCTCTCGCTTCCGTGGACGTACCCGGTTTTGGAGAACCACGTATATCTCTGTGTTAATTCTTTACTGTTTATACTCGTAAATCGTGTGAGTGTGTGTCGATCCTAACAATAATAGAACAAACCTCTCAACTACTGTACCCAATGGTTCTAGACATCAAAAAGTGGTATATGAAGCTTGAATAGATCCAGAGCAACGGCATTGGAACAACTAGAAAACAAAATAGCAACATGACAGCATACCTTCTCAATGGTGAGAATCTTTTTAGTTCTTTCACACCACCCCGGGAAGATATTCTGTCAGGAGCAAGCTCCTTGTCAAAGCTTACGTTAAGCAGATCGATTTCATCTGTGATCACAAGTTTGAGAGGTGTCATAAGCTTGCTGCAAAAGTTCCAGAGAAAGAAACCATAGCACTATTTTGGAATTATCATCTAGCTTTCAACTATAGAATGAAAGGAGATTGTTTACATTTCACATTTCAATCAATGCAATCTCTCATCTCAAGACCACTATTCTTTTCTCTTGATGGCTTCTTCCTTATCTGACCACTTGTTCATCTCTACTTCCTCTTTGTAAACAACCATACACACACATGAAGGAATAGTTATGGCCTATTGGCATATAATGCTTTGTTGAGTTATGCCTTCAATAGAAATTTCATGCCATGCTACTTCGAGTTAAAGAATAGCTCTAATCTGATGTATTTTCACACCCAAATAATAATAATAATAATTACCAAGCAACTTCCAGCCTAGCAAGAAACATGCCACAATGGGCTACGAGATCAAACAGATCCTTGATCCCTTGAACACCCACACCCACCAAAACACATCATATGTAATTATGAAATACCACAGATTTTTTTAGCACAAAGTGAAGCACAACAGAAAAACAGCAATTCTAAAAAGGAATGAACATTGAACCCATTTTCTGTAGCAACACTTACACTTGGGGTCTAGGCAATTATCCAGTAATGCAGCAAGTATCATTGAATCCAGTCCACCAGAAAAAAGTACAGCCACAGGTGCATGTCCCTGTTGTATGTTGTCACAATTAGCAGCCTACACATCTCATCCAAAGACCACTACTATCAACAAAGGGAAAAACGCTACAAGGAGAAGAATTTAACATTATAGGCCTAAAATGCAGGTTATTGATGGTAACCATGGGGAATACATTCTCCAATTTTATATGGCTAATAAATTTACGAATGTTGTTAACATAAAGCAATCGCAGCTACAGCATTCTGTACTCAATTATTATGGACCTTGAACATGGTATTGATTGTACTGCGCCGCTTCACAGCTTCTCTCAAAGTAATTAAAACTGCCTCTGAAGGCAATAGAACTGGTGCTTCTATCAGCCCTACAACAATCAAAACAAGAGATAGAGCATCCTTTCAGATCCACGACATAAAAATCTAAAATTTGGGACTTCGGTCATCTTTATCCTTCGTAATTCAACACAGACATAAATTTATTCAACTACCTCCAACACGGCTTGCAGTTTTAATATACAAAAGTTGATAGCATTTACCTAATTCATGGGGTATGTTAGTTGAATTCACCGGCATGTCATGTTGACGGCTACAAAACTTCATTCGGGAAATATTTAACTCCTCAGGTTTGGGTTGAACAGACATTCTCTCCCAGTTGATCAGTTCATATAGCATGGGATCAGTCCATTCATGCCTTTCAACTTCACCAACCATATTTCCGTCCAATTTTGAATCATCTACTGACACGCTATATATCCCACATGGAAGCTCTTCCCAAAAATTACTTCCACCCTGTCCACATTCTTCTCCAAGATCTGCCTCAAATTGAAGGAAACCACTCACTAACATTGAACATGGCTAAGTTCCATTATAGAAATAGAACCATGGACAAGCTACTAGTCATAAATTGCTGAAGTAAAACCATTCCAACTTGAAGGGTCTTACTAGTAACTAGAAGCACTTAGATTAAACTTTGAAGAATCAAATTAGCTAACCAATTGCTATCACCATGCACATATGAAGAAAGTGCCTCCCTAAGAAGAGGGTAGTTGTCATGATTTTTCAATACAGAAGTATTTTCATGTGTTGCTGTCTAACCTGGTAAGATGATCATACCAGAACTGGAGTCAAATGTGCAAAGAAAAAGTAGTTCTACTAAGAAGAGGGTGGTTATCATGATTTTTCAATACAGAAGTATTTGTATGTGTTGCTGTCTAACCTGATAAGATGATCATACCAGAACTGGAGTCAAATGTGCAAAGGAAAAGTAGTTCTACCCAGTAAAATATTTATTTACTAGGACAAACATTGTTCTTTATTACTTGCAAGCAATAGCCTATGCCTCTGCTCAACATACTACTGATCTTTACTGCCATGAATCGTACCCTCAACTAAAAATAAGGTAAATTAAGTCAATAGGAGAAGGAAAAAGAAACAAAAAGATCAAGAAAGAGATGAATAGGCTCTACTGACTACTGAGCACCATATACCAGAACTCTTACCAATGGAACTCGGTGGTGATACAGAAGATAGCAGAAGGCGAGAGTCCTTGGAAGTTGGCCAATGAACAAGGAGGCTCCGCCTACCAAAAGCATCTCGACCAAACCAGGTGGTTCTTGAACTAGCCTACATACGACAACCCAAGTAAAACTTCAAAAGCCAGACTCCTGGAAACCAAATCATTCACCAAGTCAAGTAGTACAACGGAAACTTACCACACAAAGTTACCTGCAAATAGATTAAAGCCCAGGGCCCCTTAATTGCTGAAAGAATATCAGGAACTGAAGTTTCCTCCTTCCCGATCTCATGGCATCCTCTTATATGCTCATGAGAACTGCAGGAACAACATTTTCCAAGAGATTCCATAAGAACTTCAGCATCATTGCTGTCAATGCTAACATCAATTCCTCCAAATATTTCACCTATAAGCAATAAATAATAGAGAAAACTAACTTAATGTATTTCAAATTATAAATACTATTCTGCTAACCACTGCCCATTGGGCATTGGATAAAGCACTCATAATGCCACAAAAGATAGAGTTTCAATGCACTTTCATGGATGTCTATATACATGTTATAGATATCAATACACTATTAGTGGATTGACCGCTACCCATTGGGCTGTGATTAGCATCTTCGTTGCAAATATACCTCAACAGAGTGCTGCTAATGGTACCGACGAGATTCCCACCGAAATCATACCGACGGTCGCGCTGTATATATACACGAAAAAAATGGTGCTTGGTCAAGCACCCTACACACATCGGATGCCGTTGATTCCCGCGTGGCCCCCTCGGTCTTTTTTTTTTAGAATTTTTGGACGGCTCGAATTGGCCGTCTGGGGGTCAGAGACGGCCTGGCACGGCCGTCGGTACGATTTCGGTGGGAATCTCGTTGGCACCATTAGACTTTTCGACCTCAATAATACATCATTAGGAGTACATCACAAAGAAGGGCATCCAAATTGTTATTTTGCAACATATAAACAAAGTTGTATTAATTATTCACCTTAAAACTGACAAGAAAATCTGGCTCTCGTTTTCCCAAGACAACGTTAACGAATCAAAGATTAGTGTTTTATGGGAAGTTGCCCCCATATTAGAACAAAATACATTCTCCTGCAGTTGAGACAAAGACCCCAAAATCCAAATTGCAAGTTCAAGTAACCTGGGATGAATAATTGGAATTGCGCATAGCATAAACGAATAGCATACAGGTAAGGTCTCTTCTATCACAAAGCATAAAAAATGAAGATAGCTCTCATAACGATCAAAATCATACCATTATAAACAAGGATATTCCCAGATGCATCCACCAGCGGCTGAACGATTGGTTTTACACCCCTAAGTTGCAACGTGGCGCCAATGAAGTATAACTCGGCGACACATTCACGTTTATTAAAACCATTGTCTTTCCAACAAAGCTCTTCGCTTTCAGAAGTGATGCATTGGCATGCATTTGTACTGCAAAGAAAATCATTCTTTGTTGCCTCTTCTCCCCCTGCACAAGCTAACACATCCTGACGATCCCGTCCCCCGACAGAAGATGAAATCTTCGAATGAAGAAAAACCTTCTTGCTTCCCAAACTATCAGGACCTCTTCTCTTCAAAGCTTCTTTGATATCATCTATAGAAAACAGTGACTGGTGTGCCCAGAAACACAACCCATGCAAAATCTCAATATCCAACAGAAATCAAGTTTAGATACATAAAACTGCTTTCTGACAAAAGCAATCAACACAAACCAAATTTAACCAAGGACCCATATGGTCCACAAAACACGTAAACCAAACCAAACCGAGCCTTTTACATCCCAATCGATTGAGGTCGGCTACAAGAGAAACACGTAATTGAATAATTATTCCGTGTTTTGAATACTAGGATATCCATACATACATACATACATCCTTGAGAAAAGTTAATATCTTACTTGTTCAGATTGAGCTGAAGAAGTCGTGGAACTCAGAAACAAGGATGATAAATCAATACGAACACCGGAGACAATCAAAGCTATTCCGCACATCTCTCTCTCTCTCTCTCGTGTGCAGTTTAGGGTTTCGAGGGTTTTGACACTTGACTTCCTCGCCACAGAAAACGTGAACTAGTATATTATAAATGGAAATTGAGCACAAAGCGAGCCTCCGTAGCATAGTGGTAGTGCGTTCGCTTCGTAAGCGAAAGGTCGCGAGTTCGATCCTCGCCGGGGGCTGCTATGGTAAATTTTTTGTTTCGGGTTATTGTTTTGAAAAGGAATACTGTGCATTAGTGACAGCCAATATTTCATTGACCCATGACTTGATGCTTTTTGCCGATGTGATGGTGTGCTTGCGTGTTACATCGTGAGAAACGAGATGGAATTTATAAGTTTTGGCTTACTACTATTTTGTTCACCACCTAAACAATGGGTGAATATTTCTCACTGCCACAAGTCGTTGAGCTACCCAACCACGGCCACAAAACACAAAGCGAAGCGGATCCTGTTTGGGATGAGGGAAAATCAAAGGAGAGAGAGAAAGAAAGTCGTTAACATATTGTCTACCAAGTGCTAAAGTAACTCATCAGCCCTAGCGAGTTGCTGTAGTAATCCGTAGATTGCCAAGTTAAGTGTCGTGTCTCTTGGGCCTGCAAATTAAGGCTTAGCTAAAAGTTAGGTTTGCTCAAGCCGTCGTAGATGATCTAATATAGACACAGACTTTGCTACAAAATTACCAGTAGTGATGAAAATAGCCACTAAACAATAAAGTATAAAGCAAAGCAAAGCAATTCAGGTGTTCAGCTGTCCCACCCTTAACAGCATATAGGGGAAGATCCAGGATTTAGTAACACTGGGATCAAATATCTACAACACATATAATTTATTTTTCGCACATAAAAATTGGATAAGGAATTTAATTATACAAAAAAATGAAAAACAAATAGCTAGTAGAAATTATTCATATTAGTATATTACTAGTGCATAACTCATCTTCTGTTGCTAAGAAAAATTGTTATTTGTAGAAATTGATAATTCTTATGACACTTATTTTTTCCAAATTTTCACAATTGTAGAAGAGAAAAAGTTGAAACGTAACGCATTATAAATTGAAAGATATAAGCAATTAAAAAATAGCACAACATTCAAAAATTAACAAATAAAATGGGACGAATGGAGTAACAAATTGGGCAATACTAAAAGATTAGGGAAAGATTACTTACCACAGTGCAAAATGCATTGATAGAGTTTTTAATTTTAATTTGGAGAAACTATCGTACCCAAGGTTTTTTACATTAATCGGTAATTGTCTGACCTAGCTTCCATCTAGATTGTCTATGTTTGTTTTTGTCTTTGCAGGAGTCTATACTTGCTTTTATCTTTAGAGAGAGATAAAAGAATAAAAGAATATATAGTCTATAGGTTCGTAAACTTTATAGAGAAAAAAAAAACATAGAGTTTTTATTTTTTTGCATAACGGGTATTTTGGAGCTCAATGGGGTCAAGTGACCCACCTTGCCATAATGTGAGTCCGCCCATGTTCACATCATTCTTGAAAATGTTCTGCGCTCCTGCTCTCAATTCCTACTCTCATGAGTTTTAGTAGGTTAAAGGGTGTTTAAAATGAGTTAGGTTCCGGTGAGGGATCCCTCATTTTTTTTTTAAATGAGGGACTTCCATTCCCGATTGAATTTCGATGATCCGAGCCGCTCAAAGTGATCAGAACGTGATTTTAAGGGTTCGCGCGAGAAATCAGAAAAAATAAAAAGACCGGGAAGGGCTTCATCCGAGCAGTTTTCATTGAACCGTTCAATGAAAACTGCTCGGATGAAACCCTTCCCGGTCATTTTTTGTGCTGATTTCTCGCGGGCACCCTTAAAATTACGTTATGCACACATTGAGCGGCTCGGATTTTCAAAATTTGATCTAAAAATGAAAGTCTCTCATTTTAAAAAATGAGGGATCCCTCACTTGAAAATTCCTCGTTTAAAATAAGGGATCGCGCTCTCCCACTTGCTCGGTGACTTATTTATGTCCCGCGTAGGTTGAACACTTGTTCGATTAAACTCCACTGGTTCCTCCCTGCCTTCCATCCAACCAACACGTGGCTCCAACCCAGGATCCGAGAATCTCTCAAACTCCACATCGAATCAATGACCTGTCCCTACCGTATCTTCCTAAGATTTCGTTGCTTTTACTTAAATGTCACTCACTCTCTTTGGCAGCCAAACATTGGACATCTTCCGGTTCGTTGCAAAATTATTGACCCGTCCGTCTAAGGTTTTGAATTTTGAATTCTATTTATTATTTTATTATTTTTTAATCATTATCTCTATTATTGATAAGTATTTTATTTTTTTCTACATTCGTTACTTATAAATTTAAATTCAAAATTTCAAAATGAACAAGGTCAAAATGATCTTATCCCACAAACGAACGGAGTATTATTTATTGATTTTATTCCCACACTCCATATAATAATGCTTCATATCTCTCCAAACTCTTATCTTCCGACTTTACAATAATACTTTGAATTGTTAATTCTGTAAGTTTTACAAAAGAATGACATCCGTATAAAATACTATTTCGACATACATCAATAGATGTATGAATGGACCTTATGTTTTTGCAATCACAAAATGAACGGCCAATATACCTTTATACTTAAACCACACACTTTAAACGAGTTGTTTATGAACCCATTAACGTCGAATTAACTTTTTCTTTTCTTTTTTTATTTTTTTGCATTATCTACTGCATGTTCAATCTGAACCACTATTGTGTGTTTGGATTATAATGAGAAAACAAGAGATTGGAGGGGTACTAGCGGATTAGAGAAAAGGGGAGTTCATCCCATGTTCGAATTTTATTTGACTATCATTAATATAGACTTTAACTTAATCCCCACTAGCAAATTTGTAAGTTTACTAATTTCGAAAGAAATGAGTGCTTTGTCAAGTGGCGTGTGTTTTGTGACCAACTCTTGACTATTGATTATTGAGACTTTGCCGGAATAAATTACTCTCTTCGTCCTAAATTCTTAGTCCTCTACGGTTTTACGTGTAATTTTCAATTGGCTATATTTCTCAATGTATATTATTTTTTATGTTTTTGAAAACATTGTTTTATAGAAATAATTAAAATCTATCAAACAAGATCCATAGTTTATATTTTAAACAATATACGCTGAGAGATATAGGCCATTGAAAATTGCACGTAAAATCGTAGAAGACTAAGAATTTGGGACGAATGGAGTACAACAATTTAAGTGTGACTTTTAGTTTATTTTGGTGAAATTGGTAGTTCTAGTTTTACTTAAATCAAACAATTTATTGCTTGTTATTAAGTTGAGCCAACTAAACTCGCACAATTACACAAATATTAAGGATATTGTGTTAAAAAATTGAAAATAGGGTGAACGTACATTATCTAATTTATTTATGATCCATAGTAGATCCCACTTCAATCAAAGCCATTTTTTAACATTTTATTTTTATATATTTATGTAAAACATATCTCAATTAGACATCCATAAGTGCTTTGTCAAATTATCTAATTTTTGTGTTGCAAGGCCTTGTTATTCGATCAAGTACTTATAAAAATGAGAATAAACTGCTTACCAAAAAAAAAAATTTGAGAATGAACTTGATTGAATTGTTACAAAAATTAACGAAGCCCACAAAATGAGTATTTTTGATCATCGAAGTAAAAATCCATCATAAATTTTTACAAAAAGTGGGTAATTTTCAACAATTATATGGATAGTGAGAGTATGTTTACCAATTAAGGTCTCGTTCTGGTAAGAGAAATAAATACTTATTTTCTGACTTAAAGATTATGTATTGTAAAAGAATGATCTGTCTCATAAAACGGAAAATAAGTATTTCAAAAATAAGACCCTCAGTCGAACATGACCTAATTAGGTGAGTGAAAAAAGATTGTACTTTCGAACTTTCGTTTTTCCAAGAGGTAACAACTAGTAACATGCAAGTCACTATTGCATCGCCAATAACCATCAAGTTATCGGTCGACGGACCATTGTCAGAGGTTTGCTGTCATCGAAGTTTTTATTTCCATAGTGTCCCTCCGGTGATACATACATATTTGGTCCTATGCGAATATGCAACCGCGAAGGGTCCCTGAAGCACCGCCACTCGACGCTCTAGCGGCGGTGTCCCAGGACCAGCACCGAATAATTATCACTCTCTCTCAGCCTGTCGATTGACGATTGGAGGCAGGCGTTATTATTAGTAGTAACTACTATTAAGGGGACAAGTGGCGATTAGACCAACGGCAAAGTGTACTCAATCATTACAGGGTGCTTAGTCAGTACTGGGCCCCATTGCATTGAATAATTTTCCCATCACAAGCGGCTACTATTCCGTGGGACCACCTCCATCGCGGTAATTTGATCCGCAGCCTGTGTCGCCCATTCATTGGATCCGAATAAAAAAAAGACAGTGGTCTCACTCACTGTCTCCCCCTTTGTGAAGTTTTTGAAGGAATCACTTTATTTAAAGTAACAAGTCATCCTATAAAAGGAAAGAAAAAAATAGAAGCTAATTTTAGTTCTTACTAATTTGTGGTCAAATCTTTTAAGCTCGGTAATCATTTCAAAAGCGAGGGAGGACAGTGTATTTTCAAAAACTTAGCCTTGTTCTCTTTGGAATTTAAAAAGAATATTTTAAAAAATTCTCTCTAGATTCTCCCTAAATTTTTCATACTTCCAACATTTCTCTCTCTACTTATTACCTTTACTATTTTTCAAAAAAAATTTCATACATCAATCCAAACAAAGCATTAAAAGTTTCTGCATTTGTCAAAAACCTTGGGGTCGGTAACTGAAATCTCGGAGTAGATAATTGAAATTTACCCTAGTTTAAAAGATTGAATGTCAACATGAAAAAAAACAATCACCCCCGAAAGAAAAATGAAGACACGAAGATTAGGATTTCTCAATTATTATTATTTTTTAATCTTCTTTGGGGACGTTTTCACTAAACTGAATAGACTAAAAAACACATGTTTTCACAATAGACATGCCATTCTCCTCAGATTCATCAATCACAATATTAGAGTATTATTTAGCGAAAATAACTTGACTATTGTTATTAGCATGCATTGTAATAATTTAGCGAAAACGTGCCTTCTAAGTTCTAATTATGGTGTGTTCTTGTTTTTGGAAATGGTATCTATTTTTAAGTTCTTCAAAAAAAAAAAAAAATCAAAAGAAACTGGCACGAAGTGTTTTTTTTTATTATTATTATCAAAATGTAATAATAATACAATAAAAACAAAGAATTTAGGGGAAAATTGTTCCTCAAACAAAGCTATCGGAAAGGAAAAGTAAATCAAAAGCAAAGTGCTACCAAGGAAGTTAAGTAAAAGCTAATTGGGAGTTTGTTTGTTTTAATGTATATTTAGGTTAGAATTTCTCATGTACCATCAATTTTTACGAGACTATCTCATAAAGAATCTCGTCTTGATTTCATTTTTTTACTACGTACTTAGGCGTAAGAACTGTGAATTATCTCCCCCGTGAAGCTGACGAATTAGACGGAAATGGATAGTCCAGGGGTGTGCAAAAAAGACCCGCATTCTGATCAACCTGGCCCGATCCGAAAGGTCTCGGGCGGGGTCGAACATGTGGTTCAAACGGATATGGGTTCACTTTCTGTTAAAAATCAATTTTCGATTCGGATTGGTGCGTTCCTTATCCGTGGGGTTGGACTCGATCGACCCGATGTAAAGAATCGGGCTCGCGGACGATTCTTATCCCCGTTTTGTTCGATTTGCGGGCCTTAAACATTGTCACCCGACATGGTCGGATCCGGGCTGGTTCAGGGTCAAATCCGACCTGCCCGACCCGTGCACACCCCTAATGGATACGGATCGTTCAGAATTCAGATATCAATAGATTTGCACGTGAATTGATCCCAACGATTTGCTTGGTTTTATGTTATGTATGTATAAAAAAAGGAAGTTAAGGTGGCTTATTCACTACTACTACTTCGGCCTAAACAGTTCGGTACAACTGATGATGGCCTTCGATATATGTTTGATAATGATGGCTCGACAATCCCAAGTTTACTGGTACTACCCACGTGTCAGTGTCAGTAACCCTCCACCCAAGCTCCAAGCCTCGAACAATTGTTTCCATAATGAGGATCAATAGACAATAGCTGTGGTGGAGGATGAAAAAAGAAACAAGAAAAAAAAAAGGGGGGCTTATGTTTCATTTTTCAAAAAGTTAGTGCCTTGCGCACTAACATTCACCTTGAGACCCACGAGTGTACACCGGCTGTTAAGCTGCTTAGCTTGCCCAACTGTGGCAATCTTTTATCAGGGTTTGAGATTGGTATATAAGTCCACGAGATTGAATTTGTTTGAGTTCTTAAGCTTATTCAATAAACAAGATCTATTGAAACCCATTCGTACACTATGCGTATACATTTTTCTTATTTTGTGTAATATATTTGCTAAGAAGTTACGTATTGATTAAATGACAAATTACTTTCAATGGGACTGTGAACGTTGAATATATTTAGGCCCCGTTTTGAAACCTTCTTAAAAAATAAGCTATTTGCACCGAGATCTCGTATATCCATATTGCTAAATTATTTGCATAATCATTTTTGATTAAATGGACGGACATGACAAATTACTATTCAATGGGACTGTGGACCTGTGAATATCAAGCAAAACCATTTATTTATTAGACGACCGAAGTCCGATATTGCGCAGTGGAAGTCCGGCCCGACCAGCCCGATCTGATGGATGTGCACCCCTACCACACACTATAACGATTTTTTCCTTTCCATTTTTCTATTTGACAAGATTGTTTGGAGTTTTGCCTGGACATAATCACTTAGGGAAAATGATGGCCAAAGACGTATTTTGATAATTAATAATCGCCAAGGATATGCTGAGAACATTTGTTAATATTGAAAATGTCCTTGACGGAAATTAATTATCTAAACATGTCATGGGCCATCATTTTCCCAATCATTTGTATCAAATATTATGTACTCGTATGATCAAAAAAAAATATTATGTACTCGTTACAATATCTCTCATGTTGTAAGTGTTCTTAGTTGGTATATGAAAATTTTGAAGAATACATATTGGGAGGCAGTGAAATGCATACTTCGGTATTTGTGAGAGATTGCGGATATTGATTTGGTGTATGATGAAGGCACCGATGCGGGCATTACAATTTTTAGGGAAGTTTAAAATGTAGAGATGATGTTGGTACTCCCTCCGTCTACCAATTTTTGGCTTTTTGGGAAATCCAATTCTTCAAGGAACACATCATTACAAGCTAGAAATAATTCAATTTTCTCAAAATATTATTGATCTGACATCTTGCATGAAATCAAACGAGTGTTCAATGTTGTTTGTGACTTAAAACGGGAAGGCAAAATAATATATGTACTCGGTCATTGAAAAATCAAAAAGGACATACATTTTGTGATGGCAAAAAATGGAATCATGGGTTTAGAAAATAAGACGTAAATTTTATAAATTCACATCACTAAAAGATAAAAAAGAAAGTGTAGTTATAAGGAGGGGGTGTGAAAATCAATTACCTAATAGTTTCGGGATAGATTTTTTTTTTTTCTAGGCGATATACATCAACCGAGGCTAATGAAAGGTGTTAGGATTAGTACGGAAGACATAGAGGCTATTTATAGTCCTGACCCCCAGAGGACCTGCCCTTGTAAGACTCAAACCCAAGACCTTCGGTGACTTACCAACTGCACAAATCAACCAATGTGGCTCATTTAGCGAAAATGGCCCTAATTTGAGGAGTAGACAGTAATTATACACGGGGGGAGACAAGACAGACAAGTGGGAGAGGGGTCCCAAATAGGTCAGTAGCCACGTGTTGATCCTACGGAATCTCGAAGGGGCACGAACACGTGGCGACCCGTCCGTTTTCTCCCCCTCTGGTTTTTTTCTCCTCGGACGTCGACACGCGTCCCCGGACAAAGACGCACAACAAAACTCGGCGTTTTAGTATTATTTTATTAGCCTTTCGCTGACAGCTCCTCCTACTACGGATCAGCTGACGACAGCGAGACAGTCTCCAGTCCGCCCCACTCAAGTCAGACCACGTGTTGCCGCCCACGACCCCTCCACTTGTCTCCCTTTCCACGCACCCGCCCCCTCCCTTGTCCCCACTCACATTCTCTCTCTGTCTCTCTCTCTCTTGGTTACACCTAGACATAGGGTGTCCTGACTAGCTTATATACACTTCAATTTAATTCAATCTCAGTTCAATCGAAGCCATGCAATTCTTGTCGAAATTAGAAAATTCACAAGAATCAAGAAATTATTTTCTTACGGCCTGAACTTAATGATCAAACATTGATCAATTTTGTGAGAAGCAATGACAGAGCCACAGTAGGACTGGTGGGGGCACGGGCTCCCATAGCAATTTTCAATAATTTTGATTTTTTCACAAATTATAAAGGCCATGACAATTTGTATCAAAGATTATTGCATCCCTAGTATCTTTTACGTGTTTTTTTTTTATATTTTATTTCACCGACTCATTATGTATATGTATATAATGGAATGGGAGATGCCCGTGCTTGGTAGCGGTACAGAGCGGTCCATTCGGCCACTTATCTTGACGCGGACGGCGTGGATCTAATCCAGATGTATAAAAATTTGGATCGTTCTTTATTTAGATTAAGATCCGAACCGTTGATTGCCGAGATGAACGACCGGATGATTGGCTCAACACTGCTGCCAAGCAGGGAGCTTGGCAGCAACCATATAGTAGCAAATTTTATGTTTAAATTTATTTATTTTATATTATGGTTGTTTACTATAGATAAAAGATAATAAAAAATTTTAAGAACAAGTTTAATGGTGTCCTTAACCAACTTAAATTTTTTGCTGCAGCACTTGTTACTTGTTAGGAGCAAATCCAGTAACCCGCGGGGTTTGCCCTCTCCCTCTGCCCGCTCCCTTTTCCCCTTTCCCTCTTCTTCCTCTCTCTTTCGGGTTTATTCTTTTGTTTCATTATTCCTCTCTCTCTCTCTCTCTCTCTCTCTCTCTCGCTCTTGTGAATTGGGCCTGGTCTTCATCTCCAAGGGCATTTTCGTCACATTGTCAACACAATAATCTCTCCCCTTCCATCTCTCTCTCTCTCTCTCCTCCCTTTTCCCTTTCTTCTTTTCTTTCTTCTTTTCTTTCTGGCTTTCTAGATTTGATTCATTATTCCTTCCTCTCTCTCTCTCTCTCGCTCTCTCGTGTGCGAATTGGCCTTTTCTTCGTCTCCGAGGGCATTCTGGTCACGTTGTCAACACAAAAACTCCTTCTCTATCTTCTGCTCTCGTTTTCCTTTCTCATCCGACTTCCTGGGTTTGATTCATCACTGTTTCTCAGTAGTTTTTCTACTCGTATGTTTTCCCCATTTTTTTAAAAATTATTGCCTTGGTAATTGCCCTTTCTATCTTTCATCCTATTCAATATGATCCTATTCTGAGTCTGTTTTGGACCTTGAGTCTTTAAATTCTCAACACAAGTTTCGATCTTTCTGCGTTCCTGAGTAAGCATGAGGATACTTTCCAAGTATTGGGACATGGGTATCCGTGAATCAGAACACAGAGTGGTTAAATCCGCCTACACATATCAAAGACCGAGCACTTAATCTGATTGTATCATAGACTCAATAATTCTGATTTTATAACGAGATGGGTGATGCCAGTGAAGGCAAAAGAGGAATTGGGAGCATGGAAAAACTCTCTCTTGAACCAAACAGAAACCCCAGGGATTTGCTGCAGAGGTTCTTGGCTACTAACCAGAGCCGATTGATCTGCATGAGTAAAGAAGAGGAGGAAGAAGAAGAGGAAATCGAGTTGAATCTTGGGTTATCGATGGGAGGAAGATTTGGCGTGGACAAGACTGATAAGAAGAAGTTGCTGATGAGATCTGCTTCCATTGCTGGGATTTTACCGGTAGTTAGAGACGACAGCGACACGGTGGCGCCGCCGCCGGTGTCTTATCCGGCGGCGCTGATAAGGACGTCGTCGCTGCCGGCAGAGACGGAGGAGGAGTGGCGGAAGAGGAAGGAGTTGCAGTCGCTTAGGAGGATGGAGGCCAAGCGGCGGAGGTCGGAGAAGCAGAGGAATTCGAGGGGTGAGAGAGACGGCGGCAGCGGAGGAGAGATTGAGGGGAATTTGAGAGGGAGGAGTGAGAGGGAGCAGTATATGGCGGCGGCCGGTCGGGCGGGTTTGGCGGTGGTGCCACCGTTTGGGTTTCCTACTTGGGCGGCTCGGCACGGCGGAGGTGGTGGGCTAGGGTTTGTACAACCATCAGGGTCTATAGAGTCACAAGGTGGTAGCTCTTCAGGGATGTCCGAATCAGATAGTAGACCTGCTCAAGGTACTACATTATCTTTTGAATTGACTTACTCCATGCTTCTTGCTAATTGATGTGGCTTTTTGAAATTATGGTTGTGTTTGTCCTAGCTGTGGATGCAGATTTTAGATTCTAGCTTCAGATTCTTGATTTTATATTATATTCGATTTTATATTATATTTTAATAAAAACAGATAAACATGCTTACCATAGCTGTGAAATTATCATTAACTTGTAGTAAAAGCCGGTACTGTTTGCTGAAAATTCAACTTTTATAAACCTTAAGACCTAAAACCTTATCCGAAAAGCTCCAAAAGCTACCCAAATCCCGCTTTGAGATTTTTAGAATTTCCTTCCCTTTTTTAGTTTTTCAAAATCGTAGAATCCGAGAACCTATTTTTTAGAATTTTTGGTAAGCCCTCTAAATTGATTCTGCAAAATAATTTTTCATAAACACCCACTATGTGTTGGATGAGTCTGGTAGATGGTTAGTTGATGTTGTGTGCATAATTAGTTGTATCAATTCTCCTACTTGATGTGGCTTTGTTTGATGATGAATCTTGATGTTTTTGTAAGTTAACACTCGACCTGATATATGAGGATTTCGTACTTTATTTGTGTGTGTTGATTTTGTGGATTTTTATTTCGATACTGCTCATTAGTTTTTTTGCCAGTTAGATTTTCGATTTTGGCTTAGGAAAAGTAGGATTTTCATGCTTGCTTTTGTGCGATCCATCATCTTTTGTAGTTCCTTTATGGGTTTTGTACTATTTGTTACTCCCTCCGTCCCGGTTTGTTTGTCCCTTTTTACTATTTGGGACCTCTTACAAAATTGTCTATATGTTTCAATTTATTACTATGTTTTTTATATGCAATATGGATATTGTTTAATAAATCTCAATTAGATCTAAAATATGATGTTTTCGAAATTATGTAAAACATTATAGATTGTGAGATATAGACAATTTTTTAAAAGGCACGTATGTCGAAATTAGACAAACAAATTGGGACGGAGGGAGTATGATTTTGTTTTGGTTTTTGGTTTTTGCTGGGGGAGTAGATCATGGTTGGAGTAGGAATAGCACCAAGGTTACTGTTTTTAAGTTTACTATGTTGACATGGTGTGAACCTTAATCACTTTAAAGAAGTTCCCTTGCAATTTAATCTGATTCCTTTTTAGAGGTGCTCTCACTGGAGATTGTCCTCGCATTCGTTGAGACTTGAGAGAGATATTTGGATTCAAAGTCTGAGTTGGCTAGAAATTGTACTAAAACATCGGATGTCGTATTTGTATAAAGTTGATATTGATTGAGTAAACAAAACAAGATCAAGTAGAAAGGGGTTGAGGGAGGGAGAAAGAAGAAAATAACCGGGCCCTCTGCCTTGGCATACGACGTCCTGTTATCCATAATACTTCTGAGAACCGTCGCCAGTTAGTGGGAAATTTTTCTCAAGTGGTGCTTATTGCTGGACACTGTATTGGGTTGGTATTGAAGGGAGATGTTTTCTATTTCTGCTCAAAGATTTTTGCAATTTGCTTGGAATGTCTCTACATTCCAAAACTGGGCATTTCTTTTCTCTTTTAACAATTTCTATTGTAGAGAACAAAAAAGAAGATTTTAGAAAAATAGGTTGAGGGAGGGAGGGAATGAGGGAAGTGGTAGTACTATTTTAGTTGTCGAAAAAAGTAAAAGTTTGAGCTAGGAATTCAGTAGACTTAAAATTGTCAAGACAGTAGTTTTGGAGGTGAACTGTTAATCTAATATCGAAAGTCACCATCGGCATCGTGTACTTTCCGTAATAAGAGTGCACATTTACTTGTGGTCTTGGACAAGATTTGTGCTATCCATGTACATTACTACATAAGTTAAAGATAACGGGGAAGTTAGTAACTCAACTTTAAAGTCTTAAATTTGCATATGAACGAGAGATGTTACAGTACAGCCATCTGCATGAAGTTGAACCGTAAATTTCCTTTTTGAGCTGGCAACTTGACTTAAAGGATTTGGTATTAGAGTGTCCTGACAAATAACTATAACAACTTGCTTCACCTTATTGAGTTGGGATCGACGAATACCTCTTAACCAAGAAAAAGATGCAATGTTGTGGCCGAGGATTGGAATCACCTCGTTCTCGTAATTGGATGGATACAATCATTAGGTGCAATAAGTGCTCTCTGTTGGCCATCCTCGGTTAGTTTGGTTCAAGCAATTTTGCGGTGCCTCTCTCCTTTGTGCGCAGCAATTTGTTTGGAACACATGAAATTCAAGTTACACGCTGGTATTCTATTCCTTGTTGTTGAAATAACATTACTAGAAATCTTCTTATGTTGTCAAAACATTTCTGTTTCTTATTTTCCTCTTCTTCTTGTGGGGAAAGGAAGGGGTGTTGAAATTGGATTGTTCCCATGGTTGATATGGTGTAGGTGCGAGCAACTAATTACGACTTTTGGCATTTTGTAGAAGATATAGTTTACCGTTGTAAGATGCATTCAATAATGTAGGACTAACTACTCATAGTAAAGAATGTAATTTACCATGCTTGAGAAAGTTTTATTCACAAATTTTCTCTAGTCTTTTTCTACTTCTAATGACTGCATTGCATGTGATGGAAACGATATCAAAAGGTTCATGTGTAATTGCTCTGCAGAAATTCCTATTTCTTAGATGCTTGTGTTGGCCCGTGAAGGAAAGAAGGAAATTTGCGCACACCTTATTCCATGATTTGGTTTTGAGTGTTGAGTCTTCCTCCTTTTAAAAGCAAACACTTGTATGGTATACATTTGATGCACCGCACCACGGAACTCGACATTGAGAATCTACTATTCGTGTGGTTCTCTTTGTGATTTTGCGCTATTGGAGCCTCAGCATTGAAAATCTTCTTTCATTGGAGACCCAGCGTTTCTTTTTGGGATGGTTTATTTTGCGATATCTTTGACTTGAACTCTTGGTGACAAACCATCATTCCACCTGGAATCCAGCATCAGGTTCCGGGGGTTTGTACTCTTTAAGACTTCAATTTATTCTTTGATTTCAAGTAGTGCAACTAATTTACAGGAGGCACTCATGTGATTTCCGTCCCCTTAGATTTCATGGACCTTACATAAATGAGCTCTAGAAGAAAAACAAACAGCAGTTTCGTCAACAATGATTTAGGCAAAAGCTAATTCTCTTTATTTTGTTTTGTGGAATTGCAAGCAGAAGATTCTTTCTGTTGCCTTGTCTTATAACATCCAAATAAGTGCCTAATAGTAGTCATACCACTCTTTTCGTCTTCCTCTTGGAGTTGGTGTTATGGTTATCAATATATTATATCACGCATTGTGCATGCCTTTCAATAGATGGAGAGAGAGATGAGAGGGGGAGATGTTGTATATGGGGCATCAATGGCTCTTCCCCTCAGGTACATGAGCGCCTGCCAGGTTGCATTCCCGCGTATGAATGACACATCATTAAATCCTCCCGGAACATTTCTCACAACCCGCGTTACACTTGCCTAGTTGTGATGGTCCTCAGATGAACTGTTAACGCGTAGCTGCTTGAATTGACATTGGAGTATGCAATTCTTGTAATGAAAATGCCAATATCCTACGGAAATCATAGGCTTGTTGTGGTTCAACTGAATCTCTGTTTACCCTACACTGAATGATACAGTACAAATAGGTATACGATCTTGTAAGTATTGGTAATTTCCGCATGTACGTATCGAGTTTGAAAAACTAATGACCTCTCCTGCATTCCATTAGAAGTTAGGTTGGTTTTATTGCTTCCAGATCATTCTCTTTCTTACGCCTTTTTTGCTCTTCTGAGTGCTTATTTGTGTATTGAGGAATTTCGGGGACACAACCAGAGTGACTGTTGTGAATTTCCTAACTATAATTCCAAATTGAGACCTTGAGCTGGAGTTCGTATCTAACTAGGGCTTACTCAAGAGAACAAATAGTGATTCGTTTCGTTGACCCAAGTTTTACATTTTCTCTCATTTTTAACATCACAGGATCCAGCAGCTGCGGCGAAGCAAGCCCCTCTAGCATCCAGTCGTTTCAGCAGCGAACCAACCGGGAGAGGGAAAACACATGCAAATCCAGTGCTGAAATGGAAACTCCGTCTAAAAGACCGGAGGCCTTTCCAGAAAGACGAGGCAAGGAATCAGGGTCCAACCCGGACAACATGCCTTGCGTTTTCACACAAGGAGACGGTCCTAACGGGAGAAGAATCGACGGAATCCTGTACAGATATGGGAAAGGAGAGGAAGTGAGGATAATGTGTGTGTGTCACGGTAGCTTCCACTCTCCTGCTGAGTTTGTCAAGCACGCGGGCGGCAGCGATGTGGCTCACCCTCTTAAGCATATAGTTGTTAACCCTACTTCTTCTGCTTCCTTTTAGTAATGGTAATGACTCCTTTAAAAGAACAAATGCATAGAATCATTCAGAAAGGGTAGCTTATTTTTGTGTAAGGTTTTCTGGAAGGAAACTATGATATGCATTATTGAGGAATTGATCATGTTTTGGAAGGGAGAAGAGATTTGATTGGATCAATATTGCATGTCTATCTAGTTATATCGCAACCCGAGCTTGAAATATTTGGTTGTTTTCACTCTATCGCAGTAATTTTTTTATTTTTTTGCTTTATGACTCACGGTGTCTGGGTAGCTTATGGGCACTTCAACTAACCTCGGAAGTACGGGCACATTCTCTTGACAAAAAAAAAAATAATTGTGTGCTCATATTTGGACCCGGTCGATATTTGCCGGTTCATTATTAGTTCGAGTTGAATATGGTCTCAGCCAAAAAGGATCCATATAAACCAATTATCCAATCATTCCCTTTGATTTTTTGGTTTTTCTTTTTTTAAGGTCTAAAATCTCAATTTTCAGAGAAGCTGGATTTAAGGTACATTTTCAAATCAGATTTTAGATTCCAAGAACATCTCCAAGTGGAAAGCAAATTTCTAAACCAAATTTGACATTGATGACACATGTGAGAAATAGAAGAGTCACTTGCAACAAATACACTCCAAGGGACTCTTCAAACTTTACGTGATGTCATTACTACCTTTGATTTTAGGCGGTCATTTTGCTAAAGAAATTAATTAAATCACCAATCATTACCAGATTTGATGGTTTGACAAATTGAAAGTCATAGACCTAAGTTTGCTATTTTCCTTGGATTGCCTTTTGTTCTTGTTATAGTGCAATTAAAACACAATTTGGTTGATCTAGGAGTATTATGGATTCAAAGTACAAAGAAACATGTAATTATCAAATTCTAGTCTATTTCACTCATCACATAATGAAAGATAACATTACCATTTGATTAAGAAAATAAGATCTCAACACCTGTTATATTAACATTTTATTATCAAGTTATTGTCAATCATCTGATCTTTTGGAGACTGAGGATCTATTTGGATCATAGAAAGATTTGCTCACTGGAAGGAAAAAAAAGACAGAAATCAGCAATAAATAGATCGCACTCTTTATTACTATCTTGACATCTTTTCCTTGACAATTTTCTTTCCTTCATAGAGCCCTCATCAAAATCCATGACCCAGATACTGAGACACATCATATGATGATATCACAAAGAACCCGGTGCTCAAACCGTGATCACCCGTAGTGTTGCTCATCGATAAACAAACAGAAAAGAATAGATCGGAATCCAATGCTGCTAATTTCTACAGTATCAACTGTATAACTTTACATCAAGTGATATAGATCTGTATTTATAGGTTTGGTGTATGTATTTACTACCAGCAAGATGATGTCCAAGCCTCTTAAGTCTCTTCCCAAACTAAACCTACCATTACAGGAATTCCTCAAGCATGACCTCCCTTTTAACATTTTTTTTCCTCCTTGGGACTTGCAAGGAAGGTGCACTAACTAGAGGAATTAGTTTAGAGAAAGATGAACAAAAAACCTTATCTGAATCTGAGGTAAGGTAAACCAAAGAAGAAGATATCAGGGCCGTGGATTGTTGAATCTATATGAAGAATATGTGTGTTAGTCCCGTGCCATGTTTAGAGTTCTATCTTCCACATAGCCGATCTTAAGCCCGGATAAAGGAGGATGGTTCTCGTTTAAGTAGCTGACAACCAACATGTAAAAGACTTCTTTAGATCTTAATGACATGATCCCGTCATTTTCTTGGTTCTAAATGATCTGATGGATGATTGAGGCGGGCACTCTGATAAACAGACCAAGCCAGAGAGAACGAGGCTTTGAAGGTTTGAAGCACTAACTGTCACACTAACAAGGGCTGGAGCAACATAAGAAGCAAGAATACCATCTTTTGGAAGATTTCATCTCTGCATGCTGACCCTCCGTCGAGCTGCATCCAATCAATATTGAATGATCCAGTATTTTGTATAACAGGAGTAACATCAAAAAATACATTAACAGATAATCAATAATGAAATCATAGGCAACAAATATAGGAATGGAAACAAACAAAGATGCTTGTTTGGTTGACAGTTTTCAAAAACTTGTTCCAACAAAATTTTCGCAAATAATTTAAGTTCTCGAATATTAAAAAATGAATATGATAAGACAATGGTGCATGTTTCTGTTTCCAAAACTAGGTTAAACAGATAGGCAACAAATATAGAGACGTCAAAGAATCAGTCATGCAGAATACTATTCGAATTTGTTACACGAGAGAGAGAGAGAGAGAGAGAGAGAGAGAGAGAGAGAGAGAGAGACTTACGTTGTTCTTTTTCGTTGAGAGTTCCAACAGCAGCAGAACGCCCAACTACAACCAGAACAGCTTGGACAGGCAGAGAAACAGCAGCTCGGCCACTTACAACAGTTGCAGCTTGGCCACTTACAACAGCTACAGCTCGGCTTACAACAACCACTGCAGCTCGGCCATTTACAACAACTACAACTCGACCAATTACAACAGCTGCAACTCGGCTGACTACAGCCACTGCAGCTCGGCCACTTGCAACAGCTGCTGCAGCTCGGCCACTTAAAACAGCTGCAGCTCGGGTTTCTACAACAGCTGTCGCAGCTTGGTAGCTTACAGCACCTACAACTTGGCCACTTGCAGCAATTGCAGCTTGGCCATGCACAACAATTGCAGCTTGGCCACTTACAGAGACAACAACTTGGCCGCGTAGAGCAGCAGAATCCACAGCTGCAATTTGAACAGGACAATGATGACCTTTCATGCTTCTTCTTTCTGCATCACAACGGTTATGTTCGTCATACACCAAATAATAGATTCAGGTACTTCCTAATAAAGATGCAGACATGAATACCATAGACGTGGACAAAGTCCATATCCTTTTCACATTAGCACATGGATATGTAGATATGCAAAATCATTTTTTTCCACTTCCAAGATAGACAAGTCTGAAACGGGAAGGTGTGTATTATATGTTTATTTGGATTTTGTTGTGTGGAAATATGAAGGGATTTACCAAGAGAAAAGAAATGATAGATCAACTAAAGAACTAAGGCTGTATTTGAACGTTTAATTTGTGAAGGGATCTGTGGAAGGAGCAGAAAAGGGACAGCACAAGAGCTCGAATTTGTTGAAGGAATTCCCTTTACCTTTTCGTTCATTCAAATAAAATCCTCCACAAATCAAAGATCCTAACATAGCCTAAAATATAGCTTCTTGACTTATTATCTTTCCCATATTTCATTTTACCTCCATAAATATCTTCACAATTCACGATGCAAACACAACATTAGGAGCCGAGTGCGAGCGATTGTTTTTTTGTTTTTTGTTTTTGTTTTTTTGCAATCTCCTCTGTACTTATAGATGCATAATGTAGTCAATGTCAATGAACCATGCAAGATTCTGAACATTTATGGGATCAAGATTATGAACATTAAGAATTGCATATGCTATAACACAGAACGATGGAGAATGGAACTGACTGTGGAAAGACAACGGTTTCAATGCGCAGCTCACTCCCTTCTGGATGGTGGTTGAAGGTCATCTCTTGAGCAGGATAAATTTTTTTGCTTTGGTCACCAGCAATTTTCACTGGTGTCTCTGTCATTGGTTTTTCTGTTTCTTCAAAATTCCTTCCAAGATTGCCTTTTCTTCTGTCGTTTTCCTTTCGTCGTGCAACCGGAGATGGACTGAAAGTGATATCGGATTTGTGTGAATTTCTGGATTTTTCCAATTCTCCAGACTTGTGGAGTTCTCCACTCGACTTAAGAACACGATCCCTCGAGAAACTATTGTTCCCAATATGAATGCTGAATAACGACTCATTCGAAGCAACACTCCACTCCATTGGTGATGGGGATTTGCTCACAAAGACAGAAGGCGGAATTCTGTAAGGGTCAAAACCGGAAGGTCTTTCCATCACTTGGATTGGAGGAGATTCTGTCGCTGATGGGCTCTGGGATAGAGATTCGTGAGTAATTCCAGAAACTTGTGAATAGTCACCTGTCGACAGTCTGCTATCTTGTTCCGATTTAGAAGAGGTGTTACTGGACAAATCAGTTTTGTAATATATAGGCAAAGGACGAACATGATTAGGTGAAGGAGCAGTAGCAGATGCCCTAGGGTTAATTAATTTTGGATCAACTTGAATGAAATCTTCTGATGAACTGTCTGATGCAGAAGAAGAACCAGAAGAGAAAGACTTCAACCTTTTGGCTGGAGCATCTATACCTTCACTTACAGGAATCCCTTGATGTATTTTTGGATGCCAACCGTTTCCCCTCTCATCTTTAGAGTCAGCAAGTGGATTTCGCACTTCACCTATATTTCCATTTGCCTTTGTATTTCTTCTTGGATGCTTAACATTGGTCCCAGTCCCACATTCAGAGTCCATAGCTGAATCAGTTGACAAGAAAAAAAAAACGTAAAATGTCTAATATGCAAACTTAAGCTAAAAACTACACGCAAAGAAGGCAGAGGGATAACTTTTTATATTTGGGTGTCAAGGATAAAGAAGTGCAATATTCCACTGATTCCCTGTTTTCCAACCAATGATAACATAAGTGGTCATCAACCATGGAAAACTTCTATAGTATCTTCAGATGATCATGGAACACATGCATGCAGCAGGTCGAGGAAACTATCATCAAACCAACACTGGAAAACACACAGATTTCACAAATGGCTTCAACATCTATTGCAATTTATGTATCTCAGGATTGTCAATCAATATCAATGGAAAATGTTTCCTCCTATCAAGAGACCGAAATAATAACCCCAAAAGAATTGAAATTCACAAACAGGACTGTTGAACATGTCCTTCATATCAAGCATTTAGCCATCGTGGATACCCGCCCGTCAAATTAGAGTGTCTACAGCCATACAACGACATTGCGAAAGAGTAAAAGTTCCTCCAGCTATGCACCTTACCCATAAGGTTCAATATCTCCATTACCCAATCACACCATTTCTAAGTAACCCATCTTATTATATTGTACAAACTTCTTATATGTCTGACTTTATGTCCATCAGGGATGTATTAGCTTAGTTTTCACAAATTCCTTTTCATAAATATATCAGAGGATATTGTGGATGCGCAGTAACATTAGAGTAATATGCATGCTGAATAAATAAAGAAAAAAAAGGTAACTTTCTAACCCGTGAAGGATTTATTCGGTTTAGAACGAATTATGTCTCTGACTTGATGCCCATTAGGGATATATTAGCTAAGTTTCACAAGTTTCTCTTCATTACTACATCAAAGGAAATCTTGAGGCTAGGCAGAAACATTTAGAGTAATAAACATGCTCAATTGAAAAAGGACCCCATTTTTCGCCAGCTTACACACACCTTGATTAATCTTTGGAACCAATCCCGCCGTCTACTAGTGGAGATGCCCATTTGAAATGAGAGCAAATCGTCGTATGAATTGGCTCCGTAAGAGTTGATAGCACCTAGGGGGTGTCCAACCTGAGACCTAGGAGGATGCGAATTAGGGTTTTAAATAAAGGCCGTTACGGAACGGGATTTCAGACGTCCGATACTGTTCTTTACTTGTGTATCGACCAATAGGGTTCAATACGGTTCGATATCGACAAAAATATATGATAAGGATGCCGTTACATTACACAATACCGTGATTTAAAAACGCTGTTACATACCTAAGTCTCAAGCCTTAACCACCCGGCCAATCCTCGGGATTTCTGACTTCATACCATATACGTACCTATTAGCTTAGTTTCACAAAATTCTTTTAACCCACGACATTACCAAATTTGGGACCTAGCAGAAACATTGAAGGATTATGTGCATGATGATTCAATGCAGAAAAGGAAAAAGAATTACCAAACTCATTAGACACCCTCTCAAATTCGTTTTCAAGCCGCCTTAATATGAATCTGCCGGAAGCGGCACCGGCATTGGCCGCCAACCCTTTTCTTCCAAGTCAATCTGCAGCGTTTCAACCTAAAAAATAATAATAAAATTCCAAGAAAATGGGGAAAAAACCAACAAATTAAACTCGCATGTGGTAAAACAAAACCAGAGAAGGATATTAAATTCAAAAACTTACAACAAAATGGGGTGGAAACTGGGCATTACCCAGAGAAGAAATTCGTTGTTCTTCAAGGGGTGGGGGAAAAGGTTAGTCAAAACTAGGGTTTGGGTGTGATGTATTTTGGGAAAATCTACCTGATAACGGAAGGCATAGCGGTTTTTCCGATTTGTATTCTTATCTATTTGCAGAATTTAACTGTTTTTATTTTCTTTCGCGCCAACCTCTTCATCACGTGCTGTGCACGTAGGTGATAATTTGCATCTTCTTCTTCTCCTTCTTCCCTTCTCTTATAGAGAATAAATTCTTTCCACCGGCGATGGATTTCGAATTCACCGCCGCTAATTTCAATCCAACCGTGTGTTAATTGTTAATCTGAACTGTTCATCTTGTAAACCCTATATAGTAATGTATTCACGCAAAAAATTAACTTGATCGAAAATCAATAGACGATTTGATTCTTTGTTATTATTAATCAAATCGTCCATTTTGCAAAACAAAATTCAAATTTTGATATATCTATCCACTTCTGATCAAGTTGATTTTTTGCATGGCAATACTAGACTATGAATTTTAAAATATGAACAGTTTAGATTATAAAAATAGACGCTCAGTAGGGCTCAAAATAGACAATAATGAAAAAATGAGATTTTAGACCGGTGTGGATAGAATTTATTCTCGATGGATTAACATGGTGATTTACTTTTGACTACTGATAGAAGCAGCAAGACACCCTCAGGGGTGATAGCCTAGTTGGTCAAGCCCGTCGACTTACTCCTTTGGGGTTCGGGTGAGGTAGGAGGTACCAAGTTTGAGTTGTGCCAGAGGTGTCCCTTTCGAGTTTGGTCTCTCTCTTCTGTCCGACTTTATGGAGGACAATGATTTAAGTAGCCGACCCCAAGTGATTGAGACATAAAGCTCGGTTTGGTTTGGTCTTTTGTCTAACTTTGGCCCGCTAGCCCTTGGTGGGGCAGTAGTTGCTATGACTATTTGATCTCTTTCAGAATCCGTCGCAGGGTTGGAGTCCTTATGGTCATGCCCATGGGAGGGTTGCTATGCCCGGTCGCCTCCTCCTCCACCCTTTTTAGCTTAGAAAAAAAATAGCAATAGCAAGACAAGACTATCCAAATTAGGGGAGTTACAAAACGTGACGGACCGAAAAAAACTGAAAAAATCGACCAATCAGTTCGGCTTTTAGTCGGGGTGATGGCGAACCGAACCGAATTGGTTCGGTCTCGGTTTCCTGTGATTTTTACCGGACCGAACCAAATCGAACCGACCAACTATATATTTTACATATATACACTTTAAATAAAATAAAAAATTAATATTTCGGGCGGACTGAAATTTCCGACCAAACCAAACTAACCTCAAACCAAACGAACTCAACTTCAGTCGAGATCGATCCTAGATATATTTGGACCGAACCAAAATCACCCCTAATCCTAATTTATGCACATTTCAATTCCAAAATACTCCGTCTTCATTAATGCTGAGTTTAGATCTCACAAGGTCTTCCCTCTTCGGTTCGAATCTCGCTTGCGGATAATGAGGCGATGCTGGGTTAGAGCCTAGAGGATCTTTGGTTAATTGGTTCCACTTGCACCTTCGTAGGGTTATGATGACAGGTTGTCCTTCTTCGATTGGTGGTTAATTCACATGAATACGGTATAGTGACAACCCCTAATCAGAACAGGTAACCACAGTTGAACATTTCATAGTGAGCAGGAACCCGTTGGTCACGCCTCTTCCCATACTTTTGGCTTAGGAATAATTTAAAAAAATAAACTAAGATCATAGTACATTATTTGGACGAATAGGAACAAGACTCAACTAAATTGTATTTTTATATCTCGCCGAGTTTGGAAAACGAAGTTCCACTGTGAATAGTTTTGTGGGGGTCGAAGGCTAGAAGTTATGATCAAAAAAAGAAGCAAGAACTTCGATCAATAACAACTTAGAAGAGATAATAAGTACACAAAACGAGCAAATCTATCAAATAGGGATGTAATTGAAGCAAAATAGCTCCCAACCCTTAATCCTAAATTTTTAGAATTTAGAGTTAAACGTGGGAGTGGAGAGAGGGGAAGAGAGAGAATTTGGGGGGGGGGGGGGGGGGGGGGGGGGGGGGGGGGGGGGCGCGGGGGATTCGATGGGGTTGTGTGTGTAGGGTGGGAGAGGGAGAGACAAACTTAGGAAAAATTATTCTATGCCTCAGCAGGGATACCATCACGTGGTACTCTAAATTTATTTTACATTACACATATGTATTTTAGTGTACAGAATGAAACTTTTGCTAGCTTGTATCGAACATGAGACAAAAAAAAAAAAGAATATAAAAAACTAATGTTAATTTTTTATACCATGCATTGAACGGGTACAATATTTAATTTTTTTGTTACAAATTAATTTGATTTAATTTTTTTGAAGTAATTTAATTTGATTTAATATTTCTTGCAATCTAAGTCATCCATTGTTAAGCATGGACGGCGCACGCACCCCGGGTTCTTTTTCTATCAACTAACGTTATTCCCGTTCGATGCACGGGACAAAGAACAAATTTTGTATGAGGTCGATATTTTGTAGTGAAGCCACACAAATATTTGGGACAAACAACAAATTTTGTATGAGCTCGATATTTTGTAGTGAAGCCACACAAATATTTTGTCCCGTGCATCGAACGGGAACGACGCTAGTATATATATATATATTCCGATGTTAGAAGCATAAAGTGTGTTTTAAATATGCAGTTTATCTTTGGTATAAAAAAAAATATTGGCCTAATAATCTAAATGGCTTATTTTTTTTTGGTCCTTATTCAAATTTTTTTCACGTTTGTTTTTTTTTTTTTTGTAGATTATTAGTTCATTATGACGAGAGGAATCTAAAAAGCAAAAAATTACGATCAAAATCTATTTTTTTTTAATAAAGACAAAAATAAGCCAATAAGCCGATTTTTTCATCTTTATTGAAAAAAATTTTGTTTCGATCGTAATTCTATACTTTTTGGATTCCTCTCGTTATGATGAAACAATAATCTATAAAAAATTGACGAAAAACTAATAAATAAGGACAAAACTAAGCCATTTGGCTTATAAAGCCTGACTTATTTTTGTCCTTATTTAATTTTTTTCCCGCATTTGTTAGTTTTTCGTCGATTTTTTGAGGAATATTGTTTCGTCATGCCGAGAGGAATATGATCGAAATCTTATTTTTTCTAAATAAAGACGAAAATAAGTTAATAAGCTATTTTTTCATCTTTATTCAAAAAAATTGAGTGACTTTTAGTTTAGGCTTTTTACCTCTAGATCCAGAAAATAAAAAAGTAATTTCCACCAGGTCTCCTCTTATTAATGAAACACTGAAACTCTATAAAAGTACCTAAAACCTTAAACCCTGAAGTGCATAAACCCTAGGGTACCCTATGAAAGTGCCTAAATCCTAGGGTACCCTATAAAATGCATAAACCCCTGGGGTACCCTATGAAAATGCATAAACCACTAAAACTCTATAATAGGAAAGTGCACCCTAAAACCCTTATGAAAGTGCCTAAATCTAAATCCTCGGGCTCTATGAAAACGTATAAACCTAAACCCTAGAGTATCTTAAGCCCTAAAACCCAGGGTACCATAAAATCCTAAAACCCTAGGGTATTCTAAGATTTTAGGGTACCCTAGTGGATAACTTAAAACCCTAGGGTGACATTTCTATTAATAGAAAATATAATTTTGTACAAATGAACCTAATAATAATTAAGTATTTAATATCTATTTACTGTAAATTAAGTTCCACTATTCTGTGCTTGTAAAAATCTCGATGGTCAATGTGTGGGCTAGCGGAAGGGATTCTGTATCAAATACTCGGGTCTCTTCACAGGCAGCTTCCTAGAAAGTCAGATGGGAGCATGAAAAGAAATTTCCTAAGAATATTCAAATAGTGAGAGTGCAATGCATGTTTGTTGTATTAAAAGAGATACTCCGTGCATTAAACGGTGCAAAAAAAATTAAAATATTATTTTTTTATTTTTGTTATATTTGAGTTTGAAATTATCTTTTTTTTGAAAAAGAAAATTTAGAGAAAAAGCGGAACTAGTCCTAAGGGCAAGAAAGTCGTTAGATGAATGGCTGCTTCAGCTGTCACGTGCTTATTTTTTATTTATGAAAGAAATTGAGAAATGAGAATGTAAAATAATCGGTTTTTTATTAAATCAAACCAAAATAATTAAGATTATAAGTAGTTATACATTAATAATTATCAATAATATTTAAATTCAGGTATATGCAAAATAAAATTTTTAAAATTCGAATGCTCGATAGCCATGGCCCAGGAAGCCTAGCCCCCAACATAGCTCCGCCCTTGTGAGATATGTTATTCTCTCACAATACATTGTCTTTAATAGTTACTTGTTCAAGTTTGATTTAAAAAATGAGATTAAATTCTTTCCAGACGAGGTGGAAACTTCTTGTTTTCCACCATACATTGTGGGTCCTATTGAGCATTCATTGTAGTAATTTGAATCATTCATCTTATAGGCCTCGAAAAGATTTACTGCAGTAATTTGAACTATTTATCTTATAGGGCTCGAAAAGTTATATGTTCACGAGAAAAATCAGTTTGATCGGGTATCAAAAACTATATCAAAATTTAAATTCTGGTTTATAAAATCGACGGTAATAGACGGTTTAACTCTAAAATACTAGTGACAGAATCAGGTCATTCGTTTTATAAAACCAAAATTTAATTTTTGACATAGCTATTGGTGTCCGATTATTCTAATTTTTTGCGTAGCCATATTAACTTACGGACCCTAAGAAATAAACGGTTCAAATTATTACAGAAAATGCTCGTAGGGCCCACAATGGGCCGTGGCAAAAACTGTGGGGTTTCTGCTCCGGACATAAAACATCCTCTTAAAAAATTAACTGAGATTTAAAAATGTGTTGGAACTTGTCGTTTTTTTTAATATATAATATATTTAGGTGCACATTATGCAGTTATATGACGGTTGCAATAATTGCAGCATCGCGCGAGACCCAGAAACAGACCCAGAAGCCAAAAAGTGTTCAAATCAATCTCCCCCAGGCTTCGAATAATTGAGAAATTATCGCGACATCACCTAGCTTCGAATCACCGCTACACTCCTCGGATCACAGCTGAATTGTAAAACTCACAGTTCCCTCTGCAAAGGTTTGATTGCTCTCTCCTCGTCATTGTTTACTCAATATGGGTTCCCCGTGCAATACGTATAATTATTGAATTGGTGGGGTTTTTTTTTTTTTTTTTCATTTGAATTGGTGGGTTTTACCTGCATGAATGATTGAGTTGGTGGGGTTTTCGTTTGATGCTTTATTGATGGGTTTCTTGTGTTGCAAGACATTGAATCTGTTGATACATCCAAGGTACTGCCTTTGGTTTCCAACAATTCGGATTCTAGGGTTTTCTTTGTGAGAGAAGGATTGTCACCGTGCAATTCCAAGTTTTTGGACTAAATTCTTGTGTATTTTGTTCTTTGGTGGGTGCGTAATCTGTGCTGTATTTATCTTAATGTCAGTGGGATGATCAGAAACTCCACTTCTTTGATCTTTTTATAATTGATGAAGTGTTGGATTTGTCTATTTCACTTGCTCTATCTATGTGGATTGCAATTTTCCATGTGCATGCCTGTGGTGGCATGCACATGGAAAGTTGAGCATTAAATGAAAGGCAAGTTGAGAATTAAATGAAGATCTTTGAATTTCAACTTAAGTGGCACTCGGAAGTTCATTTAGATCCAACCAAATGTGACCTAAAGTATTGCTTTTTCTTCTTCTTCTTCTTAACTCTGAACTGAACATGTTTTGGCATTGGGTTTTACACTAAGCCCTTGGGCTTGATAGATAGGTTATCAATTGATTTGTCTTCTGGCAAGACTAAAGGTTTGCAATGTTGTCCAGGAGCTTGTTATTGTCCTCATACATCAACGTTTGCACTGCGGTCTTACAGATTGACAATTACACAAGTATGGTCTTATTGCTGGAAAAGCCTATTACTTATCTTTTTGTGTCTCTTCAGAAATGTACAAAGCTCATTAGGAGCACGAATCGAAAGCGCTTTGAGTTGGAGTAGATGTCTCTCAGCATGTGCCCGGTAGGGTCCAGTCAACACTGGGTTAGAACCCATTTTTTCTGTGCGGATGTGGACATCTCTTCACTGCTCATTTCTCAGAGCTGAAATTGGAGGGGAAGTGGAAGAACTGAAAGCCAATGGAAGGATCCGTGTCCCCATCTCTACCTTCTGGTCTTATGGGAAATCCCAGTTCTCATAATGCTGGAAGGGTGATTTTAGATGGATACAGTATTAATCACATTCCTGTATCTGGTTTTCCTGGCTTGAAAAAGAGAAGTCATGCACATGTAAATCGCTCTTGGATAAAGATTGATCAGGGTGGGAACTCGAAGATTTTGGAGCTTGACAAAGCTGCTATCATGAGGCATTGTTCTTTACCAGCCAGAGATCTCCGTCTTTTGGATCCAAAGTTTATTTACCCTTCCACGATATTAGGTCGAGAAAATGCTATTGTGGTTAGTCTTGAGCAGATTAGATGCATAATCACAGCTGACGAGGTAATATTGATGAATTCCTCGGATGCAAATGTTGTTCTATACAAGTCTGAATTGTGCAAACGCCTGCAGACAAATAAAGAACAGTCTGGTAATATTTTGTTTGTGCACAGTTAAATACTTGTATTCTTTTGTCTTACTCTCCTCCATTTTGCCGATGCTTTATATAAGTTGTTTCATAGTGCTTCGTCTAGAATTCAGAAATTTTAAGAAATACTTTTCTAAAAAACTTGATAGAAGATTTTTGGAGGGTTCAACACATATGGAGAACAAGCCTTATATTCAAGAAGGGAGTACAGCTGCGTGAATAATTTCTTATGTTAGTCCTAGGACTTCAACTTTCAGTAGATAGAGCCCTTGAATTGAAGAATGCAGAAACTTTGATTTTCATTAAGTGAAACACTCCGCAGTCCGTATATTTGAGGGAGCACTCATTGAATGGTGCAATTCTTTTTATATGCAATAACGTTGGACCTGGATCCGATGTTTCTATATGCATGGAAAAAGTGGTCATGTCAGTTTTTGCGTCATACAAATTTTGTTGAAATTTAATGAGCCCTAGTAAAATACCTAGTAGCCAGACGTGTTTTGTAGAGGGGCTAATGTGGAGAGAAATTATAGGGTGCATTGCCTGACTTACAGTGAAAACATAGGGTAATGTTTGGGAATTTTTATTCATATTGGTGGTTTGGGAAATTTGTCAATTGTTTCTTAATATTTTCATTTTCCCAATCCCAATGCTCACCTGTTTGCTAATTTGACTCAGATGATCTGCCTTTCGAATTCAGGGCGCTGGAGCTCGCTTTGGAATTAACATGCATGTCTCTTGATGCTCAGGTATATATAACTGGCTTATGGGGACTGCTTTCTCAACCATATATATGTGTCCTTATCTCCCTCAGAATCATAATTAGGAGTTGTTTAGTAAATATATTTGTTTGATGCGGTGGATCCTTGTACCATAAAAGAAGCATTGTGGGAAACAGATTGGTTGTGTGAAGTTAGGAGTTCTTAATGGTAATATATAACTTTTCAAAAAAAAAAAAAAGGAAATCAGATTTTTAAGGTTCTAGAAAACACAAAATTGCTGTCGGTAGCTTCTGACTCATTGCCATTTGGTGCAATTCCATCTTAAGGTGTTGCCTGTTTGGATAAAGGCCTCTACTAAGAATTGCAGTGACTACGCCTGAACTGATATGTCATTAAAAAGGTGGTATGCAATTGGTTTTAGAACTGTTAAGTGTGGCTGTCCATTAGGAAGGTTCAACATGGGGCAATGCTAGTCACCAAATTTGCTGAAATCCTGATTGCATTCTTTTCTATGCACCGACTAAGATATAACATTATCTTAAATTTTAGGAATCAACATGATTGCTTTCAAACATACAAATCAATGATTATTCGTTTTGGTGAGAATATCTTTTATTCTAATGAGCACAATTATTGCTTTGGGACGCAAGTATTGATGACCATTCATTTTATGCATGCAACTTAGTTTAGTCCATGTCGATCCCTACATTGTGGGCTTATCTGGTGAAATTTAACAAAATGTTAGCCTCATTATGACATTGAGAAGTTCTTGAATTTAATAGGTGAAAGAGTTGGAAATGGAGATACATCCGGTGCTTGATGAACTAGCGTCATCTATCAGCACTCTTAATCTAGAACGTGTCCGTAGGTTCAAAGGCCAGCTCCTTGCCTTGACTCAGCGAGTGCAGAAGGTAGAAAAGACCAGATCATTTTGTTTGAGCTTTTTCACTTGTATTGACCCTTTTTCCAATTAGCTTTCAAACTGAATTTTCAGGTCTGTGATGAAATAGAACATCTAATGGATGACGACGGTGACATGGCTGAGATGTACCTGACGGAGAAGAAGCTGAGAAAGGAGGCTTACACATCGAGCGAATTATATAGCCAAACTGAAGAATCTGGTGGGGCTGGAGTGGTGTCAAAATCTGCACCTGTTTCACCTGTGGGTTCCACCTGTGGAGTGCGAAAGTTACAAAGAGCTTTCAGCTGCTTGAGCTCAAGCAAACAAGGAAGCTTAAGTAGTTCATCCAGTAGCAGGGAAAACATTGATCAACTTGAAATGTTGCTTGAAGCCTATTTTGTTGTCTCCGATAATACTCTCAACAAGTCGTCATCAGTAAGTGCCTTTAAAGACTCTTTGCAGAAAACATGTATGCCATGGTGTGAGTTAGAATGCCATTATTATGAGTAGGACGTAGATCCTAATTGAGGCTAGGGAAACTCAAGCTTAGATTTTGAAGCATATTAAGTAAATAGGGGTAGAAAGGATAACGTTGCCTTCACAAGGGAAGACTTAAAATTCATGTGTCATCTATTTTGAGTTATCTGAAATTCAATTCGTACAAGATTATAACGCATTTGCGACTGCACGAAGCAAATAATGGGCAAATAGCCGCTATTCCTGGGTGTTTTTATCCTATTGTTCAGTTAAGATATTCCTATATTTGAGGGGTAGTTGGGGGATGTAGAATTTTGTGCAACTTACAGAGATGTAGTCAGCTGTTATATTCCCCTCTTGCATAGAGAGATTCCTTTTGCTGATCTTTGGCTCTAAATGAAAGCTAAGCTGAACCAGATGAATCCTTTCCTTTATTCCGTCATTGTTAGCATGTTTTTGTATTTACCTTTCATATTCCAATGAAACTTTGAACCTAAAATATTGCATGTGTTACAAGAACCAATTTGAAATTTTCTAATTGTGTTCTTAATCTGTGGGTGATGCAGCTTAAAGAGTACATTGATGATACTGAGGATTTGATCAACATTAAACTGGTAACTGTTAACGAGCATCTAACTTTCCAAGTAACTGTACAGTTGTTTGAGAAAGATGATAATTTTATGGTTGTGTATCTAAACAGGGCAATGTGCAGAACCAGCTGATACAATTTGAGTTGCTTTTGACGGCAGCTACCTTTGTGGCGACTATATTTGCCGTTGTGGCTGGGGTCTTTGGAATGAACTTTGAGGATTCAATATTTGACTACCCATTTGCATTCCACTGGGTTCTGATTGCAACCGGAGTTTTCTGTGGGATGTTATACATTTCTTTCTTGTTTTATTTTAGGCACAAGAAAGTCTTCCCTTTGTAAATCGGATAGCAGGGAAAACTGATTCGTTGGAGCCGATAATTGAATTCTTTGATTGATATGGTACTTTCTTGAGCTTTCAGTGATTAGAATAAGCTTTTCGGCATCAATTTACTTCCCTTTTGCCCATGTCTTTGTTTGACTTGCACTTTTCAGGGAAGTGAAAATGATGCGATGGTATTTAATTCTCAGCTTTTCGTATTTGACCTTATTTTGCTCTTAACCAGTGTTCTTTTGGGGCCTGCTTAGACTCTCCTTGCCAAGCAAAATCCATGCAGTTAAACCATGTACACTGAAAAGATCTGTAGGATGAGAAAGTAGCAGAAAATGTTCTCCTGAGCAGGTTTACCGTTCATGCTCCCAGAGTCTTTCTTCCTCATCCACTTAGGGGGTACGGACACACCTGCACAGATTACAAGTGACAGTTACAAGAACGGTGGGAGGCAAGGAGAGACTTCCCGTGCCCTGAATTGGTTAAGTAATTGCATGTCGGTGACCGTAATCTTTAATGGGATGTTTGGACTCATCATAAGTGAAGATGATAAATTCACTGAATGGGGTCCTTTTTGAAGTAAAATTTAGTGTCTGAAGTTATTTTGCTCAAGTGTTTGGAGTAATTTGGGAACTGATTACGAAATGGATTCCATCAAAATGCATGCAGTATCGGAAATGAACCACAGAACGCAGAATTCAAAAATCACCTGGGTCGATGTTAAACACGATGGTACACTTAACAATTCTCACGATCTCTCATTCAATGGCTAAGAGATCTATGTTTAAATTCTCAAATTGCAATAGACATGAAAATGATCACAGTGTAATTACCAGTCTTAAATTTAGTGTTACATTTGCACGGCAAAACAGCACCTGTAAATGGGTTGGTAACGAAACAGGACTACCAGATGAACCGAAAAACTCGAAAAGCAAATCTCTCTGTCCGCATTAAAATCAAGATGCCAGAGTCGTACTTGGGCAACTGTCAAAAGTGCAAGCCAAGACGTCTCTATAATCCCGTGAAATTGTGAAGGAATCATAAACTTTCCCATCCCTGCTTTTCTTGTACTCGAACAACAGATTCGAATGGTCAAACGCCGTGAGTTTCACAAACCCATAATCATAGTCTTTGAAAATACTCCAAGTGGTTTGTAGGGAAGTAAAATTTGCAAGGCTTGATCCTCCTCCACCAGCAACTACATGAATTGTCCCATTCAAGATGCCCTTATAGTTGTGCTTCTCTTGATTTGTGCAAATGTTCTGTAGGGAAAGAAAAGGAAACAGAAAATGAACAACAAAATGTTATGATAGACACCAAAGGTCAGACTTTTACTACGGTATGTTGTTTCAGTTTGGTTCGGTTAGCTTGAAAAGGAAAACAATTCGGGTACAATTTGGAAACGTTTCCAGAATATTCTTGAGACATCCGAAAACTTATGGAATGTCATTTTAGATACTTCTACGAGGTGTTGAACATCGATATGCTTGAATTGACAAATGTCTTAGTTTGATTTGTTAACATTACTCTTTTTTCCTTATAAAGAGAACCATTTTCCTGGTTCTCAAAAGTCATTCTTCCAAGAAAGCAGTTAAGAGCTGTAGCAAGCTTTTGCGAGCAACTTAAAAATGCTCCAAAAGCATCTTCACATTCAGTGTTCTAAAAAATGTACGGTGAAGGCCGACTTATTTGGCAGAAGTCCAATTCATGTCAGGTGAGAAATGTAGCTAATACATTATATCAACGGATCATTCGTAATAGAATGTAGTTAAGAATACCTGGTAAATGGGGCATGTCCTTTCATAGTTGTGCACATGGCCATATAAGGCTATGTCAACCTTGTACTTCTGCCAAAGTTTCTGAAGACTCTCTCTTCCCATTGGTTCCTCAAAGGATCCTTCAGCAGCATACCAATTGGCAGAAGAATAACCCAAAACTCTATGTGCGAGGAATATCAGCCACGGTTGTTTTTGTCTGTCAACGGACGCTAGACAGTGCTCAATGAAGTTATATTGCTCCGTTCCCTCTCTCCAATCATGTTCTGTGTCAGCTATGCAGAATCGAAACATGCCATAGTCAGTGGCATACCTGGCAGCAGATCATCATACTTATCATTAACTCTTATGCTTAGCATAGAGTGGGTTTGCAATCAGTAACAAAGGCTGATTCTGAAAATTGCATTCTAAAATTGTAAAGAATATGTCTCTCAGAATCGGATTTTATGCACTCTTGGGCCCAAAAGAAAAAGTCCAAGCAAAAAAAAAAAAATTCCTGTCCCAGCTTTCAAGGTACCTGAATCTATAATTACCGCCCATAAGCTACCGCAAACATGCGCTTAGTATGCATCTGACAGAAAATTCAGAGAACTGATATCGGGATGTTCGCACTTTTCTTCTGCAAACAAATAGCATTGACTGCACCACTTTTCAAGCGGCAGATGGCTAAAGATGACCACTGGTTCAATGGTAAAAAATTAAGCCTGCTAACAACAGGTTGTTGGTTCAATTATGAGGACAGCCACTTTGCGCATTGAATAGTATTATAGTAAAGGTTAGGTTTGTGCCTTATCAACCCGTTCCAGAGGTACTAACTGGGCATACCCTCTCTAAAGAAAATAAACATATATGCCTCTTTGTGCGCATATCAGACCAAGTATAGGAACAAACTATATCCAGCTGATTGTTATCAGTCATCACAATGTTAGCGTACCAGAATTTAGCCCTGTTCTCAGCAGGTACATAGAACATAGTCTCGGCTAACACACCGCATTCTCCTCCAGAATCCCTGTTCCCATAGAAGGAACCTGTTCCTGGCCAATCACGCTCATGATTACCACTGCAAGAATAAATCCTCAATTACTGCATTAATATTCTAGAAGTCAGGTATATGCTCCAATAATGTTTTTGTAAAGGAGTTGCAACAAACCTCGCAACCATGTAAGGTACGGTTGAGGTGATAGGCTCAACCTGTGCAGTAAATTGATCCCACTGTGAAATATATCCGTTTGCATAACAGATATCCCCAATGTGGAAAACTATGTCAATGTTATCCAAGTCTCTAACAAGCTGCTTAGTGGTGTTAAGAGAGCCACGCTGGTAATTATTGTATTCATTAGAGCCATCAGCCTCGTCCTGCATGGTGGAAATAGCAAAGCGTGATATGCTTGATTTTGATATATCCATGATGACATCCATTAAGCCGAGAAAATGGGTTCGAATGAGTTCAAACCTTTCCCATGTCTCCAAAGATCACTACACGTTGTAGAGAGTTTTGACCAGGGTAAGGAGATGCCCTAAACTGGTAAGGTGAACTCCAAATGACTGTACCATTGAACAATCTATGCCCCAGCTTGTAAGTATACCTGTGTATTTGATGTGAAGCACAAATCGTGTTAAGTTTCAAGCAAATGTTAGAACTGACAGAAAAACTCCTTGGAAATCCAATAAGTTGCAATTCCCTCCAGATTTTGTCACAGTATGAAAATCTAAACTTGCTAAAACTACAACAATTTTGTTAATGTACACAGCTCCAAAATTAATAGCAAAACACTACACCTATTAAGATGCTTCAACGAGGATCATAACCGAGTCACTTCTACCAGAAAACAAATGATGATATTTATTGGGGCAATATTGGGTCGGGTTTGAGTGTGGGTTAAGGTTTGGTGAGAAAAATGGTTGAAAGGGTGAGGTGAGTGGGATGGAGGGATTGATCTGGGAATTCTTAAAGCAATGAAAATTGTCATGTGAGTATTTTTCTTTTTTTCTGGGAAAGGAAAAAACTTGAGGAAGTCGAAACTATCCTTTTAAGAAACTCTACACGTCAGCAACAGTGCTATGCTTTTGTTTTTTGAAACAAATAAAGCACGTAGCTAAACCAGTTTGCTGTTCCCTTGTTCCAACTTTGGATGGCTGAAACTTCAATTCTGTCTGTGAGATATAAACTACCAAGGTTTCAGTGAATAAAGATGGGAAACTTGCAATGTCTTAGGAAACTAAAGTAGACTAGTAGAGGAAAGGATTCCAAAAGATTTGGATGACAAAACCAAGAGAGCTAAACATTAGAATATAAGAGAATAAGACACAACGTACACTGAGTTAGGCCACAACTCTTTTAGAAAACTAGTGTGTATGAATCCAGGGTCACGCCAACCCACTGTTCTTGCTGGAGCACCTGCATACAGAATCTAAAAAATCAATTATGTGCCCAAAAAGTCTGTGAGGACGGTGGACAAGTCCCAGAATGCCTATTACGAACTGCAAATCTTAGAGAGTTAGGTTCAGATAGTAATATTCAGATATTCTAAGCCAATTGATGTTACTGACTTTTACAAGAAGCTTATAATACAGATACCAGCAGAACATTATAAATCTCATTTCTTTTACAAACACTCCAATGAAAACTGCTTAATCTTTTAAATTTTGGTCAAAACAGACACCTAACTGAACACCAATATTAGTATTCCACTGGGAACCAGGTATTGGGAATAATACGTTGTCCTCAAAATACATTTTTTTTATGTTTCTATTGACATCCATGATTTGTAGACACAGAACAAGTGTCGAGTTCTGCATGGACATAGATCAAATAAAAGACTTAAGATTCACAATGAGCACTAAATTACATATATAGATTGAGAGAGGGCAGTCCATCAAGTCTCTTGTATTGTTTACCCCTGCATATGAGTGGTTATTTTCGTGTTTTTAATGTTGCTAAATATATGAAGTTAGTGTCTCTTAGTTAATACATAAACAGAGATGTACTGAGAAACAATTGACATTTTCAAAATTTAGAAATGCGGTATTCACATTTCCCTATCCAGCAGAAGGGTAGAGATGGTAAGTTAAAGGACATCATTGCCTGCCTATGATCACTTCTTATTCATGTCCAGGGGTCAACCTGGATATCTTAATATTCCTTATTTAGAGTTATGATCATGGTTTCGCAGCCTAGTTATACAGACCAACAAGAACCTTCATTTTCCAGGACATTTCCGTACAAATTAAACTTGTCTTTATAAGCGAGTCTTTTTTTTTGTGTCAAAGTCTGACTGTTCTAAAGACATAATATTTTACAAAAAAAAAATCTTCCAAGAAAAGTTTTACACACCACACATGCTTCTGCGATCAAAAGTCAGTGTTCCAGCTGGGGACCGCTTTTGTTCTCCTCCTTTTAGACCCCATTCAACAAAAGGTTCAGCTTCCTTGAGTCCATATCCGCTTGTCCAAGTAACAGTCATCTGAGTATCCAGTAAAATGATCATCACAACCAGCCTTAAAGAATAACTCAGCCATATATTGGCATGTCATGATAATTACCGCCATTGTGTGAGTTTGTTTATTTTTTTACAGAAGGAGGTCCACAGATGACACCTCACATCTTATGTACTCAAAACATCGTATGTGACACCAGAGTTGTTGATCTATGCAATAATAGCACGCACACATAGGAGAAAGGGGAAGTAGGATAAAACAACTACTCAACTATCTGACACATATTCTCCCTTGCTTTCCCTGTGCGCATATAAAGAAGCTTCAGGAGCTGAACTAACAGCAAAAGTATACTTACTTCATTCCAGATCTTGCCTTGAGCCAAACGTGGGTAAACTGGCGCCTTTGGATTTGCAAAGGCAATCGTATTTGATACTGCAACCAGCTTAGGCTGTTTTGTAAAGAAGAAAGAAGCAGAAGTTTAAATTTCAACCAAAGTCGCACATTGTCAACAGGCAAGTGGGAACATGAATGTTCTAAAATTCTTAAAGAATAAAATAAACAAAAAAGGAAATTGGGGCATCATAAATCTCCTTATGGTTCTGGGAGAAATAAGACATAACATAAATTGCATCACAGAAATCAACTATAAACCATATGGGGTCAGAAGAGTTCAATTTAAGGATCTTAAAAAATATTATCACAGTGGATATTGCTGTAAATGTTTTCCAAATGGTACTCACGGAGAAGTTTGGTGTCGATCACAATTCCAAGCAGCAGGTAGACATAAAACTTGAACAAAAAAGTTTGTGAGCAAGCAAAGATCAACCCCATACCAATCAGTTTGGAAAGTGCTTGAGGAGGAAATAATGAACAGGCAAAACAAAGGGGTTCTCTAACCTTTGCTACATTAGTGAAAAAACATGAAGGCCAAAAGTACTATGCAGAGTTTGGGGCGACAAAAAAAGCAAGCATACGTCTGATAATCCGCCTGTAAATAGAGCAAATGAGAAGTCTGATCTTTGGTTGATTAACTGAAGCTTCAGAAGCCCTTTCCCGTTGTTTGTGTACTTGGGATTTGTATAATTGGCATATTGATACTGCAAAATATGTCAGAGAGTTAATTTCATAATTGTAGCCTCTTCGTTGTCTTGAGCAAAAAAAAGTCGAGGAGTTCATTGTATAAATCGATACAAAAGCAGCAGAGCATAAACCTTAATAGGCGCTGTACATAAGAATGGAGGTTTAACACTTGGATTTTCTGGAAGACATGTGGAAGCACTGAAAACATGAAACACAAATGTTGCATATGAGATCACATCAAATAAACAACAACAAAAATAGGACATTATTGGCGAAAAATGACGCACAAGTAGAAATTTAGCTGGACCAACATTTTAAGGCAAATTATAGTGCACAAATGCATCTGTACCTGAAATTGGCAGGTGAAAAAACACCAATCCAGTCATAAATTGTTGGGTTCGGAAAGCTATATTCTAAGGTCACCCATTCTGTGTTCTGGCCCTAGAATGGAGAAGAATCTAATTAGTCAAAAAATTTGCCGAAAATCCACTAGCTTTCCTCGTGTGAAGCTTTTATCAATTAGTCCTAGGCAGGAAATAAACAAGAAACATTTAACTGCATACAATTAATAAATCGACCTATTCATTATATGCCAAACTTTTTTCCCTCTGTTTTCTGACTCCAGTTAGGGCTGATAGCAAAACAAGCTAATCGAGTTCGAGCTAGCGTTCGCTCGTTAAAAGCTCATTCAAGGTCAGATTGTTATGTAAACAATCCAAGCTTGAACATTATTTTGTGGCTTGCTAAGCTTTCTAGCCAAGCTCGAACAAGCTACTACTTGACTTGTTCGGTTTATGATATACAAAGGTTCAATTTACTGTTCGGCTCGTCTATCATCCAGTTGGACTAGTATTACAGAAATCGCAATGGACGAAAACAACATAGTTTAACCCTGATAGGACAGAGTCTCATTCTTTTTTCGCTTTTAAAACTAAGACTTGCAGTGGTATTCAGCTTGTAAGGGACCTAATCTCTGCATCACCAAGAGAGTACAAACTTCAATGAATGAAGATGACAATCAGAAGGCATTGGAAGCTTACCGTTGATCCAAGAACCGAAGGCGAGGCTTTAACATAAGCACCATTATCTAAAGCAACAAGTGCCCTATCAATAGCAATTCTTGAAAGGGGTTGATCACCATGAGAACTTGCTCCTTCTAGGCTCCCAAAAGCCCAGAAAATTGCCAAGAAAATTAAACCCGAAATTCTCATCTCCATCGAAATCTGAAACACAATTAGGAATAAAGATTCAGAGACCATTACAACTGGGTATGCCAATGCAGTGTCCATACAACAAAAGCAAATCAAAGAAATAATTAGGACTGAAGTTATTAGAAACCAAATAATGCCCAGCACTGGGAATATTTTTATGAAATATTGCCGCTGACCCACAAAAATTTACTCCATCTAGCAATAAGAAGCTATATTCTCTTATTGGGTGAAAAAAAAAAATAGCAAAAAATAAACTGAATGAGTGGAAGATGAACAAATGGTAACCTAAGGGCCAAGGGTAGTAGAAAGCGCATGAAAGAGTGACTTGAGAGCACTTGCACAAATAGCAACAGGGGAACGAGCGAGCGAGAGAGAGAGAGAGAGAGAGAGAAGAGTACGAGTCTATTAACTTTTTGAAGTTTACGATTACCGAGAGGAAAACAAAGTCCAGTCCAGAGTACAAAAGGACTTTAGATTCTATGGAATATTTAAGGAAGATTCGTACGTATAATTGCATTTTTACAGGATTAAAGACAGGAATGTGGTGCGCTTGGGGTTTGGACAATTTGTTCCGACCCAACAACAATATTCAACCAATTCACATTTAAGATCTTGCCAACAATAATTCAACCAATTCACATTGCCAAGAATATCGACTACGTCCAAAAAATCGCGTTGACGGAATATTGTTTGATAGTTTCAAAATGCATTAATCTTGTTTAAAAAAATGTATGCAACATTGGATTATAACTCATTTGACAAAATTGTCTGAAATCTAATGCGTTTCAAAATCATATCCAAAGATATACGATCAACATGATTTTCGATATGGTCATGGTCGATCAGGGTGGTTTTCACTTAGCACTTATATGGGTTTGCTCTTTTCTAAAGCTGTCGAGTTTGATTCTCCTTTTTTTTTTTCTATCGGCTTAGTTTGATTCTCTTTATTAGTAATTTTTGGAGCCATATCATCTCATGCGTAATCATGGGAAACAACCTTGGGCCCGAAACACCCTCATTATTACTGTAAGAAAAAACCCCAACCGATTGGGCCAATTCATTATAGTTTGGGGAGGCTACCACCAATGGTTATTCCTTCCAATGAGCTTTTTTTCTTTTCTATTGTACTAGCAGACGGCACATGTCTAAAGACACTTTCTACAGTTTATTACGAAGTAGTTCATCAAAATAACTATTTAGTCTTCATTTCATAACACCTTCTTAAAAAATAAGTATTTTTTTGCACCGTATAAAAGATCTCGATAAGATCGATCAAACAAGATCCATATTACTAGGAAAATTATTTGCGTAAACACATTATTTTTAGCTTGAAATTGCTTTCTTAAAAAAATATGGGCAAATTTTCGTTGTCGTCCCTCTAGTTTTATGGTTGTCTCAATTTTGTCTCTCTAGTTTTAATTGTCCCAATTTCGTCCGTATAGTTTGTTTTGCGTTCCAAATTGGTAAAGTCGTTAACACCGTTAATGAAACTAACGGAAAAATATGATTAAAAAATTAAGTGCTTCAATTTTCAATCCGGTTGAACAAGTGCGAATATCTTATTTCTTTGATCATTTTATCCTTAATGGTCGTAATGAATTTTTGGCTCTAAGGCCTTTCAATGAACACCTGGAGACTATTATTTAGTTTCAGGGCTCTCTTATATTGAAAGGCCTTAGAGCCAAAAATTCATTATGACCATTTAAGATAAAATGATCAGAAAAATAAGATCTTCGCACAGGTTCAAACAGATTAAAAATTGGAACATTAAATTTTTTAACTGTATTTTTAATATATAAATGGTGTAAAAAATTGAGTGTTCCAATTTTCAATCCGTTTGAACTGGTGCGAAGATCTTATTTTTCTGATCATTTTATCTTCAATGGTCATAATGAATTTTTTGTTCTAAGGCAATGAGCACCCTCAGAGAGCCTTGAAACTAAATAAGGAGTCTTCGGGTGCTCGTTGAAAGGCCTTAGAGCCAAAAATTCATTATGACAATCTAGGATAAAATTATCAAAAAAATAAGATTTTTGCATTGGTTTAACCAGATTGAAAATTAGAGCACTTAATTTTTAAATTATATTTTTCTGTTAGTTTCATTAACGGTGTTAACGATTTTACCAATTTGAAACGTAAAACAAACTAAGGGGACGAAATTGAGACAATTGAAACTAGAGGGACAAAATTGAGACAACCGTAAAACTAGAGGGACAACTATAAAAATTTGCCCTAAAAAATAAGTACTTAACTTGCGTTCTAGACAGGGCCTTAGTATGATTTCTTTTTCTAACCCGATTGTATGGCGTTTACCACTTTACCCCGTTCCAGAACGGGAGAGCCCTTATTTTTAAGAAGACAATTTCAAACTCAAAAATTATAGGCTCGTTGAAATCTAAAAATATACATTATGGATCTTGTTTGAAACATCTCATTTAGATCTTTTATAAGATCCAAAAAAAATTAAAAAATTATTTTTCATTTACATTATTTTTGAATTTGAAAATGTGAAATAAGTTGCTTATCTTTTAAAAAGGTTTCTGGAACGGGCCTAGACATTTTGACCTTGTCTAGATATGCACAAATTCTTGCGCGCACACACAAAAAAAAAAAAAAAACAGATATGCACAAATTAATCTCTGACATTTTAAATTCAGAATCAAATTCACATCAACTACTCCATACTGAATGAAAAAATGACATAAAAGAAATAACATATACGAAATCATTAAAAATCAATCATAACCCCTCAAATTTACATGAGCAAAAGTTATCTGTTTTGATGGATATTACGAAAAAGGAGAGGGAGAGTCGGAGAGAGTGAAGTATAATGCGTAGTAACATGTGTTTGGTGTATAGATTTGAAATGTGTAGAGTTTTTATTTTTTATTTTTTATGGAAATAAGTGTAGAAAATGGCAAAATAAAAATATTGCAGAGAGAAACTTGGTAGAGAAATGGGTGATATATATATTTAAAGTTTTTCAAATTTGACAATTACAACTTTAATAAACAAAAAATCATATACGCTTGAAAGATTGCTCTCGCTTATATGTCTAAACATTTTAAAATATGCCTCTCTCTTTCATTATGAAAAATATAGAACTACCATCCCAAGGAGAGTTCTGAGCTCATTATGTTGCACCTAATTAGAGTTAAGGTTTAATATTAAAAATATTCTAAATGATAGGACATATAATTATCCTATTAGGGAAAAAAATCTAATTAACCAAGAAAACCACGCATTTAGATTTGTCCTGCATACATGATATATTGTAATATTTATTTCAAATACCCTGCTTTTGTAATGTTTTTTAATTATCACTCGATAGATTTCTTAAGTTCTTAACCTACCCAGTATTAAAATAGAAACTCACAAAAACGGTAAGATAAAAAACATCACTCGATAGATGTTTTTGTGATGTTTAGAACTTAACTTTAAATCACACAAATCTTATCGTATAACTTCAAGCCCTTAAAACTCGGATCCAGATCCTCTGCGAGGATTCATAATATTCATAATAGCTTTTTCAGGGGTGCATGGAGTAGCTTTTTCATTGGCTAGTAACTTTTTATATTGTTAAATTCCAAAGTTCAACATACCCTTGAATCTCCATAAACTCTGACTACACTATTAAATTTCAAAGTTCCATTACTAGCCAAAATGACCATATACATATATATATACACACACCCCTTTACTCAGTTTCATAAAATGACAACAAAAAAATAACTTTTTACATTATTAATTGTCTTGCATTTTCCTTTTTCCATTTAAATTCTTTCCTGCAGGAACTCAAGATGCCAGAGTTGAACTTGGGCAACTATCTACAGTGCAGGCCAAGATGTCCCTGTAATCGCGAGATATCCTGAAAGAATCATAAACTTTCCCGTCCCTGCTTTTCTTGTACTCAAATAGCAGGTTTGAATGATCAAATGCTGTGAGTTTTGTGAAGCCATAATCATAGTCCCTGAAAATACTCCACTGCGTTTGCGTTGTCGTGAATTCTGAAAGGCTTGCTCCGGCACCTCCAGCAACCACGTGTATTGTCCCGTTAAGTGTTCCCTTGTAGTAGTTCTTCTCCTTATTTGTGCAAACATTCTGCGCCAAGAAAATAAAAACACACATTGTGTTAGATAGTACCATTGCACAATGTAAGCATCCATGTTCCCAGTTGTAAAGTAATAGTGGCAGAATGCTTTCATCTGAAACATGGAAAAATGCTGACGAAATATGTGTTTTGGGAACACCAACCAAGACAATTTGTCAATACTTGTACTAAGTTAACATGAACCTTGTCGAATCGCCCATCGTAATGTCCAATTGATGAAATCCAAAAGATATAAGAATGTGCATTTAGTGTTGAAATAAAAATAGTCGGTCTAAATTGATGGGCATATCCATGCAAAACCATATATATCCCTATAGCCAACACTATCCTTTTTCCCAGTTGATGTAGAGGCAAAAAAGAATAGTATCATCACTCATTATGCAAACGGAAACAGAAACAGTAATGAATTACAGTACTTCATATTTCATAATGTTATCGTACTAAATCATCATAAATCTTGAATTAAATTGCCGGATTCATTTCAGCTCCTGATTCGATAGATGATTTGATTCAAGTTGGTTGAATTTTGTACTAGCTGTAGGTATCCAATCGTGAATTGCACTAATTTCCAATTCCCAAACAAAAAAAATCGCACTGTTCTAAGAACCATGCCTATGTCAGTATCACAATAGTCAATGAACTAGAGAACTAATCCTTGTGATGAATGAAATTTCTTTGCCAATAAAAAAAAAGAACTCGAGAACTAAAATTCATTAACTGCTCAAAATTCCAGATTTAGTCTATGTTGCTGTGTTCATTGAGTTGTGGAGGATTTACCGAGGAAAAGAAGAATGACAGGGAAAGGTAACAAAATATTTACCTTATTCACTCCAATATCTTCCCATATTTTCCTCTCTCCCCTAAATCCCTCAACAGATCTATGCTATGATCCAACAAAGCTTAATGACAACTATTAGACTGTTACCACCAACTCATCCCAGCAACTTCATTTTTTATATTCTGAAACATGCCCCCCCACATGTGGCCATGCATTCCACTATAAGTTGGCCAAATACGTGCAAGTATTTGGATATTAGGTAGGAGGTGAGTTTCAAATAGAGGGGTCAATTGCTTACTCTCATACCATATAAGATTATTAGCCACCCGGTGATGTAAAAGCTTCATCTTTTAGAGGGAGGGGCAACTGTAATATTTTACTATCAGCACTTACCTATCAACTCAAGAGGGACTAAAATCACAATGTAACTCACTTTTGCACAAAACATTCAACAGACATTTAGACGGGCAAATGCAGCCAATAGTTTTCATTATCCTGATATTAAAGTGAGGATGTACCTGGTAAACGGGACATGTTCTTTCATAGTTGTGTACATGTCCAAACATGGCTATATCAACCTTGTACTTCTGCCAAAGCTTCTGAAGACTCTCCCTACCCATGGGTTCTGCGGATGTTCCTTCCATAGCATAATAAGCACAAGATGAATATCCCAATACGCGATGCGCAAGGAAGATCAGCCATGGCTGTTTTTGTCTATCAACAGATGCAAGACAGTGCTCAATGAAGTTATATTGCTCGGTTCCCTCTCTCCAATCATGTTCTGTATCAGCTATGCAGAATCGAAACATGCCATAGTCGGTGGCATACCTGTAAGAAGAAGATCCAACACTCACAAACGATTCCTCTTGGACTCGTGTTACATGTGTCAAAACAAGTCAACACAGCACTCTCTCTCTCTCTCTCTCTCACACACACACACACACACACACACACACACCCCATTCAATGTCGAATTACCACCTTTAAAAATGCAAGAAAATCAATGGTGGCTGTTGGATCTACGGAGATCTCATTGTGGCCCACGTTGGACTAGTCTTATTACTCAAGTAATAACTGATAAATGAAGCCAAACCTATTTGGAGTGTTTTGTGAATAGGTATCCCTAGAGTTATGGTTCTTAATTGCCACAGTATTATTGTTTGTACCGATTCCCATTCAGCCATCAATGCCCGTTCAAGATCAACATCAAGGCTCACATCCTTTGAGCAATTTGATATCTGATTGCAGGTACCTAATGGACAGGTTCACAATTGTGCAGCTCAAGCATGAATACTGTGAGGCAAACATATGTGCAGACATGTTAGCAAAGAATGCCCTCACCCAGGCGTTGGGTTTTACGTCTTTTAATGTTGTTCCTTCAGTATTTTAATTACATAGACTCTTTTAATGTTGGGTTTTATTACTATGCCGTAATCTATGCTACTCCTTTTATGACCCAAAAAAAGAAAAGAAAAGAGTTAAGGATATGTCCAAGTTGAATAGACAGTCACCAGACTCACCAGTCACCACAAAACAACATTTATTTTCTGATGGAAGACGTACATTGTCTCTATGTACAGTTGATTCCTGATCCAGCCCTAACAAGAACAAGCTTTATGTTTCCATTGATACAGTTCATCCGGAGGGCCATAAGATCGAAAATTTCTATGGGTATTACAAGTTTCTCTCTCAAAAAACTTGGACAACTGTGGCTAAAAGGAAACTTTCATGTTTCCGCTATGTACACATGTTTATGGATTTCTTTCAGCGGCAACAAACATTACCAAAAAACGTAGATATTTGAAGAATGATAGACAGAGAAAGACAACATTCCAAAATGCTCCAGACCTTTATATAATTTACGAGCCTTTGGATCTACATGTTGTATATGATTGCATATGCTTTACAGACATTGAGTATATTGAGCTAGGTTCACAAGACAACAAATGAAGAAGATGAAAGGTAAGAACACATAACAACCCAAAACATTAAATAACCGAATAATTACATGTTTATTCATACATGACACATAAGGTTCACGTAATGACTCATACCAGAACTTTGCTCTGTTCTCTGTAGGTACATAAAACATAGTCTCAGCCAACACACCACATTCTCCTCCAGAATCCATGCTCCCATAGAAAGATCCAGTTCCAGGCCAGTCACGTTCGTGGTTGCCACTGCAAAGGAAGAACAATTAATTTCCACGAAACACAGAGAAGATTGACCAGATGGAAACAAACTTGCAAAATACCTAGCAATCATGTAAGGCACAGTTGAGGCAATTGGCTCAATCTGGGAAGTAAACTGATCCCACTGCGAAAGATACCCATTCGCATAACAAATATCTCCAATGTGGAAGACGATATCAATGTTCTTTAAGTCCCTAATAATCTGCTTAGTAGTATTGAGAGAGCCACGCTGAAAATTATTGTACTCATTGGAGCCATCAGCCTCGTCCTTCATGTTTTAAACAACAAAACATACTTTAGAAACAGAAGCATACTGGGTAAATGCAATTGTGCTTCGCGCAGTGTTTGAATTTTGGATTTTGGATTCGTGGAAGGATTAGAGTAAAAACACATCAACTGTCTCATGCCTGAAAATTATGGTGAAGACTAGAGTAACAGATTCACAACAAACAAGAGTGAGCTAGTGGAGAATAGATAGATACACTACAACATGCTATGGGTCTATTTAACATGAGTCAAATAGACAATGATTGATTGATGAATCATCATGACTAAGCAGGAAAAAGTAGTATATAAATTAAGGCCAATGTTCAATTGGAAATATGAAGTTTGCAAGGGAGTTCAGACCTTTCCCATGTCACCGTAAATGACCACGCGTTGAACAGAATTTTGGCCAGGATAAGGAGATGCCTTGAACTGGTATATCTGACTCCATATATATGTACCATTGAACAACCTATGCCCCAGCTTGTAGGTATACCTGCATAATGGGTATTCAATAACTGTTCATCTTAAAGCAGCATGTTAACTACTATTATTCCCTTTTTCCCTTACGTCACTGACTGCACCACTCTTTAGCGATAATGCAACAACTTTTGAAACTCAAAATAGAATTAAGAAAGCCATCTTCGGAAGATAAAACATACTCTGAGTTGGGCCACAATTCCTTCAGGAAACTGGTGTGTATGAATCCAGGATCACGCCATCCCACTGTTCTTGCTGGTGCACCTGCACTAGGGAAATGGTAAGAGGAGTCTATCATAAAGAGTTTGCTATCGAAACCTTGGCCAGTTCAACCAAATGAATTACAATCCAAGTAACACTAAGTGAGGCTGGCAAAGAATAATCAAAATAGATGCGGCCAACACAACAGTAAATGCTGCTCAAAAAGACATGAATCATGACTGCTATTATTTGATCATATTCCAGGATCTGTAATTAGCGTTAAATATATTAATTAACTTTTCAATTACTGTTGAAAAGTATTTATGTTGCCACTGCATACGTAAATCTCCATAAATGATTCACATTAATAGAATACATTGTGTACAAAAAGCATTATCCAAAAGAAAACAGTATGATAGAACTAAAAGCCTTTAATGTAATCACTAAAGATTGGTGCATTAAACTATGGAGGCCAGGCACTTTGTCTGGGGGGTTATAAACTTATAATCTCTCTATATACAGGACAAGAACTCTGTATTATTCAGAACAAAAAGTTCAAGAACTATCATAATGGAAATGTTGACATCAGAGTGCTATTTGTATCCATCATTCCATGCTCAAGAATGCACTATACACATCCGATTCCACGGTATTTCTATACATATGTTTATTATGTACCACACATACTGCTGCGATCAAAAGTCAGTGTTCCCGCTGGGGAACGATGTTCCCTTCCTCTGGGACCCCATTCAACAAAAGGTTCTGCTTTATCGATCCCATATCCACTTGTCCATGTCACTGTCATCTGAGTTTCAAGTTAAACTGTACCATCTCCTTAATTTGTAAAACCCAAAAAAAGGATAAAGAGAATTAAGGTTATTAGATTGTTAACCAACCAACAAATCTAAAAGCTTAAGTTGTTCCAACCTTATACCTTCATCTCACGTATAGCCAGGCTCCATAAGCTTGTAGGTAGGCGGTGAGAGAGGGACCAACTCATCTTTAATTACTTACTTACACCTTCAACAAAACTAGGTGCTTCCCCATCCACAAGGCAATATGATCTGCACCCATGGCTCTGCCTGAACCACTTAAGCAGGGACTAAGAAACGCTTTGTACAATATAATTCATTGAACATATAAAAGGAATATGGCATGGTGACGGGAGATATAAATCACCAACTACAATTGCAATGGATCAGGTCAATTTGTCTGCAATCATTGAAGTACTTCATATATACACTATCATAAGTTAACTACCCACTTAATCCAATGAACTCATCTAGCCTATGTCACTTTGAGCTCTAAGCTGTTAGGACTGTGAGAGGGACTCTCTAACATTATAGAGTATAACTTAGTTCACCTTTCACTAGTCATGAAGCGGTCTAGACTGAGTGGTATTCAACGGGAGTAACAGACCAATTGCTGCTTATCCCGACATTACCAGAAACTCGCAAGGCAATAGGCTTTGATCTGCACCAATTCATGGTTTTCTTCTACCTTTTTCATTAAATATGCATAAGATCTGAACTAAAATGACAAGAGTACTTACTTCATTCCATGTCCTTCCTTGTGCTAGACGAGGGTACACTGGTGCATTTGGATTTGCAAAAGTTACAATATTTGACACCGCCACCAGTTTTGGCTGTTATTCAAAGGAAAGCCATTAAATAACCAAAGATTGTTCATGGCGAACACGAAAGACAACATAATCCTCATATACAAGTTCAGCCACACAAAAAAAAAAAAACTGCAGGGGAGTAAAGAAGACAAAAACTGCAAAAAAGCAATAAGCAAAGTTTGTTCATGCAAGACAACTTGATTCCCACAAAAATATGGTACTTATAGGGGAAGATTGGACAATTAAGAGCTCACAGTTAACAACCCTCCGGAAAACAATGCGAAAGAGAAGTCGGATCTCTGTTTGATCAATTGAAGCCTTAATGATCCATTGCCCATATTTGCATACTCGGGATTCATGTAATTTGCATATTGATACTGCAAGATAAGAGGAAAAAATAGTATATGATTGAGAAGCCCCTTCTCCCACTTGAAAATCGGCCAATAAATCATAGAACAAATCTAAGGCAACATAGCCTGAACCTTAATTGGTGCAGTACACAAAAGGGGAGGATAAGTTCTCGGAGTTTCAGGGAGGCAGATGGAAGCGCTGGAAAGAAAATAGTAGAATGACCTATATCAGTCAATGCATAAAGAAAATCAATTAAGATGAAAAGACATTTCTACCTGAAATTTGCTGGTGAAAATACTCCAATCCAGTCATCAATGGACGGCTTTGAAATGCTATATTCCACAGTCAACCATTCAGTATTTTGCCCCTGGAAAAGATAAGGAATCTCGCATCAGTTAGTCATAATCTTCTTTGAGCTTTCCATGAGTGAGAGCTAGTTCCCTAAGGACAGCTAACTGGTAGTGGTATCAAATTGTAAATTACATAAATGTAGGGCTAATATTACAGCATAAAGCAATCAAACTACCCTTTCCATACGTGCCAACCTATTTTTGGATCATGGGTTCGTGAAAGTGTGGTAGAGGAAAAGATTTAAGTAGGCTATGAAGTGAAGAAGCTAAATTAATATCAGGGGTGTCTCTATCATTTTGCTTTCCCTTTGAGAATCGACCTACAAATCTATAACCCAAACACAGCCAGAGAGACAAACAAAAAAATTACCTTCAACCCAAGAACTGGAGGATAGGCTTTAATATAAGCAAGGTCGTCAAGAGCAAAAACTGTATTGTGAATAGCAATCCTTGAGAGAGGCTGAACTCCATCGGATGTTGCCCCTCTGAGGCTCGCGATAGCTCCCAAAATCACAAGCAAAATTAACCCAAAGACTCTCATTCTGCCAAAGGTCTGAACTCAAATCAAGAAGGAGATACCTAAGTACCCCAATTCGCCTAGCACAAATGCAAACTCCAAAAAATTAATTTTCCATTCCAACCTAAGCACAGAATCACTTTTGTTGAATAACGTACTATTGTGAACGTTTAAACAAACCAAAATTGGTTTTTTGAAGTTTTTCTCTGGCACTACTAGCAGACAGCAATCAGAATCAGAAGCACAGTTTCAAGAAAATGGATTCCCTGAACAAATAGCATTGCCAGTTGACACTTGCCGGAATTATCTCACAAACTGAGACTCTAAATCAATAAGAGAACAATTGTCCCATGTATTTTACTATAGATGCACACCAACATATCATTTACAACTTAAATTTTTAGCTGTTCATAGGCGGACCCGGCACCCTGTAGTGTGGCATCTGATGACCCGTTCTCGCAATCGATGGTCCAGATTCGCTGAAGCACACGTACCAGTCAAAGTTAACTTTTACCGGTAGAGTTAACAAACATATCTAAATTGCCACGGCTCAGATGCCGCAGTGCCGTCTGCACTACAGGACCCCGTTTCCGTGCAGAGGCAGTATCCCAAGTCTGTACGCTAAAAACAAATTGATAATAGTTGACCCAATCATCATAATCTAAATTTCGTGTTTTGAACTGATCATAATCTAAATTAACTAAAACAATTACCACCTGGGTACAAAAAATAAACCGAAAAGAGCTCATGATTTATCAGCCCAAGTAATAGCACTCCCGGACACAGAGAGAGAGAGAGAGAGAGAGAGAGAGAGAGAGTAACTGACCTGCAGGAGCGTATCTCTGAAGAGAGAGAAGGGAGAGAGGGCAGCAATTTGGAATATTGTGTTTAATGTGCAGACAATTTTTGGAATATTTTGAGGAACATTCGATGGAAAGGTCCACCGTGATTGGCCTTCGAAGTGTGGTAGGAATTGGCTGTGCACGGGAACGACGGGCTCAGTTTTATCTAATATCTTCAGATACATGATCCAAACAAAATTATACAAAAAAAATTGTAAATCATAAGTTTCAAATTGTTCTATTTCTTCCCATTTTTTTTTACAAATATGTTTCGATCATGCATTTTATTGGTGTTTGATCAATTTAATTTTTGATTAGAATAATAAATTTGATGAGCTCTATACAATGGATAATTTCAATCACAACTAGTCCACAAAGGCCCAAACTAGATCCGAAAGTGGGAAAAACAACGGGAATGTTAGAGAGCTTTAAAAAATTCTAGAGGATTTTGCAATGTTTTGAGATTGTATAAAACTCTATTTCATGTTAGACTTGTGTGGTGAATTTTGAAATATTATGTGATGTGAAGAATGAAATATGGAGTATATTTTCTAGAAAGTTCCTAGAAGAATGATGTGGACAGTTGGATAAATTATTTTTTTTTAAATCATAGCCGTTCCCTGAGGAGGTAGATTGCTATAAAAAAAACTAGGAGGAGAATGTGGGAAGTCTTGCTTACCTAACATTTATAGGATTGTCCCTTTTCATATCACTTTTTTGAGTTTCTACTTTCGTTCTCAAAGCCTTAGTTGCAATATCGTCCAACCAAGGGCCTCAGTAGAGTGTCCTTGACAGGTGGGCCGAACCCAAATTCGTCATTGGGCTGAACCGAATTATATAGGGTCACTAGTACGGGTAGTCCAGTCCAGAGGAAGAACGTTGGTGATTCTCGAACCACCACCCCACAATTAGCATGCCCGGTGGGACTAAATGCCACAGCTGGTTCTAGAAAAATCTCTTTTCGATTGAAACACTGTAGAGACAGAGGGGGTGACGGCCACAATAGCGCCATTGCCTCCAAGTCGAAACGGCCACTTGAAGTAGGGCATGGAGAGTACACAACTCTCTAGCGTCACTTCAGACACAATGTTCTAGGTGCGCTACTCCACGACGCTTACCATTACATAACTCATGTGCTGGGCCGTGAACGAGGTTTTTGAATCTTAGGATGTACAATTTGGTCTGCATTTTGTTCTCCAGTATCGTAAGTCTATTGTGATTGATGCTCTGAGTCAAGTGAGTCTGTCTTCTGCTTTGAAGCTAAAAATAGTTTTATATGAAAGTTGATAGGTTGATAATGCCAAAACTAATATTGTTCCTGTCAAAACCAAAAATGTTCCTGCCAAAATATTAGTGGTGGCTCCTCACTGAATTACTTATTTGCCCCAGCTACATCCCTAATTTTTTTCAACCGAATCTTTGCAAATATTCAGTTTCTCTCTCCCCCTTCGACACACTCTCTCTCTCCACAAAAACCATTTTTTGAGCTCTCCCCCAAAAATTTCTCCGGTTTCCTCTCTCAAATTGGCTCCCACTTCAACACATGGTGACAAGCTCCTCCTGATTGAACACCACACGTTCTCTCTCTCCCCTAGTTCATATATTCTTTATTCGCATAGTGATAAAATATGAACGTTTATGATATCAGTTCCATGAACAAAATTGGGTACCAATTACCATGGAATCACATTCAATTGTATTTTGGGATCTAAATCATTTGATGTTAGATGGTCATGCTTAGTTACCTCGGCCTATAATTTTTTCGCACCTCTGACTGCAAAATGGAATCGTAAAGAAAGAAAGAATTAAATTGTTGCTATCTTTTTCTTCTGCCATTATCGGAAACCAAAATCACTAAGGGTGGAGGATTTAATCCCGTCATTTTGTTGCTTTGCCTTCTGTTTCTGGGGAAGAAATGTGGAGAAATTTGGGAGAAATGTCATGTCAAAGAGTGGTTTTGGAGAAGAGGGAGAGAAAGAGAGAGCGTGTGAGTGGGTGTGTTTCAGTGTATGTCTGAGTTGAAAAGTCAGAGCAGGGGCAAATAAGTAAGTCAATGAGGATTCATCACTATTATTTTGACAGGAACACTTATGGTTTTGGCAGGAACAATATTAGTTTTGGCATTATCAGCTGTCTTCTAAATTTTGATTTTACTGCTAAGAGAGCAAGTTATTGGACTCATCCAAGGAGTGTGTACTATTTCTAGAGAGATGCCACACTTGATTCCAGATCCAGTTGGGATATAGAGTTCATGCCAAGATTTGTTTCCTACTATTAGCCTTAGATTCTTTCAGCAGTTCAGATTCTCCATGACCTCATTCGTTATAAAATTTTAGACTTTTTCTGTGCGCACGGTCTCCAATAATTTTTTTCTCAATTATTACTCTCATTTATCTCTCTAATGAACATGACACAACAACATAAGAATACATTGTTCTGATTACAGTTTTTTTAGTAACCTCTGTCTTGATGGCTGTGGTTTTCCTTTTTTGGTATTCGTTTTCTCCTTTTTTTTGGAAATGGCGGTGGTATGGGTGGCGGAAGTGGTGGTGGTGGGGGCACTGTCGGAGGTGTTGGTGGGGCTAATGGAGGGATTGGGGGAGGCGTTGGAGAGGGACCCAGAGGATGAATTGGTGGTGGAAGTGGCGGAGGTAGGGAATCTAGAGGGGGCATCAGCAGTGGCGTTGGTGGAGGAGTTGGCAGCGGAGCAGGTGCTGGTTTTGAAGGAGGTGTAGGCAAAGGAATTGGTGGTAGCGGCGGTGGCCGTGGAGGAGGTGGTGGTGGTGGTGGCAGCGGCGGCAGTGGAGGATTTGGAGGAGGTTCTGGGAAAGAATTTGGGGGAGTTGGCAGAGGTAGTGGAGGGGCAGGTGGTGGAGGAGCTGGCATTGCTAGGGGGGAGGAGGAGAACAATGGCGGTGGCGAGTAATGAGAGAGAGAGGCTGCTCGAGATCTATAAATATTTTTAGGATTTCTCTCTTTATGAGTGGTTATATAGTATGGGTATTATTGATATAAGAATTGTTTTATTAGACTCGTGGACTAGAGGGGTTAAGAACTTAAGAAGTGGACTAGTGGGGTTAGAAACTATGATTTTTTTTTTTCCCTTGGTGCATGAATCAGAAAATATTAAGATAACAAAATAACCCAATGAAAGTATACCCAAAATGGGGAAAAAAAAATAAAGAGGGAAGGTTCCAAATTTTTTTAAAAGGCATTAGCTTCCCTCCATATTTGTGGGGTGCCTGACATTCGATTCTCTATCTGAGACGGTTCGAACGCGACCATGGAAACAGATTATGGGTCACGGTGTAAGACAGTCAACGTTTAGGTGCTTTGAAATGGAAGAAAATAAACACGATAAAATGAATTTTAAACTATTTAAAACGAGCAGTTAGGTCTAGGGGATCCTAACACCTCATAACTCAAGTCAATCAACTTTTCTCTTTGAATTTACTCTGTTTGAAATACGCAGCAAAGGTTCTCAAACCGAAGAATTTAGCCTTAAAACCATTTTAAACTAGAAACGGAGTTTGAATACCAAGCGAGCTGTCCTAAACCTTAAACCTTTTCCTCCCTTTGAATCTCAGACACAACTCCAGCAATCCCAACCAGAGACTTCGAAATTGTTGGGTGCACACTCACAACGCTGAAAAATAGAAGATTCATATTTTTATAAAAGTATAAATCCTTTGATGATTCTACAATTGCTTGTCTAACCAATTTTTCCTTGTTTCTTTTCCCTCTTAATTATTTTTCCTTCTCTCCCCAATTTCCAAACAGATTCAAAGAAACTAACCCAACACGGCCATCAAATCCTCGCAAATCCCTTTCTTTCCTACTTTTTAAGCCACCACCTTTCATTAACACTCTTTAAAAATTATGAAATTAAATAACAAAAATATAAGTTAAAAGACCAAATCCAAAAGTAAAAATGCTATATGCACTCCATATTTTGATAACAGCACTTTAATGTTTGTCTGGTCCGTTGGTTTGGCGGGTACAAACTGCAGAAACATTTCAGCTCAAAACTAGTTTTCATGTTTTTCTTCTCTTTCCTCCACTTTCTTTGCAACCAAACAAGCTGTTGGTCAGATACTACGACTCGAATATGATTGAATTAGGACATGAATTCAATAAAAAAAATATTCCAACCATCCTAAAAAAACACAATAATGTGTCTCAAACGTGACAGAGTTACAATACCCGAAACCGGATAATTCTTCAACAACTAGAAATTCATTCAATAACAAGCTTTCCTGCAACTCCTAAAGCATCATTTGCTGCCTCAGATGAATAGCGTGATCAACGAGACCAAAAAACCTATAAAGAATCCGTAAAAGAACACAGTTACTGTTGTTTTCATGGCAGGTTTGAATCCTTCTTAACGTTGTCCTGAAACAGCAATGCATATCGTAAAGAACATCCTAAATGTTTCAAGTACTCGAGTCGTCGTGACGGACACTCGATACTCTCGTAAGGATAAGGGAACACGCGTCTAAATTCATCCAATGTTGTATTCTGAAAATCTCTTTTTACCACATAAGACACGAGTAAAACCCCATACTACGTGCAAAGGGCGGCTCTATGTCACCTTGTAAACACCAATTTTCCCAGAGAATAAAAGAAAAAATAATTAGAAAAAAAAAACAAAAAACAATTAGATGACTTTGACGCTTTAGACACTTACCCGCACCTAATACCAGTACCTATGTCGGGTAACATAGTTCATAAAATGGAAGGAACACAATACAACACCTAGTTTAAACTTTTGTTACCAAGGTTCTCAAGTTACGATTAATCAACTCCTTCAGATATAATTTCGGTTATTGTATGGAGAAATACCCAACAGGTCTTGTCATAATTGCAACACAATACAAAACCTAGATTAAACTCCAGGCAAAATGCATTTCGCCTCCCTGTGGTTTAGGCTATTGGCACTTCACCTGACCAGCTTGGCACCTTGTGTTTTTGACTAAAGTGTCAAAAGGTAGTTGGCCATTTTTAAAAGTCAGGGAGGTGAGGGGCCAAGAGCCTAATCACATGGAGGTAAAACACATTTTACCCTTAACCTTTTTTCTCTGAGAAACCTAGCAGCAAAGATTTTGTTACCACATTGTTGTCCATTTCAAAACACATTCTTCGAATTCTTTTTCCTTTGGTTCGGCGGTCAGGGTGTCTGGGTCAGTTTAAGCGCACCTCTCCGGTTCGGTTAATGGCAGGCCATCCACGCCGGGACTTGTGGATTTACAAGAAATTTCTTTCTGGCGGTCTGACTCAAAGAATTGAATCCTGATCAATTGTGTGGGGAGCAAACCTACCACTCAACCGGAAGAACCCTTGGTCGTTCTTCAAACTTTAACTTCACTCATTTGTCATCAAGCTTTCGTTTGAAAATTTTAAAGTGAGAGAACACACCACGAAACATTGACAAAAAGTATAGGAAAAAGCAGAGGAAAGCATGCCACCCACTACCGGAAATCTCCAGCGAAAAAGACTTTTTGAAAGGCAAGTAGCACAAAGTAAAGAATGACAGAAGGCAATAATATGCCTTTTCTGTACCTCCAACACCCATCTTGATTTGAATTTTGGGTCTCCAGGTCCCGCTCCAAGCATACCCTAATCATAACAAAACAAAATTTCAGACACACAAATCAGCAAAAAAAATAAATAAATAAATAAAGCAACTAAAATAATTCAAGACGTGAAGAAAAAAAGAAAGAAATTGTCTCTAAAAAACTAACCACGGCCAAAGCAATTGTTGGAGGTGTTCACCCCATTTCGACAGATACAAGCGAAGGACTCATTCAACCCGGCAAAACCACACAACCCCCCGCTGTCTTCGCAATTCTTGCATGCTTCAGTGTAATACGAGTCATTGTATTGCAAAGAGATCCCAAACTGCCACTTCATCGGGTCGCCTTCATCGCCTCCGTACCCGTAAATTGCAGTGTAAGATGAGCACTGGAGTTTTGGAAGATCCAACGTAAAACCCGACCCAAGCACAATCTGCGGATCATAAACACAGCAAGTAGAAATCGGCGCATTCGGCGTCAACCCAATTCCAGTGACTCCTGTACAAGAATACATCCCTCTGCATATGTGTAAACCCGAACCAGTGTTGCATAACTCTTCGTTTTGGTCAAACACGGGAGAGGTGGTGGAGCAGCCTAGCAAAACAAAGGTATCTTCCGCCACTAAGCTGAATGGGCTGGAGCTATCCAAGCTAAAGCTCCCGGAATTCTGCATTGAAGAACAGTTTGACATCAAGGGGTCCGTTAAAATTAAAGTGTTGCTCGGGTAGTCGATTGAGGAGATAGTGTAAACGCCAGTCCCGGTGGAGAACTGGAGTGTCCCTGAGCTGCACCTTATGTATCTGGCAAAATCAGCGTGCCCGCATCCGAACCCTGTGCCGAAGGGGAACTTCACAGGGAGCGTGCCACAAGTGCTGTGACACGTTGCATTCTTTGGGGTGGTATGAGTAGTAGCAGCAAAGAGGGGGTGAAATAGGGGAAGAAAGAGCAGAATGTGGGTTAGCAGCCATGAGTCTGTAGAAAAGGACATTGATGGAGTTTTTAGACAAAATGGAGCAAATTAATACAAGAGTTCAGTCTTCTACATAAACTGATACTTGAAAAGGAGGAGGGAGAGTGTTCTTTTCGGTGGAGGTGATTTTTTTCAACATTCCTAAAAAGTAGAGCCAATGCATATCATGGGTTCTAGCTAACAGGCACTATGGATATTTAAGGACCAGGGAAAAAGAAGGCAAATTACCAGTTATAGGGGGCAATATGGTTATAGTGCACTAGTCAAACAAAAATCCAAAAAGTTGTCCTCATTTTCTGCAACTGAACAAGTAAAGGGGTTTTCAAAAAAAAAAAAAAACAAGTAAAGGTCGACTTTGTCACATTAAAGTTACAATGCCATTATGCTGCTCTTTCAAGTCATTTTTAGGGGGTCTATTAGTAGATGGTGGGTTTATGATCTCAAAGGACTAATCGAGACGCGGGTAACTTGGCCCGGACACCTAGTTATAAAAAAAAAAGGAGTTATTTTAAGGGATAGTAAAACTCGCCCCCACTGCTGCAGATGAAGTCTCATATGTTGAGCATCTAATAAAGTAACAATTGTTAGCAATAACAATACAAAAAAAAAGTTAATACCATTAATTCTTAAATAAAGTGGACCTGCCATGTCTGTATACCCAAGAGGAAGTAATTAGTATATCTAACATTCTCTACTGAAACTGTCAAGAAACTAAATGGAGGTTGTTTCACTGAAAGATTTATAGTATTTTGCAGATATAATTTGGTCATCCGGAGCAATGTTCTCTTTGTGAAAGATGCAGAGTGCAATGAGCTTCGCAGTTCTCAAGCATGAAGAAATGAAGTGGTTATTCAAACATGAAGTGAAGATACAACTCAAAAACTAATCCCATGAGACAAAAGAAGCGATGCGTTAATGATCACTTTTGTGCAAGTTTTATTAAACTTGAGATGTTTTTTTACCCAAATTACATCCGAATTGGAAATTTATCGCTCACAAACTAGATACAATCACCAAAATCTTAATGAGTCAAGCGATTTAAGATTTCTATAGCAGTTGGCACTTGGCAGCTATCATGCGTAACATTAATTTCTCTTCGGCATCTTCGCACACTCTCATGGAAGGCAAAATAATAGCGACCACAGAACAAGAAACGGATAATACAAGACGAGTATCAAACTATATGGTAAAGAAGACAAGCCGGGTAAGAAATAGCTAATCTACATGAAGTCAAGCCTAAATTTGTTAAAAGGGGATGGGCGGATGGCAGAAAATTACCAGAAAATACAGTGCCTGCCATTCTCTACATTTGATGTGTAAAGCACACAAAGCCATTAGTACATTTGTTGTCCAAAACAATCATTTAATTCAGCAACTGCACAGAGTAATCTCAGAGAAACCATTAAGCGTGTCACCTGTTTGCAGCTCTAACAGATTAAACAACTTCCAACAACTAAGTGTTGAAACAATGATCTCATAATGGCTGACAAACCTCTAGCTTTATTGAACCCTAAAATTTACAGAGTAGTTGCAATGAAGTATAAAATTGGACCAAGCACCAAGCCTAGTGTTTACGCGAAGAAGTGGCTGCTTAACTTTTGTCTACCAGTACCCCAGTGCTCGAAGGAGGAGAATCTTTCAATATAAAAGAGTATATTAGACATGATTCACATATCGACGGGACAAAAAAATACAATGAGCCCAAACAATCCAAGAAGGGATGACCGGGCAATCATCTAAAGGGAAATTCCTTTCTGGCATAGGAATCTTGCTGGTGACTGATGAACAGATGTACACAGACCACAGATCCTCTGCCTTATCATCTCTATGTGACCCTCTCTTTATGCCTTCTCTTATGAGGCACAACAAAACCAAACAGAGACCATAGAGAGACATCAGCCTCATTGGAATTTATTGGCGTGTTTTCACATTCTCAGAAACTGTGCAGAAATGTGCCGTGCATTTATCTAACAACATCATATTCCACTGGAAGCCTTTGAGTGTCAAAATTACTGCACAATCGGCTCAAGTATCTAGAAACAACATGCCAACTGAATCCCTGTTTCTCAACTTCAATTAGGAGCTGTCACTCAGATACCAATAATATCTCAAAAGGGCATTGTGTGAACAAAATAGGCAACAGACAGAGGTGAGGTTCACTCTGCACTCAGACCGGCCCAATTCTTGAAGGCAACAAGTGATTCCATTTTCCTCAAGTTTCTCTTTCTTAACTTTGCCACTTTGAGTTTCTTATGGTTCTCCATAAAAGCTTGTTTGTACCTCCACTTATCAACGAAAATTTTCATCTCCTTAGATTTCTCCACAACTTGCATCACGGCATCAAAGAAACCTCCCTTAACCAGAGCATAAAGGAACGCATCGACCAAATTGTGGTCTAATTTGAACCTCTTCTCTCCATCAATAGATAGCCTTCTCTTAACCTCGTTCCACAACATCATAACATTAAAGTATTTCTCTGCATTTGCATAACCATTAATGAGGGACAGATATGTTTGCTCATTTGGCTCAAACTGCAGGAATACCATCCTTCTGAAAGTTCTCCTTGCATCTTCTAACCGCCCAGCTTTACAAAAGGCATGAAGAATTGAATTCCAGTCGTGGGTACCCACTACAATTCGAGGATCCTCAACAACCTCATCTAAAAAGGCTGCCATTAGCTCAGGCCGGTGATTCTCAGTTAAACCTGTCAGTATCGTCAAGTAACTTCCATTCAGATCAGGTATTCTTGCTTCCCTCATGTCCCTAAACAGAGAGAATGCCGACTGAAAATCTTGGCTTGACATTGATGCGTCTATTAGAGCATCATATGTAGTAGCATCCAACTGAAGTCCTGAATTACTTATCTCCGTAACCAATTCAGTTGCTTCAGCTGTTCTTTTCTCTTGGCAATAAGCCTTCAAGATTGGCACATAGACCCCAAGCCCAACACTACATCCCCGAGCATTCATTTCATCGAGAATGCTATGTGCCTTATCCAAAAAGCCAAGATTAACACAAGCATTGATAATGCCATAGCCAATGGATTTCTCAATTGTGATTGATTGTGTTTCCAACTTTTGAGCTTCAATTATTAAATTCGCTAAATCCTTGAAACTTCCATGCTGAAGAAATCCTCTTACTACTTGACAAAAAGTTTCTTCAGTAAAATTTGCATCCTCTCCATTAGCTCTTACATTACGTAAAATATTAACCGAAACAGATTCTAAGCTACCAGATTTCACATAGCCACTAATCACGTTACCAAGAAATGTCCTCTTATTAGCAAAACCAAACCCACTCATCAAACTTTCTAACTCAACTATCTTTTCTTCAAGCCCCTTCAATGCATACAAATAAGCAAGAAACCCAAAACTCAATTCATCCGGCCTAACCCCCAACACTGACATTGTCTCCACAACATTCTCAGCATCAACAATAGATTCAAGATCACGACAACAACCCTCTAAAGCCGCATTACACGCGACCAAATTCGGCTTCATAAAATCCAGCTTCTCATCCAAAGCAATCCTACAGTTCTCATTAAAAACGCGCAAAAAAGCCGCAAAGCTGCCATTTTTCCTACAAATTTCCACCAGAGCACTGCCCCAGATTCCAAAAGGCACAAAATACCTGTTCTTGAACATGCACTTAACCAATGCAAAGGCAGGGGCAGCAGTGCCACCAACTTTCATAGAATTCAAAAGGGTTTCGACAGTTTGATACTCTACCAAACTCGGGTTCTTCTCCAACAAGAAAACCACAGAGGCAAAAGCCCTTTTCAGGTTGTGGGTGTCCTTGAGCGAAGACAAGTGCGTGATCATGGAATTAGTGAGAGGCTTACTTGGGAATGAGGAGCAGTTGGTGAGGGTCTTGAATGACTTCCATGCCTCGTCAGTGTTGTTGGCGTTGAGGGATGCTCGGAGGGTGGCTTCTAGGGTGGATTGGCGCTCTAGGGTTAGGGTTTGTGGAGTTGGGTCTTGTTGGGGCTTGGGGGGGAGTGGCGGGTCCCTCTTCAGGGCGAAGAGTGATGGTTGGAGGAAAGAGTAGAGGCTGGGGACTTCAGGCTCGGCGGAGAAGTGCCTGTGTGATAGCAAATACAGAGCTCTTCTCCACATTCTCTCTCTCTCTCTTCTTGCAGCTTTCGATGTTCCAGAATCACAGACGTCAAACAAAATCGAGAAGAAGCATGTTTATTTTGATTAATTACGTTATTGGGAATACCTTGGCATCAAGAAGCTGGAGTAGCTCAGTTGGTTAGAGCGTGTGGCTGTTAACCACAAGGTCGGAGGTTCGAGCCCTCCTTCTAGCGACTCTTGTTTTTTATTTGTTTCAATACGTTATTTTTTGGGCATTTTTCCCCGGGAATTGACTTTTACACGTATACACTCCATTTTTCGTCCTTATTCATGTAAATTTACCTTTTTTCTTTTCATAATTTTACTTTTTACACATTAAAGAGTAATAGAGTAAATTCACACTAAATAAAGACAAAAAAAAGAGTGTACGTGACAAAAAGGGAAGTGTAGAAGTTAATTTCATATTCCCCTTATTTTGTCTTTATTTAAATTTTTTTCTTCTTTGTTAAATTTGCGTTTAGTTTTGTAAATTATTGATTCATCTTAAAAAGAGAAATAAAAAAAGTAAAAATATACATTTGAAGATATATCTTGGATATTTCGGAAAAGTAAAAGTTATAATTTTTTTTTTTTTCTAATTGGTATTCACAAAAATTACACTTAAAATCAACAAGCGCGGAAAAAATTTGAATAAGGACGAAACAATGGAACAAAAACCCCGTTCTACTAAGATTTATATTTTTCATTTTACGAGACAGATCACTCTTTCGCAATACATTATCTTTAATTTAATTCAAAAAATAAAATGCTTATTTTTCTTAAGGGAATTGGGTTGGTGAAACAAGAACTAATGAACCAAACAAGCAGTTTGTAACACGAGTTGAAGGAACATTGCGTATCCAAGGTGCGAGCTTCAAACGGCTGAGTAACGACGTCGTTTTAGAATGCATGAATAATCGCATCAATGCCGACCTTTGACCTCGGGTTTCGGGCTACTTTCAGTGTTGTATGGTCAGAGGATTCAACTTGAAACAACAGCAGAGGAGGAGGAGCCCATGGAGTTGCTAGTGGAAGAGTGGAGTGGGTCTTCGTCAACGAAGCTCACTAGAACCGCCATCATCACCGCTTCTCCTTCTTCGATCGCCATTCGACGCTCCGGAACCCGATTCAACCAATTCTCGAGACGGTTTCTTCAAGCATTCGTGCCCGAGGCAATCTCTCTCCTCTCTATTCTCTATATACAGATGTCTTGTCGTATGTATATCTCGATAAGACATCGACAAACGCAGTTACTAGTAAAATTTATATTCTTTTGTGCGCGTTCATTTCCTTAACTTGATTGTTGAAGATCGAAGCTGTCATTAGCTGGTTCAGAGATTAGAATCAATCAAAACGGCTTAATTTGCAACATTTTTTTATTACTCAGGTGTCTAGGCTGGGGTGGGCGGTGGGATTAAGCCCCGGAGTAGTCGAGGTGCGCTTAAGCGGGCTAGACACCTGAGTTATAAAAGAAAAATATGGTTGTAAATTCAGCCGTTTTGATTGAATTCAACATTACATAGCACAGGACACAACTACAGGGAGGAAATAAAAAGACTTTGCTCCCAAATACTAATTCATTTGAATTTCCATTAAAATTCAGGAAATAAGGTAATGTGAAATCTGCCACACTACGTTGCTGTAAAGCACTTCCAGTTATTCTAGTTATTGATGATTCAATGCTAAAATCGTGCATTTCATGTCATCTTGACAACCGAATGGACCCCATATTAAATTGAAGATGAGATGTGGGGTCGGGATTAACCAAAGGAGATGTGTGAATTCAGAACCAATTGGTGACAGGAACTGGTACAAGACAACTTTGCAAAGGCAAGAACAAAGAGAATAAAATGTACTTGAAAAAGGAATAGAACTTGAAATGAGGAAGTGGAATACAGCAAGACAGACCTCTAGTTTTCCGTTTCAAATTTTTTGTCATGCTGTTGTGTATGACACGTTTGATTCCGTGCTTGTGTAAATTCAGGGTTATCCAAGCAGTGTAACTCCAGATTATGCTCCTTTTCAAATGTGGGACTTAATGCAGGTTAAGAGCCAACAAACCATGTCTTTATTTATCTACGCAAGAACTAAAAACTTAACTCTCGAACAATGGTTTCTGTTTGCAACTTGTGGCAGGGCCTTTCCACTTACATTCGGACCATGCTTTCTACCCAGGTAAAGTAATTGTTTTCTAACGGTGTTTTTAAAATGCCTTACAGACACTAGTTTGACTGCTCATTTTTAGGCTCTCTTGAGTGCCATTGGAGTTGGTGAAAAATCAGCTACGGTCATTGGGGCCACATTTCAGGTAACACCTAATACTGTCAACAACTTTTATGCATTATCTTCTATGGCAATGTTGTTTGATATGTTCATATTGACAACTGTTTCTGCATGTTGCTGCCGCAGTGGTTTTTGAGGGATTTAACTGGCATGCTTGGAGGGATCTTGTTCACGTTCTACCAAGTATGTTGTTCTGATTGTTCACCAAAATAAAAGTAATAATTGTCCTGAATTAACAAGGGGCAACCACACAAAATGTTTATCTGTGCCTTGCCCCTCCATGTTTTTTCATCTCCAGAGTGAGATTGTGTGGCGGGATTGATCCTGTCCCGTCTCTGCTCCTTAAGCCATTAGCTTTTCACATTCTTTTTGGCCTGTGGGAAGATATCCATAAAGGATAATAAATGTGTTGAGACAAATGTCCCAAAACTGCATTATATTTTGTCCAACCAACAAAGGCGTGAAACTGCAGGTCTGTTTGTTAGGGTAATTGCAACATGTGGTCTACCTCTAGAAGAGAATGAACCCTGATTTGCGATGAACTATGGGGTTTGTAGCAGCAAATCTTCTTGGGCTTTTTTTTGTACATAGCTTGTTTTGAGCAACTTAATTTTTATCTAAAGAGTTGGCTTATTGTTTTCATATTGTCAAGTGTCAACACAATAACCCTTTGATTGTTTCTCTTTCAGGGTTCAAACCTGGATAGCAATGCCAAAATGTGGCGTTTAATTGCAGATTTCATGAATGATCTTGGTACTACTCAACTCATTTTCCGTTAGTTAATTCTTCAAGACTGTTGTTTGAGAACACCTCTTCCCCTTCTTCTCCTTTTCGCCAGTGCACCTCTCTTTGTGGCTGGGTAAGTCAAGGTTTAGTTGGGGGAAGAAAGAAATCACCTAGGTGCTTTATTATATAAATCGTAGATATCAACCTCTGCTTTAAATCTCACTCAGCAAATTGGCAGAGTTCAACTTTCCTCTGATTTTCTTATAAACTAGGTCTAGTGATGCCAACTTTCATAGCAAAATTCCTGTTATGTGGAAAGACCTCTATTATTTACGTTGGTTAAAATTGAATTCAGATTTTTACCTGTAACAGTGATTAATTTGGAGTACTTCAGCTCCTAACTACTGTAGTGGGGCTCACTTTTTTGAAGAAACTAAATGGGTCATGTATGTCTTAATGACTGAACTTATAACACTACACTTATGAGAGGTTATTTATCAAGCATTGGTGATATATTCTCTTGACTAGAACACTAGTTTCATCTATTCAGGTTTTATGTCGTTCCCAATGTCCTGCTCTACTGTTTAAAATCTTGATAGACGTCCAATTATCCAATGCCCCAGGATGATATGACAGCGTATCATTTTTGGTTGCAGGGATGTTGATGGACCTTGTTTCTCCTTTATTTCCTTCAGCATTTGTGTTCATAGTTTGTTTGGGGAGCTTGTCAAGATCATTCAGTAAGTTCGTTTTTCCATTGCTTACATCCAATTGCAAAATCAGCAGACTAGCTGAAACCTCTAACTGAATTTTGTTGACGCTACCAGAGTAGGTTTACTAGTTCACATTGGATCCATTTTTTTCACTGTTAAAGATGGAGGATAAACTGCGACCTCTCTCCCCATCTTGCTTCACTTTTATTCCATGCAAAATACGTTAAATACCCAAAACAGTTTTTGAATTAAGTTGCTAGGTTAACCCACACGTGCTTAAGCGTGCACAGTTAGTAATGACCGACTGGATCACATATTACAACTAAGTTGGTAATGCTGTTCTATTGTTGTCACTCTTTATTATGCTTCCTTGCAGCTGGTGTTGCTAGTGGAGCAACTAGAGCTGCTCTGACACAACATTTTGCCCTTCAGAATAATGCAGCAGATATATCTGCCAAGGTACTGAAGAATTTGGCAAATGCTACAGTTTTCACCACTGGCAATCTGGCATATGATAAACATAGCTCGTATAGGCGTGATCTTATACCTATATTTTGACAGGAAGGAAGCCAAGAGACAGTGGCCACAATGATTGGGATGGCCTTGGGAATGCTGCTCGCACATGTTACTATGGGATACCCTCTAGCCATATGGCTTTCTTTTTTGTCTCTGACCATGTTCCATATGTATGGTTAGTTCCGCTTCTGAGTATATCCAAATGTACATTTTCCACATTCTTGGGAGCCGGGTGTTCGAAATATCATGTGTGTCTATAGATTTGGCTGTTTTGGCTTTTTCCAGCGAACTACAAGGCTGTTCGGTGTCTCTCATTAACTACATTGAATTGTGAAAGAAGCTCAATTCTTCTGCTGCATTTTCTGAAGACTGGCCAAGGTGTGGCATGTGATTTTTCCTTTTAGTTGTTTTCCCCTTTTTTTTTTGACACAAATGTGACACTTGGCTGTTGTCATCATTCCTTCTGGTCATGTGTATTTTCTAAAATACTTCTGTTACCTCTTGTTTTTAATTATCTCGCCCACTACCATGTGTAGTGAAGGTTATTGATACTTGATAACACTTCCGGGAAGAGCACGCAATGGGCCTTATGCAGGCCCTGCGATATTCAACTTTTGGCGATACAAAACCTAATAGAACAAATTCTCTGCTTTCTTTTGTGCAAAGATTAACTCCAATTGTATAAACAGAAACTGATCTAGTTATGAAGCACATTGGTTTTAGAGGTACATAGACTGGGTTTGACTAGTCAACATTAATCAATATGCAAAATATGTTTTTGCGTACACTATGCTATATGATAATGATACTGAAAGTATCTGCATTTCTTGGCTGCCAGTTCTCTCTCCAGAGCAAGTCTCTGTCATGGAGCATGTGTTACCATTGTGGGTCTCTTCATGGAGCTCAAAGAATACGAAATTTTTGCATACACGGGTACGCTTAGGTGTGAGGGTTTCCTCACTTAACCACCAGGAAATGTGAGTTCTCGAGTTTATTTAATTTTCTTGACAAAATCAAACTTAGGGCGCTTTTTTTTGTGCAAATAGCTTCGTCCTGTTTAAAGTCTATCTTTTGATACCATGATCCTATGCTTGCACTTCTGTGACTAATTATGCTGTTTTAATTATTTTGGCATACAACAATGCATCTTCAATTTTAAGTCCTTGGAGCAATTCCTAGGTTGATTGATCTTAATAGTGACTATCACTGCACCCATTGCGTGCATATTTGCATGTCAAGTTGCATAAAGAAAAAATATTGAAGTGACATTTCTATTCTGGCAAACAGGGTGAGCCTCATGGAATCTTCTGGATCTCATTACAAGAAAGGTTGAGATATATTTGATACTTCTCTATTCAGGAATACCCTATTTCTTGGCTGACTTGTTCATTTTTGTCCTTACAGCAAAGTATTTGCTGCTCGAGCAAAATGGAACAGTCAGTATTGTTATGCATAAGGATTCGATAGCTACAGATGTCTTGCAGGCATTCTTGCATGCTCTTGTCATGGCAAATCTTTTTGACGAGCACAAGTCTGCACATTCGGAGAGCCATTCATGGATGGACGAACACTATCAAAAACTTGTTGTGAAGGTATTATCTAGGTGGCTGTTTAACTTCATATACGTGACTCGCTGACAGACAAGTGAATATGGAATAAGCTCTGCCAGCAACCATGTGACTAAGGGGATAATGTCAACAAAATATAGCATGTTTGGTGCCATTTTCGAAAATTGTTTTGTGTAACACTGTTCAGTGACTTGCTTAGCCAAAAAAAAAAACTTCTCAGTAACTGTATTTGAAGGAAAAAACATCCACCGTTTTACTATTGTGTTCTTGTGCGGATTTACTTTTTGAGAATACGAGTACAAGTTTCAAATTTTTTCGCTAAACAGGTGCCTGTGTTTTTCAGAAAATGAGAATAGGAAAGCAAAGCAATAGTTATTCAACTGAAAGCCAGATGTAGGATTGTTGTTCTTTGGAGTATAACTGTAAAAGGTGTTAAAATATAGCTCTTAGGAGGTAACTTTATTTAGCTTAATTTTAGTTTTGTAAGCCTTATCCTAACTAAATTGGAATCCAGAATAGAAACAAAGAGGGGGCCATCTTACCTTTTGTGGCTCGAATCCTGCATCTTTGCAATACCTAATATATACCTATAATCGATTCGTTTTGCAGCTGCAGTCATCAGGGTGGAAAACAGAACGCCTTTTGTCACCCTCAATCATTTGGAAGGCCAATTGGATGCCTTCAAGTGACAAGAAGATCGAGTAGTGAATTCTAGTATCACATGAAATTCAGCTGGTGCCAGAAAATTGAGAAAGTGAAAACAACTGCCGTTCTGTTTTGCTAGGAAAACCCATCACTTTGAAGTTACTAAAGATTCTTCAGTTGCAGGTATGTGGAATGGTTACACTGATACAGGGAAACAATGTCTGAGATAGCTATGCAAATCTGGCTAGATTACCATTACGCGATGAGAGCCAGTCCCTTTCTCACGACTCAGAACAAGTAGAGCAAGTGTTTCTGACATTTTAACTATTGTATGGAAATTTAACTTAGATGTCACGTAATTAATTTGACCTCTGTATTTTTATTTTTAATTTTTGTTTTAAAGTTGCTGACAGTGTAAACTTGTTCCTCTTAGAATGATTTCCAGTCGGAGGCAAGCACTGAGCTTTACTTATACCAGAACCTGCATTGTTTGAACTGGATTTCTGTGTTTTCGTGTGGCTTGTGTGGTCTTGTTGGGATTGTTTTCTTGTATCATAGGCTTGCATACTCCTGCCAGGATCGTTTCTCTTTGTTCTTGACCTGCACAGTACGGCCTAGTTCCATGATGGAAGGGGAATGTATACTCTTCCTTGGCTTAAGTATTCTTGTCAGGCTCGCTTTCATTGGTTCTTGGCCCGCGTAATTCGGGCCATGTTCCATCACAGGTGAAAGTATTTCATGTAACGGGTGTACATTTTTCTCTCTCACAAAGCAGTGATCTCCACTTCATTGTGATAAGAAGGGATATATCTGTTACATGAAATACCCCATCCCCTCACAGAGTCGTGCGTATCCACGTCTTTGTTTGATGTAAGTCAAAATGAAGAGACAGTTAATAATATATCCACAGGGCAACATCTTAGGACGATAAATAACCAAAAAAAACTTAAAAAAGGGTAGGAGGTGCGGTTCCGCTTTCTTTTTTAAAAAAAATGTAATTTTAAGCTCAAATTAGTCAAATATATAATAATAATGAAAAATAATTTTTAATTTTTTTGCGCCGTTTAATAGATTTCAATGAGATCTATCAAATAAGATCTATATTGGTAAAAAAATATTTGCATAAACATATAATTTTTGAGTTTGAAATTACCTTTATTTTCTAAAAGTTTCTTTTACTAGAAACTGAAACTGGCCTGTACTATATTTCAATTTTGCCTTATTAGGCCATTAGTGCCCTCAAAACCCTTGGGGGGGGGGGGGGGGGGGGGGGGGGGGGGTTGAAGTGGTAATAGTTTAATTTATTTGGCTCATGCTCCTTTTTCATCTCTCTATCATCTTCACATTTGGAAATTTCTTTTTGTGAGTCGGGGTATCATAAAAGACTCCAAACCGTTGGTTTCATTTCTTCCCCTAATTGGACATGCATAAAAATGTGTCAATTTTGATGCTTTTTTCTATTGATGAATGATTTGAGATTAAAATATAATTATCATGTCTAAAAATATATGCCATTCACGTAATGATTGTTGTACAATCAAATTGATTATTTTGCGATTCAAATTTTCAATGCGAATCCAATTTTTGTATTCATGAAAAAGAGTTTTGAAGGAGTGAGAAGAATAAGTATATTAAGGGGAGCTTGACCTGTGTCTCCTACATGCCATATAAGAAGTTATTCAATGGTCCATAACCAGCCCGTTTCAAAGATATGCTATTATGCTTTCGCTTCCATTTTCGTTCGTGCTCCCGCACGCCCATTGTGTGAGTCAAAGTTTGCATACTTGAATGTTTGTAAAGGACTTTGTGCCGTGTTGTGAGATGAGAGCACAACATGGTGCTATGCTTTTCCGTCTGGGCCAACAACTAGGGTTCAAATCGACTAATTGATTCAGCCTGTTGAATTTTTGGTCAACGCAAAAAAGCGAGATTGATTGGACCTCGTTATCCACATGAATGAACACGTTTTCCTAGACAAAAACTAATGGCTGCGATTATAAATTATTTTAACTTATAGAAGAATTGGTTTTTTCTGGCAAGGGTGTAGTTCGACCAATCTCATTTTTTTTTTATAGACTATATATATATAAACTCATCTAGCTGAACAAAATGAACAATTGTTATAAATAAAAAATAAAAGAATGAACAATTAAGATATTTTCATTGTGCTTGAAATGGACACATTTTCAACACAACACTCCGTATATAAAGGACACACGATGACGACGGTGGACCCAAAGCACTGAATAATTCTTCTTGCCTACACATACGTGCTGTATCTTCAGCCAATCGGACTTGTTTGGTTACGGATAAAAAAGGAAAAGAGAGGAGTTGGTTTGTGGCTTGTGCCTGGCTAGTTTTGATACTATAAATCCATTCAAGTAGAGTTCGTCGAGAACTTTAATCATGCCAATTATTATATTCATGAACATTGATTAGTAACTTTTTAGGACACATTTGTTTTGAAAAAATTTGACTTAGGCCCCCGAATTAACTCCATTTTTATACTATATGTTAAGAAAATGTGCATTAAAAAGACATATATCAATATTCGAAGAATAAAATTCTTTAGAAACTCGTGATTTTTATCAAAATTTACAAACTCAACGGTTCAGATGATAAAAAAAAATTGGCGCAAGCCCCCAAATAGGGTTTTTTATTTTTATTTTTCTATTTGGCTATAAACGAACCGAGCTGATCTCGAGTAATTTGTGACTTGGCTCGTTAAAGCAAGGAGTGATTCGTTTAGTAATTGAGTTGAGCTCAACGACTCATTTACTAAACAAGCTGAGCTCGACATTCAAAAATTCGACTCGTTTAAAAATGGTCATTAAATAAATTAGCCAAACTCAACTTGACTCGTTTACAATTAAACTGAACTCGAGTTCAAACTCAAATTCTAGACTCGTGTAGTAAACATGCTTGAGGTACTTCACACCCCCTAACCCGAACGCGGACAAGCGAACTACATTTGAATATGGTCAAACTTTGATTTCGAAGTGAAAAGTAAATCTGAACCTTTCCAAGGTCATATCCGTCCGTTGAACTTCACCAGCTTCTGTTGTCAAGCCTGGGATAAAATAGAACCCTGGATTATCAGCTCTCCCCCGTAAAACTCCCCGAGCTCAGGTCCTTCTTCTCTGCTGCGTAACCTCGACCTTCAAATTCCCACCAGGTTTCGCTCGACTCCCCAAATTCTCTCCCCCGCAGATCAAATTCGACTTCCTCCGAGTCCGAATTTCACGCTTCCGTTCGAGTTAGGGTTTTTGGTGGCGATTTGGGAACGGTTCTAGGGTTTGGAAAGCTCGTATGAGGTGAGAGACGGATTTTTAGAAGGAAGATGTTCTACTCGCAGTTTATACTCGCGAAAAAGGGCACGCTTGGGACGATATGGATTGCTGCTCACTTGGAGCGGAAGCTGCGCAAGAACCAGGTCGCTGATACCGATATTGGTGTCTCCGTTGGTCAGTACTGTACTTTTCTCCAATTAATACTTTTCTTGTTTTTTGTTTTCACTGAATTGTGAGAGTTGAAGAGAAAAGAGAAGAAAAGATTGTGCTTTCTCGTGAGTTTCATTGAAAGTGATGAGATTTGATTTGGTGAGGAACAGAATGAACCCGTGAAGATTCTTGAGTTTTTTTATTTGTTTCTTGCCATTTCTCGGCTCTTCTAGCTATCTAAATGAACGAAATTGCTCTCCTTTCTCTCTTTTCGTTTGAAAAGATTGTGCTTTCTGACAAGTTTCATTGGAAGTGGTGAGATTTGGTGAGAAACGAAATGAAAACCCGCATTGATTCATATCTATTTTCGTTTATTTCTCATACTTCCTCACCATTTATTGGCTATTTGAGGTATCCAAATAAGTGAAATTACTCTCTCTTTCACACACACCCACCCACCCACACTCCTTTTCACCATCCAAAGCTCAAACCAAGGTAACTAGAATCAAGGGCCGTCTTCAGATTGCAAACCTACCCTTGATGAATTCTTTTACATGTTAGATATTTTTGGCTCTTTTGAACATGGGTGGCATCTTTTGATGCCGTTTCAATTAGTCTATTGCTTAATTTAAAAAAATCTCAGATTATGAACGCTGCCCACATTCAGGGCTCCCTAACTAGGCAAACACATACCTCAGTTACATCAGACAAGAAGGGTTACTGACAAGAATCAGCTAACAGAGGAAAATGTTAACCTAGCTTAGTAGTATAACCTACTCATCTAATCTCCAGGTCGATTGAGAAGGCTTCACCTTTCTCTCAGAGCTCAGAAAGTCTCTGAAATTGTTCGTAGTGTTAAGCGTGACCTGCTCCTTTGTTGTTGTTTTTGTTTGAAATTGTCACGACCTGAATTTTTACATTGCCCAAAAATACAATTCACCTCATATAAGCCTCAAAATTACAACCAATACGTAATGGGCTCTACAACCTCAAAATAATTACACCAAAAATTTATCCAATAATCTCTAAAGAGAATGAACCCATCCATTATATTTATTCCAACTCGGGTCCTCACTTCCGTGCTCTGCCCCTGAAAAATATAAAAGGGCCGGGTAGTATATGCAATACGCGGACAATAAACATGGCTAACAATAAGAATATGCTTAATAAACGAGGATAACAAATCAAACTATTCATTCTGAACAACAGTTCATCTGTAGCCTAGCACCCAACTCATTTCGGTAACATGCCAAACACCATTCAGGTCAAAATCTGTATAGGCCACTTGGGCCCCATAAGTTCTCTACGTTGGGCAACCAATCATACATTCTCATACTACTCTGACCCATTGGGCCCGGACGTGTACCAATTTGTTCCATGGCTTTCAACCAAATATTTTCTATGTCACGATACAAAAGGTGACAATAATCGAATCAATAAGCTTAGAGATCAAATGACATCAAATACGTGTGAATCAAAAAAATACTATTTGCAAAGAGATTTAGCTAGGAATGTATTGCACACAATCCGGTACCTTGAATTATGATCGGTCGTCGAAATATGTGACGTGAAGATTACGGCCAAAGCTCACTGTCCGAAACCATACATCATTTCTATCAACAAATGCCACCACCACCCAAGGCTAGAAACTCCACTTGGCTAAAAATACACATAACCAGTTGAATTTCCTAACGTTATTAGCACCTTGGTGATCTCCTTTGGCCTAATAAAATTCCATGCTCTACGTATATATATAGACAAGGACCAAAACTCTAAGTGATTAGTCACTCCCTCTCTCCACCTAAAATCTCCACATGGCAATACAAGCCTCCTCCCATGCAAAACAAAGCTCTAGAAATCAGAAAACTACAAACATCAAATTGGTGATAACTCCACCACTATTAAATTCTTTATTTTTTTAAATTTTGTTTGTAATTTATTCCTAACTCTCACCTTTAATCAGGTAGAATAACTAATGAAAATTACGGGATGTTACAGAAAAGTCTTTGATATCTTTCCACCCCTAAGCTATACACAGTGGCTGCTCAGGAGCATGTGATTATTAGGCATCCACACGCTGCCCCTTTCACTAGTAGTTGGTTCCAGAAGCTTTTGTTAGGATATTAATTAAGAAATTTAAATTCACCTAATTCGACTCAAGTCATCCCTGGTTCTGTTGAGGCTTAGGGCCAGACATCAGACTGAGCCTAATATATTGGTATCATTGTTGTAACGAATTGAAGTAGTTTACAATTGTCCTTGATGAAGTATACATTGAAGAAGTATCATTCTACTAGGGGCAGAGCCAGAATTTCAATCCGAGGGGGGCCGGAGGAAGAGACAAATTTTTATTTGGAAAAATATAATCTTTGTATTAATATTTTGGGGTCTAGTATTATACACTAGTAACACTATATATATAGAAAATTTTGGCCCACATCAATAAGTATATGAATTTATTTTACATTTCTTCAGTAACTAAAAAACATAGGTATGTACTTCTTGGCATAAAAGATTCACAAAATTTTGTAAGGTGATGTAATATGATTTAAAATTAATCCAGATTAAACCATATACTAAAAGATATTAATACACAAATTTATACCAAAAAGTAGACTTACCCTAATATTAGATTTAAAAGAATGGGTGGGGCCTGGCCTCTGCCAGCCCTGCATACTATCATTACTACTTCCTGTTATCAAATACATTCTCATTTATTTTCCTAACCAAAGAATCATTCTTGTCGAGCAAATAGTTGTACAGGGAGTTGGATTGAAGTTAAGTTGGTGTCGGAGTTATAAATTCAGTTAAGATATAAACATCTTTATGATTTTCTTGGCATTCATTTATTTGATGAAAAAGAAGACGATATCATTACTATTTATTCTTAATAAGGTTCCTAAAAGAACAATTTTGTTAATCGTCTTCGAACATCCTTTGCCCCATAGAGAGATTGAGTCAAACGGAGTAGGATAGTCACAGTACTTGATAAATTAGTAAATCATCATATTTAGTAATTTTCCGCTTACTTTTCCTTGTTGAGGGTGTTCACGTGACCAACCAATCATATATGTGCAGCCGCCTCTGCCTTTCACATTACGAATAAACCAACTCATTTCTTCAGTTAACTTCCAAGGGGACACCTTGTACCCTGTTCTTGCCCCAGACTTCTTGCCGTACTTATTTTGAGTATGTGCACTCAAAGAAATGGTGTTGACGAGTCTCCCTAGAGTTACTAGACATAAGACAAGTCTCTGTATCCATCATGCACCAACGAGTCAGTCTGGCACAAGTATTCGCCTTTGGTAGACAGCCAGCCATTTGTCAGCTCAGGGGGCGGCAACCCAGAAATATTTGTAGATAAGGACTTAAACGATGCTGCCAGTCGTAGATAGAACATAATTTTGGTTTCCTTCTATGTGGTGAGGCATGCAAATCCTTTTGTCATTGTAAGACTACTTTAATGGTTTTACCAGTCTCAGAATTTCTTTTTTGTATATCTTTATAAAGAGTATTAAACTGGGGAGAACAGAAACCCAGTTTAATACTGCCTTTTGTTTTGCTTCAACCCGGTGCTTTTGTTTTCTTTTCTTGTTGAGTACTCTGTTGGGCTCATCTGACCTGTTCTGCTTGCATTTGACAGATTCAATTCTTTTTCCTGATGTACCAATTGCACTGCGGTTGTCGAGCCATCTTTTGCTTGGCGTGGTGAGAATATATTCCAGAAAGGTGAATTACCTTTTTGATGATTGCAGTGAGGCCTTGCTCAAGGTAAAGCAAGCTTTTCGCTCAACTGCTGTCGATTTACCACCTGAAGAATCTACTGCACCATATCACTCGATAACGTTGCCTGAAACTTTCGATCTCGATGATTTTGAGCTGCCGGATAGTGACATTCTTCAGGGGTTGGTTCCAAATTATCAACTTTGTGTTTTTAAGCATATCTGGTGTCATGCATAAGAATATCTCTTGATACTTAATGTGATTCTGTGAAAAGGTCCAATATTCGTTGGATATTAACTGCCTCCTTTACTAGGGCCACCCTTCATACATGCCTGATATGCCAAGTGTGTAAGAACATTTTCGGTGGTGATCGCCATTTTGTTAAGTTGAGATCATAAGTTGGAGGGCGCCTCTGTTTAAACATGCATCCTCTGTTTTTTTTCAGTTGTATTTGATTCCTTAGATAATGGCTGGTGAATTCTTCGTAAGTTGCTTGGAAAGGGAATATTATTGAGTGATTAAAGCATTAACACTTTCCTCCCGATTAGTCTTGATATTTGTGTACTTGTGCAGCAATTATGTTGATCATCATGTCAGTACGAGGGAGCAGATTACATTGCAAGATACGATGGAAGGAGTGGTTTACTCCACATCCAAGTTTGGATTAGATGGTTAGTTTTTACGTTTGCTTGACATGGCAGATGGCGAGATTGTGAACTTATTTGATAGTTGCTTGTTTTCTAAATCTGATTTCGCCTTCTACTTTTCCCTTCCTGTCTGTTGTGGTTTCTGCAGAGCGATTTGGTGACGGTGATGCTTCCGGGTTAGACCTTGATGAGGTAATGTATAATAACCATTGGTACGGTGTGTCAAAATAGTTGTAGTGTAGTGCTGTATATGGAAGATTTGTACATTGTGCCTTGTTATCCGAATTGGACTAGACTATTGAGACTTTTTGAGTTTGGATATGCTATTTATGGTTTAAATGTTTCGTTTAGGTTTCCTATGCAGAATGCATGAAAATAAACCTTTATTGAAATGTAAATACACATGTTGGGCACAGCTTGTATATCTTGACCAGCTTGTATGTCTTGTATATCTTGTAAATACACATGTTATGTTGCCATGGAGTTTTTGTTATTTTAATGGAGGGATACAGAGGGAAAGATGTGAGGGGTAAAATCACCCAAGGTAGTGAGCTTCTTTTATTTGATAGGCGGAAGTCATTATTGTTAGAATAGTTAGATTAGCAACTTAGCACCTTGGAAGTGAACTCCTGACCTCCTTACCCCTGGTGCCTAAGTGCACCCCTGATGCCGTTGGACCAACGGCCTCTTGGCCACCCAATGTAGTGAGCTACTGTTCGCATCAGCTACCAAACCTACATTTGATTAATCTTCTTTGTTTCTCTTACCTTTTGGCCGTAGGTTATAACTTCTAAGCCTTCAAACTATTTGGTATCTAAAACTTCCTTTGCAATTTTCTTTTGAATCATGGAACTCCCTGTTTGAAATTCAAAGCAATAACTATCACTTTTGGGGCTAATCCTCGAATCCTTCATCTACTGTTTCAAACCTACGGCCTACGATGACCTTTGAACCCATCCCAGCATAGGAAGCTTTATCTATGGTTCTCCAAGCTAGGTCTTACAAGTTTGATATTGAAGCCTCATGATCCTTCTTGTTTTTTTTCCACTGACGCTTAGATCCTCTGGAAACAGCTAGGAGAATCAAAGTTGAAATCCCTGAGGGGAACAGTTCCTATCCCAACACCTATCACATAGATGATTGGGTCTCGAAAGTGTTTTATCAGTCACCCTCAAAGAACCTAGGATACCTGCCTTATTGGATTAACCTCCTGTAGTTCTTGGTGCTTTCTCCAATAGCTCTCTAACTACTACTTGCCTAGCCATATTGCTTTTTTTTTTTACTTGTTCTTCATTTGTTTGGCCCTTTATTTTTTACAATGAAATAAAGGAAAAAGGGCAAGAAACTTGGGAAAGAAAGGAAGATGCCGACATGTGCCTGAAATGGTCCAAGGAAGTTAAATTATGTACTATGCAAAAGGCACAAATATGTTAAACATAAGAAGTAAATGTTCATGCGGATCAGCATAAAAGAATGATGCAAGTTCCAGAAGGATGAACACACATATAAATTTGACTGCCAAATGAATTCCCAAATAGAGGAACAAATATGTATTTAATGAAGGATCTCATCCTAGTGTTTCCTCTTGTTTTAACGAAGGTCGATGCGGTAGTTAAAAGGAGTGATGTGATTACGATAGATGGTAGCACTAAGAGAAGGGTTGGACCAAAATCAACTTTTGAGGCGGTAGTTTGAAAAGACCTTTGGTTTCTTGGATATCTCAGAATACGATTCCTCGAGTCTCGGCAAATCTCAATGGACAAAAACGGATTTATTTAGCCTACCCCAATTGGTTGGAACATAAGGCTCTGTTTGGTTTGGTTTGGTTTAGTTACAAGTCCAAAAATATGACTATGATTCTTTAGTTTTGGTCTTCTATTCTTTGAATGCTGTAGAAAGTCACCTGTGATGGTCAAAAAGGAAATCACTTATGAGGTTAAGAAGCATAACGAGAGACCACTTGAAGGGCCTCTCTTTAATCCCCTCGCTTCTCATTTGGACGTTAACTGTTACGCTGTAAATGCTGTAGGCTTCATAGGCGTAATGTCACCCTTTCTTGTCAAGTGATAAAGCAACATATCAGTTCTGGATGACCAAGTATGCTTAATGTTGACCGGGGTTTGGAGTTATACTTCCTTTATCTCTTATTAGTAACTGAATTGGCCAAGCATCAAGGGATGGTGTCTCTCTACAAGTGAAATGAAGCAAACAAAATTAAATAAAACTGAACAGCCTATCTGCTATACTTGTGAAGAAAATAGATTTAAAAAGTGTGCTTTTAGAAGTAGAGCTTGAGCTTAAAAACATTAAACACAATTTCTCCTAGGATTGTTGATGTGCATCCTATCAGACACAATTTCTTCAATTAACATAAAATAAAATAATCATATTAGACACAATGGTGTTTATTCTTTTATTGACGACTATGAGTGTACTCTTCCGTAGAATATGTGGATTTGATAGCTTGATCGTGTTATTTTGATTCACATGGTTAAGTCCTTCTCTTATGTAGACACTTTGCGTGTTTGTTCTTTTCTTAACCGTGCTTTTAACTCCGAATACACTCCTGAACTTCCAGCATATATTTCATGCAATCGAACCTGTTCCTAGTGCAAAATGAATCAAATATGAATATACGATCCATTTTTCTCTTGCTCGTAATCCTACTTCTACCTTTAGAAACCTCGACCAAAGAACCTTTCCCTACCATCACCCCAGTAAGAGTCCAACTCTAGGCTGCTTTGTCATTAGGTTTGTAGTGCTACCCTGTACTGTATTACAAAATTGCGTCTATAGAAGTTATCCACAATCATATTCCTTAGTTCTTCTTCATAACCTTTAACGATAGTTTGTTGTTTGCAGGAAATATTTCTGAACAAGGTTGCAGCTTCTGGACATGCTGGAGTTATGCTGGCTTCAGAGTATGCTTTTCCTTTTAGGGCACTAGAATCTTGTTACTTCCATTCTTTTGCCCTATATTTTCTTGTTTTATTTATCTTATGTGGCTGTCGTAGTAGATGTGCTTTTACTCCTTTATCGAGTGGAAGACAATTGCATAATGTAGTCAATTTCTTTGTTCAGAAATCGATCATGGAAGGTTAAGTTTAGAGGGGAAAAAGGCAGGTTAAAACTTTTAAAGTGATTTGGAGTTGATAGATCATGTCCTTTCCTTAGTGTCTTGGTGACAGAGTGATGCATGGTACATTTCTTCTAATTTATGTTTTATGGACTTGGGTGCTCGTTTGGGGTAAGGTCTGTTTCCCACTCAGAATTCTCCACTCTTTAGAATTATAATACAGGCATGCATGTTAAGGTTTGTATTGTTTGTATTCTTGTATTTTTGGAGTAACATGGACTTAGCATGGGCCCCCCACTCCATAGTGTAATCAAAGGAAGACAGTGTGGGACTTGAGGTTATATTTTATAGAAGCCACTAATACTTGGAAATGGTTATTGTTAATCCAATTTGACATGTCACATTTTGTTATACCACTACGTTACCCAAACCTGTTTTGTTCTGATGGACATGGGCTGTTCATGCATGTAGAAGAATCTACATATTAAACTACCTTCAAAGTGATAACTTGTCAATCTTAACAAAAGTTTTGCCCGGTGCTAGTTACTGGGGAGCAATTTGGAAATGAAGGAAAATAATAAAAATTCTGTGTGTGTGCATGAGAGGGAGGGAGGGCATTTTATGTGCTGTTAGTGGCATCTAGTCTGGTTATTTCTTCCAAACATGCAGATTGTCATCATACAGGAGGTTATCTTCCTGTTGTCAGTATTGGTGGTTGATCTGTATAATGGCCCAATGTGTTAGTAGCTTCTTATATACTCCACTTGTCTTGTCTGATACCAGTGCTGTGCCTTGTGCATCTGCTCAATCAATGAGCCCTCTTGAGGAAGACGAAATCGATGGGGGAATCAATGGAAACTCTAAGGTGATGGTTGCTACTGAAAGAGTAAATACTGAGAATTTTACCTCTAAATAGTAGATGACGAGTCTATTTGATGTTGAAATGACTAAAGGTGTATTGACAAACTTGAATTAATGAATTATTTTCTCTTGTGAGCAGATTGATGGTCTTGCTGAGAATACTGATGGCATCGAGTATGCTCAGGCTCCGTGCACTCCAGGATTGGTGGAAGAGCCGAACTTGTCCAAAACTCAAGAGGCTTCAGCAGGTGATGATCAACTGGAATTGGTGGAAGAGCTAAATTTCTCCAATGTTCAGGAGGCCTCAGTATGTGATTATGATCCGGAATCAGAAGATCACCATATAACCAACTTTGCAGCTAAAGAGGACATGACAAGCATTACCAGTTACCCAGATAACCAATTAAAGTCACGGGGAGATTTGCCGTCTACTGCTGGGAATTCTGTTTTGGCTGAAGCAGTTAGAGCCATTTCTCCAGGTTCTGAATTTTCATATAGGAACCATACTGCATCTGACAGTGTAAATGGGTTGCAACAGAATGGAGTTGACAGCAACAATGAGCTTGGTAGTCGCTCCAATGATGGGACCCAAACAGACCTTGTAGAACTCCGAGTTAGTTTGGATGAAACGTCATGTCCTAATTTGTCTAATGAAGTGCATGCTGTGGAGAATAATTGCGGGAAGTCTTGCATATCCACCACCTGCCAGCCTGTGTCAGAATATGTTACAAAAACTAATCAGGCAGTAGTTAGGCCAGAAGTTCTGAATAATGAGGTGAATGCAGGAAACATGGAAGAACAATGCCCCTCTAACATTGATGAAAAGCTGGCAGCTGCTGATATTCATGTTCTTCAGCCGTGCAAGCATCTGAACCAATTGAATACGTTAAATTCTGAAAGTGACGTCTCAGCTGGTCCTCTCTTGCCATCTGATGTTTCGGGGCTATGCTCATCGGAGATATCTGGAGGGAAGGAGGCACCTCATGCTTCTGGAGTTTCCACCGACGTTGAAGGTTTGTTTGACTCATGAGAATCTAATGTATATACAGTTTTCTTGGTAGTTGGAAATGTGGATACAAGGTGTTGGTCAATCTCTGTTTTTGACACATTTCATTTTCCAGGTGAAGGGTGTTTCATGAAACGTCACTTGGAGGAAAACAAAACAACGGAACCTGCTTCAAGTGTAGAGATTCAGGCGGACATTAACAAATGTACTGATCAAGAAGTGGACGTGATTTTAGGTGATGGTAAAATAGATGATATAGCTGGGTCTGAGAAATTTGAATTACCTGCACCAGAAAAGTTGCTATCTGTCCCGGAAGGGTTTGCTGATCTACAGGATAATTTCATGGAGTCCACACCTGACGGAGCACGATTGTTGTCTGGTGGTGGTGATGATGCTGGGATCAACATAAATTCCCAAAAAAAGCGCAGTTTCACCGAAAGTACTCTGACTGTGCAGAGTCTAGATTCAGTTGAATCTTTGGCGGGTGCCCGATCTAAAAGAACCAAGGAATATATTCCTGATGATGACGATTTATTGGCTTCCATTCTAGGTATTGAAGGTTTTTTATGGAATTCTTGCACATTAATTTTCTTCCCAAGAGTAACTAGTGAAGTGAATTAGTACATCTTTTCAGATGCACCCTCATCCTTGAAGCTTTGACTAAGCAGTATGCATTCCAACTTGGGACGTTGATACAACACAATATGGGCAATGCCAACTTGACAAATTTCAAATCATTAGGACATCGACATGGGGGAACACCTTAATATTAGATCTGTCTTTTTTTATGGAGGATAAATCTTTGTTTTGCATTTGTGATGATATAAATCCTAGTCATTCTCTACTTTAGATGGACAGAAAGCGGAATAGAAAGCTGTAATGTATAATCTTGAGAATCACGAACGCATATGAACTTGTTAGGATTTAGAGTTTGAAACATTAATGCGTTGCTCGGTTCCCTTTTTGAAATTTTTTTTCCAACTCAAAAAATACTCATTATTCCTACTTTCAATCATTACTCTCCACTCATTACTCCTATCTCCAATCATTATTCTCATTTTTCTCTCTATCTCTCTCCAGTCTCCACTCATTACCCATACTTTCAATCATTACTCTCTCCACTCATTACCCCAAAAAAATTTCAAAAATTTCTCAAAACACTCATCCAAACACAGCATAAATGCCTTAAGATTGATTAGTAACCCGAAATTCATTCTTTTTCTTCCGATGGGGGTTAAATGCGTGGCCTCTAACATAGAGTATACAAGCTTGTGCCAATATTCTACCAGTGTCTCGTGGCTGTAAGCAATGTACACGCATGTCCATTCTTGTTTTCACATCAAAGGATGTCAAACAAGAGGATGCGTTGGGATGTTTCGGTGTATCAAACTAGTGTTGATGTCAAATGCATGTTGGACACAGGTGTCATGTTGGGAGGCATGGCTGTCTTTATCAGAATTTTATCTTTTAGAATTTATTTGGCTTGTCAGTTTATGCTTCAAGGTTCCTGCTTCCAATTAAGCTAGGTCTTTTATTGTTGCAGTTGGAAGAAGATCTTCAGTTCTGAAAATTATGCCCACACCTACTCCTCAACCGCAGGTAACACGAATGAAACGCCAGCAGTCTGCACCCCGGGTTTCTGCTTCAAAGAGGAAGATTCTTATGGACGATGCCATGATTTTGCATGGCGAGTATGTTCCTTTTCTACTTGTGCTACTTAGCATATACTCAAATACTTGCTATTCCAAGTGTTCTAGTGTTTTATGGTAGCTTAAAATGGAAATAATTGTTTGCAATTTTGTACAAAGTAGGCCTGAATAGAAGCTTATGTGTATCCTACTACCCTTCGGATATTCCACTTAGAATGGTCTTATTTGCATTTTGCATCTTTCTGGTTAAACAGTACTCTGAGAATCTAGTTTACTCCTCACTGTTCCTCTTGATCCGCTCTTTCTGATTAAGCAGTACTTTGAGAAATTTAGTCCTTACTGTCCCATTTATCGCTATTCTCAAAAGACACCTGCAGTTCTAGTTAAGCTTAGCCTTACTGGTTTTCTAGTATGCATATGTTGAATAAGCTGCTTATACTTGTATCCATGCTGTTTTCCCTATGTTCCATAACTGGTTTAAGTGTCAAATTTGGCATACTGTATTACCTCTTACATTCTATTATTGCTTACAATCTCAACTTTTGCTCTACCGAAGTGTTATACGGCAACAGTTGACTAGTACTGAGGACATACGTCGCACACGAAAGAAAGCTCCTTGCACCCGTCCTGAAATATGGATGATTCAGAAAGAGTTCTTGGAAGATGAAATATTCAGTGAACCTATATTCACAGGTGAGATCATGGTGTAGAAGTTCAGCATTTCTGTGAGTCTTTTATTTCCTTCTCATTCTTTTCCTCCCCTGAGAGGAAGTATTTACTTGCGATGAGATTGGACCTTGATTGATGCGAATGTTGTTTTCCGGGTGCTTTGTAGCTTAAAATGTGGCTAGATTGCTAATCGAGTTTTCTTCCCCAAAGAAGACTCCAACGAAATTGATTTTATTGCATTTTATATATTTCTGCCACATATAAGCATACACCGTCGGTAATGTGGCTTCTCTCAGTCCTTTTGCATCAGCACCTTTCTTAGTTTCTTGGGCTTTCGGTTTTGGGGAGGTTGTGTACAGGCACCACTAGCCCCCCTAGAGAGAACACCAACTGAAGTCGTGTAAGACATCACACTTTTCTTCTTCAAGTCAGCAACCTCTCTTAAAACACATTGGCAAAAATCCAAATGTTTATATATCATCCTTCAGGAGATCAGCAGCTATTCCTCCAACAGATGGAGGACGATTTATTCTATCAAACTGTTTGGGCTCGTGGAATATGGTGCCATAGGGCTTTCCATTTGATTGGGTCGAAAGGCCCAGTGAATATGGATTTCCATATCTTTGGCCTTTAGACTCGCTTCCTCGACTTCTCCTTTTGTGAGAGAGGGCATATCATCCATTTAACTTCTGGATTGTCCATTCTTGTTTTACACCACCTCTGTGAACTTCTGAGTGATGTAAAAAATTCTAGAAAAAATATTTTTTGTTTGCTTGAAGGCACAAATACCAAAAATGGACCAGCAATTGGGTCGAATGGAATATTATTATTTGTTTAGCATAAAAGCTGTGAAACCACTTCTGGGAAACTGTGGGCTTGCTTTCTTGCAAGTTACCTGAGTTGTGTTATTTTTTTTTCCAGGTTTTTGTGGAGGATTGGCTTTGTTGCACAGTCAAACATATGATCTGAGTGAAATCGTGGTGTCCCAAATTGATGCACATAATCCTTTTCTCGAAGCTGCAACAAAAGAACACGTGGCCATACTAGAAGATGTAACTAATCCCTTCGAAGTAGCAACTAATATGGGGTTCTCAGTGGGGCCGAACGTCCACAACGATGCTGGAATGGAAGGGACCAATGAGTGTCTTGTAGGCGGAAATCATATGCAAGCAGCGCATCCTGAGAATCAACAGGCTGAAGACCATGTCTTACGATTGCAGGGTTATGACACACCATTGCAGATGGAGGCTATTTGTGATGTTCCACTTCCTGATGCTGTAAATCCTGGCATTGATTTTGTCTTTGAGTCAGCTTCCTCTCCCAATTTTGGTTTTGGTGATGAAAATAACGTTTCAGCCGACTCTGTGCTTCGATCAGCTTTGTTTGACAAGGCAGAGGAAAATAATGACTCTGCTGTCATTGGAACAGCAGAGGCGAGAGTGAGGGATGAATTGTTGGAAGGAACTGAAGTTGGTTTAGGAAGTAGCGTCGACATGCAAACTGCCTGTGGAGCAAATCCTTCTCTTGCAACTTCTGCAGAGACTGGTTTGCCTAGTGATCAGGTGACTGTAACTATTGGCACCGTCGAGGAATTAGGTCAAAACGAGCACAGAAGTCTTCCAAATGAAGATGAGGTTCTTGTTCCAGAGTTGGGCTATGACATGGGCAAGAACCTGACCTCTTATGGTTCTAATGAAGAACTAAAACTTGCGTCTTCATATCCGGTGGAACTCAATGTAGATGTGAATAATATCTCCTCAAATGATGGTGAATATCCTGGGCCTCCTCCTGGCTATTGGGAAGCTGATCCACACCACGCAATGGAAGCAGATATTTCTGTTGCTGCCCATACTGCCACTGTTGATTGCAGCGTAAGTTTTAGTCTTCCAACTTTCTAATGAAGGACCCAGTTTGGCCTTGAATCATGTTTCTATTATCCTTTTGGTTTGTTTTCATTGTCAATTTTCCTGGGCAATCATACAAATTATTTATTCCTAGTTATGTGCTATCACATGGACTTTTTTGTATGTTTTTTTCTGGAGTTCTTTTTTTAGGAGTTGGATTATGAGACAAGACTAGGCAGAGTAAGTTTGTCTACGAACTTGTTTTCTAGTCATGGCACTTGGCACTTGAACTTATTTTCACGTGATCCTGTCAGATGAGGGATAAGATATGGAGAACGTACATGAATCCTTTTTTCGTGATTTTGTTTGATCAAATTTCATAAATTCATAGCCCTCTCTTGGAAGGAGTCTCGATGAAGGAATAATGTCTCTTCATTATACTAGAACTTCAGTGATTCAATCTTCGTCATATGAGTTCTTATGTTTGGTAGCAGTATCTTGAGAAAGTAACCAACTAACCATGCATTTCTAGGTCGTGTAGGGTGATTAATTGGCTGGAATGACTTACAACAGTATTGTGTGGATAGCCTAGCTTCATCACTGGATGAAATCTTTAAGAAACTAAGAGAAGGTTTGTGTTAAAGCATCCAACTCAAGACCAATTATCAATGAGCGGAGAGGCCATCCATGCTCATGTACTAGTTTTTGGAGAAGATAATTAACCAATGTGGGAAAAACTCCTACACTCTCCCGCACGTGTGACCCCCGACTCGCACGTGGAGAGGTAAACAAACGATCCATAACGCATGGATCACAACAAACAACGGTGCACTTATGGCACAAACCCTAGCTCTGATACCATGTTGAAGCATCAAACTCAAGACCAATTGGCAATGAGTGGAGAGGCCGCCCATGCTCGTATACTAGTTTTTGGAGGAGACAATTAACCGATGTAGGACAAACTCCAACAATTTGCATACTCAAGCTTGCTAGGGAGAAGCAAAATTTATTTTATTGTAATTGTTACCCTTATTCTAAATTATTGTTTTCTCATAGGGGGTTTGTTTTATGCTTTGAACTTCATTGTAAGTTTTTGTGATAGTAATAAAATGTGCTTGATTGCGAAAGTAAATTATTCTCTTGCATTTGATCCAAGAAGAGCATACGCTTATGGATTGTAACGAATTCTCCTAGGCTCTTTTTTTCCTCTTCTTATCTTGTTCTTGTGTTTCAACTTCTGAACTTCTTATTTTCTGTTAACACCTTAACCATAATGCTTCTGAATCCTTAAATGCCTATTTTTGTTTGCTGAATTCTTTCCTCCATAGAAGTTCAACCCTTGCAACCTATGCAAGGTTTTTTTCCCTTGAATGTTTGCCGCCTCAGAATGTCCCCCATCCCATTGACGAAGCTCTTTGCGTGCCCGAGCCCCAATCTATGCTAACCATTTCTCCTAGCAGTGGCGTGTTTCATAACACCTAAAACTGTGCTATCACTTGCTAGCCATAGATAATTGGAATTTTCTGGAACGCAGGACTCTATTGTATAGTATGGTATCTGGTTCAAAATTTGGGCACCCTGTGTTTTTTAGAATATGTTGATTCCTGATTAGGTAATCAGTCTGCTACTAGCAGCTTCTGCCAAGAATCCAACACTCACATGATGGTTGCATTCTTTGCCTTTCACAGTTCTACAACTGCTATGGGATTATTGTCTTTTATTTGTCAGTAGAAAGTTTTTCCCCCCTCCTTGTGAGGCATGGCTAAAGTCTAAACACACTCTTTTGCATTACATGCAGGATATGGAATACGCAGTAGATTGGCATGATACAGGTGTGTTTACTTGTCTTTTCTTCAATGAAATATGCTACTACTTGCATGAAAGTTAGACATACCGTGTAAATTTCCATGGATTTCAACTGCCTATTGGTTGAAGTATCCAGAAGATCCGTGACTGGGAAGCTTTATCTAGTTGGATCAGCTATGGATCTCTTTTGAGTAAGGTCTTTATGTGCAGGGTTTCTAAATGCTGATGATGAGGACTACGCTGAGGACGAAGAGTGTATGCCAAGTGCAGAGCAAGCCAGCTTCCTGGAGAACAGCGGATGGTCTTCCCGCAGCAGGTCTGTATTTCTTATGTGGTTCTTTATTCCATGGGGGGATGCAACAGTGTTTACCCTGGGGTTTTTAAGTGCTGTTTTTTACTGTCGCAACCTCATTAATTTAGTAAGCAACCATGACATATATCCGGTCAAATATGTTGTTTAATGTTGGCCAATTCTTAGTATTCGCTGCATGCGCAGCATGACTACGGCGAGGATAAGGGTTTCTTCTTGTTGGTACTGTTGTGACCATCTTCACTGTTATCTACATCTTATCCTTTTTATCGGTTCCTTTTTGTCCTCTCATTGATGTTTGAAATATCATCATTTACCTTCAGGAGTTTTGGTCTGCAGAAGTTTCACCCTCCTTTTTGCTTGCAGGGCGGTTGCCAAGTACCTTCAACTCTTGTTTGAGAAGGAAGCAGAGCATGGAAGGAAGGTTCTTCCCATGGACAACCTGTTGGTAGGAAAAACTCGTAAGGAGGCATCGAGGATGTTTTTTGAAGCATTGGTACGTTTTATACCAATTTTCTAGTTGTTGGAGAACTGAAAGCAGACTCGTTATATTTCGTCTTTAGCATTTGTTTTTGGTTCACTTTATTTAATTACAACAATGACTCACCAAATTGTTGTTGGTGTTAATATGAACTCTTTGCAGGTTCTTAAAACTAGAGATTACATCCATGTAGAGCAGGAAGCCCCTTTCGGAGACATAAATATAAAGCCTCGAGTAATGCTCATGAAATCGGACTTGTGATCCTTTAGATAGATAAAGACGACACACTCTTGCAAAGAATCATAAGTACTAATTAGCAGAAAGTTCAGTAAGTTATGGGGTTTATTCTTCCTTGTATCAATTCTTTTCTAACGTATCCGCTGTGATGTATCATGTAATTGGTAGTTTTTGCTTAGTCTAGTGGTGGATCCAAGAGTCTCATGTATCCCTATAGCGATCGTATAAAGTGATGTAATATGAACCTTGTTTATGTGTATATAATCTGTCATTTGCAGTTGGGTGCTAATTTTAGCTGTTTAGCTATTCGAATAACCTGTATTTTTTCCATTGTGATCTCATGCTCTCTTACCGGTTTTACATCCGAAGCATATAAGGGTTTTCCTCGAAGATTGCTGTAAAAAAAACGCTCAATTTTTTCCCCCTTCAGTCTTCTTGTCCCTCTGTTTTATGGTGCTAAAGTTCACTTGGGCACAAAATAATTTCTTGCTTTACAATTACCTTTTGCTGCATTTGGCCCACCCCTTGCCGAATCCTTGATCCCAATGCAATCAAATTAAAAATGAAAAGGAAAAAAAAAAGGCATTAATTCAATAGTAGTCCTAAGTGGGGATATAAAGTAACACTGACTGTTCTATGTTTAGTCCTGTGTTTTCGTCTTTTTACCGGTGAAGTAACGCAATGTCTGTTCTCCGAATGTGTCAACTTTGGATACTTCCTGTCAATAATGTATGCAATCCTACCTTTTTTAGAGAAAAGGGAAAACTTCATAGATACCAAATAATATAAGTCCAACCAAACACAACCGTACAAAACGACCCGACAATACAAAACGTACAAACAACCCAGCAAACTACTACGTAAACAATGACCCAAACAAAATTGAGCAATACAAGACCAATCGAAAACCCCATCAAGGTTCAACGCGCGCGCGCGAGCATCATGCGGTGAAATGGTTACTTGGTGCATCTTATAAGTAATTTTTATTCATGCAGTGAAATGCACAATCAACCACCAGTTCATTAGGCAAGCTACTTAATTTGCTTTTTTCGTTTAGGAGCTGGTCGTTTTGCGTTGTTATTACTATTGTTTTCTGAACCCGGTCATTTTGCTTAAGTCATATTCTGGTTTTTTTTTACGCATCTAGTTTTAATCCATTTTTTCCCCCCTTATGGGACGGGATCACGACTCTTGTTATATAAACACATTAACATTTAATTTCTCAGAAGAAAACCCAATGGTCTTGCTGAATGCTGAGGCAGATATGATAAACATTAGAGCCTACAGGAGATCGGACAAGATCAATCATTCTTTTCATAAATGAAGAAAAATTATCCAAAGACAACATCGAAATTTCCCAATCAAATTAGAAAGGGTATCCGGTTGGTTTTTTATTGCATGTAGCAGGAACCTGGCTCGGGTGGGGAACCTCGACCGGGCGCGGCCAATGGGGCAGCAGCTACTCCTCTCTGATTCAACAAACACCTGAAGTGTGCTAACCTTCCAGTGACTTGCCTAGGATCCTTGGCTAGCTTGTCATAAGGTGTCCACAGCCTCTCTTCATCCATGAGGAGCCATAACAGAAATGAAGGCAAATTATCAATCTAAACTCTAAACATCATAAAGAAAATAAAATTTTGAGCAGATAATCATGCCATATTGTTTGTCTATTTTCAAAAGTTGCGCCATTACTCAGATTAAAAAATAAAGCAATTCTGTTCATTAAGTTTTTATTTGAATTTTTTTGCCCTAATCAAAAGAACAAATCCAATTCGGGTGGAAAATTAGTCAGGCATAAGTTTTTGTCCGCTTGATGATACGTCATTTAAATATGTATGGACAAGGTGATGTATAAGATATTGATCTTAAAAATGACTAACGTTGAGGACCCGCTGGTTTGACGGGACTAATAATGAAGCAATACATTGATCGATGGGATAGACTAGGTGATAAAAGTCATCGGATTAATGACACCACACCTTCCATGGTATTGTAAGTGTGATTAATGGTACCACACCCTTCATGGTGTTTTAGGTTTCATCCAGGCCAAAATAATTTAACGTAAAACCGAATATGGGTCACCTTGCATATATAACCCAATCTGGCACACTCATATTCGGTCAAACAAATGGACCCTGAGATTTGTTGGATCACAGGGCACATGGGAAGGATAGAATTGCAACAAATGATTGATTACCTGCAGCAGCAGCAGCACGCGGCCATATGGTTTGCTCGATATTGGAACCGTCAACTGTTTCACCCCACATGCATACCTCTCCCCCAATAACCAATTGTTGTTGCTTGGGGTTTGTGATGTTAGTGAGTGGTTCATTTGAATAGAACTCAGACCATGAGGTATCCAAGTGGTCCAAATACCATTTATCTTGGTTGCTTACAATGCACCTCAACCCTGCTGCAACCACTCGCTTCGCAACACCACCCCCGAGCCTGCACCACCATGGCCACCGCCACCAACAACAAAAAAACAAAACACAACTCAGCTCAAGCATATCACCATGCACAATAAAATGAAAAACCAGCCTCATGCACTTCAACCCAAGTTTACCTTGACAACTTAGTTTCTATTCTTTCTAATAACAAACCTAGAAAACATCAACAAGCTCAGGATAGCTTCTACTAGCAAGTTTAAAACTAATTTAATACCCATTTTGGTTCTGTGTGTCCAAGTGGAATCAACGTATAGGGTGAACACCGGCACTATGACCATCATCAGAATTCACAGACAACAATAGGAACCATAGTTGGGCAAACTCAAAATTAATTTTTTTTCCCAGTCAAAAATCTCCCTTACTGATTGCTTCTTGTGATGCGATTGGCAAACACTAAAACTCATTAAAAGGAAATGAGAAGACAAGCACAGCCACTTGCAAATTCCCAAGCCAAAAGCAGCTGTTGTCTCATCTTTATCAGTCCTATGAACAACATGCCCCCGTTCTAAACATACTTTCTCAAGTCCACATTGGTTAATTACTAAAAGCGAAATGAGTTAAGGCAATTTTTATCTTTATTTGAACCTAAATCAAGAATGCAGAGATTTTTTAATTTATATATCAGCCAAAGAAAACTAAAAAGGTGCTGCAATTAATGCACTTTATAGATTTGTATCATCAGAGAAGTAGGAAAGCCAACTATTAAGTCCAACCCTTATTCTGAATGCAACCACACAGTTTAACAACAATAATTAGATGGCATAAGTATCTTGAAGGCATACCAGTTGTGCACCACAGTTTTCCGGTTTAACTTATCGCCAAAGTTGTTGAAGGTCTCTTCCCTGCAATTTTATCATGAGCATTACACATGAAACACAAACGGAATACAAAATGCTCAAGCATAAAATTTTGTACCAGTTAACGCATTCGTATCCATGTGATAATGCTATTTTCTGAGCTCGTAAGACAAAGTATTCATAGGCTTGGGATGCATTCATTCCTTGCTTCTTCAACCTGAAAATGAGAGTATCAATTTTGTGGATATGTGAAAATAGCTTTCGAGTAATCCTCATGGAAAGAATTTTCCCAGCTGAATTTCACAACCAAAGTTGTGAAAACAGGATACATGTGTAGCATTTCCCAATTTTATGTATCGTACAGGGATATACATCATAAGATACATTACCAATAGTAAATATAAGTTGAAAAAACAGTTACAGCTCTTGTATTATAAAAATTCAGTTGGGTTGCAATTTAAAATTTCCAAATCTTTGATCCCAACGAGGCCATGACCACCCATCTGTGAATATATATTCTGTATCTTGAATATATATTCTGTATCTTCTTGTAATATGCTATTTTAGGACATGTATCGTAATCAAATCCTAGCATAATCATAGGGTAATCATATCGTAATCAAATCATAGCATAATCATAGGGTAATCATATCGTAATCAAATCTTGTAAATCTTCCTTTCTTAGGTGTAGCTTTACTCTATTTAAAGGTGTACTCACCTCATTGTAATTCATTCAGAAATAATATCAGTATTTCCGTCTCTGTGTCTCTGTTTTCTATCATGGTATCAGAGCAGGTTCCGAAACCCTAACCCTGTTTTTCGATCAGCCTTCTATCCTCAGATCTCTCTCTCTGTCAGCTACTATCGATCCCTCTCTCTGTTTTTTAGCAACCCAAATCACAAGAAACACCCACAACAGTCAACACCCATCCTTCTCCAACCGCCGGTGACCTACCCACACTCCAACAACCTCCAGCAGCACTTGCCGACACTGTAGCAGATCCGGGGACCTCTGTTACAGCTCCGACTAACCAGTCTAAGGCAGATTGGTACTCCGGTATTCTGTTTTGTTTTTTATCTTTGACTGCGTTTCTCTGTTAGCATCATGTCTGGCGATAAAAATCAGGCTATTAGTGTTCGTTTGACCGGTAGCAACTATTCCTACTGGGCTCATGTGATGAAAAATTTTGTTGTTGGTAAAGAAATGTGGGGATACGTAGACGGTTCTACACTACCTCCTTCTGATCCAAAAGACCCAGGGTATGCCACTGCCTTGGGAAAATGGAACACAGGGAATGCATAGATTTTGACTTGGTTTCACAACTCCGTAGAACCAAGTATTGGCATGAATTTTTCGAAATATAACACAGCAAAGAAAATTTGGGATTATCTACAAGCACTGTATCTTGAATCAAATTTTGCTAAACGATATGAGCTTGAAATGTCCATCCGAAATACCACCCAAAACAATAAATCGATTCAAGAATTTTATAACGAAATGACTACATATTGGGATCAGTTAGCTCTCATGGAACCTTCAGATTTGCAGCTACTTGATAGTTATGTCAGATTTCGTGAGAAGCTACGACTTGTTCAGTTTCTCATGGCCCTTCGGCCTCAGTTTGAGCCTCTTCGTGGGGCTATCTTGCATCGATCTCCATTGCCCTCAGTAGATGGTGCTGTTCATGAGCTTATCGCTGAGGAAACGCGGTTCAAAGTGGCTAATCTTGCACCTCCCTCACAGTCTGTCTTTGCTGCTCCATTTGTTCCATCTGGTCAGTATCCGGCACATCACTCGCCCACTCCAGCATCTCATCCTGTCCAATTTACGGCCAAGCCAAGGCCTCAAATTCCTGAAGATGAGTGTAACTATTGCCATCAGAAGGGTCATTGGAAGCATCAGTGCCTTAACCGTCCCAAGCCAAAGGGGCGAAATGTTACTCAATCGACTGGTTCTCATGCCCCACATCAGTCTCGGGCACCACAACAGTATTCTCGCCCTCCTGCAGCCTTGGCAACATCGGCCTCCAGTAGTGCACCTCCAGAGTTTGATTATGAGCAATTTCAGCAGTACCAGGCTTACATGGCAACCATTCGAGGGGGTTCCCCCCAAGCTTCTGCCATGACTACCACTCACTCAGGTTTGCGCGGTTCTCCCACCTCAGGTATCCAACCCACCACTTGGATCTTTGATTCTGGCTTTTCTCACCATATGACCCCTGATCTGTCTCTTCTTAGTAATTGTGTGCCACCTGTTTTTCCTATTAGTATTGCCACAGCCAATGGTTCTCCCATGCATGTTGCTTCTATTGGTTCCATTCTATCTTCTACTGCACCGTCACTATCTATTCCTAATGTCTTTTATGTTCCTCAGTTGTCTTTAAGCCTACTTTCAATCAGCCAATTATCCGACTCTGGTTTTGATGTTGTTTTCTCTTCCTCTGGTTGTGTTGTGCAGGATCGGGATTCCAAGAAGCAGATTGGGGTAGGCCGTAGAGTTGGTGATCTCTATCTTTTGGAGCACTTGCATCTCCCAATAAAACCTTCTTCCACTGCTGCATCATCTTTTTGTTTAGATCATAAGTCATCTCCGTTTTATCTTTGGCATTCTAGATTAGGACATCTGTCTAGTGAACGTCTAAAACTTTTAGTTCAGTCAGGTCATTTGGGTCACATTTCAGTCAGTGATATTTCAGAATGCAGTGGTTGTAAGTTTGCAAAAATGTCAGCTTTACCTTTTAATAAAAGTACTTCTGTTTCTACTTCGCCTTTTCAGCTTGTTCACACTGATTTATCGGGCCCTTCTCCGGTTGCTACTAAAGGTGGTTTTGTTTATTATGTCTCTTTTGTGGATGACTTTAGTCGGTATACTTGGGTTTACTTAATGACACACAAATCTGAGTTCTTTACGATTTATAAGAATTTTCATGCCATGGTTCAAAATCAGTTTTCTACATCGGTTAAAATTTTTCGGTCTGACTTGGGTGGGGAATATTCACTCTCAGAGTTTCATAAATTCCTAGATTCGCTTGGGACTATCCACCAATCGTCTTGCACTGACACTCCTGCCCAAAATGGTAGAGCTGAAAGAAAACATCGTCACCTTCTTAATACTGCTCGGTCTCTACTCCTGTCTTCCTCCGTCCCGTCCTGTTACTGGGAAGAAGCTGTTCTCCCTGCAGCCTATCTCCTGAATCGGATGCCCACCCCTCTTCTCTCTGGTAGCTCTCCTTATGAGCGGCTTTATGGTCAGGTTCCTAATTACTCTCTTCTTCGAGTGTTTGGTTCTACCTGTTTTGTTCTCCTCCCCAAGAAAGACCGCACTAAGCTCAGCGCCCGCTGTGTCTTAGGTGTTTTTTTGGGATACGGCATTAATCAAAAAGGGTATCGGTGTTATGATCCTGTGACCAAAAAGCTTTATGTTTCAAGGCATGTTGTCTTCTTAGAGCGTCTTCCCTATTTTACTCTTCCTCCTCGTACTGCTCCTGTAGCCAAAGAAGAATTGATCCATATTGACCCCTTCCCTATGGATATGGATGTGCCTCCCGAAGAGTATGTTGGAATACTAGTATACTAGTATACTCGTATACTAGTATATTGTGTTTAGTCCCACATTGCTTATTTACATTATGTAATGAACTATCTCCTTATATAAATAAATGATTATGTGTGAAGGTGTAAGTTACCTTACACACCTTTTCCTCTCCAAACAACATGGTATCAGAGCGGGTTCTTAAACCGCCCTTGAAACCCTAAACCCTCACCACTATAGCCGCCTCCCACCCTAGCCACCCATTCTTGGCCGCCAACAAGGAAAAAAAAAACCCTAAAACGACCTACCCAAACCTTTTAGAATCCTAAAACAACTTACCCACACTCATCAAAACCCTAAAACGCGCACTGTTCATAGGTACTGTTCACGCGCACTGTTCATCGGGTACTGTTCACGCGCACTGTTCATCAGGTACTGTTCACGCGCACTGTTCATCGGGTACTGTTCACGCGCACTGTTCGGCGACCTCCCTTCCGTCGTCACAGACCTCCGGCGACTCTTACCGGCTCTCGTTCGGCCACCGGTGACCCTCGCCGGCCCTCGTCTGCCTCCGGCGCCTCTTCTAATTGCTGATCTCTGTCTCTTGATGCTTCTGTCGCTTGCTTTTGACACTCTGGTATGAGTTTGCCGTCGGTATTCTGTTGTGTTCTTATTTGTGGGCTTATTCGGCTGCCCTACTTTATGTCTGGCTATTTTGGACTTCTCGTTTCTCCTTGGTCTTGTTATTTTACTGCTCTTATTTGCTGGTGATCGTGGTTTGTTGATGATTGTGGCTGCCTCTGTGTTATTGGCATAGTTTCTGGTTGGTATATTTGCAATGAGCTCTGGCACTGCCTCTGTTTCTAGTTCTAGTACTGTGACTTCCGCTGTTAGTCGTTCTTCCCGGTCTCGTGATCGGTTGTCCATTACCTCTACCTTATTGAATGGTCGAAATTATGCTGTTTGGGCTAAGGCTGTTGAAGTCTATTATGTCGGGGAGTCCGACTATCATTATCTTACTGATGATCCTCCCGCGGCGACTGCCGCATCATATGGTGCTTGGGTTCCTGCAGATGCTAAAATTCGTGTTGAGCTTTGGAATAGTATGGAGGAAAATATTAAGAATACTCTGGTTTTCTTATCTACTGCGAAAAAAGTATGGATGAAGGTTAAGGAAATGTTCTCTGGGGCTGATAATCTCCTTCAGACTTATGCTCTTTATCAACAGTTCTTTTCTCTTGACCTTGGCAACTTATCCTTGGAAGAGTATTATGCTAAGTTCTGTGGAGTGTGTGAGGAGCTCAACACTTGTGAGCCCATTTCTTCAGACATTCAGGTTATGGAGCGTCAGCGTGAGCGCTTGCAGGTAGCTCGTTTTCTGTTTGGTTTACCTTCGCCAGCATATGATTCTATCCGGTCCAATCTTTTGGGTGGTAGAGATTTACCTTCTCTCAGTGAGGTGTTCAGTCGTGTCCGTCAGGCCTCTGTTCCAGACTCCAGTGCTGTTGATTTGACCCCTGCTGCCTGCTCGGCTTTGGTAACCACGATTTCTCGTGGTGGTACTTCTTCTCGTGGTTTTGACCGTGGGGGAGGCAGTCGTGGTCCTACTGGCCGTGGATATGGTCGTGATTCTGGTGGCAGTGGTCCGTCTGTTGGTAGTCGTGATTTTGGTAGTGGTGGTCGTGGTTGTGATTTTAGTCGTGCCCGTGGTCGTGGGTCTCGTTCCTGCACCTATTGCCATGGTACTAATCATACAGTTGATTTTTGTTGGATTCTGCATGGCCGCCCATCTGCTCATCAGGTTACTGTTTCTGAGGATGATGGCTCTGTTTCTGTGCCCAGCTCCATCCCACGAGTTATTACTATTCCAGAGGATGAGTATCATCGCCTGATTTCCCAGCCGCCCTCTTATGTGCCTTCATCTTCCACTGCTACGTTCGCTCAGAAAGGCTCCACCTTTGCTGGCCTGGCCTCTAATACTCCATGGGTTATTGATTCTGGTGCTACCGATCATATGACAGGTCACTCCATCCACCTCTCTGGTTCTCGTCCTCTTGTGAAGTCTTCTCATGTTGCCTTGGCTGACGGTTCCTCTTCTGACATTGCTGGTTTGGGTTCTGTTCTTTTACATTCTTCTCTTACCTTAGACTCTGTTTTACATGTTCCTCGTTTTCCCCATAGTCTTATATCTGTTAGTAAACTTACCCAATCCTTAAATTGTTCGGTTACCTTTTTTCCTGGTTATTGTGTATTTCAGGATCTCCAGACGGGGAAGAAGATTGGTGGCGGTGTTGAGCGTGGTGGTCTATACTATTTTGACACTGGCGAACGCGAACCTCCTGCCTCTGTTGCTCTTCAGGCTTCCGTATCTCCTTATGAACATCATTGCCGTCTTGGTCATCCCTCCCTTCAGACTCTCAAGCAGTTAGTTCCGTCGTGTCGTGGTCTTCAGTCTTTGCCATGTGAAGTCTGTGAGTTCAGTAAACACCGTCGTGTTTCTTTTCCACCTAGAGTAGAGAGTCGAGTGTCTCGTCCTTTTCATTTAGTTCACTCCGATATTTGGGGTCCCGTGCGTGTTTCATCACGTGGTGGTTTTCAGTATTTTGTTATTTTTGTGGATGACTATTCTAGGCTTACTTATGTTTATCTCATGAAAAACCGGTCAGACTTGTACTCCATTTTCAAATCTTTTTATATGGAAATAAAGACTCAATTTGATGTTTCTCTTCGTATCTTTCGTTCGGATAATGCTGGTGAATATTTCTATAATGTTTTGTCTACCTTTTTTGATGAGCATGGTATTCTTCATCAATCTTCGTGTTCTTGCACTCCCCAACAGAATGGGGTTGCTGAACGCAAGATACGACATTTGACAGAGGTTGCTCGAGCCCTTTTAATCCAGCGGACGGTTCCCAAATCCTTTTGGGGCGACGCCGTCCTTACTGCCGGTTACCTCGTGAATCGCATGCCCTCCCGTGTTCTTGGGGGCCAGATTCCCTATAATATTTTGCACCCTGGTTGTTCTTTATATTCTTTACCTCTGAAAATTTTTGGGTGCACGTGTTATGTTCATGCCCTGGATCCCGGCCGCGATAAACTTGATCCTCGCTCTATTAAGTGTGTATTCCTCGGGTACTCTAGGACTCAAAAAGGTTGTAAGTGTTATTCTCCCACTCTGCATCGTGAGTTTGTCTGTGCTGATGTTACGTTTCATGAGTTGTTACCCTATTTTCCGTCTTTGCCGCATGCGGATCAATCTGAGTATATGCATATTTTGGTTCCTTCCGGGCAACCTCAAAAGCAACACCCCCCGATGCAGGTCTATGTTCGCCGTGCCAAAGCTGCACCACCACCTCCTCCGCCTACCGCTGAGCCTTCTCCTCCGTTGCGAGATCTGGCTCCACCTCCTTTGGCCCCTATTGCTCCACCTTCTCCTCCCATTGCTCTTCGTAAAGGTATTCGCACTTGTACTATCTCTCATCCTATTGCTAAATTTGTATCCTATGATCATCTGTCCCCCACCCTTCGTGCTTTTACTGCCTCTGTTTCCTCTGTCTTTGTTCCTAAAACTGTTCAGGAGGCCTTGTCTATTTCTGAGTGGCGGACAGCTATGGAGGAAGAGATCTCTGCACTCCATGATAATGGGACTTGGGAGTTGGTTCCTCTACCCTTTGGAAAATCCACTGTGGGGTGCCGCTGGGTATTCACTGTGAAATATCATCCTGATGGGTCTGTTGAGCGTTACAAAGCTCGCCTTGTTGCTAAAGGCTACACCCAGACTTATGGTGTTGACTATGCTGAAACCTTTTCCCCGGTTGCGAAGCTTGGTTCTGTCCGTCTCCTTATTTCTCTTGCAGCCAACCTTGGCTGGCCCTTATTTCAATTGGATGTCAAGAATGCTTTCTTACATGGCGATCTTCTTGAGGAGGTTTATATGGAGCAACCACCTGGGTTTGTTGCTCAGGGGGAGCGTTCTCAGGTATGTCGTCTTCGTAAAGCTCTTTACGGGCTTAAACAGTCTCCCAGGGCCTGGTTTGGCAAGTTCAGTGATGCAGTTTTGAAATTTGGTATGAATCGATGTCAGTCTGATCATTCTGTTTTCTCTCTCACATCTCCTCGCGGCAAAGTGTTATTGATTGTGTATGTCGATGATATTATTATTACGGGTGATGACCAGAGAGGTATTGATGCGTTGAAGGTCTTTCTGCAGAGTCAATTTCATACTAAAGATTTGGGTAGATTGCGATACTTTTTAGGTATCGAGGTGGCACGATCTAAAGATGGTATTAGTTTATCACAAAGGAAATATGTGCTGGATATCTTAGATGAGACTGGTTTGTTGGGGGCGAAACCTATCGATACCCCTATGGATCCTAATGTCAAATTATGCATTGATCAGGGGGAGGCACTGTCTAGTCCTGATCAATATCGCCGTTTGGTTGGTAAACTGAATTATCTCACTATTACACGTCCTGATATTTCATTTGCAGTGAGTATTGTGAGTCAGTTTATGTCTGCTCCTCGTGTGCCACATTGGGAGGCTGTTCTTAGAATTGTCAAGTATCTCAAGTTTCATCCTGGACGTGGTCTATTTTATAGAGCTAATGGTCATTTGCGTATTGAGGCCTTCACTGATTCTGATTGGGCAGGAGGCCCATCTGACAGGAGGTCAACCACTGGATATTGTGTTTTTCTTGGTGGCAATCTTGTTAATTGGAAGAGTAAGAAACAGACCGTGGTTGCACGGTCTAGTGCAGAGGCAGAATATAGAGCCATGGCTCACACCACATGTGAGATTGTGTGGGTGCGATCTTTTCTTGAGGAGATAGGATTCCATGTGCAATTGCCTATGAATTTGTATTGTGATAACCAAGCAGCAATTCACATTGCATCCAACCCTGTATTTCATGAGCGGACTAAGCATATCGAAGTTGATTGTCATCTGGTGCGAGAGAAGTTGACTGATGGTGTTATAGCAACTCCTTTCGTGTCTACAAGTGCTCAATTCGCTGACATATTTACCAAGTCATTGTTTAAGCCTCGGTTGGAGATGTTATGTGACAAGCTGGGTTTGTGTGATATCTATTTCCCAGCTTGAGGGGGAGTGTTGGAATACTAGTATACTCGTATACTAGTATATTGTGTTTAGTCCCACATTGCTTATTTACATTATGTAATGAACTATCTCCTTATATAAATAAATGATTATGTGTGAAGGTGTAAGTTACCTTACACACCTTTTCCTCTCCAAACAACAGAGTACACCTCCACTCTTCAGGTATCTGATATTTCTACGTCCCCCTCAGCATCACCTCGCCGTGCTCCGATCACCCAGGTCTACACCCGTCGTCCAACTTCTACAGCTGCTCCCCAATCTGCCTCCACAGATCCTGATCCGCCTGCCCGCCGGTATCCCCTTCGGGACAATCGTCAACCAACGGTAAAATATGGCTTTACTAATACCTGTTTCTCATCCTCTTATCAATCATTCCTTTCCCGCATTCACACTTATTTTGAGCCTAGGTCCTATAAAGAAGCTTGCAATGATCCCAATTGGGTGGATGCCATGCAAGCTGAACTTACTGCTCTTGCTCACAATCAGACTTGGGAGTTGGTTTCTCTTCCGGATGGTAAGAATCTCATTGGTTGCAAATGGGTCTACAAGGTTAAGACTCATTCTGATGGTTCTTTAGAACGGTATAAAGCCCGCCTAGTTGCTAAAGGATTTTCTCAGGAGTATGGGATTGATTACGAGGAAACTTTTGCCCCTGTTGCCAAAATGACCACTGTTCGCACCTTGATCTCAGTGGCCGCAGTACATCAATGGCCTCTTTCTCAGTTGGATGTAAAGAATGCTTTTCTTAATGGCAATCTCTCTGAAGAGGTTTATATGCGGCCTCCTCCTGGCTTCTCTCATCCTTCCGGTATGGTTTGTCGCTTGCGTCGTGCTCTCTATGGCTTGAAACAGTCCCCTCGCGCTTGGTATTCACGCTTCCAGGATGTTGTTCTTCAGATTGGCTTCACGCCTAGCATGCATGACTCTGCTTTATTTCTCTGTCGCACCTCTCATGGCTTGTTACTTCTCCTACTTTATGTTGATGACATGATCATCACTGGTGCTGAAGTTAAAAGTCATCTCTTCCGTGAGTTCGAAATGAAAGACTTGGGCCCGCTCCGTTATTTCCTTGGTATTGAAGTCGCTTCCTCTCTTCAGGGGTATCTTTTGGGACAGTCCAAGTATGTTACTGATATCCTCCACCGTGCTCGTCTCACGGATACAAAGACTGTTGATACTCCCGATACTCCCCTTGAGCTTCATGCCAAGTTCTCTGCCTCTGATGGTGTTCCCCTTGAGGATCCTACGGAATATCGCGAATTGGTGGGCTGCTTGGTTTACCTTACGGTTACTCGGCCAGATATTTCTTATGCAGTTCACATTGTTAGTCAGTTTGTCTCTGCTCCTCGGACTACGCATTGGGCTGCCCTCTTACGTATTCTCCGTTATCTTCGTGGTACCCTTCATCAGTGTCTTCTGATTTCTTCTACATCAAGCTTAACCCTCCATGCTTATGCTGATGCTGACTGGGCAGGTGATGTCAATGACCGCAAATCTACCTCTGGCCTTTGTGTTTTTCTAGGCGATTCTCTTATCTCCTGGAAAAGCAAAAAGCAATCTGTTGTTGCTCGCTCTACTGCGGAAGCTGAATATCGTGCCATGGCCCATGCTACCTCTGAAATCGTCTGGCTTCGCTGGCTTATTTCCGATATGGGGGTCTCTGTTACTACTCCTACGCCTCTTTACTGCGACAATAAGAGTGCTATTCAGCTTGCCCACAACTCGGTCTTCCATGAGCGCACGAAGCATATTGAGATTGATTGTCATTTCATACGCCGGCATCTTCAGTCTGGCACCATTGCTTTACCCTTCGTCTCCTCCACATTGCAGCTGGCTGATTTCTTCACGAAGACTCATACCGCTGCTCGTTTCCGTTTTCTCCTTGACAAACTCTCGGTGCTCTCTGCCCTCGCACCTTGAGTTTGAGGGGGGGTGTGAATATATATTCTGTATCTTCTTGTAATATGCTATTTTAGGACATGTATCGTAATCAAATCCTAGCATAATCATAGGGTAATCATATCGTAATCAAATCTTGTAAATCTTCCTTTCTTAGGTGTAGCTTTACTCTATTTAAAGGTGTACTCACCTCATTGTAATTCATTCAGAAATAATATCAGTATTTCCGTCTCTGTGTCTCTGTTTTCTATCACCATCTATGTGACTAGAGCCTTTAGCAGCTAACTCTTTATTCTTGTAATTTTACAGGATTATATTACTATCATGGTTGTCTGACTAGATCTCTCAATGCTGCAGACAAATCTACAAGCTGAAACGAATGTTTGTGTTCTTTTCATGTAAGTCAATATTGGAGATGGCGAACTTCCATTGAATTACTTTGTGATTTTCGGAGTAAGATTAAGGGAACATGAATGGATGCATTGGTTCTTCGATTTTATTCTCCATTGCATGTAGACTGCAACATTGCATCACCTCGGGAAGCTTTTTTGAATAAAATTCAGCTATAGTAGTAATACCAAACAGTTTAACAAAAGCAACAGAAATTGTCCTAGAAAAAAAAAAAGAAGAGTTCACTAATTGGACCAACCCATAGGGCAACCTCCAGGCGACCGAAGCAAACCACCGCCCCGACTGCCAGGTACATCATGGTACCGCCCTAGGGGGGAGTCGAACCTTGCCCAACTCTAGTTAAAGGCCTTCCCCTTCCTCTGGGGCAACCCCAAGGATGGTTAGAAGAGTTCCAAGATATCAAGAGAATAAATCAAAGTTGTTGAAAGAAGACCGATATAAAATTATGCTAGCATGTGATCATTCCACATAAATATATGAATTCTCATCAAGGAATTTGCAGACGACATGCATTGATCATATACATAGACAATTCTAATTAACAATGCAGAGAGGACTAAGATTTTGTGATCGTTACCAGTTCCTCACATGAGGAGTTGTTACCCAGCAACCTGAAATTAATAGTTCAAATTTATGTTTCAGTGAGTGTCATCATTAAAATTACCCAGTGCTATCTGATAATGCTTAAGATGAACAGCCATACAAGTGAAAGATTTTTTTCAATGCACTCATCTTGATGCAGAAACAAAATACGTAAAGAGCAAAATAGGAGAGAGAACATATACTGCTGTGACACATTAATCATCTAAAATGTGTAAACATTGACATGCTCGAACGTTTACACGTTGAACAGAATGCACCCTTCTACAACGATGCATATTCTATAAGCTATAGTTTCACTCCTTAATGGTTCAGGTGACAAAAATGACTGAGTAGAATTTCTCCCAATTGATGTGTCGTCCACTCATATGACTGAAGCTTACATGGTCATATAGGTCTAGAAAAAAGAACAGCAGCCTATCTAGGGGTGAGCCCAAAATTAATACAGAGTTAGAAGGCTTTGCTTAAGGCCGGTGATAGTTGCTTTCCAGTGCATGGAATGTCGGCAAAACAAAGGGTTAGTAGGGGTTTATAAGGACCAGCATATAAGCAGGGTACTGAACCTGCAAATACAAGGATTGAGCCCCCTTTGGCTGGTCTGGTACGATGAACTGTACCCGCAAACAATGACATGGGCTGGTTTAGGGTTTTGTTATGTTCTATGATTGTCAGGTTTAAGAAAGTATGGAATCAAATAGAGATATAGGGCCAAAGTAGGGAAATAAAGCCTAGGTTAATCTAGTTGAGCAGTAAAATGCTTGAAATTGCAAGAGAAAATGAAACTCCAGGTGTCACACCTCGATTTCAAAGGCATCATACCTAGGGTTAGAGTTGGATCAGAGTTTCAGACAATCCACCACAGCTTCAACAGCTCTAGAAATGTTCTAAACATGTTCTCTGCTAGAAGCAGCCCATCACTATATAAGCTTTAAAGAATTCCTCATAGGAAACTGAACTCCTAGAAACTATACTTCTAAAGACCATATAAACCCAAACAAGAATGGTACACTCATACATTATAAAGACTTAAAGAGGAAGTGTCTTTGGCAGATGAGTTTGCCTCAAGATTCTTCTTGGACTATCCGTAAGCTTTTTAAACTTAGAGAGGTAGTGCAGCCCCTAATGGGAACACTAATTTCCTTTGGCTGGATTACTGGCATGATGCAGGTCCTCTCTACAAAGTGTTTGGTGAAGATATAGTTAGCAATGTTGGAAGCTCCCTGTTAGACTTGTCCCACATCGCTCATCTAAGCCACCTAAGCTTGGTTAATAAATTCTAGAGGCTACTCCACCTATTGCCAATTGGTTTTAGGTTGGAACCCTCCAAGAAATCTAACATGGTATCAGAGCTAGGTCTTGGGTGGCCTCACCTCTCATGGGAAAGTCTCTGTCGTCCCTGTCGCCCGAGTCAGTCTGTCAGCTCCTGGTCAGTCACCTCCATGTGCATCCGGGTTGCACGTGAGGGGGAGTGTTAGACTTGTCCCACATCGCTCATCTAAGCCACCTAAGCTTGGTTAATAAATTCTAGAGGCTACTCCACCTATTGCCAATTGGTTTTAGGTTGGAACCCTCCAAGAAATCTAACACTCCCTTCTGGCCAAAGTTTCATCCACAATTCCAAATGGGGGTTGGCACTGGCCCATGCCGAGCAGGACAATCATGCAAATTATGAGGAGAGCACATCTTCAACTCTTAGACCTAATATAGCTGTGGAAAATTCTGTGACTTGGCTGCGTGCCCCTAATGGTATTTTCTCAGTAAAAACTGCTTGGGAAGCCCTCAAGAATCCTCCCCCTAAAGTTCCATGGGCTCATATTGTATGGATTAAGCAAGGTATTCCTAGAAGGGCTTTAATCATGTGGCTTGTTTGTTGAGGTAGGTTCTCTACAAAGGATAGGCATCTCTCATGGGAGATGAGGGTGGACCCTCAATGTGTTCTATGTCGTAGTGTGAATGAGTCCCACATGCATCTCTTTTTTAACTGTTCGTTCTCAGCTTGTATCTGGGGCAGAATCCTCCATTTGTTTGGCATGACCAGATGTCCAGGGGAGTGGGAGCATGAAATTAACTGGGTTGTTCAACACCTTAAGAAGAAAGGGTTCTCATTTGCTTTCTATGAGCTAGCTATGGCTGGGACAGGGTATTACATTTGGAAGGCTAGGAATGACTCAGTTTTTTGGTAACAAACAATACATTCTGCCATTCTGGATACCATTTTTGAGCAAATTGTAAAGGACGTGTGGGATAGAGTGTTATCCTGGAGAAACTGTAGACGTAGCCCTGTTAATAGAGTCTTATGTAGAGCTTGGAACATATCGGAGAAAGTTTTGTAGCTAGCAGTAGTTAGGCCAGTTCCTTGGTGTATATTGTTTCCTGTTCTTTTTGTTTCCAGTTTTTCTGCACAGTTTGCTGGGGTATGCCCCTTATTTCCTTTGCATTTTGGTTCTTTTTTAGTAATAAAATCCCTCTTTACCCAAACAAGAACCCTAACCAATAAAACATTGATATAACTTGACCCATATGATCCATAGGCAATCCTCAGAAAAATTCGGAGCTTACCAAAACCCCCTTAAGTAAACTTCAATTTAAACATACCTAAACTCTCTGCTGCATATAGAAACTAAAACTACATATAACAAATTTCCTATTGCCAATAAACTCAACTATAGAAGGTCACAAATGGGTCCCATCCTGATAGCACTCTTGGATTTCTGCCATCTATTTATGTTTAGATTTTCTCGAGCTATGCATGGCTGGCATTGGTAGTATTTAAGCAATGTGATTCGTTACTCTATGTTGAGTTTCACTAATAGCTTTAAATCTTATTCTAGAAACTCCCAGCACCCATATCAGCAGCACCAGTAATGCGTATTAGCCTTTTAGATGTCATGCATTTGTAAAGCAAAGTCCCGCATTACCTGGGAAGTATATAAGCATTAGGCTACCCTCACTACCGAGCTGTTGTGGTCTACTTAAGACCATATAACATGGTATTAGAGCTAGGAACCAAGGATGGTTTTGTGAGTGTCTCCGGCCTGCATGCAGCAAGTCCTACCGAGTAATCATGCGGCGAGTGAGGAAGTGTGTGAAGTGATGTCTCTACCAAAGTAATATGAATTGTATAAGCATGAAGGCACCCTCAAGATCGTGTAACAGCATTCTATATAAAACAAGAATAGATTTTATAGTCCTTCAAAACAAATATAGTATTTAAAACATTAAACTCACTGGTATTAACTTCATCTCCGCCCAAGTGGACAAATTTAAATTTGAAGACCTTACTGAAATCTGAAACATGAGAAGCGTGAAGAATGTTGATTATTTTGTTAATCCAAAATTGAAAAAAAAAAGTCGTAAGTAAATAGTAATACCTGAAAGAATCCCATCTATTACTTGGAAGGTAAATTCATTGCTGACATCAAGTGGCTGCCGACAATCCTTTGATGGCCAAAGGGTAGGATAATCGGCCCCCCTACAGATTGAAAGTAATATAGCCACCAGTATTAAATATAAGACAAAGATAGTGGACTTTGCCGAAGAATACAAGGAAATGAGAAATTGCCGGTTGGAACTCATACCCATTTAAGATTCCAATTGTCTAGATGAAAAAGCTATTCTTGGGCCTTCTTTAATATATGCTTAATGTGCTTTAATTAAAACCCCCAAGCAGTAACAACCATGAACAAGGTGTCACTAACAGGTCCTACCCCCGATTTTCAACATGATAGACATCTGTAATCAGTTTTCATGGTCCTATGAATTTCATCACATAAACTCTTAGGGTAACAAACCATTTCCAAGAGTATGTAAACCATTTTCTAAGCTCATCCGGCAGACCAGAATAAGAAATGCTATCATCTGACAAGAAAATTAACTTTTCGAAAGATTTTTTGGGAAACAAAAGTAAAACAGAACAAATCTTGGTAGCAACATATCTGAGGTTCTTTCCGAAGTGCTTAGCACAAGTAGATACCTTCACAGTTTGAGAAGCCACATAAGTACAATAAATAAGCAAGGATTATGTGCAATGTGCATGTCAAAAAGGATTCATTTTTTCCCTCTTTGCCGATGATCATGAAGAAAATTTCAATATTCATACATATCATCATGGCCTTCTATATCACATACAAAGCTTATCAATTTTTTTATTAGCGTCCCATTGGTTCTTAACGTATAAGAGTACAGCAGAAAAAATTAATAGCCCACAAACATCAATTTCGCATGAAGTATACAGCATGCAAAAAGAAAGTAACTAACAACAAAAAAAACTGAAAACAGACAAATAACAAAGAGAAAGCAAACAAACAAAAGATAAAGAAAGATTTGCAAGGTAATCTCTTTGTAAAAATGATGCCACCAACATCAAAAGTCCAATATAGGTTTTGGTCAATCTTGGACAGGTGTTTCCTTTAATAGCAGAGTGAAAATACGTCAAATAAATGATGAGAATCGTATTGATCAAACTACCAGGATTGAGCATGTCCTGGGACGTCAATTTCGGCCAATACATTAATCCCTCGTCTCTGAGCATAACTGCAAAGAAGAAAATTTATCAGAGGAAAGATCAGGTGTGACCTTAGAAGCACAAGTTAGGGATCATATATCCATTTAGCCTACAAAAGAAGGTGGAAATCACTTGCCTCACAACCTCAGCAGCATCAACCATTGTATATCTTTCTGAAATAGAATAAGCTCCATTCCATAGTTTGGGATATGAAGGTATCTCCAGGGGGAAAGACTGTGAATCTACAATGTGCCAATGTAGTACATTCTGCATAAAATCAATTAGGAATTACCGATATTAGTCAACTGAGAAAACTTAGAATGTCGAGTCCTTTTAGGTACTTGAAATTCATGTGCACCACTTGCAGGGAACTAAATGTCAACTCAACCTAGATAATACCCATATGGAACCACCTTAACAAACAGGATTACCGATTACGCTTAGCTGGTATTTTTTGATTGACTTAATTTACTTAAAAGGTGCCAAACAGGGCACAAACTGTGTGTACGGGAAGTATGCAAAAGAGGACTAAAACAGATCCTCATTATTCATCTATATAGCAAAGTCTGCCAATGAAAGAGAAGATACTCAAAAATACCAGTTACACACTGGCAAAACATAAGCATATTGTGAAACTGAGTTGGGATCGACTTCCTTAATCAAAGAAATCTCAGTCTATAGTTTGCCTCTTTACTACATCAACATAAGTTGCCACAACTCAAATAGAATGGCAAGATTTTGTCTGTTTCCGTTAGCACAAGCACTGTAGGCGCTACACGCCAGAAATGCCCCAAAAGCTGTCGCATCAACAAAATTAATAAAAAACATGTGTTGAACTGTTGAAGTTAGCAAGTTCTGACTACAAGTTTTCTGATAATTAAAACTGCTTGCAAATTAAACAGCCCACATTTAGTGTCCCATACATACCAATTTCGCGTATGACATAGAATCAACAACTTTCTTTATCATTGGAAGTGGTTGGTAGTGTCGGGCTGTATCTGCACCATTCCCACTCACAAGTTAGAACGATCAATTTGCATGTTTGAGAAGATTCTCTTCCCTACTACTAAAGAAAATGAATATCCTTCCAATCTCAATAATCGCCACAGTTATTCATAACCATTTCCGCATTTGGGACACATCATACATAGGATCATTACCTTATATCAATATCTGACCAAAGTAATAGCTTAAAGCTTTTGGTAAGCTAGTAATATATAGAGAAGACATCTTCCAGAAGAAAAAGGAAACGGTACATGTTAAATAAAAGGAAAAATACTTCTCGTAAACCAAACCAAACCAAACCTAAATTTAAGTATCAAAATAAAATGATTCGCGTAATATGGACTGAAACTCGTGATAGAGAAGCACAATTAGGTACAGTGAGTAGATGGCAGACAGAATTGAGGCCACAGCCAATGCAAATGCAAGAAAGGAGTTAAGGTCAATGAGTGCAGAACAACTACAAATCCTTGTGTGTTTGTCTAGCGAAGTCATTCAACCACCTACTTGTTCAAGTTAAATACTCCCTCCGTTCCATTTTCTCGGCCCATGGTTCCATTTTTCTGCTGTCCCAAAATGTATGTCCATGTTCACTTTTCAATACATTTCTTATTTTGTTCATTCTTTTTAAGTAACAATCAACATTGAAACACTCTTTCGACTTCATATAAGATGTCAAATCAAGGGTATTTGGGGGAATTGAAATTTTTTTAGCTTGTAATGATGACATTCCTTAAAGAGTTGGATTCCCCAAAAAGCCCAAACATAGTGGGACAGAGGGAGTATTAATAGCAGCTATGAGACGTATGATAATTTGTTGTTGAGATAAGCTGAACATGTTGATTGAATGTGTCTACACAATATTTTCGAATAGTAAAAATTCAATTAGGACATAGCCTCAAGTGATCAGTTGCAAGCAGGTAAATATCTTTACAGGTAAATCACAGGCCCCGTGCATTGCACGGGTTCACTGCTAGTTTGCAATTGAGCTGAACAAGACGTTGAGCAACCCTTGAGGAAAAAGAAAATTCATAAAAACAAGTTTGTCCTATTCCTCAACAGCCAAAAAGTCCATACATTTGAATCAAGAAGTGACCATACTAACATCAAAGGAAAAAAATATAATTGAGATTCAGTCCAAAAACTTTAACATATCAAAAACACCCACTCGAAAATTATTTTGCATCAAAGACCCACTGACTTCAGTCTAATCCAGGAAACCCCATGCAAAGGAATCTATATATTACTTCAATTGATACTCAACATGTGATAAGAGGAATACAAGAGAGTACCAATTAAGAGCCCTCGATAAGAGAACCTTGGCTGATCACTAATGTCCCATGGGGCTTGACGTACTTCAATCAGCCTGGTAGTGAAGTTAAAATGGCAAACTTGGCTGAATGTCTGCAAGATTTATTGTCACACATTTTAAGATGTAAAAACATCTCTTTCACAACTTCAAATATCTGCAACTTTTATGAGGTATCATATGAGACAAAACATAAAACCTGCAGCCCATGCAGAGCCCCATAAACTGTTTGTGCCTGCAATATAGAGTTGTGGTAATGAGTAAACCAGAGAAAATGAAATAACTGAAAGCTGAAGATGTAAATTTGATAAATCTTGATGTCACAACAGATGGGCATTTTTATGACCTTTCAATCAAATAAAGATGCCAAAACACATTGAAGGGAATGCTGATGTTATTATCATTTTGACATCTTGTTTATATCTTTCACCTTGTAAATACCATTTTATCCTCAAAATTAGAAGGCTACTATGAAAAATGTGACGTGTCCCATTACATTGGACAGGATTTGTATTTCCTTGCTGATAATACCAAACAACTAGGAGGAAAGACGCCTATGGAAATCAGATTACCTATGATTTTTTAGCTCAAATCCTACAGATTAATTTGGGTTGCTTTTCCGAAAAACATGAGCTGATAATGTTCGCCTTTAACCACTTTAGTGGGCCAAGGCTTAGAGTTCCTTGTGCTTTGAGGTTCTGAAATAAGGAAGTGAGGCCTCATGGTCTTAAGTTGCTATTTCAGAAGAAACAAAACAATTAAATATCTCACTATTAGGTACTTGATAGTTTAGCAAACTGTGGTTCTCAAAATTACCTTTGACTCTCTTTTTTCATCATTATTATAAAAGCACATCATTCCCATCAAATTCACTGAATCTTTGAGGTTAAGAAATGACAAGCAAAATGATATATTTAATCGAAAGGATATCTGTACGGAATTCAATAACTCCATGTCGTGATAACAAGCTTCGCAGCATGATAATCGATAATGATGATTGCAAAATAGACAAAATTATCGAGAGTAGATGCTTAACGGACTATGTCTGGCACAAACTTAAAATGGAACATAAACTATAATCATAACCACCTCAAGATGTGCATAAACTGGATCTCCACTTGAAGCGACAGATAACTTGTATGACTCATCAATCCCGTATTGTAACTGCAAACATGGATTAACTTTCAGTAACAGAGTTGTGTTTTCGTAGACTAACCAACTTAGATATGGCGTGGTAGGGAAAATGACTATCCTACAGAAGATAGTTTTATTGCTGTAACAATATGGAGTTTTTACTTCTTCCATATCTGCATGGGCCATATTTCCCAAAAAATTTCATCAAAAGTTGTGTTGTTGCTACTAAGAACATAAATTCACAAGGGATAATTCAGCAAAACAAAACACAACTACCCATGTTGTTGTTCAGGTGAGCAATAATAGTAAACCACAACTACCATACTAAGCAATTACTTCAATTGCTACATTACTACAAAACATTTTACAAAACAGAATGAAGCATATTGCTCAGAGCCATAGTGAAGATTAAAAGTTCAAAAAAATTGTGGCTTGTGGGTGGTTGCAGGTATCGGAGTTTGCCCTGCATATGAGTCCAAAGTGGCCCTACTTTAGAGGGTGTCTCTTGGCACCAAAAAGATCCATACAAGCAAGAAGCGTTTTTGCCTCCAATGACAAAGTTCACAGATTCCTTTTACTTTTCCTAGTTTTTGGGCTTGGGTCCTTCGATTATAAAGATGCAGCCACTAAAGCACTGCAATATTCATTACGGGCAGCACCCATATAGAATTCATATTGATCACTAAGAATGATCACTAGACAATAGACATACAAGAAACAACTGCAAATCCTTAACAATATAATGGAGGTGGAAAACTGTTACAAATCATAATCCATGACAACATCACCTCATCATTGGCTGAGGAAATGAGCACATTAATTCCCTGAAGCACAGGAGACTGCTGAAAATGGGAAATGTTACCATCAGCAACGTGAGGGGCATTGATGACATAAAGTAATCTGGAAAACCCATCCTTCAATATACCGGAAGCATCAGGATACTTGCTTCCTTCAGTTCTTAGCTCAAAGTCCTTACTCATGTATAAAACTTTATGCCCATAGCTCACTGATTGTGGCATTGGCCATATGTTTAGGCGGTCAACATCCGCAGCAGACGCCACTAACAGGAAAACAAGGCCAAGAAAAAGGACTCCGATCACCAGCTTCACCATCACAAAATTTAAACCCCTGGCATGAAAAATGGGAGGAGAATTAAGGCACATTCTGCACCCAGAATGTAAGTGTGTGTATGTAGAAACATGTATGTAAATATCTATTCATGTACTCCCTCCGTCCCATGTTGTTTTTCCCCCTTTTTAAACTACGTGTTGTTAATCGGACTAAAAAAATAAAGCACGAGAAGCATAAATCTTGACTTTTTTTTCGCAGTCTAAAGATCTCAATTAGTTGTTTAGATTGGAACATAAAACGTTTTAAATAAAAAAACTAAGAAATTGTGTACTGCTCTATTCTTTTATTCTACTGCAGCCTACTTCACACCAAGCCTACCATCCTTTGTTTATTGGTTAGTGCCAGCTCTCCCCGCGAAGAGAGTCTTTTGTTGGTTGAGTTGAGTTACGGTGGTTCAATCTCTAATGGAAGGACCACCCACCGGTGGCTGAACAAATCACTTGTGCCGGCAAAAGAAAATCAAATGTGCGGCGACTGTTGTCCGAGGTTGGTGGGCGGAAACGGATTATACTAATTAAATAACAAACACTTAGAGCTCTTCATGTATTTTATATATACTAATTAAATAACTAAATCTTAGAATTTTTATGTTCAACAAACACATTTTGACCAATTGTAACTCGGGGGCCACATGTTCGACTCCATGACCCATGGAGGTGAAAACATTCTAAACTTTTGGGGCCGCCTAGAATTAGTCGAGGTGCGCGCAAACTAGCAAGCGTCCGATGATTAAAAAAAAAACCATTCAGAACAATTGTAAAAGACAATGCGCGATGAAAAAATCGAATGACTGAAAAGAACGATAAACACGAAAACAGAGGAAGCACGTACGTCATAGAGCATCTGTATATGCATATAGAGATATAGACATAGATATATAATGATCAAGTGATTGGAGAGTGTCGAAAAGACTGGAATTCTTCAACATACCTGAAATTTGCAGAGAGAGAGAGAGAGAGAGAGAGAGAGAGAGAGAGAGTGAGTGAGTGTCAGGAAAAGACAGGAGAAACTGTCGGAATTTTGTAAATGGAGTGGAAGCCGCTAATGCCACCGACGGTTTTTTTATTGTGCCACCCAGAATTGTTTACTCTGGCAATGTTAAGTTTTTTGATGTATACAATATTTGTAAATTAACAAGGGAAATGATTTTATTACTCCATTTTTTATTAACGTCACTCTTTTATAAGTGTATTTTTGGTGAAATTTTTGATGTATACAATATTTGTAAATTAACAAGGAAAATGATTTTGTTACTCCTTTTTTTGTTAACGTCACTCCTCTGCAAGTGTATTATGCAAAAAATACACTTGCAGAAGAGTGGCGTTAACAAAAAATGGAATAGCAAAATCCGCAGCCATTAAGAAACCCTAAACCCCAAATTCGAGTAAGGGTTAGCGGGGTTAACAAACCTCAATATTTGTTAATTTGAGTAAGGGTTTGTTAATTTGGTATACATTAGCGGGGTTTGTTAATTTAAGTAACGGTTTGTTATTTTTTCTCTCTTTCAAATATTATATACATCAGCGGGTGGGGTGGGTTAGCATTGTATTAGTAATAAGAGCTTCAGAAGTCGTCCATAGTCCTAAACCCTAAATTCGCCTCCCGTGGGGCTCGAACCTCCGCCTCAATTGTTGATTCTCCCTTGCTTGCGTCATTGAGGTGCCAGGAAAAGAAAGTGAGAAATTTTTCAGTGCCGAGTGGATATCACGTCACCCGGTTAACGTGGTATCCAAGCAAGCACATCCGAGCCGTCCAAAAGTGTATTGGACGACTTAAATTGAAACACACTCTCTCCTCTCACCCCCACACACTCTCTTCTTTTTCTCTCCCCAAATTCGAGCCGTCCAAAATCGAAATGGCCAGCCCGGATGCACCGAGCGGGCACCACGTGGTACCCGCTCGGCACTAAAAATTTTCTCTAAGTAATAGGAATGTGTATTTTCTTATAAAAAAAATTTACTTTCTAAAAAAAAAGAATGTCTATTTTCATTGGAATAGTAATTTTCGCATTCCATTTTTCTTATAATGCAATTCAAAAATTGTTATTTAGTGCTTAAAATTACACGCAATAAAGGCACTATAAGACCAAATTTGGATAGCATTTATGAAAATATGGGGTACAAAAGTCATTTTCTATTTTCATGTGCTCCGTGGTCCCAATTATACTTTATAGTTTTGATTCTTTTGAACTTTACAACGAAAGGCCCTTCCATTCGAATTAGACAAGTCATTTAATTCTTGAGAGAATTGTAAAAGAGAAAATTTATAGAAAATTATATTTTAATTTTCTAAAATGGACAAATAATTACAGATTAAAAAAAATGGACAAATGATTTGGGACATGAAAAAATTTAAAAGGGAACAAACGAAATGGAACGGAGGAGGAAGTATTAGTTAGCAACATAGTTTTTTACTAATCAACGAAAGTCAACATTATTAATTGTAATTAATGAATTTGAACTTTTGAAAAATGTAAAGGAATCTATGATGCCTTCTACTTAACTGCCACTACTCCACTGCAGTTGGCAAGAAAGTTGCGAAAGTCTTTAAAATATCTCTCCTTAAAAATTATACTAAATTTAAAGGAGATTTGGTTTTACAACAGTACCTTGTATAATTAAAACAAAAGAAATGATTTTGAAATGAATTTAGGCCCCGTGCTAGCTTCAACAAAAAAAGAACTTTCAAAAAAAAAAGGAGATAATTTTAAGCTCAAAAATTATGTGTTTATACAAATAATTTTTCTATCAATATACATCTTTTTTAATAGATTTCATTGAGATCTTTTAAACAATGCAAACAAAATTAAAAAAATATTTTTATTTTTATTATATTTAAATTTTAAAATTACGTTTTTTAAAAAAAAAAATTTAAAAAGAAAGCGAAACAGAGCCTTAAAAATTAAAGAGAGTCGCCATCGTGACAGAACTGAAGTGGATGAGGGTGCACATGGATGACAGAACGTTGCACGTGCTTTGGCTTTGGTTGAGAGAAAGGCCATCGTTCCTTCCTCATTCTCACTCTTCTGTTCTCTATTTTTTGATACAACAATAACTACTAAGGAGAATAAATTCTCGCCGACAGGGTTGGAAAAGCCCAGTTTTACTACCAACCAATAACATTCTGTCACGTCATCAAATTGTACCAAGAAATTGAAGAATCACGTGCTCTTTGGTTCGGTCCTCTAACTAAAAAGCATAACCTCTATTTCAAAAAAAGTTAACTGCGAGGTGAATGAAAACTTAAAAATATGGTACAAAAATTGAATAGTATTTTTTTAAAAGTTTTTATATTACGTAGTAGACAGATTTTTTTTATCATGGAGGGAGTTAAATTTTACAATTATCGTAAATAAGTTCTCATATTTTATGTCAACGTTTAAACGGAATATTAATCTATTAAAACCCTTTTAAAAGAAATTGAATCGAGTTGTTTAGGCCAACCTTTGTGTACGAGGATATTATAACAAGTTGTTGATCGCGGCCAACCTTTTCGAAAAAATGTTGTTCGCTATTATGAAATGATGTGACATTAAAAGTCAGACTTTGAATTTTGTGTACCTAATAAGGGAATTTTGTGTACCTAATTGGGCCGTATCATTAATCCAACCAAAACAAACTTATTAAAATCTAGGATAAACGTACACCTTAATAAAATTTTCCTATAGCTATGGGGCGATATTTTAAAAGGAAGAAATGATCACAAGTATCAATTTCTACATGTCACAAATTTCTACATGTCACAACGAGCATTTTTGTATGAGGATATTTGACCCCAGTGATAGAAAATTCTGGGTCCGCCCCTGGTCATAATTAAAAATTATATCTCAACCATTCATTGTCAAGATCGATGACATGTGTGCGCTATACAGGGTGCCTTGCACTACAGGATTTCTCAATCCCCATAATTGTGCCCTACAAGGTGCACCATAGAAAGTGCCCTGTAGGATTTCCAGACCTGAAAAAAATACTCCATGTCACTCCTTCCGCCCGAATGGGGGATGCTGCCAAGCAGCATCTTGCAGAGTGGTCGATCCGGCCGCTCATTTCGCCAATCGACGACTTGGATCTTAACTGAGCAATGGAAGGTCCAGATTTGCATGCAATTTGTATGCGTTCAAATTCAATCTGAGTCATCTGTGCCGAGATGAACGGATGGATCGGCCGCTCGGCAGGAGGGAGTGCAATTTATTATTATTTGCAATTGCTTAAGAAAACATAAAGAAAAATGAAATCGGTTATCGTTTGGCCTCTATATCATATACCTCCCCCAATTTAGAAAACGCACAGATAAAAGCTACACAAGTACTATATTCTTAGAATTAGCTGTACCAGTATAAAATAAGTTCCTAATATCATGGCACAAAACATTCTTTGATTCAACCTCTCCGTAGAATTGCTTGTTTCAATTCAATTCAAAATAAGTATAATCTCAATGTTACCATTTAAAATTCGTGCGTATACACATGAGCACACGCGATGGCTGTTAGATAAGCAACAGCACCACGCTGCGACTGCTACCTTCGCCGCTTCCCAACTCTTCCTCCATCCAGCAAAACCTTTTGTGGAATCCAATCTGAGCCAATCTGCTCCCCATTCTTGAAAATCGTCTGATTATTAGAAACCCCAACACCTCTGACCAAAGCTTCATCCTTCTGTCCCAGGCCTTGAACGGAGCGAATCAAGCCAAAGCGCGAATAAGCCATCTGCAATCCCTCGTCAACGAACTCACTACCATCTACCATTTTCCGTTCGTCTCTATAATTGGATCTTAGGGGCTAGTACAATAGTTCGGTGATGCATCGAAGAGATTGGTGATGGAGTGTAAAGTTTCACTGGTGAGGGAATGTAATGCTTGTGATGGAACTGATCTCTTCTCTTCTCTCAAGCATGTTAATCAAGATTTCTATTAATTAAACAAGATAATTAGAGTAGCAAAACATAATTTAGTGCGGAAGTTTGACTTCTCAGGATTCTCTATCAAGTTTGACTTCTCAGGATTCTCTATCTCAGCTACTGCGTCTTCTTCCTGCGGGTATTGCTCCTCCAACCTGCCTCAGTACCTGGCATGAAACGCCATGGGCCAAAAAGTAGTACATTGAGGGATCGACTCTCACAGTATATAAACCATATCCCACCAACCCCAATCGATTTACAGAGCTGGCCCTGACTTTTCGGGAAACTAAAGCGAAGATTAAAGGTGATGGTTGTCTTTTGTTGGACTATTGTAAGTAGTACCAAAGTAGGCCGGGCCCTAACATTTGTACATTTTGGAAGGCATAAAACGGTCGCACCTCAAGCTTTAGCACCTCAGACTAACTCAGAGCCGGCTCTGATCAATTCGAAAGGGTATCCAGTTGATTTTTATTGCATGTAGCAGGAACCTGGCTCGCGTGGGGCATCTCGACCGTAACCGGTCAATGGGGCAGCAGCTACTCCTCTCTGATTCAGCAAACACCTGAATTGTGTCAACCTTCCAATGACTTGGGCAGGATCCTTGGCTAGCTTCTCATAAGGTGTCCACAGCCTCTCTTCATCCATGAGCAACCAAAACAGAAACAAAGGCAATATTACAGCATAAAAATAATAATAAATAGAATAAAATTTTAAGCAGATAATCACGCAAATACTTCTGTTCTCACCGACCCATATTGTTTGTCTATTTTCAAATGTTTTTTTTGATAATTGAGGTGTCCAGGTTAACCTTTTTTTTTTTTGATAAGTAGGTGTCCGAGTTCAGGACGAATCCACCATCCATTTGCGAGGGCCCCATCCCAATTATAAGGACTAGCCCCATAGGACCTAAGAGGTTTCGAATATGAGACCTTAAGAGGGAGAAAATCCCTAAGTCTTAAGCCTTGACCACTAAGCTAACATCAGGAGTTTGTTTATAATCAAAAGTTGTGCCATTGATCAGATTAAAAAATAAAGCAATTCTGTAGTGATCGAAAATATCAATAGTGATCGGATTAATCACACCACAGCCTCAATGGCATTGTACGTGGGCTGAATGGTACCACCCCCTCCATGGTATTGTATGGTTAATCCATGCCAAAATAATTTAGCGAACACCGAATACGAATCATCCGGCATATATCATCCGATCTAACGTTCATATTCGGTTAAACAAACGACCCTGAAATTTGTTGGATCACAAGGCACATGGGAAGAAGAGAATCGCAACGAATGATAGATTTACCTGCAGCAGCAGCAGCACGTGGCCATATGGTTTGCTCGATATCGGAACCGTCAACTGTTTCACCCCACATGCATACCTCTCCCCCAATAACCAATTCTTGTTGCTTGGGGTCTGTGATGTTAGTGAGTGGTTCATATGAATAGAATTCAGGCCAAAAGTTATCCAAGTGGTCCAAATACCATTTATCTTGGCGGCTTACAATGCACCTCAACCCTGCTGCAACCACTTGCGCCGCAACACCAACATCGAGCCTGCACCACCACCGCGGCCACCACCACCAGTAAGTAAAACACGGCTTAAGCATATCACCATGCCCAATAAACTGAAAAACCAGCCTCCCTCATGCACTTCAACCCGAGATTACCTTGATTACTTAGCTTCTAAACTATTATGAGTTCACTACTATCTAATATCTATTTGGGTTTTTGTGTGTGCAAGTGGAATCGCCGTATAGGGTGAACACTGGCACTATGACCATTGCCAGAGTTTGCAGCCATTAAGGGAACCATCATTGGGTAAACTCAAGATTTAACTGTTTTTTTTCCCAGTCGAAAGTTCCCCCTGCTGCAAATAAGATTGCTTCTTGCGATGCGATTGGCAGACACTAAAACTCATTAAAAGGAAATGAAAGCAGCTGTTGTCTCATCTTTATTAATCCTATATGAACACACCATGCCACATTCTAAACATACTTTCTCAAGTCCACATTGGTAAGTTACAAAAAGTGAGATGAGATTAGATGGCACAAGTATCTTTAAGGCATACCAGTTGTGCACCACAGTTTTCAATTTTAATTTATCGCCAAAGGTTCTGAAGGTCTCTTCCCTGCAATTTTATCAAGAGCATTACACGTGAAAAAAAAAATGGAAAACAAAATCATCATGCATAAAATTCTGTACCAGTTAATGCATTCGTATCCATGTGATAATGCTATTTCCTGAGCCCGTAGGACAAAGTATTCATAGCCTTGGGATGCATTCATTCCTTGCTTCTGCAACCTGAAAACCAGAGTTAACCAATTTTGGGGATATGTGAAAATAGCTTTCAAGTAATCCCCATCGAAACAATTTTCCCCTGTAAATTTAGCACCAAACATATCACAACCAAAGTTGTGAAAACAGGATACATGTTTATTGTTTCCCAATTATATGTCTTGTATAGGGATATGCATCGTAAGATACATTACCAAAGTAAATATAAGTAGAAAAACAGTTATTTAATAGAATATTTGTGTCCTTTTCATGTAAGTCAATATTGGAGACGGCGAACCTCCATTGAATTACTTTTGTGATTTCTGGAGTTATACTCACAGAAGATGAATGGATGCTTTGGTTCTTCGATTTTATTCTGCATTGGATGTAGACTGCAACATTGCAATGCCTCTTGAAGCTTTTGTGAATAAAATTTTGCTCATACTACTAATATCGAACAGTATAACAAATGCAACAGCAATTGTCCTGGAAAAATCCAGAAGAGTGCAAAGATATCCAGAGAATAAATCAATGCTGAAAGTGAAAGCTAATGCTTCTCACTCGACCTCCAAAAGAAAAGAGAACTGACAAAAATAAAATGCTACCATGTGACCATTCCATATATATAAATACACATTATTTGAGCTCTGCAACTTCCTGGATAGTTCTCATCAAGGAAATTGCATACGAAATACATAAGCCAAATAAATAGACAAGTTTAGTTAACAATGCAGAGAGGACTAAGATTTTGCGATCATTACCAGTCGTTTATGTGAGGAGTTGTTACCCAGCAATCTGAAATTAATAGTTCAATTTTATGTTTCAGTGAGTGTCAGCATTAAAATTACAAAGTGCTATCTGATAAAGCTTAACAGGAACAGCCATACAAGTTAAAGAATTTTTTCAATGCACTCAGCTTGACGCAGAAACAAAATGCACAAATAGCAAAATAGGAGAGAAAACATATATTGCTGTGGCACATCAATCATCTAAAATTTGTAAACATTGACATGCGCGAACATAGGAGTGTTGCTTTCTGATGCCTGGAATGTCGGTAAAACAAAGGGTTACTAGGGGTTTATACGGACCAACTTAAGCAGGGTACTGATCCTGAAAATACAAGGTTTGGGCCCCCTTTGGTTGGTCTGGTACAATGAACTGTACCCACAAGCAATAACATGGGCTGGTTTAGGGCTATGTTATGTTCTATGATCAACAGCTTTAAGAAAAAATATCATCAAATAGTAAAATACAGCCAAAGTAGGGAAATGAAGCCTAGGTCAATCTAGTTGACCATTAAAATTCTTGAAATTGCAAGAGAAAATGAAACTCAAGGCTCTATTCTCAAAGGCATCATACCTAGGGTCAGAGTTGCATCAGAGTCTCAGACCACCACAGCTTCAGCAGGTCTAGAAATGTTCTAAACATTTTCTCTGCTAGAAGCTTAAAGAATTCTTCAAAGGAAATTGAACTCCAACACAAACAAGAACCGTCACCAGTAAAACATTGGTATAACTTGACCCATGTGATCCATAGTCGATCCTCAAAAAAATTTAACTAAACTCTCTGCAGCACATAAAATCTCAAACTACACGTAACAACTCTCCCATTGCTAATGAACTCAACTAAACAAGGTCTGAAATGTGTCCCAAACCAGAAGTAAGCACTCTTAGATTTTTGCCATCTCTGTGTTTAAATTTTCTCGAGCTATGCATGGCCTGCATTGGTAGTATTTAAGCAATGTGATACGTTAGTTTATGTTGAGTTGCACTACTAGCTTTAAATCTTATTCTAGAAACTCCCTGCACCCATATCAGCAGCACCAGTAACGTGTATTAGCCTTTTCGATGTTTTTGATGTCATGCATATGTAAAGCGAAGTCCCACATCGCCTGGGAAGCATATAAGCGTGAGGGTACCCTTACTTCAATACCGAGCTTTTGGGGTTGAATTTTACCCAAGGCCATATAACTAGGTATCGGAGTTAGGAACCAAGGCCGGTAGTCTACGGGTCTCCGGCTTGCATGTGGCAGGTGCCGCCGAGTAAGCACATTGCGAGTGAGGAAGTGAAATCTCTACCGAAGTAATACAAATTCTATAAGCATGAAGGATCCCTCACTTTAATAGCTAATTTTTGGGTTGAGTTCTGCTCAAGATCGCGTAACAGCATTCAAAATAAAACAACAATAGATTGTACACTCCTTGAAAACATAAATATTATTCCAAACATTCAACTCACTGGTATTAACTTCATCTCCTCCCAAGTGGACATATTTAAATTTGAAGACCTTACTGAGATCTGAAACACGAGAAGCGTGACGAATGTTGATTATTTTGTTATTCCAAAATTGAAACGAAAAAAAGATTTTGTAAGTAAATAGCCAATACCTGAAAGAATCCCATCTATTACTTGGAAGGTAAATTCATTGCTGACATCAAGTGGCTGCTGACAATCCTGTGATGGCCAAAGGGTAGGATAACCGGTCCCCCTACAGATTGAAAGAAAAATAGCCACCTGTGTTAATTTGTGCAACACCATCAAGGAAACTTTTTCTTGATCTCATCTACAAGAGCACCTTTAGATTTATGACAGAGACAGTGGACTTTGTTCAAGAATACATGGTAACAACAAATTGCCCTTTGTAACTCATAGCCATTTAAGATTGCAATTGTCTTGATGAAAAAGCTACGCTTGGGCCTTCTTTAATATACTGTGCTAATGTGATTTAGTCAAAACCCCCAAGCAGCAAAAACTATCAACAAGATGTCACTAACAGGTCCTACCCCCAATGTTCAAGATGATAGACATTTGTAATCAGTTTTCATGGTCCTATAAACTTCATCGCATACACTCTTAGGGTAGAAACAGAACCAATCTTTGATGCAACATATCTGCGGTTCCTTCTGAGGTGCTTAGCACAAGAAGGTACCTTCACAGTTTGACAAGCCACATAAATACCATAAATAGGCAAGGATAATGTGCAAAAGTGCGTCAAAAAGGACGGAATTTTTTCCTCTTTCCCTGATGTTCATGATGAGAACTTCAAGAGTCATCCAAATCGTCTTGGCCTTCTGTATCTCATGCAAACTTTATTAACAAAGTCATTATTTTTTCTAGGAGTGTCCCATTGGTTTAATGTATAAGAGTACAGCAGGAAATAATAATAACCCACAAACATCATTTTCATGTGAAGTATACTGCAATAGGTATGAGTAAAGTTACAGGTACAAGAGCAAAATCTAGGTAAGACAAATCTATAATGGTCTTCCCGCAACCCCTGATCCCCCAAAAGAAAGATAATAAAGCAACAACAAAACTGAAAACAGACAAATAACAAACAGAAAGCAAACAAACAAAAGATACAGAAAGATTTGCAAGGTAATCACTTTGTTAAGTGATGCCATCAACATCAAAAGTCTAATATAGGTGTAGGTCGATCATGAACAGGTGTTTCCTTTAATATCAGAGTGAAAATACGTTGAATAAATTATGAGAATAGTATCAATCATTTTACCAGGATTGAGCATGTCCTGGGACGTCGATCTCAGCCAATACATTAATCCCTCGTCTCTGAGCATAACTGCAAAATGAAAAATTATTGGATGAAAGTTCAGGTTTGACCTTAGAATACAAGAAGTGAATAAAGCACAAGTAAGGGATCATATATCCATTTAGCCTGCAAAAGAAGGCAGAAATCACTTGCCTCACAACCTCAGCAGCATCAGCCATTGTATATCTTTCTGGAATAGAATAAGCTCCATTCCATAGGTTTGGATATGAAGGTATCTCTAGAGGGAAAGACTGTGAATCTACAATGTGCCAATGAAGTACATTCTGCATGAAATCAAATAGGGAATACCGCTGTTAGTTAACTAAGCAAACTGTAGAATGTCGAGTCTTGTTAGGTACATGAAATTCACGCGCACCACTTGCAGGGAACTAAATGTCAACTCAACCTACATAATACCAGCACGGAACCACCTTAACAAACAGGATTAAGCATAGTTGGTATTTTTTGATAGACTTATTTCAATTAAAAGGTGCCACACAGGGCACAAACTCTGTGCACAGGAAGTATGCAAAATAGGACTAAAACCGATCCTCATTATTCATCTAAGTAGCAACCTCTGTCAATGAAAGAGAAGATACCCAAAAATTCCAGTAACCACTGGCAAAACATAAGCATATTGCGAAACTGAGATTTTCCTTAATCAAAGCAATCTCAGGCAGTATAGTTTGCCTCTTCACTACATCAACCTAAAATTGCCCCAACTCAAATAGCATGGTAAGATTTTGTCCATTTCCGTTAGGATAAGCACTGTTAGGCACTGGGCACAAGAAATGTCCCAAAACTGTCGCATCAACAAAATTAAAATACAAGGGACAAAATATGTATCGAAGTTGGCATGTTCTTACTACAAGTTTTCTGAAAATTAAAACTGCTAGCAGATTAAACAGCCCAAAAATAATGTGACTTACATACCAATTTTGTGTATGTCATAGAATCAACAACTTTCTTTATAATTGGAAGCGGCAGGTAGTGTCGAGAGGTATCTGCAAAATTCCCATTCACAAGTTAGAACGATCAATCTGCATGTTTGAAAAGATTCTCTTCCCAACTACTAAAGAAAATGAATATTCTTCCAATCTCAATAATCGCCACAATTATTAAACATTTCCGCATTTGCGACACATTATGCATAGGATCAGGACCTTACATCAATATCTCAGCAAAGTAATAGCCCAACGTTTCTGTAAGCTAAAATATATAGAGAAGACATCTTCGAGAAGAAAAAGGAAACTGTACATGTTTACTCAAAGGAAGAATAGTTATCCTAATTTTAATTACTCACCATAAAAATGAATGTATATAATACTTCAATTGATACTCAACATGTAAGAAGAGGAATACGAGAGTACCGATTAAGAGCCCTCGATAAGGGAACCTTGGCTGATCACTAATGTCCCATGGTGTTTGACGTACTTCAATCAGCCTGGTATGGAAGTTAAACTGGCAAAGTTGGCTGAATGTCTGCAAGATTTATTGTCACATATTTTGAGATGCAAGCATGTCTTTCACAAACTCATATATCTGCAACTTTTAGGTATCATATAAAGACAAAACATGAAACCTGCAGCCCATGCAGAGCCCCGTAAACGGTTTGTGCCTGCAATATATAGTTGTGGCTTTGAGTAAACCAGCGAAAATGAAGTAACTGAAAAGCTGCAGATGTAAATTAGATAAATCTCAACAACTTATGGGCATTTTTATGACCTTTCAACACATTGAGCGGAATACTGATGTTATTATCATTTTGACATCTTGTTTACCTGTTTCAACTTGTAAATACCATTTTATCCTCAAAAATAGAAAAAGGCTACTACGAAAAATGAGAACCTTGTCGTGCCCGAATTTTCTTGGACAGGATTTGTATTCCTTGGTAATAATACCAATTACCAAACAACTAGGAGGAAAAAAGCCTCTCTAAATGAGTTACCTATGATTCTTTAGCTCCTCCTACAGATTAATTTGGGTCGGGTTTCCAAAAAAGAAAAACCTAGGCTAATAATGTTCGTATTTAACCACTTTAGTTGATACAATTCATAAAGGCCAAATATGGACGGAGGGGGGAAAGGTCATATTTTATCCGGGGCGAAGTGAGACTATTTGGACTCCAGATTGTCGTAAATAAGGAGGTGAGGCCACATGGTGTTAAGTTGCTATTCAGAAGAACGAAGACAGCTAAATATCTCACTATTAGGTACTTGATAGTTTTAGCAACTATTGTATTCCAAACTACCTTTGACCCTTTCTCTCTTTCCCTTGATAAAAGCTCTACTTCATTCCCGTCAAATTCGCTAAATCTTTGAGCTTAACAAATTACAAGCGAAATAATATATTTAATTGAAAACATATCCGTAACAAATTCAATAACTCCATATCTTGATAAGAAGCTTCGCTGCATGATCGTCAATAATGATGGATTGCAAAGTAGACTAAATTATCGAGAGTAGATGGTGAATGGACTACATCCTGCACATACTTAAAATGGAACACAAGCTATAATCATACACACCTCAAGATGTGCATAAACTGGATCTCCACTTGAAGCAATGGATAACTTGTATGACTCATCAATCCCGTATTGTAACTGCAAACATCAAATAACTTTCTGTTACAGAATTGTGTTTTCATAGACTAACCGTTACCAACTTAAGTATGGCATGGTAGGGGAAATGACTATCCTACGGACGATAGGTTTTTTATTGCTGCAACAATACGGAATTTTTAACTTCTTCCATTGTTGCTAATAAGAAGATAAATTCACAGGGGATGATAATTCAGTAAATCAAAACAGAACTACCCATATTCGCAGGTATCGACTTTGCCTGCATATGAGTCCAAAGTGGCCCTACTTCGGATGGGTTTCTTGGCACCAAAAAGATACATAAATAAGCAACCACTATGACATATACATTGGCAAACGGAGGAGGCAGCAAGAAGCGTCTTTGCCCCCTATGACAAAGTTCACAGTTTCCTAGTTTTTGGGCTTGGGTCCTTCGATTATAGAGAGGCAGCCGCTAAAGCATTGTGATATCCATTAAGGCCAACACCCATATAGAATTCAAAAATTCCTCCCTAAGCATGATCGCTAGACATACAAGAAACAACTGAAAATCCTTAATAACATGACAACATCACCTCATCATTGGCTGAAGAAATGAGCACATTGATTCCCTGAAGCACAAGAGACTGCTGAGAATCGGAAACGTTACCATCAACAACATGAGAGGCACGGATGACATAAAGAAATCTGGAAAAACCATCCTTCAATATACCCGACGCATCAGGATACTTGCTTCCTTCAGTTCTTAGCTCAAAATCCTTGCTCATGTATAAAACTTGATGCCCATAGCTCACTGAATGTGGCATCGGCCATATGTTTAGGCTATCGATATCCACAGTAGACACCACTAACTGGAAGACAAGGCCAAGAAAAAGGACTCCCACCACCAGCTTCACCATCACAAAGTTTGAACTCCAGCAATCAAGATGGGAGGATAATTTAAGGCAGACAGAAATCAGAATGCACATGAGTGTATATGTAGCACCATGGAGATGTATATATTGGAGTATTTTTTTTTTTCCGTTTTTTGAAAGCTGTGTCATAAATCAGATTAAAAAATGTAGCATGAGAAGCATAGGTTTTAAATTTTTTTACACAAATCTAAAGATCTCAAATAGTTGGAATAATTAAGAAATAGTGTAGTACGTGCTTTATTTTTCTATTCTATGAATGCCATTGACTTTCCGAAATGAACGGATCATATGGTCTGGCAGAAGTAAATGAATTATGGTAACTACATATGTCCATATCTGTTTGAATGTTTACACACACACATTATGAGAGAGAGAGAGAGAGAGAGAGAGAGAGAGAGAGATGGGCGAAGAAGCAACTATTAAAGTTCATTTAAGTATCTCTTTTGTTTATCTGTTACAAAAGATAAGACAGTATTCTGAAAAAAGATCAGAATGGGTGAGAACTGAGCAACCAATTTAGTAGTAGTATTTCTTAACAAATCAACTTGAACACGCATCTCATGGTAAGTCTGACCTCTCTCTCTCTCTCTCTCTCTCTCACTCTCTCTCTCTCTCTCTCTATCTATCTATATATATATATATGTATATACAGTTATACACACACGCACAAAAGCACATGTATGCATACACATATATACCAAGTCAATAACTAACGCTTTGAATCTCTATGCTCAAAAAACAGCCAACATTTCGGAAAAATTCAAACACTGAGCCTTTTTTCACATGGAGTGGTGTCAATGAGCACATTTACTGGGACTTTAAAAGACAATTGCTCAAACGATAAACACGAAAAACAGAGGAAGCATGTACGTGGCAGAGCCGCTTATGTATGTATATATGATCAAGTGATTGAGAGCGTCGGAAAGCGGCGACTTATGTACCTGGAATTTGCAGGGAAGTGAGGGTGCTGTTCATTTTGCAAATTTCTCACGCAGGCGGAGGCCGGGGAGAAGCAAATCAATGGCCAAGGGGAAGGGGGTAACGTATTTTTCACTATTATACACGAGAGAGAGAGAGAGGGGGCCAAGGGGGTAACGTTTTTTCAGAAAGTCTACCCACACAGCAGATCTGTGCACAGATTGTGTACAGATTTTGTTGTGGGGCCCACCATAGGTTCCACACAAATCATCCGAACCGTTTATTAAATGTAAAACATTTTTTCAAGGGTCCCCGTAAAAAAAAAATTTAATCCAATATCTATAGGTATTCGATCTAACCATATAACTGTTTATTATCCGGAAATCTGAATGATAAGTTAGATGGTTGGATGAAGCACCTACAAGTGTTGGATAAAGCACCTACATATATTGGATTGCGCTTATTTTTTACGGGGGCCCTTGAAAAAATGCTGTACATTTAATGAACGACTCAGATGATTTGTGTGGGACCCATGGTGGGCCCCACAATAAAATCTGTGCACAGATTGCTGTGTGTAGAACGGTTCACCTTTTTTTTCACTATTACACGAGAGAGAGAGAGTAGGATATTCTTTTCCCTGACGGTTGGGGTAGGGGTGCTGTAGTGCACGTGTATATATAGCCGTCGATTTCATCAATGGTTCACATTAAAAATTAATTATGACCGGTAATAAATGATTCTTATCGGTCATAATTAAAAATCATACGTTAACCATTTATTGTCAAGATCGAAGGCTCATGTACCCTCGACAGGGTGCCTTACAAGGCCTTTCACTATAGGATTTTCCAATTCATTTCACATGATCAACTGAATTGTTGTGTATTTAGCATAATTGTTTCTTCAAATGGTCAAAAAGATTTCCCTCTCTCAGCCTACCACCAAGAGATTATCAAACAAAAATGTTAAGATACATGACACTCAGAATATAAAAATGTCTATGAAAGAAAATAAATGGTCCAAATTCATAGTGCGCTACTTGTTATTGGGTGTTTTAGATAAATAATCCAAATGGATTTTTTTTGGTCCTTGATGAATTTTTTTCGTAGTTTTTCATCAATTTTTTTTAAAAATTATTGCTTCGTCAGGACGAAAGGAATCTAAAAAGTAAAAAATTAATATCGAAACCCAAATTTTATTTTAAAAAAGACCCCAAAAAAACCAATAAGCCATTTTTTTCGTCTTTATTAAAAAAATTGATTTTGGCCATAATTTTTTATTTTCCTGATTTCTCTTGTCAAGTCAAACTAATAATTCACAAAAATTTAAGGCAAAATCAACAAATGCGAAAAAAATTCAACATTAAAAAAAAAAAAAACCTCTTTACTGCATTTTTGGGACCCCGCCCCTCGTATAGTATTCCAGCTGGCCCGCCCCTGCTTTTTGAATTTTGAAGAACAAATTTCAAAAACTCGTATTCCACATCCTTCTGTTTCTAACTGAATGGATAAAAATATGTCACTATAATATTATCTTCTCCAAATTAATTAAACACTTTTGCGGGGCACAATAAAAACCTGTTGGTGCCCTAACCAGGAAGGAAATGAGCTTTGAGTTCAAAATTTGATGGGTCTTTGTCCTTGCATTTCTTGTGTATTTTCTGTGTTGGTTTGATTGTAGTCTCTTTTTCATTGTTTTCGGTTGGATCCGCTGTAAGTGCCGTTTGGCATTTTAATGAAATGTTTTTCGAATATAAAAAAAGGCTTATTTTTATGTCTATTGTATCAATCAAAATTTTTCTAGCTTTAAGCCGGAACTGGATCATTCATGCAGAGTTAAATAAATAAAAATTGTAAAATCATACACAAACAAACAGTTGTCGTGCATACCCACATGCAATAGAATGTGTTTAAGTAAGAGCATCCACAGTGGAATAAGCAAAATCAAAAGGTTGCTAGAGTTAACAACGTTTGCTAAAAAAAGAGCTTACATTGGAATAACCAAACTTAGCAACCTCTTAACAACTCATCAAATTCTAGCCTTTGAATAATCAAAACTAACAACATTTTGCCAATAACCAAATTTAGTGATCTCCATATTTTCTTAATCAACTATGTGCATCATTACACACAAACTTTCTCTCTCTCTCTCTCTCTCTCTCTCTCTCTCTCAACAATGCTTTCAAAAAATAATTTTAAAAGATATTTTTTTCAGAAATTTTTTATAAAAAAAAACTGTATAAAAATTGTTTTTTCAATTTTTTTAAAATCATTTTGTTTTAAAAAAACTGTATTTACACAAAACTGTTTTTTTTTTTTACACAATTTTCTTTTCATAAACTATTTTAATACAACTAGTTTTAACTTAAAATTTTTTTTTTCCTTCCAAAAACTGTTTAATAACCTGCTTTTTTTTTCCAAAAACATATTTTTTTTTAAAAAAAAATTGTTTTGAACATAAACTAATTTTTAAAAACTGGGTTTTCAAAAAATATACATGAAATGAAGGGGAAAAGTTTGGAGGAAACTCAGTGAATGAAGCAATGGCCCATTGTATTTGATTATGAGCAAAAAATAACCAATGTGAGACTTAACATTGTTAACTTTAGCAACCTTTAAAAGGATAATCAAAATCTGATGTGGCATGTTTTGATTATCCATTTTTGCTTATTTCACTGTGGATGCTCTAATATGCGTCCACAACGTGAGTGTATACTAAGCGTTTGCGTGTGTGGGTGGGGTGTACACTATACACTGCAAGTGCTTGTGGATGGTAGTAGTAAAATTGCAGACTATTCGAGAGCCCAATTAAATTTGGATAACAGCCCAACAAACTAAAATAAGCACTGCAATAAAACTTTTAAAACCTAAAAGTATATTTTCCTTATAGTCAGTATATCGTGTCTTTAGAGTTTATTTTTTGTATAGAATTTTTCGTCATTTTTGCATATTTATGTATTGTAGTCACCTAGCTCTCTTGATGAAAATCCGGGAGCCACTCCCGTCAAAAAGCACAAATTTTGCAAGAATTTTATTTTTACCCTCATATTTAATTTAATTTATTACTAAACCACCAAGTGATATATATATATATATGCACAAATTGTTACAATTTAATGTCGTTTCAATTGCTTAATCAATACTATATTAAAGTAACGTTTCGTGGTTTACCATCATGCTTCAGAAGGGCTATGAATGCGACAGATGTTTCTTAATTTTTGACACTTTTTAATACCATTATTAACTCCGGAAAATATCTATTGGTATCTTTCCTTTCTAAAAGAAATGATTTCTTCGATAATTTTATTCAGATAATTTTAGTCAGATTGCCAGCAGGAAATAAGTTGATAACTTACAAATTAAATCAGATAAATCATAAAATAAACTAGCTAGCAAACAAAATACATGTGATAGGAGCATGTATTTTATTCAGAAAGTCTACTCACACAGGTTTTCTATGCACAGATTGTGCAAAGATCACTATGTGGGGTCCACTAAGGGTCCCACGCGAACGATCCAATCTGTTCATTAAATTTAAAAAACATTTTCAAGGGTCTTCGCGAAAATTCAGTTCAATCCGATACCTATTGATACTCGATCCATACATCTAAATTTTCATTTAGACTTTAGATCCTAAATTTTGAATAAAAGTTTAGATATATGGATCAAGCACCTATAGGTATCAAATTGAGCTGATTTCTTAAGGGAGCGTTTGAGAAAGTGTTTTAAATTTAATGAACGATTCGGATTGTTTGTGTAGGATCCTTAGTGGGCTCCACACAGTGATTTGTGCACAGAAAATTTGTGTGAGTAGTCGGACTCTATTTTATTATACCTCTCCGTTGACATTTTAGGCCATTATTTAACTAACGGAGCGGGGACCTTGTAGTGAGCAACCCTGTAGCGTCCTGTAGTGTGTAATTCGAGCCGTTCATCTTGCCAATCAATTTTTTGATATGTATGTTATCTTTTACCGATAATAGATAATTTTGACCGGTAAAAGTTAACAACGAATTTGAACCATCGATTGAAAAAATGGACAATTCAAATGATCACTACACTCCTGTAGTGACTTGCTCACACAGGTCCCGGGTCCCATTATTTAAGCATTTTAATTGAAAAATGTTCTTAACCTCTACTTCTTTAATATTAAATCCCTTCCTAGGAGTATAAAAAGTTCACGTACCCCTCTTTTGTGGAAAGAAAAATGATATAGATAAATCTACAGATATTACGCCAATGGAGACAAGGTTGGGTTCCCAAAGGTATGGATCCAAAGAAGTCCTGGACTCATGGCCAAGTTGATAACTAAAATACTCTACAATACAATATCAAACAAAAATACGAGAACTACAACAATTAAATTTGAGAATAAAAGTAGGTAATTTAATTGTTCGGTAAAAGAGAAGATCGCTTAATGATGTAAAATCTGTTATATCTTGTGCTCAGCGCGCACGGGTTTTTATAGTGTTGAGAGATAGACTAGCAGTAAACCTGTTCTATGCACTATGCGCGGTTCTTTGCATGTAACCTCAATGATAGAATGATTATCATTCCCATTATCAATCAACACTGCAAGACACCAACATAGAAAGTGAGCGCGCCGTTAAATATCCAACAAGGTAGTGAAACAACCGCGACTGAAAAATCCAAGAGATAGGTAGCATTATTCTGAGTTTTTGAATCAACCCATCTAACCACACAGATCAATTGAACTGAAAAACAGAATTCTTGAGCACGACGAAGGAGTTGTCCCCACCAATATGAAAACACAGGGCAGAACTCAACCAATCCTACAAAAAGGTTCTTGGATGTCTAGCAGATCTCAATTGAGCTGCATTTCGTCGATAGGGAGCCTTAAGTTTACAAATGCTTGCTATTCGTAGATATTGCTCCAACCGCAGTTGCAAACCACATGTTCAACAGCAAACTTGAACAGAAATCTCACTAGATCAGTTTACACCATGCAAGAATTACTCGTGGGCTACACACACCACCTGCTTACCAACATTTTTTCCAGCATAGAGGCCAACAAGTGCAGCTGGAGCACTTTCCAGGCCGGCCTTCATATCCTCGACGTAAACAATCTTGCCTTGTTTGTAATAGCTAATGACATCTTCCAGAAAGCGTGGGTACAAATGCAAGTAATCACTCTGCAGGAATCCCTGCATCCTTACACGCTTTGATATGAGATTGAACAAGTTGTGAATCCCTTTGGGATTGGACAAACTTTGCTCAGAAACCATTCCACAAATGGCAATCCTGCCATGGAGGCTCATGTTCATAAGGGCAGCATCGAGCATGGCTCCGCCCACGTTATCGAAGTAAATGTCAATGCCTTGTGGAAAGTACCTGTCAATTATAAACAACAAAGAAGACTGTGAAATTAGATTGTACAACACCACAGAAAGAGAATTCGAACCATAAACAGAGTCGAGAATAGTGGTCAGCCATTAAACATTGTGCAGCAAATGAGAAAGGAAACAACACAACAACAACAACAGCAACAACAACAGAACTCATGTAGTCCCCAATCATTGGAGGTATGGGCGGGAGAAAATTGGAGATAGACCTAAGTCCCTAACCTTTGGCAATAAACACAAAATAGCTGCTCTCAGAATACCACTAAAATAGTGGCCCCCCTATACCTATTTTACTGCGGAACCATGCTCCCAAATCAAAGCCAAATGACATCAGAGAGGGCAGGCCTAGAGACCCAATTCAATTTTTGTGCACATTACCATGCTTCCTTCATTGATATTCTAGAGCATCGGTATGCACAATCAGAAGTCTTGTCACAAGTCACAAGTCTTGTCAAGATTATCCTTGACACAGATAGTCACAAGTCTTGTCAAGATTATCCTTTTAGTAAAACCATTCTTCATGCGGTCACCCAAGATGTCCTACGTTTAACTATGTACATTTGCGGGCTTATATAGACATTAGACAGCACTCAAATAAGTTATGGAAAGGACAACAGATGTTATGAGGCTTGACTGAGATGATTTTGAGGGGAAACGAAAATAAAAACAGCCAACTGAAGCATTTGGCTACACCTAAGGAAACACATCATCTAAAGCTCTCTGCAACTGCATTTCAATGTCTAGTGTGCCGAACAATTTATATAACTTTAGTCGGCACAACTCTCATACTTCCTTGAAAGAAGGCTAGTAGGCTACAAACCTTTTCAATGCTGCATCTAGATCTAGCTCTTCTTTGTAGTTGAAAGCTTCATCAAACCCAAACTTATTCTTCAGAAGATCAACCTACCCCATTCAAGAAAATTATGTTTCTAGTCAGTTCAAACAGCAATCGAATGTGAAACAGGCTACTCAAAGATCTACACAGAAAGAAACTTACTTTCTGGTTTGTGCCAGCACTTCCAACTACATAGCATCCATAAAGCTTAGCCAGCTGGCCAACAAGCTGACCAACTGCCCCAGATGCAGCAGAAACAAAAACGCAATCCCCCTTTTTAGGGGCACACACCTCATAAAATCCAGCATAAGCCGTAAAACCAGGCATACCTGTGACAAAATTATAGTTACATAACTCCTTCCGGTAACAAAGCTTGAGACATAAACCCGTACTGTATCTGAGAAACACTTTTTGCAGTCAACTGCTTAAAAATGGTTGTGGAATGCTGCAGAAAGAAATTGAATGCTCTGGAATGAAGAGGCTCTCAGTTAAAGGGTTCCCTCGATCGTCAGCCAGAGAAAAGGAACATGACAAAGATGGACTAATGCAGAACAATCATTGAAAAAGAACATTGGAGGAAGAACCCTAGGAAGTAGGAACCCTTCAGAAAAGACAGAAGATGAAGATGGAGACAAAGATAAAGCTTAAGTAAATATTCCTTGGGAGTTAAGAACAAGATACATCTTCAAATAACAAACAAACATCCGATAAAATCCTGAAATCTATTCCTCATCATGGTCTTATTTGGGAAAAAAAAATATCATCCCATTAGAAGAACCTTGCCTAAGAATTACATCTATAACTATATCACTGTCGAGAGGGATGTCATTATTGTTTAAATTTTTATTCAGGTTGCGCCATCGGCATACCATGGTCTATTACTAAAGCACTCTGATGAGTTGATATTAACGAATGACAAGCACCTTAGGTTTCACAAGAAGAAGAATTATTATTTACTTAGCAAACACACCACTGGAATTAATTATTTTCATGCCCCTTCTTTGCTGTTCTGACTTCTGATTGTGTGCTTACTAAAGCACTCTGATGAGTTGATATTAATGAATGACAAGCACCTTAGGTTTCACAAGAAGAAGAATTATTATTTACTTAGCAAACACACCACTGGAATTAACTATTTTCATGCCCCTTCTTTGCTGTTCTGACTTCTGATTGTGTGCTTTAGATATGATGGACAATAACATCTTGACCTATTTTAACTAACATAATGTAGGCCGCAAATATTAGTCCTTGTGCGAGAAGAACATAAGAATGTGTACATTTGTGTCTTGCTTAGAGGGCAAAGCCTTCCAATGTTGTGTGTTTATGGAAAGATTCAGAAACGGAAAGGGATAAGGTATTATACCGAGAAGACCCACGTAATACGAAAGAGGGATATCATCTTGCTGGATCTTTCTCAACTGTTCGGTTTTGTGTATCAAGCTGTATTCTTCCCAACCTGTTATTCCTGTGACTAAATCTCCAGTCTTGAAATTTGGGTTATCAGAATCCACGACTCTGGAAACACCGAATCCTTCGATAACCTTTGCAAAAAATACCAGCAGTTAAGCAATTATGAAGGGTGGAGCAGACTGATACACAAAATTTGTAGAGGCCTACATCCTTAGATTAGGGCCGATAAACGAACCAAGCTGCTCAAGTTCAAGTAAGTGTTTTGCTGTGTAGAAACTCGTTTAAGATCGCCTTGTCACATTAAACGAAGATTTAACATTTTTTTTCTAACTCATTAAGCTTTCAAACCAAGTTTCAACAAGCTACTAATTGGCTTGTTAAGTTTACGGTGTTTAAAACATTCAAGCTACTTGAGATTGGCTCGTGACCAACTACATTAAAGCTCATGTGGGACTGATTTTCCTGATTAAAAAGCCAAGCTTCAACATATTTTTCAAGCACGTTCAATTTTCAACCAGAGCTTAAAAAATCCATCGCTCGGTGTGTTCTGCTAGTTTATCAGCCCTAGCTAAGATGTAAAGGGAAAACAACATTTTGGGCTTCCCCTCTTTTATAAGCCATCTCAGGGCTATGGCTATTTTCCCAAGAGTCTTTCAGTATCTTACCCTAAGGAAGACAAAATTGTTAAGAAAGAAAGTGTGAGGAAAATATAGGAGAAAATGCACTGATCAAAACTTTGCATTCCTATCTTCTTCTCACTTTCTTTCAAACCAAACAAGGAGAGGGAATTTTTGTTTAATTTTCACAATCTTCCCTTTTTTCCCCCATTGATCCAATTCTCCTCAAAACAAAAACAAAAAAAAATACAGTTTTTATGCTCCAGAATTCCTTCTTTCTTTTTCTTTTTGAACTTCATCTCCTCCCAAGTCCCAGCTACTACAATTTTGTTTGTATACAATTAGGGTTTTTACACTTGAGAAAGAAAAGGAAAGTAGTTCTGGGTTCGGAATTCTTCATCCAAAACCATAGCCATTAATGCAGTGGCCAATCCAATTACACTTTACAACTAATCGATCATAAGAAATGACATGATAAATAACAAGAATTCTTCAACATAATCAAGCAATACATGTATACATACATACATACAGAGAGAGAGAGAGAGAGAGAGAGAGAGAGAGAGAGAGAGAGAGAGAGAGAGAGGCTTGGATAGGAGCAATACCGAACCGGGGACGAAAGGAGGGATGTAGGAGCCGTAGAACTGGCGCATGCGGCCCCTCATGTAAGGGTCGCACGAGAGGTAGAGGTTCTTGACCAGCAATGCGCCTGAACCCTTGACAACCTCGAGCTCTACTGTACTACCCATTTTCACTTCCATGTCCGTCTCCTTCGGTACTCCATCGATGTACCCTTTGAATATCACCTGCTTGTTCTCCGCGGTTTCCATTGATTTTTACTTTCTTGATACAGTATTGGCCTACCCTTTCCTGCTCTCCCTGCTGTATCTGCTCTGCTCTGTTCTGGGTTTTGAAGGAGGTGAACTGAACTTGGTTATAAACTCAGCTAATTTCAGCTTTGGTTATTAGCTCCCCTTTCCGAACAGTTCTCGGTTTTGAAGGAGTACCTCTTCGAGTAGGTGGCAACGGCATCGACTAAACGGCGTATAAGCTTATGTCCACCTACCTCTCACAACAACCCGAGTATTGGTACCGACCATATGGGTACATACCAGTATACAAGGAGGGCTGGTGGGACATGTGAGCGGGTTCCTTATAAATGATCTGACCCGTTGACAATTTTTAGAATAATTTTTTTGAGTAGCCTTGCGGATACACAATCCTGCATTCTGAAGGAAAAATTAGAAGATTGGATCAAATACTTTGAATTATTGGATTGAGCTGATTTTTTCATGAATCTACTAAAAAATTTATCTTTGAATTTATCAACAAAATCGAATCATTTGTGTGAATCAGCTCACGACCCCACACGCCGTCTATATGTTGTTTGTACCCATTTGGTCGGTGTCTTTAGCATTTGTGCTCTCCCAAATGGAACATGTAAAATCCCACCTACTCCTAACTTGGTCCCGGAAGTAGATCTTAAGGCCATGTTTGGAACTTGTGGTAAGAAGTGTGAAAAGGAAGGAAAATTCTAAAATTGCCCTTTTTCTTGAAGAAAGAGAATGAAAAATCTCAAAGACTAGTTCAGCTTCTCTCTAAAGTTCTCCCTAACTTTCTCTCTCATTTCCCTCTTTAATCATTTTTCCCTCTTTTCTTTTTTCTTTCCAAAATTCCAAACACAGCCTAACTTGGTGTGTGCGAGAAAATAATTCGGGGTGATAAAGAATGTATCAAAAGCCCATTTTAGATAGAGCTTAGGTATGTAGGTCAGTTTATACGTATTTCGACTAATTTTGAAATAGTCGAAGAAATAATTATATAGAAACTCTGGAAACAATTCAGAAAATAAAATTGTATATGCTCAACCTATCAAGGTTATCGAATTCTTAAGGGTCTGTTTGAAAATTGAGAAAAGAAAGGAAAAATTATTAAATGAAAAGGTGGAGAAAGTTGGGAGAAAAAATTTACGTTGTTTTTTCTTTTCTACTTTTTCATGTTTAGGCAATTCTTTTTACGCCCCGTTCCGGATTACCTTCCTTTTTTAAAAGCTCTTTTTTTCAATTTTCAAACTCAAATATAATGAAAATGAAAAAGAATTTTTTGATTTTTTTTTGCTCCGTATAAAAGATCTCAATCCGAAACGGGGCCTTAATCTTCTCTACTTTTGACAAAAAAAAAAAGAGAAAAATTGTCAAGGTTAAATTAAGGAAATTGATATTCACACTTTCTTTTTTGTTACTCACATTCCCTTTTTTGTTTTTTTACTAATGTTAAAAGTGTATAAACTCTTTTGCTAAAAGACAAAAAAAAAAGGTACTCCACTAATAATTGTAAACGACCTTTAAATTACAAACTGTAACTTTGTACCACTAATAAAATTGACAACACATTATTGTATTTTGAGCAAATAACCGAAAGGAAACATGATTCTCTTTTTTTTTTTAGCCATGCATCCGCAGTTTACTTCTACCATTAAACACAAGTTTGGCTGCAATTCTACAGTTGTTTGTCTATTACGTAAAATAATATATACTTGGCTAAAGTTAGAAGTTATACTTGTCTTGATGCCTCTTCTTCTTATGCTAAGAGAAACCCTGATGTTTGGATTCAGACTTGTTTGAAATAATAAAACTTGTGTATTTGCATTTTGGGGTAGCTTGGAAGCACAACTCTACGTCATTTATTGAGGCCTGGCTATCATATTCATATACAGTATACAGCGGATAAAGGAATGGGCCAAGATTGAGGCTGACCCCGACCGACAAGCTAAACCTGATTTATATATATATTTAATTGAGCTAATCTTTTGTAAGACTACTCGAGAAATTATTTTTAAAATTAATGATCGATTTGGATGACTCGTTACCCCGCATGTTGTACATGTTCAGCACTCCAATATTCGGTACCCATAGTTGGACTCTAAATTTAGCGCGTAGGAAAAATGTCAAAAAAACAAAAAATCATTGTTTCAAAGGGGGGAAGGCAACTTTTTTTAAGTTTAGAAAATAGCATCAAATAATGTGCAATAGTTAAATGGCTTGCCCCATGAGCTTGCAACTTCGAATACCACGAAGGTCAATCGTTCCAAAATTTGGGGCCAACATAGATTTGACCGTACTCAACATCAGAATTTGTGATTAATCGAGGTACGTGTAAATAGACCCCGATTTGTAATTAATCGAAATATGCCGTAAACGGACCCGGACACGCTCAAATTAACAGGAGAAGCGCAATCCAGCCATACTTATCGTTTCTCAGATATTTACGTCCCCCACTTGCTAAAGTTTTCTCTGATTCTTCTTCCGTATCTTCCGATCGAGTTTTAAAAATTAGTACTAAGAAACATGACATTCTAACCTAGTATTTGGTTGCACTTCTCCATCTCCCTCTCGCTCCCTCGCTCCCTCCTGGGGTACGCTCTCTCTCTCTCTCTCTCTCTCTCTCTCTGTGTCCATATATTTGTGTTGTGCTTCTGTAACCATGTATATAATTGTGTATATACGCCATATTTCAGTTTCGGTCACGGATGATAATTAGGGTTTCTTAGTCAACTGGACCCAAATATCTCGACTCGTAAACACATTTTGTGGAAATATGTGGGCGTCGTTATGTATGAATTGCCTGTACCTATAGTTTCGATCAACGCGTTCACTCCTTTTGCTTCAATTGAGGGACTCAAGAGACTAGATTATTTGTTTATTGTGATTTCTGGCTCCTTTATGTGGTCGGTATTTTGATTTTTTCAGGTAGTGATCTTAAATTCAGTGATAGATGGAGATTATTTAGATCCCCTGCGATTTTGAGTGATTCACTTTTTCTACATAGCATGCCAATGCCAAATTCTCTCTGATCTCTTGCTTAATTCCATTTCTAGAAAGCCTAAATCCGTTGTAGTTTTGATGGCGCGGGAGCAGGGTCCGGCTCTACTATGTTCTGCTTGGACCCCCTGGATTCCAAAATGCGTTTAAATTTTGTTTTTTCTTATAATTTAATTTTCCTTTAATATTTTCGACATTGAATCAACCATGCGTCAAAGTAAGTGAAAATTCACGTAAGTTGTGAGTAAGTAGGTAATATACTCAACGAACCAAAATAAACTAGGCGCAATAAAATTACAACCAAATGTAACTATTTTCGCTTTACGTAGAGCTTTGTATAAAAATAGCGCGGGAGTATGGTGAAGTTCCCCATGTATTTAACGCGGAGAAGTAAACATGTCGATTCAAATTTAAGGGAATTAATCGAAACAAACGTTTTCTAGTAGTTGAATCACAGGGTCACTGTGAACTGTGAAGTATTCCAGTGGAAAGGTTTTTTCCGTACATAGATATGTATATATTGGATAATTGTGATGGTGGAATAGACTAAAAAACACAAAGTAGGATATGCTCAACTCAGCAAACCGTAGTCCTCAATGCTTATGTTTTGACCATACGATCTATATTCTTTGGTTCGCCTTCCATCAAGAGTCAAGACATTTCGTCGTTAATATGCAAGTGTCCGTATTTCTTTATTTGGTGGCTCCTTTTGATTTTGCTGTTTGGCCTGCTTCAACTTATTGATTTTGTTGTGTTCATAACTGAAGTCATTTGTTATTCACATCTGCCATAATGTCAAATTCTTAAATTGTGTTTTGGAGTTAGTAGGTAAAATCAATTACAAAACAGAATCGTTTTCTTTGACAAGTTCCAGTTAAATGAAAAACTAAGTAGTTGGATTTGAAGTTTTGTTGGTTTAGGTTATCTCACTGCTTTGGATTCAATTTCGTGGCCTGTTATCAGTCGGTAGGACTACTTCTCTTTAGTAACTAAAATTTATTTATGGTGTTCAAGAAAATTGTAGCGCTTGAGATGTGAACCATTTGTTATCAAATACAGCTGCAGCTGAGTTCTGTGTAGAGAAGATAAGTTCAAGTCAGATAAAATTAGTTTCTATACTATGCACAGCTTGGTCTGTAAGTTGACCAATCTGGCTAAATAGATAAGTTTGTTTTTGAATGTTTGAAGATAATGTCAACACTGAAAACTTTTGAGCATTTAATTTTCCAATTTTACAGGCTTAATGTTATTAGAGATTGTTCCCTCCTTCCTAGAAGATTCATTTTCCTTCTGAACTTAAAACTCTTCTTTCTTAATTGAAGTTAGGCTTCTTTGCATACGCGAAACTAACAGTTGAATTCACTAAAACTTAGGAGTAACCGGAGATTCACCCCCTCTTTCTGTCCCGTTACTGAACAGGTTGTTGGTATATGTTAAAGCAAGCCCTTTTATGTAATCAAATTCCATTCAAGTAAGATCGTACAAGCACAGGACTGGTCTGGTGTAATTAGGAGAGAATTGAGAGATGCAGAATCAGGACGGGCTTCTGGCCGACGCAGAAGTAGAAGGAATAAGCTCCACTCAGGCATCCAATGTTGATGATTGGGAAAATTTCAGGGACGATGCTATTATGCAGCAGCAATCGTCAATTTGGGCTGAGGAAGCTGAGAAAATTCCTTTCGTAGGTGATAAGGCAAGAGTTAAACATGAATATAAAGCTCAAGTTCTGTTTAATTTTGCTGCCTATTTCTAGTTCTGTATTTTCAAGATTTATCCAGGTTTTGGTATTTAATATTTTAATCATCTCCAGCAAGAGCTAGGGGCAAAAATGTGGGTTAGGAGATTCAGATTAAAAAAAAAAGGTAGCTTCGCTTGCTATTGTCCCTCCTTTGTTACCCGGGAGGGAAATGGTTTCGTAGAAGTAGTCTGCACCGGTCTCATGTTGCCTCACTCGCTCGCCGACCCCGGCATCCTTACGTTCGTTCACTCAAAGAAAACTTCCCCTCCTGTAAGGGGGAAATTTTCTCATAAGTAATGGCCGCAGTCCTTATAGGAAACTCGACCAGATCTCTAACCCATTCTCATTTCAAGAGGGAGGAATGAGCTTCAAAAACACCTGCTTGCGGACAGAGGGATTCACTAACTTCTGCCAGTTCTGCGAAAAGCAAGCCCGCTCGCGCCTGAAGGCACTTTCCTTAGAAACAAAGGGCATCCCTTAATCCATTCATGACCCGGGGAAGGCCCTAAGTGCTCCGCCTCAATTGGAAAGATAGATGGTGCACCGGTCAAGCTCACCAACGACTCTGGCTTCAGATGTTAGAACCAGCGAGGGACACTTTGACAGTGCAATTCATTGTTCTTTCCAAGATGCTATGGCTGGCGTACTACTTTAAAACCTTCTTTGTACAATATTAACTTCTTCGCTTATTCTTAGTTCCACCCCTCCACAACCATCTCTCAGCCACTCTTGCCACCACTGCCATAGCCACCACCATTGTGCCACTATTGCCACCACCACCACAATGAGAAAACTACTAGATTTTAGCTTTGTTGATATATCAAAGTGCTTGTTTTAGTTCAACACTTGTTTTCATACTGTCAAACTGGTTCCAGCTTTTAAAAATTCTGCATTAAGTAATCTACATTTTTGTAAAAAGTTTGAAGCTTTCATTTCTGTTTTATGAAACACCATGTAAGAGAGACTGGTAATTTAACTGCAGGAACCTCTCTCTTCATTAGCAGCTGAGTATCAGTCAGGAAGCCCTATTTTACTGGAGAAGATAAAGGTCTGTTTTCAATCATGTTTGCTTTGTGGTTTGCATTCTCATTCCTTACGTAGTTTTGAATTATTAACATCAATGTAGTTGCTTACCGAAGAATTCGCTGCCATTAGACGAACACGTGGAGATGGTAACTGCTTCTTTCGAAGCTTTATGTTCTCCTACCTGGTATGTCTTCTATTGTGTCTCGAGAAGTTCTCCTAAATTTCTTACTTAGTGTTCTGCTCTAGGGGAAATGAGTTGATCTGTAAATTTGAAGCTGCTAAGAGTTTGTGGGTTGCCAAAATAGGAGCGTATTTTGGAATCACAAGACCAAGAAGAAGTTCATCGCATTACAGGCAATGTGGAAAATTGCAGGAGGACACTTCAGAGTTTGGGTTATGCAGATTTTACCTTTGAAGACTTTTTTGCGGTAAATTTATTCCTTCCTACCTATTGAGTTCCTCTTTTTTATTGTTTTATTCTTAGCACAGCGGATGTGTTTTATGTAACCTACAAGTCTTTAGTTTCACCAACAGCAGTCTTGTTTGAATCCGATAGTGTTGTGGTCTGGTACTCCGGTGCGAGGAACTATCTGCATTCCATAATCTAGATACATAGATAATCTAGGTGGTAGAAAATGGAACGGGATTTTGGCAATGCTTTTGGTTCTGGAATGGCTGTGAGATAGGATAAGAGTTGTGTTGGTATATATTTCTGGTTTGAGTTTTTAGCACTGGATATGCTTGAATTTTGCAATCCATTATTCTGTTTATTTCGTCCATTTTGTCAATTTCTAGTTATCTAATCTTTGATTATTTCTTTTTCTTTAAATATTTTTTTTATTATCGGTTCTTTTTAAGAGTTGTTGGTGCAATAGTTTCTCCTCCTCTGCTTTTGTTCTCTTTTTGCTAATCCTACTTTTAATCCTCCATGCTCTCAAATTTCAGCTATTTCTCGAGCAGCTGGAAAGTGTTCTTCAAGGAAATAAGGAATCAATTAGGTATTAAGACTTTCTCTTTCATCTGTTGTATTTCGTTTGGTTTTTATACTTATCAAAAAACATAAATTTCGTTTGGTAATCATGATTTGAAAATGTTTCTCGATCATGCCAAACTTTTACTTGTTTCCACAAATGCAAATGAATTAACCCCTGGATTTCTGGTTTCAGTCATGATGAACTTATACAGAGGAGTCGAGATCAGTCAGTATCGGATTACAGTGAGTGGCATATTACACATGTTTCTACCTATGTTACGTGGATGCGGGTACGAGTGTCTTGTGTTGGTGTGTGTTATTACGTAGGGGTCGGACCGCTCAAATCTAATATGAAAGATACATGGATACCTTTAATTGGGAAGGCCAGGAACAAAATTTATGTATAGGTGCAAAAATTCAAGTACAGCGCATGAATCTGACCAAAGAAAATGGGCATAACGTTTCAATAGCATTTCCAAAATGAATAGCCCGCCACAAATTGGGCTTGTCTCGGCATGGCCCAAAGCTAAATTTTCTGCATTTCTCGCCATCGATAACAGCAGACATGCAACCCATGCTCTCCCTCTAATATGCAACAACTTCTATGGACCCTCTCTCCCCCCACTTCGACCAAAATAGGCTTCGATTTCAACTCTCTGTCTTCATCAGCCTACAAGCATCCAATAGCAATATGTTTCATCAACCAGTTTCTTTTTTTGCTGGTAAAGTTCAAGACACAACAATACTTAGCCTCACCTAGTTTTACAGAGTCTTGTGGAGAACACATCTTATTTCCCTCTTGGCGTTGTGCTGACACAACAAAGGTACCTCATCAGTTTTGGCGAGTCCGCGTAACATAGGTTTCCACCATAAAAGAAAGAGGACGTTAAGCACATGAAGTTTTTATGTGCTGCTTTTCTTTCTGCTTCTCCTTACAATGTCTCTTGTTTAGTTGTGATGTTCTTCAGATTTGTTACTTCTGGTGAAATTCGCAAGCGCTCTGAGTTCTTTGAGCCATTTATTCTGGGATTAACAAATGCAACGGTGGAGCAGGTTTGTTTGATATATAGAACTCTAGTGGTTATAGTTACAAAAGCCAGTATTCCTTTATATTAATGTTCTAGAACCAAAGGGTATGCTTACATAGAATTTTTTCGCAAACTGTTACATATTCTGATTTGGAGGAATGACGTTAGGATATATTTTACGCTGCTGATATGTTATCATTACAAATGACATTTACTTCCCAGTTAGGACGTTGGCAGTATCTACTACGTAGTATTGGTGTAGCAGTAGAACTGTCATATTTCATTTGGTTTAGTGAAGTCGTTGCACATTCACACATTTACAGTTCTAGCAACTTCATTGACTTTAAACTCCAGTTGTAGCCGACCCCAAGTGATTGGGACTTAAGGCTCGGTTTGGTTTGGTTTGCTTTGGTTTGGTTTAGGTATGGTTAGACCCATATGGTTTGAGATTAGGTTCAGAATTCATCATTCCTCCAACCTTTTCCAAAGCTTATCTAGTCTGTCTGACATGTTTCAATATTCGTGTAGTTTTGCAAGTCATCAGTGGAACCAATGGGTGAAGAGAGTGATCATGTGCACATTACTGCTCTGTCGGATGCACTGGGTGTGCCAATCCGTGTTGTATATCTTGACCGCAGCTCGTGTGATGCTGGTGGTGTCAGCGTAAATCATCACGATTTCATTCCTAATCCTCCTAGTGGTGGTGATCTACCCCTTGCTGCTGCTACAGCTACAGCTGCAGGTGGTAGCGGCGGTTCTGAAACCATCAAACCGTTTATCACCTTGCTATACAGACCCGGTCACTACGACATTCTCTATCCGAAGTGACTCTTGCCTTTTCTGGTAAGCTGATGCTGCTTATTTTGTCGACTTCTTTGCCCCTCGGTGGTTGTGTATGGGTGGTAAACTTGTTTCCGCGACATTGGCTGATTGGCAGGCTGACAATAAGTAGCTGGGAAAAGAGGCCTAGTCTCCCGAGCGAGTTTGATAAATTCACAGGATAGCTGGGGGATTTCAGGGTCAACTTTAGCTTTTCCAATTAAGGATTGTAACAATCCATATACATGAACAATAATGTTTTCCAGACATTTCAGTTATTTGTCCGACGAATGCGTGCTTGCTGAGCTTACTTCCCTTCTAATTATCTATTTCATTTTTTAAGGAGAAGGGAAAAGAGTTTATCTGTATATGCAGAGGAGGCAAAGGGGCAACATCCACACAACTGCCCCCATTATCCAATGATGCACGGCTGACTTAAACCCAAACAACTGGGTTTTTCCCGTACTCTCTGGAAGCATAGAGTTTTGAGGTTTTAACCCATTAAACTTTAGACCGATTTCGATTTTGGAAGTGCTTTTATTCAATCGAGATTCTGGAAGTGCTTTTATTCAATCGAGATTCGTACGAAATGTTACGTGAACGTAAAGAAGGCTAAATAAAACACACATCCAAACCCGATGCAATCAATCCCAAATCTAGACGGGGAATTAAGAAATGTATTTTGCCAGTTGATTGAATTCTCATTTTAAGTTTAGATATCGAAAAAGGTTTGGAATGTCCCTATGAACGTCTCCCTGGTGTAGAAGACAGAAAAGGCTGCATAGTGAATTCTTCTCTTTGGATTGCCTTTTCTAAAAACTGCTTTACCCTGGCAACATGATAAGGCCCTGTCGGAAGGAACCATTCTTAAAGTGGCTCAAAAGCAGAGATCGCAAATGGGTCGGTTTGGCCTGGGCTTTTGACAAACCCAAATCAAATCTCAATGTTTTCAACCACAACTTAACGCAAACCAAAACCCGTCGGCTTTTCTTTCACGAAGGTCGTTACTGTACCTGCCCGTTGGATTTTCTTACACCTCGATTGTAACCGTTCCCAATGGGGATCACTTCGGTAAGATTTTATTCGTGAACCTAGTTTTTATGTTTGATTGTATATGTGCGGGCGTTTTTGTGTATATATTTATATATACACACACCATGGAACCAATAAGGGATCCCGCACGGTGTTACCGTACGGGACTCTCTTTTTCCCAGCAAATTTCGATGATCTGAGCCCCTCAAAGTGTGCAAAACGTGTAAGAGTATCCGCGAGAAATCAGAAAAAAATATGATCGGGAAGGGCTTGATCCGAGCAGTTTTTTTAACTGAACTGTTCAATAAAAACTGTTCCGATCCAGCCCTTCCCAATCATTTTTTGGCTGATTTCTTGCTGCTACCTTTAAAATCACGTTTTGATCACTTTGAGCGGCTCGGATCATCGAAATTTGCTTGGGAAAGTGGAGTCCCGCACAGTAGCATCGTGTGGGATCCCTTATGGGATCCGGATTGATATATATTATTATTATTATTATTATTATTATTATTATTATTATTATTATTATTATTATTATTTCTATTATAAAACAGAAGGGTGTGGGGACAAATTGTTGGAATAGCTAGGATTGTTTGATCCAAGGGCTGAGAAGCATTCTCCTCATCTCATTAAAGAGCCCATATTTAATAGCTAATTACACAATTGCCATGCATGCCTAGCCACCACATCCCAAATCTATTCACCGTACTTCGTCATTTGAAACCCCTACGCTAGAATATCTCTCTCTCTCTCTCTCTCTCTCTCTCTCTCTCACAAGGCACCACCTCCATCACCATTGTCCTCTCTCCACGCCCTAACCCCCAACTTTCTCTGTCCACCCTCCTTTGTCTCTAAGCAGCCCCGACCACCAATTTGTCGTCTTTCCTAGCCTCCTCCATCCATTGCAGTCCTTCTCCGATTCATCACCAACATATCAAACAACCTTTGTAAGTTCGATTTTTTATTTGTTCAGTACCCTTTTCTGTTTTGAATTTTGCAATTATTGATGGTTTTTGGTTTCTTATTAATCACATATGGCATACGTCCATTGCATTCTAGGTGTTTGCTAAAATGCATGGTAGAAATAGAATGAACTCCATTCAGACATCTTAAAAATTTATGGGCTTCTTGATATTTTTGTTGGTAACTTTACATCAAGTGTCACACCACAAAATGAGAAGTGACCAGTCGTGAAACACAAGGCCAACTCATGGAAGACGCAGCCTAAAATAAAATAAGTCGTCGATCAATAAATATTTTTTTGTTATTAAATAAATTCCAATCATAAGCATGGGGCACAAACATCCCATGAACCAAACAATCTCAAAAAGATCCAAACATCTGATAAAATGTTTCAATTGTGGAAGCGATAAATAAAACACTAAATTATGATGAGACACTCTAAAGAGGTCAAACAACAGTACATCTCGAGATACCGCCAGAGTCCATGCCTAAATCCCCAACTTGCTTGAAAAAGAAGTTGGAATAAATCCGTCAGCTGACGAGCTCAATGAGTAGAAAATCATGTATATTAAAATAAGGTTCTGAAATAGGGATCAAAATAATTTACCATGTCAACAGAATTTGGCATATGCGGTGAACAACAAAATAATCCATTAATCCAATTAATGATTCATCCGATAAGTCTTAATGATGTTCTGAATTCAATCTCCAACAACAATGGGGAACCACAACCAAAATCAATAGTACCAAGTGCTAGTGAATAAATATCTCAAAATTGGATCCAATATCGAAACTTATAGTCACCACAAGTAGGCAGCCTGTAGAACTTTTCCCTAAGAATAATCCGGTCAAAAACAACCCTTGAGCATTAGGGTCACCGGCCTAATCCGGTCTCTTCCCTAATGGCCAGAGTTACCCGCACACAGAGGATTAATTTTCTTGGACTTCCAAAATATGTTCCCAACAATATCCACGAAGTTTTCACCAAAAGATTATTCGAACAATAAATAGTTTACCAATCCGCATGCCAATTTCAAGAACCAAATAAAACAAATACATGTTCCCAATTTCAAAATTGAATTTTCTAAAATAATAATTTAAGGGATACGGGGAAGTTCGCAAGTATTTAACATGCTTAATTATCACTCACCTGAATCCAAAGCTAATACAATCGAATAATGCGGAACAAGCCTAACCTAAACAAAGAATCATATAACAATATTATCACTAACTGTATCAGGTATAATATTTTCTATAATAATGAAGGACTGCCTAGAAGAATATTTAACTAACCTAGATTAATTACCCAAGTTACCAGACACCGCCTCACAAAATGATGTTCTTTCTCTCTCTCTAGGAAAAACCCATTAAACTAGTCTCCAACCCAAGGGTCTGACCAATCCATGGAACAAATATACATCAGAGCAAAAGAAATGAAGGAGAAAATGACCTCTGATCGATAACCCAAAGAAGACCACTTCGAGACTGTTTTGCGGCGGCTACTGCTCTTTTCTCACCTTTTCTCACTAAACGTTTGGAAGACAATAGCACTAGTATAATATACCTATACTCCAAAGCCACCAATAACTCACGTTACGCTAAACTCTAGCTAATTAGGTAATTAGAATTTAGATAAGTAAATAGCAAAAATATACTTCTCTACTAATAATCTAATCCAACCTAATAAAAACTTAAAGAATTATCATCTAGTACCACTATTTTACCCAAAATCAATATCATACTCCAAATATTACAATCGTGTCAATATTACCCATAGCACGTCCAAAATAATTAATTAGGACGCAACCATAACACTCAAATAATAAATGACAACGTAACTAATTAAATAAATAAAAATACTAGGCCATCACATCAGGGGGCAAGGAAACAAGTTTGCAATAGATCTTCCATATTTTAGTTGGTAACAAAACATCAGGGGGCAAAGAAACAAGTTTGCAGAGGCTCTTCAAATTCCAAACATCATTCAAAACTCCCCAGCTTATAGGCTCTTTTTTCCCATTCAGGCATTTCTTCCCACCCCTTTTGGAAAAAAAAAAAAACCCTGAAATAAACAGCAAATTGTAGATGAAAAGCAAAACTCTAAGGAAAAAATACCTACCAACATTTTTTATTTGATTAGTACTTACTGACGATGAAGTATTCTTAAGCCAATTAAGCAGAATAGGCCCCGAGGAAAAACAAAAAATAGTGGAGGAAATGTTCAAAACGACCAAAACATATCAACATGACAGAAAGTGATTTATAAAATCTAAAGCTGTCATTTAGTTACCTAACAGCGCTACGGGCAACTTATCAAGTGATTCAAGTGGAGGTCACATTCCTGCTAAGTTGTGTGTGAATTTTCTCCCTTAATTTATGCACTTCCAATCGAACTGTTGTGGATGTGATTGTGCGTTAGTTTTTTGTGAAAGGTTATGAAAATGTGAAAATATATTACAAAGACATTGAATAAATAAATATTAAGTTGCAGTTACGTGCACGTAGTAGTAGCTGCCCATCTTCTACGGGTGACTTTCTCTTGCAATGGTCAGGTGGTCAGACGGTGAACTAGTCGGCAGTCGGGCAGTGAGGCGGTGGTCAATTCCACTGGTGCATTCTTGCAATTAATCATTGACAGTCACTGTCCATACCTACTACTCGCACCTACACTCATAGGCTGCTCTAAAGCTCTGCCGATACTGTCCACACCTACTATGGTCACCGTCTGACCAAATTAACTTCTTGCTAAATATTAATTTCTACTTCATTTTTTATTTCATTTGCACGTTGCATCTGATCAAGCTCACAACACACTCTTATAGCGACGATTCAATATCAGCCACAAGAAGAGAAACATTCAAAGAGCCTTTTTTTGAATCATTCAAAAACTACATACTTTTCCACATTTTATGTTTTTGGTATATCTATGATGTTTTTGGTATATTTATGATGGAGAGCAAATTATTCGCATTGTTAGTGAGGTGGAATTAGTTAGCAAGTAAAATGCTAAAGTCTATGATGGGGATCGAATTAACTTTTGCTTTACTGTCAATTTCCATACTCATCTTTCCTAATGTTGGCAATCAATTTCATTTTTTAGTCTCACGGACAAACACTTGATCACGGTATAAAATTGGTTTTTTTTTTCATCTTTTGTTGGGGCTCTAAGAGTATGTTGAATCGCTGCTTCAAATCTGTAAGTATTCCCTTATTATGCAGAGCACTGGCTGGTGTGCTTATATATGCTCTTATGTTGTTAAATGCAGAGCACTGGCTGGTGTGCTTATATCTGCTCTTATGTTGTTAATTGCAGAGCATTGGCTGGTGTACTTAGATTTTTTCTGATTTCGTTGATGCAGAGCATTAACTAATGTGCTACTTGGTTTTAACTTTTTACCTGGTATTTACTGGACTTCCATAAGTAAATTGATAGTTCTTTTCTCTTTCGTGCCACTAAGAAGAATATCACATACTACACACTAATATTTGAGCCACTAGCTAGCAAGTGCCGTAGCCATGGACAATTCCAACTGGGGTGCGAAGTGCATTAAGCACGGGCAAGCGCTAATATATATATATATATATATATATATATATATATATATATGCGTCAAATGTTGGGAGAACTTACCCTAGTCTATTCCTAGGGCCCATGGTTGGGGAAGGGAAAGGGAAAGGGGATGTAGAGTATAAACTATAACTGCAAAACTACCTCTCGCGTGCAGCAAGGTTTGAACTCAAGACATCCCAGTTGAAAGGGTCAAGGAAGAGTCATTTGGGATGGAGCTCAATGGCATTTTCTTTAAATGTATAATCAGGGCATATTATATATGTGTGTGAATATATTACGGTTTGGTTCGAATTGGCGTTGAATTTTGGTGTTGATATTGTACAAAACCAAATCCGAACCGCAGTCTGCCTTTTTTTTCAAATTAAAAATCAAAACCAGATCGAATGTTAAAGAATCGAGTTAAAACTTCCAAACAATGTAAATTGGTTCAAATTACCAAAAAAAAAAAATTGTAAATTGGTTCAAGTATCCATTGATTTGGGAAAACTGTCATCCCTACTCAGAGTCAATGTCCCTAACTTAAAAGAGCTCTCATGGGAACCGAGCAAGGCCAGCCTTGTTGCCAACCCAAGAGGTACAGTCCCGAAGACCCCTACTATGGATATTCAGACTTTGTTTGGGTGTCAGTTTTAAGATAAAAAAAGTTCTATAGGTTTGCGTGTTTTTTTAATCAATTTTTTAAAAAATTTGACAAACTCTTTTATTTTTTGAATATAGATATATATCCAATAAGTAAAAAATTTGATAAAAATTCACTAAAGACGAAAAAACAGGAATGACGAAACAGTAAATTTTTTTTGGAGAGAATATTTCTGAAAGGGGAACTAAACAAAGAATTAGTTATTTTCAACGAAAAACAATACATAGGAGTTGGTTTCCGTACTCTCCTATTTGAGAATGCACTCATTTTATTGTCCTTTAATGAAAAATTACACACAAAAATTTTACTAATAAAAGACAAAAAATTGGGTGCATTTATTAAAAAATGGAGTGTAAAAATCATTTTACTGTGATGAAATACGAACATCAGATTAGGCTATATAGTCAGCAGGACTATAAAGTTAGCATTTGCATAAAAACTTTCAATCATTAGGAGTAGATGACACGAGACTCTTTCTAATCCAAAAATTATTCAATGTCCCATGGGACACTGTCACGTGGTGTTCCAAACTCATTCTCCACTACATAATTTTTGTGGTGTCCACCGCAAAGTGTGCGTAGTCCACACAAATGTATATATGGTTAAGAAGAGTTTGGGACACCGCCATATGGTGCAGCCCCAAACTCATCCTCCACCACACAATTTTTGTGGTCTCCACTGCAAAGTGTGCGGAGCCCACACAAATGTGTGGTAGAGAAGAGTTTGGGACACCGCCACGTGGTGTCCCAGCGGATTGGAATTAATACTCCTTTCTAATCATGTTTATAACAACGTGATTATTATTAGATATAAACAATTGTACCCTCCTATACATTATCTGGTATAATTGAAACATCGTCAAATAATCCTTTATTTTCATTTCATCTGGTACAATTGAAACATCGTCAAATAATCATTTATTTTCATTTAAATATACTCCTATAGAACAATGTAAGAAAAGGATGATCGATCATCCTCTTTATTTTTTGTAATAATCTCTGGCAACTCCTATTAGAAAATTCTGGTTTCGCCACCAGATATAGCTAGACATACAACGACGAGATCGATGATACGACGATCATGGCCGTCTTCGGCCTCCGGAGCCGGTCTCCCTTTGGCAATTGAAGTAGGTAGCAGCAACAGGGTCACCCAGATTGTAAAGCTCGGCAAACTCCCTCGTGTTGAAATTCTGGCGCCATCCGGGAGCGTAAACCGTCTCTCTCCCCAGCTGCCGGAACAACACGAACACGAACCGATGGATACCGACCGACGGCCTTGGACTCTCGTAACACACCAACTCTTGTCCTGTACACGTATAGACACATACAGTCCGAACATATATCCATTAGTCCAAACATAAATCTTGAAATTTCGGATCCAACTTAAAAATTTTAAGTTATTAAACAAAGAGGTCGTAACATTATATTCAGGGGAAAGCATTCAGCACATACCCCATATACGAATTTTGCGGCTCATTTTTCGAACTTTTGTGGTTCATTTTATCAATTTTTTGTGGCTTGTTTTATTTTTGGGTCTTGCACCCCCATTTTACAATTTTTGTGCATGGTGGTTTATTTTATGAATTTTGCTGCAATAAAAAATGGCGCAAGCTCAACAAAGACGTATAGCGCGAAGTTATGAATTTTTGTGGTGGTGTTTACGAATTTCTTTAGTTTTTTTTTACCAAATATTTAAGGTGTTATTCATGAAATATTGGAGGTCCAATATACATATATATATATTTTTTGGGTATTACTCAAAATACAAGAGTACATACGGAAGACTAACTTTGTCCTTAAGGGATCATTCATTTTGTACCAAAGCAAGATCTATCTTAGGATGATTGATTCTTAGGAGTTTCTTTGGGTGTTTTATGGTTCGGTTGGGCTTTGGGGTATTTTTCTTTGGGGGGGGGGGGGGGGGGGGGGGTGGTTTTGTTTCTCTCTTGGTTGGTTTCTTGCCAATCTCGGGTTACTTTTCATTTCCTTTTGGGTCCTAGCTGCTTGTGATTGTTGGAGTGAGGTTGTGCCTTCTTGTGGTTTGTCCTTCTTCTGATTTGATACTTTATGCTTGGATCCGTTTAATCTTTGTAATTCGTTTCCAAAGATTAATAAAATTCTTTTTCGCCGTTAAAAAAAAAAATGAAGCAGCAAGATCTATCTTGGGTAAGAAAATTTTATGTATTTATATAGTAGCATTTTTTTGATGCCAGAACGTAATTTGGGTACTGTTTTGTTTTCTGCAAATCATTGTTCTGTTAATGAATATGTTTCTCGAATGTTTGGACAAGCTTTTGGATATTATTGTCATGGTCTTTTTAGCCATTGTTTTTTTGAATTTTTGACAAATTCGTGTCAAATTATCTTTGGATTAGTCATTCCTCTCGTTGAGAGACACATGATTAATCTTGAAAAATTTAACAAAAGCTAAATAATTATATCACTAAACCTCAATAAAGCCCACTATCTTTGATGAATAACTAATTTATGAGAAATAAAAAAATATAGTGTAAATATGTAGTGCTAAGGTGGTATTTGGCCGAACTCTATTATTGGATTATTTTTTATATATACATTTTTGGTATTTTATGAAATTTGTTAATTTTGCATCAAAGTTTTGTGAATTATTGATTTCGCTTGACTAGAAGAATTTAAAGAATAAAAAATTACGATTGTTTTTTCTTAAAAAAATTTCAGTAATGGAAAAAGTAATTAAAAAAGCTGTCTGTTTATTCTAAAATGAAATGAATTTTTTAAAAAAAAATTGCAATTTTTAAAAAATAAGTTTAATAAATATGCACCATATGCATGCTGCCTTTATACTAGAATGGGTATTACGGAGTACTTTTTTTATCAGAGCTCAACTATTTGGATTCAAAATATTCTCTGAGGGTGCTCGGTGGTTGGCTGAATGGGATGGTCGAACTTCGAAGTTGTGCTGGTGGGTAGTCAGAGGTGGTGGCGGCGTGGCAGAAGGCTTGTTTCGAAAATGTACTGTGTTACGGTTAGGATTTTGGGTTTTCTTTGGCTGGACTGGGCTACATTGTTTTATCTGGGCCTTTAGACTTTTTTCTAGGGCTTTGTTCCCCTTTTGGAGTGTTTTTGGGCTTCATTGTTATATTTGGATTTTTTTGCCATTTGGGTGTTATGGGCTTTGTTACCATTTGGCTATATTCCAACTTTTGGTTGGAAGACCCCTTCTCCTAATATAATATTATTTTTTCCTATTAAAAAAAATTCTTTAAGAAAAGAACTGGAGAAAAAATTACTGACCATAGCTTGCTCCTGTGGTTGCTGGAATATCAGCCACCAACCTATATGGAATTCCATTAAGAGAAACATGTTAGGAGCTAAGTCACATAAAGCATGTCCGGGGATTGAGCGAGAATTGAGAGCTCGATTGATAATACCATATATATGACTATGGTTATGAATAGATCAAGCTTGCCATGTAATACTACCATATATAGGCATTTTAGAGTAATGTTAGGATCTTGGATTTTAGAGGGACTTTAGATAGAATTAGCTACGGATGCAAACACGGGACATAATTTTTTAAGAAATGGAGACACAGTAGGGGACACGACAGAAATAAATAAATAAATAAATAATTAGCTTTAATCCCTTCCCTCTTAATCATTTCCTCTTCACAATTACAAGACCCCTATGTAGCACAGATACGGATGCAAACACGGGACAGAGAATTTTTTAAGAAATGGAGACATGGTAGGGGACAGACAGAAATAAATAAATAATATTTATTTTATATCAATGGAAACTATAGCTAGTAGATGTACAAGCATGAAGCATCAATATATATAAATAAGCATCATATATACATCGTGTTACACTTATACCCAAAATATTCAAAGTAATACACATTTTTCCCAACTTTAAAAAAAAAAAGTCATATTTAACCAATGTTGTGTCCCTATACGTGTCTCCACCAATGATATACTACAATGGATCTTCTTTTACTATAAACTAGAATGTGGGCTCAAGTATGTTTTTTCAATAGTCTCCAATAAAATTTGCCAGTAAAGAGCGGATCGTTGCATATATGCATCATGAGGACATAAAATTTTCTAACTAGGAAAAATGTAAAGCAATTTTCACAGGTAATATTAATTGTTCCAAGACACTGGCAAAATCCCATTTGATGATACATTAACATCATATTGTTAGAAGTCATATATATGAAAGATAAGTTTTATTTTTGACGATTTCATGCCATCTATAGTAGAAATATAGTAACATTTAAATGTGATTCATGACATTGATACGATTGGATTCATAAAAAATAAATTGGTGCCCATATAAATTATGAAGACCGCATCGATATGCATTCCAAAATGGGGTGTGTATTGTAGCATTTGGTGGCTCTTCACGGATATGTGCATGCAGGGTAACCATGCGTGAAAAGGGAGTTTTGTAGTTTTATCTGGACTGTTAACTTATTCTCTCTTTAATTTTATCTGGTGCCGTACGTTCGTTTTTCGAAAGAATTTTTAAAACTTTTGCTCAAAATATATTTGATGTTTTAGATTCTCGATCGAGAAATGTTAAAGGTGAATTAGACAGCCACAACAAAAAGGAAAAATGATACAGTGGTACTTTTTTCTTTTTTACTTGGGCTAGGTTATGCTTAACCTAATTATCATTTTGCTCAAACCTATCTGTACGTACTTATCTTCTGAAAAAGTGAAAACACCCCCTAAAATAGAACAATGCACCACCTCCACTCTTTTGATGGTTATACATACCCAACATGAGAGAGAGAGAGAGAGAGAGAGAGAGAGAGAGAGAGAGAGAGAGAGAGAGAGAGAGAGATCACCAGTGCAAGTATTCCCGGAGGTTAGGATCACTTGGGCTTGGAGCATCAGGGTCCACCATAACCTTCAGCAGGAATGGAAGCGATCAGAACCCTCCCAATACCAGGGAAAAAAGAGCTTGTTAAACAGCACAAGAAATAAAAACCAGTCCCGATACGAAAAAAACCAGTCCAGATACGAAAGACGACGATCACCTTGTAAACCGATGACGACGATCACCATGTAAATCCACGTATATACATATACGTATACACACATATATAGATAGATAAGGATCAAATATGCATGTGTATATCTGGGTTTTAATATTAAACTTACGAGAGTGTAAAAGGTTCTAAGATCACGGCCGCCAATGTCAACCCTCGGTTGGTTTACAACCTGCGAAGGCTTGAGCTCTCCCCCGATCGTCACTTCCCTGCCATTACTACTACTGCTGCTGCTACTGCTACTGCTGCTGCTCGCGTCGTACGTTATCCTAAGGTTTACGGACCTTTCGAAATGATCCAACACATCTCCTATGACTCGCCCCAGGACTAGTGAATCCCTCTGATCCCTGCTGCCCCTCATGATCCAAACTCTCTCTCTCTCTCTCTCTCTCTCTCTCCTGAAATAAAACAGTAGCGGTATATACAGACTATATAGAGCAGTGTAATAGGGTTAGTGGGAGGTGGTGGTTTTGTGATGTTGAAGATGTATTCAAAGAGAGGATGGGATACATGGGTATTTATATGCTGTGAGGACTGAGGTGTGTGGAGTCGTGTAAATGTAAAGTTTCCATAAAAGAAAAAGAAAAAAAAAAAAGGATGACGCGTTTTTTTTTTGGTTGTCTTTATCTTTTTTAGTTTTGCATCAAGTTTTTTGGATTGTTGGTTCGTCTTGACGGGAGAAATTAAAAAACTTAAAAAAATTGAAATATGACTTCTACCCAAATATTTTTGAAAATATCTCAGAAAAAGTACAAAAAAAAAAGATGGACTTTTTGTATTTTTCTTGAATATTTCAAGAAATATTTGGGGAAAATTTATAGTAATTTTTTACTTTTTCCGATATCTCTCGTCAAGACGAATCAATAATTCATAAAAACTTTACGCAAAACAATCAAATGCAATTTTTTTTTTTTGGAAATTGATTTCTACATACACTCTCCTAATTGATGCACACACTTTTTTTTGTGTGTCTTTTAGCGAGTGAATTTACAAAACAGTTCCTGAAATTTGTAAAAGGTGTGCGCATGCCTGGACTGTTTCTAAATTCAACCGCTAAAAGACCAAAAAAAAATATTTGCATCAATTAGGGAAGTATAGAAATCAATTCCCCTTTTTTTTTAAGATAAGGACAAATAGTAATGTTAGATACAAAGGAATTTTTACCCCGAAAGTGTCCCAAAAGAACAATTAGTGATTAAGATTCACTTTGATGGTTGGGTCCCACACATCAAAATGACTTTCAACCACTAGTTGCTCTTTTCGAAATACTTTTGAGATAAGTTTTTTTTTTTTATTCCTAGCATTTTCGTTTTATCTTTTCTTTATCAAAAGATTCAGAGCCCATTTCACTTATAAGCACTAAAATGACTTTTAGGACTTTTTATTTTTGTCCTTATTTGAATTTTTTTTCTCATTTGTTAGTTTTGCGCCAAATTTTTTTTGACTTTTTTGATAAAAGTAATTTTTTAATTTTATTTTTACCCAAATATTTTGGAAAATAACCACTTTTAAATTTTTTTTTCTTTTTCAACTTTTTTTTTTTACTCCAAAGTTGTTATTTTCCAAAATATTTGGGTAGAAGTAAATTTTTTTATTTTTTCGATTCGTCTCGTTAAGACAATTCAATAATTCACAAAAATTTAATGTAAAACAAAACATTGTGATTTTTTTAAAATAAAGATAAAATATTCTAATAGAAAAAATTCTTAGTAGAATGGGATCTCACTACTACTACTACTACTAGAATATTTTCACTATAATTAATCTACCTTTTTCCCCTCGGAGTCTTTTTTCTTCTCTTCTAGTGGGTCTTTTGGTTTTACCCAAAAACTATGTGTGCTTTTTTCATGCTTCTTTCCTCTTTAGAAATGTAGCTTCAAGCCATATTTCCTCGGTACCTTTTTAAATGTCCCGTTTCGTAACTCCAACTTATTAAGAAAATATCATCTTTACACCTTTCACATCAATTTTATCTCCACTTTCCTTATTTACCTTCTATAGAGATATCATCATTACACGTTTACTCACTAACTTTTCAAAATGAAATTTACTTTTAGGGGCAAAATGAAAAATGTATAAACTTTTACTTACTACTTTTACAAAATGGACATTTATTAATGGACAGTCTAAAATAAAATACTGAACTTTAAAAAAGGACAGAGGGGATAATATTATGTGGATCTGATTTGCCGAGCTAGCTAGGCTGGTCCACACCATCACGGCTGCCGTATGCCAACTTTTGATCGCTAATTGGTGGAGGTGTTAGAGCATGTCTCCAGGAGCCTGAAGGAAATTCTAGCCAAAATGCTTAGGAAAAGTCCCATTAGTTAGCCATTTCACATATGGGTACCCAATAGCCTAGGCTTTTGAAGTCATCCAAACTCCACCTGTACCAGATTGCAACCCATTTCTCTCTGTCCCCAAAATTTTCTGCAAACCCAGAACCTAGAAACCAAATGCACAAATACAAAATCCATCTCTATCTCTCCGAAATCTGCAAACCCAACCGATCTCCACCACCGTCGCCTTCCTCCTCCACTCCGTTCATGTCGGATCTTCGCCAGCATCATCCTCAAGTAGTCGATTCCATAATGGTAGCTCCACCACCGCTTAATCGATGATGACGGCAGCCGGCTTCCATGAAAATGACGAAGTATTTAGCTTTGGTATGGCTTTTTTTTCCTTTTGGATCTGAGAATGAATGGTGTGCAAGAGCCGGGAGATGGGAAAGCGAGAGAGAGAGAGAGAGAGAGAGAGAGAGAGAGACGAAGTCAGAGCAAGCGAGCTCTGAAACCTCGTTGGACCGACCGAGCTACAGTAGCTCCCCTTCAATGTGGCGCGGTTGGAGCGAGCCTCCTGGGTCTGGGATTTCACGGTTTTCTCGCCATTCTTGTCCAATTTTGCTCTGGAGCGAGGCTCCTGGAGATGCTTTACAAGGTTTGGGTAAATATCCTTTTTGAGATTGACTTGTCCACCAAGGAGGCGTCGTGATTCACTTATTCACGGAACAACGCAATTTTACCTGTTCATTTTGGATTTGTATGGTTCGGATTTAAATGAAACTTTTTTGGGAAGAGAAAACTCTTTTCCGGAAAATTTTCATTTAAATCCGGACCGCTTTAGCCAAAACGAACACGCACGATTCACCTCGGTAAACAACTATTCACGGGGAGCTTCGTTAATTTTTTTTTTCTTAATCCTTTTTCCATTCATGGCCGCTGCTCTAAGTACCTTTTTATGTGTATATTTCATGATAAATTTGTGGATGCATGACCTAATTTTTGTACATAATGAAAGTGTTATTTGCAGACGTGTATGTGAGTGTATATGTTAGTCCACTTCTTATGAGTGATCCCTCATTTTGCTTATACGCAGATCTCTTGTTTCCGGACCATGTTTTGATGATCCAAATCGTTCAACTTGTTTAAATCATGTTTTTAAGGTTACTCATGAAAAATCAACTCAAAAGAATAGCGGTCATATTTTGAGTTGATTTCTTGCGAGTAGCTTTAAAACATTTTTTGAACAAGTTGAATAATTTGGATTATCAAAATATGACCCGAAAATAGGAGGTTTGCATATAGGCAAAATAAGGAATCCCCCGTAGCAAGTGAACTATATATATGTGTGTGCGCGCGCGCGCGCGCATGTGTGACTTTTTTTTGGCTCATTAAGACCTGTGTACAAGGTCGTGCTCGACTTAAGCTTAGGCCAGTTCAATTAAAGCTCGGCTCGTCAAATTTTTGTTCCACTTGAGTTTAAGCTTGAGTTCACTAAAAACTTAAAACTCGCTAAAAATTTTCGTCCCAATATCAAAAAAGGCGGTACTTTTTCCCCTTTTCGTTACTACGTTACTTTTTCTTTTCTTTTCTTTTTTTTTTTGTTCAAACGGAATAGCATTACCATTTGCCACTTTACTACTACTAGAAGTACCCACAGTCTCACAAATAGAAAAAAAATCTTATAATTACCCTTTTTTCAAAATATTCTAAAAATTTCGTACAGGCCGGCCAGGGTCATTATCTTCGACAGTGACTAGATGGTGAAAATGAAACACGAGTATATCACGAATCACCCACTATTGTATTTGCTGATTAAATTCTATCTGCCAACGGTAAAAGCCAGTATCGTGAGATTTTCACCACGGTCATTGTGGGTTTTACCGTGCAATTACTATTTTATTTGAACCGCTAATTCATCTTGTATGGTTTGCATACTAAAATTATTCACACAACAAATTAGAGTAGTATATAGGTGATTGAATATCCTTGATTAAAATAAAAAAAAAAATTTGATTGGGCATCGGTGGATATATCAAAAATTGAATATAATAGTTTACGGACAAGATAAAGAAACCATGATATGCCATTGCTGATGCATACGTGAAAGATAGAATACTAGCTACTAAAACTCGTTACTGATCACTTCCAATCATCAGTGGATCTGAGATCGATCAGAAAACAATTAGTGTGGTCCATCATCAAAAGTTTAAACAATATTTTTGGCTCGTTTATAAGTAAAGGAGTCAGGTCATGTCGATAGGCTCGAAGTGTGTGCATGAGCTCGGCTCGCTTATAGTAGCTCGTTTAGTACATATTTGAATTGAGCTCGAGTTCTCATATCCTAATCAGCCAACCTCGATCTCGAACTCAAAGATTGGGGCTAAACTCGCACTCGTTGGATTTTCAACGAGCAAAACTCGAACACTTCAAAGCTCGACTCGACCCATTTGTACCCCTACTAATCCTAAGCCATGGAACTAAAGGAGAGGACCCAGTTGAATGACAAAGACATCAAATCGATAGGCATGACATGTGGGAGAAAGGGGGAAGAAGATATTTTTTTTGTGGAATAAGAAGGGACTGGAGGTAGAATCAATGACCAACTGAGGAGTTCACAGAAAGCCAATGAGTGCTTATTCTCCTCGGCGTTCGAATTTCACACAAGCCAAACATTCCAAACTCTGAAACCGCTGATGGGTATGCAGTTTGTTAACTTTAGGGGCCCGAAATTAGCCGAGACGCGCGCGAGCCAGCTCGGATATCCGGTTATTTGCTTCGTTTGCTTCTCTTTTTAAAAAGCATTTTTCAAAAGACTCTCCCTACTTCCAATCATTTCTCTCTCTATCTCTCTCCACTTATTACCCCTACCGCTTTTTCAAAATTTTTTAAAAAAAGTGTTCCAAACAAAACAAAAAAATAAAAAAAAGGATGCCATTACACATGGAGAGAATCTCACCCATCCTTTTTTTGGCCATGCTCCTTTCATTGGCTCTTTGACTTTTCGTTATCCCTGGGTGTGAAAAGGAGCTAATTGGGTTCCAAAAACCTTCCATATATGGAAACTAATTAGCTTCGTGAGCAAGCCTTCTATCAATCCCATATATAATCATATAAAAAGACATGTAGCCCCGAATATCTCTTTTTGCATCTTCACAGACAAATATCAGCATCACATTTCTTTTGTTTTGTTTTTTTACCCTTTTGTGAGGCCGGCCCCTCTCATCATCTGGATTACAATGTATCTCATTTATTGGTCTCTCTTTTCCGAAGAACCTTACGCAAGTCAACTTCGTGTGGTTGGATGACTTGAGTCATCTGGAAGGTTGTTTTTCTTTTTTGGTTAAACTATAATATAATTAAGGTCTAGTCTTGAGGTCTCAAAGGGAACTTTCGAGAGACCTTAAATTCGAACTTGAGACCTCTCGGAGGAATTCCTTCGTCCTCATTTGACTTGCGGTTTTTGACAAAGATCACTCGCCATCAACTACAATAAGGGCTTATATAGCATCACATGCGTCATGAAACATTATAGAGTTCATCGAAAAGATGAGAGAGATATCACTCAAACACATACTTAACTCTTCGCTCTTTTTTCGACGGTTAGGGGTATTCAGGCCAGCTTGCACGAATCTCAGCTAATCCCCTTCTTGGTCCGGTCAAAAGAAGACCTTTCACGCCGGAACTAAGGTATTCATAAAATTTTTCTTTCTTGCGGCCTGACCCCAAAAGTCGAACCCTGATTAATTATGTAGAGAGCACACCAACCAACTAACTGGACTAACTTAACTTGTCTATATACTAACACTTAACATTCTTATCGAGATCTATCAAATAATATACATATTGCACAAAAAATTATTTCATTAAGTCTATTATTTTTGAGACTGAAAATTACAAATAAACACTTATTTTTTAAGAACCGGAACACAACCTTAGGCCTTTGAGATGAGTGAGTTTTTGTTGGACATTTGGGTCTTCAAAAGGATCAGAATTTAGGCCTTTTGGGCTGACTTCAAAAGGCTAGGGATTGAGCCATCATCTTTAGGGCTTTACGAAGGACCACAAATGGGCCCTTCAGGCCTGCATACATCAATGGGTTTTATGGGCCAATAACTTACAATGATATATATAATCCTCCTCTTTGGCTCTTTCTCAATTATTATTATTTTATTTGGGTACAAAGGAAAGAAGAGACAGAAACTAAAACCTCTCAAATGCCACTCCTTTCGTATCCATCTCAAGAAGTGGGATAAGGTCATTCGGTGGGATGACATGCGATACTATCTTGTCCTCTTGCTCCACTCGCATATTCGCAAGTCAATCTGCCACTTGATTTCATTCTTGTAAAGTATACTGTGATGTACACAACTGTACTTGGCGGCAGTGCTTTGCATCCTTGAATCAAAACTTTATGGGGAGAGTGCTCGGGAGACTCTCAGTTTTTCATATGTAAGGAAAGAGCTAGCTTCTAGCATCGCAAATAAGCAGATTTGATCCCAACACCTTGACTCGATTTAGGGATGAATTTTTTAGTGGACCAAATCCGAATTGGAATCCGCCTTTCTTTTTTCAAATTAAAACTCAAAATAAAACACACAATTAAAAAATAAAGTAAACAATTTTTATCGTTTCAGATATTCATCAGCTCGGAGAAATTGTCATCCTTCCTCAGAAGTCAGAATGCCCCCAACTTAAAGGGCACATAGGAGCCTAGTGAGACCAGCCTTGTTGCAAACCCCGAGAGATATAGTGCAGAACCTTGCTTACCACACAGATATTTGTGCACAGATTTTATTGTGGGGCTCACTACGGGTCCCATATAATAATCCAAGTCATTCATTAAATGTAAAATATTTTTTCAAGGGTCCCCGCGTAAAATCAACTCAATCTAAATCCTATAGGTGCTCGATCCAATCATCTAGATTTTTATTCAGATTTTCGGATAATAAAAAATTAGATGATTAGATCGAGCACCTATAGGTTTCGGATTGCGCTGATTTTTCACAGAAATCCTTGAAAAAATGTATTACATCTAATGAACGGTTCAGATTGTTTGTGTGGGACCCATGGTGGACCCCACAATAAAACCTGTGCACAGATTGTCTCTGTGTACAGATTTACTTATTGTATAGTGCAGAGTGCCGAAGACCCCAAGCGTGGAACTTCAGTTTTTTACGACGAAAAACAACAGATCTGTTTGTTTGATCAAATACGAACATCGAATTAGATTATCAAATATTCTAGAATCACAAAGACTTGCACACAAACATATACACTAATTAACTCTCACATTCAATATGGGTTTCACACACGCTATGCACCGATACATATCCATAGGGAGCATAGAATCCCCGATATAGGCCGGGCACACCCGGTTTTGGCACTTACTACTATTTTTTTGAACAGAGGCACTTACTACTATACTTCTACATATACGTACCTTGCACACCTACAACGCCCAACCCCCATATCACGAGCGCAGTAAGATACCTGGTTGAACTTCTTAGGATTGATCAGCACCCTAGATTAGAATGTTTAGATTCCGCCACTGGATCGATACAGACAGCAGAGAAATCGATGATACGGCGACCAACGAGATCATGGCCGTCTTCGACCTCCGGAGCCGGACTCCCTTTGGCAGTTGAAGTAGGTGGCAGCAACAGGGTCACCAAGATTGTAAAGCTCCGCAAAGTCCCTCGTGTTGAAATTCTGGCGCCACCCGGGAGCGTACACCGTCTCTCTCCCCAGCTGCCGGAACAACACGAACACAAACCGATGGATGCCGACCGCCGGCCTCGGGCTCTCGTAACACACCATCTCTTGTCCTGTACATGTATATGCACCATATGTATATATCCATTATTCTCCGGCGTCTTGTTGCATAAATCTAGAAATTTTGGATCCAACTTGAAAAGTTTAAGTTATAAGTAAAGAGGTCATAACGTTGTACTACGGCAAAAGTATCCAGTGCACACCACCTTTAAAAAATTTTGTGGCTCATTTCATCAGAATCTGTGAATCGTTATATATTTTTTGGTGTACGTTACACCCTTTAGGAATTTTGTACGTGGCTCATTTTATGAATTTTATGGTGGTTTATTTTATGAATTTTGTGGTAAAAAATAGGACGCAAAGCCCAAAAAACTGGCACAATAATAAATGTAATCTCATAAATAGACACCAAAAAATTATTGTATATTGGACTACAAAAATTCATAAAAAAAAAAAACCCCACAAAAGTACCTTCCGTACACTAATTTTTAGGGGTGTTTATTCTAACCTTGTACTCGAGGGATCATTCGATTCCTACCAAAGCAAGATTTTGCTTGTGTGAAAATTTTTTTTTTTGCTCGGCAGTGAAAAAATTATTCATATACATATTCATCAATGCGAAACATATTTTGTGTATCATGATGTTTTGTTTTCTGTAAATTACGGAGTATTGTTTTGTAAGTTCTTTTTTTTTTTTATCCGCGAAAAAGGAAAACATAAATCGTTGCTTTTGGGTACCATTGTCATCGTCTTTTTAGTCATTGTACTTTTTTTTCTTTTTTCTTTTTTTTATGAGATCTCAATTATTGGGATACAAAACTTACGTAATTAGTTCCAATGTTTATATAATAAGAAAACTGGAGAAAAATTTACTGACCATAGCTTGCTCCTGTGGTTGCTGGAATATCAGTCACCAACCTGTATGGAAACTCCCATGAGAGAAACAGGTTACGAGCAGTGGCGGAGACAGAAATTAGAAACAGGTTAGGACTTAGGAGTACAACACTCTTATCAATGGACAAATTAACCTAATCTTAGCTTCTGAAAAGTGAAAATTGACATGAATCATTCTACATGTATCAATCTATACTATAAACGTACAACAATGCATCACATGTTTAATTCATAAAACTTCAGATATACGTTTTGCCGTGCATGGAATGGAACCAAGTTAGCATGCATTGAACATGGGACAGACGAAAAAAAAAAAAAAAAAAACTCTTTTTTGTTGATCGACTAACATTGTCCCCGTTTGATACACGGGACCGGGAAAAAAAAAAAGCCAATGTGAAGGGTTTTAATATCTACTAAAATTAAACACAAAATACATTTTCTAAAGTTTTTGAATCTTTTAATTATTTTGAGTTACTTTTACTCGCACATCAAATTCTTAATACGTAATAATAATAGATCTATGTCTTCCAGTGCATTGTATGGGAAAGAACACCAGTATACATCTATTGTATAATATACAGGGGAAATGATATTGGCACTCCAAAAATTGATGTTGGCACTCCAAAAAATAAAAGAAATTGACTTTAGAGTTACACTGATTTTGGAGTGCCTGCATCAATATTTGGAGTGCCAATATCATTTCCCATATACAAATGGAGAACAATAGTTTAGTGTCTCCTTTTAAAAAAAAAAAATTTGTTTCAATTATTCATCTTCCCAAATTTACCCTCTTATAGCTTTTTTATTCACAAGTTAAATGCCTTTTACAATACCATTAAAGTATCACAGCTGTTCAAGTCAAGACATCTGGATTTTAGCTAAAATCCAGAGCACGATCTCAACTGTTGGATTATGTTTTCAATGGTCCGGATCTGGGAAGGTTTATGACTTGTCATAAACCATTTATTACCGGTCATAAACATTCCGCATGCAGATTCGGACCATTGGAAACACAATCTAACGGCTTAGAGCAAAAGTCCGGATTCAAACAAAATCCAGACGTCCTGACTTGAACAGCCGTAATAATTAAAGTATATAGGGACAGACATAGTTGTAGTTACTGTTTCCTCTACCAAAAAGGAAAGTGAAGAATGCACATATATAGCAAATGTTTAAGAGCAGTGAATACCCTACATGGCAAATTCAGGTACCGCTGAAGAAACATAATGTTGTGATTTCCCTTGCTAATTTCTTCAATCCTTTAGGCAACAATATTTAAAGGTGTTGTGAAGCTTTAGTTTGGTGTTTTAGCCCTGACGTAGTACTGAGTACGAGCGGCGGGCATTCGACTTGCACTCACATTGCTCGAATTTCGCACGCAGGACGGATCACGAGTGGATGGTGGGAACGACGGATGTAGTTTTCCGGCGGAAATTGGAAGTAAGTAAGAGGAATAGAGTGGCGATGGAAATGGAGGGAAGGGTCATTAAGTACGTACTGTGAATACAGACTGTGCTTGGTAATTTGGCAAAGACAAAATGTGTTTGTTCATGCCATAAAGAGGTTTCCCTTTGGTAGATTACGAGAGGCCGATGTACACGCGATACGCGTGCATGTCGAATTTGACAAAATTTGATCAAATAAACAATAAACGGAGAGATATTGTGCATATTTTGTTAAAATTCAATTTGCACACGCATCCTAGTCTCTAGTATATAATGAAGTAACCTGTAGCTCTCTTTTTTTACACAAAGAGAGAGAGAGAGAGAGAGAGAGAGAGCGCACCAGTGCAAGTATTCCTTCAGGACAGGATCACTTGGGCTTGGAGCATCAGGGTCCACCATAACCTAAAGTAGTAATGGAAGTGATCGATCAGAACCCTCCCAATATCACAAAACCATAATGCTAGGTAGTTTCAAATGTTTAACCCGAAAATAAGTGATCCGAACCACTGATTTCTCTTTTCGGAACGTTTTCGGGCTACCTAGCTTTGCTTGTCACAAAAATAGCACGTTGAACAACGCAAGAAACAAAGATCAGTCACAAACTCGTGATATGAAGATGACAACAACAACAACGATCACCATTCATATATGCCGATGTATATGACTATACAGATATACATTTATAGCTATACATATATATACACACACATTTGCATATGCATGTGTAATTATAATTACTACTTACAAGAGTGTAAAAGGTCCTAAGATCACAGCCGCCAATGTCAACCCTCGGATGGTTCACAACTTGCGAAGGCTTACGCTCACACCCATTTGTCACTTCCCTACCACAGCAACTGCTGCTGCTGCTGCTGCTGCTCGTGTCATTGTTTCTGTTATACGTTACACTTAGGTTTACAGACCTTTCGAAATGATCTAACACATCTCCTATGACTCTCCCCAGAACTAGTGAATCCCTCTCCCTCCTCATCTCTCTCTCAATCTCTCTCTCTCTGTCTCTCTCTCTCTCTCTACATGTTTGTACGTCTTCAGACAATAGAGGAGTAGTGGGATATGTTGTGGTTTTTCTGATGATGCAGATGTATTCAAAGAGAGGAGGGGATAAGGGTGTACTTATATAGTTTGACGAGTTCTCGTGTGTAAATTAATACTCTTCAATCTGGTTTTTTAATCTTTAGTCTTATCAGGAGATTCAGGTGGCTTTCCACTTAGCTAAAAGATTTAGACAAGGAGATAAAAGAGTGCTAAAATCACTTTTTGCATAGCGGAACTATACCTCGCTACTATACTAGCCCCGAAGGGTTCAATCAGGTTAATTGGTTGGTGAATTTGTTGTTTTCCTTTGAGCGAAAAGAAATTTTTTATTAATCTCTAAAAAGGAATAAAGATTGAAAGGAATAAGGACAGATAAGATCTATCCGAGTAACAAAAAGACGTTGGCATGATTGGTGGGTTTGCTAATCGATCACACAATTACCCACGATATGATTTATTAGGGTCATGTCGAAAGAAATAAATTTATTGTGAACCTCCTAGTCTCACAATAGATGGTCTGCCTTGACCGGACCGGAGAGGTGATAAATTAAGATGCGTGTAAGTTAGTCTAGACACCCGTGTCAATCCAAAAATAAGGATTTGGTAGGATACATGAAAAAGAAAACATGAAGGTGCTCATAAAAGAGAATGGACGGCTCAGATTCATATTTAGCGTGAATCCGAGCCGTATCCAATGGACAATTTCATGTTTCCAATGGGGCAAGGGTCCAGTCAATTGTTACCCCAACTAGATCAGTCCAGTTTTTGAGCACTTGTGGGCCCTTCTCGGACCCACAACAACAATCGAAATCATTCATTTTTTAGACCTCGTTGACAACAGTGATCATATCAAAAATCACGTCGATCGGATATCGTTTGGTACAATTTCAAAATGCATTAAGTTTGTAAGAAAAAAAAAGTGTGCAACACTGGATCGAAATCATATCAAAAACGATGTCCGATCAACGTGATTTTTTAGTTTGGTCATTGATTTCGATTATTGTCGTGGGTCCGGAAAGGGCCCACATCCAAAACTGATTGGAGTAACACTTGACGGACCCTTGCCCGTTTCCAATGTCACGTACCATAGCATTTACGGAAAAATAATTCCGTACTACTACGTACGTCCTATGTTACTGTGCAACCCACCAATTTTCTCTTTTTCCTTAGGAATCTTTTGGCTTTACCAAAAACCGTATGTGGCTTATTTGCATTTCTTTCCACTTTGGAAATGTAACGTCTTGTCAATGGAGGTTGGTCCTCACCATCACGGCTGCCAAATGCATTCAAAACATGACACCTGGTAATGTTTTATCGCGCACGCCGAGGGAGGTAGGTCTTTACAGGGGCGGAGCTTTGCTGGGGCCGGGGTCCAGAGTGTCATGTTGGGGCCGGCCGGCGGGGTCTCATGTTGGGGCCAGGGATCCGGCATCCCAAAATCTTGAGTTTAATGCCTTGTTCCTTTTCCTTCTCAAAAAGAATTTTTTAAAAAATTTCCCTTAGATTCCTCCTACTTCTAACATTTCTTTCTCTATCTCTCTCCACTTATTATCCCTACAATTTTTCGAAAAAATTTTCAAACAACAAACCAAACAAAGCGTAAATTTTTTAATGTTGTATATATCTGATTTTTAATATTATTGATGATTATTTGTGTATAATTACTTATTATGTTACTCCTCCCGTCCCAAATTATTTGTCATCTTTCCTATTTTGGAAGTCTTGAAAAATAGTCTATATTTTTTAATCTATAATATTTTTTATATTAAATATGAATTTTGTTTAATAGATCTCAATGGGTTCTTTTATACAAAGTTTTTAAAATCACCTAAAAAATTATAAATTGTAAGATATAATTAATTGAAAAATGACACGCACTTCCAAAGAGGACTAACAAATTGGGACGGAGGGAGTAATAATTTCGGTTTGATTTCATAAAAAACAGTTATCTTACCTGCATTCTCATTAATATTTCACAATTTCTTTTATAAATGAAAAAAAGCACGTACGTAACAGTAGCCTAAAGAAAAAATATAAAATGATTGGTATACTTTAACTGCATTAGGCTAGAATAATTTTAATATACAAATGTAAAATATTAGGAAAAAAAACTTTATCATATGATAACTTTACATTCCGATAAAGAATAATAGAATGTTGCTATTGGTACAGAGCAAAAATCTGTACCAGTGGGTTCAAACCCATTTATAGACCCATTTTAGGTCTCAAAAAAATGATCGGAGTCGCTCATTTTGTTGAAAATACTTTGCTTATGGTCCCTACAAAAAATAAGCTTAATTTGATATCGGTAAGAGTATTTACAAAACATCCAAACTTTGCTTTATTGAATTCTAGAGCAAAGTTTGGATGTTTCGTAAATACTTTTACCGATATCGGATTAAGCTTATTTTTTGTAGGGACCATAAGCAAAGTATTTTAAACAAAATGAACGACTCTGATCATTTTTTTGAGACTCAAAATGAGCCCAAAAAAGAATTTGTACCCACTGGTACAGATTTTTGGTCTGTACCAGTAGACTTTCTGTAAAGAATATACGTCGACATCTTTCACATGCAAGAACAGATATTAGAAACTTATATATATGCAGTACACTTAATTATCCTATTTTTTTAATTAATTATCATCGTTCAATCTTTTTCATTAGGGCGCTTAATATTATTACCTGTGAAAATTAAATCCAATTAACCCAATGTTATATTGATCAGAGTTTTTTTTTTTTTTTTTGGGGGTAAATGATCAGAGATGACTTATTTCATACTCAATCAACATTATTATGACTTATATATTATCTAATATCTTCTTCCTCCTCAGGGTTGGCGCAATAGAAGTTTCTTGACAATGAGGGAGCTCGTGAAACTATATTGGGTCTCAGGTTCTACTAGTCTCTCCTACAATCATTAATTAGGGATGGTAATCGGTCCTATCCCGCCAACACTGTCCCAACCCGATTGGGGCGAGTATTGATCAAATTTTTAGTCACCGGGTTAAGTTTGGGAGAGAATTAGAAGACTCAGATCGGGATTGGGTAGGATTCGAGATGATGATACCCTTTAAATTTTATAGTTTTCCACTTGAAATTTCACCATGGTATTAGAAAAATAACTTTACACTTATCAACCTCGATCCCAAACTCAAACATTTCGCACTCACTGAATTTTCAACGAGCTATGTATAGCCGACATCGAACGTTCTAAAGGTCGACTCGGCTCCTTTGTGCTCCTGCTAATCCTAAACCATGAAGCTAAAGGAAAGGAACTTTTTGAACAAGGATATAGAGATCACAAACAAGTCGGAAGACAAAGACATCAAGTCGATAGCCATGATAGTCGTCCTTTGATATGTAGGGAAAGGAAATGGATCCTCTTCGGTCCGTGTTTGGAAACAGAGGAGATGGTTCTAATGATCAGAATCGTTCATTCGTTACAACTAACGATTTGGTTGTACGTATTTTTTCAATACTTTTACCAGCAAGAGTGTATTTTAATCGGTAAGAGTGTATGACAAAATCTGAATCATTGAATCTACAAATGGACGATCCCGATCATTGGGCTCCAAAGAAGATATTTTTGGAGAGGAGCCAGAGACCCATAGGGCAAAGGAGGAAGAAGATATTTTCCTATTTTTGTCGAATATGAAGGGGCTCGAGCTGGAGGAACAGGCAATGACCAATGGAAGAGCTACCGACGATAGAGCCCTCAATCATGCTCTTTGCCAGGAGAAATTTTCCAGGGTGGGTACCACATGGTATCCGCTTGGCACATCTGAGCCATCCGATAATATTTTGGACAGCTCTGATTTGAAGATAGAAAAAGAAGAGAGAAAGAGGAGGGGTGAGAGGAGAGATAAAATTTTAATCTGAGCTGTCCAAAAATGCATCAGACGGCTCGAGATTGCTGAACGGACACCACATGGGATATAGCCGCTCGGCATTGAAAGATTTCTCGCCAGGCAGTTAACATGGAGAGAATCTTGTTAGTATGATCCTATATAAACACAGTACTGCTTTTTTGGGCCATACTTTCTTTTGAAAGCTGCTACCCACATAGATAAAATTGCACAAATTGTGCACTATTTTTTTTTTTAGTCACCACGGGTTCTACTCAAACGATTCAAATCGTTCATTAAATGTTAAACACTTTTTTTTAAGGATTTTCGTAAAAAATTAGCTCAATCCGATACATATAAGTTTTCGATCCAATCATCTAACTTTTCATTGAGATTTCAAAATAATGAAAAGTTAAATAATTGGATCGAGTATCTATAAGTATCGGATTGAGCTGATTTTTCACGAAGACCATTGCAAAAATGTTTTACATTTAATAAACGGTTTGGATCGTTTGTGTAGACCCGTGATGGACCCCACAAAATAATCAATACATGAAATTTCCATGTGGACAGAAAGCTCTCTGGTTTTCTTTAGCAAGCAGTCCCATCCCCCGCCTGGTGGTGTTGTTGTTGAGGGATGATACAACTTTTAAAAAGAATTGTTGCACACGAGTAAGACAACTGACGCATACAAATCAAACGTAGGTTAAACTAGCAATAAATTGACTAGACGGTCGGACGTCAGAGCAACGCATGTAACTTGTCGATGAACAGCTGTCATGGTAGTTTTCACTTTCAACGGTGCTCCCTGACAGAAACGGTCCGATACGAACCAGGTGACTCCACCACTCGAGCACAGAGCAGAGCGTGCACGGTTAGACATCTTATATGCAACTATATATATACATGGCCATGCACCACATCAAATGCAACTAGATATGGCTACACACACGACATGGAATTTGACAAAGTTTTCAACGGAGTTTATTTGTTGGGCTCCAAAAGAATGTTCCATAAGGGGAAACTAAATTAGCTTTGTGGGTAACCCAATTGCGAGGAGCAGGTGGTTCTATCATTCCCCACCCCACCCTATAAAAAGACAAGACATGCCTGTACTATAAATGTTGGAAAAATCATGTATACCTTTTTTTATTATACTAATAAAATCCCATAAATATCGCAATGCAATCACATCACGCAAACCCTGAGAATGGATAAGGACGAAAATGTGCCCCCCGACTTCGATCCTCTACTCTTAGGCCTAGCTCTCTCTATCTATCTATCTTTGCCAAACTTTTTAATTTGGAAGATTTGAAGCCCAAAATGTGATCCTTTGTTTATTAATTGTGCAATTGCTCTTACTCCTTTCCCTGTTTTTGTGTAAGGGGCTTCTTTCGTCTTGTTTTTTTGGGCTTCAATTTAGGCTTTTAAGTGGTGAGTTTGGGTCTTTAAAAGGAGCAGTATTTAGGCATTTTGGGCTGACTTCAAAGGCCAGTGAGGTATCATATATCTTTAGGGCTTTATGATTGACAGCATCAAAGGGTGTTTTATGGCCCAATAACTTAGGTGGTGTTCTACTAAAACTTTTAGAGAAAATGACGGTCAGTGACGTGTTTTAATAATTAATACCCGACAATGACATTTCAACATTGACAAATGTTCTTAGTTTATCCTTGACGGGTATTAATTATCGAAACATTCTCAAGTACAAATACCCAGACCACTACTAGCTCTCAAACGGAAAGAATGAATGACTGGGTATTTGATCCAAATGATACTGTCCAACTATGATTCAATTGTGTTTTGAAAATATTTTCCTTCCATTTTTTAATACCCATTAAATTGGAACGGAGGGGACTTTTTGCTAAGAACATTTGTTAATGAACAAAATGTCCTTGACGGATATTAATTATCGAAACACGTTCTTGGCCATTATTTTTCCAAAGAATGAGTCACCTGCAATCTCAATCCTGCACGCAATAGACAACTCACCCTGATAAAAAAAACCTGACACCTGAAACAACGAGGTCGTCAAGCGAATCAATCTATTCATCATTCAATCGACCGCCACCCCACCCTCCCCCTTTTCCTTGGTCATAGCACTTTTATTCGTTTGGTTAAATTCCCTTTGAATATATAATTTCACAAAATAAGAAGTATATATCGATATTTATTGCTTCGCTGCCAATTCAATCAAACACACGAGCTATATGGGAATTTTTGCTTGGCCTGGTGAAAAGCATCAATTGGATGTTATTAACTACTAATAGATTGTATATCCAAGACGATCATATGATTTATATATGGCGGTTTTTTTTTGAACGACAAAAAAAATTTCATTAATTTTTAAAATTGTTACAAAGACTAATAGGACAAGGAGACGTACAATTATTAATGAGACGTACAATATAACGGGGTTTGATGTAATATTATTAATCTCATCACTATTAGCCCATAAAATGCATTCTATCACGCCATTCATTAAAACAATTACACACACGAAAACTAGTACATACAATATTGCGCTAAGTTGTATAGATAGAATGCATTGTGTGCAAGTCTCTCTTATTTACAACTCCTTTTTTGATGATAGGCACTCTTATCTACAAATTACAAGCATCAAAGAACCAAATACGTGAACTTAACAATACCACCCTCACATAAACGAGAAAGTTTTTGGTACCGGGTGGGTACCACGTGACCGAACCCACGTGATGCTCAAGCAGCTCATTCGGGCCGTCCCAAACACTTTTAGATGGCTCAGATTGAAACCCTCTCTCTCCTCTCACCCCACCACTGTCGACTCCAAATCCGAGCCATCCAAAACCAAAATGAACAGTCCAATTGCGCCGAGTGAGCACCACGGGGCACTTAAAAATTTCTCCATAAACACATATTACCACTCTCATGCATGACTTTATAGTTATGCGTATCTATATAGTGCAGGCCAAGAACTTGTGGAAGTGTTTCTCGAAAACAAGCATCTCCTCATGAGGCAAAGCCACCAACACATTCACCCCGTCGTTGCTGCTGGTGGTCTGCTGGTTGTCGTCGTCGTCCTCGATGTCGGGGAACAGCAAGATAATGTCCTTCCTGTGGTAAACGACCGGGCAACTGTACCTCGGCTTGCCCCACGGGTACTTCACCTGGGCAAACCCTAGCCTCCACCACGACGACACGAGGAACTCCCCGTTCGGGAACCCCCTGTATAGCTCCCCCCAGTCGATCGCGGACCTCGCATACTCGTCCGTCATCCTTCTCGCCCCTTCCGACACCATCTCCACCAGCGCCGATGGCGGCAGCTCCTCTAGCTCCCTGCAGGTGGCGGTCGCATACGCGGTCAACACCGCGTTCCCGGCGTACGACTTGGGCAGCGGCGGGTCCAGCCTGGGCCGAATGTCCACCGCGTACAGAACGGTCGACGACCTGTCACGGTCGAGGCTCGTCTCGCGCGACGACAGGGCCTTGCACCGCCACACGTGGGTCGTCACGACGTTGAAACCTGTGATCTTGGCTTTTGTCGCGCCGGCAGCAGCGCTGGATTTCGCGTTTTCTTTGAGAAGAGAAATGTCCGCGGAGGTCAGGCGGAAGATTTTGAAGTCGAGGTCGTGGTCCTGGGCGCAGTCGAAGACCGGGGGAGGGGTCTGGTTTTGGCCGGGGGTGAGGAATTGGAGCTTGAGGAGCTCGGGGTGGGGGAAGGTGACCTGAGGCGGAGATCGGGCGGCCAGGAGACGGCGGTCGTTGCACGGGGCGATGGCTAGGTAGGGTTCGTCGGATGCCTGGGAGGCTAGGTTTTCCAGGAAGACTTTGAAGCTTATGCCGTCGAATGTTGCGTGGTTGGTAGATATCCCCATCGCAAAGCCACCGCACTTGAACGATGTCACCTGTCAAAAACAGAGCAAAAAAATCACACATCGAAAGTTTTACTACATCTATTGATGGCAAGAATCAAGAAATGAACATTTTTTTGTGTAGAGGCCCAACCGGGTCATTTTACAATTGCCACAACCGATTGATGTCGATGTATCAAACACGAGACTCACTTAAAGCCGGGACAAAGCCAAAACCCTTCATGGGCTGTCCTCAAAGGAGCTGATACCATGAAATGGAGTTTTGATCTTGAGACCCGTGACAACCGACCTCCACTCCCCAAGGGAAAAAGCGCCATATGGGTGGCGGTCATGTTTTTTCTTAACTACTCCATCCGTCCTATTTTGTTGTGTTTTTTTTTGGACGTTTAAAAAAATTGTTTATATCTCTTAATTTATAATATTTTATATATTCAATATGATTCTTATTTGATAGATCTCAATTAATTTTTTTCAATAAAGTTTTTGAAATCATAAAAAAATTATAAATTGTGAGATATGGATAATTTTTTATGAAGTGCCAAAAAAAAAAACACAGACACAGCAAAATGGAACGGATGGAGTAATATTTGGGGGGGAGGTCGCAGATACCAATTACAACAAATAATCATGAGGGATATGTGTTACGTAAATGTTTGGATCACGTAAATGTCTACTAGTGAAGAATATTTGACATCAGTGCTTGAAGCAACTAATACTCCCTCCGTCCCGTAATGGATGTCATTTATGAAGCTTTTTGTTGTCCCAAAATGGATGTCCATTACACTTTGATCTTTTTATTTTCCCCTTGTCTCTAAGTATTCAAATTCAAATTACTTTAAAAAGAAGGCATCAGATTTGCAGCAAACCAACACTACCGCCCAGATTCTTACTCCAGGATTTACTCCTTTGGTTCCGTGTGGGGTTTGTATCAGTCAAGTTGTTTTCAAACTATAAGGGTATTTTTGAAAAGTTTTATTAGAAATGGTGTAATAATTGTGTCTACGTAAATTTTGAGTTTTCTCAAAATTGACATCCATTACGGGCCGGAGGGGAGTAGTATTTTTTTCCTCTGGACCCACTTGGAGTGTCCTCCAAAGCCTTTGTAGGTATAGGTTTGCCACGAAAAATAATGTGAAAACCACGTGAAGTGTAACAATCTCATTATTGATTTCCATCTACTTCTGCTCCGTGACCTTTCATTCACCTTTTTTTCTAGGTAATCCGTTTTTCTTGCCATTATATATTCCAAAAAGAAAACATTATTAATTATGATTGGTGCGCTTCTTAAAATAATTCCCGGGCGGCTAGGCCCCATTCCAGAAACTTTCTTAAAAAATAAGCAGCTGATTTTATATTTTCAAACTCAAAAATAATGTAAATGAAAAATAATTTTTATATTTTATTTGCATCGTATAAAACATCACGTAAGGTAAAAGTTGGTGGTGATCACAACATGCGGTGAAAAAGTCAATTGTAATTTCTAAATGTATATTTGTAAATTCGTTTGAATATTTGTCTACAGATCGGATTTTTCAAGACGACGTTTCTTCACAATGATATTCGTGTCAACAATATTTTTACCTTACATGATGTTTTTAGCGGGACAATTCGTGGAGGCCTGTGTGTCTGTAGGTTGCCCGGCCAGGAAAATAGACTGAAAAACACGTGAAGTGTAACAATCTCATTACTAATAATTTAATATCCATCTACTTGTAGCTGCGGTCGGGACCTACTCGGCTTTCGTTCACAAATTTTTTGTGCAGGTCATCCGTTTTTCTTGCCATAATGTTGCGGAAAAAAAAGAGAACATTATTATTAAGGAAAAATTAGCCATAAGAATGATAAAATAGTTTTTATTTAGGGGAAGGACACCAACAAAATAGTAATTTTCAGTGGACGTCCTTCAATCAACTTTTTGAGTTTTTTAGTCATAAGGCCAAAACATGTGAATGAAAGCTATAACTAGTTTTTTTATCCAGTTAGAATAGAACTGGGACACGTAAATTGAGACGAAGGGAGTACTTGATTTCACTGCAATATGAGTTTAAATGACATGAAGCAGTCGCATCCCGGCCATTCATCTCGACAACCAATTGTTCTGGGTTCGTGAAAGATGCACACTGGCAAGTATTTGATCTTTATTCTTGGTAAGAATCTATATATATGACCAAATTCGGACCGTTAAGAATACTTCTTTGGACGATTACGAAAATGGACGGTAGACAAGTTGGATTCACAAGCGTTAATAGCATATTTTGATCGTCGACATTTCTTCAGAGCAATTAATTGTTGGTAGCTTAGTTCACAAGGAGTTTAAAAGCTGTCCATAGCTTTGAACTCACAAATGCCAACCACAAAGTTCGAACTCTGACCTCCAACATGGAGAGAACCGATGAGAATGCCGATTTCATCACACAAAAATGCATGCATGCTGCTTAAAAATAAAAAAGTGCATGCCAACGTATGTAAGTAGGAGTATTTACCTGGACAACGCAGAGTGGCGGATCCCCATCTGTTCCCAATTCATCCAAACCACTGCCTTGCACAATAAGCTGCCGGAAAGCCGGATTAGGATAAACCAAATCGCCGATCTCCTCCAACGAATACTCACTGGACGCCACCACAAACCCAACCCCACTCCCGTCACAGTCTATCACCAGCCGCCTGTCCCCCTCTCCGCCTCCGCCGTTACTCGGCCTCAGCCTCCCCGCCAGGAAGCCGTACGCCGCCAGCACCCTTCCCAGCCCGCTCCTTATCCTCTCCGTCGCCGCGTCGGGCGGGTAGTCCGTGTGGGCGCGGAAGAAATGGACCGTCTGGACGTCGAAGTTCAGGACCTGGTCGATGTTGGACAGGAACAGGGATTTCCTCTCGGTTGGCTCGGACGGGAAAACAAGGCATGTTTCTCGGAGTGTGACCTTGAGGTCTCTAGGGGGTTCTTGTGACTTGTACAGGGTTCCCATATTCCTGGGTTAGTAGGACTTGGGTTTTTCCCTATTCGGGGTTTGTTTGGGTTTGGTGATATGGTTATGGCATGGGGTTTGGTGGTCTGGTGTATTTATAGCATGCGGAATTCGGTTGATCATAGGGATAAGAACGCCATGGAAAATACCTGCTTTACAGCTGTTCGTTTCTACCTAAGGCTTGTCTTCAATTACCCCCAAAAACAAAACAAAAAAAAAAGTAGGGATTGTTCACTTCACTCAGCGGTATTCACTATTCACAAAGAGATTAGTTTTGCGTGTTAATCCAAACGAATAAGCATTTGAATATACGAGCAGTTTTTGAATCTACAAGAGAAGAGATAAACTTAGAGAATATTATTGACGAAAAGTTTGAAAGAAAAAAAAATATTTGCCCCTTAGGCTTACGAACCTATTTATAAGTAGAGAGATCCTATTTTAAGTAAAAATCTAATAAGACAATTTCTTACTAGTCAAGAAATTACAAAGAAAAGAAGAAATAACAAAATTAAGAGCTCTACCAAAAAGGGTAATAAAATCATGCCAAAACAAGAAAATTAAAAAAAGAAAAATTCCTAGATAAAATCAGACCAAGAATTATTCCTAAAAAAATAAGAAAATAGAATTAACTCAAATAAAGAAACATGATATTTCTGGAGTTAAAAAGAAAATTCCTGCTCAAGATCTAATTCTAGAATCATAAATTTAAGCATGTGAAATCTTTCAGAATCTTATCCTACATCACCTCTCACATTCAAGACTGCCTTGTTCTTTTCACAATTCAAAAAAAAAAAAATTTAAATTCCCCCTAGATTCTCTATACTTCCAACATTTTCTCTCTCTCTCTCTCTCTCTCTCTCTCTCTCTCTCTCTACTTATTATCCCTACTATTTTTCAAAAAAAAATTTCAAACTCCAATCCAAATAAAGCATTAAATCTTTCAAAATCTTGTTCTATATCACCTCTCACATTCAAGATTTGAAATCTTTCAAAATCTTGTTCTACATCACCTCTCACATTCAAGATTGTTTAATAGCGTTAACAGAACACGTAACGATAACAGTCACGCTGTAAGTGCTTGATAGAACCGAGCAATACGGAGCGAAAGTTGGGTGCAGTTAATGCATGTTATGACTTTATTGGAAGAGAATACATTCTTTACACCGCCGGTGTAAATATTTATTTTCTCAAAATCAATTGTATTGCACCACGGGAAGAGAATAAATTCTTGACAACGCCGTTGTAAACATTTGTTTCCTCCAAATCAATTACATTGCACCACGTCGCCATGTTTTATTAATTAGGACTACTGTTTTGACACGTGTCGCCATGCAATTGATTTGGAGGAAATAAATATTTACATCGGTGTAAAGAATTTATTCTCTTATTGGAATGGAAACAGAAAAATTGAAACACTTAAATCAGTCGTAGAGGCAATGGCAGATTGGTGTGCCGGTTTGGGTGAGAAAAAAATTCGTCAAACCGCAAATCCAGTTCAAATCAATTCAAACAGAAAGATTTGGTTCAGTTTTTTAATAGTATGGTTTGGTCATAATTTTAAAAAATTAGAAACTGAGTTATATGGTTTGGTTTGTAGATTAATTTTCACGATTATGGTTTCAAACCAATTTGAATCGTATAATACATATATATATATATATAACTTAATTATTGATCGTATTAAATCCACCGTAATATTTAGTTTTTCTTTCCTACCAAGATAATTTAGACTAAATTTCTATATATGATCAAACCCAAACCTAATTTCCTATGATTATTAATTTATTATACACAAAAAACATATGGATCACCAGATCAATCAACTTCCACGGCTCAATTCCTAAACTTTTATACAAGAAAATCAATTCCAATTCCTATCCTATAATTCCTTCACTACCAAGACTAATTACCCTAAATTTCTATACTTGCAAACTGTGGTTTAAAACTGAAGCAAACCGTATTTTCATGGTTTGGATTGGTTTGGTTCTATGGTTTTTATGGATTGGTTTGATTCTCCAAGTTCTTAATCCGTAAGTATTGATTTGGTTCTTGATTTACTAGGTTTATATCGGCTCCGTTTTGGTGTTGTTCAAGTGTGTTTTAGCGGCAATCGAGTCGCCGGCCACTGGTGGGTGTACCTGATTTGTTCCGTCTCCTCCTTGGCTTTCCAAATCTGGTAGATTAAGACTAGTGGTGAGGTAATGAAGATGAGGTTGGGTTAGGGTTTCGTTTTTCTTTTCTGGCTGTTTAATTTGCTCGTTTTCTTCCGGCTAGTTTCCCCAGTTTGTCAACTGTACCGGTCTAGTTTTCCCAGATCCGGTGGATGGTGATGGTGGGTAAATAAGTTCTCTTGTTATGGTTGTGTGGTTTGGTTATCGAAAGTAGCTTGAAACCCGTGGCTGCGTGGGCTGTCGTGCCTTTCCACGCGCCGAAGCCTGCCGTGACAACGTGGGCTTACCATAGAGTGGCGTCCATGCTCACGACAGCAAAGACGCGTCGGCGTTTTGTTGGTGTTGTTTTTCCTCTCGAGAGCTGGCTGGCATGCTAGCTTGGGTTTTTGTTTCTGATTGATGATTTCATATGCTACCCGTCCATGGTTTGAGTTAGGGTTCTCTTAGTATCCTCCACTGCTAAGTCATTGACGGACTCTATGTAGACATATAGTGTCGGTCTGCTTCAGCAGTGCATGTCTTTGAGTCTGTCAACCTGATTTGCTTTTTGCAGTAGTTCGTGTCATAGATTTGATAATTTTAGTTCATTCCTGTTTATTGTAATGAAATCTTTTGCCGTGTTTGAATGCAATGAATAGTCCGCTTAGTCGTGAACTCTATGAGGGTGATGTGTTGCTATCCTGCATACAGAATGAATGACTTCGTGGGCCACCAAAAGTGTGTAGTTAACATTCCGACTACGTGTCTGCCTCCCATCTATACACATCCCCATCCATATTATGTGGATCTGCTTTGCACTTGATGATCACCCGATTCACCCGACTCGTAGAGGTGCTCCCACTGCATCGGACGGCACGAGAGTGCCGAGCGGACACCACGTGAGATATATTCGCTCGGCATTGAAAAATTTCTCACTGTTTCGACGTGTGGCACAATCTAATTGATTCGGAAAAAAAGAATATTCACACAGCCGCGGTGTATATAATTTAATCTCTTTTCGTAACTAGTTAAAAATTGAAAGAAGGCTACATGAAAAAAAATTAAGGAAGCTCAAAAGTTGAGATAATTTTAATTCTAAAGTTCGTTCCAGAGAAAGGGATTGCCATTTCATTTTTTATTGCGATTGTGATTCGCCGAACAAGTAGCTGAAAAGTGAAAACCGTGATTATCAAAGCTCTTAGTGTGTGTGTGTGTGTGTGTGTGTGAGAGAGAGAGAGAGAGAGAGAGAGAGAGAGAGAGAGAGAGAGAGAGAGAGAGCTAGGGCTATCAAAGAAGGAACCTGAGTTACGATGCTATCTCATCAAAGAAACCTAGTAATGATGTGTCAACCATAATGGCAATTTAGGACTGCTCAAATCCTTAATTTCTCCAACAATCACGCATCCCACAAGCGAAACCCATGATTATGTGCAGAATTAATACATTCTCACAGACAATGGTGGCCACCATTAGAGATGCGATACATAATACTCCATACGTCCCATTTTGGTTGTTCATTTTTATTTTTCGTGCCGTTATTTCAACTCTTATATCTCCCAATTTATAATATTTTTCATAATTTTGAAAATTTTATATTCTATATCTAATCGAAAACTATTAAACAAAATTCATATCGCATATTTTTGGAGATTCATATTGAAAGATATTAGCGTTAAAAGAACAACATGAAAAACGAAAATGAACAATCAAAATAGGACGGAGGGAGTAGTAAAAGACTGAGGTGCCCTTCGGCTTTCTTTTTAAACTTTCTTTTTCAGAAAAGATGGTAATTTCAAGCTCAAATATAATGAAAATGAAAAATAATTTTTAATTTTTTTTTGCACCGTTTAAAAAATCTCGATGAGATCTATCAAATAAGATTCATATTGATAGAAAAATTATTTGTGTAAACATATAATTTTTGAGTTTGAAATTACTTTCATTTTCTAAAAGTTACTTTTTGGAAAAACCGAAACGGAGCCTGATAGCTATGCCCAACTGCATCTATCTAACTAATAATATGATTGTACATCTAACTAACAGAATAATGGCACTAATAAATTTTGCTCCTCCATACTTAGCATGAGTGAGAAAGGCCGGTTAGTTAGGTTTCTCTTTCTCACTTACATTGGGCCCCTGTTTTGTTGTTTCAGAGAGTAATGAGAGATGGTCCCATCCATATTTGACACCATTAATTTCAAACGTCATCGCCAAGGGCACTGCGTGTGTTATTGTCAATCACAATCTTTGGTTTTTGGAGATATCCGGATGTTCGGGTCGACTTGCGCGCACCTCGACTAATTCCGAGAACATAAAGTTAACGATTGGACCAACAAAACCTCCATTGGTCCCAAGGTTTGGAATCTTTGACACTTCGTTAGATTTGAACTTACGACCTCTTAAAAAGGAAGCCATCCAGTTATTTTCTCATTCCTATCTCGCCAAAACCGTTGCGGGTTATTGTCAATCACAATCTTGATGGATGCTCTGTCGATAGAAGCTTGTTTTTATTGTCAATCACTATCGTTCAACTCGTTTTGTTTTCCTGTTATCTTTTACCTTTTCTTTCTTGTTTGCTTTTTTCCCATTTAAGGTTGGATTCCCCTTTTCTTTTTTCTCAATGTACTTTTATCGAGTTTTCTTATGTTAGATTTTCTTTTGTGCATTGATCAAATTTTTTAAATAAAAAAAAACATACTGTAGCGTGAATTCTTTATACCATCATTCAGGGATGGAACTAAGATTTTAGAAATGCGGGGCCCAAACTATGAACATCATTTTGAAATTTCAAGGTTCCGAAATCTTTATAGTTTGTTTGGTTCATGTTTTGAGGGAGTTTTTTGTGTAATAAATGGAGAGATAGAAAAAGAAATAAAATTAATAATTGAAGGAAATTTTTTTGGGAAACCGTGCACAAAGAGATTGGTTGGGTTTTGGGACCCAAAACAAACATACGGAGTATTTTTAAAACGTTTAAATGTCTAAATATCACCCAATACAAAACACAATATATAGGTGCTCTTAATAAACAAAAAAAACATTTGCCCTAAGGTAGTTCTGTCTCAGCTATCATTGATACATTTGAGTAGCAATTTAACGGACTAACCCACCAATAACCGGCATAGAAAAGAATTCTATTTTGTAGAGGATATTAATGGTAATTTTCTTAAAATGTAATTTTGTTTTTTAAATTTGTGGAGGATATTAATGTGTATTCGTTCTAGCTAATTACTTACAAGTTAAGGAAAAAATATCTTTCATCTCACATGTGCTCCTATAAGAAATAAACAGCGCCTAGCCTAAGGCCCTAAAGCATCTTTCTAGAGCTGGTTCAGTCCATTTCGAAAAGCCTATCATGTCATTAATATTTCTGTCTGTTTGACCAAAAAAAACCCCTAAAGTCATTTGGCTTGCTCTGTTACTTCCTTCGTCCTGATTTTTTTGTTCAATCTCGAATTTTTAACTTATCGAGGAAACTAAATCTCATCCATTGATTTGGAAATTAAAGGAATCTGATCCATTGATTTTGAAATTGGACAATTAATTTAGAACATGTATACGTCAAAAAAAGGACAAATAAATTGAAAAGGATAGAGTATAATAATAGAAAGGTCAAAATAACAACAATATTTCTTCGTAGGGCTGAGATGAAATGTTTCTTTAGAGATTTTTTAAGAGATTTCCGAAACTGCCCCCGTTTAATTATAACCATATATAGATCAAATTATGAGAAAAAAAAGAAAAGAAAACCAAGGATCCAAACCAAAGCATGTGCGGTGGTGTGCCCTCTTCACAAGAAGGTCACGGTACTATGGTCTGGAAATTGTTGGAATTTGAAAAGTGAGGTGATCTTTAATTGTTAACCACCGGTGATCTTTAATTGTTAACCACCAACTCTCAAGTACAGATTTCGACTTACACAAAGCTCCAATGCCACAACTGAACTATACCGTATCAGATATATTCACGGCTTCTCCGTAAATAAAGGTATTTACACGATAGCGCATAATTTCGTCTGTCTGTCTAGGTAATTAATGATCCGAATTTTAATCGTTCAAAACATTTTTGGACGCGCGAGATTGGACGCCGTAAAAACTTTTATTTATGAAGCATCCGTAAATAAGTTTTTCTCATACTATATACCGTGCATATAGTTTGTGATCTTTGAGAGTAATTTCATTTATATTTGTATTCAACTAAACTAGCTAGCTAGTAAAAGGATTAATATCACGCTCTGGAGCAAACTCAGCGTTTAGTATTGGGCCTATTGGCAATGACAATGACTATACATGTCCTGTAGAATTTTATCCAATTGTCTTTCTGGTTCTGGGGCATCGTGTGCTTTTTTTCTTTTCTCGATGACTCAGATGTCCAGGTCAGCTTACGTGCGCACCCCTTTACTAATTCTAGGGACCCAATCCTACTGCCCACTCTGTAAAGAGCCCAAAATAGTCGAAAACACATGAAATGTTTCAAACCTGAGATCTTATGATGGAACAAACCCAAAGTCTAGCTGTTATTATAGAGAGAGGATTTAGTTTGCAAAATGTTTACATAGTGAGGACTGTAGCTAGCTTTCAATCAACTTACTGTGTAGTATGTCAAAATTTTACATAAGATTAAGGTCAGGCGATAAACTAGCCGAACACCTGTTGTTCGAGAATGAGCTAGCTTCAAAACACGTTGATCAAGCGCTTAACTTTTATTTATGAGATAAGTCAATCTTGCACTCAACAAGCCTTAAATATCAAGCCGAGCACGAACTGATCGATCTCGACTAACGTGAATTTTTTACATCATAGGTCGATGATCGAGCAGTACCTTGTTTGAGCTTGATTTGAAAGTTTAACGAGCTTCAAAAATGTCAAAGCCTAATGTAACGAACAGATAATGAACGAATTTTTAACAAACAAACACGATCTCAAAACACAAATAACTGGGTTTGTTAATCAGCCTTGCTTAAAATCACAGGCGAAATAGGCGATATGTATTTTTTTTTTTTTATTATGTAATGATGGGAAATTTTATATAAACGCAAGATTTTACATTGTGATAATTAAGAGATGAATTTGATTTGCAAAAAGTCCCTGATCGGCTTTTCATATTTTGGCAATGTGATATATAGAATTCGTTTTTATTACTGTAGAGATATGTGGTAATTTATACTTCAGGCAATTTCGTAACTTCGATCAATAAAATATTTGGGACCATATTACTATTCTAATGAGCTCAAAAAAATTTACGCGATATGGAGTACATCGCATCCCAAGTCCCGTTTGCAGGACTTAGGGGGCTGTTGGACAACAGCATTCAGCAGCATTCAAATTTACCTTTCAAAAAGTGTTTTAAATGATCCAGATTTTGAAAGAATTCTTCTACGGAAAAGTTAAGAAGACCTTTTTTAAAATCATGACTATTGATTTTCGAGATAAACGGTAAGATTGAGCGCTGTTGAATGATGTTATTCCTAAGGGACAGCAGCCCTCTAAGATCCCCGTTTCTAAATAAAGTCGAACGAATTAACGACAATGGAAAATTAAACAGGTTTTGCCATCTATTTCTTTTCGAATAGTACAAATGCAGCCTTATTATGAAGAATCCTTACAACAGGTATACGGAGTGGAGGTATGTTTACTGTTTGAGAATTTTATCTCATCTTATAATTACAGTTCTGTCCTTAACTTCCGTTTAAAATGCCCTGACGCTTTCGCTCTCGATCCTCTCTCTCTCAAATTTTAGTAATTTGAGATGTGTTTCAAATGCATTTTTACGCTTGTGCGCCAAAATTATATGTGACTAAGGCCTGGCTGCATGTGCCACTCTTTTTGTTTTTTTTCTACTGCCGAAACATCCCAAGATGAGCTATTTCATCGCAAAGCCAAAAGGGCATACTCAAGCCAGGTTGGGGGACTGAATTGGGGGTTCCTGTTGTCGCCATCCGAGCCGTTCGTACTCGATAACAGACGGCTCAGATTTCATCTCGATGGACGGCCGAGATCTCCATCAAGATGAAATCTGAGCCGTCCATTACTGAGCTTGGACGGCTCGAATGGAGACAACACGCATGCATTGTCCCTTACGGGCAACAGGCACCCCGGGTTCCAGGGGACTTCTCCTCCAAAAAAAACTGGAAAAGAACCCCTCATAGCTTGGGATGGAACCTCATGGGCCGCATCCTTTATTTCCCTTTCTTGATTGCCCCATTTTTATCATTGAAATGTTACGGGTTTTTTTTTTTTAGTGTATATTATGCTTTTATAATTTGCGTGTATATCTACCATATTTTTTTTAAGTTTGTTTTTTTTTTTTTTGGTTATTTATGCATATTTTTTGTATTAGTTGCGCATTTTATGAATAAGTTACGAATTCTTCTGGTTACAAAAAATTTTGTCACCAACAAGCCTGTGATGTTTACGTGTGATGCGATTTTGGCAGATAATATACATCTCCCCCCTGCCATTTCTTGTATATTTCTATTTGCTTACCCGCTAATATCTCCGTTATGCTGAGTTTAAGATTTCATGATGAAGGGAAATTAAATGGTTTCTCAAGAAGATTGAGAGTCCCTAGCATAGGATTTAGAGGGCGACTATTCGCAACTCTTTATTTTCTCCATTAGCCCACTTCCTTCATTTACTCCATATAACCCATTAATTTCATTTTATTTACTCCATATAACTCATTAATTTTCCCAAATCTTCCAATTATACCCTTCTCCTCCCAAAATACTAGATCTCCATAGCCATCACCACCAAAGCTAAGAACACTGCCCCACCACCACCACTCCCTCCCCTCCTCTCTTCAAGGTTACTCTCTCTCTCTTTCTCTCTCTCTCTCTCTCTCTCTCTCTCTCTAAATGAAACCCACTTGGGAGCCGATCAACCACTGCAGAATTTTCAATTTTTTGAACCAGATTTTCAGCGTTTTAGGTCTGAAAAAATGTAATGTTTTCAACATTTGAATACCATAATATTTAAATAATTTTGACAGTTAGTTACCGAAATGTTTATATATTTTCGACAGTCAATTACTGAAATGTATATATATAGATAACTTTTCTAATCTTCAGTAATATAATATTGTCAAATAAATTTTCGGTAACCTAATACCGAAGTATATACCAGAATTCGGCAATTAATTACCAAATTATATATGTATTTTCACCAGTTACTTACCGAAATATATATATGTTTTCGATAGTTACCGAAATTGTTTTCAAAATGGTCGCAGTGTGGTGATTCAATGACGACTGTACTGAGAGAGAGAGAGAGAGAGAGAGAGAGAGAGAGAGAGAGAGAGAGAGAGAGAGAGGAGTGGCAGTGTTCTTGATTGAGTGGTGGTGGCTATGGTGAGCTTTGGAGATGGAGGAGGCGTGAACTGACTGAAGGAAGAGAGGAAGAAGATGATGATGGGTTATGTCTAAAAAGTTAGAAGGGCAAGTAGGACATTTTGCATTGGGGGCTCATGTTGTAATTATTCAAAAAGTTTTAATGGGCTAATGGAAAAAATAAGGGGTTGCGAATAATCGCCCCTAGGATCTATATAAAATCTAGGGTAAATAACCAAAATTACTCCTGGGGTTGTTGCAAATTACAAATTGTTCCCTCATGTTTGAGAAATTATAAATTACCCCATGTCGTGATGTAGCCGCTTGAAATTCGATGAAATCTGTAGTGAAGGAAATTATAATTAACCAAAATACTCTCTTGTCATGATGTAACCGCTAGAAATTCGATAGAATTTGTCTGACATCATCAAATTCTAATTACAATGGATCACGTTGTTCTTTCGTAGCTTGTGAAAGGCCGTAGATGTGTGAAAATAATCTTTCACGGGCTAACAAAGAGAAGTCGGTCCACTGTAATTCGGATGTGATGATATCAAACAACTTTTGTCGACTTTTCTAACGGCTATATCACAACAAGAAAGTAATTTGTCATGAGACTAGAGGCGTTTTGTAATTTTTCAAACGTGAAGGGACAATCTATAATTTTATGAAAACTTTGGAGGCGATTTCTATAATTTACCCTAAAATCTATAATCATCCTTTGCTCAACTTTGCGGCTATTCGCAGTCACGTATTTTCTCCCACAGCCCGTTAAAAATTTTCAATTAGACTCGACAGTTAGTTACCGAAATTGAGATACATTTTCAGCATCCAATTACCGAAATATAATATTTTTTTAACAGCTATTTACCGAAAATGCATGTTTGGCAGTTGTCTACCGAAAATTGAATATATTTTCGACATGTAGTTACCGAAATATAATCTTATTTTCAACAGTTATTTACTGAAATGTTATTTATGATTTTTAACAACCACTTGCCGAAATATAGTGGGTTATGGGAAAAAATAGGTGATTGCGAATAGCCGGCCCCGTATATTAAAGGAATAATCGATGAAGCTCTTATAAATATATGACTGTGCTGTTTTTCACCCAAAAAAAAAAATCTTAAAAAATATGTTAAATGAATTAAACGACTACAATTATTTGTGTGTCATCCACACAACCCAGATTTGGGGGGCCGTATCCCAACCAGTTTGGGTTGGGATCGGTTTGGATTAATTGTGGGCTCTTTTCGAATCCACAATAATAATCATAAGGGAAAATAACGGTTATTTTGATAATTAATACCCACCAAGGTCATGCTGAAAATATTTGTTAATGATGAAAATGTTTTTGGCGAGTATTAATTATCGAAACACATCATTAGCTGTCATTTCCTTAATCAGAATCGTTTACTTTTTAGAGCTCATCGAGAATATTAACTATGCCATAAATCATGTTGATCAGATACTTTCACATGATTTCAAAATGCATTAAGTTCGTAAGAAATAAAAGTATGCAACACTGTATTGCAAGTTTGCAACCCATTTGACACATTTATTTAAAGATTAATGCATTTTGAAATCATATCAAACAATATCCAATCAACATGATTTTTGGCATGAAAAGGGCGCACCATCACTGTTGTGGTCAATATTTTCTACAAACTCTAAGAATTAAACGTTCCGATCATTGCTGTAATCAAAAGTACCCACAATCAGTCCAAAGGTCCAAACTGATCCCAACCTAAACTGGTTGGGAACTTGGGATACACCCCCAGATTTGGGGAACGTCTTTGCAGCCATTTGGAGCGACAATATCACCAAAACCACCACCACCACCACTCTCTCTCTCTCTCTCTCCTCCGCGTCCACCCCTCTCGCCCTCTTTGCGTTTTACTTGAACTGGTGCGTTAATGTCAATTTCCAACTCATTCCTTCTTTGATTTGCATCTGTTTAGTGTACATTGCCTTTATTTATGGTGGGTTTTAGTTCAATTCGTTTGGATAAATTCTGATGGGTTTCCTTCTGCCAATTGAACTTCCATGCGTAGAATCTATAAAAAATTGGTGAGAGATCCACTATAGCATGTTTGTAACCTACTAAGTCCACTTCTAAATTTCATAACCCATCTAGTCCACTAATATAGTTATATAACCTATAATAACTCCAATTTACTTAAAAAGAGATATTTTTCAAGACTAAAAAACCCTCCTCTATAATATATAGAGAGAAATCCTAGATCACAAAACAGATTTGGGCCTCCCCTCTTCCCCCCTCTTTCTCTCCTCCCCTCCCCTGATGAACCGTCCGCCGGGGAAAAGAATAACGACGAGCCTTCTTTTGTAACACACAATTCCTTGTCCATTATCCACACCATTCCCAAATTGGGTTCTCGTTTCTCTCTTTCAATCCCTTCGGTTCATATATTCATATACACAACACGTAAAATACATCTCTTGATCCTAAAGAATGGCGACTGCGGTTGGGTTTGTTAGCGGCGGCGCTTATGGGTTCTCTTGGATTCGATCGAAGAGCAAAGCGGTGAGGGTTAGTGACATGGTTTGCCGGGTTTCTTGCGTTTCTTCTTCTAACACGACGAGAGACCCATACAAGACCCTCATGGTTAAGCCTGGGGCTTCGAAATCTGAGGTCAAGAAGGCTTTCAGACGGCTTGCTCTTAGAGGGTATTTTCTCTTTCTTTTGTTGTTCCTTATTGGAGGATTATTATTTTTTATTGGTGATATTATAAGAAGGTTGATCCACTCTTTTGTTTGTCTCGTGTCCGGTTATCATTGGAGGTTTTTGAATAAATACATAAGGTTATATGTGTGTTTTTCCTAGGGTTAGAAATCTGAAGTTTTTTGAATAAATATATAAGGTTATATTTGTGCTTTTCATCAATTACTTATTAATTTGGTCCGCGCAGCGGCCTCTCCAACTTGCTTCTCATATATTTGGAGTTTTTAAAATAAATATATAAGGTTATATGTGTGTTTTTTCTCGGGCTAGACATATAAGGTTGGAACAAGTTGTGTTTTTTGAAAAATTATATAAGGTTATATGTGTGTTTTTCATGTCACACAAAAACATTCATACTAACAAACATGAAGGAATCCTCTAGGATACTAACAAAAGAAAAAGGGTTTCCCCTGATAAAAAGTTGAGATTTCTGGTATGAATGAAGCCTTACAGAGTCGAATTTCATTCCCCCGTTGCATGTTAATTAAGATTTATATTATGTATCTTTCTCATTGTTTGCACATCTATGTTATGATAAAATTTTCAAACAGTTAACTTTCATATTAGATTTGGTTTTCTATTTACATTGCTCTGCATACATACTTATTTTTTAACGTTCTTCCTCGGCAAACAAATGAGAGTTACTAAAGATACAAATACAAGAGTTATATTTTTTTGTGTTTTTGTTGTTATTTAATATCAATTTTTTAAAACATTCTTAGTTAGAGAGATATATAATAATATATAACGTTATATTGTTATATATAACATTCTAAATTAAAAACATTTCATGTTATTTAATAAAGAGAACATATAACATTATATATGACCTTTTGTACCATACGTGTAACATTATATATATGGTTATAACGTTATATATGAGCTTGTATTGACATAAAAAAATATTTCAATTTGCACAGAGAATATATAAAGTTGTATATGGGATTTTGTCCTGTAAAATTCAAAAAAAAAGAGGAACTAATAACGTTATATGTTCTCTTATTGAATAGGTCCACGCAGCGGCCTCTCAAAAGCACATATGGATATATCTATATATTATCAAAAGCAAGCCGAAGAGACCGCTGCGCGGACCAATTCAATAAGTGATGGACAATGGAACATATAACGTTATATATGAACTTCTGTCATGTATAATACGTGTTTTTCTTAGAGTTAAACGTATAATATTATATTTCATTTTTTAGATATATTAATGTTGTTTTGAATATTTATATGTAGATATAGAGGTTATGGGAATGCTATTCGGAGGCAGAAAATCACAAATTTTGAAGGATTCGATGAAGGTTTTGATGAAGAAGCGGTAAAAAAATGAAGCTCGACCCCCCGTAGCCTCATCAACATTCAACTTGGGATTAAAGGCGCGATTGAAAACAAGGATAATGGTGGCATGATATGTGAACATATAATGTTATTTTTTGAGATATATAATATTGTTGGAAAGATATAATGTTGTTTTGAAAACATATAATTTTATATGTCATGTTTTGTGAGACTTAGAGCTACAGAGGCTCAGATATAATGTTATATATTCTGTTTTTTGTGAGATTTAGAACTATAAAAGCTCACATATAATGTTGTATGTTCTGTTCTATTTTTTTGTGAGATTCCGAGTTGCAGAAGCTCATATATAATGTCATATATTCTTTTCTTTTTTTTGCGATATTTAGATATTCAAAAACTCACATATAATGTTATATGTTTTGTATGGACTAGCATATAACGTTAAAAGACTAAGAACAAGAAAAACCAAAAAAGAAATGTTGCATGTTAGAATATTTTTGCCACACATATAATGTTATATGTTAGAAAAATTTTATCACTCATAAACATTAAAAACTCAATACAAGAAAAATAGGAAAAACAAAGAGAGAAATTTGTCACATATATAATGTTAAATGTTAAGTGTAGCAGGTTCAATAAAAAAAATCGAGAAAAATGAAAAAATACGTTTTTTGTTACACATATAACGTTATATGTAGCGTGATGGCAGCGGCGGCGGCGGCCGTGGTGGCAGCGGCAGCAGTGGTGGCGGCGATGGCTGCTTGATTGCAACAGAAATGAAAAAAATAGAAAATATATATTTTCGTGTTAGCCAAACAAGGCCCTTGTTTCTTAGGTGGGGTATTTTTGTCATTAAAATTATTAGTGGACTTAGTGGGTTATGAAACTTAGAAGTGGACTAGATGGGTTTAGAAAGTGCTATAGTGGACTTATAAAAAATTCTCCCTAGAATCTAAGTGGGTAATACTTCAATTCCTGATAAATTATGATAGAATGGCTTCTGCGTGGTTTGCTCAACTTGGCTAAAACTCTAATGGGTTTTTTTCCGATTTGTATTGTTGTCATTTTTGCTGTTGGTCATTTGGGTTTTGCAGCTGTCTGGTTGATGTCCTCCTATTCGTACCCTCTTGGTATAATGCCTTATATTTGTGAAGAAAAGTGAAAGATGTATTATTGAATGTATTCAAATCATAACCTAGCATGTCTTTATATAGGCTACAAGATGTATAACAAGGAAATACGCATAATAAGGAAATCCAGACTAACTATGAAACATAAATAATAATCTGCCTAAATTAGAAACAGAATAATAAAGCTTAGAAAATAAGGCAATATAATATTTCCTAATATTATGTTAACATCGCTCCTCAAACTCAAGTGGATCTATCAACTTGAGTTTGAAAAAGCCAAGAGAAACCAGGAGCAGCCATGCCATGCCAAGCTGAGCCAAGCCAAGCCAAGCCAAGCCAAGCCAAGCCAAACCAAACCAGAAGAAGCCGGGAAAGAGAAACGGCTAGGAGAGCCAAAAACAGCCATGAGCGAGAGAAGTCATGACAGTAGAGATTTGAGGTGAAATCCGAGCGCACGAGCCGGTTACATATTACTATGAGTGCCCGGCGGACAGCGACGAAATTTAGGCCGCCCGCCGAGAACGAAAATACCACAGGGCCTAGATCTTATAGTTCTGATACCATGTGAAGAAAAGCGAAAGATGTATTATTGAATGTATTCAAATCATAACCTAGCATGCCTTTATATAGGCTACAAGATGCATAACAAGGAAATACGCATAATAAGGAAATTCAGACTAACTAGAAAATATAAATAATAATCTGCCTAAATTAGAAACAGAATAATAAAGCTTAGAAAATAAGGCAACATAATATTTCCTTATATTATGTTAACAATATTGAAGATAATCTCAGTTGTTAAGATTAATGCTTTCTCTGTTATATATGGAGCAGTGTTCTAAAACAAGGAATTAATCGGCAAGTAATCGCCGATTCATCGCTGATGGGACCTATCCGATTAGGTCCAACTAACGATTAATCGCCGATTACTAATTAATATGCACCGATTAACCACTCGAAGGCATCCGACCGCCCGACTAGCGCCTAAGCAACTTTTAAAACATTGAGATGGAGTGAGTTTAATTTGGGATTTGACATGTGGTGTTTGTCCCAGTGTGGAAAACAGCCCTGAAACCAGAGAATGGGACATGCAAGGTACTTCTGTTAAATTTTAGATTTTGGTTAGCTTACAAATTAATTAATGATAGGATGGCATATCTATTTGGTTAGTTTGGTACAAAATATTGTGTGGCTTTTCATAGTCTGCTTCTATTACTGATATACTGATTAGGACCAGATGAAGAAATAGAAAAAAAAAAAAAAGGGGCTAGCTGTAAGCACTTTTGTTTCCTGTTTTGGTTAAGTGCAATTGGGCATTGGTTACTATGCTATGCTTTTGGAGAACCATGACATGATTTTTCCATGAGATTCACTTGTTAGGAACATGTGTGAGAGATTGAGTATCATATTGAATACATAGAAAAATGGTTGAACCTTAATATACAATTGAGTGGCTCACCACTTACAAGGCTTAGCCTTTTAAGTGGATATGGGTCATTCAATATATATTGGGTCCAGGCAGTGCGGACTCCATGGATACTCTTCAACAGATTGGGCCTAAGCGCGCACAAGAAAACCTTAGGCAGATCAGACTCCCAACATCACCATGTTCCAAACTATACAAGACTTTTGTACCTCTTGCATTGGCTTCTTCCTAGTTTGCAAACCATTACTGGGAAAGTGTACAGATAAGAAAGTTTTCCTGATAGAAATATTTTGGTGACCATACGTTGTGACAAAGTCTCGTGAATATTGGGCATAGGAATCATTGTTGCAGTTGGATAGAGTCATAGACCCAAGGTGGTAGGTGCAGTAACCATATCTGATTGATCTTTCAATTTGTAACCAGATTTTTTACTGGTTACGAAAGGATTTCAAAACTACAAAACGAGTTGAAGAGGTACGTGCCTCTTCTGGTCTAGAGCAGTTGGAAGAAGATCATACACGTTAAGAGAAGGCACCATCAGAGCCCAGCAAATCCTGACGGCTCTCAATGATGTCAAATGACCAAATAAAGCTTTTGACTGAGATCAAAACGTAGGTCCCAACCTTTTCTTGTTTTGCTTTTGCATTTTAAACCATTTTCCTTGCTTCACTTAATTTCAAAATTATAGCAATGAAACACATGCAGCTTAGTTTTTTCACAGGTTTAAATGCCCAACCTTTGCGATGGTATAGTTTACGATCTTTTCAATATTAGAGTGTCTTTTTGTTTCCAGTTTGATTATGCTAGCTCGCTTGTTTGTTTGGGCTTATATGTATATTTGGGTTTCAGGCTGGGCTTGCTTGTTTATTTTTAGGGCTCCCGTGTTAGACCTCAGGCGTTTGGGCTTCGGCTCATTTGGTTTATTATCCAACTTTTGGTTGGATTTCCCTCTCCCCGTTTTTAATAAAAAAAAATGCTAGCAAGCTCCGTGCGGGGGTGATGGGTGTATTCATTACAGACAGGAATGCAAAAGAATTATACCATAAAACCAATTAGTCGCATGCTCACATGCAACACTAAAGATTTAGTGAATGTGTTCCAACCTCCCCCTTCAAACACACTTACCCTCACCCTCTTCTCACCTTCTCCCTCGAAACATAAAGATGAACGTTTACGAGGAATGTTCCATTAGGGCTTTTTGTTTTCGTCTTCGTTTCATTCTCTCTTCTGGATGCCAGTGGATTCTCTGATAAGAACTAACTTGGTTGGATATGTATGCCCTTGGTCCTGTTCAACAGTCTTGCGCCTTGCATTCATATTTTAACTAAACTTCTTGCTAGACGTCTACAGTGAACTGCAGAGGCCATGTGCTTATCTACTTGCTTTCTACGATCGATATTGCTGGATGATTTCCAGTGCAGGATTGGGCTGGCACACTTCTCAGAATGTATGTGAGATGGGGAGAGAAACAGCGATACAAAACAAGAGTGGTGGAGATGTCCTTGGGAGAAGAAGCTGGAATTTAGGCCTTGTTCTTCTAAATAAGCCATTGGCTTTCCCGCAAAAAATGAGCCGAACAAACCCACAAAAAAAAAAAAACAAAAATAAGCCAATAAGCCACTTGTTTCGTCTTTATTCAAAAAAAATTGGATTTCGGTCAAAAAATTTTACTTTTTAGATTCCTCTTGTCGTGAAGATGCAATAATCCCCAAAAAATTGACAATAAGCCAAGTGATACGAAAAAATTTTGAATAAGGACAAAAAATAAGCCAAAGTGGCTTATTCGTCCGAACACCCCCTTAGTCAGCGAATATTGAAATGGAAGGTCGACATGCCTAAGGGTGTTTTTCTGGAGAGAAAGGAACACACCTCCTCGTGCGACAATCTCCTTTGAATGAAAAAGGTCTACCGCAGGTAACTTCACCAAGCTATCCCGTTTCCTTTCCTTTTCTGTTTCATTCGCACCTGGAAGTCTAGAACGAAAGCTGGAAATTTTTGGAGTTATACGTTCGACGTTTTGAGGAGGAAATAATGGCTGGCTTTTTCTATTCTGAAAGTTGCCATAAAAGGTGAGACACTAGAGTGGTACCAGATGGATCTAATTGGGCAAACAACTTGATGTTCGTCTGTGAGGAATTTGGTCTATGTAGTTAGATGGATCCAATTTTCAATCCGTTTGTAACTTCTCGAACCCAACAAAATAAATAACTTTGTTGCGCCTTAAGGTCTTCTTCACGAGGAACAGAATTTAGGCCTTTTGGGCCTCTGCTGTGTTTCTTATTCAACCTTATGAAGGCAAGCAGATGGGTGTTTTCGGGTTTGCGAGCATCAAAGGGTTTTCTGGGCCGATAACTAGCACAAAGGTTAGATATTAGGGCATACTCGATCGAAAAATCCAATTCTGCTCAATTCTTGGGTCTAGAACTAGCTAGCAATTTTTCAATCTAGCACTTACACAGATATCTAGTTGACCTAAATTTTTTTGCATAATCTTTGAATCAGCCAATTTATACAAAATGAGCTGCTCTAATCATCAAAGTAGCACTCAAAATACGCTTAGCCAAAAACTTGTTAGTAGTAAACGAGCCAAGTTCGAGCCGGCTCATTTACTAAATGAGCAAAAATTTGAGTTCAAGCTCGGCTTGAGCCTTAACGAGCCAAGCTCTTATCGGGCCGAGCTGAATCATTTACTAAACGAGCCTCTTTAATCGAGCCAAGTCGCTCTTAACGAGTCAAGCTTTTATCGAAAAAGCTGAGCTCAACCGAGCAAAGCTCGCGAGCTACTCGATTCGTTTACAACCCTACTTTTTACCCATTCCGAAGAGGCAAGTGGATAAATCAATACTCTCGAACCAGACTAATGAGATAAAAAAAACTCTTGGGCCCGCTAAATATACTCCCTCCGTCCCAATTCTTTAGTCCTTTTCGAAAGTCTTTGCCATTTTTCTTTGTCAGAGCCTCTCTCTCTAAAAACTCGTGCTTCCTAGACATTGGGTCGATCCTGTGCACGTTTGGCAGCGAGATCTCTCCCCAACTTCAGGTATGTCGATCGATTGACGCTTTTCTCAAGTTTAATTTCTAGCATTTTCAATGCATCCTGCAACGTTTTCTGGCGGCATGGCTCACGGCAAAGCCATTAAGGACAAGGCATGGCAAGCCAATTGCTTGTCACCGGGCAAGGCAATGCATTGCTCGACTACTACGTGCCACAGTTGGATGACTACGACTCCGAGCTTTTGCTGAGAGACCTACATAGCACTTGTTGGTGACTTGGACAGAGGTACACTTTATTTCCACTTGAGCTTTTGCAATTGAGTAAACTTGAATTATATCTTATAATCTATAATCTTGTAGGTGATTTTGATAACATCATTTAAAATAACTCATTGAAATCTATCAAACAAGATCTATATTGCATATAAACAGTATTAACAACTAAAAGTTATAATTAGTTTTTTTTTCCCGGTTGGGATAAGACAAGAGACAAAAGAATAGGGACGGATGGAGTAACATTTAAACTTTAGCACACTAATACTAACATATACATGTAACATCATTCGTTAATACAACTACACACATAAAACTAGTGGTGCATAGCATACAATTTTGTGTTAATTTGTATACACATACGCATATTGTGCACAATCGATAGCCGTTCATTACCGAGATGAGATCCGACGTCGGATGCACGATCCGACGGCTCGTGTTGCGCATACCACTGCACAATACCATCCCCCAATTGGTGCACATTTCACTTAGCTACACTTATCAAAGAGCCAAATACGTACAATTACCATACAATACCACTTGTGCTTCCTTACACATTTATACAATGCAAGCCAAGAACTTGTGGAAGAGTTTCTCGAAAACAAGCATTTCCTCACGAGGCAAAGCCACCAATACATTCACTCTGCCATTGCCGCCGCCACCTCCCCGTTCGTCGTCGTCGTCGTCCTCGATGTGGGGAAACAACACGATGATGTCTTTCCTGTGGTGAGCGACGGGGCAACTGTACCTCGGCTTGCCCCAGGGGTACTCCACTTGGGCGAACCCTAGTCTCCACCACGACGACACGAGGAACTCCCCGTGCGGAAACCCTTTGTGCAGCTCTCCCCAGTCGATCGCTGACCTTGCGTACTCGTCCGTCATCCTCGTTGTCCCTTCCGACACCATCTCTGCCAGCGTCGACAGAGGCGACTCTTCGAGTTGTTTACAAGTCGCGGTCGCGCATGTGGTCAGCACCGCGTTCCCGGTGTACTACTGGGGCAGTGGCGGGTCCAGCCTGGGACGGATATCGACCGCATAGAGAACAGTAGACGACCTGTCAGGGTTTTGAATCGTTTTGCGCGACGATAAGGCCTTGCATCGCCACACGTGCGCCGTCACGACGTTCAAACTCGTGATCTTGACTTTTACATGGTTGCTGGTAGCAATGCCGTATTTAGCATGGTTCTTTAGGGAAGAAACTTCGGTTGAAGTTAGGCGAAAGATTTTGAGATTGAGATCGGGGTCCTGGGGAGAATCGAAGACTGAAGGAATGGTTTGGTCTGGGCCAGAGCCAGGGGTGGGGATTTCCAGCTTGAGGAGCTCAGGGTGGGGGAAGGTGACTCGAGGCGGAGATCGGGCGGCCAAGAGATGGCGGTCGTTGCATGGGGTGATGGCCAGGTAGGGTTTGTCAGCTGATTGGGAGGCAAGGTTTTCCAGGAAGATTTTGATGCTTATGCCGTCTAATGTTGTGTGATTGTTCGATAATCCTATTGCAAAGCCACCACACTTGAATGATGTCACCTGTCAAAATGGATTGCAAAAGAGAAGGTAAATTTTTTTTGATAAGTCGCGACTATTATGTACATGCTAGTTTGTGCGCACTTACTAATCCCGGAAGAATCAATTTCAATGTTCACTGGCACGAGCCCCTTTAAAGTCAACAAAGGTCTGTATCGATTGACATTGACTCCAAAAAGTAGACAACAGTTAAAAGGTTCTAAACCTAAGACCTAAGAGCGAGCAAACCTGTAGATTTGCACTTGGCCAACAACAAAAATCCAGAATACCAACGTATGGGGTGCGCGCACTTTGCGATCATAATTTTGGAAAAAATTTCCATGGGTAGAGCACAACCAAATAAGCTTATACATTTTCCACTGTGCATAAAAAATTTCAAACACAAGCACGAAAATTGCAATATTCAGCACATGAAAGTGTAATTTTGTGAAGGTTATTAAGGTAGCTTAGACACATTCAGAGTAAATACTGATGAAATTTTTTTAGGAGCTTATTGAAAAGAAGTAGAAAACTTGGGGTAATGGTGACAATATCAAAATAGTCTCTTTTGGGAGTTGATGCCACTTTTCAATTTATTATATCTCGTACTTTATACTCCCTTCGTCCCTTTTTTAGAGTCCAATATTTCATTTTTTTGTTGTCCCTTAATAAGTGTCCATTTTGTAAAGTTAGTGGGTAAAAGTTGATACATTTTTCATTTTTTTTTAAAAATTAGTGAGTAAAAGGGTAATGATGATGTCTCAATATAGGATAAATAGGGAAAGTTGGGGTAAAAGTTGATATGAAATGTGTAATGATGATGTCCTTAACAAGTTGGAGTTACGAAATTAGACACTTAAAAAGGGATGGAGGGAGTAAATGTTTTTCGTGATTTAAAAATGTTGTCTTATAAAACTTATCGAGATCTGGTGTCAAGATCTCAATTAATTTTATCCGGTTAAAGAATAAAACAAGAGACTTTTAAATGGGTGCGGGGAAGAGTAGAAGTCAGGTCTATTTGGAAATGGTGTCGTTGAGATGAGCATGCTCTGTCTGTCAAGGAAATGAAAATGGAAAGTTCGTTTCATAAAAACTTTCTTGCTAATCCATGCACACTATTCTATACCTGGACAATGCAGAGTGGCCGATTCCCATCTGTTCCCAATTCATCCATGCTACTGCCTTGCGCAACAAGTTGTCGAAAAGCCGGGTTAGGATAAACCAAATCCCCTATCTCCTCCAATGTACACTCACTACTCGCCACCACAAACCCAACCCCGCTCCCGTCGCAATCGATCTCCAACCGCCCACCCCCTCGCCTGCCACCGCCGCCGTCACTCAGCCTCAGCCTCCCCGCCAAGAAGTCGTACGCCACCAGCACCCTGCTCAGCCCGCTCTTTATCCTCTCCGTCACCGCGTCGGGAGGGTAGCCCTCGCGGGCACGGAAGAAATGAACGGTTTGGAAGTGGAAGTTCAGGACCTGGTCTATGTTGGACAGGTAGAGGGATTTCCTCTCGGTTTGCTCGGATGGGAAAACGAGGCATTTTTCTCGGAGTGTGACCTTGAGGTCTCTTGGGGGCTCTTGAAATCGGTGTGGGGTTCCCATCTTGTTTTGGCAAGTAGTGTTAAGTGCTTATTCGTGCTTTTGTTTTTTTGATGAAAATATGGTGGCCTGGGAGTTCTGTATTCTTGGGTCTTACGTAATTTATAGAGGAATGGGATTAGGTTTGAGTACAGGGAGTACAAGAATTCCATGGATGTTGTTTGCTTTATAGCTGTCGGTTTCCTAAGGAAATTTTGTTTTTCCTCACCTTCTAAGGTTTTTCAATAGCATTGCACCAATGTAGTGCCTCTGATTCTGAGCCCTCTATAATCTGTATTCGTTATTTGAACCGTTCGTTTTTTTATGGGAATGTTGGGTAGATCAGTCGTGCAAAAAAATCAAATTGATGTGGCATAGGTAGAGGTATGGTCGGATACCATTTATAGTTTACAAAAATGGATGATAGTACTCCGTATGATTCTGGTGAAAGGTCATGGGTTGTCACTGGTACTTCGTATTCCGTATGATTCAAGTAATCCGACGTTGGCAGTCAAGTGTCTCTATGTGATTTTAGGTGAAAGGTCATAGGTTATTCTAAAGTTTTTTCCCTTGAGTGGATGACGGTAAGACAAAGGAGTCTCGATCATGTGTCTACCAACATCCGATTAGGCGTAATATGGTTAACATTTTTTTGGAAAATGAATGGTTCCTAGCAATGGAGAGCTCCAGTGGGCTAGTGGCCGTGAGTGCAGTAGTGCCCACGAGAACGGCAGATCATGTATCGAACGCATGGTACGGGGCCGAAATTGAGTGCGGCGGACTCAATATGAATTTAATGCATGGTTACTGCAGCAATACTGATTGATGGTGCATGGTACGGAGCGGGAATTGAGACTCATTAATGCAAGGGGAATGTTTCAACGTTTATTTGCAAGGAGGGAAAAAAAAAAAAAAAAGAAGAAGCACTATAATCAGTCAAAGCGACAGACGAACTAAACTGCTCGGCTCGACTCGACTCGTTTAGTAATTGCGTCGAGCTCAAGGTAGTCTTTTAGACTTGCGTAGTGTTGGTGGTCTTTACCGAAAATAAACATTGAGCCAAGAAATTACACCGTAATCGAACCACAAGAACACACCAAGATTTTTAGTGATTCGAATAGCAATAAATCTACACTCGCCACATTCGTTCACCCCTCCAGCCACCGCATGCTTGCGCGACGGTGGCCCTGCTTTAACATAGCAAAATTTTAAAAAAATAAAATAACGTTCAAAAGCCCCAAAAACGAAACAAACACGTCTGGGGTCTGGGTGATCTGGTTCGAAGAGGGAGAGGGAGAGAGAGGAGGACTAAGCGTGTGACTCCCACCATCACCACCGGGGACCATCTCGCCCTCTGCCCTGAACTCAAGCTCCACCGTCAAAATTCAATCTCATCCCCTCCATTAATTCTCTCTAGTCTAAACCTTTGTCTCCCTTTCAATTTTTCCAAAAAAGAAAAATCCATGTCTCTTAAATCCCCATACTTCCTTGTCTTGGTATGCAGCCAAACTTGGTCTCATCTCATGAATCAAAGTGTATAGCAAGAGCCAACTGCAGAAAAGTAGTGCGGACAACTAGTAAGAATAATCATTGCAGTTATCCACTCGCATCAAACAAATCACAGTAGTTATTACAGAAACAATCCAAATAATGGATATACGTGAAGTCGCGGATGTCCTGCTTTCTTCCAAGAGGCTCGCGCTCTACGCGGCTAGTAAGAACTTAAACCACCACCGTTACCGCAGACAAGCATAATAATGGGTTGTCCCCTTCAGGATACAACAGCCCGACTAGTAAAAGTTGCTAGCTCTGGCTCGAATTACCCTGCACAAGGTATAAATTTACCCAAAGCTCTACTACAAAAACATCCTTCCATTTTGCTCGGTAATAGATAGAGGTGGCAAATTAGCGGGTTGGGTTGGTCACGTTGAAACGGATCATGGGTTAAATATGGGTGGGTCAAATAGTAAGTTGGTTGAAATGGATCGGGTCAAATACTAGTCAAATCAAATCCAAATCCGCCCGACCCGACCCATTTTCCTTTCCTCTTTTTTTTTTTTTTCCCCCCCTTTCCCTTTCCTTCTTTTTCTCCTTTCTTCTCCTCTATTCTTCCCCCGGTATGGGTTGAATATGACTCCGCTTTGTGAATGCTTCAAAAAGCAACACGGATAACAAATAGCAATGAGCCGATCGAGTCGAAGGCCGAGTTGTCTTGAAAATGTCAAAATTCGTAAAAAATATATACTCCTATATACTAGTAGTAGTAGATAAGGTTAACCTTAGAATCCTAATCAATTTTTCTACAAAATTTTGAACGGGTGTTGGAATTAGTAGACATATGATCTAATCTCTCTTCTCTTTTTAAAAAAACGGCATATGAGTGTAGCCGGATTGGCTGCACTACACTGTAGTGCGGGGGTTGCACTACAGCACCCCTTTGTCCCACATTACAGCACCCCCAAGTTAAGTGACTTTTTTCTTGTTTCTATTAAATTTTTTTTTGAATTTGTTTGTTTTGTGTCAAATTGTTGTAACTTATTGATTTCTCTCGTCGAGAGAAATCAGAAAAGTAAAAAATAATGATCAAAACTCATAATTTTTTAAATAAAACCAAAAAAATTACGAGTTTCGATCAATTTTTTTTTTTCACTTTTTCGAGGACCAATGATACCTTCACTACTTGTTGATTTTACCCACGTGTCAAAATCCTGTTCCACGATTATACAGAGTTTGCTGGTATTTATAAATAACAACAGTGTAAAAAAACTTTTACCTTGCAGATTAAAATAAAAAAATAATTTACCGTAGAAGGAATCAGAAGAAAGAAGTTTGATATCCAAAATCCAAACAACTAGCTTTCTCATGTTCCAAACAACGCGCAGCCGACACGCAACAATCATTCGTAAACCAAAACAAGCAATAGAAAGAAAGCTGGGTCATTTTAATTCTAATCCATATTGAACCCATTTTTAATCAACCTAAACCCATATAAATATGAGTTGATATGAATTTATGGACAGGTTAAATTATAAGTAGGCGAATTTAAGCGGGTTCACAAATATAGGTTGGAATAGAGGTGAGTAATGGATCTCTCTTCAAACACAAATAATAGAAGCTCACTGTTGAGTATTGAATTCCTTCACTGTTGCCATAGACCCGCTTATTGATCCATTAAATGGACAACCACCAAATTGATCTGACTTCATGCATGGCATGATTGACATATGAAATAATTGATTTATTTAATATGGAAATATCTATAAACACCTGACACATGATAAACGAGCCGAACTCAACACTCTATAGCTCAGTTTGGCTCGAAAAGGCTCAGCTCGTTTGTATCGGATCAGTTCGTTTGTAAAGGTTTATTTAGTAAATGAACCGGACTAGGTTCGTTGGAACTCATTTATAGAGACTTGTTAAGTAAACAAACTTGCAAATGAGCCGAACTTGAGTTTTAGGCTCGTTTAATAAACGAGTTGAGATCAACCACTACAAAGCTGGGCTCGGCCGTTTTACACCCCTAGCGGCATTGGGGGAGAGAAAAAGATGGATCTAAGAGCATCCTCATTGTAATAAGCGAATGAGTGTGGATAAGCAAATTGAACAACAATGCTTAAAAAACACCCCACATTGTAATCAGCAAAGTTACAAGTTTTTTAACAAATAACCAAATTCCACACATTCCATAATCAAACTTAACAACTTTTACCAATAACCAAAACTCAATAACCGAACTCAATAACTCAAAAACACTCCACATTGGAATCGTCTCATCGAGATGAATAATTTGGTGTGGTCGGGTGCATGATTGGAATTCGTTTGAGATTGGACAAATGTGCATTGTGTATTGTGGGAATTTTTTTGGTTAGGAAAGCAAAAATAACCAATGTGGAGGTAGAGATTGTTAAATTTGATTATGAACTAAATGAATAATCAAATGCTGACATGGCACATTTTGGTTTTGATTATTACCATTGCAGTTTGAACAAGGCACATCAATTTGTCACACATCAACCACACCTCTCTCACATACATGTGGTCCCGACTCCCTAGCATATATTGTGAAATTTTCACACATACATGTGAGAGGGGTGTGGTTGAGATATAACACATATATGTGTCCCTAGCATTTCTTTTTTGCTACAGACTTCGAAAAAATGCAAATGAAAACTGCTACACTACAAAACTGAGCTGTCAAGTGGTGGGTCTTAGGGCCACTAAAAATTTGGGCACCCTCTAAATATTATTGTGGGTCTCATCATCACTTTAGAAACTGATGTAAAAATGAATGTAAATTTTGACGTGTCCTTAGCATTAAAAAAAAAAAAAAAAGACAAAGAAACATCAAAACGGGGACTGAAGCGGGGACCGGACCGGCGGCAACGAGAAGTCCGTCCCGAAAGTGAATTGCAACGAAACGGCGGCGGCGGCGATAGGAAGTTGCGGTCGGCGATGGATGTTTTGGGAGACAAGCTTTTCGTGCCTCGGTTCTCTCTCTCGCTGTAGCTATTCCTTATTACATTTTGTTTTCCATTTTACTTAATTTATCGTTTGAGATTTTCTTATTTTACGGTCGCACTTTTCGTACTAACATTTGAGGGGGGGTTTTTTTTTGTCTATTTTGTTCGTTATGGAGTTGTAATTTTCAGTAACTTTTGTTACAACTTCTTGGAATCGTCACTGCGGATTGTTCAAGTATCAGGGGTGAAGCAGAACGAAAGATCGATGGATATGAACATCACCCATCAAAAAATAAGCCGATTCGCCCGAAATTTCTTGATTCGTCTCACTGGAGATCAATGTAACACCATTGGAGTAACCGGAAACCGATGCGTAGTGGCTTTTATTTAAAACTAGCATGCCCACCTTCGGCCAAGGTTGTTGTGAGATATTAGTATATACGATATGTTGAAGTGAATTGAACTATATGCAAAAGACGTGCTTATTATTGTTGAGTGAATTGAACTAACTTGACCCGGGGGGCTTGCTATGCCTTCATTTTGGGTCGCATCCCGAGCTTGAAAACATAATTCAGACCGTTTACTCTGTAGAACTTGATGCGTACAGTAGCCTCGTTAAAAAATCAAGTCAATCGGACGTCAGCAACGTAGTTAACTAAGCATGTTTTTTCTCCGGTAAATTAATAAACAACATACAATTTCGAAGATACACAGCAAGCTTATTTGATTTGATTAGTAAAGCTACCGACATCCCGATTATATTAATTTCCAACATGGTTACTGCATGCGTTAAAGTGAACAGTTCGGATGATCATGTTTTCGAGCTCGGGACGTGACCCGAAATGAAGGCACAGTAGCCTGCCCCTTCCTCCGCGCTAATGGTAGAACCAATGTTGCTATACATACTTGTTACCAATTTTGTACATTTTGCAAAATCCTTGTATTTGCTGTTTTTGCTACCCCTGCTTGTAGAATGAATTTATTCGTGGGCGACTTCAGTATACCACCGACAACCCAAAAAAGGAAAAAAGTAGTAACCTCTGTGCCGAAAACCCTTATCTTGCTGTGTCGAGGAGTTTTCTAGCCGTTGGATTTAAAACGTTAAAAAAATCACGCAATCTAAATGCCAAAAAACTCCTCAGCATAGAGAGACAGGAGTTTTTGGGGCAAACGAGATCGGACCCCAAAAAGAAGTCAGTATGTAGTGTACATTCAGCGATACGTGTTTGGCTATCCATCCATCCATGCCCATTTTATTGGGTGTGTGGAATGGTAGGGGCTGTAGTGCACCCGCTTCACTATACCGAGTAATGTAGTTGATCCAACCGTCCATCTCGGTGCGGACGGCTTGGATTTAATCCGAACTCCTACAAATCCTAGTTGCCCATTGTTGGGATAAAAATCTGAGCCGTCCATTGCCGAGATAAACTACTGGATTAATCGCACTTCACGTGTAGGGCAAGGGTGTACTACAGCACCCCGGATTCATCTGCTTTATTGCAAGTGTGCTTCACCAGACAAGAAGGGCAAGGGCTCCCTCATTTAATTGATTTCCATAGCTCATCATGGCCCTCATCTCACGTGCAGAAACTTGAACAATTCGCATGCATGGGAGTGCAAGCATGAAAACGTTTTTAAATCACATTTCAAATTGTTAAAATTTGCGAGAGTCAAGATCAAATGTGGGAGCGAAATACGAGAATTGAAAGCAAGTGTGTATGGCATTTGAAAAAATTATGTGACTAAAGCTCACATGCAACCATGGCAAAGAGATTAATTATTTCATCGTTGTTCCTCCTTCACGTTGTATCTGTTTTTTATAATCAATTCTGAGTCAAAAGACTCTAATAATTCTACGCATTAATTCAAGAAGGCTCAGTTGGAAAGAATGATAATGCGATGTTATATTTTTATGGTTTATATGTTTGAAATGGACTGGAATCGAAGTGGTTCCCAAATCCCAATGGCATATTAAACGAGGAATTACATTCTCAAACTAAGTAGGAATGTGATCACTCCCGGCTTTAAATAAGCCATCCATTAGTATGCTTTGTGATTGGTCTTTCCATAATTATTGAGGTGCGTAGGCTGATCCAAACATCCTAATTTATTACTCCTATTAAGAAAAATCTGTCAGGCAGGGTGCTTTGCGCGGTTCGGTTTTGAAACCAAACCCCTTGCTGCGGTTTGTGATCATTTTCTCCATGTACACCCATCCATGAGTGTTGTCTGTTTCGGTTGGTTTGGTTGCGATTTGAGTTGATCATATATTTGAAAACTACCCAAACCAAAAACAAACCCGATCCACCAAAATTGGTACCATACCTCGGGTGGGTTCGCGGGTTGTTCAGCTGGCTGGGCACCTCTGAAAATCGAGCTAAGGTCCAGTCTAGTTTTTTAAGGATCAATTCGGTCCAGTTTTGGGCTGTTGTGGGCCCACAACAACAATTGGGATTGTTCATTTTGTATAGCACAATCGTCGAGTATGTCATCCTACACGCAAAAAATTAGATTGAACAAACATTGATATAGTTACCCCATCGAAACATATTTGTACAAGAAAAGAATTAAAATTTTAAGTGTTGTACCTATCGATATTCAATTGAGCTAATTTTTTTTGCACAGATGACCTATTCAACGAACTCTACAACATGAACGATCCCGATCCTTGTTATGAGCCCGGAAGAGATCCACGACAGCCCAAAACTAGACCGAACTAGTCCTTACAAAAAAAAAAACCCTTAAAATCATAACTCAAAATAGTATAGTATGACGTTAGTAAAACAGAACCAAAAAGATATATTAATATGCATCTTTACAGCTTTTTAACGATACAAACCCGTTCGGCTAAATAAGCCAATTGACTTATTTTTTTGTCCTTATTCAAATTTTTTTCGTCTTTGTTAGTTTTTTATTAATTTTTTGGAGATTATTACATCATCATGACAAAAGAAATCTAAAAAGTAAAAAATTACGATCAAAACCTAATTTTTTTTAAGAAAGACAAAAATAAGCTAGTTTTTTCGTCTTTATTCAAAAAAAAATTGGATTTTGATAAAAAAAAAATTAACTTTTTAGATTTCTCTCGTCATGACGATACAATAATTCCCAAAAAAATTGATGAAAAGTTAACAAATACGAAAAAAAAATTGAATAAGAGTAAATAAATAAGCCAATTCGCTTATTTAACTACCTGATTGTACTTCATTTGAAACAGACGTGAGGGTGATTTTGATGGCCGAAGAAGTAGCTGAAAAGTGGATTTTGATGGCCGAAAATTATCGTCAAAAACCATCTGATTATCAATTTTAGTGAGAGAGACAGAAGAGATCAGCTGTCGCCTGTCAAGCTAGTAAGCTGTGTCGGCCAATTGCAATTTTGGAGCCATTCTCCAAAATTTTTGGTTGGGTCTTTTTCGGGTAATTTTTGCTTTTCATAAGTTTTTGTTAGTTTTTTATCGTGATTTTTGAGATTGATTATTTTATCGCCATGAGAAGAATCAAAAAAAGCACACAAATATAGACCGAAGTTGAAAAAAATTAATGGAATGACAAAAATACCAGATGTTTGGTATTTCCCATCTTTAATGAACTTTTTTCTCTTTTGGTTGTGTTTTTTTTTTTTTACTTTTTAGACTCCTCTTGTTAAGAAGAATGATTAAATCAAAATAATATGAATTTAACAAAAAATTTCAAGAAAAGACAAACATAAAATTTAGGGAGAACGGGCTTGCTCATTTTGCTCAGCTGATCACTTTGTACACTTCCCTAAGGACAGGTGACGAGATCGATCATTTCCGAAAACAAACATTAATTTTTCAACGGCTCTATACACACAGATAGATAGGTAACAGATCTTGCACAAATTTATTGTGTTGGGCTTACTACGGGTTTCACACAAACGATCCGCGCCATTCATTAAATGTAAAATACTCCCAAGGCTCTCATGAAAAATCAGCTCAATTTGATACCTATAGATACTCGACCCAATTATCAAACTTTTCATTCGGTTTTCAAGATAATGAAATGTTAAATGATTGGAATCAGTACCTATAGGTATCGGATTGAGCTGATTTTCAGCGGGAGCACTTGAAAAAATGCTCACATTTTATGAACGATTCGGATTGTTTGTGTGATACCCATAATGGGCCCCACACAAAAAGTCTGTGTTATTGTTAATTTTTCCCCAAATGGGGTTATTTGTTTAGTTGTTTGTTCAGTTTGGCATAGTATAATTGTGCGCGTATGTTCTCCATAATGTAATTCAGATATTTGTACCTTCCACAGCTTGTCATTTTATTAAAAAAAAAATCCATAATTAATGGAGCATATCCAACAATCGAACGTACGATCTTGTGAAAAAGAGTGATAGCTATGTCCCAACTACATATTACTCCTACCAACCAAATAGTGACTAATAAATTTTGCTCCTCGACACTTGGCATCAGTGAGAAATGTAGGTTAAAGTAGCTATCTTTCTTTGTTTTGGTGTACTTAAGATGGTCCTTCATGTTTGACTTTTGAACACCCTTTCAAACCTCTATCGCAAAGGCAATGCATGTGTTATTGTCGGGAACTTTGGCTTAACTAAGCTAGGGTCCTTCATGTTTGACATTTTAACACCCTTTGAAACCTCTATCGCTAAGGCAATGTGTTATTGTTAAGAACTTTGGCTCGGCTATTGTGCAACATCGCGAGTTCTTTAGTTCGAGTTAATGGAGTAGTAATTTGACGGATCGACCAATAAGACGAGTGACGTATCCAGAAATGTCTTATCGATGGGTCATCATTTTAGAACACACTCTACACATTTAAAAACCCTAAGCGAACTCGCATCAATTTTTATTATTCAATTCGAAAATGATTGTGTGTGTGTGTGATATTTTTCATGTTGGTGTTGGTCAATTTTGAGCTTGTAGAAAAACTAAACAAAATGTAAAATATTAAAGAAAAGGAAAAAAAAACCGAAATGGTCCCTGTAGTTTAGTGTTTGTGTCAACTTGGTCCCTGCAGTTTGAATTGACTCAATTTACACTCTGTAATTTTCATTTTGTTCCATTATAGGGATGACATTCAAGGCATTCAGGGCGGAAATTGGGTTTTCCGTCCCCAATCCCCGAACCCGAAGTTCCGCCCGTATCCGCCCTGATCGCCGAACTGGGAGGGAAGAATTAGACCATTTCCAAGCCATTCGGTTTTCGGGTAGTCCCCGAATCGAATGGATACCCGATCAGTATTCTGATCCAAACAAAGAAAAAAAAACTGAGTCAAAACCGATTATCACTCAATTTTTGATCGAATCACAGACGAAAAATCAAATGGTAAATTGCAGACCTTTATAGCAAGCGTATTGAAGTACAAATTGAATATATACAAGGGTAATAAACCAAAGACAGATCTGATCAGAGACAGCACGTCGTCGCCGGAGATGAGAGAGAGACTTACGGCAGAGAGAGCGAGATCGACGATGAACGGCGGAGGGCTGTGACGATGGACGGCGGAGGGGTGAGGCCGTCTAGCCGTGAGGGGTTGCAGAGGAGATCAGGAGAGGAGGGGGTGGGTTTGAGAGGTGTTGGCTACGTGGAGTAGAATTGAATGAACATACAGAGAGAGAGAGAGAGAGAGAGAGAGAGAGAGAGAGAGAGAGAGAGAGAGAGACCTCAGATCTAAATCGCCTCTCAATCGCCGCCTGGTCTTCGAAGTGAAAATAGGACTCGAACTGGAAGAGTGGAACTGTGGAAGTTTGGAAAACCCTAACTCAGTAATGTGTATATATATAGGCAGGGGTAATTTTGTAATTTACTTGTTCGGTTCAGTTCAGGTATCGGTTCGGGTATCTGCTGAACCAGAACAGAACCGAACCGAAACCCGAACGGGCATCCTATGTGCCAACCATACCCATACCCACGAGGAAAATTTCAGTTATGGTTCGGGGAAAATTTCGGTTATCGGTTCGGGTATCCATCGGTTCGGTTCGAATTGCCATCCCTATGTTCCAACTTGGTCTAATTATTAACTGTCGTTAGCCTCCATTAATCCTAGACACAAATAGGTACCTTATCTAGCTAATTATCGAACTTGTTCTCTAACCTCGCAGATCTAAAGTATTTTCCTAAAAAGCAAAACGAAGTCACTTTTTCCTAGAAATTGGGTTCTCTAGCCCATGTTCTTTTTTCTAAAATATTTGAATTATTCTTTCTATATTCAAGAGGTGATCATGCACACCTAAACTTTATGCCCGGTAGAGACTCTAAGTTTTTTTCTAAACCCCTTTTGTGGCCCGAACTATGGCCAGACCTGATTCTTCTTTACCTGGAGACATATAGACAGCTTGATGAATGCTCAGTCCCTTTTTAAAATAAAATTCACTTCATTTTTTAAAATTCAAACATTTTTCAAAAATATCCGAACCCTTTTTATAAAACGCAAAACTCCTCATTTTTCCTTTCTTTTCAAGAACCATGTCGCAATCTATAGGAATTGGATCACTTATTCAAGCCCTAATCCCTCTCACTCCTTCCCTCCGAAAGTGAACGAGACACGTTTTGGTCAAGGTAAAATCCCGGGCGTGACAAATGGAAAATGGAAGCGGTGGAAAAAAATGGAGAATGGAACAATGAGGATCTGTGTTTTGGTTCAGAGGTATATTAAGGTAAGAGGATAATGGCATATTACGGTTTTAACCCTAGAAAAGGGGCCCATTTGTGTCTGGGGTTAACGGAATCTAACGGCAGTTAGTAATTGGAACAAAATGAAAAACTACAGAGTATGAATCGAGCCAATTCAAGCTGTATGGACCAAGTTAACACAAACACTAAACTACAATGACCATTTCGGTTTTTTTCCCTTAAGAAAATTAATATTTCTATACTTTTAAGTGAAGCATGCAGTTATAGTAATTAATTTGCGTATCAAATCGAATCATTATAATGGGCTTTGTGGTATCAATGCCATATGAGTTAATTTTTCCATACGTTCGAGTCTCAACAAACTAAAATTTTTGAAGAAGTTTTTTTTTTTTAACGATTTAAACTCAAAAACTGAGAATGAGGGCGCTTGGATTCAAACTTGGTTCAAGTCTATGGAAGCCAATTGCCTCACCATTGGAATACCATAGCAGATTGTCTACATTTCGGGCTACTTTATATATATAGTATTTGAGTCAACTTGTGAGCCCTAATTTGGAGCCCTGTTTTGAAGGGGGTCGCGTGACCCCTTTGTGTCTATACTGGATCCGCCCCTGATTAAGACCGACCAACTAACGGCTGAAAAACAAAAAATCCTATAATTTGTAAAGGACATGAAGGAATGGAAACTAATTAGAGAATGAATACATGAGTCTCAAAGAATTCAATTTACTCTTTTCTTGGTTGTCATGTCCCCTCAACATATCGATATGCGAACGTAAATAATTTCCCATGACATAGGCTGATAATAAAACTATGTAAGCAGGATCTGGTTTAGCCAATAATCTGGGAAAAGATTAGAATACTTGTTTCAAATTCATAAGACACTCCCAAAAGGAGCTAAAAAAGTTAAGCTATGAAATAAAAATCATAGAAAGGGTACACATACCGGCCCATAAAGTCCCCAACCATGCTACCCACACAGACACTTGCACTGATACAAGTGTGGAACCCATCACAGGTCCCACACAAACAATCCGAGCTATTCATTAGGTAAAATATTTTTCAAAAAAATAGGTTGTGGGTCCTATAATCTAACTTTTTATTAAGATTTTCGGATAATGAAAAGTTGAATGATTGAATCAATTTGTCACACCTCTCTTAGGTAATGATTGGAGAGAGATAGAGAGAGAAATAAAATTAATGATTGGATATAGGGGTAATGAGTGGACAGTTAATAAAATCGTTTTTGCAACCTGTATACAGGTTATATAACTTGTGGATTTGGGTTTGGAAAAATTTTTCCAAACCCCAAACCGAACAAGGGCTAAATGTAAAATATTTTTCAAAAATACCAGCAAAAAATTAACTCAATCCGATACTTATAAGTGCTCGATCCTATAATCTAACTTTTTATTAAGATTTTCAGATAATGAAAAGTTAGATGATTGGATCAATTTGTCACACCTCTCTTACATATATGTGGGTCCCTAGCATAAATTGTGAAATTCTCACACATGCATGTGAGAGAGGTGTTGCTGGACAGTTAATAAACGGCTCGGATCGTTTTGCTGCAACCTGTAGTGGGCCATACATCGTGTTATATGCACAACTTGTGTGCACAATTGCTGTGTGTGTAGACTTACTGTAAAGTCTCACTCTCTCCATTTTCATAAATAGGGCCTTAAAATCACCTTCATTGAAAAAATGCTGCATATAGATTAGATGTTTGAAAAAAAAAAGAGGGTGAAAATTTTGGTAAGTGATTATTAAGAGCTTCTGAAACCAAGGAACTGATCCACTAATTGTGCAACGGAATTGGCTAGGTTATCTGCTGCTTCCTCTGTGCTCGCCTCTGCATATACTCTTACAACATCCTCTGTACCTGATGGTCGTACAAAACATCGGCCTCGTGGGTATTTTGCTGCATAGGGAAAAAAATAAAGAAACATCAGAAATATCCGAGGTCTCTATGTACTTTGTGGTCTAGGTCACATTCAATTGCTAAGAAAACGTATACTGCAAATTATGAAGAAACACCCATACAAGCAGGAAAATCAGAAATTCCCGTGTCCAACTTTCCCTGTTTGTGATTCTGAAAGCAGTTGTTTCGTTTTTCATATGCATTCAACGTAAAGAGCATTTCAATTGAAGGTTGATGTGAGTATGGTACATACTACGGCCTATGTAGCACCGACACTCCTAGAGGCCCCCATGTCCCCGTGTCCAACACGAGGACACGCGGGGGTCACGGCAAAATACGTATGGGGCACACCACGTGAATTTAATTAATTTTTTTAGGGGTACACACGAGGGACACAGTGAGAGTTAAATATGCAATGTTTTTAAAACTTTGGAGGGTAAATGTGTAGTTGCTTCATAAATTTTGGAATAAATATTATGTTTTACGATGTAAAAATGATGCTTGCTTATAAATATTGAAGCTTCAAGCTTATACACCTAACTATATTTTCACTAGTATACAATAAATTTTATTTATTTTTGCCGTGTCCCCTGCCGTGTCCGTGTCCCAATTTTTAAAAAAAATTCGTGTCCCGTATCCATATCTGTATCCGTGTCTGAGTCTGTATCTGTGTCCGTGCTACATAGACTATGGCAAGCCAAACAACTGGCGTATTTGAATGGACTCATAGTTGGTGAATGTATCAAAATTAACTGGAAATTTATAGGCAAAGATTAGACTCCCAAAGAGAAAACATGTTTAACAGTGATATGTCTTACCAGTCTCAGCATTTATGGCTTCTTGAATGCCGAGGGGTCTTACTACCACGGTTTCTGCATTTGCTGTAACAACGGCACTTCTTTCGACAACTTTTACCTGAAACCCCAAGGAAGGGTGTAAACAACAGTTTTTTTAATTGAACAGGATGTGAACAATAGTTGAAGCCCCAATGTTTAAGGCTGTATTTAGATCAAGGATTGTGAGGAGGGATTTGTCGAGGAAAAAGAAAAGGCAAGGGGCACGTCCCAAATTTGTAAAGGCAACTCCCTTGACATTTACTTACCCTTCGTCAATCACTCCACAAATCCTTAATCCGAACAACCTCAAAATCAGATGTAATGAAGACCTTAATTACCGGAAAAAGACAAGTCAAATATAGAAAGATAACATACTTTTGGCTCACAGAATGCATAATAACTCTACTAGCATGTTAAAAATGAGAACTAACGACAAAAATAAGAACGGACCAAGAAAACCACCCTCAATTGGCCCTTATGAATACCTAAACCATTACAAAAACAATGGTCATACGATGCAACACTAGTGTTCAGGCACAAAAAGTCATGATAGACTGATAGAGACCGTATATTAAACCCAAAAAGTGTATTAACAGAAAGACCACTGTTATGTAAAACGTAAATATCTGTTTGATAGACTATGCTGCTTGATATCAAATTAGTGATTATCGTCCAAGAACAATCTCAATCAGCACATACCAATATTCTTGAGAACTTCTACAGAACTGGTTTTTCTTTTTTACTGACGTTCTCCGTTTTCCATGGTTTTGACCTGCAACTTCTTCAGAAGATGTTTTTTATTTGCCTGTGTGCCTTTTAGAGAGAACGCTAAACAATGTTTGCAGTAGGGTAAAGTTTCTTTGCTTCAATAATGGGCGTTTCTACGCAAATTATAGCAGATGATAACACAAAGCATTCAAGGCTTGTTTTTGTAGTTACAACCGGTCTATTTTCCAACCATCCTTGTATTTAAAACCTGCTAAACTCCATAGATTTTCCCAATGTGACCTGTAATTCACAGGAACTGAAAAGCAGGAAGCAAGCCCCACATTTTTATTGAAGAAAAAAGGAACAAGTACTACAAAGAAAATGGAAGTTCAAAAGGTACATCAAGGTGGCAAGTTCGATTGTACAGGGACCCCATAACTTCAGAATGGATTCAGGAAAGAGATAGAACCTGAACTTCTACATCATACATCAAGACGAAGGTCACTCCACTCACAAGTTGAAACAAGAATTTAGGAATAAACCCGATATAACACTGAACTACAGTGGTCAAGCATGGATTTGAGATTTAAAAAGTCCAACTTCCTCTCTTTGCTGTAGTCTGTATTGCTAAAGTAAAGACCATTCTTTCAGGAACTAAAGGTTTTGAACTTGAAGATAGTTTCACTTCGATTTGGAATACATATATAGAGTATCTAAATGAAAACACCACAAAAAGTGATTCATCTTAGGAATGCATAAGCTATTCAAAACTGAAAAGTCAATCAGAAAGCTTCCATAAACATATTGTAGAAAGGAATAAAGAATAAACCTTTAGTTGTCTGCTGGGTAAATCATGATAAAGTTCATTCCATCTATGAATTGACCATCCCATATGCTGCAAAATAGCCTCTACAAGAAGCAATCCACTCAAAGCATCCCCCACTGCCGGGTTTATCAACTTGCTGACTGCCAATAGTCTCAGAGCAGCCTTCTGCTGTTCTGAACCTGAAACCAGAAATCCATAAATCATGAATTTAGACAACAAAAGAATGGAGAAAAGACATCATCAGAAACCTAAGGTCGCAACAACAATGAAAATATAATGTTACAGTCCATAACTAAGGATCAACATTTTCATTTGTCTCTTACGATAGGGCAGTAAGTTTCTGTTTCTCAGGAGAGAGAAATACAACGAAAGACTAGATTGCAGTCTTTCCAGCAACAGAAAACACAACAAAACAAAACAAAACTTGTGCCAATGCGGATTTGAAATTTTGTTTAATTAGTCTCCAATTTTCATTTCATAACAACGTGTACCTTTTAGATTTTATACTGTTCCTCTTCTCATCAATTAGTTAATCAATCAACAATCTTACTACATTTGATTACCAGTTCTCAGGCTTATGCACTTAACTTTAATAGTTCATGCTTCTAAAAGTCTTTTCCCTATTCAGTATCCTTTTGTCTCTTTTAAAATGTTTCTGAAACATTGGCACGGAGTTTTAAAAAATGTGCTGTTTCAGGGCAATGAAACAGAAACACGAAACAGATGTTTTGATCCTTGTCAATAACAAAACAAGGTGGGGAAAAATGTGGAATTGTATCATATATGACCTTTTGACGTTAAAGAAGGCTCACTGCTTCTGCCATCCAACCATTGCAAGAGACCTTCCGAGAGCAATATGGTTCCATGCCCATTTGCCTCAAAATAGATCCCAATATCGTACTCTGCAGCTTTCTCATGCAAGTATTTCACTCCTGTCGGAGTAAACACAACTTCTAGACCTAAATGTTTGAGGTAATCTGTGGATGCTCCGTTCGCATAAGCTGTCTGAACAACACCAAGAGTTGCTGGGTAAGAGTTGGTTTCTCTGTCACCTTCATTATCATTGAGGATGCTTAGTTGCTCCTTGATAAATAAAGCAAACAGAGACAAGATCTTATCCCCATCAACAAGACGAATCCTATTATTAGAGTTTTGTATTGCAGAGAAATAGACAAGCCGATCAGCATCTCCATCCAAACTTGCACACCTGAAATGCTAGAACCATCCAAGCAGTTAATTCCCACATCAGTACCAATGTAAAAAATACACAAGAAGTTGTAAAGCACCCTTTTTTAAGATTTTGGGCATGTAACTTGAGAGATGGGACTTAACTGAAAATGGGCAACACTACCAAACCCAAGTACCAGTTATATCAGAGAAACTGATTTAGAAAACACACCTGTGCCAACATTTCTATACACTTTATTCATACGAAATAGTAAGTTAGTCCGCATCATCAGAGTAAGCGGATAACGACAATATATGCATCAAATTGCAACATAGGTTACGGTGTTCATCATTTGTGATCTATGCAGCTGTAACAAGATGAAAAGATTTTGGGAAAATCGAGTTGGATTTACCACCAATATTCATCTTCATAAACGACAAGATGAACCAAAAGGAAGATGGCTCACCTCATACCAGCATCGGCAGGAGCAAACCCACGAGGAACAACCTTCTCCTTCTGCACATAATCAGCACCAACTTCATCATTGAGTACACCTTCTTTTCCCGAATTACGAATCTGTATATCCAAACCATGCAACACCTTCTTGAGAACTTGAAGTTTTTCTCCACCCACACCATTTGCCCCATCCACGATCAACTTGTCCATCACATTGACTGAACTTCCCGGGGGAATCAGATCTATCAAGCACCTGACAAATCATGCGCCAATTAACCAAATAATTCGTAATAAATTTGATCAAGGAAACAAAGGGACTGTATGTATTAGTGGCTCAAATGAACCTGAAAGAGTTTGAAAGCTGGTTGAAATAATCCATTTCCGTTGCTTTCATGCCCTTGTTTCTGAATCGAACCATCCAATGCAGTTGTGGGGTGGTTAGCACCCCCATGTCAACAGCAACAGCTCCAACTATCGAACTGATTCCCTTGAGTTGAATATGAAAAGATGAATGAGAATTTCCCTCTACCTCTCTATGATTGGAGAAATAAATTCACTCAAAGGCAAGGTTGGTACAACCCCTCTACATGTAATGCATATACAGGGAATCAAAGAACGAAAACCGAGAAAAATAAAGATTTAACTCCCTCCTCTTTGCCCAAGTATGAGTTATTTACATGTGATTTTGGGATATGTTTTCAGTTTGAAATTAATTCTGTCCAACTTAGGCAGAAAGGGCATGGAGTCCACCCAGCCAATCGCCTCACGCCACGTCAGCAAATTAATAAAACGGTTGAGAGGATCACAGAATCTACAGCTCATTTTGGTTTGTTTAACTTGGGTTGGACCTTAGTCACCCAATTCATAGGTTTGAGGTAGCAGAGACCCGCACTCAAATCGCGTATTGGCGAACTCATAAAAAATTTGAACGTATTCCCCGACTGTTTTCTGCCTGTGCACGAATTTGTTTGTCAAAACAATAGATTTTATGTTAATTCCGTAGTTGAAATGCATGTTCTTAGTTTCTAGCCAACAAAAACTATAAGCTTGCATAACATCAAATATCAGGGAACTATTGCCTAATGGATTTGTCAGTGAAATGTCTACTCTACCAAAACTAGTCTGCAACTCTAAGGATAACTTTGTTTGCATTGTCCTCCACTTTGCAAGCAAAGAAAATGTGTACACAGTCAATTGAAACTTATCATTCTTAAATATCAGTAATACAAAATGAATGAAATATTGTATTACCAAATATTGCTGCACTCAAGGCCAATTAAAAAAACCATGGAGTATAAAAAATATACATATATATGGTGAAGACGCTCTGAGATGCTCTGGTTTACAGTTCTAATTATTGGCGCTCTCGCACCTGCATCCGCACACGCTCACGTACTGTGTGACTTAGGGTTGGACAACACATCCCCAAAAGCCCAATTTGTCCTCGTTAGGTTTATTTAATTAGCCAAAGCCCCATATAATTGGTTTATTTTACACTGAACTAACAACAACAACAAAAAACAAGAGTAGCTGATTGACCAACCATCGACTTTGTATTCATTGACAGCCGCACCATCCAGTTAGTATTCTACCTCGTACGCTTTTTCCATTGTTCCTTTGCATAAAAAACAGATAGAGAAGAGAACATGTACTGTGGTTAACTTTTGAAACCGTAGTATATGGTGTTGGAGGTAATAAGAAATAGGCCAACGCCTATATAGAGAAGAGAACATGTAATATGAATAAGTTTTATATGCTCATGACCTGAAACTAACACATATAAACAATGGAAAGTTAGTGATATTTGAAAGGTAGCCATACTTGCTTTGCAGCTTCTAGAAGTGACTCCCCACTTGGCCTTGTGTCCCTTCCCAATAATATCACAGCTGACTGCACTACTTCAAGTGGTATGTTTTCCTTCATCACAAAATCATCAACCAACTGTTTTCCAAAAACAGGCATGTTCATTCATCAACCAATGGAATGCACAAGACAAGCAAAGCAAAGTTCTCATAAATCCACGTGGAACCGCAAAATATCTATCTGAACTCTGACCACAAACCTATAGCCATTTTACCGAAACCTAAACTAGTTACAGAATCTACAGACTACAGAGATAAATGCACTCCTACATTGCCATATATGTGCACATTTATGCGATCAAGATCCTCTTCAAGAAATGGAGAGGTCCATTATACCCATAAGATTGTGGCAACACATCTTTGTACAAATAATGCACGTTCATGATATTGTCACATTCACTGAAACGGCCAACCAATCATAAATCTTTTAAACCTCAACCGACAAGCATCAATAAGCGTCATACAAATCTATCTTTGTATAGATGTACTACTTCATCATATAAAGCCAATACCCTATTTGGTTACTGAGATTAGAAGCTGATCACGCTATTCTCTGTTAGAAAATTGTACGACAAAGCAAATCATTTTACCTCTTGAACTAACTTATAACCTGAATAAAATTACAGGCCTAAATGTGAAAAGAAACACTACATAATCACCCACTTTCACAAACTGCTGCAGCTTCAGAATCCCTCACAATTGCAAGGCACTTCGCTTAGCACACAGAAGCATGCAAAAATGAGGAATCACATCCATAAATTTGCAGGAGGTCCAAGGCTTGTGGGCCACAACCACAAAAATTGCCTTAGTATTTGGTACAAGATTTCCACTCCAAATTGACACCAACTTCACTACTTCACATGACAATATTAAACACAAATCAGATCTCCAGTAATGGCCTCTTGTTAGAGCAGTTTAATTAAGGCTATGGTTTTGGATTATTACAAGTGTTCTTCTGATGAGCCAAGATCTGAATCAAGATCTGAATCAAGACTAGAGGGAAGCAATTACCCAACGCACAATTTCAATGCAAGCATATGCTCCCTTTCCTTCTTACAAACCTTTTTCACCCATTGTATAACCTCAAACTTCTTCTTTTCCAATCTGCAATCTCGTAAGAGTTGCATGCTCTGCACTCTACAATCTCGTAAGAGTTGCATGTTCTGCCTTATTTAATCAGAATGAACCATGAAATTCTAATCATTTGCTACATCTATTGTTAGTTGTAACACGGTCACACTTACAGACAGATACATAGAAAGTACTTCGGTTATGTTTTAATGTTTTTTCCTGTCCCCATTGTTGTGATCATTTCACTGAAATGAAATATAGGCTATTGAATGCTCAGATGTTGTGTTTTCATACTTTCATTTTATGCATTTTGATGTAGTCTTTTTAGTTATTCTTCAATTTAAATGCTTTTTGCAAAATTTTATTTTCTAAAGGATTGGAAATATTGGGCGTGGTATTCGTTTTTCATTGTACCTTCAAGGTCAAAGCAATCAGATTATTAACTCAGGTCCCAAGATTGAATATTGAACTACAGGGATTTGGGTGGGCCGAAGGCTTGGAAGATCATGCACAGGGTTAATTACACCTCCCACATGCCGGGGAAAAAAAGGGAGGAAAGAAAGACGACGCACACGAAAATTGTCCTTCTAAAGGTAGGCTCCTGATAGATCAACATAACATTACAAACTTATATACAACATAGGGTAGGAAATACAAAAACAAACTAATCATACGACCTCATAAAGGGTTTGATTGGAAGGTTCCTACGATATTAGATAATAAATTTCTGGTATCCTCTATCAAATTTTGAAACTTTTACCAAGAATATAGCCATGGTTGTTAATACCCTACGATACAAGATACGTATCCACAATTCGTCTCGTCTCCTTCAAAAAACTATACGTATTACACCATGTATCCTTTTTGTATAAAAATCCCACAATACTATGATGCATCCCACAAAATAAAGGCGTATCGTGATACGGTACATATCCGACAATTACTTATTGACAAAAAGTTAGACTTTCTTTTAAGAAGTGGAACTCCAAACATGTTCTAAATCATTTGATCAAATTATGGCCATGTTCAAACCATTTGAACAAAACGCATCCTCAATCCATTAGGTCTCAAGCAGAAGAAATAACATATGATCAATTGAATAAGGGCTCTTCTTCTCTTCCCTTAGCCAAGACACTAGAATGCCTCAATGTTATAGACCCCACTTGGGAAACTTCCAAAATTTTGATCCTAAAAACTTCTTTTCCATATATGCAATAGATTTTTAGTGTGTTATTTGGTATACCTATTTTGAGTTGTATATTAGCTTTTGTTAATGTATCTTATGATATGGGCTACGTATCCCGATACGAGTAATAAATTGAGAAAAAATGAGACACGAATACATATCCCGATTTGAAAACATGATTAGCATGGTATTTTTGCTTCTAAGAGCACGTTCACAATGACCTGCCAAAGCCATTTCTGCTTGCTACAGCGTCATTACTGGACCAGTTTGGTTCCATTTGGCACAATGTCAAATCAACACCACTGAATATAAACTCATTCATTTGTCAATGCGAATCAAGGAGAAGGGAGAAATGGCTATAGTCATCTTTGGTGCCAAATTTGGTATCAAAGATGGCATTCACATTTTACTGGCATCAACGAGTGAGTGGAACTGAATTTTACCAAAAGAATTGTCAAAAGTCAAATTATGAATTTGTCACCCAAAATGGCAATGGATAAGTCGAGTTACCTACACAATGCCCGGTTGCAAGCAGAAATAATACATGAAGTGTGATAGGAGAAAACTAAGTGCTCCTCCATGAGGCCTCATGTTACATTCCCATGGAGGCTAAATATTTCAAACCTTGGGCCCACCAGAGGTTTGGCCTTGGCCTGTCATTAACTTCAAGGCTGCCCCGGAATTCGCCGAGGGGCATGCAAGCTGGCCCACACGTCCGGTTATTAAAAAGAAAAAAAGTGTGATAGGGGAAGGAGGGAGACCTGGACGAGATGCAGAGAATCGGGGACGTTCGCGAGAGCATCGGCGAAGGGCTCCCAAGCCTGAGTCAACATACCCCCACTCGGATCGGCGATTTTGACACCATTGTCAGATACTTTGTTATGTGAAGCAGTGATCATCAAACCAATCACCGACTGCGTTTTCAAAGACCTCAAAGCCGCCAGTATCCCGACCCTAAACACCGTTGACTGGAGGATCGTGGCGTCGGCTCTGAACCCCGCCGTTCCGTACGATAGCTTCACTCCTGTAGAAAAACCGAAAGATACTATGAAATTAGAGGACGCAATAATGTGCGGTGATTCGAAGGTGATTGAGTGAGATGCGGACCTGGAGGTGGGGGGAAGCGAGAGGAAGAGTCGAGGAGGATTGATCGTTGCTTCTCGTTCATCTTTATTTCTTCGATATCAACTAAATTGAAGCAAATAATCGCACAATAGTTGGATTGAGCAGTCTCAAGCAGAAATCGTAGAATTAAAAATTCAAGGAATATCCAAAGCCCAAATCTGTTTTCCAATCTCGAGGGGAGGGAGGGAAAAAGAAAAAAAAAACATCAACGTTACGCAATTTCATATTTATAAGCAGCAGAATTTTATAACAGAGACTATATATGATTCTGAAAGTTTTTAAATAGAGCACATCAAGTGGCATCTGAGAGAGAGAGAGAGAGAGAGAGAGAGAGAGAGAGACCAGTTTATAGTCGAGGACTCGATAATCAGATCGAGATCAGGCCAATCGTCCGGTGATGGAGAGAGAGAGAGGTGGAGTTGTGCGAGTCATCGCCGGAGAAGGAGGAGATGGTCGGAGAGAGACGGAGAGGGATACTGGAGATAGGCTAGGGCTTTGGTCTTTGGGAAGGAGAGGAGGCGAGGAGCCGTTGGGCTAAGAAACGAAGAGGGTTAGCTAGGCTTAGGCAGAAAATTAATTTTGGCACTCCAATTTTATCGATTAGTATTTCACTTTGTGTCTTGACTATGTAACATTACAAAACAAAAGGTGAAATGTTACTGATTAAAACTGGAGTGCCACAATCACATTCCTATTTAAAGTAAAACACCAATCAATTCATCTTTGTTACCGTTATGTATTTTATTAAACACGTATTCTCGTTACGTTAGATAGTACGAATTTTTGTAAGTTTATGCTCGAAAAATGACTTCTCTGTATAAAATTTCAGGAAAATTTCACCCAGGCACTTAACCTTTTACACAAATTACACATATACACCTGACCTTTCTTAAATTTCGTATAAACACCTGAGCTTTCTAAAAACTCATCAATTCAACACATGACCTTTCTTAAATTTCATAAAAACACCTGAGCTTTCCAAAAACTCATCAATTCAACATCTGTCGTCACCCCTCCGTCTAAAACCAAACGGAATGACTGAGGTGCTCCAAGCAAAAAAAGTTACGTGCTCCAATTTTTCATTTGTTTGAACCAGTGCGAAAATCTTATTTTTCTGATCATTTTATCCTAAAGAAACATAATTACTTTTTACTCTAAAATTCTCGTTAGTCAGCCCTAAGAAAGTCATAAAATCAAATATCTCTTAAGGCTATCGTTCCCTTTAGAATAAAATAATCAAAGAAATAAGATCTCCGTACTGGTTTAAACGGATTTAAAATTGGAGCACTTATTTTTTTAACCATACTTTTTAATATATAAATGGTCTATACATGGTTGAAAATTTAATTGCTCTAATTTGTTTCAATTCATCTGATCTTTGTTACCTAAGACTATCATTAGTTATAAAAGATATTTGATTTTATGACTTTCTTAGGGCTGACTAACGAGAGCACGTGTTCAGAAAAAATAAGATGTTCACACTAGTTCAAACAAATTAAAAATTGGAGCACTTAACTTTTTTTGCTTGGAGCACCTCAGTCATTTCGTTTGGTTTTAGACGAAGGGGTGACGCAGGTGTTGAATTGACAAGTTTTTAGAAAGCTCGCTCGAAAGATGACTTCAGGTGTTTATATGAAATTTAAGAAAGATCAGGTGTTTATGTATGATTTGTGTGAAAAGTCAGGTGCTTAAGTGAAATAAAATTTCTAAATCCACCACTGATTCGTATCATATTCCATCAGAAGCATCGGACATTCATTTCAAAAGCAAGTGGATGAGCATAACAAGATGCCCGCATCGATTTTGCTTTCAAGTGTGTACCATATTCCAACATTACAATGGGTGTAGCAACCCCTATTTATAGGCGTACAAGGAGAGACCATTACATCATCAGTGACGTAACTGACTGAATACATCAGTGCAATTTTTCCTTAGGGCAATAACTTCCCTTGTGATTTTTTCTACTAACTACTGACTAATTTTCTACCTTTACAATTTACACAGAATTGGACATTCATTTCATAAGCAAGTGGAAGAGCATAACAAGATGCTCGCACCAGTTTGCTAGGCAGTGGGGCAAGCGTAAGGAACTCCTCAGGGCTCGATCGCATGAGAATTTCGGTTAAGATCGAAAAACATTGAAACATAAGAAGGTAAAAAACATGAACATTACCGGTTCTTTGAAAGAATACAATGAAATGGATTATTCTAATCTCCGTCCAAATGGTGTAGAATAATAAATAAAATATGCGTTAATATTTAAAAAAAGTATATTGATATTTGTGAAAGTATATTAATATCTGTGAGATATGTATTGATATCCGAACTTATTTGAAATTATTGACATATTATCCTCCGCCTAATAGACGGAGATTAGCAAAATCGCCGTAATGCAATATGGGCTTCGGTCAAAATCCAATGTCCCAAAAAATAGAAATAAGCGACTATAGGACCTTCGTCCAAGGATTTCCTACAGAAGTCCACCAAATTGCACACAGGGTTCTGACCAGAGGTCATCACGTCTTCTAATTTCTAATTTTATCTAAACAACTGTTATCCAAAATTTTAAACTCTCACGTCAGCATATTATGCCTCGTTTCGCTAAAGAAAATAAGCTTATTTTCTGAATTAAATGTGATGTATTGTAAGAGAATGAACTGTTTCGTTGATATTTTAAAAATTAGAAATGAAAGTACTTTGTTTTGTTTTTAAATCGCATTTTGTTTAGTAGAGGAGAGGGTACCTTTTTTATTCAGAGAATAAATAAATATGAATTGATTTCACGGTCCTTTTTATATTCACAATCTTTTGTTTGTTTGTTTTTTTTAATTTATATATTTTTCACTAAAATACAATAAAAATGAAGATTTAAAAAAAGAGAATAAGTTGTACATGGAGGGTTCGTGTATTACCAATTTCCCCTTTAACCAATAAAAACAAGTCAGCTCACCATTAGTGGGCCAACTAGCTTTATTCCTAACCAAACTGTGGTTGGGTATACGAAATGCACGCAAACCCAAGTCTCTTTTACTTCTAGTAGGAGTATTATTTTTGCTTCTTTATTCAATTTTGTTTCCTCATGGTTTCAGGTCAAATTTTCATAGATTATTTATTGGTTTGTTAAGATGAGAATACTCGAAAATGTAAAAAATTATGATTGAAATTCAAATTTTATTGAGTAAAACCCAAGAAATGACTTTTTTTTGCCTATTCTCAGTGCAGCTCAAGGATATTTGGGGCCCAAAGTGAAAATCCTACCACGAGGCCATCTATCTCCGCATACACATCTTTGATCTAAATTTTACAAAATGTAAAGGAAAACTTAAGGGGTCGAGATTCGAATCCAGCTCCTAAAACATCTAAAGAACCTAAACTGTCACACAACTAATAAGATATTACTCAAATGCAATTGGAACTCCTCATATTTAAAACTATAAACAATATTTTTTAGGCCCGAAACGTCTGCTTATTTTTTTCGTTACTAAAAAAATATTAAATTTCTATCCTAATTCTTTACTTTTCCGTTTCCCTTGTCGAGATGAGCTAATACCTTAAATTTTTTTTATGCGAAACTAACAAATGCAAAAAAAAAATAGTATGAAGACAAAAAGCAAAGGAAGCCATTTGGTTAAGTACATAAACATTCCAAAACATTACCCTATTTTTATTTCTGGAGAAGTAGTTTGCGGCAACGAGGTTTCCCCGTATTTTTTCATTTTTTTTATGGGGTGAATTTTTATGTACTTAACCAAATGGCTTCCCCCTTTTTTTTTTTTTTTGTCTTTGTACTATTTTTTTGCATTTGTTATTTCCGTGTAAATTTTTTGTAAGGTATTAGTTTGTCTTGACGAAAAAAATAGAGAAAATAAAAAAATTAGGATCAAAACTCAACATTTTTTTAATAACAAAAAAAATAAGTAGAGCAAGCTTAAAGGGAAAGCCAAGGAACACGTCGCTTCCGGCTCTCAATTTTTTGGCCTGAAGAGGGCCTCAAAAAATAAAGATTGTACTGTATAGTTTTTATTTTTATTTTGTTGTTATTCATTAATTCTAATCTATTCCATCCTATGGAATTTTGGAAGGAGATAGGTGTTTATAGTTTTATATAACGAGTACCAATTGCCTTTGAGTAACATCTTATTAGTCATGTGACAGTTTAGATTCTTTAGATGTTTTAAGAGCTGGGTTTGAAATCTTGGCCCCTTGAGTTTTTCTTAACATTATGCAAATTTTAGTTCAAAGATGTGTACGTGGAGATGCCATGTCAGACTTCCGCTTCGGGCTCCAAATATTATTTAACCGTAAAAACTCATCTTTTTGACTTTATTTAATAAAATTTTAGTCTCAATAACAATTTTTTATATTTTCGATTCTTCAAATATGAACAAACCAGTAAATAAGTTATGAAAATTTGGGCCGAAACCGACAGATGAGGAAAGAAAATGAAAAGAAGCAAAAATACCACTGGGATAAAACTAGTTGAGCCCTTGATCGATGAGCTGAATTGTTTTTATTTGTCGGGGGAACTTGATAATTTCTCTTAAAAAAAAAGGGGGAGTATTTCGAGCGAGAGAGTAGCCGGTGTTCATCTTTTGCAGGAGTTTCGACCACGTAACAATAGCTGCTTATCCTTCTCTCTCTCTCTTATGGCAGAGACCACCATAGAGGGTCTCGCGCAAACCCTCGCAAAGCAGCGATCCGACCACCTCCTGGGAACTCTGCACTCCTGCCCAACACGTTCTCCAACAAATCTTGTATCGCCAAAACCACGTATTAGTAGAACTAGACCACCACTCTCTCTCCAGTACCCGCCGAAGCCCACTTCCTCTCTCTCTCCTCCCCGTCCACTCCTGGGTTTCTCCACACCCTTCTCGCCTTCTTCGCGGTCTACTTCAACTGGTGCGTTAACCTCAATTTCAAGTGATTCCCTTTTTTATTTGCATCTGATTAGTGTAAATTACACTCTCTTTTTTATCGTGGGGTTTAGTTCTATTCGTGTGGAATTTTGATGGGTTTCTTTTTGCCAATTGAACTTGCTAGTTATTTTCAAGTGTAGAATTTAAGTGGGTGAGAGTTAAATTCCTGATAAATTATGATAAAATGGCTTTTGAATGCTTTGCTTGAACCAACAGTAAGGTCAGTTGGCTAGCACTCTTGCAACTCTTGCATCTCACTAGGAGGTCAGGAGTTCGTCGTATTGGTTGAGTTGTTGGACTTGGCTATCTTGTGGACTTTCACAATTGATGCAGTGTCTCTGGTTTGGACTTTGTAATTCATATATGTTGTAAATGATCTCTCCCATCGATTGACAAAAAAAATAAAATGCTTTGCTTATCGCGGCTAGAATTTTTTTTTCTACATTGCATTTTTGCCAATATTGCTGTTGGTCATATGGGTTTTCAAACGTGTAGTTGATGTCCTGCTATTAGTACAATCTTGGGTTAATGCTGTCTATCGGAGAAAATTCCAGATCTTCAGGTTTATGCTGCCTATTATAGCCAGGGAGTGTTTGGGAGGCAACTATTTTTCGGATTCTGGATTCTGGATTTTAGATTATAGGTTCAGATAATAATGAGAATGTGTAACATTGTTCGGAATTGGATGATATGTGCAAAATAGATTTTGCGAGTGCAAGTATAATGAGAATCTAAAAAGCTACTCCAATAGTGATTATTGGGTTCGGCATCCTCCCATTCATTTTTCAGAAAGCATTTTGACAATATGCATTTTAGAATCAACTCCAAAACATGCAAAATGGATACTCCAAAACATGCAAAATGGATAATGCATAATGGGAAAATCAGGCCTCCAAACCAGGTCGTCTGTAGAATTATAGCTTATTTTGAACTTTGACATGTTTGTTATAAATTGTTTAGATTTGTTCGTTTTGGCGGTTCATTGATATATTATGCTCTGTTGTCCCAGTTTTACTTGCAACACCTGAGAGTCAATTAAGTTTGGGAGACAGCCCTGAAACAAGAGAATGGGACATGCAAGGTATGTCTGTTTAATTTTAGGTTTTTCTTGAGTAGTTTACACACTAACTAATAATACGATGTAGTATCTATTTCATTACTTAGTCAATATCTTGTTTGTTCTAAATCTTTTGTGTGTTTTTCATCATCTACTTATGTTGCTGATATACTGGTTAGTACCGGATAAAAAATTAGAAAAGTGACTACTAGCACTACTTTTTTCTTTTTTTTGGTTAAGTGCAATTGGATACTAATGCTGTGCTTTTGGAAAACCATGACATGATTTTGCCGCGACACTCAGTGTGCTCCAAACAATACAGGACTTTTGTATCTCTTGCATCAGATTCTTTCTAGTTCACTCTCTGAATTTTTAAACCATCACTATCTCAATCATATGAGAAAATTAGCAAAGAGTTTTGTTTTGATGGAATCAAAGAAGGTGTATGTATAAGAAAACTTGCCACATCAAGTATTTAGGTGACCAATCGATGTGCAAAGTCTCATTATTACGGGGCATAGGAATCATTCTTGTAGTTGAATAGCCCCAAGGTTGTGCAGTAACCATATCTGAAAGATTTTTCAATTTGTAACCAGATTTTTATTTGTTACGAAAGGATGTTGAAACTACTTCAAAACGTGTTGAAGAGGTACGGGCCTCTTCTGGTCTAGAGCAGTTGGAAGAAGAAGTAAGACGTTTGGAGACGGCAGCAGCAGATGACTCCTTTTGGGATGACCGTACTAGAGCCCAACAGATCCTGATGGCTCTCAATGATGTCAAAGACAAAATAAAGCTTCTGACTGAGATCAAAACACAGGTCTCAAACTTTTTTTTTTCTTCCCCCTTTGGAATTTAAACCATTTTCCTTGCTTTACTTTCTCTTTTATAGCACTGATAAACAGCTTAGTTTTTTCACAGGTTTAATTGCCCGATCTTTTTGATAGTATGATTTTGGATCTTTTCTAGGTTAGAGTGGTTTTCTGTTTTCAATTTGATTTTGCAAGCTAGTTCTGGTAGGGCCGATGGGTGTTTTCATAACAGACGTGTAAGAAAAAGCATGATACCATAAACCAATTAGTCTCACAAGCGACACTAAAGATTTAATAATCGTTTTTCTAGTGTGCAATCATATTGTGATTTTTGTCTTCTTGTAATAGCTCTCTGCAAAATTTGTGCATCTTGTTTTTTGGAACAATATGCACATTAAGAATCATAAAAGATTGTGTTTGATGTTTAGTTTGGCTTTAATTTAATAGCTTTGTTCAAATAGACCTTTAGTGCGAGATTGTACCATCGGTGCCCAATTGAACCCTTGTCTTTGTCTCGTATCCTTTTTCTCATGGCGTGTCCCTTAGCTACGAACTTGGGACATACTATGGTGGTTATAATACATTTGATTGTTTCATGCAGGTTGAAGATGCAGAAACAATAGTTAATCTTACTGAGGAGATGGATTCTATTGATGGTGCACTTCTTCAAGAGGCTGTCAGTCTCGTAAAAGAATTGAACAAGGTATTGGATCGGTTTGAGCTGACACAACTGCTTTCTGGTCCATATGACAAAGAAGGTGCTGTCCTCTACATCACAGCTGGTGCTGGGGGTACTGATGCTCAGGTAATTGTTACTTTACACACTACAAGAAGAAGGTTGACTGGTTTCAATTTTTTTCCCCCTTTGATGGAATCGGATCTGTTATCTGTAATGCACATATATAGTCTTGCAGGGGACCAGCATTTTGTTTACTGTACAGATCTGTTTGGCTACTGAATTTTTAGTCGATGACCCTTACCAACTGTTTGTTGGATTCATTCATGTGCATAAAGGTTTACCTTCTTTTTTTGATAAGTAAACAATTTGTATGTATAAAAGGGAAGTGCATAAATACAAAACGCATACCTTAGGGAGATACAAAAACAACCTAAAAGAGCTAACCTCGAATCCAAACTCCTAAGAGGACGGTGTAAAGGTGTCTCTACCATAACTGAGCTAGTAATGGCCTAGAGACCTCACACCTCCAAAGCAAATGGGAGAAAAAAATGGCCAGTCAAGAGCATGCCAAATAAAGGCTCGGAAATAATAAAATAACAACTATGTCCCGGATGACCAAGTCCAAATAACACCTGAAAGCATGTGCCGAACCATCCCCGGTCTCCGAGGTCTGAACCCTTTTTGACAAAAATGACTCTTTATTCTTGAATTGAATCATTTCCTCTTTCTTGTCCTTCAATTTAAGAACTGCTCCCCAGCCCCACTATTTTGTTCCTCAGAACAGTCATCCAGGAAGGAACTTGTTAATAAAGTGACGGTCAATTAAGAAATTCCTACTACGTCTGATTCGACTGTCTACGTCGTCCATTACGCTGATGAGGATGCCATATCCGCTGAGGGATGGGACTTTCCTCCGGATCTTGGATGGGCAAGTATGTCAGCTGCTGGCCAAGGATTCACCCCGTATACTAACCAAAAGATCGATCTAGTCGTAATAACGAATGGTCCTCCTTCCTTTTACCAGGGCGACCCTTCTTATGAGCGTTTTATGCCAATGCGCTTCGTCACTGAGCTTCCTGATTGAATTTGGCTATATGAAATTCCTTATTCACTATACAAAATCCTGTGTGAAAAAGCCTAAATGATTTTGCCTTTTAGCGTAGAGAGAAGACTTTCGAGTGAACGAACGATTTCAGATGGGATAGAACCAACGCTTAGTAAGCGGGTTGCCCCCTTTCTCTGTGTTCTCAGTTGGACCGCCTTCATGTCCACTCATGCCTAAGAGGTAAGGCCAAATTGCTGGCCAAAGGCTTTGTGGAATATAAGGTACTGACGGCTGGACCTACAGATCTCTGTAGGAGCGTCTTCTTTCCCGTGTTCTAAGTGTTTTTTTTTTTGCTTCTTCTGTTTTGGAAAGCTCGATAGCCTTTAAATTGAGAAAAGGAAAGGGGAATTCATGCTCTTAATGAGAAAGCTCGTCAGTGGCAATTGTAAAAAGAAAGGAGCCAAGCAGATATGCAAGGAGAGATCCACCCCGGCTATCAGACGGTCAACTGCAAAGAAATCACCATTCCGAGGAAAGATCCATCTCCGACCATCAATCGGAGAGGGAAGGCAACAAGGCTTCTTCTCGACTCATCCAAGGTTTGACCCTTGTTTGACAAAAATGGAGCCAAGCAATCACCGATACTCCAAGCAAAGAAGGTCTATCCATGCACCTCTGACCACCCTCCCCCTCCAACCACACTCGCCCTCTATTCTGGTATTCCCCCTCTACTCCCCCTCCCACTTAAATACGCATTTCTGAAAGAGATGCCCTCAACCAATTCATCAAACAAAAAACCCCACATATCCATCCACACGAAAGAACTCCCTCAAATTCAAGCCACCTCACCCAACCAACGCCCTCTGAAAGAAGGACGAGGAGACTTGTCTGTAAACACTCATCTCACCAAGCAATAAGAAAGTAGTGAACGCAAAAGAGTTAACCGAGATGGGAGATTTGGGGGGGGGGGGGGGGGGGGGGGGGGGGGGGGGGGGGGGTTGTGGGGGTAAGTATGAGGTCTGACGCCGCGTTCAACAAAAATCGAGTAGGTAAAGAAAGCAAAGGTAATGCCAATGAAAGAGGTTGAGTTGCCCCTTCTCATCAATGGACTCCTGACTTATACGAAGGAGTGTGGTTCGTTTGAGAAATTCCTAATTCTCTATCTATGAGATGTTTGAATTTTTCAAAACTCCATGGACGTATAGAGAAAGACTGTCCCCACTCGGACCAAGACAGAGCGCCAGGCAACCACCGATACTCCATGCAAAGGACTATCCACACCCCCTTTTTCAACTTCCCCCTCCAAACACACTCACCCTCACCCTCCAAACATAAAGGTTAATGTTTACCAGGAATGTTCCATTAGAGCTTCTTGTTATCTTGGTTTCATTCTCTCTTCTGGATGCCGGGTGGATTCTGTGATAAGAGCTAACTTGGTTGGATTTGTATGCCCTCAGTCCTGTTCAACAGTCTCACGCCCTGCATTCATGTTGTAACTAAACTTCTTGCTAGATATCTAAGGTGAACTGCAAAGTCCATGTGACTATCTACTTGCTTTCTATAATATTGTTAGCTAATTTCCAGTGCAGGATTGGGCTGACATGCTTCTCAGAATGTATGTGAGATGGGGAGAAAAGCAGCGATACAAAACAAAAGTGGTTGAAATGTCCTCGGGAGAAGAAGCTGGGATTAAGTCTGCAACGATTGAAATTGAAGGTCGATATGCCTATGGGTATTTGTCTGGAGAGAAAGGAACACACCGCATTGTGCGACAATCTCCTTTTAATGCAAAAGGTCTTCGGCAGGTAACTTCACCAAGCTATCCCTTTCCTTTCCTTTCCTTATCTTTTTCTGTTTCATTGGTTGGTACCTGGATGTCTAAAAGGAAAGCCTTAGATTTTTGGAGTTATAAGATTTGAGATGTTGAGTCTGAAATCATGTCTCTTCATATTCTGAAAGCTTCCTTAAAAGGTGAGACCATGAAGTGTTAAGAGATGGATCCAATTGGGAAAACAACTTGATGGTCATCTGTGAGGAATTTGGTCCATATATTTTGCTGGTGTTCTATGTGTATGTCACTGCTGTGTTTCATCTAGACTTAAAGTTGACAAGAGATATCGATGTTGGACTCACCTAGCATGAAAATGAGTTTAAATTAAGCATCCAACATTTTTCTATATGTTTGTTACCCCGCCCTTTTTGACAAAAATTTTCTGAAGAAACTGTAGTGAGTTGAGCTTTTCTGATGTTCAAACAAAAATAAGGTGAGCTTATCTTGGTTCTTTAAGAACATGTACATAGAAATCAGAGAGCTTACCTGGGGAATAGGGAAAACCTTGTCCATTCTCATTCCTGGATTATTTTCCCATTGTTTGGTTGAATATGGTGTAGGTACTGATGATCATTGTGGCAAACTAAAAATAACAATGACAATGATGATCAGATATGTTCTATTGTTGGCTTTTTGGCATTTCGTTCTTCACTTTCTTCTGTACATGGGTGGCATCCCCTTGATATCTTTTCAATAAATTTATTATGTATATAAAGTAATGATGATCAGATGTCTTGGAGATTCAGCAGTCCCCATTTCCACTTCTGTTTATAGACTAACCATAAAAAATGTGGTGAGAGGATGAATAGTTAGCATGCCAGAAAAAGAAGAGGAATTTCATTTGAAGTTGTTTGTTGAACTTATATGACATGCACGGGGAAACAGTATGTAAACATCAGATTAATATGCTGAAGGTCGTTACTCGTTAGCCACAACATGGTAGATATGACATGAATATTGATACAATATAATATATCAAATTACTGTGCTTGAGGCTCTATTTTGAATAAGCCTCTCTTCTGATCTTCATATAACTGCATATTTGAATGTTGAATTGCAACAGACAAGCTTTTCTGGTGTTGAAATCATGCCTCTTCTTCCTGATGAGTCATTGGCTGTTGAAATACCTGAGGAAGACTTGGACATCAGTTTTTCAAGGGCAGGGGGGAAAGGAGGTCAGAATGTGAATAAAGTTGAAACTGCTGTCCGAATAACCCATATCCCCACTGGGGTCACTGTTCGCTGCACAGGTTCTCTACTCTTGACTGTGTTTTTTGCTTGTTTTTGTGACAGTCTTTTGTTTGCCCCTTTTAAACTTTTTGTTGGTTTTTCTTTCTGCTGAATTCCATGGATGGTGGCATGGTTACACTGTGAGCCATTTGATCAAGACAGTAGGAATAATATACATTTGTAGGTATGGCCTCTTTCCCGCTGAAAATTGTGGTGGAGATCAGGTCTTCATTGAAGTTTATCAAACTCGTGAACTTGTGGAAGGAAGGACTTTCAACAGTTGGTAACTTTTAGCTGCTACTTTCTTGGCTTGTTTGAAGAGCTAAGAAACTGAAGCAATGGAGTTGTATTAATGTGGACCATTAGTCAATATGGAGTTCCCTACTCGCAAGATATCCTGTGCATAAGGCTGTTTGGGGACTGAGTACCTGTTAACTTTGCAACAATATAGGCCATTATGATTGTGTACCTCTACAGTTGGTGGTGTGGGCGTATTTATATGACTAGGTATCATGGGGAACAAGGCTCCTAGACCAGGGCTCTTGCCTACTGATGCAGTTACCCCATAGCTCCAGGATTCCCTTCCCTTAGCAAGAAATGTACGAATCCCTTGATAATCTTGAGTACTTTCACCACCTCTGCCTGGCCTGCCACCCTCACATGTTCTGTTGCGGTGCTCTTCATCCTTGTGTGGTCTTGCCAAGCAGGCCAAGTGTTTCGCGTGTCATGTGCTAGCCCTAGTCCCTGGAATTACCTCAGTCGCTTACTAAACAAAGGAAGTTGTTACTCTCTTAAATCTTTGTCAGTAGTGAATTCATAGTTCTTGCCCTAAGCCGATATCGAGGTTTTATCACCTGAAAAAAAGGAAACAGAAAAAATATGATTAAGGTGATATGAAACCAAAGACTAGGCAGCGCCAGGCTGTTCAAGTTACACAGGCTATGTGAAGCTAAATTACCAAATAAAGATCATTAAGTCTCGTGTGTCAGGGATGTGAAGTCCTCTGGAACCAAACGGCTAGGGCTAATATGGATGCCTGTGGTATAACTTTTTGGAGGTTTTCCTCTCCGTTCAGATTATTATACTCTTAAGTTAGTAAAATAGCATTTACTTCTCATATAAGACTCTTCATTGATTGTGCCTCATTAAGTTCTCAACACTGATGAGTTTCTGGATTTGTTACAAGATTGACGGGCAGTTTGTTATTTTGTGAAATGCAGAAGAGAGATCCCAACTGGCGAATAAGACCAAGGCTCTAAGCAGGTTGAAAGCCAAACTATTGGTAATTGCTGAGGAGCAACGAGCAATGGAAATTAAGCAGATAAGGGGGGATGCAGTGAAGGCTGAATGGGGCCAGCAAATAAGAAACTACATTTTTCATCCCTACAAACTAGTGAAGGATGTTAGGACTGGGCTTGAGACTTCAGACGTTGTCTCTGTGATGGATGGTGAATTGGATCCCTTCATCAAAGCTTATCTCAAATACAAATACAGCATGGCCATGGCGACGGCAGTTGGGATAAAATGACCAATTAACCTGCGATTTTCTTAGTCTGTTACCGCGTAATTGTATGTGCGTTTTTTTGCCCATCAGGATGGAGGAAAATCTGCACGTGTTTTGATGTATTTCTGTATTTTTGCCCTTTGGTGACCAGTTGTGGTAATTTTCATGAGCCCTGGAGAGAAGTAATTATCCCAACTCATCCTATCTCATGGGCTAAGAGGCTTAAGTTGCCCGAGAAATTAAAGATGAAACTGTAGTTAAATCTATTTAAACATGGTTTATTCTCTGAGCACGAGCAAACGTAGACTGGCTATGCATGGGAATATCAATTGTAATCTTGTAATAATGTGCAATTTCAGTTATGTAGTTATAAGAGTTCTTAATAACAATGGCATTTTAGCGTCATATTGCGATAAATATGTTTGATAATAGCAATTTAGTGACCATATTTGATGATCATGCTGCAACCTGGCTAGAGTAGTGTGCCTGGTGGCCATGTGGATACCCAATGTGCCTGTGACACACCAGGGGTAGCTACCCGTCTGCTGGTCCGATTGTTGGTCTACTATCCGTTTAACCCTGGCTTGGGTCATTCTCATGTAATTTCTTTGTTGATCCGTTTTGGATTTCTAATTGAAGATTTGCCTTTCAAAAAAAAGGCCCTTCAAATAAACAGTTTCAGCGGGTCAAAAAAAAATTGACGGTTTCCGTGGCATGCGGGTTTGTACCACCAAAAATGTCAATCCCCTCCCGTCAATCGGTTAGAAGAATGGAAGGGAAAAAAATAGACGGCAAGGAAGAAGAAAGAAAGCAAAAGACAGTGAGGGAAAAAACGAAAGCATACACGTTACGAAACTATGATGATGGTGTTGTCTCCTTATTTCCCAGCTTGATCCATCATGCTGACAAAGAGAAATTTTCCAATTGCTATCTCAACAAACCTAAATCATGGATCTCCAACGTGCCAGAGCGAACAAATGGGGTTACTTTGAGCAAAGATAGCAGTGTGCAACTGTGCTTGATCTTACCGTCCGTCTTGAAAATCAATGGCTTAAAATTAAAAAAAAACACTTTTTTAAATTTGGACTGTCCAAAAGTGTTTTGGACGGTGAAATTGCATACTGTTCAGCCCCTGCTTCCGTGCCATAAACCCTTGCACTATTTAACTAATAAATTTTTTTATCAAGAAAAATAAACATGGAGTTCTATAAGCTAATTCAATTAATGTGCACGTGCATGAACGCAAATAAAAAACATTTTTCAGAAATATCTCGGACTGCAAAAATTTGCAAGAGTGATTGCGAATAACGGCGTAGAGTGATGATTGAGGGAGAGTGGAGGGACCCAACGGAGAATTACGCAAAATTTATAAGCATGTCAGTCACGAGGTTGAAAGTTGTTTTTTTAACCCCCGGAGGAGACAGTCCGCTTTCGAGAGCAGACTTTCAGGGACTTGTTTGCAATCTCCTCGTTAATTTAGGGATGAAAGAGGTTTGGTTTAAAAGTTAAGGGCGAAATAAACACATTCTTAGGGGACTCAAGTGAAAATAACCCAGTAAACATGTTACATATGCTCCCTGAACTCGTCGCTGCGAACCCTGGAAAAAGCCCCAAGAGAGAGAGAGAGAGAGAGAGAGAGGAAATTGGCGATGGATTCGCTCAGGAAGCAGCTGGACGTGCTGATGGGAGCCAACAGGAACGGCGACGTGAGAGAAGTCAATCGAAAGTACTACGATCGCGACGTTTGCCGTCTCTTCTTGGTCGGCCTTTGCCCTCACGAGCTGTTCCAATTAACCGTACGTACCCCCCACTTCATTTTTCTTTCGATTTTGATTTTTATTCCTGTTTTAAAAACCCTAGTCCTCAATCTATTGTCCCGTTAAAGTTTTTATTATTTTGTTATTTTCGCCTTTCGATTCGATGTGGTTGGTCTTAGTTTGGGGCTAAGGTTTTACTAAGGATTGAAGTTGTTGGTTGAGCACTAAAAGCTCGGAAATTGGTCGCTGGGTAAGATGAGTGTTTGATCTAGCTAAAGAAAAAGACAAGCTAATGAGAGGTGGTTTCACTTAGGGTTTCTTCTGCATACATTGTGTGCGCAGGCGCGATGTTTCTTGATCTTCTTAGTAAAGTAACACATCTGCCTTGTTCAAATGATCCGTTAACCTTCTGATGCCACAAACTTAAACATCAAAAGCCCTGACTGTTTCCGCCCCTACTGGTAGTGTAAGCAACTTCTACTAGTGTCGGAGCTGGAGTTGAATTGATGTTTTAATATGGAATGTCCATCAATGTCCAGTGATGGTTCACAGTAGTCCATGGGTTTAGACTCCTTACCATTTACCCAATTTGTTGGACAGTACTCAAGCCTGTTCCTGTTTGGTCAGTCTCTTGTTATAGTGAGAGTGTGTGACCCTTAAAAGTACATGGAGTTAGGCAATCAGCACAAATTTCCTTTGTGTGGATCCCCTTCCTCTTAAGGACCCTTATTGGGTTATTGAAGAGAAAGTAAAGGGCTTTCTGTGTGAGCCTTAAAGTTCTCCCAAACACAGGCATTCTGAGTTGTCGTCAAAGGAAAGGACTTGAAAGCCTCGACCAAGTGGAAAACAATCTGCAGAATGCATCAGGCGGTTTCCATTGGTTTTGAAAGAAAGAGTTTTTCGAATAGGATCTATATGGTAGCTTCCATGAGGAAAGATTAATAAGTGATATCGGAGTACCGCCACGTGGTGCCCTAGGGGCCTTATCCACCACGCATTGGTGTGTGCCTTCCACAGTAATGTGTGGTGAGATGGTCCCAGGAGTACAACGTGGCGGTGCTCCAAGATATAATCTGTAGTTTTCAACTTCCCTGAACAAATTTTATCTATTTTGTTAATACAATCTGGTACTTAATTTTGTTCACATTGAAGGAAAAGCACCACTGTTTAGTGAACAAACTAACCAGAGCGTGACCCATTCACGCAGCACCACTGTTTAGAAACAGAAGAAGTGGTGAGGAAATAATGTGTTTTTGTTGTTGGTAAAAGAATGTCAATTGAAGTTGCTAGTCCACTATGCTCCCTTTATTTTCGACATCCTACGGTCAGGTGGTGTGTTTGTTTTATAGGTGTTTTTCTGTGTGTCTATGTATGTATGTATGTGTATGGGTAGAGTGAAAACTCCAATTGAGGCCTTTTGATGGCACAGATTCTTGGTCTTCGTCCATTGAATTATTCTTCATTTTGTACATTTGGATGAAAAACCCACGATTGTGATATGCATTATACGTCTAGAGAGAAATGAGGGACGACGGATGTATATTTCATCAGATCAAAAGAAGAAGATGATGGTGTTAAGGTAATTTTACCAGTGCTGTTAACGGATGTCAAAAGTGCACTTTAGTCGACATCACCGGGCATCGTGTGGTAATTCTTAAAGTCGGGATAAAAAATATGCTCATGGCCCAAGTCACGGGGCAAATTTAAAGTTTCTCTGAAAGTGTTGTACTATTTTTGATTAATTGAAATTATGGTTTGAAAGAGGTCTTCTCAAGGTTAAAAAGAATGATTGGACTTTTTATAGTGAAAACTTGACAATAGTAACTAGCAGCTTTCTAGCTTATATTGAAAGTTTATGGGGCTTGTACCCATTGTTTGATAAGTCTTCTCTATAACCACCATTTTGACATCTGACAAGTAATAATGTGCTGTTACAGTGAATCTGCATTCTGCAGTACTAAAGGGAGTTATCATATTTGAGAACATATGATGTTCTAATTCCTGAATTTTGTACGATTCTTATGCATGTCATCGAGCAACTGTTTTTACTTTTGCATTTCTGTTTTGGCGGCATCTTAAGGATTTTTAATGCATGAGCAATGTCACTAGCCACTATATTTTACTCTGCTTATTCCTTTTTTTTCTCTTTCCAGAAAATGGACATGGGCCCGTGTCCAAAGATGCATTCGTTGCAGCTGAGGAAAGAGTATCCTTTTTCCCATTGTGAAGGATAGTTACTTTGTTTTTTTTTGCTTTATGAATGTCAAAGCATATGTTATCACAAGAAATTAGAAGGCTATCCTTTTAAGAAACAATTAGCTACACATTGGCAAGGTGGTGTTCTTTTCTTTTCCATTCTTGCCTATTTTATGCAGTTTTTCTCAATATTTCTGAAAGAAGGAACATGGACAAGTTAGACAAAGCGAATTTGTTTCCAGTATTGAATTAGAGGGAGTAGTTACGCAATCTGGTGTTAGATTATCCCTTACAATACATGGTGTTGGTCAATAACCCCTTTAATAAAGAGACCATTTTCAAAATCTTGCTTTAATCAAGATTCAAGACTGTTGAAGCTGTTTTTTTTTTCTTTTCCCGAAATCGTTGAAGAAATATCTCTGAACTGACATAGTCCCTTTGGTACTGTGACCGTTGTCAGATTATAGCAGTTCAAGACCTATAGAGTTCCTGTTCTTTATTGTAGAAGTTTCCTGTTTTCGGAAGTACTGTCATTTATTGTTTGTTGTAGCCTTACGGTTCATCTAGCAAAGTGTTCTTAATTTAATACAGTTGGTTTTAGATGTTGGTTTGTCATATTATGTGTTCTTACCATTGATTATCGAGCGGTGGTATGTCGAACCTCTTCCTCTTCAAGTCTTGTCGTATACGTTAAGTTTTGAGAACTTGGGAATGCATTACTTTAACTGTTTCCAGATATGAAGAAGCCAGAGCAAAAGGCCTAGAAAACTATGATCGGGACTTGGAAGATGTTATTGATCGGCTTATTGTTGAGTGTGATAGAAAAATCACTAGAGCTCTGAAACGTCTAGAGGATGATGATGCTAAAGCTGCTATTGCAATCTCAGTGACTGAGGTTACACAGGTGATGGCCAGCCTCTAAGAAAATATACTTTTTTTCACATCTATTCCCATTATTTCTAGCCTGCTTTTGTTTTGATAGTTTGTTGTTTTGTTTGAATTCTAGACACCTGAGGTCATTGAGTTATCGAAACAGATCAAGGAGAAGTTGAAGGAAGTGGATCAATATGGTAAGTTCCTCATGGATCACGTTACCTTTTCTAGTTACTGTATTCTTCGAGGGCTTTTTCTGCTGACAAGTTTTCTACGATTATTTTTATTTTCAGTGGGGTTGAGGAGTTATTTGTTGGACCTTTTTGTAATTGTAAAGATTACATTTCTAGTTGGTCAAAGATTGTACGTGATTATGTACATATCTGTGTCTGAGTCTCTCTCTCTCTCTCTCTCTCATATATCTGTATATGTTTATATATATAAATGATCGGGGCATAATATATATTTATACACACACACACATGAAGTATATGGGAAACAGTAGTTTATGGGTATGGGAAGCACAACGATGAAAATGCCAGACCAGGCAAAGAGTTGCTAAAGGAACCTCATATCTGTAGTTCATCCACTATATAGCTATGGGAAGCAAAAGCGTTGTTGTGCTGTTTTTGTGGCGACACGTTATTTCAGTCTACATGTCTTGGGTTATGAAAGATAATTCATAACTGCATGAAGAAATTGTAAGTACAAATTAAGTTGTACTAGAGAATTATGATAAGAAAGACTGTAGAAGATACAAGCCAATGAAGCTGCAAAAGAGGAGGAATGGGACCATATTATTCGTGTAAGAGGCCAAAGATGACAATAATGTTGTGTCCGATGAAACAGATTATTATCGGTACAGACATGATAAACGAGGCATGAAACAGTTTGAAAATCACTATCAGTATCTCATTACACATATGCTTATATCCATCTGCAAATTGTATTTAACTACAGATATGAGGTTCATTTAGTAACTCTTTGCCTTGTCTGGCGTAAGGTTCAGTGTTGTGTTTCCCATAGCTATATACTATTGTGGAGGGAGCAGGTCTTGTGAAAATCCTCCAATTTGGGGGAAAGGAGCTGATATTTGCTAGTAATTAAGTTTTTCAATCATTTTAAATTTCGCAGATCTTGAAGGGCAAACAGATATGAAAATTCGGTCTCTGGAAATAGTGGATGAACTAAGAACGAAAAGGGCTGACATGCAGGTTAGCTTTTTGATGTATATAGCTTGTCAGTTGTAGAGTTGAAATGTTATCTAGTATGGTATTTTAGTACTTTGAATCTATTTGACATGCATTAAATGGTTAATGCTTCCGTTGCAGTCAATGCTGCTTCTTGATGCCTTCAACAAAGATCGAGCTTCCTTACCTCAGCCCCTTCCAAATCCGCCACCATTGGCACCCCTGCCTGTAGTTGCTCCAGATGCTCGTACTCAAGAAATGATAAATGAGAAGCTGAAGAAGGCCGAAGATCTTGGTATGTGTGTATCAGTAATGTCATAGAAGGCTGGCATGTTAGGGTGGAATTTGCAAAGTTAATAAAATCTCTTTTTGTGCTACGTGCGCTCGATAATTTACATATTTATGAGTGTCCATGTAGTAGGAGTGATAAAAATAAAGTTACACACTCCCTTTACCGTGAAAACCGGACTTATCACAATAAGGAAAAAGTTCAAGAAGTGATTCGACGACGCAAATAATTCTACATTTGGCACTAGCTCCGATTTACCTCAAGCAGTCGAACTTCTTTCAGGAGTTATGATTTAAACTTGTAGGTGATCTTAAAGTTCTTAAGCCATGAGGGTTGATACAAAACATAGAAGAGCCAGACTAACAATTTACTTGTAGCACGTATGGCTTTGTATGATTATGGTTTGGGTTTATGTGTGAGTAATAAGTAATAACTAATAAGTATTACTTTGTTGTAGCTGTTGGGAAGGTTTTACAAGGTAAAACTGTTGGGTAGATTTTATGCCTTGTTGTAGGGCTTTATGTATCAAGTGATTAACTTCTCTCGTGGGTCATCTTGGTAGTCAAGTTTTGTTATGTTAAAGTCTAGCAGCAAAAAATAAACCAAACCAAACCAAGTCTTATGTCTCAATCAATTGGGGTTGGCTACATGAATCCTTTTTCTCCATTGAGCTCTGTCAAGGGCAGTCTAGCAGCAAAAAATACTTGATAATATCTATTTTTTATGAGTAAACATGCATGAAATTGTTTTATTCGTTGGAGTTGAGATACACGGAATTAGTGAAGCTACCTTACCTCAGGGGTAGCTTAGTGTGGCTTAATGTGGTGGTCTTTGCTACCTTACCTTAGGGGGCTATTCGGAGGGTTCTCTCTCTCTTCTTCTCCTCTTCCTATATAGCATTTTTCTCAGAAACTCAGACTAACATTTACTGCCCCCTAACTTTTTTCCTTCTCTTTTGCTGTAACACTATTCTTGGCTTCGGGCCAAATACCATAGTCAAAACCAAGTCAACCCTGACCACTTCTCTTACATATTCATGCGCCACAGTAGTTTTGCATCATCGTTGTCGACATTTCATGGAGCCATAGAGGAGAAAGTCCAACGAACGCATCCACAAGCCCACTAACAAGCCCAACAACTAACAAGTATAACTTAAGAAGTAAACCAAAGCCCAACAATCATGAAGTACAACTTAGGAAAGATGCCCCTTTATGGGGGAGAAATAAGCGCACCTTACCTTGACGTTCCAGTTGAGGGGTGTATTGAAGTGAGATCAGTTGGTTAGCTAGCTAAGTGTTGCTAATTTCGTTTGAACTATGTTTTTCTTGCCTTAAAGAATTGTTGTTTCTCACCATTCTCAGGTGAGCAAGGAATGGTTGATGAAGCGCAAAGAGCGTTGGAAGAGGCTGAAGCACTTAAGAAGGTTCTGATTTCCTACTAAGAATATGTCTTTCTTATGTCAAACATTTGAGTTCTCTGTCTCTACGGACATTCCCCAGCCATGAATGTATGATTGCGATTCACGATATATGTCAATTAGCTCTTGTGTGTCGAGATTCCAATATTTAATCGTGCGGCTGATATATTGGAAAATGTTTCTTATGCTCCATATTCACTTGAATTTTTGATACAAACCTTATTATGTGGTAGGCAATTAGGGATATTGCCTGCTATATCAGATACTACATAAAAGAACACTTTTTTCTTTTTTTGCAGATATACGACTCTCTGTTTTTGGATTTACTAATAAGTAATAACAAACTAGTTGTGAATTGTGGAGAAATGTGGTTCATTTACAAGCTGTGTGGATACATATCTGCATAGCTTTTGGCAAAATGGCTACCATATGGTTAACATGTGTTGGTTTGGACGCCATCGGTGTCCAGCACTTGTGAGTTGTGATTCATTAAGCATTGGAGTTCTTAGCAATCAAAATTCAAATCTGGGTATTGTATGGTTATGTACATGCTTAAACCGCTTTCAGATAAAAGAGAAAAGCCTGTTGCCTTTCGTTTGAATGGTGATGAGTGAAACAGAGGCTCAAAACTCTTCCTCATAATCAGCTCTTAGGAACGGCTTAGAAAGCACTTCATTACAAGCTGCGAACTAAGAGTATTAGACAGGCTCTTAGTGTTCTGGGAAAATCAAGGAGAGACGTTTGGAATACGTGGTAAACCATTGCATCCAAATTTAGTTTCAAGAATATTGCACAGCGATACAGTCTTATGTATGTTTGAAGTTTTGAACAACCTCCTAATGGCATTCTAAAACATCCGAGTGGTTCGGGGTGCCTAAATTGTAATTTGAAGTGCCCTACACTCAATCATTGTATGCTCATAGACTCGTAGTAGATTTGTGGACTTTGTATTCACTTGAAATTCATGAAATTTCTTTGGTAAATGAGCTTTCGTTGATGCAGATATTTTCATTGAACCCTGTCTATTTTTTTTTTTATTTAAACTTTATGGTGTTCAGTGACTATAATTATTTTAGTCTTCTGCTAGAGACATTTTGGAGTATCCTACACACATGATTATCAGAATTTTTAATTTGTTTTAAAGTGTTTCACATGAGGTCATCACAAGTTTCTTATGAGCAATTCAAAGATCTCTGGCTCTAAATTTTGTTTGTGTATTGTGGTAACTGGTAACTATCTTTGGGAGACAGTTAACTATGTACTATGATGATATATCTATACACATCTCCATAAGTTTTCCCCTGGAATATTGTTTTAAGCTATGTGGATACCTTAACACCTTATTCCTAGTGTCCAGGATAAGTTCATGTATGTTAAATCTTTTTTTATTCTTACCTTATAATTTTGATCTGCTATTTTTTCTTTGATTCTTCAGCTGGCTAGCCTGGCTCCAAGACAGGAACCTGTTTTGGATTCATCCAAGTACACTGCTGCTGATGTTCGCATTGTGAGTCCTCCTCCCATCCCTCTAATCTTCATGGCTTCTAATCTTCATGTCATGTTGGAAGATACTAGATAGTCTTATATTTTTCATTGCAATTTGTATGATATCAACGGATGTTTTAATTGCCTTTGGCCACTATCCTAGTTTTCATTGACAGTGGTAAAGCTAATTTATATATCAGAGTTTGTCTATAGAACACATCTTAAGAAGTTTAAAATTCTAGCTGGGAAACTTCGAATATTTCTTTGGCCAATTTTCTGGAGACAAATTAAGTTCAACAAGGGTTGTACTTGAAGTAAGAGTTGTTTGAACCCCAAAGTTGTAGTGTTTATGTTTCTTGTATCATAAACACATTCTAAACCGGAAATTCTCATGTTCTCATAGACCGATCAGAAGTTACGTGTCTGTGACATCTGTGGAGCATTTTTGAGCGTCTATGACAGGTAAATCTTCTTTTTAGTCCTCAGTAATTGTAATTACCGTTCTACTTTGTTAAGGACGACAAAGAACTAGTACTTGGGGTTTTAAGTACTTCAGCTTTTGACATGGCGATTATACCTCCTTGTCACCAGCAGGCTTTTGGCCCAGTTTTGGAGGATAAACTTTTGCAGCTAAAGAATGTGCGTCCTTTTCTGTTTTCTGCTTGTAGATCATGTTATTAGTGGCTCTAAATTTATGGGGCTAATGTATTACTTTTTTAATTATCCATTGAAGGATCTTCTTTAGTGATGCTATTTTGATGTTTTATGTGGTCTCTAGTGACCGCCGTTTAGCAGATCATTTTGGAGGAAAGCTTCACTTGGGCTATATGCAAGTCCGTGAGAAGTTAGCTGAGCTTCAGGTAAATGATTTAATTCGGTTTCTGCGTAGATTTTGTGGGGCTATTCACGTCTTATTTTGTTGAAGAAAGTTTGTTTAAGATGGAATAGCAAACGAAATGTTTGGCACGTTGTATAGTTTTGTTCTTCTGATTTGGGATCTGGGCTTTTGCTTTATCTGTTTCCTTGGATGCCTAATTAATGTCATCTGCAAATTGATTAGTAGCTCCTGATAATAGTGCTGTAGTACTACATGTGGTTTGCATGTTAGTTTACCCAATAGTGTATGTCTTGAATACTTAACGTTGGTACTTTGGATATGTGATTCAGGTGCTGGTATAAATGCTTCAGTTGCTTCTGAGAGATTCTCAAATAATATGCATCTGTGAGTTTTTCTTAACTTGGGAATAGTGTTCATCCATATTTTGTCTGTCTCTTATTGGGCCGATGCAGTTGTGTTGACGTTCTCCTGTTTGACATTTGAATTCCTGCTGCATTTGTCTCTTGATTGACTTCCAACGCAATAGACAATACTGAAGCTGAAGCATAGTTTAAAAAAACCAGTACTTTGTTAGGATAAAATCAGCTTAATATTGTGCTCGTGTTTAAGAACATCTTGAATTGTGATCAAACTTCAGCCCATTGGTATGGTCACCTTATCCAGAGTAGGGCTGTAAACAAGTTGAGTATCTGACTCGTGTTCAAACTTTGTTTTTTAGAGCTTGTACTTTGTGGCAATTTGGTGCTTGAGTGATCTTCTGCAGCTTGTTTAGACAGCTTTTTTTAAACGGATTTTAATTTTGGCTTGCTGTGTCTTAGCGTGATTATCCTCGAGCTGCCTACCCTTAAATTCATACGAAAGTGAGTGAAATCATAAATTGTGGCCACTAATAGTTTGCTCTTTTTTTTTAACTGTTAGTGTACTTCCCATAAACTGCATTGTAATGTAAGATCATCTTCTGATTTGACTTGTCAAATGTCCTTTACAACCTTCGGTCATGGCAAGACAGTCCTTGGAATTTCTCTTGCAAGAGTAAATTTTTTGCTCTTCAGTTGCATAGTGCCTGAGACCCTAAAGACACGAGTTAGCATGTCAGATGATCTGTTCATCAAGGTGAGCTGGGCCTTGGTCTTGGCTGGAACTAGAGCTGAGCTCCAAAGGTCATTAACATGCAACCAAGCTTGAGTATCACCTGACTTTTAGGGGCCGTAAACAGTCATGGTGGCTTGGCTCGACTATTTTGCACTCTATTTCAGAGTTTTGGGGATCTTTTTAATCGAGAATGGTACTGAGAGCAATTTGTCCAATCATCTCTTGTATGTATACTTTTGAAAAATTCATCAATTTGTTATTGGTTGTCATTATTTGCATTGCATGCATCCATCAATATATACTTCTCTTTTTTGGAGTCATGCGATGTCACTCTTTTTCAATAACTTGTGCTTGTATGTTTTTAATGCTTAAACTAGTGTCTGTTTCTCATTTTTCAGATTTTTATGTTGAACCTAATCTTGTGTATGATTGTGTGCCTTGTCCAATATGGTTTACTTGTTTCATCTTCTCTGCCTTCTGATTTGTATATCTGATTACGTTCCTGTTCAGTTTCTGCTGGAGTCACAATCATCTTTTTATGCTATTTAGTTCTAGTAAGGTTAATTACTTGGCTTATTGGAGCCTTGGTTGTTAGAGGTTGAGGTCGAAAAACTTTAAGATGATTGCCATTTGCTTGAGATTTCAGTTGAGAACTTAGTATTTAACCCAGGTAAATAAATATGGTATTTAATTGACCCGGGGAAATAAATTATTCCTCAGTTGAAGTTGAACATGTTCATGTTGAGCATGGGCTTTTGAGCAAAACTGTTCTCTAGTTTGACTTGAGCATGTTCATGTTGACTAGGCTTTTAGACATAGAAGCGATGTGGTTAATGCGTAGCTTATGTAGTGTCTATTGGCAATATCTCTTGCCTGACGCTTTGGAATTTTGTCAAAGAGGTGTTTCAGTAGTGCTCTCTTCTCAATTAATATTTCAGGATGAGAGGAACAATAAACGGAAGGTCTTAGAAGAGGAGAGAAGGTATTTCAGATTCATTTTCCTTTTTTTCTTTTCTCTCTTCCTTATCTAGAGGCTTTTAAACCACGACCTCCCCTGTGGGGCTGGCTCTTGGATTGATTGAGCATTTTTATCCTGCAGATCAAAAGAGCGAAGCAAGGAGCGCGAAAGGGAAGCTAGCAGGGATCTGGATAAAGGAGAAAGCCGTGATCGGGGGAGGGATTATGACCATAGGACCAGAGATCGTGATAGGCATTATGATCGTAATCTCAGGCATGACAGAGAGAGAGATCAATCCCGTGGCTATGATTCCAGGAGTCGTCGCAGGTCGCGCTCGCGGTCAAATGAACGTTCCAGGGATTATGATCGTCACAGGTACGTGTTCTATGCAACAGTTATTACATGCCTCATCACCATTTTCTTTTTATGCTGGGTTCTTATTTGTTCATGTAGAGTAGTTGTAAATGTGTGGTGATTAAGATGGAAAAAAATTCACCTTTGTTCATAAGAATATTTTACTTTAGAACACTTGCATTTGGCGTATCCACTCTTGGGGGCATATTTGTTAAATTTATTCCAGCGATTTATGGTAACAAGGAATGGTAAGTTGGTTCATATTCCTTTGGCCATCCTGGTTTTTACTATTGGATTAGTAATGCTAATGTTTAGGTCTGTACATTTCGCTTCTGCAAGGCGTCCACAAGGTGAGGCATATCTCCCATTTAGACATGGTTATTGGTTTTCATCATGCTTATTTTCAATTTAAGCCTTTGGCCTTTATTTGAAACAATAAAGAATAGGGGGAAAACTCGACAAGAAATAATATGCCCAAAGACTCATATATCCGGTTGTACATTTAGGAAAAGTCTCATCTCTGAAACTTGGGAGATGTTAAAAAGCAAGCAACCATCCATGACAAGAAAAGGTTCTCTGTCAAACCTTGGTCCATGGTAAAGAATTGTATCCAACATAGAGCAGGGTTTAGGAAAGGTAGACAATTAGACGACTTATGGCTAATAGCTATTTTTGTGTCAAGACGCGAGGTCCCATGATGGAACTAGCATACCAAGATTGGGTCAGATGACACTTTCCATCACATTATGTCACTACTGTAAAACCTTGGTACTTGATCTTTTAAATATTATTATTACTAGGTGAAACCACCTTTTTCCTTTTCTCACCAAGTTTTATTATTGATTATCTGTTGTCATTGTCAATCGTTTCTCCTGTTATATTAGGGGTTATTACACATTAAACTCCTCGGGCTTGTCCAAAACACATAAGCTTCTTATGGTTCATAAGTAACACACTACGTGGTTTGGCCTAAAATGCAGAGCCTATCTTCATTAATGTTTTCAGCGAGAAATCTGTATTTCTCTGTAATTTGCTTCTATATGCCACCATCAGCGCATCACCATTGCTTGCTCCAACTATCTTGGTCTCCAAAAGTGTGGGTCTGGGCATATGATTGTAAGTTCTTTTGTAAGAACAAATTTTGATTCATCTGTACTAATTTCCCTATCTAAACAGGCGTCATGATCGCTATTAGATCACAAAGCCCAGCTGAAGGAATTTTCCCAAGAAATTGGCGTGCTTGTCTTGGTCAGAGGGAAAATGATGTCTGCTTTATTTTGGAACTTGAGAAATACTATCTGTAATGGTAGAGAAGAAATTGCTTAGTTGATTATCACCGACTACTGTTAGTTTCTTTTTACTGGTCTAGTGCTGTGCTGTTTAGACTGTGTATGTGCGGCTTGGCTTATTGACAAAGTTCACTTCATTGGACTTTTGCCTAATGTGTATGTTGCGATGCTGCTGCTCTTCTCTCGTGAGTTTGGATCAATGCTCATTCGCGTGGTTCTTTCGATATGAAGAATAGTTGTATGGAATACTGATGTTCCTTTGGGTGTCAATGGCATGCATGGAATATGAACATGGGAATCAACTTTGTTGCACCTTAGGGAAGAAGCTACACCACACTAGGGCCTAGGGTTGAGTTTTTTATTTTTTTTTATGCAATTATACGATAACCTCTGCTTTTACCTTTCGTCAGCCTCCCTTGCCCCGTTCCTATGACTCTGGAACACTAAGCCATGCAGGTCCTGTACTATGAGGACGGTCTTCTTGCTCTGCTCACCACCTCCTCTATTGACGACACTTTTTTCTCCGTTGGAAAGTAGCCTTTATTTTGCTTGTTCCTGTGTGCGTCGGTTACTTTCAATCTCATAATCTCCGTCTCCATTCCATTTCCTTCATCTGGGGTTGAATTAGTTCCTCAATCCCTAGTCGTGGGGAACGAATGGAGCGGGAAAAGTACTATTCCTTAATCATCCCAAAGTCATGGTATGTATTGGACTAGGTGCCCGCATAGTTTGATTGAGCGCACAGCTTAGTTTCCAAGCTAGTCACTTTGTCGAACAGGAATTGATTAAGTGTGTTGCGACATGTTTCCATACCCGATGATATAGAGGATTCTAAATACCGCTTTAGTATCTATAAGTGTTGTGCAATGAGCCACCCCAGATAAAGCCCTTACAAATGTGTGGTGGAAAGAAGAGTTGGGAAACTGTCTTTATACGTGAGGCATTGAATAATCTTTCAAATGGGGAAAAAAAAATCCAAATGGTTATACGAGGGTCACGACAACTGGTAATCACAGCATTTTGTGCTCTGGAATTTTTTGCTTGTGTGCATCGATCTTTTTTCAAGCTCAGTAACATGTTTATGCACGCATGGTTTTTAAGTCGAAGACCTTAGGTGATCGTCCCTTATGTGTGAAACAAGAACAAAATGACAACTAGAACAACAAAACGAAGTACAACAAAAGCCGTTCATGTCAGACCCATCAATCTCACTAGTAAAGGTGGATGGAGGATCGCCATTGAATCTTGTCCCGCCGAGGTATTGCCACTAGATCTGTATCTTGACGCTTTCATCATAGAGAGTCCCTAAAGAATGTCGTCCCAGCCAACCGAATTATTACCGTAATTTCTCACCCTTACCCTTGTTTGGTTTTTATTGCTTTCAGACCAAAAAACAGATAGTGGAACGCTGTTAATCATGTTGAAAGCTGCCTTTTATCTTTTCTGGGCGGATAAAAGTGCATTCTATTCTATTCTATATGGAATCATTCTTAGACATAAATTGTCCCCCACAAGAACATATGGTCTACAACTCACACACCATCGATTTAAAAAACTCTAGAAAGAATGGTTCTTATGCTACAAGAAAATAACAATTCTGTCATCATCGCTCCCTTTTTTTGATTACTTTTTTTTTCGATTCGTTGCAAACAGTGGCGGACCCAGCATTAGGACTCCGGAGGACCGGCTTAATAGACATATATTTTTTTATCGAAACGTATACTTATTACATCATACTAAGATTTTTGCTTTCCACTACATGATATTTCTACATAAAAATGATTCTAGGCTTCTAGCCTAATAATGTTAAAGTATACCAAACATTTTATTTTTTTCTTTAGGCTATTTCAACTGTCACATGCTTATTTTTTATTTTTAAAAGAAATTGAGAAATAAAAATGTAAAATAACCAGTTTTTATCAAATCACACCAAAATTATTGAGATTATAAATAGCTATACGCGAATAATTATGAATAATATTCAAAATCAATTAATATACAAAATAAAAATTTTAAAATTTGGACTCGGAAGAGCCAGAACCCTGCCCCTAACATAGCTCCGCCCTTGGCTGCAAATCAGGCGATTAGGTGGGTCAATATTCCGAAGTAAAAAAAAAGGGGATTAGGTGGGTTCCAACTTGGAAAATCCCTTCCTATTGAATGAATCGATACCTTACTCGTGCTTCCGCTCACAAGTCTAATCAACCGCACTAATCTTTTTCTACTTGTGGTAAGAGAATTAGATTCAATAGTTATAATAACGAGTGCTGCTAATGGTACTGATGAGAACCCTACTGAAATCGTACTGAAGGCTGCACCGAACTGTCTCCAAATCAAGCACCCTACACATATCGGATGCTGTTGATTATCGCGTGGGCCCCTCTCGGTTTTTTTTATAGAAATTTTGGACGGCTCGGATTGGCTGTCCAGCGGCTGGAGACGGCCCGGCGCGGCCGTCAGTATGATTTCGGTGGGATTCTCGTCTGTACCATTAGACTTTTCGTATAATAACAAGGTGATCATTCAAAAACCAGCTCTCTAGTGTTATCAACTTTTTTGAGGCCACTTCAACAAAGTTTTGCTCCGGTTTGGTTCCCCGCAAGTGGGTGGGGTGAGATTGAACCCCAAAGACTTAGTCAAGGTGCGCGTAAGCTGATCCGAACATGTAAAACTAGTAATCAAATCTCGTCTTTGATAAGATTTTTGCCATTTGACCACTCAATAGAGAATGTACGAGGCGAGGGTGATCAACCAGTCTAGATCCTAATCCTAGTTGGTTCCCACTAATTTTACGCTAACACTCTCCTTCTGATACCATTGAAAAGTGTAATAATAGCTCGAACTTTTTCCCAATTTGTTTGTGCGAATATGTCAAGCTTCCAATAGATACAGTTTCCTTATAAGAGGAGAGGCGTGCATCTGCAATCAACCTTTTTTTGTCTCCCTTTGGACAAAATTTTGGGAGAAAATTTTGGCCATGCATGGGAAGGTATTGCCACTTGGTGCCCAGCACCCCATCCGAGCCTTCCAGTACATTTTTGGAGAGGCCAAATTTGAGAGGGTAAATTTTAAGTTCAAAATATCCAAAAACCCACCTCAACTCTGAGCCGTCTAAAAGTGTATCGGACGGCTCGGATGGAGTGCCGGGCACCACGTTGCAGCACCCTTCCCGTACCCAAAATTTTCTCCTTTCTTTGTGAAAAGTAACCCTTTTTATGTAGATAGTGCTCAGATGAGATAGGAGAGAGCAAGGGTCCCATTTTTAATCTTCTTTCTACTTTACCTAACAACCCTCTAACAAACAATTTTTTAACCCCACTTTTAACACTTTCTGTCTTATAACACTCAAAACCTTTCAGAGTCAAATGTATGCTCTTTAGAATGACTCGAGCATAACAAGAATTTGACTGCTCAAGTTCAAACCGAACTTGTCTAGGTTTGAGTCAAACTCGTGCTTATTCAAAAATCTTGATGAGTCAAAATAACTGATAGTGATGCTCTTACACATATAGGTTAAGAGTTGCAAATAAAATTTTGATTTTGTACATTTATATATGATTATAAAAATGTATATATAAGATTATAAGTTTATAGTACTTTTAAATGGTTATACATGTACATGTTATAAACATTTCCATTATGGACATTAGGAATGTAGTATTAGTTTATACATATTCAAGGATATTGATGAAGTTCTTATGGCACATTCTATGTTCGCGAGTTTAACGAGCTGAATATTTTCAGGTTCAGGTTTGGCTCATTAATTAAACGTGTCTAAAATTGAGGCTCAAGATTTGGTTGTTTAGTAGATGAATCTAATTTGAACGAACCTTTACCAAGTCGAGTCTTGAATAATTCACGAACGACTCGGTTCATTTTCAGCCCTAATGGTAGATAGAGCTATCATGAATTCATGTTAATCCCTATTATCAATGTAATTTACTGCTAACTAAGTGACAAAATTAAATCATTGACGACCCTTATAAGTTAATTTGTAAATGTGTGCCCTAAATATATGAAAAATGTGTCAATAATTCCTCACCCTGATCCCCTGGTTCACTATACCCTTCTCCGCTTTTCTCTCCTTGTAAATCTCCACCGTCTCCTCAACCTCCATCTGATGATGGCTCTTCGAGTTAACCCAGTGGGTGTTTCATGTTTACCTCCTCGTCCTCATGGACTGAAGCAGATTTTCCTCCTTTGGACTTCTATAGTTCCCAAGAAAGGACAACCCACCGTCATAAAATTCCAGACCCATTAAAAACTTTTCCTTTCAATAAAATCTTGCAGTTCACTTCTAGTTTGATTTTTGTGATTTAGGAATCGGATCCCCTGTCCGAGTTTCCCTGTCCTACCCCTCTGTCCCAGCCTCCTCCAGCTGCCACGTTGTCCACTCCAACTCTCTTCAACCTTTTTTTCAACTCCGTTAGTTCAACCCCATTTCGTTCTCTTTTATTCGTTTCCTAAGCTTAAATGCAATCTGACCTCTTTCTTTACCACTTGTCATCCCAATAAACAATAATATTTGTTCAAGTGCAATAGTAAAACTATACTTCGGCACTTGTTTTTAAAAAAAAATAAAAAATCCTAATGAGTATTTGGGTGGTTTCTAAGTTTTGGTTTAATGAGTTAAGTAACTTTTTTTTGTCTTTATTCAAATTGAGGGTGTATTTTTTTTAACTTAATTTTCTTCTTCATTTTGTGTGTTTTGTTTGTTTTTTCTGCATTTTTGTTAGATTCGCGTGATATTTTTTGGATTAATCATCCATCCCAACAAGAAGGGTCTAAAAAGTATAAAATTATGACAGAAAGCAAAAAAAAAAGGTTTACTAAAGACGAAAAAAGTATTAAAACGATTGTCTTATTTGTCTAAATTGCCGTCTTATTTGAATTCTTTCAATATCAGTCCATACTTTTATATTTTTTTAATTCGTCTCAATGAGACGAATGTTTAATTCCAAAAATTACGACGAAAAACTAAACAAAAACTTACGAAAAGTAAAAAATATCAAAATAAATTTTAGACTTATAAGTTGAAAATAACGCAACCAGTCTTTTTTACTTATTTTTGTCTTTTTAAAGAAATTATGAGTTTCGATAAAAATCTACTTTCCTGATTCCTCTCAATAAGACAAATCAATAAATCACAAAAGTTTGACGCAAAATTAACAAATACAAAAAAAAAAAGAATAAAAACCAAAAAACTAAGTCATTTTTTGGCCAAAACCACCCAAATACTTATTAGGATTTTTTATTTTCTTAAAAAACAAGTGCCGAAGTGTAGTTTTACTACTGCACTTGAACAAATATTGTTTCTTGGGATGACAGGTGGTAAAGAAAGAGGTCAGATTCATTTAAGCTAAGAAACGAATAAAAGGGAACGGAATAGGGCCGAACTAACGGAGTTGAAGAAAAAGTTGAAGAGAGTTGGAGTGGGCAATGTGGCAGCTGGAGAAGGCTGGGACAGAGGGGTAGGACAGGAAAACTCAGACAGGGGATCCGAGTCCTGTGATTCATTCATACAACCCATTTTTCCTCTTTCCTTCCTTTTTTAACGGTAACTCATATTGTCTGAGCCAATTTGTGCACACCTCGACTAATCTTTAGGGGACCAATCACACCGCTCATTAACAAAGATCCGATTAAAACAAGAGTAAAGCCCCGTATGGATTAACCCTATAAGAGTTGATAGAACCTAAAAAGTTTTGAACCTAAAATTTAAGAGGAGATCTAAACCATTAATATCTGAGATAGACGGCTCAGTTGTGCCCTGCACTCTTGACCCTGTAGTGCACCCCTGCAGTACAAGGACCCCAGTTCCCTCTGCACCCACCATTCAGCTTCTATTAAAATGATTCATGTGAGAAAACAAATGTGAGCATACAAACTTTGTTTTCCGACCGTCCCTTAGATTTCATCTTGACTGAACGACTGAGATCTGTCCGGCCAAGATAAAATTTGAGTCGTCCATTATCGACGGGCATGGATTGCTCGGATGGGACCAACACCCATGTTGTCCCTCATGGGACACAGCAGGGTCCCCATTTCTATAAATAGCTAGCCTTTTGCACTGATCAACAAGTTCTCTCTGTTTTCCCAAGGGGGTCACATCATAAAAATCATCCCAAAAGAAACAGAGAGATTAATGGTGGGGTGGGAAGATGTTTACAAGGTGGCGGAGGCCATGGCACCGCTCTACGTAGCCCTGATACTGGGCTACGGATCGGTCAGGTGGTGGCACATGTTTACGCCGGACCACTGCGGCGCGATAGACCGCTTTGTTTGCTATTTCATCCTCCCTCTCTTCACCTTCGAGTTCGTGGCCACCGTCGATCCTTTCGCGATGAACTACCGCTTCATCACCGCGGATGCCATCTCCAAGTGCATCGCGGTGGCAGCAGTTGGATTTTGGGCCAAGTGTAGTAGTGCCCATGGAAGCTGGGGCTTAACAAGTTTTTGTTTGGCTACATTGAGCAATACTTTGGTTGTAGGGGCTCCACTCATGAAAGCCATGTATGGTCGGTTGGGGGTTGACCTAGTGGTTCAGGCTTCAGTGGTCCAGGCTCTGGTGTGGTTCTCTCTTCTTCTGTTTGTCTTGGAATTTAGACATAGTCGGACCGAAGATGATCAATTCTTCGCGGCAGAAAAGAGCAGTGCGTGAGAGCTTACGAAAGAAAATTTACTAGTAGTAGATTTTGAGATTTTAGTTATTAATCCTCTACCACTATAATTCTTGATTTGTTATCGAAAAGTGAAATCTAAGTTTATAACAAAAAAAAAAAAATCTGCTTTCACAGCTATCGCAAATACTGTCGAAGATGCACGTGTTCTTGAAGAAGGGAAAGACTTGGAAGGAAATCATAACAGCAATGCTCTGGAGATTGATCTGAAAACTACGACGACTAGGCAGCCGCTGTCATTCTGGTCGTTGATGAAAGTTGTGTTGCGAAAGCTCGCCATGAATCCAAACTCTTACGCTTGTTTTCTTGGAATCACTTGGGCATTCTTTTCGAACAGGTACGAATTCCGCTACTCTTTTCTTCCCCTTCGTCGTATTTCGGCAACAAAAAATTCATCAATCGGACAATTACTAACTAATTAAGAGCTAATTGGTGAAACTTTTGGTGTTCTAAATTTTAGGTTTCATTTTAAGATGCCTAATATCGTTGAAGGATCGGTACTGGTCATGTCAAGAGCCGGAACCGGCACTGCCATGTTTAGCATGGGTAAGAACATCTCTAGCAATTACTACTAGTATCTATCGTTACAAAAATGGAGAATTATACCCGAATGCGCGCTGTTGTTTTTTTTTACTGGAACAAGATTACCGAAAAGGTGGTAGAGATTGAGGGCCGCCTCAAACTCTACCACCTCCACCATTCGGTAACATTTTTCGTGTTCATTACAACCGCAAAAAGGTAAATTCTCTGTTTTCGTACCAACAATGTCAACATGCGCGACAGAACTCCATTGAGAGGCCGACGGCCCGGCTAAAGTTGTAATGTTATATTTCATGAATCTTGCAATCTAGTAATATTTTTGAGGAGTATTGGCATTAGACGGTCCAAATTTTAATAAAACTTTTCCGGAAACTTTTCTCTAGAAATCTGAACCATCCAATATACTTTGGATGAGCGCGATTCACCTTGGTAAACCACTATTAAGAATTTTTGAGTCATGGTGAGGGTTGCTTGTGTAAGTGCAGGACTATTCACTGGAATGCAAGAGAAAATAATTGCATGTGGTGCTGGCCTAACCGTGTTCGGTATGGTTTTGAGGTTTGTTGCTGGACCAGCACTGATGGTTATCGCTTCTATAGCCGTTGGATTGCGGGGCAATGTCCTACGCATAGCCATCGTTCAGGTAGTAATTTTTACAGGAGATTAAATCCTTTCCATCGGCGGTGGAAATAGTGAATTTTTCACCGCCGCCCATTGTGGATCCCACCATGCGTTTATGTTATAATCCGTACTGTTCATTTTGTCGGGCATATTCATGCAAAAAATTAGCTTGACTGGATATCGATAGATCAAGTAAAAGTTGAATTTTAGTTTATAAAATGTCCGGTCTAATCCTGTCAAGTTAAAGTGTCCATGACCGGATCCGCTTTATAAACCAACGTTTAAATTTTGATACACCTATCAATGTCCAGTGAAGCTAATTTTTTGAATGAGAACACAGATCTACGGATCCTACGAGATGAACGGTTCATATCGACAATTAACGCACTGTGGGGCCCAAAATGATGGTGGTGAAAAATTCATAGTTTCTATTGCTGTCGACGGATGGAATTTAATCTCAATTTTTATTATTTGATTTTTGAAATAAAACTTTTTGAAGGTAAGACAAAAATGGAAAACCGAATAATTAAAACACTACCTAGCTGGATAAAATTTGGGCATTGAGGCCTCCTCAAAGCTTTAGAATCTTATAACTTTAATTTCACAAACCAAGTTCAGCCAATAATACATCTTCAAGAGCAGTTTGGATCATCTTGTTGTGGTCTCGATATGTATCTCCCGAATGAAAATGTTAAGGTTTGAATGAAGGAGGCAAAGTCGTTTTGGCCGCCCTACAGCGCCTGCTCTACAACATCCGTACACAAATGTTTCAGCACACACTACAAGAGTAGTCGACTTTTTCTTTGACAGTAAAATTGCTTCATTTTGGTGCATGCAGGCCGCAATGCCGCAATCCATCACGACCTTCATATACGCGAAGCAATACGGATCGCAATTACATGCTGACGTGCTCAGTACTGCGTAAGTTTCCTATGAACTAGGGCAGTCCACCTAATCGTCCAGTTGGGTTCGCGCTCTTCTTTTATCTTTAAGGCCCTTCATAGAGCATTTACGAAAAAAATTGTATTGTTTCGATAACCATATATAGCAATACGAATAGGCTGCCTTTCTAAGGCGAACACGACCAATCATGTAGAACCCTACAAAATAAACGGGCTGAATAATCGATGTGAGATCCGTGGTAGGCCCACGGTCCTAACCGGGCAAACTTGCAGTGAAGATTTCTACAGTATATTAATTTGTTCAATTTTGAATCACTTCATTTTCAGGGTCATTTTCGGAACTTTGGTGTCGCTCCCGGTGTTGATGGCTTATTATGCAGCTTTAGAGTCTTTGCATTGATCGTTCCGTTGCCACTTTAATTTGTCGATTAATTGTTCGAGAACTTACTTGCTGCATTTATCTGTTCGAGGAGGCCAATCTATACAGGGCTTTGTTCTGGTTTCTGAATTTAATTGCCTCCCCTCTTTTTCCTAGCTAGATTAGCCGGTCTATCGGACTAGATACCGAGTTATATATATATAAAAAAAAAAAAAACAATGTGTCCATCTTGGGAGCTGATCGAGTACCAATTAATTCAGCTAGATATAGTAAATATATCCGAAATGTATAACGGGGAAAGAAAATTAGAATCGGCCACAAAGATTTAGTATGAACATATTTATGAGTGTGTATGTGGCTGTTGGGTGTACCCATTAGTGAACCAATTCGATCAAATGTAAGTTGAACATTTAATTTTTTTCAATTTAAATCAAAGACATCATATGTTCGAGTTCGAGAAATTAAACGCAAAAATAGAAACATGCAAATGTTGTAGAATCAAGCGATCGAACACCATGTTGCGGATGAAGAGAGATAATTTTGAAGGGAGTAGTACTATGCGGATCGATATGATGGAGGAAGCACGAAAGAGAAGCGTTGTAGAGTCATAGTCAAGGCCATCTAGGATGGCAAAGTTTTGTCCAATACAAACACGAGGACCCCCACCAAAATGCTTAAAAAAAAATTTACCCTAAATGATTCTTTTTTTTAATTTTTTCCTCGGCAAAACCCAGTTGATTCTTAAAAAAAGAGAAAATGATATATAGATGTTGTCCGTGATCTCGTAGCGTCTCCTCTTGGACAATGCATGTGTGCGTGTACAAAGTAACATAGAATGAGGGTCGAGTTTTGGCCTGAGAGTATTTAAAAGTAAATATTTTTCTCGACGAGAAGTTTCAACAAATTAATCGAAAAATACAAACAAAGCTTAAAAAAGCTACTCACACAGGACAAAAACTACGATATTTGGAGGAGCTCTGTAAATAAACCGAATTGTTCTAGTTGGTCAAGACACATATAAAGAGTCATAAGTTTAAATTTGAATTAGCGATGAACCAATTATATAGTAGTTAAATCTTTATTTATGGGGGCTATTTATGGATTAATTTATACTTGCTAATTAGTATTACCTAGTATATAAGACAGAAAAATTACAACCACCTTGGAAATAGTTGAGACAAATTAATTAGGAGGAAAAGAAAAGGACACAAAGCTCCACTAAAATTACGAAACTATCCTTGTAAGCAGGAACACACTACACAACACTGCTGTGATTGGATCATGCACAAAACCAAAATTTTCACTAGTTGAGTTCTAGGGAAGAAAAAGTTTTGCTACTACTAACATGCAACAGGACATGTGAAATGAATACACATTTTGTAAGCTTTGCATACATCTTTTGTGCAAGGAATTTAACTCTTTAGATTCTTTGAACTCCTATATGTACGGCAAGTAATCAAAATCAACCCCGAAGTTTTTGAAAACTACAAATTGTTCTCTCCGGCCCGTTTTGCTCACGTTTTGGCAAATTACAAAATGCCCTTGTCTCATCTTCATCTTCATCTTCATGTATGACTCTTGGCACCTAATGGATCTGCAAAGGGGAGAGAAAAGTTAAAAAATGTATAACTAAGGACAAAGTCAAGTGCAAGGATAAATGTCAATCATACCTTCTGAGCTTGATCTTGCAAAACTTTGAAATTTTCTCATGGTTTGTGCGCAGTCACTCCAATCAAGTAGATTGCCTATCTTTTCTTTCATCTCTGGGGAAAGACCTTAGTTGCAGGAAACGTCTACCTTGGGGCCGCTCCCGCACGAGAAATGCGAATCCCCGCTTCTGGGTCAGAAACGCGATGGGAGCGTGTCTCCCTTGAGACGGGAGCACGCTCCTAAGGGAGATGGGAGCACACGACGAAGATGGAGAGAGAAGACACAATCTGCCATAACCGTTTCATGTTCTTCCCCTGTTTTCTATTTTGTAGAGAGAGAGAGAGAGAGAGAGAGAGAGAGAGTAATATGATGACTTTGTATGGACTATGAAGTCTGTTTCTTATACACGTGCATTCATCTTCTTGATCTTCTCACCGTTTCATCTCCTTGCCCTATTTTTTTCTATTTTGCTGAGAGAGAGAAGATGAAGAGATACCCACTTTTGTATATGTTTCTCGACACTTGTAGGGCCAACACTTGTAGGGCCAATGACAGTGTATTGTTTTTTTTTTTAATTTTTAAAACCAATTACACCTCTACGGGTGCGTTTGGTTGGATGGAATGGAATGGAATGTGAATAGGAATGAAATTACGAATGGAATAGAATTGGAGGAATTGAGAATGGAATAATCATTCCCATTCTCATGTTTGGTTGTGCTTAGGAATAATCATTCTCATCTCTAATGGAATAGTGTGGCAATAGCAATTTTTGGAGTGGCAATAGTAATTTTTGGAGTGGCAATAGAAATTTTTGGTGTGGCAATAGTGAATGTTGGAGTGGCACTAGTAATTTTGGTGTGACAAAGAAATGGAATAACAATTCCTTAGTTTTTTGGATGGAATGACAATTCCTTTACTAAGGTGATCTTTCCATTATTCAATGGTGAACCAAACATTGGAATAAGTAAGTCATTGGAATGACTATTCCATTCCAACCTTGATTCCATCCAACCAAACATACCCTACTTGTAGTTGGAATCTTGGATGGTACATCTGTACAGTTGGAAGATGGGAAAGTAATAAATTGGTACAGCTTTATAGTTGGAAGTTGGGAAAGTAAATTGGAAAGTGGGAAGGGAAATTTTTTTTACTGCTCACTTTTCCTCCTTTTTTTTTTTTTTTGCGTGGGTAGTGAACGAAAAATTAGCCAAAATCAAATTTTTACAGGTGGATTTTTGCAATGGGAATTCTCAAATTTAAAGTTTTCTAAGTTGACCACAATATTCAATTTTTTATTATATATTCATATTTTAATATATATAAAAAAATATAAATATATATAGAGCTGCTCCCAAACTAAGGAGCTTCTAAGCACCTCCGCTCCCCCGCTGCAACTAAGGTAAAGACAATCAGGAGGGGCTAATTCAAAACTTCTAGGTAAAATAAGAACAACCCCCACATTCAAAACCCTCTTTTTACCATTAGAAAGAACTTGTTTCAATTGCATATCATGAGGAATTCGAACAAGTGCTTCAAATACAACATTATGAAGTACAGGGGAGGAGATCTAATCCGATCGGAATGAATTGTAATATTACTTTTGGACAACTCTCGTGTCTAGTCCGATCATAACGATTTGTGGGATAGTCGTAAGAGGCGACTGGTGTCAACGGTGACGGGAAGGCTATGTTTGGGTGTTGTAGTGATTAGTTTGAATACACTCAAAGTGGTTCGGGACACCAGGTATCGGAAAAAGAAAAATAAATTCATTTCATGATTTATGTGGGCAAATTTTACTCTACAACTGCTTGTGGAACCTCAACATCCACGGGCTTATTAGTTAAATGGCGATTGACACAAACAATACGCTCAATCGCTTCTCGTGAATTTTGATAATCATGTAATGAAACCTATTAAGCACACAAACTAAACAAATTTATAAAACTAGATGACTTTGGAGCTAAAAAGTATCTTTACACAAATGCACAAATACAAATTCACAAAGAGCACATTCTTTCTTTTTATAGATTTCCACCTCCTCAATGAACGGTTATGATTACTTTTATCAAATGGCCCACATTCTCATTTAAAAATCCTCCTAAAAAATAGCTTTCCTTCTTTACATCTCCAAAATATTCCAAATTTTTTCACACATCTAGCATATAATAGAATATTCTACAATCTTGTAAAACATTCCAGAATCTCCCAGAATTCTTTAGAACTAACTTTTTTCTAGCTATATCCTTTTAGAAAAATCCATATTACAAAACAAAGCATTTTTCTTTAAAAATGTCTAGGCATACATACAAAGTAGCATCTATAGCCATTTGATCGTACTTTCTGATAAGATTATAGCCGTCGGATTGAATGAATATTTCCTACTATACACCTACGCTAACGTAAAAAAAGAAGTTACACGTTTCCCTGATAGAGAAATATACACCCCTTCTTTTTTCAATTGATTTCTCTAAACTTGATTTTCTTACATTCAATTCAATATTTGTTTTTAAGTTGATTCCTTTTAGGTTGATTTTCCTACCGTAAAAAAGAAAATTATTTTTAGATTCATATGCGAAAAGGAAATAACCCTTTTTATAAGAATACACACAATTCTTCTACGTGTTTCTTCGGGGAAAAAAATTTGAACTATTTTGAGTTTTTTTTAAAAATAATATTGACTAGTGAAGGAGGATGCTATGTTAAGTTTTTTTTGCCTTTGCGTTAAAGAGGTTAGAGGGATATTCAAGAATAATTTTTTGCCCATCGATTCGGAGCCGTGCCTTCAGGCACAGGCATGCGCTAGTATTGAACGTTCTCCAACATGTTAGACCGTTCTAGAATAGTTTTGATTATTCTCCATTCTTCTAGAGAGTTCTCAACTATTCTAGAATACTTTATGACACACTTAGGGCCTGTTTGATAAAACTGAAAACTAAAACTGAATGCTGAAAAATTAAGTACTGAAAGTTGAATGCTAAATTTTTTAAGTTGAAAAGCTGTTTGGTAAATATATTACGTACTGAATTAAAAAAATAATAATTTAATTTTAGTTCTGATTCTCTCTTAATTTACTATTGGTCACAATGTACTTATAATCATGATGAAATGATGGTGGTGGTGGTGGTGGTGTGTTAGTGGTGATGGAATGGTGGCGGCGGCGGCGACGGCGGTGTTGGAGTGCTGGCGATAGTGGTGTAATGGTGGTGATGTAACTGTGGCAGTGAGTGATTGTTGTGTAATGGTGGCATTGTAGTGGTGGCAGCAGTGACGGTATGGTAGTGGTGTTGGCAGTGTGGTAATTGTGGTGGTGGTGATGGAGTGATAGGGGAGTGGTGGTGGGAGTGATGGTGGTGGTGGTGGAATGGTGGTGGTGGTGGTGGTGGAGTGGTGGTGATGGTGGCAAAGTGGTGGTGGTGGTGGTGGTAGTGGTGGTGGTGGTGGTGGTGGCAAAGTAGTGGTGGTGGTGGTGGTATATTGTTTAAATGCAAATACACAAGAATTCAGTTAGAATTAAGTAGCTTAAAGTTATTTAATTTTTTTTCAATTTTTTAACCTAGCTACATTTTAATTAACATTTAATTTGTCAAGCAATGCATAATGTCTTTGTCAAACCTACTGAATCACTTATTAAAAGCAATGGAGCTTTGGTCAAGAGTCCATAGTATAAGGACTATAATGCAATAAGGACATTTATACTTTCTGTGCCGGCGCCAAGACTTTTGTTACATTCTTTCCAAAAATAACCCAGTTTTAAAACAAACAACAAAGGGGGCAAAACCATTACAGTCGATTCAGAAGAAAGAGAAAGAAAGGAACGATAAGGGGAGAGAGAGAGAGGGCAGTTCGACGACGATGAGAATAATAAGGACATCAACAACGTCTCAGTTGCGGCAACCGTGGAAGGGAAGTTACTCGCTCAACTTTGACGACGACGCGGAACCATAAACATGTATCTCGGCGGCGGAGCTTGTGGTTCAATTGTCGACGACAGTGAGAGATCGATTTGTATTAGAGAAGAAATTGCTAGCTGCACTCAGCCGTGAGCTTTGTCATGGAAGAGGTGCCGGCGGCAAGCCAACGTTTTGGTTACTGGAAGACGGGGACGTAAAGGGGGAGCTCGTGGCGGGGAAGATGATGGGCTTTGGTGTGGATCAGAGATGGGGACGGAGGAGGAGTCTTTGGAGATGGAGCTGGCGGTGGTGTGGCGGTGGATTTTGGGATTTATGCTTCTTGCTTCTTGTCATTTCTGATCTATTTTCAAGCATTTTGGTTACTAGAATTTGTATAAACTCAATCACTAGTTTTGTTTTTTAACTTGACATTCAATGTTTTCCCCTCTATTTTGTCATTTCTACTTCAAAAATCTGTATGTGTTTGGAAAATGTAGTAGGAGTAGCAATTTTTAGAGAGAAAGTGATTTGGACTCTAGCCCTTAATAGGTTGATATACCTCCTACTTTTGGACTTCACACACAGTTCTTATTCAAGTGTTATTTTTCCTTGTTTTGTCTTGTTTCATTGTTATTGTTATTTTTATTTCTTTATATCTATATTTTGTGTGAATGATGGGAATTGTGTTGGAAACTGTGTTAAATTGCAAGATTCGTTATATCTGGAAGATTTTTTTTTCTCATAGATCTTAGAATTTTTGTCCAGAGAACATGAATGGTGAAACTTTAGACAAGATAATGTTACTTTGTGACACATGCAAAACAAATAGATAGCCATAATTTTTTTTAATAAAAACAGATACCCATATTTTTGTTACTTTGACACACTAATCACAAATGACTTTATATGTGTTGTTTATGTGTGGCACTAAACTAAAATATCACTCAATTTATATAATTTTTCTCTAATAGATATGGTTATTTGTCCAAATTCATACTATGTATTATTACGACTATAGTTATCTGTCCAAATTTATAGTATTTATTATTATGCAAATGACAATAGATAAGATTATCTTCTCTGAAACATGTGCTATGTCTAATCAGAATAGAACCAACAAATATGGTTATCTATTCAACAGATATAGTTATCCTCAACAAATATATTTGTACTCTGTATTATTACAAAAATCACAAATAGATAAGGTTATCTTCTCCGAAATATGGGCTATGTCTAATCAGAATAAAACCAACAAAGATGGTTATCTATTCAACAGATATAGTTAACTAAATCAATAGATATAGGTATCTTTCCAAATTTATACTATGTATTATTACGAAAATGACAAATAGATTAGGTTATCATCTCCGAAACATGTGATGTCTAATCAGAATAGAACCAACAAATATGGTTATCTATTCACATTTATATTTGTATTATTCTAAAAGACAAAGTATCCGGCTAATTTATTTGTGGTAATTTTGGTTATCTGTCCTTATATGCGCTAATTTATTTTGTATCATCAAAAATAAAATAACAGATAACATTATCTACTTTAATTTGTTTCTGTATCTTCTAAGATAAAGCAACAGATAACCATATCTACATTAATATATTCTTTGACTCACAAAAAATAAAGCAACCGATAATATTATCTTTAAAATAAAGGAACCAATAATATTATGGAGTTTTTAAATATTCATCCTTAGATCTCATCTCACGTAAGTATTCATCCAGTACTTTTTGAACAGTTATGTTTTCATCTTTTCAGATTATGAATTTCCTATATTACCCTTTTAATAAGATATCCATTGTTTATTTTCCTAAATTAGTGGGATTATAGTAATTACAATTATCTAAAATCATGGGATGATCAGGAATAGAGGGAATTTCCAATTTTCCAAATCCTTAATGGATATATTCTAAACCATTCTCTCCTTAATTTCATGAATATTCAAATCCTTATTTTTTTGTGAATTTTCGTAAAACATGAATACATTATAATTTATTTAATAAATATGCATACACCATATTTTATTCATGAATTTTCATGAATAAATTAATAAAAAAAACATGACTAAATTAATCAAAAAACATGAATACACCATATTTTTAATTGACCAGAAGAACATAAATAAATTAACCGATCATGTTTTTCATGAATACACCATGAAAAAACATGACTAAATTAATCAAAAAAAATGAATACACCATATTTTTAATCGACCATAAGAACATTAATAAACTAACCGATCATGTTTTTCATGAATACACCATGAAAAAACATGAATTCACATGTTTTATTCATGAAAACACATAAATAAACATCAAAAACATGAATACACCATGAAAAAAAAATGAATACAAATGACTTTCTCGCCGGTGGCCGGAAAACATATTTATTCAAAACAAAAAAAAAAAACCACTAGAAATAACTTGCTACAAACAATATCAACCTCAAAGGAAACTCTTCCATAACCTCATCCATCTCCTTCTCATGACCCGAGAATAAACAACCCGTGACCGGCAGTCCGAAAATGCTATGGCCAAAAACACCATTGCCGACATACTAGCAAGGACAAAATCCGAAAGCCCGAGCCTGTACCTTTCCTCTTTAATTAGGCACTTGCACTTTGACACCGGGCTTGAACATGGCCAGCCCGTTGGGTGTGACGAACCTGTAGTAGACCCGCCTGTCCAGCACGCAAAGCTGTCCGTGAAGTGGAAGAAGAAGCAAGAGAGCATGCACAAAGGGAGCAAGGCGGTGATCATGAGGGTGGTGACGTGGGTGCACTCGCTGCCACCGCAGCGGTAGACGATGGGGATGAGGGTCTTGAAGGTGAGGAGATTGCCGGCGGGCAGGAAGTCGGCGAGGAGTGAGGTCTTGGATAAGGTTTTTTGGACGCCCTTTGCCACCATGGTGCAGCCTTTCCGGCCGTGAAGGTGGTGGTGGTGACAATTTCTTTGTTTGGAGGGGTGGCATTGTAGATATTGATTCCGATTTCTTCTCCTCTAGTTTGAACAATACTGTTTCAAGATTTCAGGGAGGGATTGGTTGAAATGGGCGAGATTTATGGGATTTTGAAAACTAATATGGGAAGTTTATGACTCTAGGTGGGATTGGGATGAAATCGGCCAGATTTATGGAATTTTTTTTGAATTCGGGTCAAATGGTGACCACAAATTTTATGGAAGGGACTAGAGGTTTACGTTTCCATCCTCTTTTTCGGTGCTATATATATATATATATATAGGGACAGTCTTGGTATTATAAAAAAATAAGGATGAAATCATAAGTGCAAAAAAAGTGCTGGATGAAAACTTACGAAGAGTTGCCCTAGAGGATGATTCTTTAAATCTCCCTAATATTATCTTTGTCAATATATTCTTTATATCTCTCCAAAATAAAGTAACATATAACCTTATATGTGCTAATCTATTTTCTGTATCTTCAAAAACAATGAAACAATTAACCTTATCAGTGCTAATTTATTTTGTGTTTCTTGAAAAATAAAGCAACAGACGAAGTTATATCTCTACCAGATATATACTTGGAGTTATTCAACTGAGAAGTACCCAAAAAAAGAGAGTTATTCAACTGAGAACAACCAAATCTAACAAGAGATAAAGTTATTTTTAATATCCCTTAACAAATACAACTCAACAAAATGAAGCTACAAATTTACTACTATATTAAATTCTACAAGATGAGACTTTGATACTCCCGTAGCGTTGACTTTTGTACTGTGTTAAGTTTTACACAGAGTTCTCTTTCAATGGCTCAAGTCACAAAGCTATTCGGTTGATAGGTGTCATTGGCTCACATGCCATGGCTGATATCATTAATGAGTTGGTGGCTGTCATGTATATTGTTTTTTCTTTTACTTCTATATGTAAGAGAATACCATTTGCTCGACAACGTCGACTTCAACGCCGTCTGTCTACGGCCACATCCAGTAACTCTTTTCGAGAGAAAAAAAAAACCTGTACCTCCTCAACATCTACGCCATCGACACAATGACACGCAACCTCCTCTTCCTCCGTGTCGACCGCCGCCACATTCCCGGCCCGATTGCTGTCTTCTCCAAACTCCTCTCCGTCTGTCACCGCCACAGCCATCGGCTGCGACCTTACCCACCATTGTAGCGCCGACGCCACCTAGTTCCTCTTCATTGACGGCGGCTGCGACGTCCTCCTGTCCATCGGAGAGAGAGAGAGAGAGAGAGAGAGAGAGAGAGAGAGTTCTTAACAATGGATTCCGCCCTTCATTTCATGGAATGCGTCAGTTTTTTTTTTTCCCATCCATCCCTAACAATGAAAGGCGCTTTGTCCAAGTATTCCCATGTGCTGAGTTGGCATTTTCATTAAAGGCAATTTTGTCTTTTCACGGACCCTAGACTATAGAGTATTTTTATTAATGGACTCTACGTATTACAGAAACTTAGGTTGGATTAAATGTGATTTTAGGTACCTGCTTTTGGATCTTAGGCTAATTTTGGTGTTAGCGAAGGCTTCAATTAAATCTTTTATGGCATTCGACATCGCACTCGCAAGTTTGTTTTTAGAGTGGTCGCAGAAAGTGATATTGTATAACGAAATCCATTGGGGCACCCTGGGCTGAACATAAACCTTTCGAACTTTCATAGAATTCTCTAGGCTGTTATGGATGATTTTGGATTTATGGAGAGTCAAATGTTGACGCCCAGCAAGAGGCACATATTACAAGAACATAGATATTTTTTTTATCAACCTATGCAATTATAAAACTGCAGACATATATAGTTGTAGATTCAACCCCATAGCTATTTCAAAAGATAAAATGTCAAACCTAATATCAATATCTTTTTAAAATCCATACAATCTTAAGAAGATGCTTATGAAACTTTTGAAAAGAAAATCTTAAATGGACGGAAGTTAGTTTTTCTTTTAAAAACGTTGGGCGGGCTAACTAATATAATTTCAACGTTATCAAGACAAAAACTATTATGTTTCTAAAGAAATTTTAGAACTTGGGTAGGGCGGTCTCCCGGTCTCATCCGCCCCTCAGTCCGTCATTGGCGCCAAAGGCAAGGACCTATCGCTCTCTTTGTTTTACGAACCTCACAAGTTGGCCACAATCGTGCATTGGACAGGTAAACTCAAATTGCAAACAAAAATAACAGAATGAATCAAACATGAAAAGAAACAGAAAGTTGAAAAACTCATCGAAAGCAAAGAATACTTATCAAATCTTGTCTTAACAATTTGTCCCTCGGTAAGAATTTAGTATCATTTTTGTTACAATGCCGTCTTCTCTTTCCCATTCTCTAAGGTAGAAAACAACAACAACATAACGGAACCCATCTAGTCCCCAATCATTGGGGGTATGGGCGGGGGATGATTGGAGACAGACCTAACCTTTGGCAATATATGCACAAAGTGGCTGCTCTCAGAATACTACTGAAACAGTGGCCCCCCCTAAACCTCCAAGAATCGAGAAGCTACAGGGACGTTTTGTTGTAGAAAAACAGATATTAATTGCTGCAAATTTGATGTGAGAGAGAGAGAGAGAGAGAGAGAGAGAGAGAGAGAGAGAGAGAGTATTAAGAAAAAATTGTAAATTCGACATAAAAGGCAGTGCATTAAAGTACACAGGGAGGTCATATGTAATCATTATTGAACCAAATCAAAGGTGAGTTGAATATGCAATTTCTTTTGCCATTTTGCATCATATCCTCGAGCTCAAGAAATTTAACTACAAAACTACTTGAAATCTCTAAACTTTGTGTAGAATCAAGTGAGCACCAAATTGCGGCGGTTGAAGAGTGAGGACATTGCAGGGAGCATGTGCGTAAGATGGCGAAAGCTCGAAGGAGAAGCTTTGTAGAATCATAGCCATGGCCATCTTCGCTTCCAGCATAGCAAAGTTTTGTCCAATACATATGCGAGGCCCCCAACTGAATGGAAAGAATGCAACTGATTAGTTCTTTGTTGCCCTTGACAACCCTTCTGATTTTCTCTCTGGCTTAAACTCCTTTGCGTCATCGCCCCAAATTTCGTTGAAGTAAAATTAATGGCAAAGAAAGTACCAAATTTCATTGAAGTAGACACAGTTTTCCTAACTGCGTATCCTCATGGAGAGTTCGAGTCAGTGAAGTTAACAGTGCGTTCAAGTGCAGAACCTCATTCAAAATCATAGTTACCTGAGGAACACAATAATTTCATATTTGAAAACATTCATCAAGCCGATACATAATATAACCCCTAAAGAAAGCACTAAAAATGGGCCAGCAGGCATAAGAACTGCACAAGAGGGAGAAGACAGAAATCAGAAAATAAAAGCACAAATCCTTCTTTTGAGGTCGAAGATACTGGTAATCGACATTATCGCCTTACGAATGCATATGATGTGTACTGAAAGTAAATACTTGCGATTTTGAGGCGATTTAATCCATCAAAGTGCGGCTTGTTATTCCCAAACACTCGCAAAACCTCTTCTCTCGCACGTTGTTGCCAATGTGGATGCCTGCTCAATAAAACCATAGTCCACACCAGCAAACCAGAGGTGGTCTCCTGCCCAGCAAAGTAGAATAGCTTGCATTCCTCGATCACTTCGTCGATACTCATCCTTCCAGTTCTCTTGCTATCTATCCCATTATCCTCCTGAATTTCTCTTAGATTGGAATCCAACAACATACCCAGTAAATCTTCATCACTAGCCTCTCCTGCCTTCATTGCATTCAGTCTTCTGTCAATAAAAGCCCTCAATGATGCTTTTACTTCTCTATCAATTTCTTTCATCCTTTTTTTTTGGTAACTTTATTTCTTTCATCCTTTTGTTCCTCCTTGTTGGCACAAACCTATCAATTTCTTTCATCCTTTTGTTCCTCTTTGTTGGCACAAACCTACTCACAGAACGAAATGCATGGCATAATATAAACCAACTACGGGTCTTGCTTTAATGATCAGATCTGTTCGTTTTGTAGGTCGCGATCAATCAATATCATGACGGACAAGAGACCCAACCGATGCAATAGCGACACCCACATGGATACTCATTTTTACATATTAGATTTGTGCCCCGGCCCATCCATCCATGGGCGGACCCACCATAGGGCACGTGGGGTCACGTGCCCCCACGCCCTTTAAAAAAATTTTTTTTTTTTTTACGGTTTTGTGTATATATTATTTATGTTGAATGTATGTAAGTACTTGTTGGTTGGTGCATTGGTAGAGTTCTCTTCTTTTTGAGCAAGAGGTGGTGGGTTCAAGACTTCTCCCATGCTTTTGCCTTTTTCCAAAAGGCAATGTGCGTGTGTATTTTTTTCCCAAAAGGCAAATAGAAAAAGCCAAAAAGGTAATGTGTGTGTGTGTGTGTTTTTTTTTTCCAAAAGGTTGAAAATGGTAGTGTATAACTTATTTTTTATATTATTCGTGGGTTCGAGTCTACCCCCACATTGCATTTGTATACTTTTTGCCCCAAAACTGTAATAGTAGAGTTAGTAATAGAAAAATAGATAATGACCATGTAATAATATTGTTTTAATGCATTTAGTCAAGGTGCGCAAATTTACCTGAGTAGCTAATTATTAAAATACATATATACTTTAAAATTGTTAATTTATCATGAATGCTAAAATTATTTTGGAGTAAATGTGCTTAACTGTAACTCGTATATTACGGTTACAAAAAAAATTGGTGCCCCCACTATGTCAAATTCCTGGGTCCGCGACTGCATCCATCCATTTGTTGCATACTTAATAAAGTCTTGTGGCTGCGATTATTGGATCGATTAGTTATATTCATCAATGATCTAAGAAACTTGGCTTATAAAATGAATGGATCATGTCATCAAATCGGACAGACCAGACCAATTACAATGGCCTTGCCTTTCAAGTTTACCTTCGGCCTGGAATGTACACTGAAGTTAAAATCCGCATTGTGTGCTCAGCTTGTTCGATCTGAAGTTGGAATATCCTTCTTCCTTCTTTGTAGTTACTACCGAATGCCGTTCGAGCTATCGCGTTCGCGTCGCTCGTCATAGTTTGAAGAAAAGGCCACACGTCCAATTCGCAAATCCCTCGAGTACTGGAGACCATGTTCTCCCATTTGCTTATCATCGATCTCACCGCAACTCATATCAAACGCAGCCAACATGTTCTATACGAGCAACATTAATTATTACAACATTCAAAAACAAGATACTATGAGAAGTACTATATATGTGTGTGTAACTTGGCTCGGACACTCCTGACCATCGGAAAAAAAAAAAAAAAAAAAAACAAAATTGCAAAGCACATTTTCCCATAATGGAAAAGAAAAACAGAGAAGGGAAAATGACCTTCAACTTCTCCGTACGGAACGCGGGGTCAATAATTTTCCTGTGTTTAACCCATTGTTCATCCTCGTAAGTCGCTAATCCACAAACTACACACTTTATCCCAAACTACAACTTTTCAGTTCGTGAAATACTTGACATCTATAATATGATACGGTTCATTTGTTCCAAGGACCCTTGCATTTTAAGTTAAAATGAGAATTACCCCCAGCTGCTGTTGGATTGTGTTTTGAATGGCAAGGATTCGCGGACAATCTATTTGCGCGAATAAATTGTCTGCAAATCCTTATCATTCAAAACACAATCCAATAGCCAGAACGATAATCCGCATTTTAAGCTAAAATGCGGTGATCATCATGTGAAACGCTTTGTAATATAATATATCATATATTCCGCTTTTTGGAGGCCCAAGGTGCTTGGGCCTATGCCCAAGGCCGGGTCTATCGATCATAATTTGGTATATGTCTGGAATGACCAAACATATGAATTGAAAAATTTGCAAAAAAATATGGCCAAGGCGCTTGCCTTGTAGGCCTATGCCCAAGCTAGGCCTTCCGATAATAATTTGTGTAGATGTCTTGAACGGCCAAACATATGAATCGAGAAATTTGCAAACAAATATGCCCCAAAAATAGTGATTTTGATCACTGTTGACTTGTGAGCAGCAAAAGTAAAGACATGGAGCAAATGGACAAGCACTTATGAAGGGAATGATAAGCGGAAGATGATATGGGAGGAGAAATATACATTTCCACTGTTGGACATGACTTATCATATGAGCAAGGCTACAGTTCCCGACAGGGAACTCCCGACCGAAATCCCGACGCGGCGCCGGGCCGACAAAAAAATGGAGTGTTTGGATCGGCCACCTACACACATCGGATGCCGCTGATTCTCGCGTAGACCCACTCGGTTTTTTTTTTTAGAATTTTTGGTCGGCTCTGATCAGCCGTCCGGTGGCCGGAGCGGGCCCGGCGCCGCGTCGGGATTTCGGTCGGGAGTTCCCGGTCGTGATTCCTAGACTTTCTGTTATCATATTATCACAACCAAAAGACTATGGACTTATCAAAAAAGGACAAGCTGTCTTCAACATTGGCACTTTATTTGAATATGAATATGAATAAAATTCTATTTGTTGGTATGATAATTTTTATTAAACAAAGTCAAATCTCCATTCAAAACTTGAGGGGGAAAATCATCATTGGCAAAGTTACAAATTTGAGGGGCAAACGTTAGAGTCAACATTCTCTCATGTGACATAGAACGAGAATTATCACGGTCTATTTCACGATCTAAAATGTTTATGTAGGGAAAATGGTCTAGCAGCTTTGAACGCTATGGAAGGTCTAGTATCTATAACAGCAGGGGCTAGTATAGCGCCCATCTAAACGCTATGTTTAACTTTTTATAGCGTACTTTGCTCGCTGTGGAATAAGTTAACAATAGTGGACAATGAACTCTATTGAAAGAAAAGGCTTTTAATTGTATCGGCTAATAAGGCGTTTTTGGGAACGCTATGTATATCATTCTATAGCGTTTTTGGCACGCTATGAAAGGACTTATTTGTTGTAATGTCCATACCCTTTTTTTATTTATTGGGGATCATCTCTGATGGATAAAGAAAAAATCGAAGAAAAGCAGTGGTTCAAATCAAGATTTCTCTCGACCTTTCAACTACTTCCTCACATATGCGCATACGAGAGTAAATCAAGAAAATTGTTTTAAGGTTTTGTTTAAAGTATAAATTTATGAACAAGTCTACCATTCATAATATAATGATGATAGGGGAACATTAGAATTTAACTCGACCTTTCAATTTGGTTAAAAATAAAATAAAAAATTATCTTTCTTTAAGTCTTCTTGTGAATTATTGATTTGTAAATAAATTATTAAATTCTAAATGCTGGATATTGCCAATTGGGTCTTTGAGCTAGCTTACATAGAAAGAAATCATATTTTGCTGCTCATATCAATTCCCGACCCAATACTCTTGAGAATTGTTTGGCAACTTGTTCTACATTACGTCCTTGGTTTGTAGAATAGCTATGGAATTTGACCGGTCATTTCTCTTCTATCAATAATTAGTGATTCAAGCAAGTGATTACCGATCTTCGATCGACCTAAACTTTTATATTGATGACGAATGTATTGAGACCTACAAATAAACGGCTTGGGTCGCTAATTAAATGAGTAATCTTTACACGAGAATGATATTTTGAATCGTATACAATCCGTCGGTAGCACGGGCTAAATTACATAAGAAACAAACATCAACAAAAACACGTACACAGTTGAGATAGTTCATTTTTCATCTACACGTAGTTGTGTTCAACTTAATTTAACCATTCCTCTCAAGAATCAAGTCTTCTATGTGCACATTTCAAAACACATTTGGATATGACACTTATATAGAAATACTCCTCCCGTCCCGATTTGTTTGTTCCCTATTTGACTTTTTGAGAGCGTTTGACCTCTAAAAAAATTGTCTATAATTTTCAATTCGTAATATTTTTAATATGCAATATGGATTTTGTTTGGTAGATCTCAATTAGTTTTATTATACAAAATTTTCAAAATCATAAAAAACATTATAAAATATAAGATAAACGGCTTGGGTCGCTAATTAAATGGGTTCATGGTAAGTCCCATTTTATGTAAAATAAGAAATTAAATGAGTAATCTTTACACGAGAATGATATTTTGAATCGTATACAACCCGTCGGTAGCACGGGCTAAATTACATAAGAAACAAACATCAACAAAAACATGTACACAGTTGAGATAGTTCATTTTTCATCTACATGTAGTTGTGTTCAACTTAATTTAGGGGCTAACCATTCCTCTCAAGAATCAAGTCTTCTATGTGCACATTTCAAAACACATTTGGATATGACACTTATATAGAAATACTCCTCCCGTCCTGATTTGTTTGTTCCCTATTTGACTTTTTGAGAGCGTTTGACCTCTAAAAAAATTGTCTATAATTTTCAATTCGTAATATTTTTAATATGCAATATGGATTTTGTTTGGTAGATCTCAATTAGTTTTATTATACAAAATTTTCAAAATCATAAAAAACATTATAAAATATAAGATATAAGTATATTTTTAAAAGACACGAATTTCGACAACTATATTCATCGTTCAATTAAGGAGCATAAATTCTGACGACTATATTCATCACTCTCATGTTGTGAATTCAATCCAGAAAACTAGTCATGAAAGTGATAAATGTCACAAAATGGTATACGAAGAAAATCAGAATAGGCCACAAAGATCAAATTAGAGTGGACATCCATAGCCTATAGGCAATATTGAACCAAATCAAATGTAAGTTGAACAAAGTTTTTTTTTCAAAACTACACCATACCTCTATTCAGGGAATTTAACCCCAGAATTACATGAAATGTCTAAATTTTGTGCAGAATCAAGTGAGCACCATGTTGCGGATGAAGCAAGATGACAGAACACGGAGCATGTGCGTAAGATGGAGAAAGCTCGAAAGAGAAGCTTTGTAGAATCATAGCCATGACCATCTTCGCTTCTAGCATCGCAAAGTTTTGTCCAATACATATGCGAGGCCCCCAACCAAACGGAAAGAATGAAACTGATTGGTTCTTTGTTGCCTTTGACAATCCTTCTGAAAACCTCTCTGGTTTGAACTCGTTTGCATCGTCGCCCCAAATTTCACGGTCATGGTGAAGTAGGATTAATGGCAAAACAAGTATCACTCCAGCAGGTAGACACAGTACTTTTCCTAACTTCGTCTCCTCGTACGCAGTTCGATTCAATGCAGTTGCCGGTGGGTATAAACGCAAAACCTCATTCAAAATCATAGTTACCTGAGGACGATAAAAAATGTCATATTCAAAACTTTCATCAAGCTGAAACATAATATAACCATGAGAACTGTTCATAGATTAAAATCAAAGGCGCGTGCGATATCGATAGAAAGTATGTTTCTATGCGCGATGTGACAAAATTGTTTGTGAAGATATTGCACACATATTCACAGTATGCCCACCACCTGTAGCAGGCATGAAAGACTGCACAAAAAATCTCATGCAATGAAAGGCTCAATTTCAAATCTAGTGATTCCTAATGAGTTTAACTATCCAAATTGGACTTTTTGATCAAAGCCCAATAAGTAAAATACGAAAAAATACTATTGGCATCCAATAATTATATTTTCCCATTGTTCTTGACTAGTAGTTTTTAGGACTTTTCATTGCAAAAAAGGAGAAGACAGAAATCAGAAAATAAAAGCCTTCTGAATGAGTTCCAAAAGCATGCAAATATAAGAAACACATATGTGCGTACGTGTGAAAAAAGTAAATACTTACAATTTTGAGGTGATTTAATCCATCAAAGTATGGCTTGTTGTTCCCAAATACTTGCAAAACCTCTTCCCTTGCACGTTGTTGCCAATGCGGATATCTACTCAATAAAACCATAGTCCACACGAGCAAAACAGAGGTGGTCTCCTGCCCAGCAAAGTAGAATAGCTTGCATTCCTCAATCACTTCGTCGATACTCATGCTTCCAACGCTCTTGCCATTAATCCCATTACCTTGGCCTTCTCTGAGATTGGATTCCAGCAATATACCCAGTAAATCTTCATTACTAGATTCTCCTGCCTTCATTGCCTTCAGTCTTCTATCAATAATAGCCCTTAATGATGCTTTTGCTTCATTATCAATTTCCTTCATCCTTCTGTTCCTCTTTGTTGGCACAAACCTACACACAAAGCGAAAAGAATGGAGCAATAGAAAGCCTCTTTAGTTTTTAACATCACCTATCTGCTTCATCATTATAAAGATAACAAAAGGGGAACTAAACCAACATAATGTTACTCACGAAAACTAAAAAATATTCAAAGAACTTGAGATAATTAAATTCGAACTAAGCTTCTCACTGGACAGCATTGTTGCCCAGGCCCGTGGACCAAACACAGGCCCTGCTTTAACGATTAGATCTGTTCATTTTGTGGGTCTCGATCAATCTTTATCATGATGAACAAGAAGACCTGGTCAGTGCAATACTTGGCCGCACGTGTTTACATCACGTTTCTGAAGAAAAAATAGATACTCATTTCCGAAGATTATATTTGTTCTCCATACATCCATTTTTTCGCAATTATAGTAGTAGTAACGTCATATGGCTGTAACTTGATCAATTAATTAATTTGTTGATGATTTACAGACTACGACTTATAAAACGAACGGATCATGTCATGAGAATAGGAGCACAGACCGATTACAATGGCCTTGCCCTTCAACTTTACCTCCAGCCTGGAATGTACACTGAAGATACAGTCTGAATTGTGTGCTCAGCTAGTTCGGCCTGAAGTTGGAATATTCTTCTTCCTTCTTCATAGTTACTACCAAATGCAGTTCGAGATATCACATCGCTCGTCAAAGTTTGAAGGAAAGGCCACACGTCCAATTCGCAAAACCCTTGTGCTGACACCATGTTCTCCCATTTGCTTATCATCTCACTACAACTTGTATCAAATGCAGGCAGCATATGCTATGTATGAGCAACATTAGAGGACAAAAAAACAAGATACTATCAGCATAATGTTTCTATGCACATGTAGGTAAATAGGCAGATCAAAACAGAATAGTATCTTGTCTTAAAGATGCTTTTAGAAGAGACAGTTAACGAAATAAATGATATGTTACAGGGAACAAAAGTACCAATGCAATGTGAAGCTAATGCTCCATGAGGCCTCATATTTCAATGCACCAATTTTGTACTGAAAACTGAAACTGCGAGTTCAAGTAATCCTTATGCATGACGATATTTCAAATAAAAAAATGGGGCAAATGGTGTTTCTGAATACAAGGACCAAAATGCATGCACTGCTGACTATTTGTGCAGTTATTCCCTTTTGGTGGAGTAATTATTTTGCAGTCTTGGACTAGTCCCCCGCCTAGGTGCTAGGCGGTACCCGGGCAACTTGGGAGTGGCTAGCCTTTTATAGAACCTTGTTTAAGACAGAAAGGATCTTAGTGTCAAAGATTGCATAGAAAAATTTTTCAGAATGGAAAAGAAACACAGAGAAGGGAAACTGACCTTTAACTTCTCCATATGGAAAGCGGGGTTAATAATTTTCCTGTGTTTAACCCATTGTTCATCTTCATAGGTTACTAATCCAGGAACTAACAACCTAGTTAATGGATTAAACTTGACCTTTTTGAAGTTGAAATTCTTCGACAGAATCTCCTTCATGAGTTCCGGGTCTGTGATAGTCACCCTTGGTTTTGGTCCAATCCACGTAAAAGAATTCTTTCCTGCATGAAAACCAAATGCCCTCATATATTGAAAGAACGTCTAGACCAAACTGAATTAAGCTCGCAAAATAGTGGCTGGAAAAAGAAAAATAACATGCCCAGTAATATGTAACAAAAAATTCAGCATTGGTCTCGAATTATAGTGGAAGGTGATCCTCTTGTTCAAGCGCTGAATCAGACACGTTCCTATGTGGATTGTGATGCAATTATTTTAGATTGTATTCAGCTGGCTTCTAAGTTTTCCTCATGTCTTTCCCCAATGATTATCGTCCTTAGCCCTCGATGATGTTAGGGCATTTGCCCCTTCTTTTATGCAGTAATAATATCTTCTTCCCTCTTTACCAAAAAAAAAAAGATTATAAGTTAAAAATGTCACTGCCCCATCATTCAATTACTATGTACAGAAATTATGCAAATTTTCTTTTTAAGTTTAAGCTATAAATGAACAAAGAACCATCTAAGATGACAAAATGTGCTCCCTCCGTCCCAAAATTTTTGGACTTTTTTGATATACGCGCTGTTCTTTAAACTCTTATATCTCTCAATTTATGATATTTTTCATAATTCTGAAAACTTTGTATTATAGATCTAATCGAGAACTATCAAATAAAATTCATATTGCATATTTTTGGAGATTCATATTGGAAGATATAAGAGTTCAAAGAACGGCACCAATATCGAAAAAGTCCAAAGATTTTGGGACAGAGGGAGTATCATTGGCTTTGTTCGTTTTGATATTTAACTTGGTTTTCTAATCATTACTCTATATCTTTCTTCAATTATTACCCTATTTATTCAATTATTACTTTTATTTCTCTCTCTATCTCTCTCTACTCATTACCTATCTCTTCAATCATTATCCTATTTCTCTCTCTACTCACTACCAAAACTAAAATACTCCAAACTCACAAACGAACAAAGCCATTGTCACCATCTTATTTCTGTATGTATGGCCTATTTTCAGCCATACACCCATGGGTATGTCACTCAACCATTGAGTGAGGTACAGGGACGACGATAAGACGTGATGGGCTAAGATATAGCCTGGACAATGCTTGGTGTTTGTAATGGCGAAGCTGGATTGAAAGAAACTCAGATCAAGGCCACTTATATAGCAGTTACTCAGAGTTTTTATCCAACAGGTACTATCCAAAAAGTGAAATGTGTTGTTCAGTGTAAAATAAGCAGGTATACAAATTTTAAGGGAAAATGACGGCTAAGGACGTGTTTTGATAATTAATACCCGCCAAGGACATTTTCAACATTAACAAATGTTCTCAGCATATTCTTGGCGGGTATTAATTATCAAAACACGTCCTGGGCCGTCATTTTCCCAAATTTTAACCGCAAAATTAACCTGTAAAGGAACAGGCAAGAAGGTAAGAAAGTGAATTTCTTAGTTCTCATTCAATAATTTATTTTCCTACTTTTCTACAGTGGTTTTTCTCACTAATTTCTTATCCATAGATTCCAAACACGAGAGAGCTTACAACTCGTTTGGTAGAACCAAATTATAAAAAATGACTTGACTAAAATTACAGTCTTGTTTGCTTATTCTAGATAAGCATTCACAAGAATAAACAAATGAGTTCATTGAAGCCAAATTAATTCAATTGATAGAGTTATGATTATTTGCTATTAGCAAATAACAATCGAGGGATGAGCTCACCTCCACACTCACATCCCTCCATATCCTGCCTTTCTCATTTGGTAGGCCCATCAAGGATCAAGGATGATCTAAAATTTTTGGTTCGTAGAGGCCCATACAACGATAAATATTTCAAAAAAATCAACTTCAAACATTAAAAGGAACAGTAATTATAATTCTAAACATTAATAGCCAATTATAAAAAACAAAAATGTAACTTGTCCAGTCCTATCAAAAAAACTTGTCCAGTCTCTATCGATTATCCAATGAAATTGACATTTATAGTCAAGTTGCTCCTTACAGGTCCTACAAAGCTAACGTTTTCCTCAAATATTTCTCGTTAACTATGGGCATTGAGATCGGTGGTGGAGGCACTAAGGTACAAGAGGGGTCACCACTCACTTTGATTTTTCACAAGGATATTTGATATTTTACAGTCAAACTATGTTATTTTGACCCCACGAAAAAATTTCTAAATTGCCTCAACTTGCTTCAAATGAACAGAAAACTCAAGCATTTTCTTCTTTTCGAGAGTTAATAGTATTACGAATGAACCTATCACGCATGGTTTTCAAAATACAATAAGTCTTGGGACCAACCGTAAAGCAAAATTGTATCTAACTTATATCTATCCTCTTAATTTTGATATTTCTTTTGGATCAACAAATACAAAGTAACTTACATATGGATTTAACTATTGACCACACTAATATTAACGAAAAATAATTCTGGCTCCGCCCCTGCTTGAGATTAGTCGATTTATGTATAAACTGATCTGAATACACGATTATTGAAAAAAACAAGAGGTGATGATTGAGTTACTTCATACCGTATGTGGCAACGGAATCATGAATGGAAGGTACGACACGGGGGACGATATCTTGAGAGAGGCTGATGGGACTGGACATGGCTTCCTTTGTCATCTTCGTGCTGTCTTTCAAATCTCCAAAGAACAGCCTGTAGGAGCTCCCGCTCAGGCCTTGTTTCCTAAGGCACCTCTCCAGTTTCTTTGGTGTCAACCACACCCAATTCAACACACTCCACCCCAACCATATCACCACAACTACAACTACTACCGCAGCAGCAGTAGCAGCAAAGCTGTTCAACTCCATTGAGAGAGAGAGAGAGAGAGAGAGAGAGAGAGAGAGAGAGAGAGAGAGAGAATTTGCAAGTTGAAAAGAGAGACTAACAATGTGCAGTATGAGAGATGAGATTGACTCCAACCCCTTATATTACTGGACAAATTGTTTCCCTCCCCAGAAAAATCAGGCAATTATCTAAATAATAAAACAAATAAAACACAAAGGCGCGGGAACTACACAAATACTATAAGTTAGAAGGACTGAGATTCATTTGATTCAAGGGCTCGGCTTCTAGCTACAAGTACTAGTTAATAATAAAACATAAAATATATATAGACAGAAGCAGAAGAAGTTAACATTAATTAAAGGGTTATAATGTAGCAATATGCATCACGCGTTACCTATGGCACTAGTTGCCATAGCAATACTCACACTCTTATAAATATATTACAAAAATGCCCGTGCCTACGGCACTACGGGTGTAGATTCATTTGATCCAATAGTTGATGTGGGCTCTCCAACTCTCTTAAGAAAACACCCACATTCATACAAATATATTACAAAAATGTCATCGGTTCTTTTTATCCGCTGCTCGGCTTCTGGCTACAAGCACTAGTTAATAATAAAACATAAAAATATATATATAGACAGAAGCAGAAGAAGTTAACATTAATTGAAGGGTTATAATGTAGCAATATGCGTCACGCGTTACCTCATGGCACTAGTTGCATCCTAGTCACGTAATCTGCATGCAATTACGCGAATATGAAATCGTCTCTGTTTCTTTAAAACACATCATAAGCTATTAAAATCTGCGAAAGCGACCATTGCAAGCGCAAGGCCAGTCCAGTGCAAGGAGTGTGCGACTAAGGCTGCGACGGCCAAATTTTGTTCGATTCTTTTTCTCCATTTTTCTACATAAATACAACAGCTGATAAAATATAAATAAAAAAGGGAGAGAAACTTCTCCACGGCTACGGACAGCGAATGGAGTCTTGCCAAATCGTCAAATTATCATCCCACACATGTAACCTTCCTTGTTTGATCCGTACCGCCCCGAAACCCTAATCGCCCCATCACACGGCAGCGACAGCCACCAGCACGCCGCCGCCGACGGTCGCCTACCTTCCCCAACCCCCACCAAGTACGGCCGTCCCAAAAGGATCGGAGCCCTAGGTTTCCATATCACGAACAATCGTACATCCTCATTCCTCGATCAATCGTAACAAAGTTCCAATGAGAAATCGATGATTCCAATGCATGAACTGCGCGATTTTCTTTCGATTTGGACGCTGGAGGAGTGGGTAGGGGCGACAGGCACGGTGGTGTGATTATGTGGGAGAGGGTGTAGGGTGGCAGCGGTGGTGATCATTGATTTTTCAATCAAGGGAAATTTTCAGTTTGACCCCTCGTGGTTTGGGCTGGGTGCGGATACACCCCTCTCCTTTTGAATATCAGCACATAACACCTCATGGTTTGTGAACCAATGTGCACGGTAATATTTTCCATTCAATTTGACAGAAAATGAAAAATGACGATAGTGCCCTCTTGTATTTTTGGCCTCTTTCTTTTTTTCCCATCTCTTTGTTCTTGTGTTTCTCACCCGTTTCTCAATTTCTCACATATATTCTCACAAATTTACACACAACCATATATACAGAGGTAATGGGAACAAAAACACAAACGCAGCCATACACAATACAAGCATAAAGTTTTAATTGGATGTCATTAAAAAAATAGGGCAAAGTATGAATTTAACTCCCTATGGTTTGGAGCTTTTGCACATCACCTCCCTAACATTCAGAAATTGCCAATTCACCACCTCGTGGTTTTGGACTAAAGTGCCAAACTAACACCGTTAATGAAAATTGCTAAATTGACTGTAATACCCTCTGTCATTCCTTTAATATTCCTCCCTCTGCAATGTCTCCTTCCTCTCTCTCTGACAGACCCAAAAGTAAATAGATTGGACAAAGCTTTGTTTGATTGCCTGACTCCCACCAGTCCAGAGGAACTCAGTTTCTCATTCAATATAAGAGCACAAATCAAAAACTAAAAACAAGTTCTTGCAAAACACAGAGCTATAAGCCTGTTCAACAAATTGGATGTTGTAAGACACCAAATTTAGAACTTTTTCTTTGTTCCTGTTTTCGGATCAAATAAATCATGAACCACTACTTCTCAGCCATAGAAGAGACCAGGCACAACAAGATCAACGCCGTCGACGAAGATGACATCAGAAACTGGCCGCATCTGAACTTGAATCACATCGTGATTCGGGTCCAGAGTCGTTATTCTAAGCGAAGGGAAGAAGAGATCGGAGATCGACGACTGAGTGGCTGCGGGGGACGATGTGGTAGCGGAGGGTCGCGACGTAGTCCTTCGCCGTGGCGGCCATATCTAGAAGCGTGGAGGGAGGAGTCGGTGGGGGCGAAGAAGGTGAATGAAGTCCCGCGCGAGGATGTCGGTGAATAGGTTAGTGGCGGAAATCGTGTTGGCGAAGAAGGTGTAGCCTCTGGTCCTCAATGTGGTGAGCATCGATTCAAGTTCTTGCTCAAGCACAGCGGCGGCGACGGCGGAGGAGAGAGAGAGTATGAGGATGGTGAACGTCATGATGGAAGATGAACAGAAATTCAAGAGAGAGAGAGACAGAGACAGAGGGGTTATCATTTTCCAAAGGGTTCTTAGTGGGGTTGTGATAGATGGTGGCGGGAGGTGAATGTGATTTGGGGAAGAAGATGAACAAGGCTATTATTGTCTTTTTATCTTTTTCCTTTTGAAAAAAAATACAGATTTTCAATCCATAAATAAAGTAGAAGCGCGTGAGATACACAAACCGTTAATTTGGATGGAATATTTAACAGCTGCACTTTACTCTAAAAGCATAAGGAGGTGAATTGCCTATTTTTAAATGTTAGGGAGGTGATGTGCAAAAGCTCTAAACCATAGGGAGTTAATCCATACTTTGCCCAAAAAAATAAACATCCATCAACAAACCCAATTGAATATAATCTCTTTTCCACCTAATAAAATAAAAAAACAAACAAACCCAGTTGAATGCCTCAAAATCAAACCATTAAGATGCCATGGGAAAATTGTAAAGCAGCAGCAGCAGCCTAAGCCACTGCGATTGCAAAGCTGTCCAGCTCCATATCGTCGTGGAGAGACAGAGAGAGAGAGAGAGAGAGAGAGAGACATGCAAGTGGAAAAGAGAGACTAATGTGCAAGGAGAATGTAAGAGGAGATAGACTCCGGTCCTAGCCCCTTGGGATATAAATGGGAAATTCAAAATGATGATGGAAATGAAGGAATATCAGTAATTCCTGGGTTTAATCAGATACAATTAGAAGGCTTTTTTGTAGGTTCATTCATCAGAGCTTGATGGAAAAATAAGTTTTGAAAGATTGAAGATCCAAATGGAGAAATTGAATTTCAATTCTTTGCAGAAACATATCAATTTTTTTTTTATAGGCGGAAACATATCAATGAGTAGAACCCTTTGTAAAAGAAAGGGATGTTGTGTATGAATCACTCACATATTCTTCTCAATTATATTTATGTGCAAGGATTAAAATCTGCAAGGAGTCCGGCACACCTCCGGGCCGTTGGATCGTGCATCCGACGGCTCGGATCTCATCTCGGCAATAAACGATTATTAATTGTTGGTTGTTGAGATGAGATTTGAGCCGTCGGATGCACGATTCGACGGCTCAGAAATGCGCAACACGGTGCTGTGCACTGCCGAGATGAAATCCGAGCCGTCAGATGCACGATCCGATGGCTCAGAGGTGCGCAGCATGGTGTTGCACACACCAGCATCATCCCCATTGCGAGTCGGCCCGCGAGAACAAACAATTATTATTGGAGCATCTCCAATGGGAAATGTCAAATCCTACGTGGACATGTTAACGGTAACATTTGACACTAAAATTCAATCCAATCCAACAGCCTTCTTTGATGCCAATTCCTATGTGGCTTTGAAGGGAATGACAAAGTTGTCAAAGTTGACAACCACCCTCCTCCATGCCAAATTTCAAAAAATGACCGTTTGGATTGATATAAGGATTGACATTATGGTTGGAGAGGGATAACTTGATGTCAAATAAAAAGAATTTGGCATAAGGGTTGGAAAGGAAGGCTTTGATGTCAAATTAGAGATGCCAAAATGACATGTAAGCCTTCAAAAAACGTTTGACATCTCCAATATGAAGTCATGGGTTGGAGATTTCTTTGGGAACTTCTAAGTAAACGGAATAAACAGAATTAATCAATCAGAATTGATAGTTTTATCTGTAAATCTTAAGTGCTACCAAACATAGCTTAAGTGATTCCATAAATTATCAAATTTGTTTGAAATTCGGAATTACCTAACTAACTATATCCATTATGAAAAGGATTAGTTTGACTGCCACTTGTCGCATTCATGACTCTTCTCACAGAAACTCAATATGGAAGATCAATAAGTCTAGGGACAATAAAACCAATCCATGATGCTGAGGTGGAGAGTCAAATCACGTTAGTGGGTCCCTCCACTGACCTCAATTCCCAAACAAAACAAAAACAACACACTTTTCTCTCTCCCCCCACTTCCATCTCTGCCTCTACCGTCATTTTTACTCTCTCCCCAAAAAAATTGGGTGGGGGGGGGGGGGGGGGGAGAGAGAGATAGCTCCCCACTTCCATCTCTGCCTCTACTGCCATTTTTACTCTCCCCAAAAAAATTGGGGGCGAGAGAGAGAGATAGAGAGAGGAAAAAGTGTTTTGTTTTTATTTTGTTTGAGAATTGAGGTTAGTAGAGGGACCCAAAATCGTGATTTTGCCCTCCACCGTTGAATCATGGGTTGGTAACTTGGTATCATGTCCCTAGACTTATTGATGTAAGATATAAGAGATAGAGAGATAAATACGTCATGCATTGGAAACTCGTTGTGCAATAATATGTAAGATATAATAAGATAGATAAATACGTCATGCAATACCTCATTGCACCAGTTGGGTCAATGACCGAGCCCATTTTTTTTTCCATAACTTACAACAACTTTAAAAAAAGGAGAGAACATTCCCATACCAACAAATAATTAAATCTTGCCACATCATCAAATTGTCATCACATAGGCGTACTCTTCCCCGTCTGGTCCGTGCCTTTTCAAACCCTCTTCTCCCTCTCCTAGGACCACCTACAGTCGTCCCACCGCCGCTCAGCCCTCCATCGTCCCACACATACTGTGTGTGGGGCCCACACTTTCATACGGAGAGTTTGTGCATTTGTGTGTGCAAGTGTTTGTGGTTCTAAAATAACTAAGGTTTCCATATAAGTGATATCACCAACAATCGCACACCCCGGAATTCAATCACAACTCCAAATTGTTTGAGGTATCAACATATTTACAAGGAAATAAGATACTGATAGGGGACATAAGAATTTAACCGAGACTAAGAGGAATGTATAAACCAAAGCTTTCATAGATTCCATCGTGGTTTACAATTATAACTAATAAGAATTAAATGGGTTCATGGTGAGTCCCATTTTACGTAAAATAAAAAATTGAATGAGTAATCTTTACACGAGAAGATATTTTGAATCGCATTCAACCCGTCAATAGCACAGGCTAAATTACATAAGAAACAAACATCAACAAAAACACGTACACAGTTGAGATAGTTCATTTTTCATCTACACATAGTTGTGTTCAACTTAATTTAGGGGCCAACCATTCCTCTCAAGAATCAAGTCTTCTATGTGCACATTTCAAAACACATTTGGATATGACATTTATGTAGAAATAACAAATAGTAGCAAGTAACAATATGTTCAATTAAGGAGCATAAATTACGACGACTATATTCATCATTCTCATGTTGTGAATTCAATCCAGAAAACTAGTCATGAAAGTGATAAATGTCACAAGATGGTATACGAAGAAAATCAGAATAGGCCACAAAGATCAAATTAGAATGGACATCTATAGCCCATAGGCATTATTGAACCAAATCAAATGTAAGTTGAACAAAGTTTTTTATAGCCCATAGGCATTATTGAACCAAATCAAATGTAAGTTGAACAAAGTTTTTTTTTCAAGACTACACCATACCTCTATTCAAGGAATTTAACCCCAGAGTTACATGAAATGTCTAAATTTTGTGCAGAATCAAGTGAGCACCATGTTGCGGATGAAGCAAGATGACAGGACTTGGAGCATGTGCGTAAGATGGAGAAAGCTCGAAAGAGAAGCTTCGTAGAATCATAGCCATGACCATCTTCGCTTCTAGCATCGCAAAGTTTTGTCCAATACATACGCGAGGCCCCCAACTAAATGGAAAGAATGAAACTGATTGGTTCTTTGTTGCCTTTGACAATCCTTCTGAAAACCTCTCTGGCTTGAACTCGTTTGCGTCGTCGCCCCAAATTTCACCATCATGGTGAAGTAGGATTAATGGCAAAGTAAGTATCACTCCAGCAGGTAGACACAGTACTTTTCCTAACTTCGTCTCCTCGTACACAGTTCGATTCAGTGTAGTTACCGGTGGGTATAAACGCAAAACCTCATTCAAAATCATAGTTACCTGAGGAAGATAAAGAATGCCATATTCAAAACTTTCATCAAGCTGAAACATAATATAACCATGACAACTGTTCATAGATTAAAATCAAAGGCACGCGCGATATCGATAGAAAGTATGTTTCTATGCGCGATGTGACAAAATTGTTTGTGAAGATATTGCACACATATTCACAGTATGCCTACCAACTGTACCAGGCATGAAAGACTGCACAAATAATCTCATGCAATGAAAGGCTCAATTTCAAATCTAGTGATTCCTAATGAGTTTAACTATCCAAAATTGGACTTTTGACCAAAGCCCAATAAGTAAATACGAAAAAATACTATTGGCATCCAACAATTATATTTCCCCATTGTTCTTGACTAGTTTTTAGGACTTTTCATTGCCAAAAAGGAGAAGACAGAAATCAGAAAATAAAAGCCTTCTGAATGAGTTCCAAAAGCATGCAAATATAAGAAACACATATGTGCGTACGTGTGAAAAAGTAAATACTTACAATTTTGAGGTGATTTAATCCATCAAAGTATGGCTTCTTGTTCCCAAATACTTGCAAAACCTCTTCCCTTGCACGTTGTTGCCAATGCGGATATCTACTCAATAAAACCATAGTCCACACGAGCAAAACAGAGGTGGTCTCCTGCCCAGCAAAGTAGAATAGCTTGCATTCCTCAATCACTTCGTCGATACTCATGCTTCCAACGCTCTTGCCATTAATCCCATTACCTTGGTCTTCTCTGAGATTGGATTCCAGCAACATACCCAGTAAATCTTCATTACTAGATTTTCCTGCCTTCATTGCCTTCAGTCTTCTATCAATAATAGCCCTTAATGATGCTTTTGCTTCATTATCAATTTCTTTCATCCTTCTGTTCCTCTTTGTTGGCACAAACCTACACACAAAGCGAAAAGAATGGCGCAATAGAATGCCTCTTTAGTTTTTAACATCACCTATCTCCTTCATCATTATAAAGATAAGAAACGGGGAACTAAACCAACATAATGTTACTCACGAAAACTAAAAAATATTAAAAGAACTTGAGATAATTAAATTCGAACTAAGCTTCTCACTGGACAGCATTGTTGCCCAGGCCCGTGGACCAAATACAGGCCCTGTTTTAATGATTAGATCTGTTCATTTTGTAGGTCTCGATCAATCTTTATCATGATGAACAAGAAGACCCAGTCAGTGCAATACTTGGCCGCACGTGTTTACATCACGTTTCTGAAGAAAAAATAGATACTCATTTCCGAAGATTGTATTTGTTCTCCATACATCCATTTTTTTGCAAATATAGTAGTAGTAAAGTCGTGTGGCTGTAACTTGATCAAGTAATTAATTTGTTGATGATATACAAACTACAACTTATAAAACGAACGGATCATGTCATGAGAATAGGAGCACAGACCGATTACAATGGCCTTGCCCTTCAACTTTACCTCCAGCCTGGAATGTACACTGAAGATACAATCTGAATTGTGTGCTCAGCTAGTTCGGCCTGAAGTTGGAATATTCTTCTTCCTTCTTCATAGTTACTACCAAATGCAGTTCGAGATATCACATCGCTCGTCAAAGTTTGAAGGAAAGGCCACACGTCCAATTCGCAAAACCCTTGTGCTGACACCATGTTCTCCCATTTGCTTATCATCTCACTACAACTTGTATCAAATGCAGGCAGCATATGCTATGTATGAGCAACATTAGAGGACAAAAAAACAAGATACTATCAGCATAATGTTTCTATGCACATGTAGGTAAATAGGTAGATCAAAACAGAATGGTATCTTGTCTTAAAGATGCTTTTAGAAGAGACAGTTAACAAAATAAATGATACGGAGTATGTTACAGGGAACAAAAGGACCAATGCAATATGAAGCTAATGCTGCCTCATATTTCAATGCACCAATTTTGTACTGAAATCTGAAACTGAGAGTTCAAGTAATCCTTATGCATGACGATATTTCAAATCCCTAAGGGGCAAATGGTGTTTCTGAATACAAGGACCAAAATGCATGCACTGCTGACTATTTGTGCAATTATTCCCTTTTGGTGGAGTAATTATTTTGCAGTCTTGGACTAGTCCCCCGCCTAGGTGCTAGGCAGCCGATTAGTCCCCACCTAGGTGCTAGGCGGTACCCGGCCGACTTGGGAGCGCCTAGCATCTTTTAGAACCTTGTTTAAGACAGAAGGAATCTTAGTGTCAAAGATTGCATAGAAAAATTTGTTAGAATGGAAAAGAAACACAGAGAAGGGAAACTGACCTTTAACTTCTCCATATGGAAAGCGGGGTTAATAATTTTCCTGTGTTTAACCCATTGTTCATCTTCATAGGTTACTAATCCAGGAGCTAACAACCTGGCTAATGGATTAAACTTCGCCTTTTTGAAGTTGAAATTCTTCGACAGAATCTCCTTCACGAGTTCAGGGTCTGTGATAATAACCCTTGGTTTTGGTCCAATCCACGTAAAAGAATTCTTTCCTGCATCGAAACCAAATACCCTCATGCATTGAAAGAACGAACGTCTAGACCAAACTGAATTAAGCTCGCAAAATAGTGGCTGTAAAAAGAAAAATAACATGCCCAGTAATATGTAACAAAAAATTCAGCATTGGTCACGAATTATAGTGGAAGGTCATGCTCTAGTGGTTGTTCAAGAGCTGAATCAGACACGTTCCTATGCGGATTGTGATGCCATTACTTTAGATTGTATTCAGCTAGCTTCTAAACTTTCCTCATGTCTTTCCCCAATGATTATCGTCCTTAGCCCTCGATGATGTTAGGGCGTTTGCCCCTTCTTTTAAGCAGTAATAATATCTCTTCTCTCTTGACAAAAAAAAAAGTTTATAAGTTAAAAATGTCACTGCCCTGTCATTCAATTGCTAATTATGTACAGAAATTATGCAAATTTTCTTTTTAAGTTTAAGCTATAAATGAACAAAGAACCATCAAAGATGACAAAATGTATCATTGTCACCATCGTATTTCTATATGTATAGCCTATTTTCAGCCATACACCCACAGGTATGTCACTCAACCATTGGGTGAGGTATAGGGATGATGATAAGACGTGATGAGCTAACATATAGCCTGGACAATGCTTGGTGTTTGTAATGGTGATAAGTGCCAAAATATTGGTATTTTGGCCCACCAAACTACACTCGTTCGTCATTAATATTTGTTACTTGATATTTATTTTGCTTCTATTTTGTTTATAGGTTGCTCGAGCTTGTTGTCCAAGATATTGAATAAAAAGAAGAGTTTAATGATGTTCGGGGTCAAAGTGAAGAATGCTTCAAAGTTGAATCATTAGTTTATCATTACATCAAGTCAAAAGGACCTTGGTGTGATTAATGGACTAATGCCCTATATAAGTGAAACTGAAGACTTCGGCAGGGGTAGCGGACGGGGGTTCGGATTTGGTTTTCCACGATGCACGGAAGACACGCGTTACAGAGAACGGAAAAGCCGAGACGGAGAGCTGTGCAACTGGTTTCTTCGACAGTAAATCACGGTGGAAATCAGAAGCAATATCGCGATGAGTTCCACCCCGATATCCGGCTAAATCCTCCTTTTGGGGTGTAGATGAAGCTCGAACTCTGAGTAACCCTTTTATGTTTTGATTTAAGTTTTATTATTCGGATCATGGTTGTATGAACAAGGATTTATTTATAAGATTCTTTCCATCAAATCTTGTGTATGAATTCCTAGGTTTTATGCACGTTCGTACAACGGTTCTTAATTGTTTTGTGATACTCCAATTGAGTAAGATGGGTTATGCACCGTAAGACGCGCCGTGCTATTAGACAATCCGTGCCATAGAAACGGGTCGTACTAGTAAGACGGTTCGTGCTAGGCGGCGATACCCTATGCTATTTGGTGATTCATAAATATCTTTAGGCGATACCGTGAGGACCCATGAACCCTAACGATATCCGGATTGATTCGAGTAATTAATCTTTATCATTGCATAAATATTGTTATAACGGGTCGAGTGGATTCGAAACCCTAGATCTTTTCTCTCATAAACTCTCGTTATCTCTTAATTGCTTTAATTTAATTTAGCTTTTAATATTTTCGAAATCAAACAATCAAATCTCTTTCTGAATTAAATTAGAAATTAATTAGAACAACTGCAATTTAGCCTTCGTAATCCCTGAGGATAAAACTCAGAGTACTTGCCGCTATCTTTTAGGTAGTAGTAATTGTTTCATTTTATTAATTATTTTTGATACGGAAACGACTCGATCAAATGGCCAAGCTGGATTGAAAGAAACTCGATCGAGGCCACTTATATAGCAGTTACTCACAGTTTTTATCCAACAGGTACTATCCAAAAAGTGAAATGTGTTGTTCAGTGTAAAATAAGCAGGTATACAAATTTTAAGGGAAAATGACGTCTAAAGACGTGTTTTGATAATTAAAACCCGCCAAGGACATTTTCAGCACTAACAAATGTTCTCAGCATATCCTTGGCAGGTATTAATTATCAAAACACGTCCTGGGCCATCATTTTCCCAAATTTTAACTGTAAAATTAACCTGTAAAGGAACAGGCAAGAAGGTAATAAAGTGAATTTCTTAGTTCTCAGTCAATAATTTATTTTCCTACTTTTCTACAGTGGTTTTCTCACTAATTTCTTATCCATAGATTCCAAACACGAGAGAGCTTACGACTCGTTTGGTAGAACCAAATTATAAAAAATGACTTGACTAAAATTACTGTCTTGTTTGCTTATTCTAGATAAGCATTCACAAAAATAAACAAATGAGTTCATTGAAGCCAAATTAATTCAATTGATAGAGTTATGCTTATTTGCTATTAGCAAATAACAATCGAGGTATGAGCTCACCTCCACACTCACATCCCTCCATCTCCTGCCTTTCTCATTTGGTAGGCCCATCAAGGATCAAGGATGATCTAAAATTTTTGGTTCATAGAGGCCCATATAACGATAAATATTTCAAAAAAATCAACTTCAAACATTAAAGGAACAGTAATTATGATTCTAAACATTAATAGCCAATTATAAAAAACAAATATGTAACTTGTCCAGTCTCTAGTGATTATCCAATGAAATTGACATTTATAGTCAAGTTCCTCCTTACAGGTCCTACAAAGCTAACGATTTCCTCAAATATTTCTCGTTAACTACGGGCCTTGAGATCAGTGGTGGAGGCACTATAAAACAAGAGGGGTCACCACTCACTTTGATTTTTCACAAGGATATTTGATATTTTACAGCCAAATTATGTTATTTTGACCCCACAAAAAAATTCTAAATTGCCTCAACTTGCTTCAAATGAAGAGAAAAGTCAAGCATTCTCTTCTTTTTGAGAGTTAATAGTATTACAAATGAACCTATCACGCATGGTTTTCAAAATACAATAAGTCTTGGGACCAAGCGTTAAGCAAAATTGTATCTACCTTATATCTATCCTCTTAATTTTGATATTTCTTTTGGATCAACAAATACAAAGTAACATACATATGGATTTAACTATTGACCACACTAATATTAACGAAAAATAATTCTGGCTCCGCCCTGGCTCGAGATTAGTCGATTTATGCATAAACTGATCTGAATACACGATTATTAAAAAAAACACAAGGTGATGATTGAGTTACTTCATACCGTAGGTGGCGACGGAATTATGAATGAAAGGTACGACACGAGGGACGATATCTTGAGAGAGGCTGATGGGACTGGACATGGCTTCCTTTGTCATCTTGGTGTTGTCTTTCAAATCTCCAAATAACAGCCTGTAGGAGCTCCCACTCAGGCCTTGTTTCCTAAGGCACCTCTCCAGTTTCTTTGGTGTCAACCACACCCAATTCAACACACTCCACCCCAACCATATCACCACAACTACAACTGCTACCGCAGCAGCAGCAACAAAGCTGTTCAACTCCATTGACGGAGAGAGAGAGAGAGAGAGAGAGAGAGAGAGAGAGAGAGAGAATTTGCAAGTTGAAAAGAGAGACTAACAATGTGCAGGGAGTATGAGAGATGAGATTGAGTCCAACCCCTTATATTACTCGACAAACTGCTTGCCTCCCCGGAAAAATCAGGCAATTATTAATAATAAAACATAAAAAATATAGACAGAAGCAGAAGAAGTTAACATTAATTAAAGGGTTATAATGTAGCAATATGCGTCACGCGTTACCTCATGGCACTAGTTGCATCCTAAGTGACATAATTCGCGTGCAGTTACACGAGCATGAAATCGTCTCTGTTTCTTTAAAACACATCATAAACTACTAAAACCTGCAAAAGCGAGGATTGCGAGCGCAAGGCCAATCCAGTGCAAGGAGTGTGTGACTAAGGCTGCGACGGCCAAATTTTGTTCTATTCTCTTTCTCCATTTTTCTGCATAAATACAACAGCTGATAAAATATAAATAAAAAAGGGAGAGAAACTTCTTCTCCACGGCTACGGACACCGAATGGAGTCTTGTCAAATCGTCAAATTATCATCCCACACATGTACCCTTCTGATCCGTACCGCCCCGAAACCGTAATCGCCCCATCACACGGCAGCGACAGCCACCAGCACGCCGCCGCCGACGGTCGCCTACCTTCCCCAACCCCCACCACGTACGGCCGTCCCAAAAGGATCGGAGCCCTAGGTTTCCATACCACGAACATTCGTAACAAAGTTCCCATGAGTAATCTATGATTCCGATGCATGAACTGCGCGATTTTCTTTCGATTTGGACGCTGGAGGAGTGGGTAGGGGCGACAGGCATGGTGGTGTGATTCTGTGGGAGAGGGTGTAGGGTGGCAGGCTGGCCGCGGTGGTAGTTAGAACTGTGCTACTGGTAGCAAGTGCTTTACAGGAAGCGTGTACAGCGGGCTTTTGGGCCCGTCTTGGGTACAATAAAGATAATCGGAACCGTTCATTTTGTTCAAAATATTTTTTTTAAGGTCTCTATGAATAATCAGCTTCATCCAATATAGTAAAATACGTTTATAAAATGTCCATATTTGCTAAATTGGTGGCCTAAATTTTGAAGCGAAATTAGACTTTTCATAAACGCCCTTAATAATATCGGATAGAGCTGATTTTAGTAAGACCCCAAAAAAAATATTTTAAACAAGATAATCGGCTCCGATTATCTTTATTGGACCCGAGAAGGGCTCAAAAATGCGTTATACGCGCTGTCTATACAGCACTTGCTGAATCATTAGCATTTCTGTTGATTTTGTCAATCAAGGGAAATTTTCAATTTGACCCTCGTGATTTGGGCCAGGTGCGGATACACCCCTCCCCCTTTGAATATCAGCACATAACACCTCCTAATTTGTGGACCAATGTGCACGGATATATTTTTCATCCAATTTGACGGAAAATGAAAAAAGACGATAGTGTCCTCTTATATTTTTGGCCTCTTTCTTCTTCTCCATCTATTTGTTCCTGTGTATTGGTTTGATTTTCTTAAAATATGACCAAACATATATCTATACACATATATACACATATACATATGTGTATATATATGGAGAGAGAGTGTGAGAGTTACGAAGTGGGGAAGTCGAATTGATGGCTGGATTAATACTTGGGTCTTTAATTTTTGCCAAAAATAAATTACCAAAACCAAAAATAGAGAGGGTGAATCGATTCGGTCGAACCAAATTGGAGGCTTCTGAGGTTGAGAGAAAGAGAATGTTGCAGAAAGAAGAGGGAGTGAATGTCCGGCGATGGTTGTCATGGCCAACATTGGCAATGAAGACGAGGTTTGATTTTGCTTTGAGATTTTCAATAGGGGTTCATTGATTTGGGTTTGATATACATTTAGTAAATTAATAATGAAGTTATGTTGCGTTAGGGACCCAACTCATATAGCTCTACACAGATACACATTAAAAAACATACAAGTATATATGTGGCTATACATATACACATTTATATTTGCCTATTTAAATTCTTCTCGATGAATATCCATATATTGTATACGGGTATGATTCAAAGAACATGAGAGAGAGAGAGAGAGAGAGAATATTGCAGGTGTTCTGATGTGGGAAAAGAAGTGAAGAAGACAAAGGATGGCACTTGTGTAATTTTGGAGATAGATTAGGGTATTTTGTTTCAAAATTGTTGTTGTACTTACACTCACTCTCAACACAGGTGAGTGAACCTCACCTCCAGTCAAATTGGATGGAAAATATAACCATGCACATTGACCTACAAAGCAGGAGGCGTTATGTGCTGATATTCAAAGGGGGAGGGGGTATTCGTACCCAGCCCAAACCATGAGGGGTCAAATTGAAAATTTCCCAAAAAGAAAACCCAGCATAATAATGTTAATCCTATTTTATAAAGAGAGAAACTTATTAGTAACTTAATCACTTCTCCGCGCACTCACCCGTTTGTTTCAGCAATTAACAGTTGAGATACGTTTTAAAACGATTACCGGTAATAAATATTTTTTACAATTAATAATAGTTTATCTTTAATCAGAATCGTCTAAAACACTTTTGGACGGCCGATATTGACCTTTGTAAACTTTATTTATGAGAGACCTTGTTAAAAAGTTTTTCTCTTTTATAAATGTGTTTGGAAGATAAAAGACTTATTTAGTTCTCAAACATTTTTTTGCACCCTTAGTCCAATAATTTAATTAGGGTAATTATGTAATTTTTACATTATCTACTCTTATTCATCCATTTTTATCCACCAATATCAACTACTGCTCAAACCAAGTATAAGCTAATCCTTACTTCTTAACTAATCCTCTTATCACATTTATTTTTTATCTACCATTCTTTCTAATTCATCCAAAGTCTTATTCGTTCGACAAACGACACGTAGTAATAGTTGCTACTTTTCGTCCCAAACACAGTCACATTATTTTTTCAGGGGACTCTCAATTTAATTCTCTTAATTTATTTATAAAATCATTATCGATATCTGATTGAGTTATCTTTTTAAAATAAAATAGAAAATTAGTCTTAGGTCTATTATGTGAATTTCATAAACCCACAAGTCTACCTATTAATTTTGTAAGATCTCAAGTCCATTTTAGGGTACCCTAGAGTAGGATAGGGTACCCTAGAGTTTAGGCACTTGCATAAGATTTTAGGGTGCACTTTTTTATTATAGAATAGGGTACCTTAGAGTTTAGGCACTTTTATAGGATTTTACGGTGCACTTTTCTATTATATGGTTTTAGTGGTTTAGGCACTTTCGTAGAATTTAGAATTTTAGGCATTTTCATAGCGTACTCTAGGGTTTAGGTTGTGTGGACTCATGACTTTATAAAACTATTAGGTGAACTTGTGGGCTTATGAAATGTCAATAGTAGCCCTATCACTAAATCTCACTTTTTAAAATTCAACAACTTAGATAATTTTTGAGAAAATAACGATCCATGAAGTATTTTGATAATTAGTACACGCCAAGAAATTTTTCAGCGTTTTTTCCTTAGTCCTTACGCGTCATTTTCGTGAGCCGAGGATGTACACATTCTGGCGTACCCATAGTTTTTCGTGCTCAATGGTCACAAAAATAATATATTGTCTGAATTTTGGCGCGAGTAGGATTCGAGTTAGGAGGTTTCAGTTGCAAAAATACAATACAAAAGTATGCGGCGGTGGTGGTGGGGAGATTTTGGCCGGAGAATATAATGGTTCTCTGGTGGAGAATCCGGCCGGCGAGACATTACGGAAGTCGGAGGTCGTCGTAATTTCCAGATGAAAAAAGTGAAGGGGAGTCGAAAGAGAGGAGGTTCGGTTCCTACGTGGGACACGTGGCAGATCATAGTCCCCGGGATAGGAATTTGGGCACACCCACGACCCAACCATTATCCTATCCCTTGCCGCGGCTTTCGGGCTACTCTCTCTCTCTCTCTCTCTCTCTCTCTCTCCACATACAACACAAACGTCAAACGCCCACTTCAATCTCTTTCTCCCGAGTGGAGTGGGTAGTAGATTAGTATTCACGGCGAAAAAAATCTCTCTTTCTCGTACACTTTCAAAAATAAAAAACTAAACTGTCTTTGTTAACCTCCACCCACTCAGTGGGATATATAATACACAAATAATTTCAAATAAGTTTGAATAATACTAGTACATATCTCGCAGTAATATATTTTTACAAATAAAAATATATTTTTCCGCGGATATAACGCATCTTTTATGTGTTATTGGGTGGAGATTAGCATTTTTCAATTTTTTTAAAAAAAGGAAAAAAAAAAAAAAAAAAACCTCTTTCTCCCTCTCCAATTGACTTATCAAAGTTAGCATCTGGTTTAATGGTTCAAATCAAACAGGAACATCAAATACTTCCAATCTGGACCATCTCTCTCTCTGGAAATTTCCAGGTACCAGGAAGCTTTTGTCCCATTGACGAACTTCTTCTGCTGTCATTATTGAATCATATGTATATTCTTATAACTTGACGCTATAATCTTCAATATGCTCTGTTTATTTGTCTATGGTCTTGTTTACAGCTATTGGGCACAACACAACTAAGGTATTATCTATATATACGGTGAGTCTTTGGTGGATGCTTTTGGACGTTCATGGGAGATGAAGTCGTCCAGTTTTGTAAGCCACTCCTCTCCTCTGCACTCCTGTACGTTTTAACTTTAGAACTTGGGTTTCGAGATTGTTTTTTTAATAACTCAGGTGTCTAGGCCAGCTTACGCGCACCTCGACTAATCATGGAAAGTCTAAGATTGTTTTCTTATTCTTAAATGAAATTAGCCCCAGAATAAAAAAAAAAGGGAGTTCTACTCCAGCGTGGTTCGTTTAGTAAGACTTCATCATTGAGTGGATTCAATATTGTTTAATTTTTTTTTTCACCTGCAATTTCAATTTAACATCTCATGAACGTCGAATATGCTTTAATAATACAACAACTGTGTTATAGTGGATCCTTTCTTGTAGTTCTACTCGTCCTTAGAGTGATTCTTTATTGCTCAACATGTTATGAAGCATAGGTGGACTTGCTTGTGGAAACTTCTGTATATGTTATCAAGCCTTGTTTCTTTCTTGGTTGTATTATACCGAACAAGATTGTCTTGTCAAATTTGCGTTGTAAGGACGAAAGACGCATACAATTGCATTGGTTGATGTATTGTCTATAGACTCATGGTTGTCACTCTTTCGCAGGCATCTCTACAAGCAGATACTAATAGTACGAGATCGTGTCTCTTCTGCATTTTTCCAACAGCTTCTTTATTGTGTCTTCTTATCTTCATAGGAAGTGCATTTTTAGCCCAAGATGACAAAGAGGTATCAATACTTCCTTGAATCCCTTCACTTGGCATGTTTTTGGTAATTGCTGGAATGAGTTTGTATAATCATGCTTAGAAAGTTCCCTTCGAACTTTGGAATTGTTATTCACACGCCATTTTCTGTTACTTTTGGTACTTTATTAGATTCCGCTGGAAACATTTTCACACTTTTTTTGGTTCATGCTTTCTCGCCTTCATTTGCTGCACCAAATTGGGTCTCATGTCTTCTGTATTCATCAAATAACTTGAGTCCTATTACACAGAAATTATTCAGGTGGGGGTTATGGAAAAAGAGCGCGCAAGAGATGCCATACGACAAATGCAAGGTATGTTTTTCCTTAAAGGCTTTTTTCTCGGATTGCTTTTTCTACCTGCTTGTGTTTCTTATCGTTCTCTGGCTCGTGTTTTGAAGTTTATTAGAGTTAGTTGCCCATACCTTCTAACTTGTATGGCCCATGTTAATTGAAATTCCCTCTCCTGCTACCCACTAGCGTTCTAGGACTTTGGCGTAAAATAGTGAGGAGTTATGTTGCCTTCAATCTGATAGCTAAATTGCATCGTAATCTTGCCGCATGATGGAATTGTTTATCTAATTGAACTGTCCTCAAGTAATTTGGATAAAGATTGATTCTGGTTCTGATCTGTTTTGGTGCTTTAGAGTCAGTGCAGGCCTCCTGGTAGTGAGTCATTACCTAAAGATATTGTCTCCAACGCTTCTAACTTGCAAATGCGACCATTATGGGGCTCGCCAAAGGTAATGTTTTTCGGAATCACTTTTAAAGAATTGAGTAACTGCTCACTAGATCATTTTGATTTTTGCACTATTGTTTTTACCACCCCCTTTTTGTCCTTGTTCATTTGAATTTACACCACTATCCTTTCATTGATTCACTTTTTTAAAACCGAGTTGCTCGAACATCTCTTTCTTGGTAGTGGATGGTACAAATGCATTCTCTATAATAGGTGAAAATTGTTGGAGTTTGTCGCAGCTAATTGATGCGGTTGTATTTATCATGGGAAATGGCATTAATTCAAACTCCTATATCATAGTATTTGGTAATGATTGTTGTAATCCATGATGTTTCCATTTAAGATTCTCCAAACAATACAGTGTTCCTATTGAATCCATGGGACATCCATCTTCTTTCGGATACCAGAGTTAATCGCTATTTTGCTTTGCATTGCTATCCCTCACCCTTCCTGCTCCATTACTCGTGGTGCGAATGACCACTATTTTTCTTCCAGGACTAACATCTTCTTCATGGCTAATACTGCCATTGATATCTTCCTAGCCCAGATGCACTCGTTCGAATGACCACTTTGAGTCGAATAGATGTTGAGATCCGCAATTTTCAATTGCCCTGCAAAAAATCTGCATAAACAGTAGTATGTTCAGTACTAAAAGATGAGAAGTTGTCCAGTGCTTAGTTTTTTCCAACTTTCCAGACTGTTGGCTGTTCTTCAGTTGCTGACTATTGTCTCCTATCGTTAAGATCTTTTAGTCTGCTCCATCTACTAAACGAAATAAAGATTCAATTTCTTCTTTCTGATTTCACAAATTCCTTTTCCTGTTGTCACTTGGTATAGAACAGCATTGGACCAAGTAATGACCCCCTAGGTTATCTTCATGCTTAATGAGATACAACAAAATCAAGTACAAACAATCGCTGACAATTGTTATGAGAACTCAAAATAGATAGACTGATATGTCTAACTCCGCTGAGAAACCATAGAGGTGCATGAAATAAGTTGGTTAATTTGCAACTCTAGAGTTTGTTGTTCATTTGGTTCCCTGCCTTCTTTTCGTGGTATTTTTTTTTTTTTTTGCTTTTGAGCTAAGTATCCGTTTGCATATATCGCAACAGAAGGCAAAATTTCCAAACTTATTCTGTGCAACCGTTGGAATAAAGCAAAAGGACCTGGTAGATAAGATGGTTAGAAAGGTAAGGATAAAATTGATATCTTTTCTTCACTTACTTCCAGATTAAGTTCATAGTTCATACACATGGTCAAGTGATCGAATTTTTGTTTCTCACAACAATGCAGTTTCTGTCAAGTAATTTTGTTGTAATGCTTTTCCATTATGACGGTGTCGTGGATGAATGGAAGGACTTAAAATGGAGTGATCTTGTCATACATATATCCGCTGTCAATCAAACTAAATGGTAATTTGTTAGCACTTTAGCGCCCTATTTTCTTAAGTTACTATACTCACAATTTTCACGTCTCTTCTTATTTCTAACATTGTATGACATTTTTTACAATCGTGATAATCATGTCATGACAAAAATAGGTGGTTTGCCAAGCGGTTTTTGCATCCAGATATTGTTGCAGAGTACAGTTACATTTTCCTCTGGGATGAGGACCTTGGAGTTGAAGATTTCCAGCCCAAACGGTATGTGGAAGCTGTGCACTTATTATCACTTGCCGTGCTTTTCATCTTGCCTTTTGTTGTGGTTATGTAAAGGTTTGGCAACGGAATATCAAACACTGCCCGAAGAATTGTAAACCACATTTGTTCACCATCACTCCTTAGGAGGTACCCTATTTCGGCCGCTGCCTTGGATTTAAAGTTTGATGCGTTTGCCCTCTTGACATAAAACACATAAAAATAACTAAATGGAAAATGGCCCAACGCGAACACATCCAATTTTCTTTTGCTTGAGTCCTAGTAGAGGCCTTTGACAAAACTCCTTGTTAACAACTGGCTCTAGTGCTACAAAACCTGTTATTTGCCCATCTAACCCGTCAATTGTTTAACTCATTTGCTCCTTGTTTGTTAGACTATCTATTTCTTACAGTGTGGGTGGGTAAATCTGTTTGGACTGTGATTGTTGTCACCGCTAGCCCCGGCAATAGATTCCATCTTGCATATCTTTACTTCACAAGGCCCTTTGAATTGTTCCGACTCTTCAGCTGAGTTCGCTTAACTAAATGATGAAAAAAGTTCTTCTCTCGAAATAAAACACAAGATCAATGAATATAGAAGACACTTCGTCACCCATGTGGCTTTCCATAAGAACCAATAGAGATTTAACCGCTCAGTTATTTTGTTTCTGCATGGTAACTATTTTCAAATTTTCATCTTCGTGTTGTTATCCAAGTTGTTTGGTTCCTCCAGATATCTAGCAATTGTGAAAGATGAACAGCTTGAGATATCGCAACCAGCACTAGATCCAGACAAATCAGAGGTGCATCATCAGATTACTGCACGCGAGAGGGGATCAAAGGTGCACAGGTTGTCTTCTAAATTCAAACACTGATGTACCTTTCCCATTATAAGAAAATGAAGTTCAAGCAGGACGTATCTGTCTTATGACTCTTGTCCAAAGGGTGGTGCCGCGTCAAAGCTCTTTTATGTTACTCTAATTGATGCCGCACTCCTAGCACGTAATCGAATATCATTTTAAGCCGTTGGTATCACTCCATGCAACAGCGTTGATTGCCTCTGTTGGGCTTTCTTTTTCTTTATGATCTTACGTTATTTTTGCCTGTCCATCCCTGGATACCCATGACACAAGATGTGATTTTTTGGTGCCTTTTGTTTTCTTTTAGGGAAACAGATTAGTGAACCGTATGACAGGTTGCTCTCCCCTTGTGTAGTTCGCCTAAAGTTTGTATCACGAGATATTTGGCGAATATTGAATTAATAAGCCCATTTATAAAGTTGGCATGCGAACGGTGGTATAGTTAGGTCCATGTACACGACCTGAAACAGTTTCCTTAGGTATAGTTATAATCCGGTGCTTCTGTTCCATTAATGTTTGGCCTCTGTAGAAGACTTAAATCCGGTATGGTATGGTGGTTGTTTGATTAGCTTCGGTCCATTTTGTCTGCAGGAGGATTTACAAGTCCCGTAATGGTTCAGATATATGTCATGGAAACAGTACAACCCCTCCGTGCACTGGGTGAATACTAACTTACACTGAACTATCTTATTGTGGTTTTGACAGTTCTACGAAAGCTGTGAAAAGTCGATTTTTCAATATGTATGGTTGGATGAACCAATTGGTTTACGCGATCCTTTTACTACTGTTGATAGATACATAATATACAGGAGAGTTAAAAAAAAAAAAAACAAAATCTGTCCACAGGTGGATAGAGATTATGGCTCCCGTGTTCTCTAGAGCTGCCTGGCGCTGTGTATGGTACATGATCCAGGTTGGTCATCTTCAATGAGTTATACAACTCATAGCGTCCGTCTTGATACACATTCCTGTATCTATTTAGTGTCACAAGCATGCGAAAAGAACCCGGTGGTATATCCTTTGTTCATGTGGTTATCCACATTGCGTTAATTTACCGTTGATTTCTTTGCAGAACGACTTTGTACATGCTTGGGGACTAGATTATCAGCTTGGTTATTGTGCGCAGGCAACTTCCTTTAATGAGCATTGAGTTCTTCTCGATCTGTTTTTTCTTTTTTCCTATTTTTAGTTTTCTTTTTTTTCCTGTTTTTGGATACATTCGTCACCTTCCTTCCTTGCTACTTTGATAGGGTGATCGGACCACAAATATTGGAGTTGTGGACTCGGAGTACATTGTCCATTATGCCCTGCCTACACTTGGAGACAAAATCAAGGTCAGATATGGCCCACACGGGACATCTTTGAAAGGGTCTGTCGATAATTATTTGACAAACCGGAATAAAGTGCGTACAAAGGAATCAAAAATTAAAATAAAAACCAAGGTAAAAACCAAGGTGTCCTTGAAATGTCAATCAGCGAGCTAGATTTTACATTCACATTATTCCCCATTGCTATTTGCACATTTCGAGCTCAGATCAGCCTTACCCAGTTGTTAACTATTTCGGTAACATGTTATTCTATACTTATATTCAAGCTAAACCTGAATAGATGATGTATAGCTTTTGCCTTTTGCTGATCATGAAGTATGGCCTATTGCCCCTGGTTGAGGAATTGACGTCTTTCCTCCCATTGTAGTCACAACCTAGCTTATGTTGGCATGGTAGCTCGAGCCAAATTGAGCTCAATCTTAGTCGAACAGTTCTGAGTCTAATAACTCGAGTCCACAGCCCCTAACAGGAGAGGACTTGTCTGCCTCAGGCTGAACTAAGCTCGAGCTGGGTTGGTCATGCCCAAGCAAGTTAGTCTGTAGTTTGGCTCAAACTGGAGCCCCTCCTGAGTGAAGCAATTATCTACTTGCAAAGTTTGAACACAGCTTAAGTTGGTAGATTCATTCCTGATAACATGTTGAAGGAAACTGGTTTTAAGTTAAAGTGGAGGTGGGATAAATTGTAATGAACATATGTTGGAGGGAAAAAGCTGTTTTACACTCTGTGTAGCTACGTACGCATTGCAACCACACATAGACACACACGGCCTAAACCCTAAACCCCAAGCAGCACCTTATCAGATAACAAGGATCCTCAATATCAAATTTTATGTGTAAGTTAATAGCAGTATCATTGAAATATTCATAATTAGTCATCCATCACGAACCCAGATTGAGCCTGCCGGCCCATCCGGGCCATCCAATTTCGGCAATAGACAGCTCAGATTTCATCTCGGCCTAAACCCTAAACCCCAAGCAGCACTTTATCAGATAACAAGGATCCTCAATATCGAATTCTGTGTGTAAGTTAATAGCAGTGTCATTGAAATATTCGTAATTAGTCATCCATCACGAACCCAGATTGAGCTTGCTGGCCCATCCGAGCCATCCAATTTTGGCAATGGACGGCTCAGATTTCATCTCGGCAATGAACGGATGGATGGTTGAGATTTGTTCAACTGAGATGAAATCTTAACCGTCCATTGCCAAAATGGACAGCCCGATTGGGGTCTGCACACATGCTGTCCCTAAGGGACCGTCCTTCAAAGAAAGGTGACCAAGGGAAACTTTGCAACTTTCATTGGTTACCTTCTTGGGTTTTCATGCATGAAAACAAGTAATCAATTTATCAAACCCTAGGTTTGCACTAAATGCCTGTATTTTTGCCAATGGTCAGTAGGAATAGTTTTTGCAAGAGCAATATAACACATGAAAGGTTTACTAGACATGGTTTTGCAATTCGGTTATTTGCTGCCATTGATATTCATTTCTTTGGAAATATTTGGCTGGCGATTCCGGTGCTTCTGAAACAAAAGATTCACTGTCAAGTGTGGAAACTCTCGCATCTTTCTTAAAACTTGCATTGCTCTCTGTTGTATCCAATTTTACATCGATGTTGACTTAGTGTGGCCGAATTGCAGGCTTTGCCGAAGCCTCATGAAATCAATAGAAGAGCTGAAGTAAGATTTGAAACAAACTTTTTTAGGAACTTTATTCGCAGCTGTCTTATTGGTTTCATTTGGTTTAGTATCGTTTTTTCGTGTTTGTCTAATAGAGTGATTGAATGGTGCTACAAAAAGAACCAGGGTAGATGACGAAATTTGAAGTATCAGTGGATACATATACTGTATTTCTCCAAAAAAAATTTGGCAAAATCTTAGTAGTTATAAATATCCTTTTGAACATTTGAAACTAAAATTGGACCAAACAGAGGATTCTTGGGCTACATCCTCTCCTTTTCCATTTAACTTATGGGTTTATGTTCGCGAATGTTAGAGGACAAGATGACGGTTGGAAATACCCCTCGCTTTTCTTTTCTTTTCAAGAAGAATTTTTTTTTTGTCGATACGCTGAACAGCTGATGTCTCTACACATCCACCCGCATTTCTGATGGAGAATTGCAGTAGTTGGGATTTATTGGAAATCCAACAATCCACCGTTTCCTATTGCAAAACGAACAATCCACCCTGGAAAGAGTGTAATATGTATTTCCCGTGTGCAACGCCACACAAATGTTTGCATAAATCGTCTAGCGAAGATGGTGCCACTATCTTCTGGACAGTAAGCAATCTTGGTCCCTTGCTTCTTAACTGGGTACGACATGAGAATTTTTCAGGTGAGGCGGCAGTCCTATAAGGATTTCATGGAATTCAAAACGCGTTGGAGAAAAGCTGCAGAGAGTGATGAATGTTGGATTGATCCCTATCCACAGCCAGCGAAGCAGAACGTAACCTGATGGCATTCGACCACCTTCTAATGTGTATATTGCCGTTATAGACGCATAACAGAAAAGGGTTCAAGTGGCCAGCGATTGTTTATTTATATCCATGCATCTCAGCCATACATTTTGCTTGCTCATCTTTTCTGTTCTTCAAATTTGTAATGTATCATAAAAGAATGCTTGTAAATATTAACTACTTGCTGCAGTAGCATACTTGGGTAAGCACTTGATCTTTTAACGGGCCTTGTGTACCCAAAAAGTTTATTCAGAACCCACCGTTGGTGAAGTGGTAGTCTCGAAGCCTTTGGTTTGGTATTCGACTTTCACTATCCATGCTATTAATTTCTATGTTTGCCTAGTCCATACATGTTCTGCCCCAACTTCGATTTGGGGTCCAACTAGTGGATGGTTGAATCGGGCCGCTTACCAGGTTACCCAAAAAAAAAAATGTAGTTGATTGATAAGGCCATACATGGAAATACATATTTCAGCAGATTATTTCGCAGGAACTAAAATGGGGCACAAATCGTTTATAGATGGAATATAACCGGCCCTAACCCATCAAGATATAATCTGTTCCATATCTAATGATGACTGACCTAGACATCCGGTCATCAAATGATCAGATGATGACTCGTTTCAATCCTCCAAAACCTACCCATTTGCCGCCTCTACCTAAAAGATAATGCTGAAAACGAAACTAACAGCTAACCAAGAATCACAATTGGCACCACTTTAATTGTTGAAGCAAAAGGTAGCTGGGCAAATATAACTGCTCACCAAACAACCACCCACCTCAAATCTAATTTGGCTGGCAATGCCTAGTGGAGTATTGACACCCACAATCAATACTCAGCTAATTTCAAAGTCAAGAGGGCAGTATCCATGTGGACTGGACTGGACTTGACTCTATTATTGGGTCTGAGGTTTTTAGTTTTTCATTTTAATGATTTGAATAGTCCATTCTAAATCCACTGATACGTATATTGTATGCGTAAAAGTAAGATGCCCAGTACTTTTATCGAAGATCTTGATGCCATTTGACGGTTCGAATCATTAAAATGAATCTACGGTGGCGTCGACAAGCTAGGTTAAGGCTACATAGTGAATAGGAGAGTAACCTATTCCAAATGTGCTTATGTTTAGAACCTAGGGAATAAAAGAAAAAACAGAGGGAAAGTAGAAATTTTCTTTCCTTGGTTGTTTGGCTCTTAATTTGGAGGGACAATGAGCAAAATGGAATGTAACAAAAATCTGAATGGGTGACATATTTTTCAGCTTTCTCTCCCCCAACATAGATTTCAACACAAGATTTGCTGGGAACGTCTGATACAGGAAGGTCTCACACGATGCACATAGGATCAACACAAATCGAGCGGTTCTAGGTCACATCTATATCATCTGTAAGCATTTTCCCAGTGCACAAAACACAACTCAAAAAAATACAAAGTCCCAGTCATCATAACACAAAGCAACATTTCTTCCAAGTGCTCATAATAATACCAAAGGAAACAATGCTTAAGAAAGGAGAGAAGAACTACTACCAAAGGAAATTCATATTCACACTCTGCATGTTTACTTGTCACTCTCTAAAACAATAAAATGACCTCATTGCCCTCCTCCTTTGTGAAGGATAAGGATAAATGTTTCCACACCCTCATTCCAGTCCTAACACACTCCGTAAATGGCTTTGGATTCCTACCTTCCCCAGGCAAATTTTTGCTACTTCCAAAACAGATCTGACCCTCATGCCCAGCAAGACAAACCCCTCTAAAAGTAGCAAGAATATACCTGGAAATAGCAGTTCCCAAGTAATTACATAAACAAATCACACAACAGCAGATATTCTTCCCAATGTTCCCACACACACTAATGCTCACTAAACAGAATCAAGAAACCCTAAAGAAGATTAAATAATAGTAATGAGAGAGAGAGTGAGTGAGTTTTACTATAATCTTTAGAGATTGGAGCAACCAAAGCAATTGCAGGTCTTGGGGGTAAAAGCACAGAAGCCAAAGGGCCTGTTTGGAATGTTGCAGTTGATGGCATAGCAACAAGGGGAAGGCAGGCAGTAGCCTTGGGCCCCACCACAGCAAGTGCACAGCGCACAGATCTGGAAGCTCCCCCCCAAACCCCTCCTACTACTAATCTCATTCACATCCACCATCATAACCCTCGTCTCCGCCGCCGCCGGCTTCATCTCCGCCGTCCCTTTTTCCGGCACCACCCCAGCATTTGCCTAATCCACGTCGATCAACAACCAAAACAAAACAAACCCATTGAATGAATAGAGAAAGAAAGAAACAGAAATGTCCAATGACAAACAATACCCAGAAAAGAAACTAGATAAATTAACAATGGCATTTCCAGTTATGCAAGTGGGATTTGAGGTTGGTCTTGATGCAGCAGAGGTTTTAAGAGCAAATGGGTTTAACCCAAAACAAAACCCATATCCAATTTGACATGAAAACTGAAGGGATCTGTGAATCTAAAGAGGGTCCTGAGAGAGAGAGAGGAACTTACAAGGGAATAGGTTACCGCATTGAAACCGAAGAAAAGCAGAAGGAAGAGAGAGAAGAGGAGCCCATGAGCAGACATCCTTTCTCCTGCTCGGACAGGCACTAGCAGTGGTTTAGTTTTGTAGAAGAATTTGAAAGGGAAATTGGTTAAAGAATGTGTGTGGATTCACTACTGGTTTGTTTGGGAACACTTTGATATGGGTTTTGATACTTTCTTCCCTTTGGTTGGAACTTGGAAGGGTGTGTACTGTTGGTTTTTAAAGGAGCTGTTTTGATCCCGGATAGCAGCAAGTACAATTGTTTAGCACAATTTCTATTCTGACGGTGGTAAATGATTGAGAAATGATTTTGTTACTCTAACTTTTGATAAGGTTCATATTCTCCTTTTAGTCATTCATACTCTTTTTTTTTTAATCTTTATCCACTTAAATTTACTAATCTTGTCCTTTACTCAATAACATTTTTTCACACATTCATGTGGATTAAAAAAAAAAAGAATGTCAGTGGCTAAAAATAGAGTGTGAAAATCATTTTCCTTTGATAATGACGCTTCAAGATTTGTCTTTTCGTGTATTTTAAAAATTGTGTTATATCTATTTCAAACACTACAAAGACAAACAAGGATGTGTGATTTTCAAAATATGAACTACCAAAATTATTTTTATTTTACCTTACAAGAAAAACTTTAAAACGCTACTGATGGTGCGGACTAATTTAATTTTTCTTAAGGGGGTGTTTGGAACTTGGAGAAATAAAGGGGCTCTTGGGGGGGGGGGGGGGGGGGGGGCGCGGCCATAATAATAAGGAAAATTGAAAAGAAATTAGAGACAAAATTGAACTTGATTTTTAAACTTTTCCTTCTCTTTCTCTAAAAACCGAACAACGGAAGTTTTTTTTTTTTAATTTTCTCTTCCTTTCCATTTCTTTGCTCAAGTTCTAAACACATCATTTACTTTTTATCGTAATCTTTTGTGTCTCGAACAGAAAAATAAAAAAGTATAAAAATATTGACCAAAGTTGAAAAAATAAATCTTTTAGGGCGACGCTAAATGCATGCAATTAATTAAGACACTAAAAATTGTCTTTCATGAACTTATTTTTAGGCTTGTTTTGTAAGAATTCCAATTGTGAGGTATTCTGTTTGTTTTTCCTAATAGTTTTCTCAACCATTATCTTGCTTGTCTATTGGAGATGATTATGGCGCATTGTAGGAGTATTATCTTTTGTTCTAATTTGATCAACGCTTTATTAAAAGGAAAAGGAAAAAGAAAAAGAAAAGGGGAGCTAATAAGGGTTTTGCATGTGGTGTGTATGCGGGTGCTTGAAGGAAAATTCATATAAGTTTGGGTCTATATTTTCAACGTTGGTCTATATTTGTATACTTTTTCGATTTCTTTCATCGAGACAAAAAATATGACTGTAAGTCACTTCAGCAATGTGAGTCTTAATATATATCAAAAATATCAAAATACCTCTTATAGACAGTATATTCGGTTTACATGATAACTCCTCGTTGTATCAAAAATATCAAAATACCTCTTTGGTTGATGTGCCAGAACTACTTAGTCCCACCCCAATGGAAGAGGGTCATTTTTTCCCATTTGACCTAGTAAAAATCTGAGTTGGAAATTTATTATATTTTGGATGAAGTTTCGGCTCTTTGAATCTAGTTTCCAACACAGTTCCAACCACCTCAATTCGATAATCGAGTAGAAAGATAGGACTGAAATACGGAAGGCCGCGAAATTATGACGGCTCTGATTTTCACGATCAACTTGGCTCGATACTTCTTCATGCCACGGATCACGATTCAATTATGCTACCGCACTCAAACACTTGATATATGTTCAAAATGATTCCTTCCCACACAAATGGTAAACAAGCTCTCCAAAAATGATAAACAAAATAAAATACAACTCGATAAACGGAATACAGGAAAAACATGATGGTCCAATCGTTTTCCATTTTAGAATTCCGTTAGCAAAAACAGTACTAGCGGGGATGAGTCTATAAGTGCTTCACGAATCCTCCAGGATAGGCCAATACAGACATATTTTACCCTGCGAAAACAAGAACTGCAAATGACAGAATTACAGGAGGAATTGTGAATTGAAAATGCTTTCGGAACAAAAGGTTGAGGCAACACCAGACCGATAGCCATTAACGATTGCACCAGTCTTCACCAAAACCATGGAAAACGGAAAGATAAAGAAAAACAATGAATGAGTAAAAGAAAATGATTCAGGTAAACAAGAAGGACGGGCTTTTAAAACTGATAGAAATGTCCATATTAGGTTTTTACCAAAAGCACCAATTAATCCGCGTATTTATACAATGCAGCAAACCGAATTAAATGGAGTAAAGCCTGTGTCTAACTGAACACATTTTCAGAAGAATGGATTCGGCTTTAACATGAACTCTGTACATCGCCAGCAATGGGAAATGAATTTACAGACAACCACAAGTTATCTCCCTTCGATTTTCTTTTAGGGAGCGTTCATCCTTCTGTGTCAATGTTATCATCACCAGAAGACATCTGTCTTGATTCTGATAGAGAAAGTCGCCTTTCTGAAGACAATGATAAGGCACCAGTTCCGGCGGATGAAGCCAACAAACGACGAACAACTGGGGCATCAGCTGAAGATGATGCGGCCATGTTGTAGGTGAAAACTCCCATAGGGTGGTCAAATTTGCAACTTGGACCAAATTTGCAAATACCATAACGTGAATAAAAAATGCACAAGGGCTCTCCCTGTACAAAATCATCAGCAGCTCGAGTAATTTTAGCAATTAGTGAAAACAGACAGTCCATAAATGGAGGAGAAAAAGGAGGGGAGAGAGAGAGAGAGAGAGAGAGAGAGAGAGAGAGAGAGAGGTGTACATCTGGTAGAGAACAATCGTATACCATAACCATAAATATCCCATTTTAATCTGGGTCTTCACACCCCTAGCATTTTCATAACAGTTATCTTATCGCTTGTCTTTATTGGAACATATCCTCAAGAAGTGCGAATACCTCTATAAGAAGTGTGGACACATCTACCGGCGTCATGTATATCCGTGTCTGACATGTGGACACCGACGCGACATGGCTTGCTCCACTTTTTGTAATTTTATTTTCGAGCCAGAAAAGGGACAAGTACACATCCCGACCAAAGGATCTGATGCTGGGTAGGGACACATTGAGGTCATAATGCAATTATTTAATTGAGTGACTCTTGGTTTATATATCCATTATTTTGCATTTTTAATTGCACTTTGACAAAGACGATGTCTTTGATTTTTGTATCTACTTATACGATATACCTTGAAGTACACTCATCACATCGCGAGTGTGTCTGTGTCCTAATTTTTAAAAGAATGACTTGTTCAAGTGTCGTGCTGAGTTTCCACGTTCGAGCTTTTTAGCATCTACAGAGTAGTGGTGCACAACAAAAACGCAAAAAGAAACAGAAAAGTGGAAAGGACGCGAAAAGAGGAGTTAAAGCAAATAAATTTATTTTCAGAAGTGCAAATTACTAAGCAGTGAAAACTTGTGTAGAATAAGAACTCACCGGACGCAAAGGAAGACCTATAGGGCTCAATACACAGTCTGGAGCAGTGATTAGTCTTTCTCTTGGATGATGGAACCTGCAAACCGCTCCAAACTTGCAATCTCCAGTCTTCATGTAGAACTGGCACTCGGGATGGCCAGGCCTCTCCGGAAAAACATTCTCCCGCTGCAACGCATAATAACTCACAGGTACAGAACCAGAACGATATGGAGAAAGTGCCCCTTGGGATCCTCCTGCATTTGCTGCTTCACTCTGGTGTGAAATCCCATAAGTCTGACTGTTTCCAGCGGTTTGCTGCAGGCTCTCTGAAGATGGCACTGAACTTAGCTGACCCTGGAAAAGGAGACTCTCATTAGTCGGAATTACCCATGGAAAAACTTGTATAAGCCAAACGGAACATGGATATGCTTGACTCATACAGACCCAAAGGCCACGTAGCTAGAAGGAGTAAACAAACGTAGATATAGACGTATAGACATTTATATTTTCATACTTATGAAAAAACCCTAACTCCAACTTTTTGAACAAAAGAGTGTTAACCGACTTTAGGAACAATGTCACATGCCATTTCATAACTAAATTATCACTGGAGATATGACACCCAAAGAATGGCATTGCCAAGCAATGCGCATTTTGCTTCAATGGAGATAAACTATTGGAGATTGCAAACCCCTTAAAAACACAAGTTTAAACTTCCACACTATAAAATATACAAAGAAGTAGGGCTAATCAAAAAATCTGGTGAACAGTGAAACCGGTCCGAACCGAGCCGACCCGTACGTTTGGATTGGAACCGTGGATTAATGGTCCGGACACGGGGTTTTCTTTTGAAACCGTGGATTAACCGAACCGGACCATGAGATATTTGTTATATAGAAATAAACAATATATAAACACACACACATATAAAAATAACTTTACCACTATTATAAATATTTTTAGTATTTTACCTTAATGTGATATCTAGGGGGTAAAGTGTTATTCTTATTCAGTTATACTACTATACTTGTTGTATACTCCTAAGTCCTAAGGCGGCTAAGTTTTTTCCTTGTTGGTCGTTTATTTCCTTATGACATGTAATCCGTGGATAAAACCGGAACCGATCCATGACTCACGGATTGGATTGAAACCGGACTGTGAGACTTTTGGTCTGGACACGGATTGTAGTTTCTAAAAACCGTGACGCTCCGATCCGGACCGTGAGCAGCCCTAAAAAGAAGCATGCAGAGAGGGGCAAAAAATACATGACAATCCTGAAAACAATGACAAACTTACACTATATGCATTCCATCCTGGGACTGATACCACGCCCTGAGGTAGGATCAATGAAGCATAACTTGAAGGGCCTTCCCAGCGGGGGCTGGGAAGAAAAGAAGGTCTTGACAAAGGCCAGTTTGCTATTCCTCCAAGATATGATTGCTGACCAGGAGTTGTCGGTGAATGGGGTGGAGGATAAACAGTAGAACCACGCAGAGAAACCGTCATATTAGAAGGTGGTGGATGGTGGAATTTACAAGTGCTCCCAAACTTGCATTGGCCAGTTCTCAAATAATATGCACACTCACTTTCATTCTGCGAAGTAAATACAAAAAGAACAAAAAGAAAATTATGAAATTGCATCTAACCAGAAGCAGCATGCATAGCACATTCCATTGAGGTATCCATGACCATGTCAGACGCCAGAGACACACTGGCATTGCTAGTATGGCAAAATATGCAATAGAGATGGGTCTGATAGTCTGAAAACCCAAGACACGGCTCTATTTATAGGGATACACAAGATCAATGCATTCGTGTTAAACAAATAATGAAATATATATGTACTTCTTCCTCAACATAACCCGTCAATGCATGATATGTTAATTCACACCTGTATGCACTCTACTTGTCTTTGACAAGGCATGCATAACGCCTTGTTGATTATAGATAACAGCAACAGCGTGCTAAAAGGATGTAAGTTAAATCTTGGTTTAATACTATGTTGGGAGTTGAATATTTCTTGATCAGAAACAAAGTTTTACTTCACTGTCAAGGTAAAGTTAAAAAAGTACAAAGAAGACAAAAAGTCCACCACAGGCAAAAAATGGGAATACAAAAGCCATTACAGGCTACGTAACAGATAACAGGAATAAAAGATACCTCTTAGATGAGGGAAACACCCATCCCAAAATGAAGTCAAACAACCTTTTTTGTCCCATTAACCCCTAAATCGACATATTAATCGCAAACGACACTAGCATTCCTTTCCAACCAAAAGTAAGCGAATAGAGACACTACATCTTTCCAAACCCAAACTTTTCCAATCGATGCATAGCATATGAACACAAGAAGGAACTACCCACTCTTAAGTCCAACTAGACAATGCATTAATATATGATTAATCAAGTCCTTGGCACAAAATGTATTGCTTCCTTCAATGTATATCGCAACAAGAATAAGACATTGTTTGTTAACTGCCGTGTCATTCTTAAGTCCATCATACTTACACTCTGAATTCATAAATTTGGCATGTGCAAACTTAAAGCATGTCATTATTGTTTTCATGATAAGTATCATCCAACGAATTACGACATCAAACCATAGAATAAGAAAGGAAACCTATATATTAAGACAGAATAGTCCCACATGTGCACTGGATTGATGAGCAGATAGTGCTGAAACATTACGAAGGAAAGAGGGATTATTACGACCTAGGGAAAAAAATCACTTTTATTTACAAGGAAGTAGGTTATAATTTTCTAATCATATGGAGTCAGAAGTTCCAGATCTGAATATTCAAAAGTCACAAACAGTCAATTATCTCCCAAGATCCTGTTTTGCCAACTCTCTCAACATCATCTACCTCCAGAGTCCGTCACCAGTGTTTTTTTCTGGGACACCATCTTTTTCTACTTTCTGTCATCTACTGTGCTGCCGAGTTCTGCTGCAACTTCCCTTACCTTCCTTCAACCCATGGGAACCTCTTCTACACTATCACCACACACTCATAATTCAAACTCCCACCTACCGTTCTACCACACGAAAACTCCAACTTCTCACCATCTACTTCAAGTACAGAAATCCATTCAATTTTCCCCAAAGATGGACGAGCTCAACACACATTATCTAAACCCTTATCCAAAAATGGATTGAGATATGTACAGCATTTGTTGTGTTGAGGAAAAAAATATTTTAAATAGCACAAAGGGTTTTATCACAAAGTAAAACCAGACAACTAAGTATTCTCTAATCTGCCATAGAATAAAAATAGCCTGCAATACAGAGGCAAAACAAGACTTTGGAGTTGTGTTCAAATCACTAGATGCCTGAAACAAATGAACACACAAAAGCACTTCCAGATCATACCCTCAAGAAAGGGAATCATGTCTAATCCATGGTGGTTTCTAGCATTAAACATTCAACCGGTCATAAAACTAGGCAATGCCATCCACAAAAAGGCTGACACTGGAGAGGAGGAGGTCGACCAGGTACATACATGCAGGTTGAGGGAGCACGGCAAAGATGCCTACAACCATGTCAAGGGTATCAAATTCCTATGAAAAAATAGCGACCACAACAGACTTGTTATCTCTAAATTACTGATTTTGACTTCTGAATACCTAAAATCATAAAGTATGACTGCAAATAGTTAATGAAATTCAAACCAAACCAAGAGACATAATAATAAAAGTCAAATTTCTCTTTGACTGTAGTAACCACATAGAAAATTGTGAAATGCTTGAAAGGAATGAAGCGAATGCAAACCGGACGAAGTGGATAGCCTAAAATATTTAGGGGAACTCTTCCAACAATCCCAGCCTTATCTCTAGGATGATGAAATTTACATGTGGCTCCAAACTTGCACGTTCCCGTCTTTAAGTAGTACTGGCAAGAAAGAAGAGTTATAGTTAGAACTTAGAAGATGAAATAATGTGAAAATGATGAATTGAGCCCCTATTTATGATTTAAGGGAACAAAAAAATGGATTCTAACATGAGACTACACAACTACCTCAAACTGTAGAAGCTGAAATTCAACCCTAAACATGTGTCAGAAACCATCAATAAACCACAGGTGATTCAAACTGAGAAGATGAAACAACTATGAAATGACAAAATGAGCACTTAGTTCGGGCATAAGGGACAAAAATTTGGTAATTCTGGCATGAGACTGCACAACTACAATCAAACAATAGAAGCTTAAACCTCTAAAGAAGATGTCAGAAACAATAACTATTCAATACGTGATTCTTAGAGCAAAGTAGAAAACCATGGTGAAAACAACAGGCATCATATCTATGATCATTTTCAGATTGGATAAAGTACTGGTGAAACCAACTGGCAGCATACCTACGTTCCTGTTAAGATTAGACAAAGTACTGGAGAGGTTACTCATAAAATAAAATAAAAGGGTACCAGAGAGGTTAGGACTCCAGATAATCTGACAACTACAGTATTTTGGGAATAATTTAGATGCCAAAAAACAGGGGGGAAATGCAGCATTGCAGAACATATAATGAATGACAGATGGCTGTTCATTTCCACTAGTGTCTGTCCACATTTCAAGTAAGATTTAAAGATGCAATACTATTGTGAGAAAGCTACTATACACGAACCAGGATACAAATTGTTACCGCATTTTTGGTAAGATTAAATCTATAAGTCTAGTGCTTCATCAATTGCAATTTCAGATGCCATCCTAATCATCTTTTAATACATGAGGATACGCATGTATAATGCAACTGTATGTATTTATCGACGACAAAATCATTGCTAGAAGAGGTCTCAAGTTATGTTGTGTGGGTTGAAGTTCTTCATGGGATTTAGTATGTCAGCAAAATCATGTTTGGAAGTTCTACAAAGACTCAGGTGAGGAACTTCAAGAAAGCTGCCTAGTAGTAGGGGAGGCCAAATGGGAGAGATAAATCTGTCAGAATTGCATTTGGTCAGAGAAGTGGGAGAGTGCAAATAGAATACAGTGGTGATAAGGCTTGTTTCACAAGACAAATACAGGCAAGGTCTATTTCACGACTTAAATGTGGGTGTTCATTGAATTTATGACGTTCCCAAACTGTTGTAATTTGTGCTAGGTTTTGTATAGCATATGTTGCATGGAGATAGAACGGGACTTTCCAAGTCAAGTCAAATGTAGTGGCTCTTTTATTAAGGTTATTGTTAAAGCATCCAACTCCAAACCAATTGGCAAAGAGTGGAGAGGCTGCCCAGGCTCATATACTAGTTTTGGAAGAGATAATTAACCAATGTGGGACAAATCCCAACACTCCCCCGCACGTGCGACCCCTGACTCGCACGTGGAGAGGTAAACAAAGGATCCGGAACACACGGATCACAGTGAAATAAAGTGCAACTATGGCACAAACAAAGGGGGAAAGCCTCCGAAAGCCTAGCTCTGATACCATGTTAAAGCATACAACTCCAAACCAATTGGCAAAGAGTGGAGAGGCTGCCCAGGCTCATATACTAGTTTTGGAAGAGATAATTAACCAATGTGGAACAAATCCCAACAGTTATGAATGTATCTTTGTGGGGTTTTGCTTCGTAGGTCCAACAAGCAGTGTTGGGCCCTTGGTGCGCTCTAAGCAATTCAAAGCCCCAGTTCATCGTTGATGCCTAACATATAGGACAGTTCCAGGCAGTTCTATCATTTATACAGTCATGCACTTGCACGTTCGAGGACATTTAGAAGCTAGCATATTCGGTTTCGAATGCAATAAGAGCTGGAAAATATGTAGATGTTAATGAGGATAAAGCTTTCCTTTTCTTTCAGCAAATGTATCCAGCTTCCTAACTTCCAAAAAAACTTCCAGATAGTAGGAAATTGAGTATTTTCTGTCCATATATAGATCAGTTACCTATTTTCGTTGCATAAAAGATAACTCACAATTTGTATTGGTAACCAAGACTCCATCTATGTAACAAGATTGAAGCTGTACATTCTCTAACTCAAAACAGTAAGACTATAAAAGTAGATATCTAACTAACTTATAGATGATCAGTTGCAGTCGGTAAAATACTGACCATGGAAATAGGCTAGACCGATCACATGAAGTGAAGCAACAATTACCCCACAAAAAGTAATTTACGACATTCAAAATGATTCTGCTGATCAATGTCAGGCTAATGGGAGATTTCAAGAAGTTGAAATTACTCAAGTAGAAGGGCTACCAAATTCCTGGACTATGGTACATACGCCACAGTAGGCCTAATGTGTAATTTACACCAGTGTAAAGGCACTTCTAGTTGTAAACTTTTTCTCGTCCAAGTTTTCATTTATCTTTCCTTTTATTTTTCCAATAACTCGGGGTGTTGAAACTAGCTTACGTGCACATCGACTAATCCCCAGAGGACCACACCCACCGTCCACTAGGGGAGGGGGACGATTAAAGCCAGGGGAAAGCCCCATGTGGACTAGCCCTACGAGATTTGATAGCACCTAAGATAGGAGGTTGTATGGCAAAGTACCCTCCCTGCATGGAGTTCAGACCAGCTACCTTTCAATTCCTATTCCCTGCCACTTAAACACACAATTGTATCCCAGCTGCTATCCATGCTAAAGTGCAACAATCAGAAGAACAAAAAAGTTTGGCATGAAAAATATCTGTATCTGTGAACGTATCTCATAATCAATGTGACACGGGACGCCATGACACCGTAATGTAATATTGTGCCATTTGACAATAATATACTTCATCACAGGATATTAGCTTCATAAAGAAGTACATAAACAAAATCTGCTAATAGGAGGAAAGAGAAAAAGAATGCAACCTGACATTCAGGCTGTCCTATTCTTTCTGGGTACTCGCCCTTCATCATTGCAGTGGCAATAGCCTGAAATTGAACAGAATCCAACTGAACTATCAATTGGGAAAAAGTTACAATAATCTATCAAGAAAAGCCTTGAAAATGCAAGACTTTAAAACTAGGGATGAAATTTACATTTAAGTCGTACAATACAAACAAGTATACCTACACATATAACTTGTGGAGTGAGAGGAACAGATGTATTTTTCAAGCCACAAGCTCTGATGCAAGTCAGATTATTGGGGCAATTGCCTCCGATATTCATGGTTTTGTGAGCTCATGGAGGAACATTCGGAAATCTGATATGCCTTGATTGGAACATCTATATTAGGGTGTTAGAGGGCTCTTAATGTGTCTTGTATGCTTTTCCCTTCACTAGTGTTCTGATTGGGTAGGTTGTTGGTTGTGTGCCTTGATTGTATTTGTCTGGGGTATGCCCCTTGGCCCTTTATTAGGTTTGTTTTTAATAAAACTTCAATTACCAAAAAAAAAAAAAAGTACACCTACACATTGAGAGCTTTCAGTTTTCACAGATGCGTGTGCACGGGGCATGCAAACCTTGCGAAAGAAAAGAAAAACGTCTACTGAAGAAAAATAATAAATGAGCAAAGTTGTAAGGAGAAGACTCTGGAAAATTGTCATTGATTCATTTGCATTACAATTATTCTACTTGATGGAAGGAGAAGACTATGGTAAATTGTCATCAATGAAAATATCATTGATTCATTTACATTGCAATTATTCTACGTGTTGTAAGGAGAAGACTCTGGTAAATTGTCATTAATGAAAATATTATTAATTCATTTACATTGCAATTATTCTACAAAATTGAAAGCCAGTTAAGACTTCCTAAAATAAGATTAACTAAGAGCATGCAAATCATTATGTGCCACATATCCTAAGTGAATGATTCCACATTTTAGATTGTTCCACTATAGAACTAATGGCTCTAAATTAACTAAGGACCTGATTTAAACTATCTCAACTGTATATTCTAAAGTTCCCCAATCAAAGAACGGCTTTTACCAGTTTCCGATTAGGAGGATGATTAAATCTGCATGTCACCCCAAATCTGCATAGCCCTGTTCTGATGTAATACGAACACTCTGGTTCTCCTTCACGCACAGGATAAGGTCCGGATTCCATTGCATCCCGTGATCTCAAGTTCATTTGCCACAATGTATCTGAAGTATTAATAGAGCAGTCAGGTAAGCATGTGAACGGCATACTCCAAGTCAAGACTATGCAAACAAACTCTCACCATTTAGGAAAAATGAAATGATAGAACAGGAAAGTGAAAGATTTAACAATGTGCAAGACTGAAAACCACTGAGGAAGTTTTCAATCCTTTTCTGTCTTCTCTCCACATTTTCGAAAACCAAACTGAAACTAGCTATAATTCAACTTGTTCCCTCCTTGATAGCTAACGCGAGAGTAACATAATGCAGCAAAAGTCAAACAGCAATGCCTTCAAAGATATGATCTCCCAATGATCCCATACAAGCAGAAAACGGAGACGGAAAATCTGATTAGATTGATGGGTGCATCATGACTCAGGCTGCTCAAATCAAGATGACCGCCATCATCACCTAATTTTTTAAAATTTCCAATGCCACATCACTCCCTCTCTGTATCTGTCTCTCTCATGTGTGTGTGCGCGTGTACGTTTGCATGCATCGCCTTGTCCAACAGCAATTCCATGAATAAAAATCCATAAATTTTGGACTGTCCACATTCTCAGAACCAAAATGACGGATCGTCATCAATTGGACGTGATGCTAGAGTCCAAACATTAAAATATCAATTTATTGTCAACTGCATGACTTTTATTGTTGAGAAGAACAAATATTTTGTCTAATTGAGTAGATATTACAACAAGCTTATTGAGGGAGACTAGGAAATATCATCATTGTCAAATATCATCGACGGAGTGATTTTGGAAATGAATGGAGCGGTTGCTCCTCGTCTTCCCAATGTATTCCCATTTTGGTGAATGAGGAATATCATTCTGTCGTTCTTAAAGCGGGAATGGCCTAACATTAAAAAAAATAACAAAACAACTCAAAAACCAAAAATCATTATTGGAGATTTTGGAACAAGCAGTGGAATTAAATTCTACTTAATACAAAATTCAATAGCAAAGCTAAACTCAGAGTAGAAGACAATTTTGAGGCCAACTCAAAGCTCTAAAAGCATGAACAGAATCAATCCTGCATGACTCAAATGCATGAAAACGATTGGAAAGTTTATTCCTAGGCCTCCCAAAAATCATCATTTTTCGGAAATTTCAGAACAAGAAGTCGAATTAAACGCAACTTAATGGTAATGCCTAAATTCAATAGCTAAACAAAGAGTAGAAAACAAGTACGAGGCCAATTCAGAGCTGTAAACGCGTGATGGAACAGAATCGATCCTGCATGAAACGAATGGACTGGTAATTCCCAGGCCTCCCCAAAAAATTCATCATTTTTTTCTTAAATTTCGGTACAAGCAGTGGAATTAAATTTAACTCAATGCCAAATTCAACAGCCGTAACTCAAAGCAAAACAATTAACTAAATTCTAAAAGGACTACATTTGAAGAAAGAGAAGCAGTAAAACAGAAAGGACCGTATGTGTAGGGAAACAAGTGAGGTGACCTTCGTCCAAGGAAGGGGACATGGAAGGGCCGTCGGTGACGGTGGCCCGGGATATCGGAATTCCGGCGTCGAATTCCATGGTAGAATTGAATAGAGAGAGATGTTACGGTCTGCAAATCCCTATCAGTGCCGCCGGAATTCCCATCCCTGAGCTGCCGCTGATCGCCCCCTTCGTCGTCGGCGCTGATCAAATATACAGAGAGATAGAGGTAGAGAGAGGAATAAAGAAGAGAGAGGAATAGAGGGAGAGAGAGAGAGATAGTGAGAGAGAGAGAGAGAAGGGGGGAAGGTGGAAACGATCTCTCCTCTCCACAAACGAAGAGAGGAGAGAGAGAGAGAGGAGAGAGAGAGAGAGAGAATAAAAGCCAACCGTCCAACCCGCCCCACCTTCGTTCCCTCCAAGTCATATCTGTTGCTTTTTTTTTTTCCTTTTTTTTGTTTTTTCACACTGCGTTCGTGAGAGAGTAAACGGATGACTCGCTGGGCTCCGTTCGACGATCAAGAGCGTCTGAGTCAACTTATAGATATTTCGACTGATCTTATATTAGGTGCAGTCAAAGATCTAATTAGTGGTCTTAATGCAATTTAAAATTCTGTCGAATGTTTGGGATTCTGTGGTGCCGACCGCTCCGTTAATCGTTTTAAAATCTTTCATGTTAATCATCATTCTTCATTACAGAATCCAAAAAAAGACGACAAAAAAGGGGGGAAATAATCTTTTCAAAATATCTAGAACATAAATTTCACTTATATTTATTCAATTTTGACACGTATTTTTAATGATTTTCCAATTTTTTCGCGATTATTTTCAAAAAAAAATTACGCCCTCCTTCCGTTTATTATTTTTATCTCTCCTAATTTTGTTTTCCTATTTTTGGATAAAGAAAATATTTTCACACATTTTTATTTTTTTTCCCAAGTGTTAAAATTATCGTGTAATCCTAAGGGGATCAACGACATTGATACCGATCGGGTACCGACGGGTACGTGGGGCTCACTCCGGGGCTCCGCACGGATGATTCGAGCCATTAAAAAATTTAAAAAGAAAAAACAAGTGCTGCCATGAAAAATCAATCCAATCCTGAAATCTAAATGGGAAAAAAATGGAAGATTGAATCGAGTATCAATTCTATTTTAAAAAATCATTAACGGCTTGAATCATTCGTGCGGGACCCAAAGTGGGTCCCGCATACCCGCCGATACCCCATCGATATCAATGTCGTCAGTGCAAGCGGCACGGCTCAAAATTATCTTTGAAAACTGTGTAGAATGTATAGCACGAAACCAGTCCGTTTCGATCGACTCTTCGCTGAATTCAAAGCTAATCCTTTTTACACAAACTCCTACTATAATCATGTCTTAAACAAATTAAACAGTTGCGATTATTTTGCGGGATCCGATATGGGTTTTCCACACCCATAGTTTTTAGCGCACAGCATGTTTTTTAAAATTCACCGTTAACTTGGTCGCTTTTTCTTTAAACAAACATACTCGCTCTGTGAAACAGACGCGTGTCCGCGGTCAACCTTGCCTTTTAAATAGTATATTAATCCACTGATCGTGCTTTTAAGTTTGACGTCATTAGTGAATAAACAATAATCTAATTAATTAATTAGTCATGATGACTCGTGGCGATGACCGAATGAGGGCGTAATCCTTACGCTGCGCCAGACCATAGGGGGACAGAACTTCTCAGCAGTACGCTTGTGGGAACTGCGCGGTGCATTTGGGATCCGGATCCTCTGTGAGAGGATCTTGGAAGGATTTTGATGAGAAACTGACAACACACGCATTAATGATAAGATCCAACGGTCCACAACAGATATTCCATCCCTTAAACAAGACAACACCGTTGAATTCTAACGGAGATCCTCCTCCTCCGTCTGTTTCACAAGCAATACCAAAGAAACCCTTCTCAGAAATCACCCATCTCTTGCGACGGTGATCAACACCTCCTCCTCCGTTCGTCGTCGTCTGGAAGGCCATTCTCACAGTGACGAGGTCACTCTTCCTCTTTTGTTTCAATTTATTTCGAATCCCAGTAATTACAGTTCGATTTTTGTTTTGTACAGCAATCCCCCAAATCGAGGTCTCTTCCCCTTTCCCTGCTGAATCTTTGAAATCACCGACCCATGAGCTATCTTCGAAATTAATTTTGGTCAAGAAAATCAATTTATTTGGAATCCCAGTGACGACGTTTGGATTTCTTAAAAGAAAGGAAGATGGGTTTTGTCGATTCTCTCTAACTCCTCTTGAAGGGGAAAAAACACTCCTAATTAACGGGTTAATTCGTTAAAAAAACTTAAGGAAAAAAGGAGGGTTTGGGCCGGACGTACATCTCGTTAATGTCGACTGTCGTGGAATGCAAACTGTGGGACGGAGGAAGAGGTAAAGTCGGCGTCACCGAAGAAAAATGTAGGTGAACGTCTCCATTTACGTTCCAGTTTCCGGACGAAGAAGTTTTTCACCGATTTGGAGAATGAAGAAAACGGCACCTTTATCTCTTAAAATGAGCATATTGTTTAGGGGAAATTGAATCAGTGGACAAAGGAGGTGCCCAAGAACAAGGAGAACGTCTCCTGGGTTTCCTAGAATATGAATTGGCTCCTTCCCGTTGCCCCAGTTTCTAGACTTACCAATTAGTACTTTTTGAAAAACAACGTAATTTCAAGCTTAAAAATTATAAATTATGTGTTTATGTAAATAATTTTTCTATTAATATAGATCTTATTTGATAGATTTCATTGAGATCTTTTAAACGGTGCAAAAAAAAATTCAAAATTTTATTTTTCATTTTCATTATTTTTGAACTTAAAATTATCTGCTTTTTGAGAAAGAATGTTTAAAAAAAAACGGCACCTTTATCTCTTAAAATGATGTCATATCGTTTAGAAACAAGAAGGACTGTTGTGGACCATTGGATCTTCTCATTAATATATTATCAGTTTTTTATCAAAACTCTCACAAGATCCTTACAAGTAAATTCTCACAGAGGATCCGGATCCGTGCAGTTGGCCTTTCGCGGGGCTCATATAGGGTTCGCCTAAATAATCGGTACCATTTATTGTGTGGAACTTGGCGAGAAGCATATCTTCGCCGAAATTAAGATCAGTTGTGATGGAGCATTTTGTATCTCCCGCAGCACGACTGCCTTTGGTGTCATTGTCAAAGATAGTGGTGGACAAGCTGCTCGATCAGGTTTGGTGTTTCGGTAGAGTTGTTGCCTCTTTGGCCCTTGTCATTGAGGCATAGGCTTTGCGTATATGGGGTGGCTTGGCTATGGATTCGATTTGTCCTTGGGAGATTAGATTGGCAAGTTTCAGGAGTTGGGGGTTCAGGGGTGCTGCAGACATTTGTCGCTCACTTTTTTGGTTTTGAGAATTTTTTTATTTAATGAGTAGAAAAAAGATAGATAAAAAAAATATTGAAAACAGAGGGAGTGTGCTGCGCAGCGTGCTACCCGGCCTCCGGCGCCGCCTTGCCGACATCGGTTCGACGATCGGAGACGTCCACTACGTAGAGCTCGTCGAATGCTATAAGTGTACCAAAAATCAACCCGATCAAATATTGTTAAGTACTTCATCGGAATCATATAACTTGAAAAAAAATGAATCCTAATGGATACGAAACACTGGATCAAAACCACTGAATCCATTATTTTTGAATTACATGGGTTTCGATGAGACACTTAACGATACTTGATCGGTTTGATTTTTGGTAAACTTGTAGTATTCGACGAGCTCTACGCAGTGGACGTCTCCGATCGTCGAACCGATGCCGGCAAGGCGGCGCCGGAGGCCGCGCAGCACACTGCGCAGCACAGAGCTGCGCAGCACGCTCCCCGGGTCCACCTTGCAGATAGTAAAACGTTTAGTTTATATAACTTGTAAATGAACAAAAACCACTTTTCTTTTATCCATTTTTTTTTTTTTTTAAAAAAAGGGGTACTTTAGTGAAATTTGGCCTATAGAGAGTGAGAAAGATACTCCCCGTTCGGATTTAATAGTTCTTTTTTGGAATTTGTGTCATTTTTCAATCGATTATATCTTCCAATTTATAATGTTTTACGTTATTACGAAAACATTGTATTATAGAACTAATCGAGATCTATCAAACAATATCCATATTCGATATGAAGTCCATTACGGATTCAAAGATATAATTCATTTTTTAGCCGGATAGAATAGAACTAGAGAAAATTAAATCGGGACGGAGGGAGTAAATAACACTAGCATCCCTTTTATTCATTTTAAAAGGAACGATCACCCAGTTAATCTTTGAAATTTCACTTATCCCCCAAAATGAACATCTTAAAACAACAAAGTCGTCCTTTTGTACTCAAGTGGTGGTTAATCTCAAGGCATGTCAATGAGCAACCCCAAAGCCAAAATGAAAAACTATTGGGGTATTTTTAGAGCTAATTACAACTATTGGGCTATACTAATGGGGATAGTATAGCCCCTGATGTTATGGTATTTTATGGTAATAAAACTTTTTCTAAATTTTGGAAAAAAAAAATGCATGTGTTGTACGTAATTGTTAGAACATGTGCATCAACTATGAGCTAAAATTGCTATTGTACACTGAATAGTGCATATTTTTTTATTTTACTTATTTATATATACCTTTCAACACATCAACAATACCATTTATTTTACCTATCATTTACTAAAATATTGTTTTTGCATTTATTAAAACAAGAGAGAAGCCATTAGAAAGAGGAGGAGAGAGAGAACAAAAGATATGGGGAGGGAGGAGAGAGAAATTGACTATGTATGTATTTTTTAAGGACATGCAAGAAGTGTTAGTTGTTATTGTCATTAGTGAGATTTAACCCTTGGTATTGTGCATGGGGACATGGTGCCTTTCAACTTGGTTACTACCCTTTTTGCAATTGATAAATTAATCCCCATTGAACAGTACCTCTCTACGAGTGCAGTAGCGCTGTACACAAAGGTATTATACCTCAATGTTTGTTGAGGCTGCTACAGGTGGATTTTTTTCATTTTGCCTAGCTCAAATTGCTAAAATGCCCATTTAGCTAGGCTTGTGCACATGCTCTTACATTTTTTTTTTTTTGGAATGACACAAAACCTTATTGATAAAAAAAGGATTACTAAGCAAATTCAAGTTGGCAAGAAACCTACTTTGAAAGCACCCAATGGGCCTAGTCCAGAACACCTAAGAGTCTAAAAAGGTATCAATATATCAATAGAGCCACAAGAAACCTGTGACACCCAGTTTTCCGGTGGCCGGTGGTACTGCAGGATTGCAGGCTCCGTCCGGACGAGATGAGGCAAGTCATGGTTTATAAGAAAAAGATCCCTTCTACTTGTACAAGGCCTTTTAAAGCCGCGAGGGCGGGTCAAATCGCATAGGAACTTCACAGTTAAGCGTGTTCATCCTGGAGCAATCCAGGGATGGGTGACCTCACTGGGAAGTCTATAAGCTTTGGGCGTCCAAAGTGGACCATAATGTACAAAGATGGAGCTGGTTGTTACAGTGGTATCAGAGCACAACCCTGATTTACATGGTGGGGGCCACCTCTAGAATCTGGTACGAGCACATTGATTGTGCTGTACAGAACTAAGTGCCATACCATGGCCACCAGGGGAAGGTTATTGGGCCTGTGCAACAAGGACGTTGCATCCCTAAGGGGGTAGATTGTGACACCCCGCTTTTCGGTGGACGGCGATACTGCAGGATTGCAAGCTCCGTTCGAACGGGAGGGGGCAAGTCATGGTTTATAAAAAAAGATCCCTTCTACCTGTACAAGGCCTTTTAAAGCCGTAAGGGCAGACCAAAGTGCATAGGAACTTTACAGTTAAGCGTGCTCATCCTGGAACAATCCAGGGATGGTTGACCTCACTAGGAGCTCTATGAGCTTTGGGCGTCCAATGCGGACAATATTGTACAAAGATGGAGTGAGTCATTACAAAACCCATTATCCAAATACAACAAATAAACCCAAAACATCGAAACCCTAACCCAAAAGCTAAATGGCATAGCCCATAGACATCATAGGCCTAGCCGGAGACTAACTCATAGACAACATGAGCCAGCCTAAATAGCAGCTCTACCCACCACCAACGGTGGCCACCTGGAGTGAGACGGGCCGCTGCCACACCGTCTTCGAAGCCCGGGGAACAAGTCCCTGTTGCTACCTCGAAGAACGGACCGACCACCCCACAACAGGCTGCCCCACCGTAACCCACCCACAGCCTCCAACAACACCCTTGACGGTGCTTTGACCAGCAACGACCACTGCCTTTTGCTCTTACAATATTAAAGGGTGACAAGATTACGCCCTATAAGGTTATAATTCTAGGGGTAAGCTTGGATCTATTTGGTTCATTATATAATAAATCCATAATCAATTTAATACCTACGGATTATGAATTTGGACAACCCAATTATATAACTATACCAATCTAAACCATTAAAATCTAGTGCAGTTTCGGTTTGATCCACAACTCGCTTGATAATAATATATTATCTTCGCAAACTATTTAAAGTACTTAGATTTGCATAGATATATCAAAAACAAAACTCATATTGAAATCACCAAAAATACTGACATCAACCAACTAAAGAATAGTGGAATACCATCCATTAAAAACCTCAAGTCTTACCCTAATAAAATAAAATATTTTTAAGTCACTGAAATGAAGCAATGAAGCAACTATGAATATCATTCATCTACTAAACGTTTGAAGATAGTTAAATGCATTAAGAAATTAATTGGCTATGGCTTTGTCTATTTTTATTTGGTGTCCTTAAATTAAATTACACATTTGAAAATTTATATATTACTAATATATAGACCAAACCATTTAACTTCTCTCTCTTTTTTTTTTTATGAAAATCGGAATCAACTCGCATTACTAAAAACCAAACCAAACCATTTTGTTAAATCGGTTTGCACTGAATTTGCGGTTTAACATTCTTTTTCTTCTCTACCCCTAGGTAATTCCTCCTCTCTCATTGTCATGATCATTATTTTTTTGGATTTTCCATTGTCATGATCATGATGCCATAACAAAAAGTGATTTATAAAGTATTGAAAGGGTGTCGGTGCAAATTTACCCAAATAAATAAGGCAACCACCATTATTTCCGATTCGGGTGGGATTCAAGATCGGTAACCGGACAAGATCCGAAAATCGTCAACCAAAAATTTCCCCCACCCCTCTGCTTTCTCTTGCTTTTCCTCCAATCCTGTATAGTGTATGGCAGTCTCTCCCCCTGCGCCCCCCACGGTTTAGATCTTAGAGTAATTTCTCCTCAAACTTTACGTGGATCGAAGTAGATCCAAAATCTCGATTTCTTGATCTGGGTTTCGTTGTATTTGTGTCTTGGATCCGTTCACTGTTCACACAGCAGAGGTTGGAATTCCGTATCATGGGTTTGCTTTCAAACCCTCGTGCCAAGAAGGGTCGCCGTTCTCTTTCCCTGACCCTCTTTTTCTTTTCTTGTTTCATTGCTCTCTTGGTCGTACCCTGCGTTTCTGCTCAGGTAATTGTTCAATCTCTCTCTCTCTCTCTCTCTCTCTCTCATGAATATATATGCTTCATGCGTTGGATATGATGAGTATTGTGTTTGCTTTGTTTCATAGGAATTTGAGGATGATGCTAACAAGGAGGAGTCGAATGGGTCAATTAAAGATCTTGGCCGTCGCGGCAAAGTGAGTTTTTTTTTTTCCCCTTTATTTTTCTTTTTTCTTTCTTGATCTCCGAGAAAGATTTGGGGGAAATAAAAAAGTAACGAGGATCAAGACAAAGTTTGGTCTTTTTTTTCTTCTTATGGTTGTCATTTGGGAAAAAACTTTCAGCACGATAGTTATTTGTAACGCCCTCTCACATGATTTGGCTGTTAAAAACAGTTTGCGAGAATCCAGAAGTAACTGCAAAACGATTAACTTAAATTCGGGTGTTTTCATGTAGCTCGGCGAGTACAGTAGGATAATTTAGTAAAGCTGAAATCAAACGTGTTAGGATTTGAATGCCAAATTTTTCCTATTGGTTGAGATGCTACCCCCCTGTGGTTTTGTGGCAGTGATTCTAAAATGTAAATGAAAATGCCCCGAAGGTTCGTGGCAGTGATTTGTAAATGTACAAAATTGACTGGTTGTGCTTTTCATCGTTAATTTGTTGAACAGATGGTTCTGGGCAAGCTTGCTGATTCGGATTCCGTTGATCTTAGTCTCGGTGTAGATTCCGATGGCCTCGGAGTTTTTGATGCATTCTTTGCAAGTCTGTCGATCATTCTTGTCAGTGAGGTTGGTCAAAATCTTTTGCATCTTCTATACATGTTAATCGTTGAGATTTCTATAATCTTCCGTAAGGATATCATATGCTGATGGTTCAACAATATAAGTAGGCAACCGGGTGATAGACTAATGTAAATTTGGTTTCTTCAGCATGGAAATTCCTTAGCCGAGAAACTTTTTTCTGTTTGATTTACTTATCTAACCTTTGTTTTAAACATGTCTTTTGTTTCTAGATTGGAGACGAGACTTTTATAATAGCAGCTCTTATGGCGATGCGTCACCCTAAATCAATTGTTTTATCTGGTGCCCTCGGTGCTTTGTTTGTAATGACAGTAAGTTTAATGTTTCCTGTATTTCAATTCACCGACATTAAGTGTTTGCGCATCCATGATTTTGACACCTTGATTCACTTGTTGTCCCCTTATGCTGAATTGCTAATATACCTAACCTTGGGGTTTGGTTTTATTGGTTTCAGCGCCAATAGAGCACCACCTTGTTGTGTGTTAATGACTCTATCCATGTGAAATCAGGTACTTTCCACGGGGCTTGGTAGGATTGTGCCAAATTTGATATCGAGGAAGCATACAAACAGTGCTGCGACAGGTGTATATTCTGTTTCTTCTTCTTTCAAGTAACCATGACTTCTTCAGAGGCCTCTTATGTTAAAATTTTGTCTAGTTTAGAATTTTAGGTGTTGTGTATTCACTATTCATAGAAACAAATAGGGAAAGGAACATAGTCACCACATGACATGATATAGACGTGTGTCAAGTGCCAACACCACACTCAGAAATTTGAAAAAAGGGTTATGGCTGGTACAATTGAATAATAAATGTATTTTAGATGGAGACAATAAAATAATTAGTCTTGGTTTTTCTACATTACAAATGCATTTGAGAAAGAAGTCATTTTCACATTGTACATGATAATTGTTGTACAAAGGACCAAGATTTATCTTACAGGTTCTTTTTCAGGAAAGTGGAGATGAGGGTAAGAATTCACAATATTTTTATAAAAAAAATCATAAGAGGATATTGACTTGTATTAAGGGGATCTCTCTCTCTCTCTCTCTCTCTCTCTCTCTCTCTCTCTCTCTCGGCTAGCAATGCATGTAAAAGTTGTCATATTTTTCTGCAGTTCTTTATGCCTTTTTTGGCCTGCGATTACTTTACATTGCATGGAGATCTGATTCAAAAGGATCTCAGAAAAAGGAAATTGAGGAAGTGAGTATTCTCTTACCATGCTTATCATTTTCTTTGACATGATTTGGCATTCCTACATGCTAGGATGATTTATTGAATGTATTTTTGTTCTTTTTCTTCTGATTTGTTTGGATTTTTCGTTTTTTCATACTTTCTGCACTTTGTGGTGTCTCGATTTACAAGTTGAAAGGAGGAAGAAAATAGGGACATTTGCAGGAGCTTTGTTTGTGTTTACATGTGTTGGGGATTGGCATCTACTGCACATTCCGGACAAATGTCCAACGACATTATGTCCTCAAAAGACTACGGGGCGTTGAACTGTCATGCATAAACTATATCTCCAATTTTTTGTCAACCTACAAATTATGTCCAAGTCAACATACAAGGAGTGGGAGAATTTATCCAAGTCAATTTATCATGCATAAACTGTAGGTCCAGTCTTCTTTTGTCATGCACATGCACTCCTAGGTTTATGGGGGACATACTGGCCATGTTATTTGAGGGTTTAATATTCAACATAATAATTATGTGCTTATCAAAACAGTTTGGGTCAAAATGAGTTTTTCAGGTGGTTCTTTTTATTTCTACCTCTTTTTGACTCCTATTTTTGTCCTTTCGTCAAACTTGTCTCAACTTTTGCACTCAATTTAGCTTTATCTGTCACATATTTAGGTGGAAGAGAAACTTGAGGCTGGACAAGGGAAAACAACTATCCGCCGGTTCTTTTCTAGATTTTGTACTCCCATATTCTTAGAGGTATATCTTGCTTTATGGATTTAAATTGCTCTTTTGTTGGTGTCAAAATGAGTTTTTTCATGCTTTTTGAACTTACATGATTGATTATTTTGTCATCCCCCTGTGTACTTTGCAGGCGTTTATTTTAACTTTCCTAGCTGAGTGGGGGGATCGGAGCCAGATCGCGACAATTGCTGTAAGATGATCTCAACTAGTCAACTTATGAAGTTTCTTTGGATTATATACATATCTTGCCTACTAGTTTTGACACTGATTATTGGGATCCTGCTTATGTCCCGAGTATTGTGCACAAGAAAACACGGGGGACATAGGGTACAAGAAAAAGAAAAAACATGTTAGGAACTGTGATAAAAAGTTTGAGTTTCCCTTCATCCCCTCATACCCACTAGGAAGACGACCTTATTGTGAGGTTTTTATAGGAACTCTTTTTTGTAAAAGCCTGATCCTGTTTCTAATTCTCCATATGTTTAGGAGGTTCGGCTAATTTTGCATTTTTACATCAATGTCATTCTATTTTGGGCCCATGTAGGAGTCTTTGATTTCTATTTTTTGTATAATTTGTGGGCATCTCACACTGAGATATTTAAGGCATTAATGGCAACAAAGCGAGGGACTTTTTTAATGAACGGGTGGTAAGGTATTCTGTAGGCCATGTTTGGTTGTCCTGATTGGAAAGCAAGGGGGATATGTAATGCCTAGGTTTATCGCGCGGAATTTGTAGTTTCGGCAACAAGTGATTTGAAATATAGCATGGTAGTATGTAGCATGGGATTTAGAGGGAGTTGTGTTTCTCATCCTCCATTCCGGGATATAAATACCTGGACCCCCTCATATTTCGACTAAGGTGTGCAAGAAAACTATGGAATAGGGAACGAGAAAGAACAAGTGGGACCCCATGGGATGTAAATCAGGTCTTCCCCGTATTCCCCCTTATATCCTGTAAGCATACAAGGCCTCTTTACTCTTTTCTTTTTCTTTTTTCAGCTGGCTACGCACAAAAATGCTGTTGGAGTTGCTGTGGGAGCTTGCCTAGGACACACAATCTGCACATCGGTGGCAGTGGTGGGAGGAAGCATGCTTGCGTCAAAGATCTCGCAGAAAACGGTTGCTACAGTTGGTGGCCTGCTTTTCCTCGGTTTTTCCTTATCTTCGTATTTTTATCCTCCCTTGTAACCCTTTAATTATAGGCTAAACCGATTCCTAGGAGCAGCTGTGCTTCTCCCTTCAATTTTTTTTTTCTTTTCCCCATCTCGTTTCTGATATGTTCACCAAGAAAAGAAAACTAGCCCATTGATTTTTGTATCATGTTGGCGTATGGAAATATGTTTATGGTTTACCCTTAGCTGGCAAATACTCAGAAATCAGCCTTGTGTCTTCTGTTTCAATTTCACACTGAAATCGTCCTTGTGATGTATTATGTTAGGCGTGATAAGAACTTACACAGTGTCATTTTGCATCAGAGCCTATGACTTTCAAACGGGGAGCTACGGATTTGAACGACTCATTTGCTACGTTGGGGTTTAAGCTAGTAATTATCTGATACACGGAAGGAGTGCGCTTTTATGAGCCGAAGTTTTTGAACAATCACCCAGAAAAATGACGTCAATTTCGCTCGAGGTGAAGTCACAAATCTTCCTTTGAGTCATGGTGACTGTATTTGACACTGTTGAGGTGAAGGGTAAAGCTGGTTTAGAATGTGATCAAGCAATGGGTGGTGTGAAACCAAACACTGTAATCTGGAAATCAAACATTGGATGCAAGCGAAGAGAACTCTTTTAGCCCACCCCGGGATGTGTGATCTAAGTTGTTCATCTGATTAACGATTCAGAATACCGTTGTGAGCCCAAAGGTAGAGGAGTCTTCTGGATAGAGGCATAAAATGAAACACTGTTCCCGTTATAATGTAGATGAAGTCCTAACTTCTGCAATCCCTCTCCAGGAAAAATAATCAAAAATCCTTTGGCAACCCACTCTACAAACTTTTGTTCAACAAGGTTTGTTTTATACCAATTGATTTGCAAAATGGGATCATTTGGCTCATATGGCCAAAGCAACGTAATTATGTTCTCCAGTTAAAGATGATTTCAACATATTCCTTGAAAGAAAAATGCTTGGGATGAAGATGTTTGGACACGGATTCAGGTACTCCAACTTGTATGGATCCCACGTGCAATCAGGAGGCTCCAGACACATATGTATCGGACCTTTTGCCCGTAGCACTGCTGAGAGCAGCTGGTTTCTTCATTTACGGCCCCCACCCACATATAGAGACACCAGTTCTACAAAACTGAAAACTCCAACAATAAATTGAAGCAAGAAAAAACAAAGATCCAACAAATGGCAACACTCTCATGATCTGTAAGACTGTAACCACTAATATCACAGTTAAACTTGCCAAATTGGTTCCTTTTATGAGCAGATGAGGAGCACCCAGAAAGATTAGCAGTTCCAATAAAGACTAAAATCCTGTATGTTATCGTATGGAAAGGAATCCAAACTTGAACCACAAAATAATACTAAGAGATAGTTTCCCTTATGAAGAATTATACACGTCAAGACAGAAACCCAATGGACTTGACAGGACCAACTGTATCCAAGTATGAATTCCTTTCTCCTCTCTCACATTCCCACGCCTGTAGTGGTCGATCCAATCTCAACTATTCCGGTATTCATTTTCCATCAAACTAACCATTCAAATTCTCCTCATTGCCATTCAGTGGCAATTCAATTCAAAAGCAAACCTTAAAGATCGACACGACAATCTCTCACCTCAACGAGAAACTGAACCCTACTGATCAAAATAAAAAAGGTAAATCTCTTGATAAGATTAGATGCCCTTTCTGCCATGAATACAATGCCACAAGCTGATAAGCATCTGAATGAAGATATAGATGACCTAAAGGTTCAAAGAGCTCAAATGAAGGTGCATGATCATTGATGTGTCCTGCAACACTTTATTCAGTACAACAGGAAAACCTCCAACTTCCCCACCGCAGCTCAAAAGAGTTGCAGCATGACAAGATTAACTGAGGTATCAGCTTCCTCCTCAACAAACAGCAGATATGATAGACCTTTCTTTCCTTCCTTCTGATTTCTCAAATCTCTAACAATTCCTATCATCATCCGATCAAAACCTATAACAAGCTTCATTCAATCACGAAATATAAACTAGTTCTCCAATGATCAAACCACCCCACAATCTTACCTGAAATTTTGCAAAATATACATTAGGTAAGAAACAAATGCACTTGCCAATTGGCTTTCCCCATTTACTTTTCCTTCTCTCTTCTTTTTGAAGTGGTGTACACATCAAATGTCTATTGACTCTAATCACTTTTACAGTTAATGTTCTACAAAAGCATTCAGAGTACATAGCCATACCAAATTGATGGGCATCTTAATCCAAATAATCTCAAACCAATATTATCTAGCTATCAAACTCAACTAAAACTGCAACATTCACTCTTGAACCATTCCACATTACCATCATCGTGTCTAAGATCCCTTGCTAATTTTTAGTGGCATCTAAACACACTATATCTAGTCCCCAAATTTCAAACCTAAATAAATACGCAAAAGGCAATCTTCAATGACAGGCATACCCTCCCCTCCCCTCCCCTCACCCCACCCACTCACCCCCGGGGGGGGGAAATCAGGAGGAACAGCGAGACTGTTACTAGAGCAAAAAATGGGAAATGGCAATACCACGTTGCAAAAAATGGGAAATGGCAATACCACGTTGCTTGGGTTAGAGAGGTGGCATCCCAATGTTCCTTTGATTATGTATGCTCTAGTTATAGATAATTGATGCAGGAATTGGCCTTCGAGAGAGCTTACTCAGCAATCAGCATCCAATCCCTTTTCTCACAAGCTAACATTTCTGCATGCAGTTGTATACGTTATTTCTCCTAATTACAGATTTCCATCCACTGCCACAGAACTCCATTAGAGCTCAGCATTCAGTTGTGTCTTGGCACAAGCTAGTTTGGTTTCTAGTTGCATCCAAGCTTGACCTGGTTTTCTAGTTGCGTCAGAGCTGGTCTGATTTTCTAGTTGCGGTTCTATGTATAGTTTCATTCCATGGATGGCTCTCAATGATCAACCGGCCTAGAACAGAAAAGCTCAAGCCCCTGGGGCCTGCAAACAATGACTGTAGGGTTCTACGTGGCTAGACTTTTTTTCTCCTTGCTTTGCTTTCCCATTCTCAGATTCTCTAGATCAGTTTGGAGTGTAGTCACTTTCTCTACGTTGTATTTCTAAGCCACGACAGTCTAGCCCTAACAAGATCAATTTAGGGGCAACTATAACTTACTAACTGTAGAACGAAGGAATACCAGCATCTTTCACGGCTTGACATACGCCTATATCACTGATCTTATCAAGCATGACACCAAAATTAGGGCTTTTCATCCCCACCAGGCTAACTGGGCTTTTCATCTCCACCATGTCCTAGATATGCATCCCCTTCTTCTTCATACCTCAATCCCATCAATATTTTAGCATCATGAAATCACGATCAACCACTACAACCAAGCCCATTTGCAGCACTACCCATGGGCAGAAATGGAGAGAAAAATAAGCATCTCTATCACGGATATCAACAGGGGAAAACGAAGCACACAGGGTAAGACATACAAGCAGAAAGTATAAGCAAATCATGTTATATACTTCGGGCATATCATCAGCAAGAAAGATGGAAACGAAGCCCCTTGGGGTTGACCTCGACCCGAGACTTAGGGGTTTGTTCCCTCCTGAGATCTCAGGGATCTGAGGTTGGAAACCTCACAGGTGCTATCAACTCTTTTGAGGTCAGTCCATAGACAGCTCCAGCCTTAATTGGGCTCCACTTACAGGTAGGATTGGGCCCTAAGATTAGTGGAGGTGCGTGTAAGCTCGCCCGACACGTGAGTTATCAAAAAAAAGATTAAAAAAGTCACACTACAACTAACAAAACAAAAAAGCAACAAAACCCAAAAGCATTAAGAAACTACAGTAAAGAAAGCCACACATTCCAGAACAAGCTGAACCATAATAAGCTCCATAGCCACAAGCATAAACATTAAACCACAACCAAGCACAACAATAACCAACACAAGTACCAGACCCAGACACGGATTCCACTGACACTAGTAATAACATATTATTATATAATCGTTGCCCATGGAAAGGGCAACAGGGCAACAGGGAGAGGGCACGGCGGGCACTGTGAATTTCTTTCTTGTGAAATTTGTTTTATTATTACTTCTTGAGGCTGCCGCGGATGCCGGGGCGGGGCTTGGAGGAGGACTCGGCGGCGACGGTGGCGTGGAGGTTGTTGAGCTTGGACTCGTCGAAGGGGATCTTGGGGTGCTTGGAGTCGTGGTGAATCTGCATCGTCTTGATGTCGGGCGCGGTGACCTTGCACAGGGGGCACTCCAGCTTGGCGTGCCCGCCCTTCTCGATCCCCGACCGGTCCAGGAGCCCCGCTTTGCCGCCGCCCCTGTTGGTTGTTGCTGCGTCCACCTTCGCCTGGATTTCCTTGGCCGTGTGCTTCTTTGGCTTCGCCTTCCCCGTCATCGTCGACTGCGTGAAGGTGATGTGAGAGAGTGTGGGTTGGAAGAGAGAGAGAGAGAGAGAGAGAGAGGGAGAGAGGAATCTGCAAACCCTAGTTTTTGTTTTCGATAGACTTGGGAATATAATCCATGGGCTGATACTACTGCCACGCCAAATTGGACTACTGCCATGAATTCTATTCGCACCCCTCAACTTTTTTCCCTTCCCGTGGAACTGGAACCCATCCTTTTCTGGGTTTTATTTTCCCCGAGTCTACATACACAACCCCGGACATAACTTCGTCTGGAACTGTTCGATACATGATCGAGAATTGTGTATGTAGCATTCCTCTTCTTTTTTTTAAATTATTTTTGGGTGAATTACCCATCTATCCATTGCTTTTCACCCTAAAGTCACATAATTCACGTGAGCGGAAGTGCGAGTATGAAAGAGTCTTTTAAAAGCATTTCAAACGACATTAATGAGCAAGAGTGATGATTGAGATTGTAAGCACAAAGCAAGGACTGAGAATGCGAGCGCAGAGCAAGTATTGAGAGCGTACAAAGTTGCTACGAATCTAAAAATATAGAGCTAAAAAAAATGATGAATCAAGATTGCTACTTCTATTGGAGTGTCTTTTGCTCGGTGATTTTAATATTAAATTTGCTATATTACTTGGAGATGTTGTGAAGTTAGTGTTCGGGCATGACAAAGAGGATGGAGAGGTGTGGTTGGAAGTAGAGTGTCCAGTTAAAGGTGGAACACTTGGCGGTGGTGACTATGGGTTAAGTTTGCGACTATGGGTTAAGTTTGCAAGTTTCAAGAAAAAGGTTAAAGTTGGGAATTAAGAGGGGAGAAAAATGTAAAAATACCCTAAATTTTTAGAGTTGCATTTGAAAGATGTGGGTGGGTATGGGAAAATTGGTTGTGGGAATATAATCACCCCAGGCATCCAATCATGCCTTGTTTGGACGAACAAATCCCCAATCATAGTCGAACAATTGGATCAGAATTACTGATAGAAGCAAAAATAGTACACTCCACTACTAAAATACAATACATCATAGAAAGGAGTTATCCTTCTGTAAAACAGCCACAGGTGATTGTATTTGGTTTGTAAAAAAAAAATACAGAGGTTATAAAGTAACACAAAATTTACTTTTATTTGTCGTTATTATTTCAGTAGAGTCTCTCTTCCTAGTCAGCAATTGCTAGTAAAATCTCACATCACATAAAGTTCTATGACACATGCTGCAAGTTGAAGAGTTAGCGTAAATATGTACACTCCAAGAGTAGGGATAATAAGCAGAGAGTGAAAGAGAGAGAAATGTTGCAAGTATGGAGAATCTAAGGGGAATCTTTTAAAAAATATTTTTTGAAAAGCAAAGAGAACAAGGCATATGCATTTTAGTACTTTTATTACTTTAAGAGACCCACTTACTAAAAATTAATTTTTTTTACTAATCATAAATTTGGCGAGATGAAAGTGTGAAGAATTATTTATCATTCTTCAAACTTGGAGAGAGAGCGCGGCACCAAAATACGAGCTGTTAACTCTCTTAGAAAGACTTTTGTTAATATGCATTTTTATATAAAAAATGATAATGCCAAAACTGTTTTTGTTAGTGCCAAAATTTCAGTGCATTAAAGTCTTGTACATTGCAAATGGCACAAGTCTTTTGTGCACTAGAGTTTTGGCACTAACAAAATGATTTTGACATTATCATTTCCCTTTTAAATATAGTCTAGTTTTGATTTTTCTCCCACCCTTCGAGATGCTCTAAGCTTAAAAGCAGTTTTTCACCTTCACTTATTTTTCAAAATACTGAAAAAGTTAAACAGTTCAAACTACTTACTTTTTTACATTTAAAAAAAAAGGAGGTCAAAAGCGAGTAGCACCACCGTAGTAAGGAATGATTATACCCATTCTTCACCACATTGACGTATCCACACACTTTTTATTGGACTCCGTGTCAATGCGGTGAAGAAGAAACCTAGAGAGTGAGGCTCAAAAGTGAATTTAAAGTACTCCATAACTCGATAAAAACAACCCTCCACAATGTAAGGCTCAAATAATCTTAAAATTGTGTACCAAAAAAAAAAAATTTCTTAAAATTACATGACACAATCCACATTTTAGTAAAGAGAGAATAGATTGCAAAAGATCACATCGTTTTGTATGAAACAATCAACCCTTTCTTCAACAGAATTCGATCCTTGCTGATCAGCTACGTCTTTGCAAGGATGACCAACTAAGCTAACCTTTGCCTATAAAATAAAAGAGCTAATCTCAATTTGCAAATCTAGCATCACATGACAATATACAAAGCCTTCAACAGTATTGAGCTCATCTCACGTTGAAAGAATTGTAGAACTCCATGACCATAATAGCCTGAGTTGAAAACTTATGCTACTTTTACACCCTCACACAATGCCAAGCTTAATCAACGCTAGCACTGTGACAAAGATTTGAATCACCAGGAGTCCCTAAAAAAAGGCCGGGACTCGCTCGTAAAATGCTCTCGATGAAGATTTTACAGAAGCCGTAAGAATATGATGCCCAGAGAAAAGCCCATGTAGAAGTTTAAAAAAGTACAAAGAATGGAAGTGCAAATTTCTGTTTGCCGAAAGGAGTTCAAAATTGTACGGTCCCGTCCCTGCTAAACTGAAGGTATCCGGGGCTTCTGAACATTCTCGCCATTGTAAATCAATCGTCTCTTCTTCGAACCGTATCCTTGGTACCGGTAGATAATGCTGTAAAGGCAGTGCCTCAGGGGCAAGACATCATAAGTCTCCAGAAATCTCAAATCTGTCGCCCTCCATTTTGAGCCAGCAAAATGCCGGTACTCCTCCAACACTGAACACAAACGCCAGTTTTGCAATTTCCTCAGGCAACCAACAAGACAACCCGTCCGGTGCTGCAGAATAATAAGAAATGTAAGCGGTGGAGGCCACCTCAAAACAAAATCAGGATATGAAATGCAAGATGGGCTCGTGGGTAACTAACAAGCCAAAGCCTCGTGCGAAGTCAAACTGGACTAAGCAAACAACTTTTCCGCAGACAATATACAAAGAACTGAGGTTAAGGGCCAAATACAGACTTGATCACATTGATCAGTAGCTCAATCTTTTAAAGCCCGGCTCTTAACCGAACCATTCTGGGCCACACTTCAACCACTGGCTAACAGGAGGGATTTGTGGGGCCAAAGAGGGATTTTATAGATAGACACTAATCATACAAGCCAGCAAACTAAAAAATGCCCCGAAAGGGAAAAACCTTATTTTCTGTTCCTTGTATGTTTAGTTTATAACACAATTGAGATAACTATGGGAGAAAAATAAACAAAAATTGAAAGAAAAAAAAGTGACAATTTTAGTTTATAACACAATTGAGATAACTGTTTCTGTACCAAAAAAACTAATAGAATGGAAAAACCCAACTTTTCAAAAGAAAGGGAAAAAATTAAAGCAAAAGGTAAGAATGACAGCTTCCTCTCAAACAAGGAATGTTAAACTATAGGAGACAAAAGACAACCAACTAGTTAGTCTCCTAACAAACACCAATAAAATAGATAACTGAGAAAAGGCATCACGGGAGGAATGCCTCCCATGTACAAAAAGAAGGCCAAGAACAAAAAGGCCCTATAATCAAGAAAGAAGGAATGAGTAGCCTATCTCATCGTTTGGAAACTTCCAAATGTTTATTTTGGAAGCTCATCTAACTCAGTGGAACTTGAGAAAATATGGATTCACCCTCAACAAAATGTTTGTAATGCTATCAAGATGTGCTTTTTGGTTCGATGACTGACGAATATGAGATTTCCCGCACTTGGAACATGCACATGCACACATGCGACGATGAAAACAAGTATAGATGAAGGCCACACAAATACGATGAGTGAAGTGAAACAACACAAAGTGCCAAAAAACAATACTCCTATCTAACAGCTGATACAGGTAAGATACAAACTTGTGCCAAACCTTTCCTCGTTTGCAATGAATCAAAACTGGATGATTTCTCACATCTGAATAGAAACCAAGGGAGGGAAACGTAAGTTAATTTTAAAAGTACAATAAGAGCAGTTTGACATATAGGGAAACAATGAAAAGGACTGATGTAATAGAAAAGCTAAAGTGAGAATAGTATGATAAGTAGTGTATGCACAATTCAGTACCAAGAATGAATTTCAGAGCCTCCGTGATAACATTACTGAGAATAGTCACAGAAGGCTCCTGCAGACGCAGATGGTTATACAAAATTAGAATCAGCAAGGCAATGAAGAGGGAACAATTCATATTACTTATTGGCGTTCACAGCATTTTAACAAAATACAATAACAAAGACATTATCTGCAGAGAACTGCCATAACCAGTAAGCTAGTATCATCATCCATCACTATTCCAACATGTATATCCTGGTATCTTGTCAAGTTCAAATGGTAAAATACAAAACAGCAATTATAACCCACTTGTGGAAAGAAAAAAGAGAGGGGAATCGAAACACTTCCCAGAGACACTAGGTTGTTTCTTTTGATTTGGCTCCGCAAACAAAAAAGAGGAGAATCTGGTTTCTTTCCTTAAAGAAAAGATGCAAGATAGAAAATGGTACACTAACAAAAAGAAAGAGAAAGATTCAAAGGCATAAACGGGAGTGTGCTTTCAACTTTCCACTTGAATTTTCTTGATCCTCTCGTTGTGCCAGGAAGACCCAAAAATCGGACGGAAAGAAAATCATTGTTTTCTCTTCCTCCCTTTTTGTTTCCCCAAAGTTTCGACCATAAAAATGCAACTATAAACAGTACCCATGTAATCCCAACAATGGACATATGGAGGACGATTCGAGACAAACATAACTTTTACCAAAGATATACACAGAACGGTTGCTCTAAGAGAAATTTCCACTCAAACAGCGCTCCTTGTGCCTCCAAAAGTAAAACTCGAGGTATGCTACGCCATGATTATAACAGTACCCGAGTAATCCCAACAATGGGGCTATGGAGGAGGGTTCGAGACCAACATAACTTTTAGGTGCTGTTTTGCTATCTTTTTAAATTTCTTTTTGAAAAAGAAGGTAATTTCAAGCTCAAATATAATGAAAATAAAAAATATTTTTTTAATTTTTTTGCACCGTTTAAAAATTTTCAATGAGATGTATCAAATAATATTCATATTGGTAGAAAAATTATTTGCGTAAACACATAATTTTTTAGCTTGAAATTATGTTGCTTTTCTAAAAGTTCTTTGTTAAGAAACCGGAACGGATAGTCTTTTACCAAATATAAATAGAGAAATTTTACCACTCAAACAGCGCTCCTTGTGCCTCCAAAAATCAAGAAACTCGAGGTACGCTACGCTCTGATTTTGGAGAAATAACTGGAAACACTGAAAACACCCATGATTTTCTAGCGAGAGATAAGAGGGAATACCTTAGTCCCATCAATTCCGAATTGGAAGAGCTGAATTTTGTGGGTTTGGAGAAACTCCAAGTTTTCTCGAGGGTACGGTTCCGTGCACAAGTATCTGCCACAAAATCAACAAAACAATCAACAAATACACATACCCACTTCGCATACATTTAGCAACACACACACGAAAAAAATGTGTGTGTGAGAGAGAGAGAGAGAGAGACATGACGGATCGCAGATTAAGGGTGTGGAGGAACGGCAAGTTGGAGGGCTGGGGGAAGCCAGATCTGAAGATGCCCTCTTCGACCATTGAGAAGTTAATAGGCGGAACCAAAACGGTGTCGTCTCTTCCTCCTCCTTCTCCTTGTTCGCGTTCTTCCTCTCTCGATTTTTCTTTCTCCACGATCAACAGCCCCATTGTAGACCTTCTTCTCCGGGGGTGCGGCCCTGCTCTGCTCTACGAGGAACGATAAAATTCTCTTGTTTGCATATTTATCGAATACTATTTGTCTGAATGGAATTGGGAGATTGAAGGGAGGGAGTATCAAAACTAAACAGAAACTCTGAGTTGTTCCTGTCACCGTAAAAGTAAACTAAACTCATGGGTTTGCTTTGTTTTGATTGGGACACCAACTCAACTCACGGTTAATCTTCTTCCTTTTTATGGATATCATATATCGGGCCGGTTCCGGGAACACTTAAAAAAACATCTAAAAAAATACCTCATAGTTTCCGATCAAATTATGACGATCCGAGCCGCTCAATGTGATCAGAACGTGATTTTAAGGCTACGCGTGAGAAATCAGCAAAAAAAATGACCGGGAAGGGCTTGATCCAAACAGTTTCGAATAGTTTTTTATTGAACGGTGCAAATAAAAACTGCTCAAATCAAGCCTTTTCCGGTCATTTTTTTTGCTAATTTCTCGCGGACATATTTAAAATCACATTCTGCACACATTGAACGGTTCGGATTATAAAAATTTGATTGAAAACTGTGAGATTGAGATTTATGGTGTTTTTTTAAGTGTTTTTTTAGAGTGTCCATTGAACCGTCCCCATCATATATATATATACATATACATAGAGAGAGAGAGAGAGAGAGAGAGAGAGAGAGAGTTTTACTCCTATCTAGATTCTTGTCATTTGTGTTTGGACTAAGTTTAGGTACACTACATCCAATCACTACACCATCCACTACGTTCTTTGTATGGCCCATCCCGGGTCCCAAAAAAATACAGAAAAATGTCCATAAATTTTAAAATAATATATTATGGGGCCCTGTAAAAAATCAGTTCCAACGGATATTGGTAAGTATTATTTCTTGATTTGTAGGGACGAAACTGTTTAACTGCACAGTTTCGCCCCTACAAATCAAGAAATAATACTTACCGATATCCGCTGGAGCTGATTTTTTACAGGGCCCCATAATATATTATTTTAAAAGTTATGGACATTTTTCTGTATTTTTTTGGGACCCGAGGTGGGCCCTACAAAGAACATAGTGGATGGTGTAGTGGTTGGATGGTAGTGTATGTAGCATCTCACGTTGTGTTTGTGTATTTGGGGTAGGGGGGCCTGTAGGTTGTAGTGACGCATAACGGTGACCTTTTGAGGCTGGGAAAAAAAAATTACGTGCTTAAATTTTTAATTTGTTTGAATCAATGCAAAAATTTTATTTGTTTAATTATTTTATTCTAAAAGATTATAATTAATTTTTAACTCTAAAACTCTCGTTTGTTAGTTTTAAAAGATATTTAGTTTTACAACTTTCTAAGAACTAATCAACGAGATCTTTAGAGTCAAAAATTATTTATGATTCTTTAGAATAAAATGATCAGAAAAATATGTTCTCACCAGTTCAAACAAATTGAAAATTAGAGCAATTAATTTTTCAACCATCTTTAGACCGTTTATATATATTAAATAAAAATTATGGTTAAAAAGTTAAGTGCTCCAATTTTTAATCTGTTTGAACCGATTCGAAAATCTTATTTTTCTGTTCATTTTATCCTAAGAGGTCATAATTATTTTTGACTTTAGGACTCTCGTTAGTTAGTCCTAAGAAAGTAGTAAAATGAAATCTCTCTTAAGACTAACAAACGAGGGTCAAAAATTAATTATGACCTTTTAGAATAAAATGATAAGAAAAATAAGATCTTTCCACTGGTTCAGACGAATTGAAAATTAGAACATTTAATTTTTTTTCTCAACTTTCCACCAAACAGAATCTTGCAGCCCGTTTTTCCCTACTTCTTCTAGCTTCAAAATGTCACAGTTTTGCGGCACAACCATGTGGTGACTTGGGTCACCACAGCCCTCGAGTCCAGATAGGGGTGGAAATTTTTGACACCACAAGAGAACACTGAACACGACACAAAATTGACATGGAGTTAGCGGGTTAGAGTTAGCTATTTCTAATACGGAGTACGAATAACACAAAAAACTAAAAAAGTCAGGTCAGATTTGAGATAATTCTAACACAAACACGAGATCTAACACAAACACGAGATGGCACGACACGACGCAAGAAAGGACACGATAACATGGCACGAACCAGATACGAATTTAACGGGTTCTGGTCCATTATTTTTTACACGAAACACAAGTATGACATGACAAGATAACACAAAAAGCTAAACAAGTCGGGTTATGATTGGAAAAATTCTGACATGAACACAATATGATACAATACGAACACGACACGTCACGATGCCCACCCTTATTTTGGGATGTGCTTTTTTGGAGTGGTTCTAAATTTCTTGAGCATGAGATTCGTTTTAATTTTACTTCACCATTCAAGCTGTATTTTTTTTAAAACTATTCAAAGAAAAATATAGTTTGACAGTGTTATAATATCTCTCGCTAAATGACGCAAACTAACAAAGGTGAAATCAATTCTGTGAAGGATGTGTTGGAAAAATATGCAGATTTTGGATTTGACTTTTCAAAATATACATATATTTTGAAGCAGCTCGAAGCGAAAAGATGGACTAAAATTACAAGACATGGAATGTATAAACGATTTAAATCGTCAAATGAAACCGCAATGAATCTCAATCTTACATCTCATGGGAGATGGTTTGATCCTTTCTCTCAAATCTAAATTCTTTACTTCCAAGAAAATCCCATCTCTTGTGGTCATCTCCAAAATTGTGTTAATAGAAGTGGGTATCTCTTGCTTGCGCAGTATATGTCATTGAGCTTGCTAGTGCATATACTTGTGTTTAGATTTTGAGATTTTGGGTAAGTTTGGTTCATACCTGGATTTTGTGATTGAATCTTGTACTACCTTCGAACTTTTTGGAATGAGGAAATTGCTTCTTGTCAATAAAAGATGTGGGACAATAGGCCGGTAGGAGAAAGAACAATTGGGCTAGTTGGCCCAAGGGATTATTATTTTTTGAACTGCAAGTCCAATTGACATTGGGTCAGGCCTAAGACTAAAGATTTACCAATTGACGTTGGGTTAGGCCTAAGGCCCAAGATTTACCATGTACTCTGTTGAGGCGATTATCTCAAATCAGCTAATTATGCAATTTTACCATAAATGTGCAACCACCTAAACCTAACCCCGCATTATTGCATTAACCTAATCTGCCCCCTGATGAAGGTTGATTCAACCTTCATAAGTACTAATGATATTGAAACTTTGATTTGAGTGACCTTCACAGAGATTAGGGTTTGTATTGAATGCAAAATGGGGAGTGAATCGCTTTGTTTTTTCCGCTATATAACTATCAATACTGAGAATGTAGTGTCCGAAGCTATGGTTAGGATTTTTTGAGACCTTTTTGTGCATATGAAGAGTGTACCGCAAAATTATTTGTGATAGAAGGATCAACCACAACCGCTAACAGAGAAAATAAAAGCAAGTATCTCATAACGAATTTGCAAGAGTGGCGCAGATGCCGCTGGTTCAAACGCAATTAAAGATTTAATCGGTTAAAAGGGTTAAAAATTCAAACGCAATTAAAGATTTAATCAGCTAGAAGGGACTTTATTGAATGGCCTCCCAACTAAATGAATAAATAGGCTTTGTTGAAGAGGACCCCAACTTGGACTTTTATTTTGTTTGCGAGCATTGTATGTGCTATTGTTTGGCAGATTACTCAACAAGGCAGCCGTCATAACAGATACCGCCATAATGATTCCCATCGTGTGTGTCTTACATGTCGTTGAACGTTCGTCTCGAAGACATTCTTACTAGATAACTACTAAATTGGAAAAAATAAGCCCGTCACCATAACACTTTCCGGCGTGAACTACACCGGGAATCATTTCTAAGGTATCTGGTTAACGTATCCGCAAATTTACTATGGCTAAGAATTCAACGATTCTAAATAGTAGTATTAACAATCAAACATATTGACCATTTCATCTCCTTCCTAGGTAAAAAATTTCCTTTATATACTCCTGCAAGTCACATATATTTTACCAAAAAAAACCACTCCCCCACACAACACGTGGGTCACGGAGGTGGAAAATTTCATAAACTATGAACGTTGTCAATGTCATAGAGTTTTGGTCAAGAGGGGTTTCAGGGCGAATATCATGTGGTGGTACCTGTTGGTGATCTCAACCTTTAAACGTGTGTTGAATGATCCAAATTTATTCCATGTCTCTTCACACCCGACCTCTCTTCTTTTTTTCTCTCTGAACTCCGGACCATCGTCGACACAGTACAACGTGTGCGGTACCCACCGACAAAAAAAAAAAAAGTTCTCATACCTACAAGCTCCTACAAGTGTACAATAAAAGAAAGCCTGTCAATATGGGTGGGCGGATTTTCAAAGGAAAGAAAAATGAAAATCAACAATTGATGGCAAAGAATACCAGTGCCGAAAGATGTCGCTGGCGAGAATCTCAATCCCTCGATTATTCTTTTTAAAATCTGTCCCCACTAGTAGTAGTACTACTCGACTCTACTCCTCTTGTACTCCTCCCAGATCTCAGCTCCTCTCTCCTCCAACAACTACCACCACCGCTCGTTCTCTCGCTCTCCGCACCGCCTTCTTATCGTCTCTCTCTTCCCCCCGCCGCCGCCTTTGTGCCAGCACCGCCATGGGTGACGGCGCCGTCGATGCAGGGATGGACGAGGTCCAGAGGCGCCTCATGTTCGAAGACGAGTAAGTGTATCGCACCTTTTGGGTTGACTCGGGCGTGGGTTTTTGTGGGTTCTGATTTGCTTGTTTCGATTTGTGTCTGGATGATGTGATGAGGATGGAGGGGTTTCGTGAGAAAAGAAAGGAAAGGGTTATGGTTACTTATCAAATCACCCATTTGGATTGAGCATTTTGGGGAGAAATGCAGAGATGAATACAAAAAAGAAATCTGTTTATTGGCCCTTCCCTTTCTCACTCAACACCACCAAAGATTCGGTGAGAAAAGGCTCCCTTTCTTATCTCATCCTTTCTCACCATCCAAAAGAGGCTGTAAGAAATTGGGTTTGTTTTTGTTGTTTATTAGTAGTTGGGAGGGCGGGGCGTTCATCTGCTCTTGGCAAGGTGGTAAGTTTGGATTTTTACCTGATCTGGGTGGATTAATCGTTTTGAATCTTTTGATTGATGGGTTTTATTTGGAACCACTGTTTAAGGATTATAGTATCAAGGGAATAATTATTAAGGTTCTTTGGTTCTCTTAGCAGATTACTAGATTTTATAGCCTTCAATCTGTTATGGGCCACTGGAGATCCTCTGTAGCGAGGAATCTCGGATTTCTTTTTCCCACACAATCCAACGGTCTGAGATTCCTCGGTACGGAGGATCAGTGTTCATCATGGGCAATTTAAGCTGGATATAGATGCGTGCATCTGAAGTTAAAATTGAACGGGGATTCTTATGGAAATTTTTATTGATTTGAAAAGAAGATTTGGAAGGGTAAAAAACATTTTTGGACGCCCCCAACGCAAATCTGGTCATCTGGTTTTGTGGGGCCTCGTTTGATGATGAGGTCTTGAAAATGGTTGTGGCTTTCTAAAAAGGAAGTGGTACTCTTGCCGATCAAAAAAAGGAAGTAGCATTCTTTTCTCAAATTGTTTGTTAGCTACGAAATCTCAAATGGTTAGTTCACTACAAAAAGACATGCAATTTTTGAATGAATTACAATATACTTATGTGCATAATTTTTTTAATACTTAATTTGGTGTAAAAATCATAGCTTAATTTTCTTTTATTTTTTGATTTGAAAATTGAACGACTTTTCGCATAAGCCTAGCAATTCGGTACGGAGGTAGTAATTTTTTTTTAGAATATGTCATTTTCTTGTTTTCACCATCCTCGAGAGGGAAGTTAACATAATGACTTTTGTAAAATAACTTTTGGTCTCTTTTAAGGCGGCTTTTGGCAGATGTTTCTGAAATTAAATTTCCCTTTTGAAGAGGAGGTGCTGCTTGGAGAAACTTCGAAGTAGCAATTCTGCGTAACATGTTGCCAATATGTGCATTATCTGTGCTCATATTTTTCGGGAGGGGAAGTGGTTTACATTTTTCAAAACAAAATACTAGCTTCTTGGGCTATTTTGCTCCCATCAAATGACCATGACCACAGGCGGCCAGGCAAAGTGGAAGAAGATTTGAGTTTGGCGGTGTATGAAAAATGGTGGCTGTTGCAGAGGCATTGATCGTTGCTAAATCATGGTGGATGCAATTAGTTGGTTCCACTGAATGGATGACATGTTTAGTGGAATAATGGAAATTAGGTTATGGTATCACAGTACTATGGCATTCAAATGTTGCAGGGGTCTCTAATGTCAGGACTCAGGAGTAGTCTTTTATTACATGTTGGATGCTTTTGTGTTAATACATTGTGAAAATATCACTTACTGAATTCTCTTATTTTGTTAAGTACATTGTGTGTGAAAGTACTTTTGGTGGAGTTAAAGATCCTTTAACTTTGTTTTGCTTCCTTGATTTCGATTAAAGCTATTTCACGTTAACTTTTTGCAGATGTATTTTGGTTGATGAGAATGATCGTGTCGTTGGTCATGATACCAAATACAATTGTAAGTATATTTCCTGTGCATAACTTTGTGGGTCAAATGTTTTGCGTTAATGGGCCTACTTTTTCCTTTCATCCTGCGCATTGTTAATTGAAGTGTTTCTTTATAGAACATCTGAAAATATCACCAATTCCTATTATCCAATAATTTGAGAATCCTACTAGTCGTACATACTCGTATAATCTTCCTTCGTTGCTGATAAGTGACCAATCCGGCATCTATTGTAACTAAATATTTGCAAGTATATTGCAGTCTGGGTACTACTTTTATATATGTATATATACATATATGTGTGTGTGTGTGTGTGTGTGTGTGTATATATATATATATATATATATATATATATATATATATATATATATCAAGGGTGCTTACACAGTTTGCACATTGAATACTAGCACAATATTGCTAGATTTTTGTCTCTAACCAATCTGGCATCTATGGTAACTGAGTATTTGCAAGTACGATGTGGTCCGGGTGCTAGTACAGTTTGCTCATTGAATACTACTAAATGTTGATTGCTAGATTTTTTTTTTACTACCCTTCCATAACTCCAAACACTATACTAATCTCGTTAGAGGCTCTCCGCTACATTATTTTCTCAGGCAAATTGCACCGATAATATGGCCTACAGGACTTGACAACCATATGAGATGAAAATTTTGCGTTCGTTTTGCTTATGCTCCATTGTCGATTTTTGTTTTCTTCAACATTGTGTATGTGGCGTTTTTTGGGCTATAATATGATTCCGGGGGAGTATGAAATGAGTTACTAAGCTGACATTCTGCTTCCAATGATTTGGCTACGGTTATTTCTTTTGCTCACGACAACGCATAGCCAAAATGTGAGAATTCATAGTTTTTCAACACAAAAGAAACTGAAAATTCTAAGAATATTATTTGTTTTCTCATTTAAGTTATAATAGCTCAAGACGAAGATGCGAGAAGTGTCTTGAAGGCACTTCTGGACACAAAAAATGTTTTGTGAGATTCTGAGGATATAAAAAGACAAAAAAGAATAAAGAATAAAGATATACTTGTGAACTTGATCTGGTGCACCACTCTCAAGTGCTTGTGATTTATATTCCTATTGTTAACTTTTGGAGAGATCTGCCTGCACAGTTCTCTGCTAGTAAAATTGTTTTTCTGTAATTTAGGCCTTGTCCGTTTCCAAATTTTACTTTGTTTTTGACTTTGTTTTCCAATCATTTCCCTATTTCTCCAATTATTAATTTCATTTCTCTCTCCACTCATTACCTCTCTCTCCAATCATTACCCTATTTCTCTCTCCACCCACTACCAAAACTAAATTACCCATAGTTACAGAAGGAACAAGGCCTTAAAGACTACCATTGGTACATGCATGGGCCATGGCTAAGTAAGTTAATATTGTTACCATTCTGGAAGCTTGCACAGTGTACAATTAGTGTGAATACCGTAAATAATGGAACCGTGATTTCTCAGGTAATCCCCAGGGTTCCAACCAGTAACCGTTTGAAGTGCATAAGGCTTTGAGCTGATACTTGTGATAGAAAGAAATTGTTTATGTTTTTGGCCATCTCTTTCATTGCATCTATCTTTCCTAATGTGGAGGAAAAGAAGAGATACCATGTAATCTTACAGCTAGTTCATATTCCAATGTCCATGAGAAATTCGACTAAGACCTCTTTTTCCTCAGAGCATGTTTGGTACATACTGTGTTTAGCAGCTAAGTTTTTGTGCATATCTACTACGTTCATGCGATTCTTGTTTTTGTTTATCCACACTAGCTTTTGTCAGTTTTCCATCCTTTTATAAACTGCAGGCCACTTGATGGAAAAGATCGAATCTGGAAAAATGCTGCACAGAGCTTTCAGTGTGTTTCTGTTTAACTCAAAATATGAGTTACTGCTTCAGGTATGTGTTAAAGTTGCATTGAAATAGAAGTGAAGTATGAGTCAATACCCCACCTGATTGGGACCCAGGTATCATTTTGGTTTTTATTACTTGGGAAGTTATTGAAACAGAGGTTTTGAGAATTTTCCCACAGTTTTCTTAGTAAAAAATAGGGGGTCTACCTACAGTGTTATACCTCTTTGATGTCAAAGGTGACTATGTTTACTTCTTCTTCTCAACTCGATTCGTGTCATCTTGATCTATATTGATCAAATAGTGCAACCCTAAAACGGCACCTTATATCTGGTTCTATCTAATAGGAGGGGTAGACCCACCATGGACGTGGAGACCCTAACTTGGGCACTACCTAATTGGCCACCAGGTGCTTCATTTGATAGGCACGTTGGGAACGTAGATAATTGTAACCACATACATATAAAATGCTATCAATAGAATGACAATCCTCTTAAGAAAAGGAATTTGTCCATTTTTTGGGGTCACTAATTGGTATACCCCAACTATCTGTACCGTCAACTACCAGAGCACTATAAATCTTTGGCATCTTTCCCGACAGAAAGGCTACATCTAGCTTTCTCTTGAAAGTATTTTCCCTTTCAATGTGTTACGGTTAATGGTTGTGACCTGGAAGATGGCAAGTGCTATCCACACCTTCACATAGCTGCAGTTGTAGTGCTTGCTTAACTTTTAAGTCCCAGGGATGAAGCCTCTCCACAGAATAGTGGCATAAGGCTTCCTATCCTCTCTCTCTCTCTCTCTCTCTCTCTCTCTCTCTCTCCCTAGACCCTGCTATTATTGTGACCCTTTTGCACTGGTACAACCTTTTTACCTGAGGTGATGGCTCTACAGTTTCATGTATCTCCTTCTTTGACGTTGATTATCTTGCGGACGGTCATCTTTCGAAAGTTTTGTTTTGTTCTAGTTAGTTGTTACTATTACAATCTCAGTGTTCTTAATTTCGTAATATTCTCTGCATGAACAGCAAAGGTCGGCAACGAAGGTAACTTTCCCTCTGGTGTGGACAAACACTTGCTGCAGCCATCCACTGTACCGAGAATCTGAACTTATTGACCAGAATGCTCTTGGTATCTCCCTCTCCTCTTTCTGTTTACCCATTCTTCAACACATGTAATCTCATCCTGCTGGACTTCCTGACTTTGATGTCTAACACTTCTTCAGGGGTAAGAAATGCCGCACAAAGGAAGCTTTTGGATGAACTGGGTATTCCTGCTGAAGATGTGCCAGTTGATCAGTTCACCCCGCTAGGGCGCATCCTCTACAAGGCACCATCCGATGGGAAGTGGGGAGAGCATGAACGTAATACTTCCTGCCTTGTATCAATCTGAACTTTAATATGCTACATCTGCTGCTCTGCTGTCCTTTTTCCCCCCTTCCCCAGAGCTAATACCAGACCACTACTTCCTGAACATCAAATTGACCTTATTATAGTTGTAAAGTCGGAAATTAAAAGAGAATGATAGTGTCTACCGGCAGTAGTTTTCCAAGTCCCATAGTGAACTATTTCTTCTATTGCAGCTTGTAAGCGAGGCTAGTCACCTGCTTTTTGTTGTTGCATCCGTCATCATTTGATTCTATTGTCATGTATTTGAAAACAGCTGGTCATGAATTTTTTTTTTTTTTTTTTTGGGGGTTAGTTTTCTATGAGTCTAAGCCCTTCTTTTTGCTATTGGCAGTTGACTACCTTCTCTTCATTGTCCGGGATGTTAACGTGCATCCGAACCCTGATGAAGTTGCGGACATCAAATATGTGAATCGGGAGGAGTTGAAAGAACTGTTAAGAAAAGTAGATGCTGGTGAGGGGGGTTTGAAGCTTTCTCCATGGTTCAGATTAATTGTGGACAACTTCTTGTTCAAGTGGTGGGAACACGTCGAGAAAGGGACGATCCAGGAAGCTGCTGACATGAAAACCATTCACAAGTTGACTTAAATTGGATCTTGCTAATCTCCAGTAGCTTCAACAATATAAATTTGCATTTCAGTTTGCGGGTAAATAAGCTGCTTCGCAGATATGCCAGTGAGTTACAGTCACCTAATTATGTTCGCGTTCTATTCTTGCTCGGAAGAATGTCTGTATGTTTTGTTTGTTACAGTTGGTTTATAGTTGAGAGCTGAACAAAAACTTTGTCCTAGTATGTGTGATTTGATTTGGATTTTGATTGTAAACTTCGGCTGTTTCCATTTTTACTTGAATAAATGTTGTTTCTCCTGGCAACATTGGAGATTTGATTTGGATTTTGACCGTAAACTTTCGGTTGTTTCCGTTTGTGTTCAATGAATATTGTTTCTCGTTGCAATATAGGAAAATTTGGATTCTTTTCCTTGAAGACATGTTCTGGTTCTGACGATGTTTCAGTGCTAGTTTGAGCACAAGCTTCTACAGATTGTTTAGTTGAGAAGAATAAAGAAAATTGAGGAAAATTAAATGCCGCCGCCAGGTGGTTCCAACTTCCAAAGCGATTCATCGTTTTGTTCCTTGCTTAATTGCTAGTACATCGTTTGACTGCAATTTGCTTATTTGAATTGGTGTTTGTTGCCAACTCTTTTTTTATTATTATTATTACCGAATGTTCGGATCAGCTAGCGTGCATCATTTTTTCTAGTGGCCTCTTTGGAATGTTAAGGTTCCGTAGGATTCGAACTTGCGACTTCACGGAGGACAAGCACTCATTTGTTTTCTCATGTCCGCTCAGCCAAACCGTTGGATTGATTGGAGGAGAAAAACGTTAATTTCTTTCTATTTCGAAGCAATGATAATCAGGAAGGAATGTACCAAACAATCTTACAGTATATTGTAATTAAGCAAATAAAATAATCAAGGAGTGTGCAAAATGGGGCTCTTAGCTTCTTTTTATTTATTTATTTATAAATGCCCCCACTTTTTGTTTTTCGGTGAAAAAAAATAACAGTAAAGATTTTACTGAGGGACAAAAAATGTAAGAGCATGTACATCAATAATAGGTAAAATACCTAAGCAAAAAGTACATTTTTTACTTTACCTCTCCTTATTTTCCTCTCACACTACACAAGTCTCTCTACTATTTTCTCTATTCCCATTAAATAAGATATATACTCCTCCTCTGAGGAAAGGACCAGAGCAAAGGACAGAGAAAAGGAGGGAGGGAAAGGGAGGAGAGAGAAAATAAATAGTATTTTAATGGATACCTGGTGAATACTACCTCTCTATTAGTATCGAGCATTTTTCAAAAATGGAAAATGGCTTTCTCTTTACCTAGGCTGGTGCAGAGCACATTTTGGATTTTTGCTAGCTAACATAACTAAAATGCTCTTTTAACTAAGCTGGCGTACATGCTCTAATGCATTTATAGAAAAAGGGGTGTGGAACTCTTAATAATGTACAACTGCTCTCATAAAAGGGGGCAAAAAAGAAAAATTGATTTCTACCTCTTATTGATGAAAACACTTTTTTTTTTTTTTTTTGCCTTATACTAGCAGGTGAATTTGCAAAATAGTTCCTGAAAATTATAAAAAAATTATGCATGAGGGGACTGTTTCGCAAATCCACCCGCTAAAAAGAAATTAAATTCTTTCCGCCGGCGGTGGAAATGGACCCCACGATGCATTTATTAGTATAATATGAACCGTTCATTTTGTAGGGCTCATAACGTAGTAATATTCACGCAAAAAATCAACTTGATTGGATATTCATAGATTAATCAAAGTTGAATTTTAGTTTATAAAATGGGAGGTTTGATCCTATCAAGTTAAACTGTCCATGATCATTTGTTTTATAAACCAAAATTTAAATTTTGACACACCTATGGATGTTCAGTGAAAGCTAATTTTTTGATTGAGAATACTATTTTGCGGGCCGTAATGATGAACGGGAAACACTTTTTTTTTTTCCTGTCAAAATAGTTCCTGAAATTTATAGGAAATGTATGCATGAGGGGATTGTTTCGCAAATCCATCTGCTTAAAAAAAAGGGAGTGTTTGCACGAATTAAGAGGACTTGGGATAGCATTCAATAACGCTCAATCTTACTATCCATCTCAACAATCAATGGTTCGGATTTTAAAAAAACTTTTCTAGAAAAGAGTTTGGACAATGAGATTGAACGTTGCTGCTGAATGCGGAGGAGGTAGAAATCAATTTTAAAAAAATTTGGGAGGAAGAGATTTGTAGTATGTACAACTGCTTAAAGAACCATGTATTTGAGAATTTTCTTTTTATGGCCGTGAAAATAATTTAGGCACTCAATCGCACACGTCTCAGGATTTTGAAAAAATTATTCTCTAGAAGAGTTTAACTATTTGCTCGAATAATTTTTTTTTTAATCGAAACCATTAATTGCCATAACGAACGGTTGAAATTTTGCGTGAATAAGTTTTTCTCCATGTAGTTCTGCTTTAACAGCAACGAGAAAGCAGCAGCAGGAGGAAGAAACGAAGTTGGGAGGTAAGTCGCAGCATTTGCGATTTTATACTGTACTGCACAAGTAGAGAGAGAAAGAAACACAAGGAAGAAAAGCTAGAAGGAAAGAATGTGGTGGAAGGACAAGAGTCCCGGCGTAAAGATACTTTGGCTCTGGACCTTCGGCACTGCCGCCAGTAACTCTCTCTCTCTCTCTCTCTCTCTCTCTCTCTCTCTCTCTCTCTCTTTCTCTCTCTCCATACATATGTATGCGTACATGGATAGACAGTCAGATGATACTTACCCTGTGTTGCAGTTTTGGTTACCAATGTTGCGAGGACTAGAATGAGAGACATGGAGAAGATCATGAATCCCAAAGCAGACGAACCCACTAGCGTCGACTCTGCAGTAACAGACACTTCACCCACTTCCCATGATGTCATTGGAGACCAGAAATCATCAGAGGCGGTTTGAATCCCATTGCCCCCACTTCACTTCTTAGTTCTTCTTGTCTTTTACCATCAAGTTTCGCAGTGCCTCCGTTTTCTGAGTCTTACAATTTTATTGCGGTAGTTGCTTTATGGAATGGATTTTGAGCTACTCACGTCACGGGCTACATGGGTTTTGTGTTGATGGAGAGGTTAATTGAGTGAATGGGACATGAATAATTGCATATTACCTGTTTGTTGAATGGTCTGAATGATAATGTAGTTTTTCGCTCTAACCCGGTTTTTGATCAGCAGTTATATATCGGTTTTTGAGCCCCTCCGGATTCAATACTGCTACACCCCTATACTAGTGAGATGGAAAATTGCATGCGTATGGGTCGGTTCCCGTTATAGGTCAGCCCGTTTCCGATTTACAAATCGGTTTACGGCCGATACTTGACCGCAAATTAGGCACTTTCAAAATTTTTTTTTTTGGTCAAAAAATGATTTTTAAAAATTCAGCTATAGGAACAAAATGGCATAGAACAAGCTAAAGAGGCCCTTATGCAACGAAAGTAAAGTAAGGAAAGACGCATCAGAAATGAAGGAGAAATACATTCTATACTTGACCGTAACCGCCGTCTCACGCTAGGTTCCATCTCTGTTGAGCACCGGGACGCATTGCCTTACTTATGATACAATAAGTAAATATATACGCTCCGTATTATAATTTATAGGTATCGATTCAAAGAGGGGGAGAGCTCAGTGACTGAAAACCCTAGAGAAGATGAAATTTTGTGATGAAGCGCACCCTTGGAAGAGGATTCACCGTCAGCGCCCACTGATTTCGAGTCTTTTGACACACACGTTGCGTACGACTGAGTTCGATTTCGTATCAACAGATTACTGAGCTGAGCTTGGCATTGCATTTCCGTTTCTTGGATCTTCAAATTTGAAAGTTCTACTAGTGTTGAGCGGTTGAAGGCAGTACTCCTACAAGATTACCACAATTGAAATTGCTTTTTTTTCCCTTATTAATTTGGCTTCCAACTCTTTTCATAAGCTTCTATCAATTCTGGAACAGATTCCGGCTGATTAACCACAAACATCAAATGGAAACGAAATTGAAAAAGGCAAGCCGCTCATCCAATCGGTCATTAAACAGTTAATACGACATTGTGAAAGATCAGACAACGAATCGAAAGTTATTGTGCGTACTTCTATTAAAATTTGACTTGCACATCGTGCGTGCCCCGACCTCTAGTAGAGATTGAAAGTCTTAAATTGATGATCCTTGATGCCGGAGTCCACACGCTAAATTTCGATTCTTTTCATGTGGTGCAGCAAAAAGCAAAGGAAATGAATTTTATTTGATAAACTTTTCTAGCCATCACAAGCACAATGAATGACCAAACTTAAGAATATGTCACATAGTAACAGGAACATTAATCCAGCAAATCTGCCTAAAGTTCTTTTGTTGTACTAAGTAACTACTAACATAACCTTTGTTATACGTATCAATCATTTTGGTTGGAGTACCCCGTGCTGACACGATATGGGTATGGAATAGGAATCGGATACGGTTTTTTCAAAGATGACACAATTGTGAGATTTCTTGCTTTTCTTTGTAGAAATATGAAAAAACGAAGAAAGTACTATTGAGTCCATAACTTTTAAGTAAAAAAATATAATTGCGTCATCTTTTTCAATTGTTTTGTTACAAAAACATAATAAAAGTTAATTATGTCATTTATTCTTCGTATTGGCACCCAAATCCGGATCCTCATTTACATACCTCTATCTTTAGGTTGAAACGTCCGATACCTAGATACACATCCACACAATATTCACACCCCAGTTACGGTAACATATATCATAACATTCAGGTGCATCAGAATTGAGCTTTATCCCACTAGCAACAAGATGAATTTTTTTTATTAATAGATGAAATGGAAAATGGGAACACAATTTATAGTTTGGTTCTAAGCATATGAAAAGGATCTAGTGCAGTAAAATCATTAACAAAATTGGTGGTGCAGTAGGTTTCCAACAACTTTATCTTGTCAAAAACCTAGGGCCAAGGACCCAAAACTTGAGGTGGTATAGAGGTCAAAGTCTTCAAGCAATTAATCGCCAATGACCCTGAGTTTAGGTCTTCGAAGACCAATACTGTAAAATAGTAACAGCATAACACATCAAAGGAAATAACATTGGACCTTCGGAGAAACTAGTTTCCAACATGACTACATTTTCGAACTGAAATGACAATTCATTTATAGCCTTACACCCGGCTCATCTCGATAACATGTCAAGTACCTCCCAAGTCAAAATTTGTATAGGACATTCAGGCCGCATAAATTCTCTGGACTACCTGTAAGGTAGTCAATCATACATTTCTCATAATTCTGTGATCCAGTAGGATTGCACATGCACCGATTAGTGTTGTGCGGTGGAACTCCGAAGGACCCAACCGCAACCAAACAATTATTGATGGCCATGATATTGGAAAAATAATCAAACCAAACATATGCAAAAAACCAACGGAGAAACCAAATAATAAACCAAAACATATAAGAGAGACCAAGATATACGTGGTTCGGTTTACGGCTGTAAATCTACTCCACAAGCAAAGAAACGAGAGACGATTCCACTATGTGGAAAGAACGATGCTCCGAAGAGCAACTATGGTGACAAACAAACAAAGCCCTCACAAAAAGACTCACAAACCTAAAATACAAGTTCTTGTTGGGAGGGAGTCTTGATCCGCCTGAGGTCTTTCGTGTGCGCGCAGGCCCAATCCGTTGGGAGTATCCACGGAGTCCACACCACATCGCCTAAACCCAATATACATTGAATGACCCATATCCACTTAAAAGACTAAGCCTTGTAAGTGGTGAGTCATCCAATTGTATATTAAGGTCCAAGTCTTTTTCTATTTATCCGATGTGGGACTCTCAATCTTTCACACATGTTCCCAACAGTTCTCTCACCGAATAAAAAACTCTATTGAAATCTCTCTCTCTCTCTCTCTCTCTCTCTCATCAAGTTTCACAAAATCCCTACGGTTTTGGGAAACTAAGATTTGCCAAGCGAAGAAAAAAGAGTCGAGGACTCCGGAAAAAATAATAGTCTATCTATATTTTTGTGTACATATATGTTATACTATGTGTTAACGGGTTTTTTTTTTTTTCTAATAACCAAGTGATATTGCGTGCACCTTGACTTATCATGGGACCCAGAAGTTAAAACTTGGGCAAACCTCCGGTGGTCCAAAAAAATTGATAGCACCTAAGAGATTTCAAGTTATATTTGTTCACACTACTTGCTTCTTCTATATTCTTGTTACTTGATTCTTCTAACTAAGCTTACACTCATATATAGCTAATTAGGTTGTAAAAGCTCCATGTAGATCACTGGCCGATTGTTGGAGCCTATCCACATGGCTCAAAATGTTTTAGCCTAAGTTACTAGTTGTAACTTACATGGTTTCTTATAAACCCAAAATCACCCATGTAGACTACCGGTGTACAACGGAATATTACAAGCGCAGCCCTCATATTGTGGGCCAAATCCAATAGTTTGAAAATGTAGTCATGCTGGAAACTAGTTTCTCTGAAAGTCCAATGTTATTTCCTTTGATGTGTTATACTGTTATTAGTTTCTATGCGGTCCCATACATATATTTTATATTTGTCTTCAAATACCTAAACTAGGGGTCATCGGCCATTGCTTAAAGACTTTGACCTCTATACTATGACTATCACAAGTTTTGGGTCTATGGCAGTCTTTCATTCTTGCTTTTGATTATCACATATTTGTACACATTTGATTACTAAGGTTATTGATTCGATTATTGTCATGTATCGTGACACCGAAAATATTTTGCTAAAAGCCATCAAATAGATTGAAGTGTTTTGGCTTGATTTTGTAGTTGTTTTGGTGCTGTCTAAGAATCCCGTCTAAGCGGGAGTCACGTCCGCCCAGACGATCGGGAGCGCCAAAACCCAGAAAGGCTTCTTTTTTAGGGTTTTCTAACCCAATTTTTTTTAGGGTTTTCTAACCCAATTAGGCTTTCTTTTGGTAGGCAACTTGTTTGTGGCTATATATATATCATTGGTACTTCTTTGGTGAATCCCTCTAAGAGGTACACCTAGGGGTCTCATCTGTAGAACCTTAAAGGTTCTTTGGAAGATCTTGATCATTTATTTATGGTTACCCCTTCTACTGTATAACCTCAAGTTATACAGTAGTTACTCGCGTTTCATTATATACCACATAATATTTCTCTAAGTTGTCGATGTGGGACAACTCTTTCCCAAGTGGGTTCTCACAATCTCTCCACCTTGCTGCAACGTCCTTGTTGCACTATATGGTCCATCACTTTCACTCACCAAGCGATGTGAGACAAGCCTTGCCTAAGCACGACAAACACCCTTCAAGCTCTTCACTTATCGAGCCCACCCAAGCACGCCTTCTCATGGGACCCGCCTCACACTTTCGGTTGGTGTCGGCCTATCACGACCCACGCCAACTGACTTGCTTACAATTTGCCTAACCTCATGGTTCAAAAGGTTAACCTTCCATAATAAGTCAAGGTGCACGCAAGATCACCTGGTTATTAGAAAAAAAAAAAGTTAACGCATAGTATAATATTTATGTACACAAAAATATAGATAGACTATTATTTTTTCCGGATTCCTCGACTCTTTCTTCTTCGCTTGGCAAATGTTAGTTTCTCAAACTAAACTTGGAGCTTCATTATTTTTTTCCTTATTCAAAAAAAAAATTGCATTTCTTAATTTTGCATCAAATTTTTGTCACTTGTTGATTTGTCTCTACGAGAGGAATTAGAAAAGTAAAAAAATTATAATTTTTATTCAAATATTTTTGGAAATATCCAAATTTTAGCACTGCTAACTCAGTTTTTTGGGCTAAAAGTGCTAAATTTTAGATATTTTCAAAATAAATTGGTTAAAATTCTTAATTTTTTTTTCTAATTATTCTTGTTGAGATGAATTAATAATTTACTAAAGTTTGATGCAAAATTAAGAAATGCAAAAATACTCTTTAATAAGGACAAAATAAAAAGCTCCAGTCTTATTTGGAGAAACTAGTATTGTTAGAATAGTTTTATTAAAATCTTAGAGGAGTTGAACTCCTGACCACACTTCGTACTTGATGTACCTTGCAAATAATCTACTTGTATATACAAGAAACAATAATATTTATACTTAGTGCTTGAGTAAATTTGCAATAATAATTTTGTAGTATCTTATCATACTTCATATTTTTTGTTGTATATATACAAGAAAGTTAGTACTGCAGATGATTCAATCTTTCAAGTTTCATTCAAAATTTAGGACTTTATTGAAAAATTCAAAGATTCGATCAAATGCCTAAATATATCCAATTGAGCTATTTTTTAATAGAGCCACTCAAAAAACTATTTTCAAATTTATAAACGGATCGGATCATTCGTGTGAGATCCGAAAGTGGACTCACGTGTCGTCGTACATTTGGTACCTCTCAACTTTCGGAACCCATAGTCAGACTCTTGGAAACGAACTCAGTTCTGTCCAGTTCAGTTACATCCAGTCCGTTTAGTTATCAGGCCCACAATAATTGTCATGATGCGCGCCAGCTGACCTGCTTTACCTTTCGCCTAATCACATGACTCAAAAAGTTAATCTCAAGTTATACAGTAGCTCGACCCGTTTCATTATATACCATATCAACTTCCCACAATCCACCGATGTGGGACTTTAATTCCCATGGTGGGTTCTCACAATAATGATCGGACCATTTATCTTATAGAGCTCGTTGAATTCCTCAAGCGCAAAGAAATTCAAGTTCATTGGATATCGATCAATAACTTCTTTTCTTTGATCTGCTATCAATAACTTATTGGAACAAATTTATTTTGAAACAATTGCATTGAGCACACCGAATCAAAACCATTTGTTTCAAAATATATGTGTTTTGTTAAGTTATTGATCGGTGTCAGTTCGAGCTTGAAGAAGTTGACGGGTTTTACAAGATAAACGGTTTTGATCATTGTTCTGGGTCTGGAATGGAACCACAAAAACAAAAAACTCGACTGGACTTGATCGATGTAACCGACCTAGACAGGAACTGAGTCCCTTGGAACCATCGCAAAAACAAAAGTTGCGCTAGTATATAAGAGAAATTTTTCAGTTCAAACGGTATCACGTGGTGTTCACTCAATGCATTTGGACTCGGACTTGGAAAAAAAAGAGAGGTGAGAGAGTGGTGGGGTGAGGAGAAGGAGAGTGTTTCAATCTAGACCGTTCAATATACTTTTAAACGGCCCGAATGTGAGTGTTCAGCACCACGTCAATCGAGTGACATGGTATCCACCCGACACCCAAAAATTTCTCAGTATATAAAATAGGAACCGAACGGAGCGGAGGGAGTACCAAAGATTCAAAGAATTCTTCTCTCCCCCTCCCTCCAACCATCCCAATTCCAGTCTCCTCCTCCTCCTTCCACTTTTGACACTTCCCGTCGCCGGCGGCCCAAACCTATAACTCACTTTAGTCGGCCAATAATCACTCGACCAAAAAATTTCTCCCAATGAGAATTCCCCTACTTTCTTGGCTTTTCTTGATACCCATTTTCGCAATCTCGGTCTCAGGCCAATGTCTCGAAGAACAAAAATCACTCTTGCTCCAACTCAAAAACACCCTCACTTTCAATCCATCAATTTCGACTATACTCACAAACTGGACTCAAACCCTCGATTGCTGCCAATGGAACGGGGTAACCTGCGACCGAAACAGCCGCGTCACGGGTCTCGATTTGCACAGCGAATCGATCTCGAACGGAATCGACCGTTCCAGTCCCCTTTTCAGTCTCAGCCATCTTGAAACCCTGAATTTGGCTTACAACAGTTTGAATTCCAGCCCAATTCCAGCAAATATTGGAAACCTCACTAATCTGAGGTATTTGAATTTGTCAAATTCTGGGTTTTCTGGGCAAATCCCAACTGGGTTATCGCTGTTAACAGGGTTGGTTATCCTTGATTTATCCGCTCTGAAACTTTTTGGAACTCCTCGATTGCAAATTGAAAACCCTGATTTGTCAACACTTTTTGGTAACCATAGTGGGGTTGTGGAGCTTTATCTTGATGGGGTGAACATATCAGCAAATGGGTATGAGTGGGGTAAGGCCATTTCTTCTTCAATGCCTAATCTGCGAGTTTTGAGCTTGTCAAATTGCCTTCTATCAGGCCCTATTGATTTTTCACTTCAAAGTCTCAAGAAGCTTTTGAAAATCAATCTGAGTAGTAACAATCTCGCGTCTCCGGTCCCTGATTTCTTTGCGAATTTCCAGAATTTGGCAGTTTTGATTCTTATGTCTTCGAACTTGAAAGGGACATTTCCGGGGAACATTTTACAGCAGGTACAAACACTGGAGACTCTGAATTTGGCAAGCAATGAACTACTCAATGGTTCTTTACCTGCTTTTCCCGAAAATGGGTCCCTTCGAGAACTGGTGCTTAGCTTCACCGGTTTTTCCGGGAATTTACCGGAATCTATTGGGAGTTTGATGGAGCTAACAAGGATAGAGATTCCGGGGTGTTATTTCAGCGGAGCTATTCCAAATTCATTGGGGACCCTTAGTCAGCTTGTTTATTTGGATTTTTCATCCAACAATTTTAGTGGTCCAATACCTTCGTTTCAGGGATCCAAGAATCTCACTTTCTTATACCTCTCTCATAATGCACTAACAGGTGAAGTTTTCCCCACATACTTTGAAGGGCTTTTGGATCTTGTGCACATAGATTTATCATACAATTCTTTCCATGGGAGTATTCCTTCTTCTCTGTTTTTCCTTCCTTCTCTGCAGAAAATTTTGCTCTCCAACAACAAATTAGGTGGTCAAATTTCTGGGTTTCCTCCAAATGGCTCCTTGTCTAGGTTGGATACATTAGATTTGCATGGTAACATTTTAGAAGGTCCTATCCCCTCGTACTTCTTTGATTTTGTAGGGCTTAAAGTCCTCTTACTTTCTTTCAATAATTTTAGTGGCATCATAGACCTAAAAATTATGCAAAGACTCCAAAATCTCTCTAGACTTGAGCTTTCTTACAACAACTTGTCAGTCTATGCAAGTGTCGATATTTCTAGCTTGTCTTCCTTTCCCCAGCTGAACTTATTGAGTTTGGCTTCGTGCAGTCTGCGGAAGTTTCCTGCACTGATGAACCAATCGAGACTCATCCATTTAGACCTTGCAGACAACCAAATTCCCGGGGTAATACCCAATTGGATTTGGAATGTGGGAAATGGATCTCATAGTGGTCTTCTGCACGTGAATCTTTCTTGTAATCTCCTAGTGGGCTTACAAAGCGCATATATCAAGTCTAGTCTTCTTGTTCTTGACCTTCATTCCAATAAGCTCCAAGGTGATATCCCATTACCACCAGAAACAGCTATCTATGTGGACTACTCCAGCAATAATTTCAACACTACTATCCCTGGTGAAATTGGCAGAGGCATATCCTTTGCTAATTTCTTCTCTCTTGCCAATAATGCGCTCACTGGACCTATCCCTCGATCCATATGCAATGGGAGCTACCTCCAGGTTCTTGATTTGTCCAACAATATGTTAAGTGGCAGCATACCACGATGTTTGATTGAAAATTGCGCTGAGACTCTTGGGGTGCTGAATTTGGGGAACAACAGTCTTTCTGGCAATATATCCGGAACATTCCCACGAGAATGTGTTTTAAAGACGCTGGATTTGAATAAGAACCATTTGGAAGGGCATGTTCCAGAATCTCTGTCGAATTGTGCTATATTGGAGGTTTTGAATCTTGGCAGCAACAACATGAAGGGTAATTTCCCTTGCTTTTTGAAAAACTCGTCCAATTTGCATGTCTTGGTTTTGCGGTCCAACGGTTTTCAAGGGGGCATAAGATGTCCAGGGCTGAATAGTACTACGTGGCCGAAGCTTCAAATCATCGATATAGCTTTGAACAAGTTCAGCGGTGATCTGCCTCCGGAATGGTTCCTACATTGGAACGCAATGATGGTTGATGGGAATAATCCAAAACCAGATCTCAATCACCTGCGTTACGAGTTCCTGAAGTTAAATGACTTCTACTATCAGGATAAAGTAACTGTAACCCTGAAAGGGCTAGAGATAGAGCTGGTGAAGATCTTAACGGCTTTCACTTCCGTTGATTTCTCAGGCAACAGTTTCGAAGGAGCGATACCGGATACAATCGGGGCTCTGAGTTCCGTCCTCACGTACTCAACCTATCGCGAAACGCTCTCTCAGGTCAAATTCCGTCAAAACTTGGAAACTTGACACAGCTTGAATCATTAGACCTTTCACGTAACAAGTTAAATGGGAGCATTCCGCCAACAATTGCAAGGCTTACGTTTCTTTCAGTCCTGAACTTATCATATAATCAACTGGTTGGTATGATACCACAAGGCTATCAATTCCAAACATTTTCAAGTATTTCGTTCGAAGGAAACAAAGGATTATGCGGATTTCCGTTGACCGATTGTGACAAGGAAGCCAAACCAACACCGCCAACATTGGAGGGTAGGCAGTCATATACTCATGAGGATGAGATTAACTGGGTCTACATATCCATTATGTTGGGGTATATTGTGGGGTTTGGAGTTATTGTTGGGCCACTTTTGTATTCGAAAAGATGGAGACAATGCTACTACAAACCAGTCGATAGAGTTATTTTGAGGATTCTCCATCACCGAGAGCGGCGAGCAAGACATCAAAGAGGAAGAGACAATAGAAACCAGCTTCGCAAACGCCAGCACCGCTGAAGGCTAAGTGTTCTAAGCGGAGCGTGCTTGTGCTTCTTACTGGGCTCAACTTGTTTCCATAAAGCAAAATCAGGTAAGGGCGGCGCGTGTCAAATGCAAGGCAACAGACCGGAAATGTGCAAGCATAGTTGTAAAATCGGCTTACGAATCGTGTATGATCTTTCTATGTTTCTGAATCTTGTGTTGTAAAATATGTAAACTCTTTATCAATAAAGATAGACTGTGTTGGATCAAGAACATCGTGAAAGTAGTAATTGTCAGCCTAGCAATTGAAGATATGCATGCATCAATAGTCGATAGAACTCTCTCCGTCCGAATTCTTTAGTCCATTTTGAGAGTCTGTGCCACTTTTCAATTAATTATTTTTTACAATCTATAATCTTTTAAGTGATTTTGAAAACATTGTTTAAAAGGGTTCATTGAGATCTATCAAACAAGATCCATATTGCATATAAACAGTATTACCCAATTAAAAATTATAATTAATTTTTTATCCTATTGGGATAAAACGATGGACAATAGAATGGAAATAGATGGAGTATATGTTAAAGAAAGAAAAACATATGGCATACCAATGAATAGTTGTTATGAAAAAATATAAAGTTAACTTAGACATGCTCATTTCAAAAATCGATCTAAAGAGCCAGATCTTAGATGGAGTCTTGATTTCCATTTTATATCATTCAAGACATTAATAATAATTGATACCAATATGACAATTATGTACCATTATATGAATTCGAGATTGTATTTCGTTGGGCTGGGCTGGCCCAGTCCTTTACCCCAAGCCCGGCCATGGGGTGGGCTGAGCGGGTTTTTTATTTTGGGGGCCAAATGGACCAAGCTAGATATCTTAAGTTAAACCCCAGACCCAGCCCATGGGCTAGTCCAATTGAAGGGCTGATGGCTGGCAAAAGCCGGGCCGGACTTGTTGATTTGGTGATTATTTTAGTATTTTTTTAAACTCTTTTTGGTGGGTTCTTTTTCTTCCTTAACATACAAAGGCCAAATTAATCCACTCCTTGAAGATACAAATGCACCGATTTCTTCAAATTTCATGAACCCGGCAACCATCTGTGCACCAAAATCGCTGAAAAACTTTAAAAAATAAAAATAAAAACTAAACTTTGGGTGATTTTCAGGCTATCAGGTTGGTCTTGCGGACGGGCCGAGCAAAATCTCTAGCCCAAGTCTGACCCTTAACAATTGGAGACTGGTTTAGTCCACCCGTTGGACAGGTTCGGGCAGGATAATAATCCAACGGGTCAAGCGGACATCGAACAGGTCGCGGACCGGCGGGCTAAATGATGACCCTTACTCAGGCGTCATCAAATCTGACATTTCAGTTTGGACAATTTACAAATTAAACCACACAAAATACTACAGTAGTAGCTACTATTCTAGTTTTTTGATTTGTTACTCATGTTGCATTTTATAAATGCCAACTCGTACATTTCTGTTGAAGAACTAGTAGAAAAAATAATAACAAATGTACCAACCAACAACAACGGGTTGCTCTCTAAGACAAACTAATAATTAATAACAGTCGCAAAAACTATATTGCCAACCAACACTAGCAAAACACTAATTGTCACGCCCCATTTCAAAATAGCACCTCATCAGCCTATCCCGATACGACACGTGACAACAACCCAACGACAACCAGCTACTAGCAAAGCCAACAACAACTAAAACTGAAATTCAACAGCCACATTTTATTTACACCTCAAAATGATTGTCATTTACAAACTACAGCGGAAGTCTGTCAAGTAATAAACTTTACATAACCAACTATTGCCCAAAACTAAACTAGGCAAATCAACTACGGGCCGGGAGACAAGACTCCCACAGGCCGCAACCACGTACTCCTCGAGCGAGTCCCAAAACACAAAATGCAACCTGTAGTGGACACCGACCTATACCTGCAAAACTGGAACCCGAAACGAGTTCCAGGAGTGTATATGAGACATGGATGTTGTTCAATAGCAACAATAAATCCAAGTTCATCATTAATTAAGCATTAAGCAAATAATCGACACGAAGTCTTTAATCCGACACAAAGTCACTAGCTCGACACAAAGTCATAATTTCGGCATAAAGCCATTGAATTGACATGAAGTCAGTGATACGACACAAAGTCCGGCCGTTGTTGCCCATCGACACAAAGTCACAGTCCAATATCACAAATTCAATCCGATACCAAAAACTGTCACAATCCAATTGAAGAAACATCTATGAGTCGAACACTCACCTCGGTCTCCAACAAAAAGAAAACCAACGCAGTCACTCCCTACGTGGAGCTGCGGTACTCGTTGTTGCCTCCGAACCTAGCATATAATCCACACATATGAGGAAACTCGTCGTGATATTCATAAATAAAATGGAAAAATGAAACAGTTTGCTGTTTCCAAATTCCTCCATAACAGATAAGTACTCTAGCATCATAATAAAGAAATTATCCAATTATGCTTGTTCCCGACTAAAGTGCATGATGAATTCATCACTTCCCACATAGGATAATTTTCCAAAATCGTTGCCAATTACAACCATTTGCAGCAACAGCAGGCAACGACATTAAGCCACTGCCTTAAACCATTTTTCTTTTCTTAACTTCCCCTGTTAACCAAACTAATTACAAATTCCAGTCAGATACAACCTGTTTCCAACGCACTACACCTAATTCCTGAACTTTAATTCAAAAGCTGCTATAATCTAGAAAGATTCACGGCACAACCCATACATATTCAGATAGATATACGAGTCTAGTTCTTGAATCAAGAAACGGTGCATAAAACCGATACCCGAGCAAGAAGTTATGCCCATTTTTCCAACACGCGTCTGTGCTGTCTGCCCAGACACGAATCTGACAGCAGCCCGGTTTATGATTTTTATCTTTTTTCATACTTCTCAGATAATTCTGAAATTTTTACAGCATAAACTACACTCACAAAGGCATCTCCAGTAAAATTACCAGAAAATAACATCGTCGGCGCGTCGATGATAAAAATTCGTCAAAATCAGGACAGATTCAACTTCGCTCAACACAGTTATGCATATTCATATGATATCCGAATTTTCTGAGATAAAAACCCAACTCCAACCTCAAAATTCCCCTCCCATGGCTTCAATTCAGAGCATATGAGATATAGAGCATGTTTCTAGCAAACAAGAACTCAGGTTTCGATATTTTCGGCAACCTAGTATCAAGATTAACTCTTAGCATCAAATTCTATTGCATCTAATCACAAATATCAGTTCATAAGGAAAAAGAGACAAAGAATTGCTCAAATCTGATTTCTAAGGCACCCCAAAACCCATTCTCTACCAAAACCCCCAAACAATTCAAACACAAGAACCGGTAGATTAATTACCGAACAAAAGAATTAGAAGATACTTACCAAAATTAAGGTTTCAATCGGCCACTCCTTCCCCTCTCTCTCGGCAGCTCTCTCTCTCTCTCTCTCTCTCTCTCTCTCTGAAACGTAGCAGAGAAGTTCTCTGATTTGGGTTTTCTTTCTTTTTTTTTTTTTTTGGATAAGAACACACACACACACGGCACACATGCACACACAGAGGATATTTTTTTAGTTTTATTACACCTACACCCCTAAAGTTTACAAAATCTTCATAAGAACCACACAAATTAAATTCACCTTTCTTTTAAACCCCTAAATTCAAGATAGGGTCTCACACTAATGCTCCGTTTGGAACTTGTGAAAAGTGAGAAAGGAAAGGAAAGAAAAGGAAAACGATTTCGGAGGAAAATGGAAGAAAATTGAGAGGAAATTTTCACTTTGTATTGAACTCAATTTTTCCGTTTTCTCTTCTTTTCTCTCTGAAAACCAAACAAGGTTTTTTTTTAAACTTTCCTTTATTTCCTGAAATTTCAAACAAAACTTAAAACAACTACTCCCTCCTTCCATTTTTTTATTGTCCAGTATTCCATTTTGAATTGAATCTTAATAGCTATTCATTTTAAAATGTTAGCGGGGCAAAAGTTAGTCAATTTCCCATTTGGCTCTTTTTAAGTAGATTCCTTTATAAAAAGTTAGTGAAAAAAAAAGTATAATAATAATTAGGGGTGATACGAAAAATCGAAAAAACCGACCGAAGTAATCGGTTCGGTTTGGGGGAGAAATTTGGTTCGGTTCGGTTTTTGTTTATAGAAATTTATTTTTTCGGTTTGATTTCGGTTTTACTAAGGTTTCAACCGAAAAAATAAACCCAAACCGAATTATAATTTGGATCATAATTTTTTTTTTCGGTTTGAAATTTACTCGTCCAAATGAAGCTTTAAAAGTAGGGAAAGTGACGGCTAAGGACGTGTTTTGATAATTAATACCATCTAATGACATTTTTAGCATTAACAAATGTTCTTAGTTTGTCCTTACCGGGTATTAATTATTGAAACACATCATAGGCCGTCATTTTCCCTTAAAAGTATGAAATTTGTTTATGTATTTTGGCCCAAATGATTTTGTAGGGTGTTAAGACATATAAATCTTGCATTTTTAGCCCAAATGGGCCCAGTATATGTGTGAATCATTATTTTGAGGCTTAAAAAAGGCCCATAACTTAAAACTGAAAACAGAATGAAACCGACCGAAAACCGAATGAACCGAAACCAAAAAAATCGACATCCCTTTAGGTCGAATTCGGTAGGTGAATATGGAAAACCGAACCGATATTTCGGTCGCTAAAATTCCAAAAAACCGAACCGATATCACCCCTAAATTCATAATGTCACCATAAGGGTAATTGTGGAAAGTTGAATGGTTTGAAGTATAATGGTTATGTCTTCATAAAAAGTTAAATTTATGAAGTCGGATACTTAAAAAGAAACGGAAGGAATAAGAGTGTCCACAATGGCATAACCAAAAGTGCTAGGTTTTTAAAGTTAGTAATATTTGTGCAAAATATGGATCACAATGCTATCATCAAACTTAGCAACCTCCTTAGAAATAATCAAATTTTGGACTTTGGATAACCAAAACTAACAACATTTTATCAATAACCAAATTTAATTAACCTCACATTTTCAATCAAATACACACACGATTACAAAAAAAAACGTTATATCTCTTTCCTTTTCCCCTCTCTTTCTTTTTCTTTTTCTTTTTCAACGATGTTTTCAAAAAAAAAATACTTAAAATTGTTTTTTTTAAACTGTTTACCCCCATGAAAATATTTTTTAACTGTTTTTAAAAATAAAAAAAATTGTTCTTTTTTCGAAAAATTATTTTGTAGAAGAAATTTTTTTCTCAAAACCTTTTCTTATATAAAAATTAATTTTTTCAAAAACCATAGTTACACAAAAACTATTTTTATAAAAAAAATATCAAAAAAAGTTTAAAAATTATTTTCTATTTCTAATAAATAGATTTTATTAGTCTCAAAATTTATTTTTAGAAAAAACTATTTCTATGTTCACAGTTATTAGTTTTTTTATAATTTAAAAATGTGATGTGGCTACTTTTGGTTATTCAATTTTGATTATGCCATTGTGGACCTCTACATTGCTAATCTTAATAATCTTTTTAACTGAATAATCAAAAGCTGATGTGGCAACTTTTGATTATCTATTTTTTATTATAGCATTGTGGATACTCTAATTAATACGAGAATTATTGAAGGTTAATGTTTCTAAGTTTTCAACCGGGTGTAGTCTAGTGCTCATGTGTCAAAATTAGAAGATGAGAGTCGAAACAGAAATACAGAAGAAACTTAAAGGGTGTTACACGGGAAATATACTCCTCCCTTCTCCGGCCTCCGATCCACCACAGCTATTGCTATTCTCCCACAATCTCAAACAACCGAAAAATCAGATCCGTCAAGCGGTTCTCTGTCTTGTCTCAAATTCGACCCTAAATTGGTTCAGAGATTTCTTACGTGAACGAATTTGTGGTTCAGGTAAGCTTTGGAAGAATTCTTCCGGTTCAGGTTTCTCACGGGCATGGTAGCCTAGCCCTAACCGATTTGTTATTGAACACAGTAGTTGTTATTTCCACAGCAGATTAGTAGGAAGATGAGAGAAGTTGCGGTGGCAGCGGTGACGGTCTTGCTTGTTGCGCTTCAGTTTCCAACGGGGCTTACCCTTCCATCGACCGTCCCTGCGTTTCTCTGGTCGCCCCATGAAGATGGGTACGCGTCCATCATTTGTTGTTTCTTGCTGAATTGCTGTCAATCTACTGTTGCATACGTTTTCTTATCGAAGATTTAAAATCTACGAGTGTAAGTAGATTCTTTAGATTGATTCTTATTCCGCAATTGAGAGATGGTTGTTGTAGCCACATAGGCTAATTATCGCTTCCAAAACTAGTACTCATGTTTGAGCCTGGGCGGCATCTCCACTCATTGTGAATTGGTTTTGAGTTGAATGGTTTAACATGGTATCAGAGCTAAGGTTTTGGAGAATTTGTTCCCTTATTGTTTGTGCCATAACTGCATCGTTGGTTGTTGTGCTCGTTTGTTTACCTCTCCACGTGCGAGTGAGTTGGCAGTCGCACGTGTGGGCGAGTGTTGGGATTTGTCCCACATCGGTTAATTATCTATTTTAAAACTAGTATACGAGCCTGGGTGGCCTCTCCACTCATTGCCAATTGGTTTTGAGTTGGATGCTTTAATAGTAGTCATCTGCATGACTGCATTATAATAGGTGAGCACTGGTGCACACGCTCGCCTACACTTTTCTCTTATTGTAACAGTTATCCATATTCCACTGGAGGAAGATATTGCTTGAGCCATACTTCTCCTATTGGCTAAGTGACCAACTTTGTATTTAACTAATTATGGTTCCTGCCGAGGCCTTTGTGACCCTTGCAACTAGTCGCCGGTTAACTGGAATGTATGCACGATAAGACCTCATACCAAGAGGCCCAGTGTTCTAAATGGTGGCCTCGGAGGCAGGTTGGCGCCATGATTTCACCCTTGGCGGCTCGTTCGGCGGAGCTTGGTGGCTAGGTGGCTAAGGGAGATTTGGCGGAGCTAGGCTGTCTTGGCGGAGCTTGATTACCTTAAAAATGTTTTTAAAAAAATGCCGAATCGCCGCTGCCTGACTAGACCGAGCGCCGTTTAGAACACTTGGCAAGAGCTAACATGATATAAAAAGGACTCTTGAACCCTTTTTAAGCTAATTGAGATAACAGAATCCGTTTCCATTACAAGTGGTAATGATTCTGGATTTTGCATTTGTTCTACACTTCTACCTTTATAGGGGTTACGAACTGTATTTCAAGGCTTCTACATTCTCCTTCTTTCTTAATGAAGTGAGTACCACAGTTCAAGTCATGATCTTCTCATTACTACCTTGCACAGGTTTTCCACATTCTATTTCCTGAGTTCAACTTTATCCACAAGCATTACAAGGAATTACCACCATTATCCTCAGCTGATAACCTGATACCAATGTTGGAATTGCAATTGTTAAATCTTCGAGGATTTGCAACTACGGAACTCTATGTACTAGTAAGCATTACTCATTGATTATTGAGGAAAATGAGAAGCAACAAACAAGAGATATGCCACGCCGTTTCATCATAAAAAAAATGGCCTTATCCTATGTATAATATGCGTGTTTTGTGTTGTGTGTTGAAAGTTATTGTGAACATTGAACAATGATTTGCATAATTCTGCGAAAGATATGTTTAGATTATGCTATCATTGTATATTTATATGTTTTATACTGCACATCATTGTATGTTTTATACTGCATATTTGTCCCACTTCCTCTGTTGGGTTTTTATTCTCTTCCTAATTTATATTGCTGCAGATTTTCAAGCAATGGAATGAAGGGAGCAGTAAATTATCAAACTCTCTCTGCAAAGGATTTGGCCAAATCTGTTCTGTCTGAAGGGGGCTGGTTAAACATACTGGTATTGCATGTTCTTACCTTCCAAGTTGACTTCATTTTTCATTCTTTTTGGAATTCTTTGCATCGGTTCACTTCTTTACAACCAAAAACCATGGAGGAGAAACCAAAATAGAAGAAAAGAGATAACTTATTTATGTTACAGCCCCAAGTTTCTCATGCTGGTTTCGTTTTCTTTCAGTGTTCGGGAAAGGAAGCTCAACAACATTCTGTAGATGTGGCTCTTCTTTTTGTTGGGAGAGAGGTAAGAGTACAGGAAAGTTAAACAAGGATAAGTGGATCTCCGACTTTGATTTCTTCTTGTTGAATAGTCTTTGGCAAGATAAATATCAAGTTTTTGGGTAAAACTATGTTCACGCGTGCCAACTGTAAATGTTATTTATTTGTACCTGGTTTTTATGAACTGAATATGAGTACAGTGTGTGCACTTCCTTTCCATTTCTTTACTTTGATATTTTTTCCCTTGCTCTTTCCTATGGGTTGGTAAAGGAGACATGAACTCAAAAGTATCTCTAGCATTTTACTGGTGGAATCAGGACTGTGACCTTTGCCGTTGGGGTGTCTCCCATGGGACATTACTCGTTGCATTACTTAATTAAGGACAATGATTTTCGAAGTAATCTAGGATAGATTAATTAGACTACTACGTGCGAAAGTGAAAATTTTCAAAGGCCTCATGAAATTAGATCGTCAAGAGTCAATCTTGTATGCTTCATGCAACCTTCCAAAGAAAGCATACGTTTGACCTCTTCTGTCTTTATCTGTGTCACCCTCGCATTAGCAATCTTAAATTTTCAAGAGAGAGCAGTGTAATCCTTGTGCTGCCGTTCTTGTTAATGGCAACTGATCATTTGCATTTTCTCATCTGCAGTTACCATTGTGGGAGAGTTGTGGTACCAAACATGTAGACTCATCAGCTGTGGACTTTCTCAAGGTAATTATGACTGTTGAGTTAGTTCATCTATTAGAAACAATGGTCAAGTTTCTGAAACCCTATAGCATTGCCTATAAATGTGCGTTATGGTTGGCACTCCATCTGTCGAGCAGGTATCTTTCACAAGCGCTAATTTTTCCTTGGCATTCCCCTACATTGCTGCTTCAGAAGAGAAAGAGGCGGTGGAAAGTTCATTGGTTTCAGAGTTTGCAGAAACTTGTGGGCATAACTTAGCGGGTGAAGTTGCTTTCATGGAGTCCTGTTCATTGGATGGTGGAAATTATGAAAAACTTTCAGACCTTAAAACATTCCAGGTAAGAAATCCGTGCTGTTTGACACTCATTCTAGTGTATGAAATTTTGGGAAACATTTAATGCTGTTCTCTTACTGAAAAATGAGCAGGACTATTTGGTTTCGAGGATGGAAAAGAGACAGAAGGGGCAAGCAGATTTGGCTGTATTCTGCTTGGGAAGCTCACATTCTGAAAGTATGTTACTTCAGAATTTCTGTGTCTTAATGTTGTATTTGTATTGAAGATAGTAGGATTTAGGAACTTTTGAGGGTTGTAAAGTGTCATGTTAACTAATCCAAAAAAGGCATTTCGCCTGAATTTCTTATGAGAAAGGTTTGATTGAACATGCAGGTCAGATTCTCTCTGAGCTTATCAATTCTGTGGAGCAGTCTGGGGCAAGGTACACGGTTCTCTATGTTTCGGATCCTTTGAGGCCAGTGCAATATCCTTCTTATCGGGAGGTGGAAAGGTTTCTTGCAGAAAGTGCCTCAGGAAATGCATCACGCAATTTCACTGCTTGTGATGGAGTTTGCCTTGTAAAATCATCGCTTTTGGAGGGAATCTTTGTGGTAAGTCACTCTCCTTTCCTTTTGGTGAAATATACCTTAACCAGTATACGTGGTTTCGATTGTTGTAGAAATTGATTGCGTGAGCAACAGTGTTGTGTCTTTTGAGTCACGTGGGTATGCAACGACCCTCATTCGGACAATGTACATAGGTTTTAGCCGGCCAGATTGTATTGCAAGTTTGACCATCATTAGGGGTCGGGTGATGGCATAAATTTTGAATCGAGTAGTGAAGTGTAAGATCACACACCATTCTACAATCACCCTACCACCAGACCTTCCACATCTTCCACATCTAAGTGATCAGAAGCAATCTTAGTGGGCCCCCCAGCACCTAGGCGGGGACTAGGTGCCGAGTTAACTGCCTAATCTAGGTGTTGGACCATGGCCTAGCGCCTAGGCAAGGACTAGTCGGCCTAGGCGACCGACTTTTAGAACACTGCTCATTAGACAGGTACGTATGTTTCGGTTTCATGGGAGGTAGATAATATCCATGCTTCATTAGCTGAGCAAAGCAGATTTTCCCATTCATTTCACAAGTAATCCTTCTTGCAATTCTCATCCCCATCCTTTTTGTCTTTCCATTGCTGTGCCATCTTGCTCTATGCTTAGAAGTTTTAACAAACTTCCTAACTTCACAAGACACCACCATGAACTAATTGAAGCCCCTTAAGTACCATCCGGATGCAATAGATTGGGCTCTTCAACAGTTCAACTTAACCTCAACCTCCTGCAATTCCAGGTTATCTTTCCACATATAGCCATGTAGCCCCCTCCTTGCAGAAGGATTTTCTTCCGGAGGACCAACCACCTAAATTCTTAACAGAAAGAGAACCAAGCTGAAAACGTAGGAAGTTGCAGAGCGTAGGTTGGTCAGCTCAGTCCTACTCTGCCAAGCTTGACAGGAGTTAGTAGTTTCAGATGGTACAGCAATGCCAATGTCAAATGAAGAACAACAATTTCACTATTGATTGATAGGAGGTAGTAGTTTGAGAGGGTTTGGCAATGTGTAATGAAGAACTACCATCCCACTATTTTATGGAGGGGGTGGAATGCAGCAGAATACAACACTACAACTTGGTGAAGAACACTCCAATCCTTGCGCAAAGCCTTGAGCCCGCAAGGAAAACTAGAGAATTGATTTGCCCTTAGGCTTCCATTTCCATGTATAATTGACTATCCCAATTTCACTTGCCAAAAAATGAGGTTTTGTTTTTTTGGGGGTAGAACCCCATTTCTTGTAGACCAAGAAACTTTTGAGAAAGAAAAAAATGATAATCATATGGGAAAGCTAATTCAATGCATAAAAGGAAGCCTGTTATTGGCAGTTGTATAATAATTTGGATCATCACAATGTAATTCTAAATATAGGTACACTTGTAAAACTTATTCTACATAGTAACATAGTAATTAAATTCAAGGTTTATTTCCTGCAAAGTTCAGTACAAGATGTCGAATCATGTCAGTTAAGCTTGTACAAAGGATTTGCAGCGGCTTGATGGATTTGCATGGCAAAACAACTCTACAGTGTGCTTTTTCATAATCCGTTCTGCTGATTTCCTTGACCCTTGTTTGTGTTTTGCTTAGAGGATTATCTAAAATCAGTTACGATGCACTTACTCTTGATTGTTTCTTGTGATGTTTCAGGGGATTGTTCTGCTTATAATTTTAATATCCGGTCTTTGCTGTATGGCGGGTATTGACACTCCGACTAGGTTTGAAACTCCCCAGGATTCTTGATCAGTTGTTTGCTGAAGATATACTTGAATTGTGACACTGGGGATACAAGTCACATGTGATGTAATTTTTATTAGCCGGGATGAAACCTTCTGATGTCATGGAAGGTTTCGCTTGATGGATTGTGCTGTTCAATGGTACAGTGGTCTCATAAATAAGTTGTTTCGAATCTATTTTTGTGTAATTCGTGAGTAGATAGGATGGATATCTTGTTCTCCTCAGAAGGAACATAAACCTGTTTTATTCAGTTATGTGATTGTCCTCATTGCAACCTGCTCGTCTTCATTTCTGCGACTGGATGATAATCAATAGAAAGAGAAAAAAAATGGGTCACCAGGTTGTGACACATGGGCGACCCGGTTTGAGCCTAAACCCAGCTCCAATTCCAACAGCTATACACTGGATCTGCGATGGTATCGGCTTATAATAAGTCTTGTCTTTCCGTTGTGATTGTCTAGTTTCTTTTGACTACTCCCTCTGTACCATGTTGTCAAAACTACTCCATTTGCATGATTAAGATCACAAATGCTACTGTTAAAATGAGCTAACGATCCCATATGACCCCTGTGATTGACCAATTGTTTTATTTTTTGTTTTGATCATCCAAGACATCGGGCGCCCGAAAACGGGTTGTCATCTCCTTTTACTTTGAGATCGAGGATTAAATTCTTATAGATGCATATACATGCAAAATTCATGTCAAACCACGGGGTTTAGTCTCAAGCTGGTGGCCGTTGTCTTACTCTCTTATAAATCACAGCTGTGTTCGACAAAGATGATCGGAGCCGCTCATTTTATTCAAAATATGTCGTTTAATGTGCGGTCGTTAGAGGCGCTTCTCATCTTTTAGACGTGCTCTGTGCACATTTGCTGTCGTATGTTTAATACGCATGGTGTGCAACGACACATATATGACTCGTTTAAATGCTAATAAGTGGGTGAACATTGCTTACATGTTTACGTAGGTCCCTCTCTAATAATAGACTCGTTCATTTGATAAACGTCAGTGACATACCAAGTAATGATATTTTAGTCCTAGGAAATTCATTTAAGTAGTAACGTGCTGGTCAAATGACATATTTTCATCCAAAACCCTAGTTGTCCCCTAACACAAAGGGGTTTAATGTGAAAACCCAAGTATAGGGATAACTCTAAAATGAGTCATAGTTGAGATGATTCAATGTAATTCACTCTAATCTTTGCAATGAGAATAACCCACATCACCCTAATATTGTTTTGTATTTTTCTGAATATTGTTGAATTAATATTTTTTCTAAATAATAATTCATGAGCAGTTTTAAAAATAAAATAAAAATTTATTAAGGACGAAATAAATACAAAACAGCTAATATTTTTGTTGACTACGATGCCTTCTTATGTGGATTTTTTTTTAACTTTCGACATTTTTATAATTTTTTTAATTGAAAAAAACAATTAATTTCAAAAATTACCAGAAAAATTAAAAAACAAAACTACGAAAAGTGATTTATTGTGAAAAAAATACCGAAGACAACGAAAAAATAGTGTGAACTCACTTACATTAAATTGGCATTCTTTATATGTTTTCATTGATTCTCTCTCTCCCCCCGCTGAAGATAAATATCTTCCCACAAACGTACTTCCCAAATCTCTCTCTCTCTCTCTCTCTCTCTCTCTCTCTCTGAATCGTAGCTCAAACGCGAGAGCCGTAGACGCTCCTCCCCTTCGATTCCACTCGATCTTGGTTTATGAGGTACCCCTCTCGTTCTTCATTGATCTGTTTTCGTTTCTCCTTTGGCTTTCAATTTGTTCTTTCTCTCAGATCTGTTCGAACCCACGACGAATTACGTTTCTTGAACAACTTTTTCTGCGCTTTTTTCGATCAATTTTGGCGATTCTTGCGTAAATATTAGATCTTTTGTATCCGTTGATTGATTTTCTGTATATGTGAATAGTTATCGCCGAGTTTGGTTGGCTAGGGTTTCTTGATTTGTTGTCTTTTCATTCTTCCTGAGGGGAAATAATGAAAGTTATTTTGTTTCTTATTTTTATGTCACGTGATCTTTGGCGTTGCAGCAGTTGATTTTATTTTTATTTGTTTCTTTGTTGCTTTTACTTCTCTCCCGAATTACAAGGGCGCTACCATTTAATTTGTTTTTTTCTTGTGTGGTTTTCAATCTTTGCAGCTCGAAGGAGAAACCCACTCTTGGGTAAGTTCCTCTTTTATACTACCACTTTTCTTGGTCTCATCTTTGTTTATTTTGTCTACCGAAGTTTTTTTTTTCCCGGATCGTGCACAATACTATGTAGTTAGACCGAGAATTTGGTTCTTTTTGTTCTCTTTGAGGGTTTTTTGATACTAGGAAGTGGAGTTCAAACACTTCTGTAAGGGCATGGTTGATTCTTCATAATTGTGGTACTGCATTATGCTTAGGAAGTGAGTGATTCAGGCTTGAGCGCTTCTTTGATTTTGGTTGTGCACTCTTTATCAACTGCCCTATGATTTTTGGAAGTAAATGTGCCTCCTTTTAGAAGGTTTAGATCTAAATTCCTCCAGGTTATCCTCTTATTTTTCGTCTGATACGTGGATCATGGATGTACGTCCAAATGGGCGATGTGGCTTGAAAAGACATACTGGCTAGATATTGAGGCGACACTGACTAGATATAGATATAACATGATTTGAGTACAGAGATATTCCAAAACTTGGAAGAACGCAATTTTAATACAGTCTAGGTATGCACCTTATTTTTTTTAGTAATGCACGATGACTACGATTGATGGGTTGTTGTGACCAGTGCTGGCATGGCCCCTTTTAGTAATGTTTGCATTACTTAAATATGCTAGTTTTGCAAAAAGCTCGTTTTAGTTCTGCTTAGGCATTCGCTTTGCTTTGCTTGATTCAATATAATTTAGGGAAAAGAAGAAAGAAATAAGTGAACTGTGGTCAAGTGGTTTTCACTTGTCACTATGAGATGTAAATATGAATGACTTACTGGTCAGTACAGATGTGCAAAATAGCTCGCCTAGTATCATAGTCAAAGTTGTGCTGATGATGTTGAAGTCTCTAGCATCGAGTAAAAAGGAGGTTGACTCATTTGCATTGAGTATTTAAGTGGATGGACGCTGTTTTGATTTTTGTCGGCTGCTTTAACTCACATGCATATTCCGGGTGGTGGGTAGGTATCTTTGTTGGAGAAAAGTGCCAACCATAGTGTCTGAGGATTGTTTGGTCTTGTTGTTCTGAAACTCTTTTTTTAATCTTTTTGGGTGCACTTACAGTGGTACGCGGATTAAGCCCCGCAAACGGAATATTGCGGCTCCTCTGGACCCTGCAACATTTGCAGATGCAGTGGTCCAGATTTATTTGGATAATGCTGGTGATCTGGTAAGTTGGTACACTTATGTTATGAAATAATATCGCTGTTGAGTTCTCCTTCCGTTTGTATTTGTTTGCTTTTGTCAATTGGATTTGGTCATTATGATCTACCTATGGAGGAACTCCCCTATATGCAGGAACTTGTTGCTAAGAGCCTTGAATCTTCAGACCTTGACTTCTCGAGATACGGTGATACCTTCTTTGAGGCAAGTATCTTAATCTCTTTTCTTGGCGTTCGGTGAAGTGATGTGTTGTCTTAGGAAGTTGGGATGAAACATTGAATGTCTCATCTGTCCACATTGGAGTGCCAATGCTTTAACTGCTGAATTTGGAGTGAAATTTTCATGTAAAATATTCTTTAGTGCTTAGTTGAAGTACCTTTAGAACTTTTAAGTAGTTGAACATTTTGAACTGAAGACATAGTTCAGTTGTTAAGGTAGAAGCTGGAGACTATAAGTACCTTTAGAACTTTTAACGTAAGTAAGATTTCTCTAACTAAAAATCTGGACCCTCCTTAGTTTTCCCCCAAAGTGGGAAATGCTTTAGTTAGCAGACCCTCTTAGCTAGAGAGCCATAATTTCTTTTGGCTAGTACTTTGATCTCAGCAGAGGTTACTAACGACGACAAAATATTTTGCCTAGTGGTTTCGGGAATGACAGTGACCCCCTTTGAACTTGTCTGTTGGATGCCTTAACCCAAAGAATGTGCTTTTGCCTTTTCAACATGAGGTACATTTTCAGTGGTCTTATTTGAAACAATCCACTCACATTGAAGTCCACCCACCCATAACATGAACCTCACCGTATACAGTCTCATTCTCCCCATTGTAACCTTACACTTTCTATGTCCAAAGATCTTCCTCTGCAAATTCTCCTATCACACACCCCACCGAACTTCACCTACTTCCCCACTATTAAGCCCACTGCTCCATTCGTTGGATAACCAGCTGCAACATCCACCATCAATGCCATGTCTACTACCAAAGCGGCTGAAACAACTGCCCACCTTCACGAAATCCCAAACCAAATAGCAACACTTTCTTCTCTACTGCCCCAGTCACCCCTTCACCACTAAAGCTCAGATCAAATGAAGGACTTCAGTTAATTGAGGGTCAGACTGATCAGGCACAATAAAAAATATCAATAAACCAATCAAATTCTGTCAAAATTGCACCACCACAATGTCCACAACAGCAACCACCACTTTACCCCTTCTAAACTGATTAATTGGCAAGTAACTCATCGCAGGCGCAAACCCCCCATTGCAACGCATCGTTCTCTCCTACTGCAACCATTGTGTTCCACCACCATCATCACCATTAAAATAACCAATAGTCCGGTCAGTTATTACAGGTGGAAACTGCAGCTGCAAGCCACAGTTCTCTGCCATGTAACCATAGCGATTTCACACAGGAGCACACAACCCATTCATAGAAACTCACCTACTTGAACCCATAGCATAAACCCCACTGAAACCACCCCAACACCCTGCAGCACACAACATCAAATTTAAACCCCCTCCTCCACTGTCAATCCCTGAACCACTCCATTCACCAACTCCATCACCAGCATGACTCCTACAGCAAACCACCGAACAAACAGAAACTACCTCTATTACAAATCCACAACTACACACTACATGAGCCATTGCTTAATCGGTCTTCGCAAACCACAACAAACAGCATCGTCACTGTCGACTACCTGTTGCAATCATTCACCAGCGTCAGCAGGTCCACTATTTGCGTTAGAGAGACTGATTGCAGTGACATGGGATGGTTGTGGCAGTTGAACGACAGTATGGTGCAATGCAGTGGCCAATGACAGGCGTGCGTTGCTGGGGCAGGGTGGTCCGTGTGATGGCAGCAGTGAAGTGTCAATGTGGTGGTTGATTAGCTTAACAGTTAATGAAAAAAGGTAGCGAGGGCTGATTTTTTGTTTTCCATGGCTGATCAATATTAATAGTGAGGCTAGGTGATGTGAAGGATAAGGAATAAGGGATATTAGTGAGGATGGGAAGGGTAAGGGTAAGGGTAAGAGAGAGGTATTTATGTATAGACATCTGAAATAAGGGCACAAGGGCAATGAAGAAAAATTAACCTGCTGACGTCAACAATTTTTATTGACCTTCTTAATAGTCAACTACCTGAAGTGGGAATTTGAAACAGAAAAGTGAGGCATAAACGAGGTCAGTGTCGAGGTGCATGTAACTGTCAGTAATCTCTGGATTGGTTTTGGCAAGCGGTGGGTTCTTTCTTTTTCTAGGTAAGTATGGAAGGGGTAGACTTGAATTTACTGTTGGCTAGAGGGAGGATTGAAGCTGTTTTTCTCAAGTTGGCTCTCCTATTCAAGCATAGCCTTAATTGTTGCAAATATGCAATAACAACCAAGTATGAAAAAAAAAACTAATGATGAATAAATGTAATATGCTTTCTGAGATTTATAATATTGGTTTTCTTGTTGTGAAGGATAGAAATCCCTTACTTCGAAATAAGTGTGCTATATTTTATTATTTTACCCATGGTCTTTTCTTGATCTTCTGCTATAATGTTGTCCAGTTATTCTTGTTTAACTTTTAAGATCTGTACTTGTAAAGAACACTAAAAGAGAACAAATACTGGTAACAAATTCGCAATGTTTGGGTGTCAATTTAGCTCATAGAATTGGTAGGGCATGGTTCATCCTGAATCGACAGGTATTGGCCTTTTTCAATAGTCTTATGTGGTTGTCAGGTTTTATTCGATTTATGTATTCATTCAACTCCCCATTGCTTTACCTTTTTGGACTCTTATTCTTTTTTGCTGACACGGTCCTGTTTGCAATTATTATCACAGGTTGTCTTCACGGGTGGCCGAACACAGCCTGGCACAACTAAACCTGATGAGGGGGACCGCCATCCTTACTCTATAATAGACTGTGACCCTACACGTGATGCAGTTTTGCCATCTGTAATCTACATTCAAAAGATTTTGAGGCGAAGACCTTTTCTCATAAAGAATCTTGAAAATGTCATGCGAAGATTCCTCCAGTCGTTGGAGCTTTTTGAGGAAAATGAGACGAAGAAGCTGGCAATTTTCACAGCACTTGCGTTCTCCCAGAAGCTGTCTGGTCTACCCCCAGAGACTGTTTTCCAGCCACTGCTCAAGGATAATCTTGTGGCCAAAGGGCTTGTTCTTGCTTTCATAACGGACTTCTTTAAGGAATACCTAGTCGATAACAGTCTTGATGATTTGATTGCAATTTTGAAGCGAGGTAAAATGGATGACAATCTTCTAGAGTTCCTCCCATCTTCTAAGCGGTCTGCTGAAGCATTTTCAGAGCATTTCACGTAAGTGTTTTGTTACATAGACATGATTGTCGTAGAGGGTTTTCATATGTTTGCATTATTTTGAAAGGTCGCTCTCAATCTGGCTGCGCAATATAAGTCTGACTATTTAGTGCCATTTACGGTGTAGCCATGTAGGTTGCTGAATGCTTTTAGTATAGTACATACAGACATATATGCATAGATATTTTAGGTTCTAATGTTGCAGCTAGGAAGAGCTATCTTTTCTAGATTTAGTACATCTCCTGTTTTTCTTGTGTTGGAGACTTTGTTTCCTCTTTGGATGTCGTAGATGTTTCTGGTGATGTCAACAGATATTTTTTCGCTGTTGATGTCATGGATCGATGTCATCTTTTGGTTTCAGAGACTAATTAACAGTTCAAAAAAGTTTAGGATTTAATTAAACTGTGGATGGCTATACCCATGAGAATTGATATTTTAGTAGTCAATGTAATTAAATTAATAGGGCTGTGTTCTACTTAATTCTGGTGGAGGGGGCTTTTGTTTCTGATAAGATGCCTTCTATCAGATTAGGGTTGTACTTGGCATTGCTTTCGAAATATTTAATCTGGTGAGCTTTTTGATTAAGCTGTAAGCCTGTTTTTTAAAAGCTGCGTTTCTGTGATCTTTGATGCGTAATTCTTCACATAGTTGCTAAGAAAAACAAATAGTCTTGTTTTGTTGAAGATTTGTGATTATATATATATATATTGGATACAGAACAAAAACCGAAATTCATCACCACAATTTGTTCCTTGAAGGTTTAGTTGGGATTTAACTCTCTTTCACGTCTTTTCTACCTCAGCAAGGCAGGTCTATTGTCCTTGGTTGAATATAATGAGAAGAAGACATTTGAGGTGAAATTGAAAGAAATGAAATCTGCTCTAACAACCCTGATAGCAGAGGAGACTGATATGCCTGAAGTAATTGAAGCTGTGAAGCAGCATGTTAAAGAGGCTAAATTACCTGATTTTGAGGTTGTGAAGATTTTATGGGACATCTTGATGGATGCAGTGCAATGGTCTGGGAAGAATCAACAACAGAATGCTAATGCTGCTCTGCGCCAGGTATACGCTATATGTTTGTTAATGTTTCTTTGTTGTACGGAAAATATTGCTATTAATTGTTAATCTTATTTCCTGCTTTATGAAACCTGTTTTGCTAACCTTAAAATAAATGTAGAAAGAAATAGTTGATTTGATAAATGACTCGTTCGTCAATGTTACATGTTTTGTGTGGTCTCCTTACACCTTGTGTTTTATCTGTTCCCGGAGAAATCAAGGTTTTACTCATCTGTTTCAGCCGAAGTAAAATGGCATTTTGAAATTTCATTTGCATTTGGTTTTAAGAAAAGTTGACTGTATGAGATGAATTGAACGAGTTCAAGATTAGGCTGAATGCCGAGTTGTCAGTTCACAAATCGATATGTTATGTTTAGACTTTGGGTAAAGCATGCACGGTTAGTGATTTATGGAATACATTTTACTATGGGGCGATCATGTAAGCAATTCTATACAATATTTTTGTTTGTTGGGAACTAAAAGATGGATAGATGATTCAAAACATGTTAAGCCCTTGTTATCAGATCCAACAGTGCTGCATGTGCTAGGATTGGAGGATGCTACTTCACTCCTACTTTTGGGTCATACATGGAGCCCCATGGTTGTGTGCCTGTTCCAAAGTTTGACTAGGTCGCTGGCTTGAAATTTGATGATTATTCACCTTTCATGTTCAGGTGAAAACATGGGCAAATTTGTTGAATACCTTCTGCACCAGCGGAAAGCTTGAGCTGGAGCTCATTTACAAAGTCCAGGTCCAATGCTACGAGGATGCAAAGCTGATGAAATTGTTCCCTGATATTGTGAGATCTTTATATGACCAGGATGTGCTTGCAGAAGATACTATTCTTCACTGGTTTCGTAAAGGATCAAACCCGAAGGGCAGGTATGCATTTTCATTTTTCTGTAGTTGGTTTATTAGTTTATCAAAGTTGAAATCAAAATGGTATATTTATGAGGAAATTTTGTATTACTAGTGCAAACTTGAACCTCTTGGTACTTTTAAAGAAATTATGCAGAGGCTTCCGTCAGTGTAAAGTATGATAGTAAACACAGATATCATGTGTTTTCTTCTTATTCCTTCCCCATCTTAGTTAGAGGGCTTGTCCTACATAGGGGAGATCTATAAATATTATATATTTTTGCTGTTAAGTATTATACCATGTGCTCTTGAAGGGTGGGTATGATGGTATTCATTAGGTTTTTCTCCCCCTGATGTGTACCTGTATTAGGTTTGGACTCAGGTATTAACACACACACACACACACACATAGAGGGAGGGGGGGGAGCTGTCAAACTTTGTGCTTTTTGTACACGTCAATGGCTGACTACAAATTTTTAGGGAAATTATAGAAATGGTCCTCCTAGTTTCACCCGAGTCTCATTTTCGTCCTCCAAGTATCAATTGCAACTCTTTTGACCTTCAAGAAGTTTGGTTTTCATACCAAATTGGCTGCCAGACGTATCAATTGGACCAACTTGGTATGAAAACCAAACTTGAAGGTCAAAAGAGTTGTAATTGATACTTGGAGGATGAAAATTAGACTCGGATTAAACTATGAGAGGACCATTTCTATAAATTTCCCAATTTTTTATTCCCTATGGAATTTTGAAAGCTCACTGCCCTCTCAAATTATCGCCATTTTTTGGGTTATGGGGAACCGGTGGAATTTGCAGCTAATTGTTGTGCGGTTTCTATTGATGCAGGCAAACCTTTGTGAAAGCTCTTGAACCGTTTGTAAAATGGCTGGAGGAGGCCGAAGAGGAGGAATAACTGTGCCTGATGCTTGCTGAGCAGACCTTGTCATCTTATAGCTATGTACGGTTGAGATATCTAAGCCTCATGCCATATTTTAGATTATTGATCAAAAAGGGGGAAAAACGATGCTCTTGATTAAGACAATGTCGTGTGCTTTGATTGAAACCTGGATGGTTTATCACTTAAATAATGTCATTTCACTATGTGGTCTTTAATTGGGTTTGTGCTGCGGTTAATTTGTTACACACACACACACATCCTATGTTCGTAGCGGATCGCTGCTTTTGGCTTCCTGTGGTTTGCGTTTGTTGCACCCTCTTTAAGTGGGTTTGGCCTGTGGTTTCCTGTGGTTTGCATTTGTCGTACCCTCTTTAAGTGCGTGTGGCCTGTGGTTAATTTGCTAAACACATGCATCCTATGTTCTTAGTGGATCACTGCTTTCGGCTTTCTGTGGTTTGCGTTGTTCTTTCCAAAAGCACCTATTCGGTTGTCTGACCTTAGTGGAGGCGGCAATTGTTGAATGATCTGGAAAGATATGCCAAACCCCAGGATTTTTGCAGAAATATTCTTAAAACATATCCTCAATGTTTTGCTCCATTCAAGTCACGACTTTATCCCCCAACATCATGGTTGGAAATTATGCTGAACTAAGTAGGTTTGGGTAACTTAGTTTTCAAGCCGCCTTCTTGTAGTTATTAGCGTTAGTTCGTATTATTTTGGACGATAAATAAACCAGGCATACTGCATAAGTCATTTCATGTGTTAGTTATGTTTGGTTTACTCACCTGTGGACGTGGGCTGAACATAGCCTTTGTATCCTATTGATAGGTGTACTAAGGCTGTGCTGGGTTATAAATTTGCTGAGGCATTTACTGGAGTATGGTTTTGAGAATGTCAGTGCCATACATTTTTGTGCATACTTATATATTAGTGTCCTCGGCAAAAGTGGACTCCTTGATTTTCTTATTGTGTCAATCATCTTCTGAAATCTGTGGAGTTGTGTATCGTGTATGAACAGGTTATATTATTAGGTGTCCTAGCCCCTCTCCTTTTCTAGAGATGTCTTTTGCCTTTCGGAGCAACCTGTTCCAGTTTTCGTGTGTTGCCTCTGTTGTTTATCCTCGACCGAAATGGGTATCCTCTATATCGAATAGGCGGGTGGGCGTTTACCCCAACCATATCATGTAGCAATCCTGTACAATTTTCTTCTTTCAGAGCAACCTGTTAACTTGTGTTAAGAGTCTTCATGCGCGCATTTCCCATTTTCCTAAGCTCCTGGCGGAATCTGCGCCCTTGGACCGGACTACAAAATAAAGAGGAAACACGATCTCTAGCATAGAAAATACAGCACGAGTAACACAACATTCTAAGTTCAAGAAGTACATAAAGTTGGGCTCATAAATTTGTTAATGTGATTAGGAAATTTGAAGCACATGGAAATGAAATACGATAGAATGTGAAAATTATATACATAGGATCCCAACTAACACAGCCCCTTCTACCTCTCTTCATAGATAAAAATTATAGTGCACCTGTGCACTACTGGATTCCGCCAACCTGAGGGGTATCTTGCTTACAGCAAAACTAGAACCCAATTTCGCAAATACAGCAAAAGAGAGAGAGAAACCTACTAACCAAAAACAAAAACCTAAAATTGCTCGCCACCAGTACCGATTTGCAGCCAGCCAACAAAATCCGCACGGTGAATTCAAGAAACAGGTGAAAGCATTCAAATACCCAGGAGAGAGAGAGAGAGAGAGAGAGAGAGAGAGCTTGGAGGAATGGAAATTAGATTTATAGGAAGATGGATATCTTCACTCTACTACAAAAGCAAATCTTCTCCGTCAGTATTTTTTATTTGTCCACAACCTTTGGCCTGATCTCAATCCCTTGAACAATGAGGCCACTCTTCCAATCACCGCGTTCTACCTCCATCACACTCATCTCCAGTTCCTTATCCTCCCCACCACCACCCGTGTTGAAGTATTCACCCATCTCGATCTCCACCCACCCGTCTCCTCTCACCTTTGGGTATTTCCTATCGCATACCGGGGTTGTACGCTGCCTCCACCTGTTACCAATGCTGAAGCCGCGACGAAAGACAGGGTTCCTGGGTACAATCTGATATTGCAGCCTTTGCCCTCTTTCCGGGTCCAAGTAAACAGATTGAGTTTCACTTTCACTTTCACTTCCACTAACTCCAACCGCCACCTCCACAGGGTGGTATTCAAATCCGTAGGCTCCTGCAGCTGATTTGAATACAAAGAAAGCTGCATAGGTTGTGTTTGGGGACAGCATGCTTATGTTTATCTTGCCACGAATTTCAAGCCAGCACACGTTAATAAGCTCAGCTACCTCCGAGAACCTGTATTTTGTGAATTTATGATGATTTGTCTACAATCATGAAGATTTTCAAAAAGTTGAAAGGTTTTTCAAGAAATGAAAAAAGAACTAGAAAGACAAACCTGGACTCGGGTATGGATATCCATCTCCAATAGTTGGGTGTGTCGCCCCATACAATTTTGAGGTTCCGTGCAGCTAACATGTAACATATCCTTCCACTTGATTTCTCCAACGAAAAGCTCTGTTTATGCCCATGGAAAGCAAGTTAGAGACGTTTACCACAACATGATAAGCCACCTGGGGGCAAAACAAATAGAAGCACAAATACAATGCAGTAGTTGAACTACCTCCAAACCATTGTTAAAGCTAAAACTACCAGCAGGCCACAGCTTTACAAGCAATGCAGAAATGTTTCGGGTGTTCAATAGTTTGGTAATGACAAATAATAAGCAATGTTCCCATGTTCTATTTTCTCAAAAGATCGTCATTGCATAAACATTTGCTCCTGCATTTGAAAGTAAAATCTTCAAACTTCCAAAGTTTCTATTCACAAGCCTGACAACAACATCAACAGGAAAACAAGCATATGTAGTAGAAGCTTCGTAGTGGTATGATGACAAGTCTACTCAACTTCAGGAAAAAACATTTTGGGATGAGATGCTTTTAATGTTGAAAGCTACTCAGTTTTTAACTAGGCAATGCAATCTCTTTTGACATTGATTGGTGACAAGTCTACTCAGCTTTGTAGTCGTATGACAAGTCTACTCAGCTTTAAACTAGGCAATGCAATCTCTTTTGACATTTGCATTGCCGTCAAAAAAGTGGACAGACATAATTTTTTCCCCCCTTCTCCTCCTCTCAGACCGCATTGAGGAGCTTAGGAACCAAAATAACATAAACTCCATTTTGCCAAAAGGAACTTAGTTGTAGGACACAAGGGACATGAAGTTATTACCTAAAGGTCCTACTAATTTGACCGTATAATACACCCAATTAGACTACGCATTCAAAGTGATAAATCATTCAGTGTTCGATAAGAATATCATCAATCTGAATTAAACATGGCTCGAATATATAACCACGAGATATACAACACTGTGTGGTGCTATTAACCAATCATTACTGGCTTGGTGATTTTACATAACAGGCCCAAGTTTATATATAGGAAAGACAAAAAGCAAGTAACCAAACTCAATAATATGAAACTGAAGATAAGCAAGTGAAAAATGAAGGCGCAATCAGTATTAAAAATTGGGGAATCTCCTGGTACATACGAAACTATTATCAAAAAAAGTGTACCTATTTCGGGTTTACCGTACACCCCTATTCGTTACTCCCCTATTCGTACTTTCATCCAAAAAAAGGATCCGGATGCGACATTGATCCGACCGTTCGTGCAATCAATGGTTTTGATTTGCTGAAGCACTCTAACTGGTCAAAAATATATGAACCATTTAGGGGTGATACCGGTCCGGTTTCGACCGGTTTGGGTGTATTTTTCGGTCGAAACCGGTTATCCGGTTTGAGATTTTTAGAAATCGAAACCGGTTGAGATAAACCGGTTCCGGTTTCGATCGGCTCAACCGGTTCCGGTCCGGTTTATCCGATTTATCCAGTTTTTATTCAAGAGCCATATTTTTGGTTCAACACATCAAAAAATTCACAATTCAACCTATAAAATATCAACCAAAAAATCTATAATTCAACCATTTTTTTTTTGGCCCAACAAAAAAGGATCAATTTTGAGCACAATACATAAAAAAAACTCATAAAAACATAATTAAGCCCATAAAAACAGTTTTTATATAAGAAATATATTTATTAGACCAATATATACTACAAAATATCAACCAAAAACCCATAATTCAACCTCTCCCCTATATTTATATATATATATATATATATATATATAACCGGTCCGGTTTCAACCGGTTTTTAAAACATATAAACCGGATCGAAATTATTTTTCCGGTTTATAAAATTTTATAAACCGGAATCGAATCGAAATTATTCAACCAGTTTAAAAAATTCGGTCCGGTCCGGTTTTTCCGGTTTCGATCGACATTCCGGTTTCGAGTAACACCCCTAGAACCATTGATTGCCGAGGGATCCGGGGGTGCTGTAGTGCACCTCCATGTAGTGCATGTGTAGGGCGACATACAGCCGCCGATCTCATCAATCAATGGTTCAGATAAAAAATCAATTATGGCCGGTAAATCGGTCATAATTAAAAATTATATTGCAATCATTCATTATCAAGATCAATGACCCGTGCTTGCAGGCCTTACACTACAGGATTTCTCAATTACGTAACTAATGACATAAGGGCATGTACACCAATGGCTAGGTAAACTACCTTATGAACAATGCATATTTTTGGTTTAGCTATCAACTTTTTTTTTCACAATTACACCAACACTCTCTATTTTACCTAATACCAATTAAAATATACCATTTTCCCCTCTTTTCCTTTATTCTTTATCTTTATGTCGAGGAGATCGCCTCCGATAGGTATCTCCAATCGCCATCGATTGGAACACGACCTGGACCTCGATCGAAGTTTCAGAGGTCGTGAAAAATATAACAGCCGCTGCTACTTCCTCCACCTCTGCATAAACCCTTGCGAATTGAATCTCAAGAACCCTAGAAAAGAGAAGTCTCCCAAATCCAGAGAATCACGCAAACAAAAACGACTCTTGGAGGTCTAGGAAATCGAGCTACTCGAATCATGGATCCAAAACAGACGGCGCCATGGTTGTTAAAATCTTACGATACGGGATACGTATCCTACGATTCGTATCGTCTCCTTTCAAAAACGATACGTAACCCACCTCGTATCCTTTTTGCATAGAAATCCTACGATACGATGACGTATCTTACGATACAATAGCGTATCCCGATTCGGAACGTATCCTACGATTTCTTGTTGAGAAGAAGAATTGGAACACAAACGCATTATGAATCATTTGACTTTGATCTAATTATGACAGTATCCAAACCATTTAGAGAAAACCAAAATTCGAATAGAAGAAAGAACATATTTTGATCTTTTGTTGCACTCAACGAAAAAGCCTCATTATGATAAACCCTACTTGGGAGTCTTGAAATTTTCCATCCTGAAAGCCTATTTTTCACACATTGAACACTTATTTTTATATATCTAACAGATTTTAGATTATAATTAAGTATTAATATTATTTTATATTATATTTGTTTTCATCAACGTATCTTACGATACACGATACGTATCCCGATACGATACAAAAAATGAAATAAACGATACACGATACGTATCCCGATTTGACAACATCGGCGCGAGTCTAGTTCGAACCCGTTGTCTCTCCCGCCCCCGTCGAAAGATGCTTCGGTCGGCTGGATCGACGACACCACGTTCTCCGCCTACATCGGGAGCAAGAGGTTCGATCAGTTGCCTATTTCTCAGAAGACAAAAGACGGGCTGAACGAAGCTCTGCAGCCGTGATAACCTCGGCACGGCAAAAACGGGGTCGGGGAAGAAAGAACCAGGCTTGAAGAAGAAGAGAAATGAGGAGAGAAAAAATTTGTGCCAGTAAAAATATTATATAAAAAGGGTTTCCTTGTGAACAGTTGCTCGGAGTATTTACCGAAGTATTGTAGCGAAAGCGAAAGGAATTTTACCTCACAGTTTACCTAACTGGTGCAAGGCAGTTTTAGGTTAATTTGGTAGTTCAAATACCGAAAAGAGGCATTTGGAGAGTCTTGTGTACATGCCCTACAAATGCATAACTAAAAATATGCGTGCTATTCGTTAAAACTAAGCATTATTACATATACTTCCAATTTACACCATTGTGTAACAAAAAAAATAATTGCGAAAAAATGTGTAATATAAACAAAAAAAAAATGCATAATATTCCATAGAGGGCTTTTGCTCCATTGGGCGTTAGGGATTGGTGCTGCTGGTAGTTAATACATTTCCTTCGTAACAGAGAACAAAATTGACAAACCTATGCGAAATTTACCTTAGTGCCCTGGTCGATTAGAAGGGGATGGTCAGAGAGCCAGAGATAGAGCTGTTTCTTGGAGGCAAACGAAGAAGAAGAAGAAGAAGAAGAAGAAGAAGAAGAACGAGTGAGGTTCGGAAAATCAACGGCTCGGGCGATGATGTCCTTGTACTGGGACGGCAGGAACCTCTCCCAGATCGAATCCGATTCCGCCATCGATTTGAACGTGGAACACACCACCGCCAGACTGCACGCGTCCCGGGGGCTACTCGTCAGAGAAACCACGTTCGCTATGCACCCCTCCGGCAACACATCCATCGCCGCCAATCTCTCTCTCTCTCTCTCTCTCTCTCTATGTATGTGTTTGTGTGTGTATATATATACTGGAAAGAGAATCTGCGCTTATGGCTCTCTCTATCTTAGAATGGGATTCCTGTATCGCATACGGGTGAAAAGAGTACGTGTATTTATAGGAAGGGAATGGCAACGGCTCCTGAAAGCTTCGCCATTAAGGTTTAGCGTTTATGAAAGATGGGCAGCTACATACCGCATCCAGAGGAGAGAGAGAGAGAGAGAGAGAGAGATAGAGAGAGAGAGAGGGACAGAAGGCGTGGAAAGCCAAGGCGGTTGGCTGTACACGCAAGCTTTTGGATATCTATCCACTATGAGAAATTTGTCAGTGCAGAAAGTCTACACACACGGAAGATCAGAGCACAGATTTCGTTGTGGGATTCATCACGTGTTCCACACAAATCATCCGAGTCGTTGATTAAATGTAAAATATTTTTTCAAGGGTTTCATTAAAAAATAAGTTCAATCCGATGCCTATAGTTACTCGATCCAACCATATAACTTTTCATTATCTGAAAATCTGAATGAAAAGTTAGATGCTTGGATGAAGCACCTATAGATATCGGATTGAGCTTATTTTGTACAGGAACTCTTGAAAAAATGTTTTACAATTAATGAATGGCTCGAATGATTTGTGTGGAACCCGTGGTGGGCCCCACAATGAAATCTGTGCACAATCTGTGAACAAATCTGCTGTGTGTGTAGCAGGACTCTTGTCAGTGTCGGGTGGGTACGGGCCACGTGGTGCCATGTACCATCTCGGCCGTCTAACGAAGTTTTGGACGGCTCAAATTTGTTCGGCTGTTTTAAAGTGTGAAAAGACTAAAATACCAGTCTGCAGCAGAACAGATCTGAGTCGTCCAAAACTTCATTGGACGGTCAAGATTAGTGCCGAACACCACGTGACCCGTGCCCATCCGGCACTGAAAAATTTCTCCTATCCACATCAACATGTGAAGGGCCTTTATTTATATATTTGTTTATTTATTCAATGAATGGACCGGCCACCAATGGTTCACATGTTGCTCCTTTAATGAGTTTCTCCACGAGTGATTATTCAATGTCGTGGAGCTCTAATATGTGGTGCTTCCCTCCACTCTCTGACATATTATTCATCCCATTGCAGTTCTCACAAAAATGTGTGGTGATAGATATTGTTAGAGCATTAGTGGCTCCGCATGTTCTTCTAGGTGGTTAGAGCTTTTTTATATTTTTCTATATTACATGTAATAATTTTTGTCTAAGATCTGATCTGAACACTTAACTCCTATGCTATGATTACCCATCAATTCACGCTTTAACAATTGATACGTTAGCTTACAATAAAGTACGTACTTTGAACGATAAAAAATATAGAGAGAGAGAGAGAGAGAGAGAGAGAGCGCATCTAATGGTATCGGTGTCATGCTCTAACTTATTTCTGAATAGCAGTCAACTCTATAATTAAAACCAAGAAATATGTCCAAAAAGATTCATGTGAATCTATTCACCCCACTATTTCCTACAAACCATTTAATTTTGCTCAACTCAAAATGTAAAAAATAAAAAAATAAAAATCGCGGATGATAACAATTGTAACCTATTATGTTTTTTTTTTTTTTTTATATAAATTTTTTATCATATATTTTTTTACAACAATGTATAAAATTATGTGGATATACAACGGTTCTTGAACATCCTAACAAAAATTCTTGGAGTTGCCACTACAATGTAACGTCACTTGACGGTATCCCAAATCACATGGTAGTCCTCCCATAGTTACGAGTAATTTTTTCTCTTTTTTGCTAAATATAATTTTTCTTTTTCTACCACAAGGACTACTTCACCACCAAATGTGTGAGAGAGAAAATCTCTAGAGTACCGCATGACGATGTTCACATCTGAATTGGAGTTGAGTTTTGTTCACCCTCTTTTTTATTGGTTGAAATGGTGTGGATCCCACCACAAATTGATGTCATACTTATCAAAAAGTTATTACATGGTAAACATGACATAACTTTGTGATGAGACCTACACAATTACAACCAATAAAGAAGAGAATAATGTTCACCCGCTCCTGTGGAGGGTGAACAAAGTTGCACTCTCTGAATTGGCAGCTGGGGATCGGGTGTCCCAAATTAATCAACTCCTAGTAATTTTGCCTTTTTCCTTTTTCCTTTTTCTACCGCAAGGACTAATTCATCACTAATGGATGACGGAAATTTTTCTGAAGTATCACGTGGTGATATTGACGGTCACCGAAAGCCCCCGGACATTAATAATTATATCTGTCCCGCTATGGTCACTATAATGCACCCCATAAATGGAGTAGTATTATATCATTTTATTTCCATTCAAGCTTTGCATAGAGTATTTTAAAAGCGTTTTTCCCCGTCAGAAATTATTGCCCCGTGTACAACTACTACTTTATTTTGGGAGCCAACTTTAGTTGTTTATTTGACGTTTTTACCCTCTCTCACATCTTCTTTGGATTGCTTTGAGTTTTTTTCTTTTTCGGGAATAATGTCCGGATGAGCTACTTAATGATATCCGATTGAATTGATTTTTGGTACACTTATTCTACTCAACGCACTTTACGAAGTGAACGATTTATCGATCATCCAAACGAGAACGGAGCGACAGCGATTTGCCTTGCATAGCACGCTGTGCAGCAATCTAATACATATGGCTCACATGTAGGCTACAAATTCTAAAAAAGCTTTTACGTATATTGAATTGAGATAATTTTTTTATACGAACACATGAAAAAATATTTTAAAAATAACTTCTTGTTTGAATCATTTTTTAAAATTCTTATTGAATTATTTTTTTTTTGTGTTTGTTAATTTTGCATCAACTTTTATGTATAATTGGCTCATTTCGACGAGACGAATCAGTAAAGTAAAACTTATGACTTTTAAAAGAAAATATTCAAGAACAAGTCCAAAGGTCAAATTTTGGGGCTTTTTCTTAAATAATCCAAAAATATCTGAATATATATATATATATATTGTTTGAAAATGCAGGAAGTTATGTAAGGAACATTTAAAGTGGGACAGATGGAGTAAGAAGCTTACCGAAACGGGGCCTAAAAGAGTTAAATATACAAAATCGTCTCGTCTCCAACTTTAAAAGGAAAGAAAACAAGTAAATCAAATTGAAAATAATAGTAGCTATGGCTCGAATCGGACATTCCACAGTGGGTCAGGAGCCCCTATGGTCACGCCCAAGGGGGTTGCTACTCCCTCCTACCCTTTTGATTATAAAAAAAAATTGAAAATAATAGTCGGTTTTTTTTAAAAGAGAAATTACCATTATTGATGGAAAATGGAGAGGCTGATTTTGGTGCATTTTTTAGTGCGTGGGTAGAGAGAGATTGTCAGGAAAGATTGGGAAAAACATAAAGGGTAGAAATGTCATTTCGGGCACTTGATAAAAGAATAGCTGCACACACTGACATTTGAGTTGACTGCACGGCTAAAAGGCGGCAAAGATTGGCGCGTGAGGTTCACAATGGGGAGCCATATTGCAGTAGTTAGCATTTGCCTAATTATATCAAGGGTAAATTATTGTTTGCCCCCTTTAACTATGGGTCGGAGACACTTTACCCCCTCTAACTATTTTTTTAACACTTAACACCCTCTAAGTAATGAAACCCTTATCCCGTCTAACTTCCGTAACGGAGAGGCGTAAAATTACAAATTTGCCCTTCGAAAATCACAAATCTCCAGCTAAGGCCAAAAAGCCATTTCTTTCCCAGCCCCAAAACTCGATTTGGCACAACAGCAGCAGCAACGTCAACAACATGCGACAACACCAGCAGCAATTCCTCTTTCAACAATTCCAACAACAACAACAGCATCATCTTCGACAGGAATCAACCATCTCTCGTTTCCCTTCCAACATCGATGCCCACTTCAGGCTTCTCAGCCTTCCACACCGCTCCCTCAACCCCCAACAACAACATCAACAAAACCCCAATCTTAACCCTAACCCTAACCCTAACACCCTAATTTTATTCAGCATAATCAAAACCCTAACTCGAATCCACATCAACAACAATCGCAGCAACATAGCAACATCTGGGGAAGGAGAATCGACCACAGCCCACGTCATCAATTACCTTTTGCATCTCAGAGATCTTCGTTTTTTTGGGGGTAAATCTCAGAGATCTTTGTTTCTTGAATTTCTAACTGTTTCTCTTCATCTCTGTGGAATCACAGCAGTGTCTATATATACATGTATATATATATATATATAGAGAGAGATGATGCACACCGGCGCCGCCCGATATGACCTGGACCATCCACACGACCTTCTCATCACTGGCCCCCACGCCCTCGCAGCAGCCCACGCCTTACGCCCCCCCGGCCGTCCCTGTCCGCGACGTCCCCGGCAAAGCTGTCGAAGGCGGCAGAGTTCGTGATCTCGAAGGTCGACGACCTCATGAACTGGGCCCGGCGTGGATCCATCTGACCCTTGACTTTCGGGCTGGCCTGCTGCGCCGTCGAGAGAGAGAGAGAGAGTCGTTGAAGACTGGAAGTGGTGACCGGTGGGGAAGCTTACCCTCTAATTTTGTGATTTCAAGACTAGAAGTGGTGGCCGGTGGGAAAGCTTATCCTTTGATTTTGTGATTTCTTGAAGGGCAAATTTGTAACTTTATGCCTCTCTGTTACGGAAGTCAAACAGAATAAGGGTTTCCTTACTTAGAGGGGGTTAAGAGTTTAAAAAAATAGTTAGAGGGGGTAAAGTGTCTACAATCCATAGTTAGAGGGGGCAAACAGTAATTTACCCTTATATCAAATATTACTAGTCTCGGCTTTGTTTTCGTTTCGTTTTCTAAGAGTATCTCCAATCCAACACCCTCTAAATCTCTATTTGAGAGAATCAAATTAATCTATTTTATTTGAAAAGTATATTAGAGGATTGTACTATTTATCTCAACTCCAACCCAACACTCTATTTTTCAACTCCAACACATATTTGGAGGAGATCCTTTATTTTTTCCTTAATCCTCTATATTTAGAGGATCAAAGTTCATCCTCCCAGATGGAGGATAGTTTTAGAAGATGGATTGGAGAATGCTTTTCCTCCAAAATGAAGAAATGGAGTATGGGTTGGAGATGCTCTAGTGACGCCGTGTCTGACCTGCTTTATTTTTTTTATTCTTGCATCTAATAATATATTCTCCATACTCCAATAATTAGCCTTTTGCTTGTCTACTAATCATGTCGTACCGTGCATATCATAATTCTTAAAGCCCGACTGGGCCAGTGGGAAAATTGTTCAGTGCCCCAGAACCTTTTTTTACCCCACATTTTACCTGCCCTAAATTATTTCAAAAATGCTACTTATATAATACCAAATTCGATATGAAATTCATTTACAAATTTAAAGATATCATCTATTTTTTTGCCGATTAGAATAGAACTAGGGACAATTAAATTCGAACGGAGAAAGTATATAGCTGGCTAGCAACCATGCATGGTCATTGGTCTCCTTTCCTAGACATAGATATTAATTTTAATCTGATCATCACTAGGGCTTGGCTACTAAACGAGCTGAGAGGGCCTGGCTCATTAACGCTAGGTTTGGCTTGGCTCGTTTAATAAACCAGTCGAGCTTGAGCTCAGCTCGTTCAACAAAAACTCGACTCATTAAGGAAGGTTCGACTCAATTAAAGAGACTCGTTTAGTAAATGACTAAGCTCTAGGGATGGCAGCGGGGAGGGTCGGGGATGGATACCACTATTCCCGTCCCCGACCCCCAAACTCAAATCCCTCCCCATCCCTGCCCAGATCCCCACCGGGGATTTATTTTTACTCTCCATCCCCGCCCCAAACGGGAAACGGGGATCCCCGCTGGGAATCGGGAATCCAAAGATTCCAAAACTTTTTTTAAAAAAAAAAATCACATGCCATTGAAAAATACAAACTATGAAACTAAATTCCAAAAAAAACACAATCTAGTTTGCCATTACAATTGATAATCAGTGTCAATTTCAACTTTCATCAAGTTTTGGGAAACAGAATGCCCCTAAAAAAACGCTTCATATAGTACTTTTGACATGAACCATTTGTTCATTGGTTAATTGGAGGAGTAAAATAACCAAATTGTCTCGTACTGCCATTTAACATAAAATAGTCCAACTACAGGAATCAGAGTAAAAATTATGTATATATATAGTAGGCTAGTGGGATGGCGCTCGGGAACCCTAACTTATGTATATATAATTATTATATATAGTAGGCTAGTGGGGCGGGGATGGGGCGGGCTGGGGATCTGGCGGGTACTAACTCATATTCACCCCCTACCCGTTCCTCACTTTTTTTTAAAAATTATCCCCATACCCTACCCGATTCCCAAATAATCCCCGGATCTCCTACCCATTTGGGGCGGGGAACTGATCGAATTGGATTGGGTAGGCCAAAATTGCCATCCCTACAGTAAGCAATTACGGCAAATTAGTCACATTTAAAAGCTTATCTGTATCCAATTCATTGAATGATTTTTAGGGCCCATTCCAGCACAACAAATAAGAACTTATTTTTTAAGAAGGTAATTTCAAGTTCAAAAATCATGTACTTACATAAATAATTTTCCTATCACTATGGATCTTGTTTGATAGATCTCATTGAGATCTTTAATACGGTGCAAAAAAAATTTAAAAATTATTTTTCATTTATATTATTTTTGAATTTGAAAATATGAAATAAATACTTATTTTTTAACAAGGTGTTCTGGAACGGGCCTAATTAGTTTCCTTTTTTTGTCCAAGCATTTTCTCGGAACCCAGTGGGTCGCAGTACTCATAGTGATTTGACATTACTTATGTGTAAAAAATAGTAATTTTTCTTTGCTGCAAATGTAAAAGTACAGTGAAATGTACGAATATTGATTAATAAATCTAAATTTTACTATTGGGTTGACGTTTGAGGAGAGAGAGAGGAACAGAAGCCGTGGAAAGCCAAGGCGGTTGGCTGTACACGCAAATTTAGCTTATATCTATCCAAGTAAACATGTGAAGGGCCTTAAGGTGTGTTCTAGTTTCTCTTAAAAAAGAACTTTTAAAAAATGATGGTAATTTTAAATTTGAAAATTATGTATTTATATAAATAATTTTTATACAAATATGGATATTATTTGATAGATTTTATTGAGATTTTTTAAACGGTATAAAATTATCATTTTCATTATATTTGAGCTTGAAATTATCTTATTTTTGAGAAAGAAAATTTAAAAAGAAAGCGGAATGACACATTATTTATTTATTCAATGAATGAACTGGCCACCAATGGCTCACGTGTTGCTTCTTAAATGATTTTCTCTACGAGTGATTGTTCAATGTCGTGGAGCTCCGATACATGGTGCTTCCTTCCACGCTCCAACATTCACGTGGAGTTCATCCTGTTGCAGGTCTCACGGGATTGTGTGGTGGTAGATGCTGTTGGAGCATTAGCGGCTCCGCATGTTCTTCTAGGTGGTCAGAGCTTTTTTATATTTTTGTATATTACATGTAATTATTTTGTAAGATTTGATTTAAACACAAGCCCCGTTTGATAATAGTGATAAATAGATGAGATTCGTAAGAAGATGAAATTATGATTGTGATTGGTAATAAGAAGAAATTGTTAATGAGTATGCTTGTTTGGGATGAGATTAGATGATTAGATTATTAATATCATATTTGTTTGATATGAGACTAGATGATGAGATTGGATTGATAAAAGAAATTAACAATAAGAAGAGATTAATAATGAGAAGGAGTTGGGATTGGATTACAAATACCAAGTCCCAAAGGGTATTGCTAATACCCCGCTATAGGCCGGATTGTTCATCCCATGCCACCAATCCGGATCAATTTTGAAAACCAAACAAAATATTACTAATACCATCACTTTAGCAATCTAATCCCAACCTCAAATCCGTTTATCAAATGGGGCCTTAACTCCTATGCTATGAATACCCATCAATTCACGCTTCAACAATTGATACATTAGATTACAACAAAGTACATACTTTGAATGACAAAAAACTTAAAAATAGAGAGAGAGAGAGAGGTACTCCATCTAATGGTATCGGTATCGTGCTCTAACTTGTTTCTGAATAGCAATCAACTCTATAATTAAAACCAGGAACGTATGTCCAAAAAGATTCATGTGAATCTATTCATCCTACTATTTCCTACAAGCCAGTTTAAATTTGCTCAACTCAAAATGTAAAAAAAAAAAAAAAAAATCGCAGATAACAATTGTAACCTATTATGTTTTTTTTAAATTTTTTTATCGTATTTTTTACAACAATGTATAAAATTATGTGTATATATAACGGGTTAATAGTGCTAGTAGAGCTAAGTAATTCTTGAACACCCTAATAAAAATTCTTGGAGTCCCCACTACATTGTAGCATCACGTGATGGTGTCCCAAATCACATGGTAGTCCTCCAAGAGTAACCTATAATTTTTTTTTCTTTTTTGGTAAATATAATTTCTCCTTTTCTACCACAAGGACTACTTCACCACCAAATGTGTGAGAGAGAATATCTCTGGAGTACCGCTTGACGATGTTCACGTTTAAATTGGAGTTGAGTTTTGTTCACCCTCCACTTAAGAGGGTGAAGATTACCTTCTTTTCTATTGGTTGAAATGGTATGGATCTCACAACAAATTGATGTCATACTTATCAAAAAGTTATTACATGATAAACATAATATAACTTTGTGATGAGACCTACATCATTTCAACCAATAAAAGGAAAGATAATATTCACCATCTTTTAAGGAGGGTGAACAAAGTTTTACTTTCTAAATTGATGGTTGGGGATCAAGTGTCCCAAATTAATCAACTACTAGTAATTTTTCCTTTTTCCTTTTTCCTTTTTCTACTACAAGGACTAACCCACCAACGTGTGACAGAAAAAATCTCTGAAGTAGCGTGTGACGATGTTGATGTCTGAATTGGTGGTGGCCATCGAAAACCCCCGGACATTAATAATTATCAATATAGGGTGTTCCACTTTACATGAAAAGGACTTTTTAAAAAGAAGGTAATTTCAAGCTAAAAATTAAGTGTTTAAGCAAATAATTTTCCTACAAATATGGATTTGTTTGATAGATCTCATTGAGATCTTTTAAACGGTGCAAAAAAAATCAAAAAATTATTTTTCATTTTCATTATATTTGAGTTTGAAATTATCTTCTTTTCGTAAAAAAAGGTTTAGAAAGAAAACGGAATGGGGCAAATGGCATCTACACCAATATTGCTACTGCTCATTCGTGTTCTTAAGCTCGGAGACCCGTGGGTTGAGCTTGAATCGGAGCTTTGAAGTTCAAAAGGCTAGGGTTCGTTCAAATCGCTCGAATCTCGGCCATTGTTGCGAGATAGGGATTTCTTTACATCTTTTATGTGTTTATATATTGATTTGGTGTGAAATCGTACCTTGGGTCATTGCATTTTAGTTGTTGTGTTTGCCTTGAGAATCTGCAGAAATCGCTGCTTGAAACCTCGTAGTATCAATACAGATTAAGCGTTGTATCGATACTATAAACTTATCTTCGTTGACAGTTAATGTTGTATTGATACGGTTCTTGTGCGTATCGATACCACAACCTTAACTCCAGTTTTGCTCCTGTTGCTTCTTCGTTGATTGTTTTGACCCCCGATCACTTCTAAACCCTATTGGACACCTCCTAAACTATCTCAAGCATGTCCAATTGACTTCCTATGATGGTTCGACGTATTCCTTGGTCTGTTGGCTTTCCGTTAGCTAGAACCGAATAAGGATTTCCTTAATTAGAACTTTGTTAAAAGTACGTCTTATTGATAAATTGATTTTTCTTGTGTATGTTTGTAACATATTTATAGTATTGTTAGAATACTGTATGATGTTTCATGTGAACGTGTGATTAAGGTAAAGTTTTAGTTGGCTTGTAGAGTGCGAGTGTAGGTGAATGAGTCGAGGAATGGATTAGGAAGTCTTGCAACGCAAGTGGTGGTAATACGGAGACTTAGACGGATCCCGTAATGTAAGAGGGGGTAATACGGTGAACCGAGTCGTTAGGGATCACTATGACGCATTGGGTGGTAACATGGTAATCCTCTTAATGTATACGGTAACGCAAGGGATGGAAATACCAAAGGTAGAGATTTGGGATAGCGAGTCGGTTTGCGATTGGGGAAGTGTTCGAGTCTTATAAAATATGATGTTGGCTTATAATGAACAAACAGAATGATTTGTCGATATACCAATAAGTCCATAGTTATCTGTTGCTTGAACTATGTCTCCTTACCCTCATATTTTACACTTATCATCATATGTGCATATAAGGCTAGTAAAGATTTTCCTACTGAGTTAATGTAGATCAATAAAATTCTTCTTTTTAGGTTCAAATGTTGTGCAATAGACTGCATACAATGGTGTGTTTGGACATGAAGATTTTGGGAGCTAACTTTATTTTAGTTACTTAATCATCTTTTATAATTGATTTACTTTTGATAAAGATTAGTTTGTAACTAATTTTTCTTGAATTCCTTTTGACTAAAAAGATTGTAATAATCAAAACAGATTCGTACTTATAATTAAGTTGATTTGGGTCGTGGTGCCAAAATTGTATAATTTTGATTTTCGGGGACTTGCTTGTAAAGTTAAACAGTTGGGAACTATTTTGGATATTATTTATGTTATGCGAGGATCTTTTGTCAAATTGGATTATTTATTTATGTTAAAAATCGAGGGTGTGACAATGACTTTTTAGGATAAAATGATTAAAAAAATAAGATTTTCACAATGGTTCAAATAGATTGAAAATTAGAGCACTTCAATTTTTTATCCTTATTTTTTTTATATAAACACACTAATATATAACGGGAGACACAGTAATATATGCATATAAATGAAACAGAGGTAGATCCGTAGATGATTAGTTTATTAGTAGATTTTTTTTGAACGGCAATTAGTTTATTAGTAGATGATTAGTTTATTGTGGTATTCTTCCAGAGAGATTCAATGGGCGGAGGTTTTTTAATTAGGGAAATGTTAATTACTCCTGCATGTGTATTATGGAATTATATTAATCATTATATTTTGACTTTCTTGTACTATAAAAATAATTGACTGAATCTAGGATTCTATAAATTTTTATGTTTTTATTATGAGCATTTGACTGAATTTAATTTGGTATGACTCGTACGAGGGAAATTCTTATTTGCATTAGTAGATGATTAGTTTATTGGGGCATTCTTCCATGTTGATATTCCTTTTCAAACTGATTAGTTTATTAAATGTTTACTTTATTGAAGGATTAGTTTATTTCTGCATTCTTCCATGTTGTCTTTTGAAACTGTACAGTCTGCACTATTGATTCTTTAACAGAAATGAAAGTGAACAAGAACTCCCTAATTGTTGTTTATTTTTTAAACTTTTTCTTGTTGGTTCATTAGTGTTGGCATCTGACTTGTAATAAGAACTTCGACCTTTTCTAACGTGATGTTAAATATTATGGTTTAACCTTAGGTCTATATTGGTGAAGATTGGGATTGGGAGATCATCTTCTCTCTTCGATCTACTTTGGTGTAGTTAGTTATTTCATCTGCTCATTTTCCATTACAACTTCTTTTTAGAGTTTAACTATGTTGTTTTAGAGTTGTTAAATTGAATATCGTCGATTAATTCTTGGGTACTTTTGTGCTTTTAGATATGTCTAATAGACAATTTCATCTCACTTCGCCACTACAAGATTCGAGCAAACAAATTTCTTCATTTGAGGATTCATCAACTAGTCCGATCATGGCTAATGCTGGTGAAAATGCTGATGCTAATGCTAATGAGGCGGATGTTGCGGTGGGCGTAGAGGCCAATGATGTAGTCATTGAAGTTATTGAGGAGGAGTCGAACCCATTTAAAAAGAAGGAAAGAAAGAAAACATCAGTTGTTTGGAATGATTTTCAACCTATGACTTTTCCAAATGGTTCCAAGAAGCATCAATGTAAATTCTGCAAAGATTATTTTACCATCCAAGCATCGGGGTCTACTACTCATCTTATTCGACATTTAAAGACGTGTGTGCAACGTCGGCTTCAACTTGGCTTATCAGAGAAAAGGTAAAAGACTTTGTCATTTGAGGTCGGGGGATCAGAGAGTGGGAATCTTACAACCTTCTCATATGACCATGCCAAAGTCAGAGAAGCTGCTTCCCACATAATACTTTACCATGAGTATCCATTTATGCATATGGAGCATGTGTTGTTCAACAACTTCATGAAGACGACCACCCCTCATTGGCAAAAGATAAGTCGTGCCAGGCGCCAAAAATGATTGTACATCGACTTACCAAGCACAAAAAAAGAAGTTGAAAACATCATTGAAGCATGTTGGTAGAGTTAGCATCACAACGGGCTTGTGGAAGTCACCGGGCCAAAGGATCCAATATATGGTCATGACTGGTCATTATGTTGATGAAGATTGGAAGTTACAAAAGCGCGTGCTCAGCTTTTGCAATGTGTCACCTCCACATACTGGGGCAATTATTTCTGATGCTCTTTATAAGTGTTTAGTTGATTGGAATATTAAGAATAAGGTGGCTACTATCACAGTGGATAATGCATCATACAATGATGTTGCTTTGAGAAATTTGAAATCAACATTTCAATTGCTAAAGAAGAAGTTACCTTTGGATGGTAAACTTTTTCATGTGCGGTGTTGTGCACACATCCGTAATCAAATGGTACAAGATGGACTTAGTGAAATTATATGGATCACTGATTGTATTCGGGATGGTGTGAAGTATTTAATACATTCTGAAGCACTCCTAACTCAATTTAGTGATATTGCTAAGCAGTTGAAATTGCCTTCGAAAAAGCTAATCTTAGATTGTCCTATGCGATGGAATTCAACTTATATGATGTTGTTTGTTGCATTGGAGTTCAAAAATGTTTTCTCTAGGTACAGTGAAAGGGATGTGTAGACACCCCATTCTGGACTGTCCGGATTAGTCCTTTTACTTTCTTTATTGACCCGATGATGATAAGCGGTCGAAAACTCTCCGAGGTCGATGGAAGGTCGTGAGCTTTGAGCGTTGGACCCTCCTCTTTCAAGCCCTTTCAAACCTCTTCAAACCTGAGCCAAATGAGCCTCAGCAAAACCACACCTTGCTTACGCCACCTCCTCCTTGGCGTGCGCCAGGTATTTGCCACGTGTCGGTCATCGACCGTTGACTGACTTGACCTGGTGCACGGCAGGTCCTAGGTAGCGTACGGAGGGTCAAGACCAGTCAAATCACCGTTTTTACAGCACGTGACCGAGACTTTTGCGGCTCCAAAGTACAGGGAACAGTGCCCCTAATGATTATTTCTTGCTGGACCGTCCCTCACTCTCTTCTACACCTAGTCCCATGCATTTAATGCATGGGAGGCTCCTCACTCAACCCCAACCAGCCCTAACCAGCCCTAAACCCAGCTGATTAGCCCTGGTTTTCAGCCCCTCTCTCCACCATAAATACCCCCCCTTGCATTCATTTGCAAGGGGTTAACCACATTACTCTCCAAGTCCACTCCCTCTCTTCTCTCTTGTTCTTGCTCTCTTATTGTAAGAGTGAGAGATAGAGAAGCTTCACCCCCCCCTCTCTACTGACCAGTGATTATACAGCCTCCATCTTCAACAAAAGCTCACCACTATCCTTCCTCTCTCTTGCACCAAAGGTATACCACCTTTGTGCTGCGCTCTGTTTTCAACCCCTGAGGGGAACCAGAAGGGTTCTGGCTAGTAACTGATACTAGTCCAGGCCCCTTTCTGCTAAAATAAATCAGTCGTAGGAGCCAAGCCATGGCGCACACCAGCTTCTCTTAGCCGTACGCCACCTTTGGCTGTACGTGCACAGCTGGCGTGGGGACCATAAATGGCTCATTTATTGCTCATTTCCTTTATGTCATCACCTTCTAGCATGCTAATAATCAGTCTATTGCTTTCTGTATCTTAGAACTGTTCAAATGTAGTTTTCAATACTTGTACCCATTTTTATTCTCAAGGCCACTGGGGTATGTCTGGTCATGTTCCAGAACCCAGATGATGTAAAGCCAAACACTGGTTCACATGCAGACCTGGCGTACGACTCCCACAGGGTGGCGTACGACATGTTTGTTAAAGACCAGTGCCTGGCCCTTACATCCCAGTTCAATCCTGGCCTCTTGTTCCTCCCCACTCTGTTTATGGGGTCTGTCTTGCTATTTTCCTGGCTACTGGCCATTCCTTATGTCTGTACATATGTATAATCCATATTATAAACTGCGTGGTTTGCCCTGGGTGTGCACTGGTCCCTTCCAGAGCCCAGAGGATTGAGAGTAGGAGCTGTAAGAAATCGGTGTGGTAGTGTACGCCAGTCTGAAGGTGGCGTGCGTAGGGTGTGCTGACGTGCAGTGGCTTGGCCATGGCGTGCCAGCATGTCGCCTGCTCACGCACCCGACGGGCAGCGTACATCATCCCGTTGAACTTCTGGCAGTGCTTGTTCTCAATCTATGTTCTTACATTTAATTCAATTCGAGCAAACAAATCATCATCCGTAAGCATTTTTGTCATACAAACTGCAATGTGTTACAGTTTTAATCCCTATTAACTGTTCCCCCGCCCTAACTGGCCAAAAATGATCAAATGAGAGAAAAATGCAAACGTCTTAAATAAAATGCCCGAGTAGAGACCGATCTCCGGATTGGGCGAGAGGGGTGCCATAAAACCCTTCCCCTCTCGTAACCTGGCTCCCGAACCTCAGATATCGAAGGTGACGATGGACCAGTCTACGCCTTTTCAAATCAAGTCAAACCTTTTTCAAATCAAAGCAAAACGTAGCAAACGTTCTCGAGTTCGGTTCCTTGGGTATCCTTCCGCTAAAACCCGAGTGGCGACTCTGAATCGAAGCGTTTCGCCGCGCTATTTTCTAAAAGGGCCGCCCCCCAAACAATATCCATAGAAACCAAAATCGGGCGATTTTCGGGGCGTGTGCCCACAGTGGTGACTCTGCTGGGGATCATTGCATTAATTAATATTTTGGCATTAATACATAGATGAACAATTTTCAAAAGTCTGGCAAAACAGTACGCTCCGCGCTGCTGAAGAACGGAATGGTAACGTAACAGGATCTCAGCATCCGACCAATCCGAACTGGGGCTTTGTTATTGTTCACTTGTGTAGTCTTGTCCAAATATTGATTAATGAAAGTGAGCCAAGCTTCAAAAGGCATTTCCAAAATTTTGCATTTCTCTCTCATTTAGTCAAACTTTGGCGTTCTTCATTTGCATCGATGTTGGATAAGCCCCGTTGAGGTGTTTTGGGTAACCGGCACAGTTTACTGGAGCCCGGGGTCCTCGAATGCCCAACAACCTTGGACGATGATGAGTCGTAATACCGTTCGACCATTGCTTTGCTGCACGCATTGCAGTGGGAGGTATACCGCGGCTCTAGTCAGAGGAACCCCTTTCAGCCAAAACCAGCCTCGTCATGCGTACAAAGCACTAGAACCTTTCAACCTAAGACAGGAACCTACAGGGTAGGATTACTTGCATCTAACCCCCATAAACTGTCTATGTGTTATTGCTTTCCTTATCGCATGCCTGTGCATACATACATCCCGTTGTGCGTAGGAGCATGCTAGGGCGGCTTTTAGGTCTGTCTCGAGTTCGTCTCGTGATTGTTAGGACCCTGCCATGGACCGATGAAGAGTCGTGCATCTCGATGCTGCGCGTTATCAATTTCCAGAATCCTTGAGTCAGCGAGACTTTGGAAAATCAGGACTGTTTAAGTCTATTGTCTAAACCTAATCGAAGTTTCAAACAGAAAATCAGGAACAACGGAAAGCGTGTCGTGATACCCACACCATCCAGGTTAAAGTGCTAATCACTTACACCGTCAAGGCTCCGGCACAGTGCTGCTTACGCCACTTCGGTTATGGTATCACGCCATCTGCATCAAGTTGTTCCCACCTCCAAAGTTGAAACTTCGATAAAAGGGCGGTCAAAAGGCTTAGGTTGTCTTGACATCCTGTAGTGTCCATTGATTCAAACAAGGATACACCGTCGAAAAAAAAATCCGAGGATTCTATGGCAGCGTCCTAACAGCATGAGTTGGACTCCCTCTAGTGTTAGAGTCTAGGAGGACACCGACGACGTTGGCATGCTCATTTTCTTTCAATTCTTTTCAAAATAAACTATTGCAGGCTGTCATTGAGCCCATCTATTTTGCTGTTTAGCTGAACCATGGGGAGCTTCGAAATCAAGAGCCAAACCTGCTTGGGAACGTCCGTCGGGTCGGTTTGAGGGTCTGTTTGGGGAATTGTTTTTCTGCTCGTCACAACGGAAGCTCAGCTCTGCGTTCTGTCAAGGGAGGATTCGCCGCCGACCACTCCGCACGAATCTCCTCCGTCCTCTCCATCTCCACCCATAACTCCGAAACCGATCAAGACAGAAACCCTAGACATGGCAGATATTCCTCCACCGAATCTCACAACCATCTTAGCCGATCTTCAACACAACCTCGCCATCATGCAGCAAAGAGCTGACCAGGCCGATACCGCCATGGCTAACCTGCAGGCTCTTATCAATGAGAGGGTCCCAGTCGCAAGGATAGAGGGCGACCGGCAAGAGCGCGAGAACCCAGCTGGGGAGGACATTCCGGCCGAACAGCCTGCTGCGAATCCCGAAATGGCTGCCCTGATCGCCAAAATGGCTAAGCTAGAAGAGTCAGTTGCCAAGTCCGAAAGAATCAGCGCCGGAGGGTTGGACATGGACCGTCTCTGCCCCTTTCCAAATGCACGGCTCCCGGAAAGGTTCAAAATGCCCGACTTTGCAAAGTTCGACGGGACGGGCGATCCAAAGACACACCTGCTAGCTTACCACGGTGCAATGAAACTGCATGGGGTTGAAGAGGAGGCAATGGCCCAATTGTTCCCTCAAACTCTGGCTGGCCCAGCTTTTCAGTGGTTCTTGTCTCTCGACGTTTCCAAGCACAAAACATGGGAAGACATTGGTGCGGCCTTTTTCGCCCAGTACAGCTACAACTCCCAACTCAAAATGACCACCCGAGAGTTGGAGTCCACCAAGATGAATCCAAAAGAGTCTTTTGCGGATTTCATCAAGCGTTGGAGGACTAAGGCTGCAGTCATGACAGATCGGCCGAGTGAGAAGGATCAGATCCGTATCATCTCCAGTAATCTGCTGCCCGACTTTGCAAAGAATCTAGTGCTCGTCCATGGGGCCGATTGGGATACTTTCTTTGAATCTGGCCTTGCCATCGAAGAAGCTCTCCAAACTGGGGTTTTGCCGCGCAGCGACCCTCCTTCCTCCTCCTCGGGATCCAAAACCAAACCCCGCGCTTACTCAGGGAGTAGCGCTGCTTTGTTCGGCAGTAACAGTTATGCCAACGCCACATCTGCCGGAAGCAGCAATACTCAATACTCCAACCGCATTGCCGATGTCAACCAGGTCCAAGCCCCTCTAAAGCCCCGAAACCGTAATCAGCCCCGGAACTTCACCAAGTTTGAAGCTCCGCTCTCTCAAGTGCTAGAAAGGTTGGCCAAATCCGGTCACCTCAAACCGCTGGATCCAACTCCACTGCCCCAAAATCCATCCCCTAGCCACAACCCGAGCGCCTTCTGGGCCTATCACCAAATGCCCGGCCATTACACCGATTCCTGCTACCGCCTCCGCCACGCCATTCAAGATTTGGTGGACAACGGCACTCTCCCGACCCCTCCTAAGCCTAACGTCATCACCAACTCCATGCCGCAGCACAACGGCCACCCTCAAATCAACCAAATCAGCCTTACCTCCACTATAATCCAACCTAGCTCCACCATATTCAACCCCACTGACCATATAACCTCAGAGCATCACCCGAAACCTGTTGTGACCATCCCGGCGGAATTCAGTGTCAACATGTTGGCAGTTGGCTGGGATATGGAAGACAAAGCAAGGGAATGGGCAGAACTCGCTAATGACTGGAACGAGCAGTACTTTTTGGGATTCTCTCAGGCACCGGTTGTCGATCAAGCTCAGTTAGACCAATGGGAGGAAGATTGGAACGCGGCAAGGGCGGATCCACTCGATGGCCTGTCGCTATTTATGCTTTTCTACCAGCCTGAGCCCGCTGCGGCTGAGACCGAGGAGGAATACGTGTGGGACCCAGAGCCCGTTGATGCACAGTTGGCCTGGAATCAGAACTTCAATATGGAGAAGGGGGATGATGATCAGGATTTAGGCGAGCAGTATTTGGATTGCTACAGCCAAGGAGAGATCATCCCTGACGTGCGTCGGCAGCCAGGGGAAGCATGGCCACTATTCGACTCTATCTCCAATGTTGTGCATGCAGGCGACCCGACTGTCAACATTGTGCCTGTAGGAACGCTGCGTCCGGTAGTGCATCCTAGGGATGATTGTTCTGTCATGGTATTAAATGCACCGCCCGATGACCTGTGGGATGTCGATGAGATCGTCGACCTTAACACAAACCCGCTGCCTGCTGATTTCTGGGATGTCGATAAAGTGGTCGACGTACAGGTCGGGGATGAAATCTGGACCGTCGATACTGCCTTAGTGGACGGAGGCTTTTGGGATGTACCGTTCGTCACTAATCCAGGGACACCATTCGAGGAAGCTGCCGCGCAGAATCCGGCCCCTCGGGAAGGACAAGTCATGAGTGATCTGGAATGGGTTATGGCTTCGAACCAGGTTGCATCGATAGACAAGGGGAAATGCAAGCTAGAGGAAGTGCCTGCTGATTTCTGGGATTTTGTGGATACATCGCCTTGGTGGGAGGTCGCTAATGTCACTAGGAGCGGCCGAGTCTTCCAACCACCCAATCTTTCGACTGGAAGCTCGTCCAATCCCGGTAGCGATCAAAGACCCACTGTTCCCTCTGCGCCAAAGAACGCTCCGGCCATTCCTAGCGGGGTACCTGAAGAGGATGCTATTCTGAAACAGCTGGAAAGGATTCCTGCCGCCGTCTCTGTCTGGGGTCTGATATCATCATCAAAGGAGCATCGAGAAAGGCTGTCCGCAGCGCTAGCCCGTCTTACTGTGCCAACTGACATCACCGCGGAGGCCATGGTTGCCCTAGTCTTGCCACTGCTTTCCAAGCATTCTGTCACTTTCACTGAAAAGGATCTGCCCGTTGATGGGACTGCTCACAACCGCCCATTGCACATTACTCTCAAGTGCAGGGGTCATTGGGTGCCAACTGTGTTGATCGATAACGGATCTGCGATCAACGTTTGTCCGATGAGGGTTGCTTACCGTCTGGGGCTCACCAAGGCTGACCTCACGCCTTCCAATCTGGTGGTCAAGGCCTACGATAACACGCGCCGCGTAGTCGAGGGGACTCTCATGCTGAAGCTTGATGCCGAGGGTTTTGAAATGGACGTGGAATTCCATGTGGTTGACATCCCTGCCACCTTCAACCTGCTGTTGGGAAGGCCGTGGCTGCATAGGGCGGACATCATGGCTGTACCATCGACTCTCCACCAGAAGGTCATGCTGGGGCTTCCTACCGGGACTCTAACTATCTGTGGCGACTCTGGGATCCGCCCGCTCAAGGACGATGGGACGCCTGTTTTGGGGATCATGCACGGGGAGGAAGACTCAGACTTTGGGGGATTTGCTTTTGATACCTCTGGCTCAGTCCTGTCCATTGTCATGGATGACGACTTCATAATCAGCTCTACTGCCCTCGAAATCATGAGGAAGATGTCATTCATGCCTGGCTTAGGGCTCGGGATCAACCAGCAGGGGATCGCTGAGTTCCCTGTCTTTCCCTTTACCGAAGGCCGCTTTGGCCTGGGATACACTCCCCCTACCAAAAAGGCCAAATTAGGGAAAGACACGGGAAAACCTCGGACCCTTTATGGTAACCCCGACAGCTATTTCGTCCGTGAAGGAGGAGGCATTGCTTATCTGGGGCAGGCTGAACCGTTTTGGGATCAGGTGACTAGGACTTGGCTTCCGGGTTTTGAGATCTTCGCTGCCGACACTTGGTCTGATGACGAAGAGGAAATTGCAAAGGAGGAGCTGGCTGCAAAGGAATTCAAGAAGCAGTTGGTCGTAATCAAGGAAAGGGCTGACTGGCTGGTCGCTTTTGATCAAGGGGGTCTAGAGGAGCTGTTCTCCCAAGTGGGTTTGGTTGGCAAGGAAGATGAGGCTGAAGTGCTGATGCTTGGGCCCGACTCTCCAGATCTTTTCAACGATCCAACCTCCCTCATCGTCGAAGCAAAGGGTAGTCTTAATAACTGCATTTTTACTCCCCGTCTGACATGCATTGACGATGTATCTGAATCTGACACAGAGTCTATCGAGTCTAAGTCTAGCTCAGAGTCGGAGTTTGTGCCTCTCGGCCCTCCACGTCATAGTTTTTACTTTGAGTTCGAGTCAACTGTACTTGGCAACCCCTCTGGGTTTTATGAAATGAATGATCCTGCTTCCGACTACTTTGCTGACTTTTACATAAACTGTGTCGACCCCGACGATGAAGGAATCGACTTTGACGGGAACATCCCGGCCGAGTTGCGTTCCCTCATCGAAAGGGAAGACGAAAGGCATGCTCAGCCTCTAAAAGAAGAAGTAATTTCAATAAATCTGAAAGATGAGGATGACCCCCGTATGATACAAATCGGTTCAAACCTATCCCCGGAACATCACGCTGGTACCATTGAGGCGCTCAAAGAATACTTCGAGGTTTTCGCCTGGTCTCACGCCGACATGCCTGGTATCGATCCCGAGATAGTACAGCACCGAATTCCGTTAATGCCAGGGGCAGTTCCCGTTAAGCAGAAGCTCCGAAGAATGAGGCCGGACTGGGTTCAGAAGATCAAGGAAGAGGTCACCAAGCAAATTGACGCAGGATTCCTGAGGGTTGCTGAATACCCCAAATGGGTCGCCAACATCGTACCTGTACCCAAGAAGGATGGAAGGATCCGAGTTTGTGTCGATTTTAGGGATTTGAACAAGGCAAGCCCCAAAGATAGTTTTCCCTTGCCTCACATTGATGTGCTTGTGGACAACACGGCGGAGCATGCCTTGCTCTCCTTTGTCGACGGGTTCGCAGGATACAATCAGATCTTCATGGCCCCGGAGGATCAGGAGAAGACAACGTTCGTCACAGAATGGGGGACCTACTGTTACGTGAAAATGCCATTTGGACTAAAGAATGCCGGGTGCACTTTCCAAAGGGCCCAAACAACTCTGTTTCATGACTTCATCCACAAGACGGTCGAGGTGTATGTCGACGACATGATCGTAAAGGCAAAATAGGAAAAGGACTATCTCCCTTCGCTCAAACAGTTTCTCGAAAGGCTTCGAAAGTACAATGTACGTCTCAACCCGCAGAAGTGCACATTCGGGGTTACGGCAGGTAAGATGTTGGGGTTTCTGATCACCAAGAGAGGAATCGAGGTCGACCCATCTAAGATCAAAGCAATTCTCGAAATGGAGCCCCCGCGATCTGAGAAGGGAGTGCGGAGTTTTCTGGGAAAGGTTCAGTTTATCAGCCGATTCATCGCCAAATTGACTCCGACTTGCGAACCGCTGTTCCGCTTACTCAAGAAGAATGTCCCGTTCGAGTGGACAGACAAGTGTCAGGCTGCTTTTGAATCAATTCAGAAATATCTGCAAAACCCTCCGGTATTAATGCCGCCTACGCCTGGACAACCACTGATTTTGTACTTGTCTGTAACACCAACGGCAATGGGGTGTCTGCTAGCACAGGAAGGGGAAAACAGAGTCGAGAAGGCCATCTACTATCTGAGCAAGAAAATGGTGGGAAGCGAGGAGCGATATACCCCTTTGGAGAAGACATGCTGGGCGCTAGTTTGGGCTACCAAAAAGCTTAGACACTACATGCTAGCCTATTCGGTGAAGCTGATTTCTCGAATGGACCCCATCAAATACCTGTTCGAGAAGCCAGCACTCACCCATAAGCTAGCACGTTGGTTGCTTCTGCTGGCTGAGTTCGATCTCCAGCATGTCACGAGGAAGTCAGTAAAAGGCCGCGCTGTGGCAGAATTCTTGGCAGATCACCCAGTTGAGGGGCCAGAGGATGTGAATTTCAACTTCCCAGACGAGGATGTACTGACCGTAACTGAAGAAGTATGGACACTGTATTTCGACGGGGCTGCTAATCAGAAAGGGTTCGGAATCGGGGTGTTGCTGATCACGCCCGCCGGCGCTCATATTCCGCTCGCATTCAAACTGAATTTCGATGTTACTAACAATCAAGCCGAGTATGAGGCCTGCATCGTCGGAATGGAGGCAGCAATTGCACTGGGAGTTGAGAAGCTCGAGGTTATCGGAGATTCAAACTTGGTGGTGTCCCAAGCCAACGGAGATTGGAGGGTTCGCGAGGAAAAGCTGAAGCCTTATCACCAAGACTTGGAGGAACTGATTCCTCGCTTCAATAAGGTGACTTTCACCCATGTCCCTCGCTTGAGGAATCAGTTCGCCGATGCCTTGGCGACCTTGGCTTCAATGATCGAACTCCCGACAGGGGTCAAAATGCGGCCAATTGTGATCGAACAACGGGACCTGCCCGCTTATGAATACGTCAACGCCGTCGATGATGTCGATGATGG